>OW443349.2:16977833-18380500 GCA_937001555.2 Hypsopygia costalis | reverse complement strand
ATCACGTAAAATTATCGTCAGAAAACCGACTTTACAGACTACCAATTTTTTTTTGTTATGAGAAGGGGCAAACGAGCATGTGGGTCACCTGATGGAAAGCAATCACCACCGCCCATGGAGATCAGCAACACCAAGGGGTCGCCCCTTCCTTTCGCCCGATCCGTTGCCAGCCTATACTCCTTCCTTTCTTTCTTTCTTTCTGGTAACCTCACTCAATCTTACCACATCACTCATCTCTTATTTTTAAACACAACTTGTTACTAAAACTTAAGGTGTAAGTGGCTCACCATAATCTTTGAGCCAAAGCCAACCTAACCTGCACATGATGCACCTTGCTGTTAAAGACATATTCACGTCAAAAATTCGAGTGTTAACGAAAACACGTTGATTGAAACATAACTAAAATAATAGTAACATAATCCGTCCCTCTTCTGTAATAGCCCGGTGTTTAGTTCACCCAGATCACATCTCCATAGCCCATTAATTTTCCATCACATTTTGTAATAATCTCAACGCCTGCCGAGACCTGATCATGGGTATATCGTTCCATTGATATATCCTGGAGCGGGTCACGGCGGGCGTACAACATTACATCAAACTTCTGAAAGGGACCTCTACGCGTTGGATCCATATCCCCGCGCACGCCTATCAAATGACTGTGCTTGACCCGTGATTAACAAAATATACAAATAATAATAATAAACAAGAAAAGAAAATATATATTTTTCAATGAGGAACCCCAAAACTTTATCAACAGTGCTCTGAATAATTGCAATTATAAACTATGTAACCATTTATTCACTGATAACAGTACTTGGCGAATGCAATTTCATGCATGTTAAAATGGATTAACGATATACCTATTTATATAACTCATCAATCATCATCATCATCATAACAGGTGGATAATACTTACAACAAAATGGAAGGGATCGTCGGGAAAAAGATGTGTCGGTTGGCGTGGGCTGTTGACCATAACATGATGATGAGAGAGTGTATGGATGATTTTAGGGGTGTAAGTGGTGGTTGGTGGATCAGGCCTTTACCCAAAGAAGATAACTAAACTAACCATACTAATAAATATAATTTCAAGAATACTACTAACAGAGTACTAATAATATCTGAAAGAAATGTAAACAATGAGATAAGAAATTAATGGTTTATTATAATTATAATCATGACTAAGCTATAAATAAAGAGATAACAAATGACTACAATTTGTTTTAAAGATAGTAAACACTTAATAATAATTATAGTTTACAAACAGTAACAGACTTCTACTTCAGAAATTTGAAATGTCCCAAGAAACACACCAAGCCAGTGGTAATATTCCTAACCTAACCTAACCTAACCTTAACCTTTTGTGGATGGCGGACCACGGATTTTTTTTTTTTTAATCATGGACACCACCACGAAAAGCGGAATTTAGCGATGTATGGCAGGTGGGCGGGGGGAGCATATTCACTAAAACGCTGAATATTCCTGCTCTCATACTCTATCTTACAACAATTACAATTAAAAAAAAAAAGAGCCCTATTGGCGAGTTTCTTTGAGTATTTCTTCGTACCTGAATGCTACTAGCATTTCCCCTCAATCGAAGGGGTTTAGAGCATATTCCACCACGCTGCTCAACTGCAGGAGGCCAGTGTTTTCAAGCCATCTAAAGGCCACTGATTTGGCTTAACGTCTGTCATCTAATGACAACAGCCAGTACTGACGGCTTAATGTTCCCTCCGAAGCATGGAGGAGCTAGAAATATAAAAACTCATCCATGGACAGGCTACGGTCGACGTTGCTTAACTTGCGTGTTTGATTAGACTGACACGCGCAACGACGCCAACGAGCTCCTCTGTATGCAGTATTAATTAAGTAATTAGTTACGCTTGTTGTAATGAATATTACAGTGATATTAAATGCCAAGAGCTGCACAGTTTTTATCTGTGACAAATTAAATGTCTGTGGCAATAACAGCTGCAATGTGATTAAAAAAACTAAAATGTTAAATTGCTAAATTTGCCAACTGATTAAATCACCCATTTCCAGTCCAGACATATAAAAAGCAAAACCTATCTATTTATACACATTTCTTTCTCAATGATGTAGCAAACAAAACAGAGGCTCTACCGATGAAGTGGATTACGAATATTTTGATTCGAAAAATTGTTGTATAAGTAGCGTAAAGTCCCAGTTGAAGTTTGATTTTTGCAATAAAAAATTCCGATGGTATAGGGCTCTATACCCTGAGCTGATCCAGATTACCATCAAATATTTAGTCATTGACAAACATCTTCAGCTCAGTCGGTAGAGCTTCATCGTTTCTACCAGCTAAGCTAAACATAAGTAGCATAAATCTTAGTTAAAGTTTGATTTTCACAATAAAAATAATTTAATTTTTAAATGGTTCATCAAGATCTTTGAACCAATGCCTTCACGTGGTGCACCCTGCTGACTGACAAACGAAGCTCTGGCGTATATATTTTATGTTACGAGCGGTAATATGGTTACGGTAACCGCTTCATATCAGGCGGGCCGTATGCTTGTCTGCCACCCGAGGTAGTATAAAAAAAATGGCAATTGGCTTCAGCTTCGGCAGTAGGGCCCCAGAACTGTATTGCTGGTAGTTTACTTTTTTCATTTTTATGGGGAGCTAATGTCAGATTGAAGGTATTTGATTCTAAATATCTGAAGGTAAATGAGATAATAAAATTCTAAAATTTGTAGTCTGTACAATACATATTCTTATCTACAAGATAAGAATATTTAGTCTATTTAACTCCTGTTTGTTCCATGATCACATCACACTCTGTTCTACAGATGAATCGAAATACATTAAACACTTGATTGTACCCTACAGTTTATTTTTTCTCTCCTTCTTTCTTTATTAATAAGTACTTATCAGTCAAGTGACTATTTGTCTTACTGACCATAGGGTCGGCTGGAAGAGATCTCTTGTAAAGATAAGCTCACCTTTGCACAGTTTTTATGTAACTATGTTATGATAATTTATGTGAATGAAAAATATTATAAATGTACAGTCAAAAAATTGGTCATTATTTATAATGGCCTGCCAATGTAATAAATTGCCAATTATTAATAATTGAGCTGTCTCGGCACCACCTCATTCCTATTTTCGATGAAAGGACAAGAAAACCCTAACCTAATGAAAAATCAACTCAAATCTAACCAAAACAATTTTATTACATTAACCATAACATATACATTACAAACCATAAAGAAAAGAATGTACAACCCGTGCGACTTAACTGTGCACTTCTCTGGAATGCGGTCCCCCACTCCCGCAACCTCATGCGGTGTCCCACGTTCGCCTCAAGCGGTCAGTAACGATAGCATCTTTGTTATGGTTTTGCATGTGTCCATTTTGAACTGTCTTTTGTTGAGTTTTTGCCTTTGTTTGTCACAGCGCCAGGTGCACAGTTAAGTCGCACGGGTTGTATGTTACATTAAAAACCGAAAGCTGACTGACCAAAGGCTGACTAGTGACAGAATGTGCACATTGAAAAAAATATTTTTGTCCAAACTGCCATCCAACCAAGTAAATTACTATGTAGCTATCATACAATGGAGATGTGCGCTCAATAGTGCCTATACCAAAAGGTAAACAAGTCTTAGAACGAAGAATAATTATGCATCAGTCTTCATTTAGATGGCTGACTGACTCGTGAAAACTTGTAAAAACTATTCAAATATGAACATCTGTTGATACTTGAATAGTTTTTACAAGTTTTGATGAGATGATGGTGTATCATATTTTATATTTGGGAATGTTTGCATATGCAGTTTACTCTGAGCACCTTTTTTGTGAAGTTTGTATTAAATTTAGCGCCCAATTTTGAAGGTCAATGATCCAAACGCCTGGAGTAGAGGAGGTAGAGTAGAGATCAAACCCGTATACATATTTTGATACAATTACAGAGCAGTAAGAGAGCCAAGGTAAACAGCACAAAGCACATAGCATTAAGTCTGTGGATATGATGTACGATATTGCGATATAATTATAACGAATTTAATCTGTTCTACTACCGGGACTCCAAGTGGACATAGACAAAGCTCTTACCGGTTTACTAGGGTAAACTTCGGCGAGATGGCCCTTCAGTTGTCCTACCGTCCATGAAGATTGGCACTCTATATTTTGATCGTCGATCTGCTGGTTCGGCGCCTTTACAATCAACGTGACGTTCTCTGGTATCATTTTTATCAATCATCCAATTGTCGTTTCGCGTTAGATAACACACTCGTGATTTGATCACAGAATTTACAAAAAAAAAAAAATCACTACACAAACTAAGATAAACAATTATAAAACCAACTATAATTTCGGCTGACGCAATATTTTACACTCGTTTTTAAACTACACTATGTCATAAACGATCTCACTATAATTGAATTAATTGGTTTTAGTTGTAAATAAATACGCCAAAAGGCACTAGCACTTGTCAATTTATAAAAAGACGAAATTATTTGTCGATGTTTCATTGGTCCAGCAGGGTGCTGTGACGTCACACTTTTGTTTTCATTGTGATTACTTTAGAAACTCATTGGCACGTTCAAATCTCGATAGCTCTCAGTAATTGGCGAATTATTTTCTTTTAGGAATATTGCCCAATCCATGGAAAGCAAAACGTTTCAGTTGCCTCCGACTGTTAGCTTATTGTTCTGAGGTTAGCTTTCTGACCGTGACAGCACATATGGATGCGACAGTTGACATCATGATATTGCGTTCATGACCCTGGATACGAGTTCGACTCTGTTTTTGCTCAGAGACAGTGAAAGTAAAAAGTCAGTGTTTTCAACCGACTTCAAAAAAGAAGGAGGATTTCAAGTCGACCGTATTTTTTTAAGCATGTTACGTGATATCGCCAGTGTTTTGAACCAATTTTTGAAATTCACCTTTTTTTTAGAGGACATTGCAGTGTTGGTTCCAATAGAAAGTTAAATAGGCTTTGATCTGCAGATATTTTGAATAAAAACCCAAATGGGAATGAGGGTAATATGCACACAGGTAACAGACAATGTTTTGTCTTTGATGTTTTGCTTCTTTTTATGAAGGCAAAGGGATCAAAGTGTATACAGCCAGAAAATTTATATGTTTCTTTTAACTCAAAGTTTTATTATTATGATAATTAAATGAGAATTTATTTATATTTAAATATAGTAAAGTTCGATTTTCGATCAATTCATTTTTTAGCGATCAGATTCATCTGCTGGAAAAAATTAAAATTATATATCTAGATGAAATCGAATCGATATCGGAATGCCTAGTCAAAACGAAAAAAGAAGAAGAAAAAGCAGTCTTGTCTTGTTTGTTTGTTAACTTTAAAACTTTTGTTTGTTGAACAAGAGTTTACTCCAATTTCTATTGCTCATTATCTTTCTGGACTAAACTCTCCTTTTTCTTTAATTGAGCTTAAAGGAGTACTCAATCGCGTAAAAGATACTTCACCTGGTGATGACGGAATTTTCTACCCTTTTGTTAAGAATCTAGATGACTCGGTACTTGTAAAATATCTTAGTATTATAAATTCCATTATGATAACTGGGAGAATGCCTTCCTCATGGAAAACACAGATTGTTATTCCAATCTTAAAACCTAATAAAGCGCCAGACGATCCCTCTTCTTACCGTCCAATAGTGCTCTCATCAGTTTTGTTAAAAGTGGCTGAACATTTAGTCAAAATCCGTCTTGAATGGTTTATAGAAAACTGTAAACTCTTATCTGATTCACAATTGGGTTTCAGAAGAAGTAAGGGCACTATAGACAGCTTAGGAATCTTTATTACAGATATAAGGTTAGCTTTCTCAAATAATGAATCTGTCATTGCCACATTCCTAGATATTACAGCAGCCTATGACAATGTTCTTATATCTGTTTTGAAGAAGAAACTTGACAAGTTAAATGTTCCCATAATTTTGTCAAATTTTATTATAAATACACTTAATGAGAGGTATATCAAACTAACTGTTGATGATTCTACACTATCTAGAACAGTATGGCGAGGGCTACCCCAAGGATCTGTACTCAGCCCATTACTTTATAACATTTATACTTTTGATTTGGAATTGTGTTTGGAAGGAACAACTAATGTATTACAGTATGCTGATGATCTTTTAATATATAAATCCGGATCATCTGTTGAAACCAACTGTAATTCATTGACTCATTCTCTTTCAAGTTTTAAATCGTGGCTAGACTCTAATGGTCTGGAATTATCTGTATCAAAAAGCAAGGCAGTATTATTTTCCAGAATGCGCCGACCTCCTCCGTTTACTGTTAAATTTGATAATATTACGATTCCTTCTGCCGATTCTGCCAAATTCTTGGGGGTAATTCTTGACGCTAAACTTACTGGCCTAACTCATTGTGAATATATAGCTGCAAGATGTGAACGAAATTTAAATATTCTCAGATGCCTCTCGGGTGTCTGGTGGGGAGCTCATCCCGTCTCCTTGAAGCTGGTTTACAATGCGTTAATTAGAAGTATTTTAGATTACGGAACTTTTTTGCTTGAACCAGGCTCTATTTCAGCTTTCAGAAAGTTGGACATGATTCAGTCAAAGGCCATGAGAATAATATTAGGCGCCATGAAGTCGAGCCCCATTGATTGCTTGAGAGTGGAATCTGTGGAGCCTCCATTGAATCTTAGACGACAATTTTTATCAGACAAGTTTCTATTCCGATGTGCTGAACGGTATAACAACCCACTTATTTCAAAACTGTCAAGTCTGTCTGACAAAATTGTTTCTTCCAACTATTGGAAAAACAAACGCCCTCCCTGTCTGGTGAAAAGCTTCAATATATTCAACTCTCTTCAGACCCTGTTCACCCTGTTCACTTGTTAAAATCCAACCCTCTATTTCTGACTAGCTATGATGCCCTCATCCTTCTGCCTGACATACATACTAGCATAAATATTGTTAAATCGGATGTCAATCAAGAGCTTACTTTCAATTATGTTGTAGACGAGAAGTGACCGGAATGGCATCGTATATTCACTGATGCCTCAAAACGCTCTGAATCTAGTTGTGTGGGTGTTGGAGTGTATCATTCCCAATATAACATAGTCCAAAAAATTCGACTTCCTCCTGAATCTTCCGTATTTACGGGAGAATGTTTTGGATTATTAAAAGCATTGGAATATATTTTAATATGTAAACTCAGAAAGACGGTCATTTTCTCAGATTCAATGAGCGCACTGCAATCGCTAGCTCGGTTTCCATTCGGGTCACACTATACGTTTCCAATAATTTTTGAAATTAGGAAACTACTCCTAAAATGCACATCGAATAATTATTCTGTCTCCTTTGCATGGGTCCCCGGTCATTGTGGCATAACTGGTAACGAAAAAGCAGACAGAATTGCTAATGAAGCGGTAGAGTGTGGTGATCTCTACCCATTTAAGAACTATGTTCATGATTTAGCTTCTCTACCTAAGACTTATCTGATGGTATCTTGGAATAATATCTGGACAGCAAACGACAAGAAAGGTAGACATTATCGTGCCATTCAACCATCAATTCCCGTTAAACCTTGGTTTTGGAAGATGAGACTGGGTAAAAAAGCAACATCAATTTTAATTCGTATGCGACTGGGTCATGTTTGTACTCCGTCTCACCTAGCAAAGCTCAATATTGTGGACAGCTCTGTGTGTGAATGCGGTGAACTTGAAGGAGATATGAACCATATGATTTTTGCTTGTTCCCTTCATAACCGTTCATCTCTCCTGGAAGGTTTACTATCTCTCCGAATTCCTTTTCCGTCATGAGTTCCTTGTCTACTTTCCACATTTGATCCCGCTCTTTATCGTATTTTAGCAGAATTTATCTTATCCAATAATATTAAATTGTGAACTTTAGTATCCTGTATATATTGCTATCTCTCCAAACGTCCTGTATAATTATGTTTAAATTTTATTAATATTATTTTATCATTTCTCTTTTTAAAATTTCCATTGTAATATTTACATTCCATTGTAATTTCCATATAATATAATAATTACCGCCATCGTCCTTTAAAACCGATCTTTTCCTTTACCAAATTCCGTTCCTTCGTCCTTTTACAAACAATCCCGTTTCCCCGTTTTTAAATTTCGACACACGGGCCAAAAAGCACAAGCCGTGCAAGGCCAAATATATGAAAAAAAAAAAAAAAAAAAAAAAAAAAACTTTTGTTTGTTTGTCAGGCTGGCTGCCTTGTTAATGTTTATTTGCTTTCGAAATTAATTAAATGATTTAAATTCCGAATATTTCCGACTAAACTAAATCGTTTAAACATTATTACAAATTGAACAAAGTTTAAATATTTTTAGATATTGTTAGCATAGTTTAATTATTGTTAGAATGGGTGTTACAGTGTAAGTACATTAATGTTTAACATTTATTTATAGCGAAGGAGCCTTGTCAATAAAACATAACAAATATAATTGCAGATTGCACCAATACCCAGTGCCTGAAAATAAAACCGGCACCTATGTCATAGAACTGCTGACGAAACGTATTATGGCGCTGGGTGCCACACAACAGGGACAGTTTCTTGTGGACTGCGAGAGCTATTTGTCACATCCTCAAATGGGTGAGGATAATTTGTTAGTTAAATTGATTCAGATATGTTGCGTGAAAGTAATATGGATTTTAGGATTTGTTTGACAAAGACATGACAAAAGCCTTTATCTTGTAACACCATGTCACTCTTCTCAATATTTTACAAAATCGTTCACTATGCAATCTATAAGGCTGTGGAATATTTTGCTGATTACCATCCTCGGCTCTCAATAGCGCCTCAGCGGTAATCACCAACATTACACACTTGTACCATAATGTACTATTATCCATCTCTTTCCATTCTAACAGGAACAACAAAGACAGTGCACATACTGCACAATTCAGAGCAACCGGCTTCGGTCTTCTCAATCCTGGAGAGTGGAACAAAAAACATACACGTCATAGCTGATGGTTTGTTCGACCTTCTCATGATGAAGCTCTCGCAGCATTATACCTCCAAGAAGCAGACTAAGATTGAGAGCAAAGGGCCCAGGTTCGAACTTGGCGATTTCTCTGTCAAGCTGGGATCTGTGACTATGAATCAGAATTTTAAAGGCATTCTTATTGAGGTAATTATTTATAACCTTACTAGTTTCTGTCCGTGGCTTCGCCCGCATGAATGTCTCGTATATCATACCAACAGGAAGTCTATGCTCTTCCTAAGGATCAGTGGCGTAGCTTACGCTAGACAGGCCGTGTATTAATTTGTAGCCTGGGAGTGCATATCATAGATATGGCTGATACGGCGCTAGTTACGCCCCTGCTAAGGATTTAATATACTTTGTTCATTTAGTCGTGAAAACATAACAAACAGACAGACACACTTTACCCTATAGTGGCACTAGTGCAGTCACTGTGTGATTCCAATGTCAAGACACTGCCAAGGTGGTGCATTCTACTGACTAGTGAGAGGCTCTGTCAGAAGAGAGGTAGGGTACAGCGTATTTGTAAGCTGCCTGAGTGAGAAAGTACCTCCACCTCTCAGAATACCGCAGCCAAATAACAATTCTCTTGAGGGTGTTTCTGTGAGAAAAGAAGAACTTTTTCTCCTATACATATTAGCTTTTAGTGCATTATAATGCAATGTTCAGACAGAGATGGAGACCCATTGCCCAAGCAGCGACCCTCACCCATGGGACAATCAGATCAAAACAGAAGATTTTTCGCCAGCACAACTGCTCTGACAAGAGTGATCGACTGAGATGATCAACTGTTAGTGGTTCACAATCATCATTGATCCAAAGCCCAACATTTGGTACATGTGAGGCAGATTAACAAAATAGGCTTTGGCAAAGCATAATAGCCCAGATGACAATGATCTAAAATTATAAAAAATATTTATCAGTATTGTGTAATTGGCGTGTGTGTTTGTATAGTTGGTTTGTGGTTTCTGGCAGACTAGAATAGAATCACTCCGTCTCTTCCCGTGGATGTCGTACAAGGCGACTAAGGGGAATACATTATAAAACAACAATCAGGCCTTCCCAACCCGTCTGGCCAGCGTGGGGAGTGTAGGCCAAATCCTCCTCCTGTCTGGGGCGGACGAGATAGGGTCGTGCTCCTGTAGTGGAGACTAAAATGACCTGGTGATGATGATTGTGTAATATTACAAAATAGAAGGATCTGCGATCTAGAAATTTTAATAACTAATGTCCGACTTGTTTTGTGGCCGATCAAAGTTTGGTGGGAAAGTCTAATTTAAAAGTTTTTCCAATTTTAAAGTCCAAAATTGTGATTTTCAAATTAACATATCTCGAGAAGTATTAATGCTATCGAACTAATTATTTCACCCATAGTTATATTATAATGACATCCTTACATAACAGATCATAGCTAGGGAGAAGTAGCAAATAACAATTACCTAGATGCTTAGAGGGTTATAGTGTTTCTACAAGTGAGTTGACATTACCAGGAAGGAAGGTCTCGCTGCGATGTATTGGGGTGGTGGCTCGTGTATTTTTTTTTTTTTTTTAAACTATTTCGGGTGGCAGACAAGCATACGGCCCGCCTGATGTGAAGCGCTTGCCGTAGCCATATTAACGCTCGCAACATAAAATATCGCTCGCGCGCCGCCACCCCCGCTGCCAACGCAGCATCTCCTTCCTTTCTGGTGACCTCACTCACTCGCAGGAACACAACAATCCTCAAGGTAATTGTTATTTGGCTGCGGTATTCTGTAAGGTTTCCACCTTACAGATCATGTACCTCCGTACATTCCTCAGTCGGGTAGCTTACAATTACGCTCCCTACCTCTCTTTTCGCCAGAGCTTTGTTTGTCAGTCAGCAGGGTGCACCGCGTGCAGGTGAAGTTGGCTTTAGTTCAAAGGTGTTGATGAACCCCTTACAACCCAGAGAACAATAAAATAAAAATAAAAAAAACAAAAATGCTTGTCTTTACTTATACCAGCATCTCTTTCCAGGTGGAATACCGTCCGTGCGTGATGGCGAATGCCGTTTGGAGTCTTCTACGAGAGTTCCTGCAAGGTCTCCTCGGACCGACAGTCCCCGTCCAGGTGCCACAACACCTGCACAGCAGGATGACCGAGATATACACGCCAATTGACACCATATACCAGTATTTGGAACATTTTAGTGCATATAGGAAGGTTACCACCGGATTGAGAACTGCTTAAAGTGTTAAGTGACTGTGGTATTTTTAATCTTAGACGTTCCCAAAATGGGTTCTGGTGAAACTTAAAGTTCTGTAGAAAATTAATTGATTCAGCTGTTATTTTTCGGAAGTCATATTTACAGGTAATTTGATGTACACTACTTTGTGTGCTTCCGCCACCAATTAGTTCATGCAAACTACTGCCGGCCGGCATCCTCCTACTACCGTTATATGCATGCGACTGCTGTGGCTACCTTGGTCGTCTCTGCTCCAGCTGCGGCGGTCGTCTCGGCGAATCTCCAACACCTGAAACAGTAGAAACGTGCGAGGCATCATCATCAGGCGATCTGTAGATGTTGATGTTCTGTAGAAAAGATACCAGGGGGCCTACTCTGAAATTTATAGTGTCTTGCAATAATCCAATTAGCATGTTTCATACTAATTATTTAGACAATAAATTAGGCCATCCTGGATGAAAAGTCATCCAATCTTTGTCATCAAGTCATCATCATCAAGTCTTTGTATGTCCGCGTCCACTGGCAAATTACGCCAGTGGACGCGGACATACAAAATCCTTATCTGAAAAATCCGGAATTTCAGATTTTATTATGAATGAATGAATGAAATTCATTCATTCATTTTTACTTCAGGGTAGGCCCCCTTGGTTTCGCGAATAACACAATGTCGGACTTTTGTGTATGTATCAATGCAGCAAGCTCTGTAACCTGTATATAGTAGTAATAACATTAAATATCAATAAATTAATTTTATTATTTTCAGAAAAAAATGCTTTAATTTAACTAATAGTGTCCAAATTTTGCTCACGTGTTTACAATTAAAATACTATGAATACAACCACAGTATAAATCTCTCCGTCCACCTCAGGTAGCCCTCAGGTTGCTTAATCAGCATTCGGCATTATGCAAACGCCGAGGCAGGCCACTTGCAGCTTTGGCAGACAATGGGTTACTTCGGCAGACTTCGGGACACCAAAAGCTGTGAAGACGGTATGCTTGATATGTCTATGAGGATGCCTAGGTATACCTAAGATCCTCCCGGCATGCTTACCACTACACATACCCACCACAGTGTCTCCTGTGTAGCCAGGATTAACAGCGGCGACCGCCAAATAAGGCAATGAACAGTGAAGTCCATTGCAGTCCCGGGGCTACAATTACGGCTGCCTTGGAACTCACAACGAATTTATTCAGAAGAACTTAGGAGTAAGAAGCTTTTGGAATGTGACTTCTACTCTTAGCAATGTGAGATACAGCAATATGGCTAGTCAAGTGAAGCTCAACTGCCGTGCACCATGAATTTTATGTATCTAACACTATTGGGGACCTAAAACATTGAGATATTAGGGGCCATCCATAAATTACGTCACACGAATTTCATGATTTTTTGGCCCTACCCCCGTCCTTGTCACAGCTGGTCACATTTGTGAGACTCCCCCCTCCCTAGTGTGACGTCACCTATTTTGCACATTAGAGTTGCAAATGTTTTTTGAGTTTTTCGTTAATAATTCGTCCGTCGTCGTTCGTCAAAGTTCGTGATGTAACACTTATATTACAATAGATTTTGAAATGTCACGTCACGAAATTTAGGAACCCTCCCACCCCCTTGTCACACAATGTCACACTAAATCGACCCTCTCCCTCCCCCTTAACGTGTGACATAATTTATGCATGGCCCCTTACCTAACACATCGATTCCAATAATATTAATTGCAAAATGGTCTGAACACCAGCCTTGGCATGCTTAATGTCATCCATCAGTTTTTTAAGGATGCCGAAGGGTCCTTTGCAGAGCCGGGCCTAAAGGTACAGCCAAACAGACGCGTCGGCGACGCGGTACGCGGAGCGGGAGCGTCAGTCGCGCGGTGGACGCTGCCCGTCTATATGAATGGCGCGTTGCATTCCGACGCGACCAGAGGCGTAGCGCATAACCATCATTAATGAGGATCCTTTTGAAGTAAAACTTCTTCACGCACTTATGACTTGGGAAGTAAGCTGGTGAATGCGTGACGACTGACGAGAGCTTTACGGAAACGGCGAATGGAAGTTGAGAGGGACATATAATAAGTTTTTATTCTTAATATTATTGTTCATTTAAATTTGATCCCGTTATTTTTCGACTGCCTACAACTGCAATAAGCGTTATATACTTTAACTTCCTAAGAATATTTGAATGTTGATTAATATTATAATAGGAAAGCCTATCTATCATTGGCATTACGATCTAATAATACATAAATTTTTAACCATAATTTGTAAGCTGTTGGTTTTCTAAATAAATAAAAAATACTTCAGTCGAATGGTCGAAAGCAGTGTTCCGCAAACTTTCTACATCTAAGGTGCATCTAGAGAAACGAAAATTTTTTGAGGTACACCATAAATGAAAAAATGTTTATATTTGTGTAAGTAACCATTTTTCTGCCGTCCGTCTATTTAGCTTTATGAGATAGCCTTATTTTTCCGCGGCACTCCAACTAATGACCACGGTACACCAGTGTGCCGCGGCACACACTTTGCGGAACACTGATCTAAAGCACACTCGTTATTTTCCAGGAAGGATCTAGTTCCAAGCACACTTCACTTATAGCCTCGGTAACGTTATTTCTTGTAGGGTCTTCTAGTCCACGACGTTTGGTTCCAAGACGTCCACAAGGGGTCCTCGCGCTAGGCCATTAAGGTGCGAGACTATGGGCAACTGGCCACTTTGACCACGCCTAGCTACGCCCTTGGACGCTAGTGCAGACTGAAAACGGGTTGAATAAGTAACGCGTTGTAGATGCTCCCGCTTCGCGCCGTGTCCCGCGTTCCCGACGCGTCTGTTTCGCCGGGTCTTAAGTTATGTACAGCATGGAGGTCTTTCAGAATTCAGACTTTACCTATTGTAGGATCGGATAGGATCAATAATCCACTCCACGATCTTTAGAGCTAAAGCCAACCTAACCTGCACGTGGTACACCTTGCCGACCAGCAAAAGAGGGACTGGCAAAAGAGAGGTACAAGCTGCCCGACTCGGGAAGTACCTCACAGAATCGAAAAGAAAAGAAGAAAATAACCGCTTCGCATCGGGCGAGCCGTGTGTTTGATAAATGCAAAGAATAAGTAAAATATTAAATAAGAGATAAAATATTTTGTTTATAACATAGGCGGGATTTTTAATAATTTGATACTCACACTTCAACAAACAATAAGTGGAATGTAAACAGTGGACAAACAAACAGTGCAATTTTATACTATTGACGACTTGAAACTGGATACCCGCCGATTATTTTCAATAAACAAACATATTGTTAACTGTATTATTTGAAGTAAATCCATTCAAGCCACGCTTTCGATAGCGAGAAGTACAATAAGTATATTAAAATTTTTAAACTAATCAGTGGTATCATTTTTATGTTGCAAGGGTGTATATTGTTTTCCATTAGAGTTAAATAAGAGAAAAAAAACATTACAATTTTCAAAGAAAAAATAATGTTTAAATCGACTGTGATTGTTCTCATATTGATGGGTGAGTTTTTTTTAAATATATTTTATTTATTTAATGGTTTCCCGTGTAACCAGGATTAATTATTTAGATATTTTTTATTAATAAAATTCTTTTTTAACCCCCCGACGCGAAAACGACGGTATGTGTGAGTGTGTTTGTTGTCTGTGGCATCGTAGTTCCCGTATCCGTAGTTATTTTATTTGAAAGGTGAGTTAGTCGGGAGTATTCTTAGTTATGTTTGATGAAAATCGATCCGAAATGGCCGCCGACACATATTTTTTCACAACCCCTTTCAGGGGTATCAAATGAAAGGGCTTTACTAGTAGAATACTATAATAAATACTTATAATGATAAATTTCAAATCCAAGATGGCCGCCACTACAAAATGGCGAATTAAACATATTTTTTTCCATCACTCCCTCAATAAGGGTATCAAATGAGAGGGCTAGACTAAACTAGAAGGTCGGGGTTTTCTTTTTATTTTTAATTTAATTGTCTTGCTATCAGTTCGTTCCTCCCCAACCCGTCTGGCCAGCGTGGGGAGTGTAGGCCAAATCCTCCTTCTGTCTGGGACGGATGAGAGAGTGTCGTGCTCCTGTAGTGAAGACTATAATGACCTGATGATCAGTTCGTTCCTCTTTGCAAGTGCTTGTGTTCTAGCGTGCAGCGTATACGCGGTGGTGCTGGACCAGGTGGACTGCGGCATCGACCACTCGCTGGACGTGTCGGTGGGCAACGTGGACGTGGAGGTGTACCCCTGGCTCGGTATACTCTACTACACCAACTGTAAGTTTAGGCGAGCCTAGGGTTTCAGAATAAGGCAACCATTAACTGTTACAAATTACAAAAATGTGTCTAAATTTTTGTAATTTGTAACAGGTAATGTGAGATGGGGCCCCACCACACATTCCCACCACTGTGCCAGCCAGGATTAACAGCAGCTACCGCCAAAAAAGGCAATTAGAAAACAGTGAAGTCCATTGCAGTCCCGGGGGAAAACTACGGCTGCCTTGGAACTCACAACGAATTTAATAGTACAAGCTTTGCTTGGTTTGATACTAGATGGTGCTATGTAATTTGTTCGTGGCTATTTATTTGTCCATGGATTAAATTTAGTATTCCTGCAACATGGGATCCTTCAAACGAAGCGTGAAGAAGACCTTGCGAGCCAGCATGGCAGTATCAATTGATACGACACTGTTGTCTAGTCTTTAATAAGACGCCGCTGCAATTTGGGCTCTTTATCCTTACCATCAGAGAGTATATTATTCTGTGCCAGCAGGCGAAAATCCGTGGACTTAAAATCCGTGGTGCACGGCAGTTAAGCTTTACTTGACTGACAATCTCTTTAGGCTTTTTAATGCCTTATTTGCCATTTTGCTGTCTCTCACATTGCTAAGAGGGGAAGTCAAATTCCAAAAGCTTCCTACTCCTACTAATTTCTTCTGATTAAATTCGTTGTGAGTTCCAAGGCAGCCGTAGTTTTACTCCTGGGACTGCAATGGGCTTTATTGTTCATTGCCTTTTTTGGTGATCGCCGCTGTTAATCCTGGCTACACAGAAGACAAAGTGGTGGGAATGTGTGGTGGGCCGTCGTCCCGTTTTTGCCATCAGGCGAAGCGGAGCCCATATGCATTTTAATGTCATATGACAGACGGGGACTCCGGCGAGAACCGGGCCGTGGCGACCGTTGCGCTCATTCACGAAGAGTTCGTCATCGCGGCCGCCGCCGACATCGGACCCATGCCCAAACACAACTTTAGGTAAGAACTGATCGAAAACAACAATAAAATTAAATTTATTGACGACTTATACATGAGATATTATTTGACGAGCTCAGTGGTCGAATGGTTATTAATGGCCACCTTGACTCTGAGGTCGCGGCTTCGATCCCCGCACCTGGCAAATATTTGTATGTGCATGATCATGTCTGTTTGGCTTGATCTGGATATTTTCTATGTATTATTATGTAGGTACTATGTATTTACAAAAAAAGTGTATTTGAGTATCAGTTATCTAGTACCCATAGTACAATCTTGGCTTAGTTCGGGACTAGATGGCCGTGTGTAATTTGTCCAGGAATATTTATTTATTCTAAAACAATACAATAATATTTGTCAATACTTATATATGTGGCGCCATCTTTATGTGAGCCGAGAACCAAAAAAGTGTGGCATTTCAGATTAATCGGACAATGGGAAGTGGGTCAAATTTAACTGGCGAGATATGATTACAGACACCGGGAACAAGGACCGCCTACAGTTAATATGCCATATCACATGATTGCGAGTCTCTCTCCCAGTAAACCAACCAGGCACTCAAACAGTCTGGCAGCAGGACTTACTCCTCTTTCAAGCAAGCAGACTATGTTTACTATGTCTCCTGGGTAGCCAGGATTAACAGCGGCGACCACCATAAAAGTCAATGAACAATGAATTCCATTGCAGTCCCGGGGATTTTTTTTATACTACGTCGGGTGGTAGACAAGCATACGGCCCGCCTGATGTGAAGCGGTTACAGTAGCCATATTAACGCTCGCAACATAAAATATCGCTCGCGCGCCGCCACCCCCGCTGCCGTCGCAGCATCTCCTTCCTTTCTGGTGACCTCACTCACTCGCAGGAACACAACAGACCTCAAGGGAACCGTTATTTGGCTGCGGTATTCTGTGAGGTGGAGGTACATTCCCCAGTCGGATAGCTTACAATTACGCTCCCTACCTCGCTTTAAAATACGGCTAAAATGAAGGCTGCCTTGGAACTCACAACGAACTTAATCAGAAGAAGTAAGTAGGAGTAGGAAGCTTTTGGAATTTGACTTGCCTTCTTAGCAATCTGAGAGACAGCTATTTGGCAAATGAGGCATTAAAAGCCCTAAAGAGATAGATGATAGATCGGTCGGTTGCCTTTTATAGATACACATTATATCATTTTCCAGGGCTAACTCTCGCGTTCTGTTAGGCGACACGTGGCAGATAGGCGAGAAGCGACGAGTGAGGAACTACGTGCTGCACCCCGAGTATGGAGAGACATACAACACCGTAGCCCTTGTGCAGTTGAAAGACCCCGTGCGGCTAAGTTAGTTTCAATGTTCATAGTTTTGGGGAGTAACTGGTTCGTCAAGATCTTTAAAATCAAGCCAACCTCACCTGCACGTGGTGCACCCTGCTGACTGACAAACGAGGCTCTGGCGTAAAGAGAGGTAGGGAGCGTAATTGTAAGCTGCCCGACTGGGGAAGTACTTCCACCTCACAGAATACCGCAGCCAAATAACAATTCCCTTGAGGGTTGTTGTGTCACCAGAGCGGAAGGAGATACTGCGTTGGCAGCGGGGGTGGCGGCGCATGTGCGATATTTCATGTTGCGAGCGCTATTATGGCTACGGTGTCCGCTTCGCATCAGGCGGGCCACCCAATGTAGTATAAAAAAAGGTCTGAATTTTATGACTATCTAGACAGGCAAACAAGCATACAGCTCACTGGATGTACCTTCGACCTAGAGTGTAAGTAGCTGATCAATTTCAAAGCCAAAGGTGCACGTGTTGCAGCCTGCCGACCAGCGAAAGAAAGGGTAGGGCATGTCGAGGTCGACTGGAGAAGGATTACCACCTTGCAGAAGATCGCAGCCAAGTAATAATACCCTTGAGGATTGTTGTGTTCCTGCCAGTGAGTCAGGTTACTAGAGAAGAGATGCTGCGTCAGTAGTTGACGTCAGCGCGCGGCCAATACTGCTGTAAAAACCTTTTTATGTCTTATAGAATTTTTAAAAATAGAAAAATTCACCTCCCTCGCCTAGGTGGGATTTGAACCCACGACCTCTCGATGACCGACCGAGTGATCTTCTAACAGAACTGAACCAGGAAGGTTTGTGTTGGTGACGAATTTTTCTTCTTATCTTTTACTTTTTTCATCTTATGTTTTACTGCGTGAGTCACATTATATTATATTATATATATTTATAATATTCTGGCAAGTTGGCCATGACAACTATTTAAACAATAATAACTTTTTATGTCTTTCTTGAAGAACTTTGACGCAAACGGCACAAAATCGATCATTGTGGAAGTCAAAGGAGGAGGAAACCTATGTTTAGCAGACTCCTGCCACATGAGTAAAGAAACGAACAGAGATAAAGCTTCATTCAACCGCGGTGTTTAGGTACACTACTACAAGCATGCGTGACCTTGTGTGCGTGTCCACTGGCCGCTCGTCGCGTACACGCCGCGGTTAGAAAAAACCGGTTCAAACTGACTCCGCCAGTGGACAAGCTCAGGGCCTGCGCGTTGCACGTATAGGTGTTTGTGTTCGCTCCACGTTGTTTACGAATAATAGTTAAAAATAAAAAAAGTGTGACAAAATGGTTACTTACTGTACTGTGTGTATGAACAATAATAGAAAAAGTAAAAATATTTCGTATTTTAACTATCCCAAGGATTCAACTAGGTAAGTAGATAGTTGATTAATTTATTTATTACAATTTGCACACGATTTATATTTA
The DNA here is from genome assembly GCA_937001555.2 of Hypsopygia costalis. Classification (NCBI taxonomy): domain Eukaryota; kingdom Metazoa; phylum Arthropoda; class Insecta; order Lepidoptera; family Pyralidae; genus Hypsopygia; species Hypsopygia costalis. The sequence goes on along the minus strand of OW443349.2, from coordinate 18,361,335 downwards.
TCGGCCTGCTAATGTATCAAGTATTTAATAAGCTGTAATTAATAGTATAGTGAATATTAATTTTATCGATATTATACACTTTTGGTTTCTTTATGTAAAGAGTACCTAAGTAAGTGATCTGGTACTCTGTGATATAAGAGTAAGAAGTCACGATAGCCTAGGAGTGGAATGGAACTTATATCGACCCAGTAGGGGAGAGAGGGACTAAAAGTTAAATTTTTAAATCAATTTGCTATCATTATATTATTGATATTTAAAAACATTTTTGAATGTTCGTGCATAAGTTTTTTTATTATTAATACTAGCTGATGCCTGCGACTTCGTTCGCGTGGTCTTAATGATTCCGGCGTATTAATAAAAATACGAACTAATGTAGATACATAAGAAAATACTTGTTATACGTTAAAATATTTTTTTTATTATTTAACATTGTTACCATAGTATAAAAAAAATAAAAATTAAGGGAGTCTTTCCTTCGGGAGCTAATATAAAAAGACCTGAAGCGTTACAACTCTCGAGAAAGCCACGTAAAGTTGGCCATGCGAAAAACAACCAGTCCTAAGCTTGACCAACGAATTTTAGTGATTTCTTTATTGTCATAGCAAAGCAAGTGGTCACAGAGAACTGTGTACGTTTAAAATTAAAATGGTTTTTTTTTTAGAAGAGTGGTATACGCGGAATTAATACAGTTTCACCGGCATCACTCCCAGTGAAAATCTCAGCTTCAATTATATTTCGCTGCCAAGCATTGACTTTACTTCAGGAAGGATCTTCCCCAAATTTATTAATATTCTTGAAAACTCTTGGGCACGTAAAATTCTATCTACAGCTTCTAGTGCCTTAATGTTGGCCATTTCGCATTCATCTCAAACGATTAGACAGCAATCCTGAAACACCTTCGCTTTGTCACAGTTTCGTGTCACAGAGCATGTCGGTTTTTCAATTATGTTTAAATCGAGTAGGATATTGAACATTGTATTTGCGTCCTTCCGCCTAGTAGTAATGTGGCTGCAATACCTGGCGATGCTGCTGCGAGATCTTATTTTGGCGATTGATACTCAGCGTGGATTGCTCTCGTCAGGTATGTTTTCCAGTCCTTCCTGGAGCATCTAAGAAAAACAGTTTCCCCTCGTTACTTAAAACACTTTCCACCACCAAATCAAATAAACTCTGATCTTGCTACATAGCGTCCCGCAAATGCACGTAGGTAGTCTTCTGGTTTGTGCGAATATATACCAATCGTTCCATTTCAATTTTAGCGTACACACACGTCTATAATAAACTGACTAAATAGACCACGTTACCTTTGTAAATAAAATAAAACGATTGCGTCTAACTTGTAGCAGGTAAGAACAAAAGTAGCACCCCGCGGTTTTTTTTACGATACATTCAATATTTTGTTAATCTATTTATTGATATTTTAAGTAACTTTTTTAGTTCTATTTGCTATTATAGCGTGTTTTTTTTACATTTTTTTAAAACTATAATTTATTGTAAACACGTGTTGTTTATGCAAATAAATTTAACTTTGTTCTGCATCAGGTGTTCCAAATCTTTGATTTTTATACCTCAACAAAAAATCCTCATCAGGCTGAACAACTTTTGCTAAGGAGTCATTTTTAAATTTCTTATAGTTTACCTGAACCATTATGGTTCTGCATCAGGTGTTCCAAATCTTGGATTTTTATACCTCAATAAAAAATGGTCATCAGATTGAACAACTTTTGCTAAAGCGTCATTTTTATATTTCTTATAGTTTACCTGAACCATTAAGGTTCTGCATCAGGTGTTCCAAATCTTGGATTTTTATACCTCAACAGAAAATGCTCTTCAGGCTGAACAACTTTTGCTAAGGCGTCATTTTTATATTTCTTATAGTTTACCTGAACCATTATGGTTCTGCATCAGGTGTTCCAAATCTTGGATTTTTATACCTCAACAGAAAATGCTCATCAGGCTGAACAACTTTTACTAAGGTGTCATTTTTATATTTCTTATAGTTTACCTGAACCATTATGGTTCTGCATCAGGTGTTCCAAATCTTGGATTTTTATACCTCAACAAAAAATGCTCATCAGGTTGAACAACTTTTGCTAAGGCGTCATTTTTATATTTCTTATAGTTTACCTGAACCATTAAGGTTCTGCATCAGGTGTTCCAAATCTTGGATTTTTATACCTCAACAGAAAATGCTCATCAGGCTGAACAACTTTTGCTAAGGCGTCATTTTTATATCTCTTATAGTTTACCTGAACCATTATGGTGCTGCATCAGGTGTTCCACTTTCCAAAATCAATTATAGCCTATATTTTGCCCAGGCTTAACAGCTATATAACAAAAAAAGTTTCATTTGAATCCGTCCAGTACTTCCAGAGATTAGCGTGTACAAACAGACAAACAGACATACAGACAAACAGACAAACAGACAAACAGACAAACAGACAAACAGACAGACATTTTTTTTTAAATTCTTACTCTATTACTATATCTCCATCGCCTCCATTTGTTTTTTTGTAAATATATTCAATGTACAGACACATTATTTTTACTGTTTTATTATAAGTATAGATTACACAACCTGAAGTCAAAGAACTATCGTTTACATACCAGTAAAGGATTTTTATGCTACGTCGGGTGGAAAACAAGCACATGATGCGCCTGATGTGAAGCGGTTACCATACCCTAATACACGTTTGCAACCAGTGGCAGCTGGGCGGGTTATCGGACTGGTGGTACTTTTTCTTGCTCACTAATAAAAAAATATATACAAGCAATACCCGATGGTATTGTTTGTATATTTTTATTTTTTCAATATTGGGCATAGAAAGTGAATTTTAGCGATCCCTAGACATGGCCGCCCGCGAATTTCGTCAAACATCGTCGGCTACTCTCGGTAATCTTCGGCATAGTAAAATGTCTTCGGTTCGCCCGTGCGGCGCACGAAAACAGACCCAATACTCGGTACATTTCTATGCACTATCTTTTGTTTCACGCGTCGCGTCAGCCATATTAGCTCGTCGCCCATACAAGTTACATTAGCAGCTCTCGTGCGCTTCGGCGAGCAGCGATTTTTGTTTACAGGGAAAATAACTCTTACCTAATAGTTTAGCAAAGAGCTTAAATTGTTTCGACATTATGAAATATTTTATTTGTTATATGCTTTTGTATGTTTAAAAAATAAATAGGTATTCATATGGTAATTTAAAAATAAAGATGAAATAATATTATGTAATTTTTAATCTTTTGAATTGGTGGTTCAGCGCACGAGCGCACTTAAAGTACAGCCACCACTGCTTGCAACACAGTAAATGCCACTCGCGCGTTGCCACCCCGGCTGCTATTGCTGCTAATCCTTCTTTTTGATGACCTGACGCAGGAACACAATAACACTCCAGAGAGATGTTATTTGACTGCGGTCTTCTGTGAGGTGTGGTACTTCCCAGTCGGACTATTGATGTGCCGTACCTGTCTTTCGCCAGAACTTATTGGCAGGGAGGTTGCCACGTGCAGGTGAGGTGGCCTTGGTTCGTAAGGTGATTCTTAGCCACTTATACCCCACAAATATCGATAATATTCCTAGGTTTTGTCAATGAAATATCGAATGCATTGCACTGAATGATGTTTTTTACGAGCAAAAGGTGTCAACCCTATGAGAATAGGCACAAATTTTGCAGATCTTAGACAGCTTTATCTCTGTTCCGTTTCTTTACTCATGTGCTCCTGCGGTATGCGGTATGATGATAATTATGTGTTAATATATGTTTTAATTTCCAGCCCATATAAAGCCTTTATGTCCACCGCCTGATATACTGAGGAATCCCAGCTTCTACGTCGTCAAGTTTAAAGAAGGTGAGGAGATCGATGGAACGTCGCCCGTAGCCTGTCTTTGGATAGTTTTATTTATCTGGAGTTGCTTCGTGCTACGTAGGACATGTTAATGTATCATGTCATGTGACAGTCGTTAATAATTAACTAGGCCAGCCACCTTACCACCAACTCTTATTGCGATTCAATAACTGAATAGAATGCTTATTCATACTAATGCATAAGCGACTCTATTCAAGTTGCAATAGAGTAGCTTAGTCATTGAATCGCAATAAGAGTTGGTGGTGAGAGGCCAGATTCTAGTCCACGGCTTAGAGTATATTATTCTAGCCCACAGGGCCGAAATCGACGTTGAGTGGAGCGAGTAGATTCGCTGAGTGTATGTTTTCCATTGATTTCAATGGAAAATGTATTTGATGATCATTCCTCAAGGACACGGTCGATCTCAATTTTTTTTCGACACAAATTTCAAGCATGTCGAGGTCTTTAATTGTGATAAGTAAGTAAGGGCACACGGGGCCCGTGCCCAGGGCCCCCATCTTCAGGGGGACCCACGAAAATATTTCTCATACATTTATTCTCAAAAAATAAAATTATTTCACTTTTTTTCACAAGAATGAGTGTCTCTTAGGTGCATAGAAAGTGATATCCTTAAAAAAAATTTCATCATGATGATCGGTTGAGAAGTTTTGACATGAAAGCGTAACAAACAACACTTACATTCACATTTATAATATTTAGAGATTTGATGACCCACAATAAATGATCAGAGTAGAAAAATGTTAGACTAATTCGCTTACTTTATTTTTAAAAAAGCCCCAAATTCTTATGTGCCCAATGGCCCCACCATAGTTTAAGACGGCCTTGTAGGTACCTATCATCAAAATCGGTTCAGTGGATTCGGAGCCCATTGGACTTTTCATAGACAAGCATTCCGCTCGCTTCACTCAATTATAGTTTTTTTTTACGCGGGAAGCGGAGAATAGGCTATTTGACTAACATTTTTTTCGGTATGATATGTAGGGACGTCTCAATAATATAACCATAGGTGAAAGAATTACTTCGATAGCACAAAAATCTCTCGAGATGTGTTAATTTGAAAATCACAATTTGAGACTCCCGAAAACGCTCCATACAAAAGGCTACCGAGTTATGACGTATATTTTGTATGCATCAAATCAGAAATTTGTACGACAGCTATGTTAAATATTGCGTTTATGTAATTAGTATCATAATAAAAGTTATAGTATTTTTTATTGCTTCTACAATGGTAATATTGTTTTTTTAATAATTTCATACTTTTAAAATGGACTTTCCCGCCAAACTTTGATCGACCCTAAAACAAATCGGACGGAAGTTTGCAGATCTTTATAGTTTTGTATATTTTACGATATTGTTAAATAATTTATACAATTTTTAAACATTGGAAAATAGCCTATTGCAAATGGTTTAAAGCTTTGGGGAAGGCCCAATGATGTTATATTTCTTAGATATGGCATACCAATATAAAATTGCATCAGAAAACGGTTCCTGCTGTTGCATGGATAGCTAGCTATAAATAGTTACATAGACTATCGCCATTCTTATCAAATCAGCTCTATAAACTTGCTATCTCTTTTACTCATCTTGCGCAAAAGAGTGCCAACTTTTCTTGCAAAAACATGAAATTACCTAAAGTTAACAGAAGACTGAATTTTTGCCTATTTCAATCATCATCATCATCAGGTCCATTTTAGTCTCCACTACAGCCCCCTTACCACAATCTCTCATTGCGACTCAATAATTGGCTATTTTCCAATGTTTAAAAATTGTACAAATAAATTAACAATATCGTAAAATACACAAAACTATAAAGATCTGCAAACTTTCATTCTAATATCTTCAGTCAGACTTTTTTTAGCGTCGATCAAAGTTTGGCGGGAAAGTCCATTTTAAAAGTATGAAATTATTAAAAAATAATATTTCCATTGGAGTAGCAATAAAAAATGCTATAACTTTTATTATGATAATAATTACATAAACGTAATATTTAACATAGCTGTCGTACAAATTTCTGATTTGATGCATATAAAATACAAAACTGTGACGTCATAATTCGGTAGTCTTTTGTATGGAGCGTTTTGGGGCAGTCTAAAAATTGTGATTTTCAAATTAATATATCTCGAGAGATTTTTGTGCTATCGAAGTAATTCTTTCACCTATGGTTATATTATGGAGACGTCCCTACATATCAAACAGAAAAAAATGTTAGTCAAATAGCCAATTGTATAGATTGCTTATTCATACCAATGAATAAGCGACTCTATTGCATTTGAAATAGAGTCGCTTATTCATAAGCAATCTATTCAGTCATTGAATCGCAATAAGAGATGGTGGTGGACGGACGAGAGAGGGTCGTGTTCCAGCCCCCTTGGCTGGAACACGACCCTCTCTCGTCCGTCCTAGACGGAAGGAGGATTTGGCCTACACTCTCCACGCTGGCCAAACGGGTTGGGGATTTCAATCAACTGTCACAAAACTCAGATTCGTCGGCTTGCTTGTAGCGAGGTAAGACACATTCGAACGTGTCAACGTTTACGAACCGACCAAATAAGGAAAAAGTTTCATACTGTGAATTGACCAGATGCGTGTTACATATCCAAATTAGCCGTGTTGCTCACTTCAAAATGTGAGCAAGTAAGCCACATAATTTCGATATGTAACACGCTTCTTATAAATTAACATAACATGAGAGTTCTTCGCTATTTGGTCGGTTTGTTAACGTTGACATGAACGAACGCGAACAAAAAACTCGCAGTAAGCACTCAGCATGGGATGAATAAGGGTTGTCGACGAAGGTTCATCAATGGCGGGATTTCTTTCAGATTACAACAATTTGCGTAAAGAAGTGATCCCAGTGTCGTACGTGCCGGGGAACATGTGCCGAGAGTTCTATATCAGTGCTAATGTAAGTACCTAAAGCCACAGTATAAGCTAATAGTACGTATGTCCAGTTTGGACAATCCCCGCCGCTCTCTAGTGTCGACATCATCGGGGAGGTGAGGCCGACACGAGAGAGCAACGATCGTCCGGCCGTGTCTGCAGGAAGTAATATTTTCAGCTGTACGCGAAGAAGCTCCGTCCGCCGCACGTGGCGTGCGCCGTGTCTTCTGATGAGGAGCAGCCCTGCGTGTGGGAGGCGGGCTCGGCCCTCGTCACTCGCGACGTGTGGGGACGGTGGCTGCTGGTGAGACACTCCGTACTGTACACTGTATCGTCTAGTGAGCGGCAGCCCTGCGTGTGATAGACTTATTTACAAGACGGAATTTCCAATAAATATCTCTTTCAAACCGCATTTTTTGTTCTGACAGAACTTTTAGTTGTATTTATATACGATAAGTCCAAGATGCAGTATAGTTGTAACCGGTGTGTCTGTCTGTCCGACTGTCGCGACGTGTCCGCAGCTGGGCCTGGGCGTGCGCGGGCCGGGCTGCGGCGCGCCGGCGCGCTTCCTCGACATGATGACGTACTTCCCCTGGGTCGAGATCAGCCTGCAGAAGTTCCAGAGACTCACCATCTCCAAGATCAGCAACCAGAAATACGTCCTAAGATGTAAGTATACTCTGCACTCTGTATACGGCACCTGTGATGTATACGGCACCTGTGAGGAAATCGCCTTTCGTGGTATGGACATGTAATGATGAAAGACTTGTCACTAAGAGAACGATCAATTTGAATGTGACCGGACATAATGAGGACATTAAGACCAAAAAAGAGGTGATTGGATGTGTTTGAAAAACGTTCGCAATATAAACCCTCAAGAGAATTGTTATTTGACTGCGGTATTTTGTGAGGTAGAGGTAGTACTTCCCCTGTTGGGCACGGGTAGCTTACGCAGACTCCAAATAATGGGTTTTCCCCATATATACAAACCGATGATGATGTATATACTCTGCCTCTTTTGCCAAAACCTTATTTTCTTTTTCACGAGCTCGGTGGTCTAATGGTTAGCAATGGTCACTTTGACTCCGAGTTCGCGGGTTCGATTCCCGCACAAAACAAACATTTGTGTGCATGAACATGTCTGTTTGTCTTATTCTGGGTGGTTTCTATGTATTATAAGTACGAGTATGTATTTACAAAAAAAAAATGTATTTAAATACATTTATCAGTTATCTAGTACCCATAACACAAGCTTTGCGCTTAATTTGGGACTAGATGGCGCTGTGTAAATTGTCCAGAAATATTTATTTATTTATTTTTGGTTGGTTGGTTTTTGTGAGTGTATGACGGCTGAAGGAAATGGAAGAAAAATACAGACTTGCCGATCACAACCAAATGATGATGACCGTGGTGAAACTAAATAAATGTTTGTTATCAGCTGGCGATGCGTTCCGTGCGTTCCAACGCTTCGGAGCGTGCGATGAGGAGGAGAAACTGGATCAAAACCTGATCTACCGCGACGCCATCGTGCTGCGGACTGACAACCAGATGTACCAGTTTATGACGTATAATGTAAGATTTAGGCTCAATTTCCACCGCCGCGGAATGGATTGGAAGCGACTTTTTGCAACGAAATTGTTCATAGCATGATGAACTTTATGTCAATTGTATAACTTATAAACTTAAATACGAGCCAAAAGAAGGTCGCGAGTCTTCCGGGGAATCCTCGCGCATTCTCGAGAATTCCCCTAGCTACTGGTGGTATTCAAGTTATACAATAGGCATCTGAACAAAGTTCTAAAATTATAAAAACTATCAGTAACGTAAAATACATAAAACTAGAACGATCTGTGATCTCAAAATTTTTATAACTTATGTCCGGCATGTTCTATAGTCGATCAAAGTTTGGTGGGAAAGTCCATTTTAAAAGTATGAAATTATAAAAAATAAATAGTACATTGTAGAAACAATAAAAAATACTTTAACTTTTGTTACTGTACTAGCTACATAAACGCAATATTTAACATAGCTGTCGTACAAATTTCTGACTTGATGCATAAAAAATAGCGTATTGTGACGTCATAATGCCTTTTGTATGGAGCGTTTCGGGATAGTCCAAAATTGTGATCTTCAAGTTATCACATCACCCGAAGTTTTTATGCTATCGAAGTAATTCTTTCGCCTATAGTTATATTATTATGACGTCTTTATAAAACAAATAGAAAAAAAAATTGGTTCAGATGCCCATTGACATAAAGTTCATTATGCTATGTACAATTTTGTTGCAAAAAGTAGCTTCCATTCCATTCCGCGGCGGTGTAAGTTGAGCCTTACATCTCATAAGTGTAACTGTAGAGATCTCTTGCAGAGATAGATTAGATTTCTTTATTTTCTACAACTTTCAAAATTTCAAACTGACAGACGGATTAGAACCTTTCAGCCTGAGAAGAGACTTTGCATCCTTTGTGTTTTCTACTGATTATACAATAGGGTGTGTTCAGAGGAGTTGTTTGACATGATGCCCACGGCCTACTTCTATAGTCGCACCGCTTGCCATCGTCAACAGGGAATTCATTCCACACATTACAACCGAAGTGGTCTAGTACTGTGCGGATCTAGATTAACTTATCGATATACTGAACTTGAGAGCAACGCGCTAGGCTAGCTGCATTCCTTGCGTCCGCCATGAACGTAGTCTCCACATGTACTTGCTCTGTGGATTAGAAATAAGATATGAGAAAATATAAAAGTAGAATAATTGTATTATAATTTTACTTTTTATTACATTTTTTATATGAGATGAGATGAGAGGGCCAGCGAGCATGTGGGTGGAAAGCAATCACCACCGCCCATAGAAATCAGCAACACCAAGGGGTCGCCGATCCGTTGCCAGCCTTTTAAGAGAAATATTGACTCTGTTCTTGAAAGCTCTCATGTCGTATTTATTTGGAAATGCTGCTTAGGGAAGTTGATTCCACATCTTCACAGTTCGTGGTAGAAAATGTCTTAAAAAGCGTACTGTAATAGATCGCCAATTATCAAGTGATCATGATATGGATGGAATTTATGGCGAGTTGTAGAATAGTGGAACTCAGCAGCAGGTATCAAATAGCTCATCAATCCACGGGGAGTGCCCTTGGTATAATTACATGAAAGTTTCAATTGAAATTACAGATGACGATAGTTCAGAACGTGGAGTACTCGTGTCTAACGCTGGAGCTGGTGAACGCGTCGGCCCAGTCGGAGATGCGCATCAGGCACCGCTGCCCCAGGGAGTCCTGGGGGCCCGTCTGCTACACCTTCAGGGGTGAGGCTCGGTACTATCTAGAAATAGACATTAGAGTCAACATAACATTCTTAATAAAAATTGTGCACTTTTTGGGATGGGTAAAAATGTTAAACTCGCGTCAGGATCACGTGTCCTTACAAAATTCAACTTTAAACAAAGACGATATGATTGAGAATTCTTTGAATAGTTTAATGATTCGAAATAGTTTCGAAATGACAGTTGATAAGACAAAGCTGCGAGACTACAAAATCCAACTTTAAGCAAAGACGATACGATTGAGATTGCTTTGAATAGTTTATGTTTGTGTACGATAGCGGAATAAATAAATATTGTATTTTACCACATAAATGATAGTACTGTTATACTGATAAATAAAGCAATTCGTGCGAAATTATTTCCTAACCATTCCAAAATATTCAAAAATGCACAACGTTTATGTTCAAGTTTTCACTTCTACCGGCGCTCCCGGAGTGCAACCCGTTGTTTTTTTTATGCGACATTATAAACTATATTCTGAATTTTCTTTCCCCAGATTCTGTGTTCGACATATCAGTAGCGCTGATATTTTCTGACAAATGTACATTTGAGTTGACTGCGTGGGGTTTGGTGAAGAATATGACACTACTAGACATCCAGGAGTGGAAGTGGGAGGAGGGCACGTACTACGAGGACTTCTCGATGAAGCGTGTGGAGTACCGCGGGACTAGAGAGGAGACTGAGTTTGGCTTCGAGCCGGTAGACGAGAAGCTGTGGGTCCCCGAGTACGACATTTGGACGACCACAGAGTTTGACAACAGTACAACTACGACGATATACACACCACCGATGGAAGGTGGCAGCGGTACGTATTCTTTAATACTGCGCCGGTTGCTAGTCAATCTGCATCTATCCAAATTCATCATCATCATCAGGTCATTTTAGTCTCCACTACAGGAGCATGACCCTTTCTCGTCCGTCTCGGACAGGAGGATTTGGCCTACACTCCCCACGCTGGCCAGACGGGTTGGGGAGGCCTGATCGATGTTTGATAATGTATTTCCCTCAGTCGCCTTGTACGACATCCACGGGAAGAGACGGAGTGATTCTATTCTAGTCTGCCGGAAACCACACGGCAAATCAAATTCATCAAACTTAACTAACCCACCACCTCCCATGGCTCCACCGACCTCGCGGTCATTTGAGCCGAATCGCCAAAGATGCGCGCGGCACCGTTGCTCTAAGGCAATAGGCTCTCCTTGGTGCCGCGGGCAATAGGCCTGTGAACCATTTTTTTTTTTCGATTTGTTATTTAAAGACGTCACAATAATATAACTATAGGCGAAATAATTACTTCGATAGCATAAAATCTTCTCGAGATATGATAACTTGAAGATCACAATTTTGGACTATCCCGAAAACGCTCCATACAAAAGGCGTAGGTATTATGACGTCACAATACGCTATTTTATATGCATTAAATCAGAAATTTGTACGACAGCTATGTTAAATATTGCGTTTATGTAGCTAGTGCCGTAACAAAAGTTATAGTATTTTTTATTGTTTCTACAATGGTAATATTTATTTTTATAATTTCATACTATTGAAATGGACTTTCCCACCAAACTTTGATCGACCATAAAACACGTCGGACATAAGTTATTAAAATTTTGAGATCGCAAAATACGTAAAACTAGAACTATTCTAGTTTTACGTATTTTACGTTACTGTTTTTATAATTTTAGAACTTTGTACAGATGCCTTATCTTCACTCTCTACAAATTATTTAATCTACATCCTTAGTCCCATTTGTGCCCTCCCCCCCTTCTGGGGGGCGACGAATACGTTTACGGCTCCGCTGCCGTCCGTTGGCGCACCACCTCCATCCTTTTTTTTTATACTACGTCGGGTGGCAGACAAGCATACTGCCCGCCTGATGTGAAGCGGTTACCGTAGCCATATTAACTCTTGCAACATAAAATATTGCTCGCGCGCCGCCACCTCCGCTGCCAACGCAGCATCTCCTTTCTTTCTTCCTGGTGACCTCACTCACTCGCAGGAACACAACCCTCAAGGGAATTGTTATTTGGCTGCGTTATTCTGTCAGGTGGAGGTAAATTCCCCAGTCGGGTAGCTTACAATTACGCTCCTTACCTCTCTTTTCGCCAGAGCTTCGTTGTCAGTCGGCAGGGTGCACCACGTGCAGGTGAAGTTGGCTTTGGTTCAAAGATGTTGGTGAACCACTTACACCCCAAAACTATAAACATTGAAACTAACTTAGCCGCACGGGGTCTTTCAACTGCACAAGAGCTACGGTGTTGTATGTCTCTCCATACTCGGGGTGCAGCACGTAGTTTCTCTGGTCTGGATCTGCCAATGAGTGTATGTGGGGTGTTGCAGACAGTTCTCCCCCCGGCGCTGTAGACGGAGAAAGTGGAGCGACGGAGAAGGTGTTCAGCGAGAAGTCTGACGAAGAATCAGAATTCGTCGTCGGCATCAAATGGAGATGACCTCACTACTCCTTCTCATGAATAAAAACAGCATTTTCAGCCTGTATCTACCTTTGTTTTATTTATTTATTGCCATTCAGTCAGCAGGGTGCACCCGGTGCATGTGAGGTTGGCTCTGGTTCAAAGATGTTGGTGTATCACTTACACCCCAGTGGTACAGAGCAGGGTGCATCCGGTGCATGTGAGTTTGGCTCTGGTTCAAAGATGTTGATGTACCACTTACACCCCAGTGGTACATAGCAGGGTGCACCCGGTGCATGTCAGGTTGGCTCTGGTTCAAAGATGTTGATGTACCACGGGTGCACCCTGCTGACTGATACACGAGGCTCTGCGGAAAAGAGAGGTTAGCGTATTTTGTAAGCTGCCCGACTGGGGAAGAACCTCCACCTCACAGAATACCGCAGCCAAATAACAATTCCCTTGTGGGTTGTTGTGTCCTTGGGAGTTTTAAGGAGTTGCTGCGTTGGCAACGAGGGTGGTTAATTGGTGGTGTTAATATGGCTACGGTTACCACTTCACTTCAGGCGGGCCGTATGATTGTCTGCCGCCCGACGTGGTATAAAAAAAAATAACACTACTCGAACGTAAAGTGAAGTTCCCCAAGTTAATAAGACCTTCGTTGGAATAATGCAATAAAATACGGGGCGGGTAGTATCGCTACACTATCGTAACTTTTTTGCGTGAAAACGTTTTTCGTGGTCCTATGTACCTAATATAAATTAAGAGGGAATAAATTAAAGTTAAAATAAAAGTTGATTTTAAAAAAAATTGAAACCGACTTCAGTTGGCGAGCGCAGCTTATTGGTGGAATACCCCGGGAGACGCTGCTGCCCGTCTTCCGGGAGAAAAGTTATCGCGTGACACAAGATTCCTTAGTCGACTTGTACGACATCCAGCGCAGAGCAATGGAGTGGCACAATTTTATTCTGCCGGCTACCGGATTTTTCTGGGATCCCATCATCAGACCCTGACTTGGTGCATATGGAACCACCTCACAATTACCCTTTCAAATAAAAAAGGAATTATGAAAATCGGTTCACAATTCGCTAAGATATCGAATAACATACATACAAAAAAAAATATTCAGTTGAATTGAGAACCTCCTCCTTTTTTGAAGTCGGTTAAAAAAGTATTGGCCGTGTGGTTTCCGGCAGACTAGAATAGAATCACTCCGTTTCTTCCCGTGGATGTCGTACAAGGCGACTAAGGGAAATACATTATCAAATATCGATCAAGCCTTCCCAACCCGTTTGGCCAGCGTAGGGAGTGTAGGCCAAATCCTCCTTCCGTCTAGGACGGACGAGAGAAGGTCGTGCTCCTGTAGTGGAGACTAAAATGAACCTGATGATGATGATGATGAAATTAAAGTCGCTTTTTATGTGTGACCGGTGGCATTACAACATTGCCCAATGCTAAGTCTAATGCGCTTTTTTTATTCATTTTAATTTAATTAATGTAATTAATTTCTTATAATTTATTCTAATATAAACAAATTTTGGTAGTTTTACTTATTATTTATCTACGTTTAATACATTATTGCATTGGGTTAACCACACCTGTAATAATAGTATAATTTTGAATATATTATTATTACAGGTGTATAACCGTCCCTCTTCTGTAATAGCCCGGTATTAAGTTCACCCAGATCTCATCTCCATAGCCCATTTATTTTCCATCACATTTCGCAATAGTCTCAACGCCTGCCGATACCTGCTCATGGGTACGTCGTTCCATTGACATATCCTGGAGCGGGTCACGGCGGGCGTATAACATTACATCAAACTTCTCAAAGGGGCCTCTACGCGTTGGATCCATATCCCCGCGCACGCCTATCAAATGACCGGGCTTGACCCGTGATTAAAAAAAGATATAATTTTGAATAAATAAATAAAATACCAAAACAAATTTTCAAAATTTTATTAACTCCAAGAACTAACTTATAACAATAGAGAAAAGGGCACTTTCAAATTGTAGTAACCCAAAATATTTAAAAAGTAACTACACAATTAAATATATCCTTCGGACTCTTGTCTCCCCTGACGGCTCCCCTAGGGGAAACATCAGGACTTCTACAGTACTGGTGTCTCCCCAAGGCTGGGGAGACATCCGACCTTACTTTTTTGTTCTGAAAACTTTTCGTAACTATACAGTCTTTTATCATAATTTTATCTTGATATGTCAATCCTTACTGTATGTTATTTATTTGTTTACTTCCTTTTCACAAACATTTCAGCTAGCCAATGCGCCTGTCAAAGGCTACATATTAAAAATATAACAGTATAAATAATGATTAAAATAATTTCAATTGAATAACATAAGGCATAAATAAAATCTCCACCAACCCGCAGTTGAGCAGCGTGGTGGAGTATGCTCTAAACCCCTTCGATTGAGGGGAGACCCATATCCCAACAGTGGGATGATTATGGGTTCAAGCCGATAAATAAATTAAATTAAATATCATAATTAAATCAAACCAAATCAAATTAAACTAAATGGAATGAAATGAAATTCAACCAATTTTTTGGTGTAGGTCTCCTTCAATCCTCTCCATTTTGTTCTATTTTGGGCAATTGACATCCAGTTGTGTCCAATGAAATTATTAAAAAACAATATTTCCATTGGACAAGCAATAAAAAATACTATAACTTTTATTATGGTACTAATTACATAAACGTAATATTTAACATAGCTGTCGTACAAATTTCTGATTTGATGCATACAAAATACAAATCTGTGACGTCATAACTCGGTAGTCTTTTGTATGGAGCGTTTTCGGAAAAGTCCAAAATTGAGATTTTCAAATTAACATAGCTCGAGAGACTTTTGTGCTATCGAAGTAATTATTTCACCTATGGTTATATTATTGAGAAGTCCCTACATATCAAACCGAAATAAATGTTGGTCAAATAGCCTATTGCCTAGATTATAAGTGGCTGTAATCGGCTTTCTTGCAAGAGTAATTAAGTTATTATTGTATGTCATTAAGTTCTTCTTGTATGTCATAAAACACATAGATCACTCTGTGATCTCAGCAATGACCTGAGGGTGGGCCAAAGTTTCAACATCACACTTTCTATTATATGTAATGTTGTATTTGTGTTTATTTGTACTATGTTATGTGAAGTTGAAATAAATCTATTTCTATTTCTATTCTATTTCTATCAACATTGAACATTAAGTTGTTGTTTTCTCTCCAACGCAACACATTATTAATGTCCCGCTGAAGTAGCTCACAATCAGTCTCTTCACCTATTCTTAGATAACAGACACTGCGCTGTGCTGTGTCCGGCAAGTAATTTATGAAAATTAAAAACTCTAATGGCCCAAGATTAGAGCCCTGCCCGACACCAGAATAGGCCCAAAACGGGTCAGAATCTCGCCCAAGGTAGAGCACGTACTGCTTTCGGTCTCGCAAATAAGAACAAAAAAATTGAAACAGCGCTGGAGTGAATCCGATCGCAGCAAAAAAGACGACGGCTCTTTCATTAGCTCACGTTCCATACGTAATATATAATTGTGAAAGTTCTTCTTAATGTCTAATTTAACAAGAGCCCTATAGCGAGAAAATATGTGGCGATCCGCTGAAGAATTCGTTTTCTTAAAACGACAGTGATAAAATGATTTCGTTTTGATGTTGCGTATCGTTTCGGCAGAGTACTACACGGGATAAACATACCGAGGCGGTACCGCCCGACGTTATTTCCTAGGGACGCATTTATCTATCGCATCGTATAGCAAATTATAGAAAATATCTACAACAGTGCGGTTTAGTCGACAAATGTCAAATTCTGAAAATGACACGAGTTTAAAATGCCAGATTTTATGAATGTCAGATTCTAATAATGCCAGATTTTTCTTAAAATTTCAATATAATAATTTTCTTAAGAGCGTGTACAAAAATTCACTTAAGATCAATGAAATTATAGAATCTGGCATTTTACACTCGTCTGACATTTCCAGAACATTTGTCGACTAAACCAGCAGTGCTAGGTCTATATATATATATATATATATATATGTTGTGGTCAATGTAATATATTAGTTATTATTCATAGCTGACCGATACTTGGTCAATGTAATAAAACGTGTTTTGGTTAGATTTGAGTAGATTTTTGGTTAGGTTAGGGTTTTCTTGTGTCCTGTCATTGGAAATAGGAGCTCCGTCTACCTAGATTATGAATGATGTGGTGCCAAGTAAGCTTAATTATTAATAATTTACAATTTATTACATTGGCCAGCCATTATAAATAATGACCAATTTATTACATTGACTGTATGTAACATATAAAATATATATCTATAATGGTGTCTCAGTTTGTCATGTTGTTATTTGTGTAATCCCAATCGTTTCTCTCCCAAAATCCCAAAAAAAAAACAAACAAACAAAATAAATAAAATTGCGATAAAACCTAACAAATAAAAATAAATAAAATTTGATCTACACTACTTTGCGTGCTTCCGCCACTAATTAGTGTAAATCAAAGTGTACAGGCACTTTGAGTTTGACTTACGCAAAATAATAATAATAATAAATTTCCGTCATGTTGAGAGTGGGATGCATCGAGACGTTGTAGCAGTTGACAAAGGACTGACGCCACTCTCCTTGGCAAAAGAGAACTGGCACAAACCACTTGTATTAAGCACTGAAGATCGCTTGACTATATGGAAGGGTAAGGAGCTACACGGACGATTCCATCGGGCACTTCATGGACCCGATGTTGATCTTTTGGCGTCCGTGACCTGGCTACGATTCGGTGACCTTTTCGGGGAAACCGAAGGTTCTGTCTGTGCAATTGCTGACGAAGTTGTCAAGACTAATAACTACCGGAAATACATCATGAAAGACGGGACGGTGGACATTTGTCGGGCATGTCACCGTCCTGGTGAATCTATCAGGCATGTTATTTCCGGTTGTTCTTATCTTGCCAATGGTGAGTATTTGTACAGACACAACCAGGTAGCTAGGATAATTCATCAGCAACTTGCTCTTCGATATGGTCTTGTGAGTTCTGAAGTGCCATATTACAAGTATGTACCTGTGCCTGTTCTCGAAAACAGTCGTGCCAAGCTCTACTGGGACCGGTCTATCATCACGGACAGGACTATTATAGCTAATAAGCCTGATATCGTGTTGGTAGACCGGTTAGAGCGAAGGGCATTTCTTGTTGACATCACCGTGCCATGCGACGCGAACCTCGTGAAAGCTGAGAATGACAAGTTGTCGAAGTACTTGGACTTAGCTCACGAGGTTACCGCCATGTGGGACGTTGATTCAACAATAACTGTCCCGATAGTCGTGTCGGTAAACGGTCTCATAGCGAAAAGTCTCAATTCACACCTCAGGAGACTTTCGCTAGGCTACTGGGTCAAGGGCCGGATACAGAAGGCAGCAATTTTGGGAACTGCACGTATTGTGCGGAAGTTCTTCAGTCTGTCGCCCTGACCACCGGCGCCGCTGGTATATATCCCGCGCCGGCGGTAATACTTTTTATATTCATTTGTATTTATAATGTTATGTTTTTTATATTTATGTTGTAAATACAAATTTTTATAAAAAAGAAAACTAAATAAATAAATGGGAATAATAATAATAACAATAACAAGAATTGGCGAAAACCTGTAGTTATGAGCATTCAGGATCGCATTACGATATGGAAGGGCAAGGAATTGCATGGTCGATTCTACCGGGCTCTCACTGACCCGGATGTTGACCATGCAGCTTCTGTACACTGGCTACGCTTCGGGGACCTCTTTGGAGAAACCGAAGGTTTTGTCTGTGCAATACAAGACGAGGTTATTAAGACGAACAACTATAGGAAATACATTCTGAAGGACGGTACGGTCGACATATGTCGGGCATGCCACCGTCCCGGAGAGTCACTCAGACATGTTATCTCCGGTTGTTCTATGCTTGCTAACTCCGAGTACTTGCACAGGCACAACCAAGTAGCCAAGATAGTACACCAACAGCTTGCCCTGAAATATGGTCTTATCGAATCTGAGGTGCCGTACTACAGGTACAATCCACAGCCAGTTCTTGAGAACAGCCATGCCAGACTCTACTGGGACCGATCTATTATTACAGACAGGACTATTCTAGCGAATAAACCTGTTATTGTAATAGTAGATTGGTCGGCGCGACGTGCAATAATTGTTGACATCACTGTTCCACATGACGGTAATCTAATTAAGGCCGAAAATGAAAAGCTGATGAAATATCGCGATTTGGCCTTCGAGATTACCGACGTGTGGCGCGTGGATTCAGCAATTATTGTTCCGGTGGTGATCTCCGTTCACGGCTTAATAACGAAGAGCTTCGATCGTCACCTTAAGAAGCTCTCGCTTGGCACTTGGCTCAAGAGTAAAATTCAGAAGGCCGTCGTACTCGATACAGCTCGTATAGTGCGCCGGTTCCTTACTCTGGAGTCCTAGCCGATACAGGAATAGGTTTAGGCCTTTCCTGCCTCGGTTTTGTATGCCTTTTTTATATTGTTATTTTTAACATTGTATTTTTTTTTATATGTATATATAATTTTAATAATAACAATATAGATAAGTTGTAATAAAATGAATAAAGAGAATAATAATAATAATAATTATTATTATTATTATTCTCTTTATTATTTATTTATATTTATGCCATATTTCGTTTACCACGTTTACCCGTGCATAAACGAAATATGGCGCTTGTGGGGGCTATAGACCGATTGCTAGATCCATATTTGGAATCTAGCCAAAATCTAGTTGATACTCACTCGATTCTCTACTGCGCAGCCATCGCAGTTTGTCGCGTGGCTCGGGTCAAATTTCCGGATTATGATCGAGCCCCGCGACCTGCTGCCGTACCTGCATGGCATATGAGAATCGAGCGGCGTATCAGCGCGGCTAGGGCCCTCATTGGCAAGCTAATCTGCTTTAGGTCGGGGAATAATCGCCCGAGAATTATGCGCTTTGTGCACCAGGCATTCGCTGGGACCAATATAAGGCCCCAAGACTACATGCACTGGGTCACAGAGCGCATAGACTTCCTAAAGCAGAAAGTGTATGCATGGGCAAACCGTATTCGTCGGTACAGGCAGCGTATAGATAGGTATCATCAGAATCGCCTCTTCCAATGTGATCAAAGGAAAGTATACCGGACTTGGGAGAGACCCACCAGTTGTGTGGTTGATGGACAGCTTCCAAATGCTGATGCCATGACACAATTCTGGCAAAACATTTGGTCGATGCCTGTCAACCACACCGAGGGAACATGGTTTGAGGTTGTTGAGCGGGCGTGTGAGTCGATCGGAAACATGGAGGCTATATCCATTAGCCCTCAGGACGTTAGTTGTGCAATCCGACCTGCACATAACTGGAAAGCTCCAGGACCGGACGGATTGCACAACTTTTGGCTTAAGTGGTTCCGTCACTCACATGCCCTCTTAGCAACTCAATTCCAAGAAGCTGTCGAAACGGGCTCTCTACCAAGTTTCATGACGACTGGTATTACTTTCCTGCTCTATAAGAACGGCAGTACCACGGAAGCAAAAAACTATAGACCCATTACGTGCTTGCCAACAACATACAAGCTCCTTACATCCATTCTGACATCAAAAATTGCTAAACATATTGAGTTTAATAATGTTTTAGCCATTGCTCAGAATGGATGTAGGGCTGGGTCCCGTGGTACTAAAGAGCTTCTCCTCATTGACATGACCATTTGCCAACAGGTCCGCCGAAACAGGAAGAACCTGTCCGCCGCTTGGATTGACTACAAAAAGGCCTATGATTCGGTGCCTCATTCATGGCTGAGACGGGTGCTAGAGATGTATAAAGTAGATACAACTTTATGCACCTTTCTTAGTTCGTGTATGGGGCAGTGGACCACAGTGCTCTGTCAACCAGGGGGTGGAGTTTCTCCTGCATTGGCGAACCCTATAAGGATACAACGTGGTATTTTCCAGGGTGACAGCCTCAGTCCGTTGTGGTTCTGCCTGGCCCTCAATCCACTTAGCAGTCTGTTAAGGGATTCAGGGTTAGGCATCCGACTTCATAGAGGGGGTGAGATCATTTCTCATCTGCTGTACATGGATGACCTCAAGTTGTTTGCACCAAATAAGCCAGAACTTCTGGAGTTACTGAGAGTAACTGAAACTTTCAGTGGCGCCATTGGTATGGAGTTTGGTGTCGACAAATGTGCGGTCATTAATGTACAGCGGGGTAGGGTTGTAAATTCAGATGGTTTACAACTCTCAGAGACGATGTTCCTCAGATCCCTCTCTGAAGTCGAAACCTACAAATACCTTGGTATGTCGGAGGCTTTGGGTGTGGCCAGCGGGGACATAAAACAATCGGTGATGGACCGATTCTTTGGTCGCCTGACAAAAGTACTGAAAAGTCTTTTGTCAGGTGGTAACAAGGTTCGGGCTTTCAACGGTTGGGTTATGCCCCTGCTGATATATACCTTCGGCGTACTAAGGTGGTCTCAGACTGAATTGGACGCCCTGGATGTAAAGATCCGAAAACTGCTTACCACGTATCGTATGCATCACCCGCGATCGTCGGTGATGAGATTGTACATCCCACGGAAGTGTGGGGGCCGCGGCTTTTTAAATGCCAAAAACCTACACAACCGTGAGGTGTGCAATCTTAGGGAATATTTCCTACACTGTGATAGCGGGATGCACCGCGACGTGGTAGCAGTTGATAAGGGCTTTACGCCACTATCCTTGGCAAACGAAACTGGCGCAAACCATCTGTACTTACTACCCAGAGCCGCAAGGATGTATGGAAGAGCAAGGAGCTACATGGGCGGTTCTACCGGGCTCTTAACGGGCCTGATGTAGACTCGTCCGCATCGGTGGCCTGGCTACGTTTCGGTGATCTCTTTGGAGAAACTGAAGGTTTTGTCTGTGCAATTATGGACGAAGTTATCAAGACGAATAACTACCGGAAATATATCCTGAAGGACGGTACGGTCGACATCTGTCGAGCATGCCACCGTCCCGGTGAGTCACTCAGGCATATTGTTTCCGGTTGTTCTCATCTTGCTAACGGCGAGTACTTGCACAGGCATAATCAAGTAGCTAGGATTATACACCAGCAACTTGCTCTTAAATATCGCCTTGTGAGCTCTGAGGTACCATACTACAGATATGTACCTGCGCCAGTTCTCGAGAATGGTAGTGTCACGCTCTACTGGGACCGGTCTATTATCACTGACAGAACTATTGTTGCCAATAGACCTGATATAGTGTTAATAGACCGGGAGACAAGTCGTGCAGTTCTCGTTGACGTCACCATTCCCCATGACGAGAACCTCGTAAAGGCCGAAAAAGAGAAACTTTCGAAGTACTTGGACTTGGCCCACGAGGTTACCGCCATGTGGCATGTGGACTCAGCGATAATTGTACCGATAGTTGTAACAGTGAACGGACTTATAGCGAAGAGTCTCGACCGTCACCTCGAGAGGCTCTCGCTTGGCGGCTGGGTTAAGAGCCGGATACAAAAGGCGGTTCTTCTGGACACGGCCCGCATTGTGAGGAGATTCCTCACTCTGGAGCCCTGACCACCGGTAGCTTGGGTCTTCGCTCCGCTACCGGCGGGTGCCCCTCTTTTTTATATTTTTAAATGTATTTTTTTTTTATTTATATTTAAAAATGTAATAAATAGGAGATACTAAAGGAATAAATGAATATAATAATAATAATAAATTTATTTATTTCTTCACAAAAATATAAACAGAACATAACTTCATGCATCATTTAAGTGACTACTAATACTTCTTGTGAAGACTGGTGCTTGAAATAGATTGAGACAATCTGTAGTACAAGACACCAGGTCTCCACCTCCTGGACTAAGGACCAGTTATGATAGCTTTAATAATCTTATTTCTATAGTGTTACGTGTATTTATTACAATTTTATTGTACACAGTATACAAACTGTTACAGAAGCCGAATAGTTTAGATTAATAACATATTAGTATGATATGTTGTTGATTGTACAAGATAAATGTTGTGAGATAAGAGTGTGTGTGTGTGTGTGTGTGTGTGTGTGTGTGTGCGCGCGCGCGCGCGTGCGTGAGGGTGTGTGTGTGTGTGTGGTGTTAGTGTGTGTGTTAGTGTGAGAAAGCTGAGTGCAAGTGTTGTGTAATGTAACATAACATCATAACATCAGCCCTACGAATACTATTCTTGGGATCGGAAGCCACTTCCACTACTTACGAGTGTCTAGTACAGGTGAGTATGTAGTGACTTCCACTGAGTGTGTGTCTTTGAGCATATGGAAGTGTAACGTTATGTAGGTATGTTGTATAGTTGTCATGTTGTACTGTTATTATTCTTATATAAGAAGACCAAAGAAAAATAAAGATTTGAAATTAGATCACACTAATGGCGTTAGTATGTGGCGCAGATCATTTTCATTTAACTCTAGTAGATAATTTAGTAATGGGGCTTTTATTTGTCTATTCGTAAAATAACACCTGAATCAATTAACTATCTAATAAATAAAATGTCATATTGTCTACCTGATCGATGTTTTACAATGTATTTCCCTTAGTCGCCTTATACGACATCCACGGGAAAAGACGGAGTGATTCTATTCTAGTCTGCCGGAAACCACACGGCCAACTGGCCAACTACCCACGCTGTTGGCCGTGTGGTGGCCGATAACATCGATTTGGCCTCCCTAACCTTTTTGGCCGCCTATGATTTGGCGTCGCGGCGTTTTAATATTATGTGACGTTCATGAGCTCATACAGTCGACTCATAGTATAATGTATGCAGATGTGTGGCAGTGGGTATACATCATAATACTCAATAAAGTGTTTGTTTAGATGTAAGTAACTGAATAGTTGTTAATATCATAGATTGCTATTGTTGCAACGAGAGGTGAATAAAAACCGAGATATTGTGACGGCTCGGTATGCGTATAAAGCCTGCTGGCTTTTTAGCATATTGTATTATAAGATCTAATGTAGTATTGTTATATGTTGTGATTAAATAAAATAAATAAATAACCCGTCTGGCCAGCGTGGGCAGTGTAGGCCACATCCTCCTTCCGTCTAGGACGGACGAGAGAGGGTCGTGCTCCTGTAGTGGAGACTAAAATGACCTGATGATGATGATGATCATGTGTCCGATCAGAAGGGCATTTCTCGTAATTATTTTGCGATCTTACAATAAAATTTGACCGAATCGAGATTGAATTGTGAATTGACGAAAATTAATATAAAGTTGATACCGTTGATTGTTGGCACTTGGTGGAACATTATGATCATAATGTTATAATAAAACACTTGTACTGTTCCACTTAATTATATTTAATTTTACCGACCGATTTCGCCTCTAAGGCTCTCTCTAAAGACTCAAGATGGTATGAATACCATCTGTTTACCTTGACCATCAAAAATATTTAAGCAATAATAATAATATTGACATTGTATTAATTTTTAAAAATATATGTAATAATAATTATAATTTAAAAATGCTGAAACCTAAAATTTTGATGCCTGTTGGCGAATTACAGTTGAACGGAAAGTATTTTAAGATCTTTGTAATGAAACATGTAATTTACAAATAAAATTTATATAATTTTATCTTATCTGTTGTTTTAACTATATTAAATATAATTATGTAGAACAGTACAATTGTTTTATAATAACATAATGAAAATTAATATAATTGATTTCATTAATCAATTACTATCAATTCTTATTGTTGGAAGTTTTCATATTGTGATACGAGAATACCAAATGTGACATTTGTGAGAGCGAGACTGGATCGGTAGGTACTAAATTTGGACTACATTTTTTAAAAAAATATTAGTTCAGCATATTGGCTTCGCTTCGCCTGATGGTAAGCGAAAAGAAGAGCTCTAATCGGCAACGGACAAGAGACCTTGATGTCTTGTCAGTTGACGCTGCCATGCTGGCCTACAAGATGCTTCTTCACGCTTCGCTTGAAGGATCCCATATTGTATGAATGAGGAAATACAAATGCCGGCAACGCTTTCTACTTTTTTATAGTACGACATAGATAGGAGTTGCCAAACTTTTTAGTACGCGAAGGAATGATCCCAATTATTGATCCAAATGATGAGGAATAATCCAAATTAATTACAAGAATTGCCCCTCTGCACATCGCACTATGCGGTGGCTGTGTCCAGGGGTTCGTCCGCTATATGTATCCTCGGTCGACGGCGAACACGACGTTACCGGCCTCCCGGAGCCGGCCCTCCTTCGTTTTGAACGGTTGTATTTGCCATACGTCGTCTATATTCAGTTTTTGGTCACCCTGTAAACATATTATTTATATTTTGCGGTGTAAGTGGCTCATCACAGTACGACATATCTATGTATCCACAAGGGCCCAATGACTATATACATAATAATTTAATTTCACTATCTTTAGAGCCGAAACTAATATAATAGATATAAACCTGATGCCGCATCTGTAGGCACTGGGTGCATACACATATTTCTGTGCCTAGTGCCTCCGGGAGAGGCGGCGGGTATTATTTGAATTAAATGTGTTCTAAAATTCAATTCAATTCTAAAATTACCTTACTAACATAGTGCATAAGTTTCTCTATATTTTACAAACACGATATGGATGCAAATCCAAAATAAAATGTTTTTATTTTATTTAAACTGATTTCTCCTGTAAGTGGTACATCCTGACTAAGTAACTAGGATTTATGTTCAAAATTACATAGATTCTTTTAGTTTAGAGGGTCAGCAACGCGCGTGTGATGCAAGCGTCTATAGGTTGCGGTAACTGCTTTCCATCAGGCGAGTCGTATGCTTATTTGTCATTTTAATGGTATAAAAAACAGCTTCCTACAATAATTTCTTTTAGTGTATAGTAGTTTATTGTATTATTAGTTTATTTTAGTGTTTAGTCTTTTGTTTATTTATTATATTAAGGGCCGATTTTTCAATCATCGAATAACTTAACAAATAACTAACTAGCGAATTAAAATATCCGACTGTTTAACGGACGGATAAAATTGATTGAATTTTTCAATGGTCAGATAACGAGCTGATAACTATCCAAGGTTTTTAGTTGCTAAGTTCACTCTGATTCTGTACGAACGAGAAGTACGCATACGTTGTTACGTGTGTTAGAAGAGGACAAAAAAAGATTGACATTTGTTTATTTGACGTTTAATCATAACCTCTAATTTCTATGCATCAATCAAACTATTATGCACTTTTGCTCATTCATTCGTGGTCGTGGTATTTTCTGTGGTGATTTTTACTTGGTGGGTTTCGGTTTTTGCCAGCAACTTTTTATCGCAATTGACAATGGAATCAAAAAAGAGAGAATATGCTGCTAATTTTAACAATGTAGAAGTTCAGTTGTTAGTAAGTTTAGTGGATAAATATAAACAAATCATTGAAAACATCAATATCAATATAATTAATAAAATATCAATAATCAATCGAAAATATCAATAGTTTGGAGAAACAAGAAATAACCTCAAAATAAACGTCAAAGAAAGGAAGGTTGACTTGACGTTTATATACGTAATCTAATGATAGGGTTACCTTACCGAACGAATAAATTTAAGAATTATTCTTTTACGTGCTACTGGATCAAGGTTTTTGGAGCCTATCTTTAGTTTTTCGTTTCTTATCTGGCCATCAAAGAGGCAAATAGATTTATTCCCCAGA
Organism: Hypsopygia costalis; assembly: GCA_937001555.2. Taxonomy (NCBI): domain Eukaryota; kingdom Metazoa; phylum Arthropoda; class Insecta; order Lepidoptera; family Pyralidae; genus Hypsopygia; species Hypsopygia costalis. Next base: position 18,335,151 of record OW443349.2, on the reverse strand, counting down.
TAAGGGCGTTATTCGCCAAATAGAGCCTATCTGACGATTGAAAAATGCAATATTTTGTTATCTGTCAAATAAACACTATCTGTCTGTTTATCTGTGGATTGAAAAATCGGCCCTAAATCTACATAATAATATATTTGTATCAAAAATTGTAAAAACTGCAATTGTGCTGTTCTGCACGTAGCCTATGAATGCCTCTAACGCCAGAGGCATTACACGCGCGTTGCAGACCCTGTAAGAACCTCTTCACGCCCTTTTTGAAAACCCCATGCTGTAGTCTCTGGAGGAAACCTCGACAGGCTGTTCATTCCACAGCTTGACAGCACGCGGGAGAAAACTTTTCTGGAACCGCACAGTACGTGACTACTTAGGCTCCATTGTGTGTGATGAATTCCCTGTTGATGGCGAGCGGTGCGGAATTATATAAACAAGGGGTCTACGAGATGGTAAAGTTTGAGGAGCTGCAGTTTACCTTCATTTCCATATCAACAGCGTCCTCCGGCGCCAGAACTATCATCGGCGTTGACTCGAAGCTGAATGCCAGCCCAAAATACGAGTACTTCTTCAGTTCATCCAAGAAAAGAGTTCGGGAATAAACTTTATCCGGGTCACTACCCATCTCTCTTATTTGCTTCGACAACACTTCATAATAATACTCAATAAGCTCATCATAATGCTTTAACCTCAAATCCTGTGTCGTACAAGCGCAGAAAAGAAAACTGATATCCAGTACTGGAGTTGCACACCGAGACAGTTGGAAATCAATTATTTTCGCATCTACAGGAACATTATTCTCATATTGGAACAAGAAGTTGTTCGTCCAAGAATCACCGTGGGATATTACTCCAGTTTCAACAGTTTTAGTCGCAGCTTCTATCATATTGCTATACCGTTCAGGTACTGCGAATGCCTTAATTTTCTTCTCATATATTGAATTCGGATACTCTTTTTCCACTGCATCTATTGCTATGCCACTGATTCGATTCCAAAATCTCTGGTACCAGTCTCGGAGGTTTTCAGCATAGTATACTTCAAAGACATAATGCCTTATTACTTCGAATAACTCAGGTTCTTGATCTTTTAAAGTGAATGAGAGAGCGTGGAATTGTGCTAATGCTTTCATAGTTAACTTGCAATGTTCGAAATCAATGCCTTCTTGTCTGACAGCGCTTCCAAAGTTATAAATAGACACATCTTCTAAGCACAACACATCGTTCATTCCATCAGTGTGACACAAAAACACTTTAGCGTACTTATCAAACGGATCGGTCATGGTTTTTGTAGATTGAAATTTTAGTAATACTGGTAATACTTTCTCGTAAAAATTGATTTCGTTCCTGAAGAAATCGAAGTTTCTGAATGTGAGTTGTCTTGATATACTTTTGGGCACCATCTTTAAGACTACTCGGACTTCTTTGTTGCCATTCTGTGATGTCCCATGTATTCTTATTCTAATTAAATCACTCAGATAGGCATCCCCCTTGCCTGCTCCATCAATATACTGGAAGAAAGAATAACAAATATATACATCATCGTCAGCACATTTTAGTCTCCACTACAGGAGCACAACCCTGTCTCGTCCGTCCCAGACAGAAGGATTTGGCCTACACTCCCCACGCTGGCCAGATGTATTGGGGAGGCCTGATCGATGTTTTATAATGTATTTCTCTTAGTCGCCTTGTACGACATGCACGGAAGAGACGGAGTGATTCCATTCTAGTCTGCCGGAAACCACACAGCCAAACAAATATATAATTCCAAATAAATTATATTAGTTTATAACATTTTCTCCCCGCCAACAACCCACACAGTTGAGCAGAGCAGCGTGGTGGGTATGATCTAAATCCCCTTTCTTTTGATGGGAGACCACATACACCCCAAGTAATGTGGGTACTTTGGTAAATTTAAGTGCCTGTAAAATATTTATTAACTTCATTAGTTGTATTTGTAAAATTCACCTCCCAGTGTGTAAATTTAACTTCCTCTTGAAACCATTCTGTAAGTGCCTCTGATAACTTCTCATTGGTGAGGACGGGTGAAGAGTGAGTCAGCGTCGAGAAATCTTGACTACTCATTATCTGTAATTTGAACAAATAAAGTAGTATTATGTATGGAATAAATATTCTATACAGGTGGTTGATGATATGTCATCGATCTCTTATGAGGAAGACTAGGCCGGATTCTAGCCCACAGGGCCGAAATCGAGGTTGAGTGGAGCGGGTAGATTTGCTGAGTGTATATTGTCCATTGATTTCAATGGAAAATGTATTTGATGATCACTCTTCAAGAACATGAGTGATCTCAATTTTTTTTCAACACAAACCACAAATATGTAGAGGGGTTTAATAGTGACAAGTTTCATCAAAATCGGTTCAGTGGTTTTGGAGCCTGTTGATTTCCAAGAATGACTTTCGGCGTATACAAGCGTTCCGCTCGGTCAATTCAACTATTGGTTGACACATCATGCAATATATTGCAAGCATTAATATGGCTATGGTAACTGCTTCACATCAGGTATGTTTGTTTGCTACCTGACCTGACGCAGTATATAAAAAAAAACTGAGTTCTTGAGTCAAGTAAGTGTCGCAAGCTACATAAAGCTTATGGGTGTTTTGGAGTCTAAGTGGTTCATCAACATCTTTGAACCAAAGCCCACTTCACCTGCACGCGGTGCACCCTGCTGATTGACAAACGAAGTTCTGGCGAAAAGAGAAGTAGGGAGCGTAATTGTAAGCTACCCGATTGGGTAATGTACCTCCACCTCACAGAATACCGCAGCCAAATAACAATTCCCTTGAGGGTTGTTTTGTTCCTACCAGTGAGTGAGGTCACCAGAAATAAAGGAGATGCTGCGTTGGCAGCGGGGGTGGCGGCGCGCGAGCGATAATTTATATTTTGCTTGCGTTAATATGGCTACGGTAACCGCTTCACATAGGCGGGCCGTATGCTTATCTGCCACCCGACGTAGTATAAAAAAAAAAAATGGGTATTGCCCAGCAAGCTGTATGACCATGTTTATGTTGACAGAGAATCACAGAATGAATTTGTAGAAAGAAATATATCTATGAATACTCTATAAATACAGTTTTTCGTTCTTCAGTCAGGTAAAAATTTCATAACTGGCCACAATTTTATTTGTAATACTGGCGCTTATAAAAAAAAAAAACTACTACATAATTTCTAAGTAGAAAAAAAATAAACGAATGTGCTTTACTACAAGACTAAAGTAAAACTTCTTTATTTCTACTAATGTATATCTCACTCTCAACTTCCGTTTGCCGTAACACTCTTGTCACTCATTCACATACTCACCAAGTCAAGCGTGTGTAATTAAGTTTTCACAAAAAACAAAACCATTCACTGGTATTTCCAATGTTCAACTGACAATGACTCCCTTTTCAATGTTCGAATGGCTCAAATACAAGAGTATGATAAAGATAATCTACGATTCCAAGTGTTAAGTACACTATTAGATATTAACTAGTTTTGTTGTGAGCAAGGTCGTCGCCAGCCGATAGGGAAGGGGGGGGGGGACAAGTTGAATGAATTGTAGGTAAAGTCGAGAGCTCATGAAGCTTTTCACTTGTAGTACGAGCCTTACATCTACAGCAATTGTAATAATAACAGTTCAGAGTCCACCGTGTAGGCTTCACGAGTTCTTGACTGTACAATAAATAAAACTTGTAAATAAACAGAATCTGGAGGGGGGGGGGGGGGGAACCTGCCCCTCCCTACCCCCCCTTGGCGACGCCCTTGGTTGTGAGATAACAAGTCATTAATAGGCACATGACAAGCCATGTTTTTGTTATCATTAAGTACCAGTTTTGTTGTATAATATAACATTATATATAAGTGATACTGAGTCATATGTGTTATAATTTAATCATATGAGTTCCTTTTATATTGTGCACTGTGACACGGTTGGTACTGATGGCTACTGTTATTATTCTTCTTACATATGTCTGCTGTATCGCTGTATGTTCACATACATTGTATAATTGTGTATTTTTGTGTGCAAATTATGACAAATGTATCTTGTTGTGTTGTAGTGTGCTTTATAATAAATGTTCTATCTAATCTATCTATCATAAAATACCGTGCTATTTCAGTAATTATTTTATTGATACATAACTTAAAGAAAGCATGATATAATGAGCTGAGAATAAGTCGTAGTCTTTATTATTAGTTACTTTAGATAATGCATACATTATAATAAACATTAAATAGAGTAGTGTACGTACTATTATTTACAGTGCAAAAGCAATTTTTTTTCGAGTTCTACGGCATGAAATAAATTTGCTATTGCTTTATAGCATAAATTTATAGTTTGTTACTTACTTTCAAATATCATAAAACGATAATCTCGATACACTTTATTCACAATCAGAGAATAATATGAGAATACATGGAATTTTTAAAAACTATTCAAAAATGCGCTGCCTACCAACTCAGTATTAGCTACGTCAACTAAACTGACGTCAAATTATCAAATGTCAACTGTCACTGTCAGAATATTTTTTACATATCTGCAGTGCCGCCAACCTAGCGCGAAAGTTTACGAGACTTAGTTGATACCAAAAAGGTAGATAGGTACGTATGCCTGTGGAACCAGAGTTTTTGTGGTATACCGGGTATACGACTAGTTTCTACCCGAGGCTTCGCCTCGCTTGTCAATCAAGCGATCAAAATCAGAATATGGATAAAAAGTACCCTATTCATTTTAGCGAAACAGCTACATATGAAAAAAAAACTTTATCCGTAAGTGGCAAATAAATAATTTTCATTTTTCATAATGTAGCCCAGGGCTGTCCAAACCACGGCCCGCGGGCCGCATGCCTATACATAAATATACGCAGAGGAGAGAGAGCCGTATATTTGTGCGGCCCGTCGGTTAGGTCTGTGGCGGTGTTGCTCGACGTGTTTCTGATATACTGCTTTTTGTACAGTTTTTGTACAACGATTCTGGCTGAAAAGATAAATTCATGAATAACTAGTAAAATAAATTTTGTTTCTGCGGCCCTCCAATATATTAAGTAATTTGCATTGGCCCGTAATCGTATATGGTTTGGACAGCCCTGATGTAGCCTATAGTTGACTGTTGTTGAGATAAAGATATATAGGTATCATCATCATCATGTATCTACCCACTGATGGATAAGCCTTCCCTAATACTTTCCACCAAATACGATCCTCCTCCTTCCGCATCCACTCGCTTCCAGGAGCTTTCTTAAGGTCATCGGGCCATTCAGAAGGGCGTCCAACGCTTCGTCGTTTTACCCGCGGCCTCCACTCTAATACCTTCCTTACCCATCTGCAATCACTTTTTCTCTTTGGTTCTCCGTCGAATTTCTTCTTTCCAGATTCGATCCCTCAGAGAAACCCCGAGCATCTCTAAGCCCTCTCCATCGATCGCTGCGCGACCTTTAGCCTGTGCACCAGTCCGATGGCCAGTGTCCAAGTCTCTGCGTCCATATGTCATTGGCCCCGGCCAAGCTGTATGGAATATCCGAGGTAGATATAGTCTCCTCCTCTTCCTCCTCTTCAATAGCTATATTTTCTACGATAACCGGGCTAGGGATGACAAAAGCGATGTACATAACTTTCGTCTTGTCGAAATTCATCCCCAGCCCCACGGATCGAGATACAGCATTGAGATCGGTCAACATATGACCGAGAACCTTCAGCGATTCAGGCATTATGACCACGTCGTCGGCAAACCGAAGGTGTGAGATGTACTCGCCATTCACACAGATGATGCCCCGTTTTTTCCAGTCCCGCGTTGTAAATACGTCTTCCAGAGCAGCGGTAAATAGTTTCGGGGAAATGACATCCCCTTGACGTACTCCCCGCTGAAGCTGGACTCAGGCTCAGGCTCAGACTGATGGTAATGGACGCGGACAGTCATTGTTGCAGCGCACAGCCATCTCAGCAACTCGATATAGCGGTGGTCGACTTGGCACCGCTGTAAGAATTCCAGAACAGACCAAGCTTCTATAGAGTCAAAGGCTTTCTCCACAAAAGCCAAAGGTATATAGGTATATTCGTTAAATATGAACAACAATAAAAAATGAAAATAATCTGCGTTTTATTTATAAGCATCGTCGGCAATATCGACATTTTACTAGTTAGTAGTTGGTGGTATGGTTTGCAATAAAATACCCATGGTACCACTGAGGAACGAAGTAGGTACTATTATTTATTCTGTGATTAATGGCAAAGGCGGTGCACAGATCAAGTATATAGTAGACACGCGATGTATGCGTGGCGCGCGTGTCAACAGTAAGCGTCCGAACTAGGGTTGCCACGTCGCCAAACGTAATAACCGGACCAACCAACAAGTTTAGCCGGACATTTGGGTAAAAAAACCGGACTCTCTACATTATTGAGGATTTTCTGTCTCAGTATTAATAGGTGTATGTATGTTATATATAAAAACGCTCGACTCGCTTTGCCACGCTCGGCCAAACTAGGCGCTCTCGCTTGCGTAATGTAAAAAGCCTAAGCTGTTTCTGACATTGCTGAACAAGAGGGGAAATCAAATTTCAAAAGCTTCTTACTCATACTAATTTCTTCTGATTAAATCATTGTGTGTTCCAAGGCAGCCGTAGTTTTATCCCCAGGACTGCAATGAACTTCACTGTTCTTTGTCTTTTTTGGCGGTCGCCGCTGCTAATCCTGGCTATACAGGAGACACAGTGGTGGGAATGTGTGGTGGGCCCCCGTCCCGTAATACATTTGTATCTAGTTACGCAAACAAAATCACAGGGGAATGCCAGCAATATCGGTAGCGCCGAAACTGAAAAAAACATTAAAGTAAATCTAACACCACAAAATCACATCGCAATCAAATTAAATGATACCAAATACCGCTTTCGTCGCTTCTGAACGCTAAAATATTCAAAAGGCGGCCTCAGCCACGCGCACATACTACGCAACCAATTTAACATGAATAATTTAGAATAGCCCAAATTCGAAGTTCACTCAAAGTCGAAATGGTCATTTACAATTTAGTAGCATTATAGACGTGTCCCGATGGGGTTTAAACTGGGATGCCGAGTCTCAGTTCGTGAGTGAACGAGTGAATTATAAATGAACGAATGGAACGAACGAGGAGATGTCAACGATATAAGCGAGAGCTTATTGGCTGATATTGGTTGTAACAAAATTTTGATTGGGTATTCTTGTAATTTCTTCTTCTGCATATTGTTCTTTCTTTCTTTCAATTCGGTTTTCGATTTTGTGCAGAGCAAACGTGTCGAACGCAAGGCGCTAGTGCTCTAGTTAAAAGTGTCGACGCAGCGGCTACCGCCGTCACGCCGCTAACCAGTGCAGTGCGCGTCGCGATGACCCACTTACGCAATACGCTGTGCGAACAATTGTTAAGGCGAAGCTATTTTGTTTAAAATAATACATGTTCGGTAAAACTAAAAAAATGGCAAGTGGTTCCCCAACTACGATTAAAGTCAATACTGAGAATGAGATGATTCTCTATTCTTACTATAAAAATGAGAAAGCAGCAAGAGAAAAGCTAGAATGCCAGGTTCATCAATTGCAAAGTCAACTAGAAATACTGCAGCTAGAAATAGCAAAATTGCAAAAAAATAATGAGCAGGAGCAGCCTCCTAACTCTTCTAATGATACCAATACTAAATATAACTCCTCTCAACCTGCTGAATATTGTACGGACGAAGAAGAGTTGGCTAAAGAGACTGGTTGGGTACGTGCAAAAAATAGAAAGAAAAGAAAGCTGATAAACTCACCGTCCCCCACTACTAGTCCGGGCATTAATAATGAGCCCAAGGTAAAATTAAACAAAAGAATACCGTCCCCGCCGCCAATAATTGTGGATGGAGTCAAAGATTACCAAAAATTTTATGATTTTTTGGTAGAAGGCGTATTAGGCGACCCATTTACAGTAAAAATGTTAAGTGGGGATAGTGTAAAAGTGAACGCCGATAATGAAGAAACATATCGGTCAATCACGAAACGTCTGACCTCCAATAACTGTGCATGGCACTCATATGAGAATAAACAAGATCGTCCTATAAGAGTGATCGCTAAAAAACTGCACCATACGTGCATGCCAGATAGAATAGTCGAAGAACTACAGTTCAAAGGTTATAAAATAGAAAGTGCGGTAAACAAATTAAGATGGAAAAATAAGGAACCATTAAATATGTTTATGCTTACTTTTAAGAACGATGAAGATATTAATAAAATTTATGATATAAAAAGTATACTAGGATGTAGAGTAGAAATACACTCCCTTAAGACACCGAAGCTGGTCCCTCAATGTAAACGATGTCAAGCCTACGGTCATACACAAAAATACTGTTCTAAAGAACCACGATGTGTTAAGTGCACTGGCAAGCACCTAACCAAAGACTGCCAAAAGTCACCACAAGATAAACCAAAATGCATACACTGTGGCGAACAACACCCCGCAAACTACAGGGGGTGTGTGGTTGCTAAAGAGTTACAAAGCTTCAAAAACAAGAATTTAAAGAAAAAGCCACATGCTCAACAGCAATCCTCTATGTTAAAAATAAACAAAACATGTGTTTTGTTTATTTTTTATTGTGAGCAACACAGTCAATACCACAACCAGGGCAACAAGATAAAAGTAAGACTGAAAAAATTACTTACGCTCAAATCACAGCCAAAAAAATAAACGATGCTCAGCCGAATACTGACATTGAAGAAAAATTAAATAAAGTACTTATGTTAATGACATCATTTGATGAGCGCCTTAAAAAGATGGAAAATAACAATAAAAAAACTATAACTAAAAGCAAATCATGAATTATTTTCTCAAAATCATGGCTTGGAACTCAAATGGGCTACTACAACATCAAAATGAATTGCAGGTAGTCCTAGATACTGAAAAAATTGACGTGTGTCTAATTTCTGAATCACATTTCACTAAACAGTCATTCATTCAATTAAAAGGATACAAAATATATCACGCACTACATCCTGATAACTGCGCAAGAGGAGGTAGTTCCATAATCGTGAAAGAAAATCTTTACCACTACGAATGCTACAAGTGTGAAGAACGAGAAATACAAGCTGTAGCGGTATGTATTAAAACTAAAAAATACCCGATTACTGTTTCAGCAATATATTGCCCGCCGAGATACTCGCTAAAAAAAGATCAATACATTAACTTACTACAAAAACTTGGAACCAGGTTTATCCTTGGAGGTGACTTAAATGCCAAAAATGTATACTGGGGTTCCAGACTAACAACAACCAAAGGACGAGAATTACTCAAAGCTATAAAAGAAAATCAATGTGACGTACTATCGACTGGAAAGCCAACCTATTGGCCTACTGATCCACAAAAAATCCCAGACCTGATTGATTTTTTTATCTGTAAAAATATATCTAGTAATTATATGAGTGTTGAAGACGACTTTCACATGAGCTCAGATCATTCGCCTATTATTTTAAATTTAAGTGATACTGCTATATATAAAGAAAACAATCCAACATTAGTAAATAGAAAGACTGATTGGGAGAGTTTTCAAATAGACTTAGAAAATAAAATTAATCTTAATGTACCGCTCCGCAATGAAGAGCAGTTAAATCTCGAAGTAGAAAAATTTACTGTCGATATTCAAGTATCAGCATGGCAAAATACACCAGACATCCATAGAAAACCCAAAGGAAACAGATATCCGGAAGAAATTATGAATTTGGTAGCTCAAAAAAGAAAACAAAGAAAAAAATGGCACCAAACACGTTCACCACGCGATAAACAAATACTGAATAGCCTCACTAAAACGCTTAGAAAAGTGATACGGACTTTCAAAGACGAATCTCTTAAAACTCACTTAGAAAAGTTAACTAATGATAGCAGGACTAACTATTCTCTCTGGAAAGCTACAAAAACTGTAAAAAGACCCATTATACAAATATCCCCAATAAGGGAAGAAAATGGAAAGTGGGCCATAAGTAATGAACAAAAAGCAAAAAGGTTCGCTCAGCATTTGGAAAAAATATTTCAACCCAATGAAGGATCTGATGACCTGACAAGTCACGATACTTCGAATGAAAAGGCAGACATAAAGTTTGTAACACCAAAAGAAGTTGCGAAAGAAATAAAGAACAATATTGATTCTAGGAAAGCACCAGGTTACGACCTCATAACGGGAGAAGTTCTACTTCACCTTCCTCGTAAGGCTCTGGTCAAATTAACGAACCTCATTAATGCTGCGTTCAGGTTAAAATTAGTACCGGACATCTGGAAAGTGGCTGAAGTAATTATGATAGCAAAACCGGGTAAGCCGCCTCATGAAACGACATCATACAGGCCTATTTCATTATTGCCAGTAATGTCTAAATTATTTGAAAAGCTTCTGCTCAAACGATTAAAACCCATACTAGATGAAAAAGGTTTGATACCTCAACATCAGTTCGGATTTAGAGAAAAACATTCTACCATAGACCAAGTGCATAGAATCACAAATATTATAGAAAAAGCATTAGAAGAAAAGAAAGTGTGCTCCACAGTATTTCTAGATGTTGCACAAGCTTTTGATAAAGTTTGGCATAAAGGTTTAATGTATAAGATCAACAAAATGTTGCCAAAGCAGTATGCTGCAATACTAGAGTCATATATATCTCACCGAATGTTTAGAGTCAGACAAGAAGATGCATACTCTGATCTAAAAGAAATTAAAGCTGGGGTACCTCAAGGAAGTGTCTTAGGTCCGGTCCTGTATCTACTATACACTTGTGATATTCCCAAATTAGAAAATAATACAATTGCGACTTTCGCCGACGACACTGCCATAATGTCTGTTGGGAACACACACAAAGAAGCAGTTGAGAAAACCCAAATTGCAATCACAAAAGTTCACAAATGGACAAAAAAATGGCGAATTAAACTAAATGAGTCAAAATCGGTTCATATTGACTTCACAAACAAAAATCCGCACTACCATCCAGTGTTTTTAAATAATCAACATATCCCGTATGCTAATACAGCCAAATATCTAGGTATGACCCTAGATGCGAAATTACATTGGAAAGCTCACGTCAAGAAGAAACGAGAGGAGTTAGAGATACGATACAAAAACATGAATTGGCTGCTTGGGAGAAACTCTAGCCTGTCGATTCACAATAAATTATTAATATATAAGCAAGTCCTTATGCCAGTTTGGACTTATGGAGTACAGTTATGGGGCTGTACGAAAAAGAGTAATAAACAAATTATTCAGCGCTTCCAGAATAAAGTACTCAGGGGCATTGTAAATGCACCGTGGTACTTCAAAAATGACTATCTCCATCGGGACCTTAAAGTGGAGTTTGTGGACAAAGTGATACAAAAATATGCAGAAGCTCATGAACTTAGACTTCATCAGCATGTGAATCCAGAAGTAGTCAAACTTCTCGATAACACAGTTCTAGTGAGAAGACTCAAAAGAACAAAACCTTTTGAGTTAGTGTAGTGATAAGTGAGACAATAATACTGATAGTGCATTAAATACAAACACAACAAGAAAGTGTTTCACCTTAATAGACACTAAGAAAAGTCAATGGACATTATTCTTAGACTATAATATTTAGAAGTTTATGTTAAAGTTAAATTACTTATTAGCCCGTAAGCTAGATCGTAATATTTAAAGCATCATGCTTTTTAGAAAAAAAAAAAAAAAAAAAAAAAAATATTGTTCTTTGGTGTGCATTGAGTTGGGAAGTGCCTGTATAAACTCAAACTATTTTCATACCGTTTAACAGAGTTGTTCAGTGCGTTTAAGCACGAATGACGAACGGATAAATACACTTTTACTTTACAATACAAAATAGAAAAGGATTTGGGGTGTAAGTAGTTCATTAACATCTTTAAACCAAAGCCAACTTAACCTGCACGTGGTGCACCCTGCTGACTGACAAACAAGGCTCTGGCGAAAAGAGAGGTAGGACATGAAATTATTTTAATTGAATCTTAATTATGATAATTTTCCTAATGTATTTGTATTTCCACACAATATTGTATTGTTAATGGAATACTTATATGAATTTAACAAAAAAATATGCATTGTAAAAAAAATGTGTAATGGTGCGTTTACACGCTAGTTATTCAACGCGACTTACTACAAAAGGCACAAGCACGAGCACAAATGTGTAAAAGGTAGCTATGTGCCTCCGTAACGTGCCTGTGATCGTGAATCCCGTGCGGGTGATTGGCTGGATTAATCGCATAACGCGGACTGCTTGCTGGGCTGCGTGGCACGCGTTTAAACGTACCGTAAAATGTAATAGCGCTGTTATAATAATGTCGCTTGATATGTATGTAATTTACCTACCTATTTAATTATAATATACCTACATCTTACTTAGAAACTTTTCGTAACAGGCGACACTACCCACCCAAACTAATACGGGTTCGCGGCGCCCACATCTAACTACGGTCTCCCTATGACACAAAAGGACAACTAACTCCTATAAGCCGACAAAAACTTCAAAAACTCCTTTGCGTAACAAAAGTTCGAACAAGATGGCGGCCTGGCTAAAAACCTTTGTTTTGGCGCGAAACGGCGCGCGAAATCCTTGATTCGCGCCTTCGGGCGATATGACGTCTGCTTGTTGAGACTAAGATAACTTTTCATACAGATAGATTAGATCAATGAGGATACTGACCCTTATGACCACGGATTAGAAACTTCTTTTTATGTCAATATAGTTTCAGAACGGCAAACTTATGTTTGTATTGTCATACAAAACACTGATTGTGGTAACGGAAGCCCCGTGAGGAGTTGCCAACCATTCCTTTGTAGTTGGCCCTTGTACCGTCTGTGAAAGCAGATTGTTGATTTTTTCGCTCTTCCTGCATTTATTTATGTGCCTATCTACTTCCCGTTTGAAAAGATTTGCCCTTTGTTTATGCTGACTTTGTCTAAACTTGTGTGCAGAAAAAAAATTACCATTGTGAACAATGCTAATGTATTTTATGGTTATTTCAGGAGACATTAAAAACCATATAAACATAGACAGAAAAGTAGTGGTGTTCTAAGTCGTAATGAGTCAAATAGGAGCTAATTATCGACGCTACTGAATAAAATTGCAAAGTTCGTAAGCAATTATAAAATCGAAAATTAAAGACCACTTCTTCTATTCTCACAAAAATTATGATATGCTTTAATATTTTTACATCACTTATCTCATATTTAAAATGTACTAGAGGTAACATATTTTACAATTTTGCACTATTGCTATAAACAGCTGTTTTTCTTTGCGTTTTTGCGTAGATAATTCATTTTTCTGAGTTACATTTTAAATTTTGGACAAGTGATGTAAAAAACTTAATGTTTTGAATAATGTAAAATTATTCAATATAGGTACTGTAAAATTAATTCATTGTGTTCAATGTTGGGCTCAAAATTTTTTTTAAGAAATATTAGGTAATTACAAGTTGTGGGAGACCTTCACCTTACAGAAGACCGCACCCAATTAACAATTTCCTAGAAACCTCGAAGGCTGGTGTGTTTCTGTGAGAGAGTGAAGGGATCGCTGCTTATTTGCTGCGTCGGCAGCGGGGGCGACGACGTGGAAGCTATATTTTATGTTAGAAGCATCTATAGGGTATATTCACTGCTCCACATCATGTGATGACATGCATACTTGCCACTTTTATAAAAAAAAATGTGCTTGTAAGAGGTATTTATTTTGTATATCTCTTTAACAGCTTACTCACGAACTCACGAAGTTTGAACAGGTGAGGTTCACTTGTAAATTATCGCGCATGCTTCTAAATAAACTTAAATTTCACAAATAAAATATTGCTCTAAACGCATAATTTCTCTATACAAGAGCAATGTATACAAGATGAAATTTATAATATTTAAAATAATATGTATATAAGCGTAAAGTGCGGCTGATGGCATACCGTGACACATAGATAGACTTCCCAGTAGCTACAGTCCATGACGTAGCTGGCATCATAGCTACGGTAGCTACGTCCATTGTCCGGATTCCAGCGAGCACCTACGATGCATCTACATGTAGTAGGTAGGAGATTTTCACTCGCTACACGAATTCCACCGAGATACCACAGTCTACAACGTAGCTGGCATCATAGCTACGGAAGCTACGCTCGTTGTCCGGATTCCAGCGAGCAGCTACGATACAGCTACGTGTAGGTACGACACCTTCCTATAGGAATTCGATCGAGATACCACAGCTACGACGTAGCTGATATCATAGCTACGGTAGCTACGTTCATTGATCGCATTCCATTGCGTGCATCTACGATGTAGCTACATGTTAAAGTACGAGATTTTCACTCGCTACACGAATTCCATCGAGATACCACTGTCTACGACGTAGCTGGCATCATAGCTTCGGTAGCTACGCTCATTGTCCCCATTCCAGCGAGGTCCCCATTCCATGTAGTAGGTACGAGATTTTCACACGCTATAGGAATCGAGCTGTTACAATCTATGACATAGCTAGCATCTTTGTAAGCTACCCGTCTGGGGAATGTACCTCCACCTCACAGAATACCGCAGCCAAATGAGGTTGTTGTGCTCCTCCGAGTGAGATCACCAGAAAGGAAGGAGTTGCTGCGTTGGCATCGGAAGTGGCGGCGCGCTAGCGTTATTTCATGTTGCGAGCGTTAATATGTATGGCTATATTAACCGCTTCCGATCAGGCGGGCCGTATGTTTGTCTGCCACCCGACGTCGTTTAAAAAAAATGACACAATTACTTGCTGCCTAATTAATGAAATATTTATTTATTTCATACATTTTTTTTTGCATTACAATTTCTCAGTTTGCTAAATAATGTCATAAATCATAATAAAACAAAATAATCATATCAACATAATAAACAAAATATACTAATAAAAAAAAAATATTCGAGACATATTATACAAAAAATAATAATATTATTTGAATTACATTAGATTTTAAAAATCATTTGACGAGCTCAGTTTTCAAATGACCCACAATGGTCACCCTGACCCCGAGTTCGCTCCCCGCGCGAGACATACACCCACGTACATGACCATGTCCGTCCGTCCCCGCCCTACAGCCGAAGATGAAGCCGAATATTTTGATTCGAAAAATACATCATACGTTTAAGTTACTGCCAAACATCTTCAGCTTAGTCGGTGAAGCTTCATTGTTTCTATCAGCTAAGCTAAACACAAGGAGCATAATGTTTTTGTTTTGAGTTTGATTTTCGCAGTAAAAAATCCGATGGTAAACGGCTTCAGCTTCGGCGTTAGGACCCCGCCCGGTCTGGGCGCCCTCCATGCATCAAAAAAAAGCATGGTGTTAGATTTTAAGTTGATAGAATAAAGATGGCATTTAGGTGTTGTACTAAATCCGTCTCCTATTTATAAGTATGTACTGGTGGTCGCCCAGTGGTCGAAATTCGACAATAATTAATTTAAATTATGACTTTAACAATAAACAAAAGAGAATATAATTTGCGCGTGTGTGTTAAATACAAGGTAGTGTGACTAATTTTTTTTTTTTATTGATTTAATGTATTTTTAATGCATAATTTTTAATCTCCTTCTCTGTATAAACTATAATTGTGGGAAATTTCATACTCCTTCATCCGAGCAATTTTTGTAAAATGGGTACAAAATTGTTGCTTCATGTATTAATATAATAATAATTATTAGTTCCTGTTTTTCACATACTGCAAAACATTACATATTTAGTACTGCAGGTTGTGTAATGGAATGAATGTCGCATTGCAAATTCTACAGAAACCAGCCATGAATATTCCTTTGTAGTCGGGTACCTATTGCTAATTGGCCTACCGTGTTGGTGATAGTAAAATATTAGTGACGGCTGTGGTCAATGTAACTGGGATTTACATTGGCAATCGTGGTCCAACGACCGCCAGGTATGGCTTTTGGTCACGCTTTGGAATTTGGTACTACAATAGCCCGTATCAAATATTCGTGCAAATATTTGCCTACACTAAACCAGAAACTATACCCCGTGAACACAAATATTTGCACAAATTCTGCATAGTGCTGTTGTTAGAATAATCAGCGAATGTTGTAGAATACAATGACTCGATTTGTTTATTTATTTATTCTACCTTTCCATACAGGCAGGTCTTTACTGCTTTGATTCTGTCCAAATATATTTGTTTATGATCAAATCAAATAAAATATATTTATTAGCCATGTACATAAATTACATTTAGCTCGTTGTTTTACATATTTGGTACCTAAAATGAGGTTATTTTAAATATTGATACGAATAACAGTAAATATCCTGTTTATGAATGCTGTGTTCTTGCTATTGTGCACTTTTAATACAAAACAGCATGTTTGAAGGCTTAGCCACTGTAGACATAATGTTCACACTGTAGTACGGGTTTAGTTCAAAAACTTTTCAATTTCGTGTTTAAATTTGGTAGCTGGTAATCAATAGATTACTAATATTATAAAGCTGATGAGTTTGTTTGTTTGATTTATTTGATTGAACGCGCTAATCTTAGAAACAACATAATCGAATTGAAAAATTATTTCAGTGTTAGGTAGCCTATTTTTCGAGGAAGGCTATAGGATATATATAATATAATATAGGATATATATAATAGGAGCAGAGCATCAATGAAAAATGTTCCAAAAATGGGAAAAAATAACTTTTTTTTTTTTTATACTACGTCGGGTGGCAGACAAGCATACGGCCCGCCTGATGTGAAGTGGTTACAGTAGCCATATTAACGCTTGCAACATAAAATATTGCTCGCGCGCCGCCACCCCCGCTGCTAACGCTGCATCTCATTCCTTTCTTTCTGGTGACCTCACTCACTCGCAGGAACACAACAACCCTCAAGGGAATTGTTATTTGGCTGCGGTATTCTGTGAGGTGGAGGTACATTCCCCAGTCGGGTAGCTTACAATTACGCTACCTACCTCTCTTTTCGCCAGAGCTTCGTTTGTCAGTCAGCAGGGTGCACCACGTGCAGGTGAAGTTGGCTTTGGTTCAAAGATCTTGATGAACCACTTACACCCCGAAACATTACCTTTTGAGAGCTTCCGTTGCGTCCGTTGGTTCAAGTTACGAAACAATTATATACGGCAGAATTATTCATCTCAAAAAGTTCTAAATAACTTTTAAAATTGGCTCACTATAACCACAGTATAAGTAATAGTACTAACGCTATAACCTTTCAAATGGTACGTTTACGCTTCACTCTCAACGCTCAGTAATATACAGAGGATTGTACATTTTTATTTTTATAGCCATGCCTTGTTTCATGCATTTTGTTAGTTTGATTTTTGGCACTATTAATTTGTTTTTTGTTTTTTATTTTTTTATATGAGAGGGGGGCAAACGAGCATGTGGGTCACCTGATGGAAAGCAATCACCACCGCCCATGAAGATCAGCAATACCAAAGGATCGCCGATCCTTTGGTGATGAGTCAAAAGCTATGTATATTATTGTACTTATAAATATAGGTTAACATAACAAATAAAACGAAATAATTTTCGGTAGGGTGAAAAAAAAAAACGGTTACCTTATGGTTAAACGTTTCAACTCGCCACTGTTCCCTTAAGGTGTAATATCGATCACCCATCTTGTTGGAAACAAAACGAAGGTGGCTGTGGAACTTGATAAAATTATGCAAATAGGCGTGTAACTTGCTGGACAAAGTTCGAGTGGGGGGCACCGCAAAAAACTGAATACTTAACGAGCTGCCGATGCTCGAATTTGCACCCTCAGAGGTAGATTGGTTAAAATGAACTTTTGTTGGTAAGTAAAACACAAAATTACCACGAATTAATGGTACGTGATTATCATCAGCCTGTATATGCCTATAACCACTACTGGATGAAGGCTTTCCCCAAAGGCGAGACTCCGCTTTCCTCATACAGCCTCTTCTAGCCGCAGCCTCCACTCCAAAATTGTCGACATAGCTCTCAAAATCAGGAAGCTGAAGAGGGCTGGCATCATCAGCTGAGTAATGGCAGCTGGGGGAGGTAAGCTCTTTCGACATAGCTCTCAAAATCAGAAAGCTGTCTTCAGCTGCTGGGCTGTGAGGAAAGCTCTTAAGCTTTCCTTTGACCTCTTATGTCGACAATTTTGGTTCTCCGACGAATTCGGACTTGATCCCTTAAAGAAACCCCGAGCATAGCTCTCTCCATCGCTTATTGTGAAACGATATCGTCACGATATTGTCGGACAATACCGTTATCATCTGAGCTAACGATATATTAGTCGTGTAGGACTGACTCGTGTCGATGTCGTTATCGTCCAGTATGAAAACGTGTCTTAGTATTTTTTATCCGATGAACGAAGGAGGGTTATGTTTTTTTGTTATGATTAGAATCTCACAGTTTCTGTTTCTTTTTAAACATCGAGAGTAGTTGCAGTATAACGTGACATAACACAAAGAAAGTCTTCACTACATAATAGTCTAACTAATCTCGTTTCCCTACACAAACTGTGGACCTCTGTTTCACCCTCGTAAGGGTAAAATTGTTATTTCGTGTCCACTATGTTATATTTTCAAATCGATGCCATTTTCGTAATTGACGTCCCAGAAAATCATAGAATCAACACCCATATTGATATTTTGACATTTCAACCCCATCGCACCACCATAGGGGTGATTTTATGTCACGTCGGCTATGTTGGATTATAAAATAGTTGTTGATTTCGTAATCAGCGACTCAATCACTACATAGTATAAAACAAAGTCGCTTTCTCTGTCCCTATGTCCCCATGTATGCTTAAATCTTTGAAACTACGCAACGGATTATGATGCGGTTTTTTTTAATAGATAGAGTGATTCAACTGGAAAGTTTATATGTATAATATATGCATAACATAGTAGAAAAACACTGATAATTTAGAGGTTTCTAATGTGATGTCGTAAATAAACACATTTTTTTGCTCTTTCATTGCAAACGCTGGCTGAACCCAACGAGATAGATCAAAATAATGTAGTACAGTATTGTTCACCTTAAAATGGTCTACAAAAAAGTTCGCGATGGTATATGTCTATCTCTTAGTGGTAACACACAATAACCGTTATTTTATCCTTTGCTTTTTACAAGAAATAATGCCTTATTTACGAAGCGATTTTAAGCAATACAGAATTAATCCTTATCCAATTAAGTACCTTAAATACATTGCGCATTTAATATAGATCAATATGGCCCTTCACAGCATGTAATTTAAATGAATAGTTTAGAAGATATTACACATTTAAAATGCAGGGACATAACGGCTGTGGCGGTACCGGCCGCGGAGCCGGCGGCGTGTGCTTATAACTGGGGAAGGACTGGATAGGACAAAGCGCAAAGACCTTCTGTAGTACATTTAGTATCAGCATTGCACCCGTGCGAAGCCGGGGCGGGTCGCTAGTTACATATAAAGACCTCGTGTCATGATATTTGTGGTCGTACTGTGGTAGGTTAGGTATGAGAATAGGTCGTAAAGTATACTTCATACTGCTAGATGATTAGGATATCCCTATTCAGAGTGTTTTTTTTTTTTTTTTTTTTGATTTCAAAAAATATTAAACCTTTTATTTGTAAATTTTATATGGTTTGCTCCAAAGCCCAAAATTGATTACTCTTTTTCAAGCATTCTATGGTTGACTGGAAGAGATCCCTATTGGGATAAGTCCGCCGTTGTATACAGTGTAATGATTTTCACTTATGTTATGTAATGATTGTTTATGTTGATTATGCACTTATGTTCTATATACAATGAAGTTTTACAAACCAAACAAACCGATAGCCTATCTAAATATACATTCGAAATAATTTATATGGCATATCGTTATGCCTTATAGATTATTTAAAAACATCGGACGCACAGCATGCGCCACCATAGGGATTTTTTTTTTGAAATCCCGAATTGATATCCGAAAACCACGGTCACTTTACATTACTACTTTTTGGTGCTCTACACGAATCCGAAGTCAGAATTTCGAAATTTTGCGTTTCATGGCAACGGACAGACAGAACGACCGGATGATTTCATAAGCTCAATGAATTTCGCTGAAAATTATTAACAAATGTTGTCATTTGCCGGGTCAGCTAGTATGTTTATGTTAGTTTCTATAATGGAAAATGCAGTCTCCATTGACTTAAAAATGCGTGCTAAAAATGCAAGTTTATGAAAAATTTACTTTTGTTCATTCTATATGCAGTCCCCCTAGCTGCCACCCCCTCAAATGCACCATACTATAAGCTAACTAAACAGTAGAGACTTTCCATATATATCGATTACTCAGGCACTGATCACTGATGCTGTTGTTGTATAGAATAAATGACCGGTTACATCTTCCAAGTCAGCGATGGACGATGGGAGAGCAAAATCCTAGAGTATCTCGCGTATGAGGCGACGAAGCGTGGAACGTCTCCTCTCTATTGATTTGAAGTTGACATCTTTTTTGAAGTCATTGATAGATCGATACCTTCAAAAAAAAAAAAAAACGGCTGGAAGCGAATGGATGCAGAAAGCGGAGAATCGCATGTGGTGGATAGCAATAGTAAGGAACTATATAATAAATAAATATTGGAACAATTTATAATATGGACAATTGACACAGCGCCATCTAGTCACAAATTAAAGCAAAACTTGTACTATGGACATTAGACAACTAATAAATATATTTAAATATCTACATTTTTTAAACACATATTTATAATACATAGAAAATACCTAGACCAAGACAAACACACATGTTCATGCACACAAATGTTTGTCTTGAGCGGGAATCGAACCCGCGACCTCGGAGCCAAAGTAGCCATTGCTGGCCATTCGACCACCGGGGTCGTCAATATCCAGCAGTGGGTAGTTGCAGGCTGATAATAATGACGATGTAGGCTAATTTTTTTTTTATACTACGTCGGGTGGCAGACAAGCATACGGCCCGACTGATGTGAAGTTACCGTAGCCATATTAACGGTCGCAACATAAAATATCGCTCGGCCGTCGCCACCCCCGCTGCCATCGCAGCATCTCCTTCCCTTCTCTTCTGGTGACCTCACTTACTCGCAGGAACACGACAATCCTCAAGGGAATTATTATTTGGCTGCGGTATTCTGTGAGGTGGAGGTACATTCCCCAGTCGGGTAGCTTACGCTGCCTACCTCTCTTTTCGCCAGAGCTTCGTTTGTCAGTCAGCAGGGTGCACCGAGTGCAGGTGAAGTTGGCTTTGGTTCAAAGATATTGATGAACCGCTTACACCCCAAAAATATATGTCAATTCTACAATCTGATGATTGTGAGCTACTGTTAATAATTTAGACTGTGCCTGCAGTTAGTTGTCGAGCGGAATACTAATTCTTAAGTTCCCGTCAGCTGCCTGTTATGTTCTAGCTTGTTTTAAATTAAATAATTAAAATCTAACGTAAAAAAGTAGGTGGTGAATAAATTGCGAATATTCTATTGGTAAATAAATAAATAAATAGTCCGCAGGCCAGCTTGTGGTGAGCTGTTGTGTGAGTAGCGACACCACGGACCTGAGTCTCCAGAGAGTCGGTCAGGGCCTTCGTCTCCGACGTGTCTTCATCGGACGGAGTGTAAACACAAGAAGGCCCGCAGGACTCTCAGCTCTGGCTTGCCTTCATTGGCCGTCCAGAGAGGAGCCGCTAGAGCTATATGCTCCAGGGGTCGAAGTGTTAAAGGGCATCACGTCACGAGTGACTTCGCAGAAAGCAATAAAAGCAGTTATGGCAGGCGTCCGTCCCTCTTCTGTAATAGCCCGGTATTTAGTTCACCCAGATCTCATCTCCATAACCCATTTATTTTCCATCACACTCCGCAATAGTCTCAACGCCTGCCGAGACCTGCTCATGGCTATTGACATATCATGGGGGTTCTCAAAAAGGCCTCAACGCGTTGGATCTATATCCCCGCGCACGCCTATCAAATGACCGGGCATGATCCGTGATTAAAAAGAGATACATAATAAGAAAAAACGACGTTATTGAAGTCGATGCTTTTAAGGATAAAATTTTGTGATAATCTCATTAGCTTCCATCAGCATTAGATATGTATTTCTTACTTGTGACGAGCTCGGTGGCGTAGCGGTCAATGACGCGGCGTCGAGACCAACGCTCGTGGGTTCGATTACCACACAGGACAAACATTTGTGTGCATGAACATGTCTGTCTTCTTGGTCTGGGTGTTTTCTTTGTATCATAAGTATGTATTTACAAAAAAAAATGTATTTACGTATGTTTATCAGTTGTCTAGTGCCCATAACACAAGCTTAGATTACTTTGGGGCTAGATGGCGCTGTGTAATTTGTCTGACAATATTTATTTATTTGTATATGTTATACTGATATATAGGCGCCCCTTGGTTTGACTAGTTAAACCTAAGGTATCGCACCTCCCTCTCCAAAAGCAAGTCGCGGTTAGGTTAGGTTAGGTTAGGTTAAGATTGTGATGGGGTGCTAAGGCCGGAAAACCTCCTCGTGTGACTGTTGTTGACCCGTCTTTGTGGCTGGATACATCCGGTGAGAACGACGTGTTAGCAACAGCCTGAGCCTGGTGCACCCTGGGCAACAACGGTCAGTAACTTCTCTTCGCGTAGATCTTGCTGACCGTTGGCCAATGTTCTGGCAGTGGAGGAAAGCGCAGTACTCGTACTGCGCTTTTGGGCGCCTGCGCCTCCCGTCGGTTTCATTATACCCAAACAGACGAGGAAGAAAACCTCGTTAAAAAATAACCCTTGGTGCCGGCGTGCCGTATGTCTCCCGGTGCGCCACTGATCGAGGAGGGGGAGAAACTCGGGTTCCCCAGGAGGAGGGTCCTCACGGACAACCGCCGGCGGGTCGCGGAGGTAATGCTTTCGCAGTTCCCGTGTCCCCGCCAATCGGCGGAGGGAAGGAGATCGTGGGGTTTTAGTCGGTATGGCTGCCACTGGTCATCAGCAGAGTCCGACATAACCACACTTGGGCAGCTTGGTATCCTTAACGGATTTCCCCACGTAAAAAAAAAAAAAAAAGGTTAAGATTGTGATGGGGTGCTAAGGCCGGAAAACCTCCTCGTGTGCTCGGGATTGTTGTTGGCTCGTTGGTCTTTCTAGATACGTCCGGCGAAAACGACTTGTCAGCAACAGCCTGAGCCTGGTGCACCCTGGGCAACAACGGTCAGTAACTTCTCTTGGCGGAGATCTTGCTGACCGTTGGCCAATGTTCTGGCAGTGGAGGAAAGCGCAGTACTAGTACTGCGCTTTTCGGCGTCTGCGCCTCCCGTCCCTCTGCTAGCAGAGGTCACGGTGAGGCGCACAGTGGAGGAGCGCTCCCCAGTGTAGGTAGCTAGGGGTACACTGGGGTGCGATTTGTCGAGGAAGAAAACCTCGTTAAAAAATTACAGAGGAGGGGGGAGGTGAAACCGAAGCCGGGAGCGTCTGGCGGCGCCCGGAGAGCCTGTTTCACCAGCCCCAAGCAGTCGAGGAAGAAAACCTCGTTAAAAAATAACCCTTGGTGTCGGCGTGCCGCATGTCTCCCGGTGCGCCACTAATCGAGGAGGGGGAGAAACTCGGGTTCCCCAGGAGGAGGGTCCTCAAGGACAACCGTCGGCGGGGTCGCGGATGTAATGCTTACGCAGTTCCCGTGTCCCCGCCAATCGGCGGAGGGAAGGAGATCGTGGGGTTTTAGGTATAGTAGAGTAGGTCGGTATGGCTGTCACTGGTCATGGCAGCAGAGTCCGACATGACCACGCTTGGGCAGCGTGCCGCCTTCGAGTCGAGCCTCGCTCACTTCGCTTTTGTAGATCACAAGCTTAACCTTTTTTTTTTATTATTTTACGTGGGGAAATCCGTTAAGGTATCCTTACGGCGAGTGAGCGAGGCTCGACTTGCTTTTGGAGAGGAAGATGAGGTACATACCTTAGGTTTAACCTGTCAAACCCAGGAGCGCCTAGGTTTTGTTTATTGACTATAACTTATGTATCAAATGTGATAGCGGCAAGCAAAACGGCTCGCGAGTCTAAGTGAGTAGCAGTGAGTACCTAATTTTTACGGGAATACGTCTTTAAATTTGCTGCCCACGGGGGCAATCCAACAAATCTAATGATAACTAAATCGGTGGATACAGTTGGGCAATTTAGTTTCGAATCTATGCCCTACATCCAAAATTCAAATACACCACTGGATAGATGAGCGATCAACGAATTTATTACGATTAAGTAAGGACTATTGAACATCGCGTGCGGGGAGAGAGAAGCGTTGCCATTTTGAGATAATTTTAGTACATATAACGTATTCACGTACAACACGGCCGTGTCTCTCTGATTTTATTTTCTGTTGCATAAAGCATGTTGTTAGCTTGGCGCAACATCCCTCTTTTCGCCAGAGCCTCGTTTATCAATCAACAGGGTGCACCACGTGCAGGTGAAGCTGGCTTTGGTTCAAATAAGTTGATGAACCACTTACACCTCAAATAAAAGTAACAAGCTTAACCGGCAGGGACGGAGGCGCTTTACCGATGTTATAAAACTCCATTAAACACCTTGAACATGTGCAAGCTAGTTTATTAATAAATGTGTATACAATTTGTGAATGATTCAGTAAAATAATATCGTAAATGAATACTTAGAATAACGTAATACCTTCAACGTAGCGAAGCAACTGCACCTGACTGTGTATTTTGCCTTAGAACCGTTGCAGGCGAACTTATAAGCTGAGCTGCCTTACACACCGTAGCGTACCAATATAAACCATCTCTTCAACTACGTGACATTGGATCGCTTACAGTATTTTACCATTTATTCCATGGTGAGTGCTCTAAAGAACTGCACCCTTACCACCATCTCTTATTACGATTCAATAACTGAAAAGAATGCTTATTCATACCAATGAATAAGAATTCTAAATGAATAAGCGACTCTATTCCATTTGAAATAGAGTCACTTATTCATTGGTATGAATAAGCATTCTATTCAGTTATTGAATCGTATTAAGAGATGGTGGTAAGGGGGCTGTTTTCTCTTATCCCACCTTTCCCTTTTCGGCAAAGAAGCTCACGTGCCGGCTTGCGGTCTCTCGTATTTATATTGTTGCGAACATTTGCTCGCGTACTGAAAAGTTCGGCAACTCCTACCTTAGTCGTACCATTAATGAATGAATCAACTTTATTTGTGACAGATGTGATACAATTCGACTATGCAATCCAACGAGGCAGCCAGCATATTGGGAACTTTGCCTACGGGCAGTGGTTTACTAGATTCGTATTGTTTTAGTTTATTTTAATTAGTTTTAATTTAGATGTATTTATATAATTTTATCTATTTACTTTAAGTTTATTTTAATTATTATACTCATTGTATTAAAAGTTTATTCCACTTAATCTACTTAATTAATTTATTCTACAATATTTACTATTGACACAATTATTCTACCGTCGTAGTGTACGTCGCACTCGTACCATTAAATAAATAAATATTCTTGGACAAATTACACACTGCCATCTAGTCCCAAACTAAGCAAAGCTTGTATTATGGGTAACCAATGACGACCAAGACAAACAAACATGTTCATGCACACGAATTTTTGTCTTGTGCGGGGATAGAACCCGCGATCCTGGAGTCAAAGTGGCAATGGTTAGTCATTCGACCGTCGGTGTCGTCATTAAAAATTAAACGTACTACCGGTACCTGTATTTTCTCCTTCTTATAATATTGGAGCCTTCAAGCAAAGCGTGACGAAGATGCTTGCGGGCCAGCACGGCAATGTCAACTCATAGAACAAGGCCTCCGTTGCAGATGCGATTTGGGCTCTTCTTCTCGCTTAACATCAGGCAAAGTGGAGTTATTATGCCGAGTTTAAAAAAAAATAAACACTACCAACCCGGTGGTCCAATGTCCAGCAACTGAACTGAACTGAAGGAATCTTACTTTTGTGCTAAGTCGTAGACGACTGAATATGGATGAAATATCGCACACAGACAGAATATATTATTTCGAATTAATTAATTTAGTTAATAATTAGTACAAATATTAACTGAGAAAATACAATCTAATTATAGAAAACTAAATTAAACTAAACCTAATCTAAAAACCATCATCAACAAAAAAAATGTATATAAGTGTAATTTCAGTTATCTAGTACCCATAGCACAAGCTCTGCGCTTAATTTGGGACTAGATGGCGCTGTGTAAACTGTCCAGAAATATTTATTTATTTATTTATAATTATTTGTAGATGCGACACTGAACTGTATCCCCCGATTTTGTTATCATGATTCATCTATAAAAAAACAGAGAAAGTTACGCGATAAGAAAATAAATATATAAACAGAAATTTACCTACAATTAAACATCGTATTAAACATGTAGGATACGTTTATTCCGATAGTATGTCTACGGAGGGGAAGCAGCGAGAAAAACCTAGTATTACATAATTTTACGTTACACTTCGGTGTGACAGTCATTCGTACTTAAAGATGCGAGATGGAACAATAAAGTTGTTTTCATTCCTGTCAAGGAAAATAGAGTATATTCGCACCTACTGGTGTTTTCAAAGTGAGAACTACGTACTTTGTCAACTTTATTGTTAACATAATATGTGTCAGTAATGTCTTGCCTTCCATCAGTTGGGCCATGTGTGTGAATACGTCAATATCCCCTCTTCACAATGGCCCATGATGGACGATTACAGACAAGCACGATTGTGTAGAGGGCGTGATCGTGAGTGTTTGTCTGTGATCGGGCATCATCGCCGATAATCGGTAAGTTGTCGGTACATCAAAGGAATGCTGGCCCATGATTGTGTGCGCGTCCACACATCGCCGATTAGTCAGTACGTAGTTGTCTCGGGTACAGTGTAGACGTGTAGACGTCTCGGTAAAAAAATAAAGAGGGACATATTCTTAGTGTTCTGTACTTATGTATCTAGTTCTTTCTGTCGATTTACAAACACAATATGATGACCTGAACGAATGAAAAACCTTTTCGGTTCATAGAACTGTATCTAAATTTTGGGGTGTAAGTGGTTCATCAAGATCTTTGAACCAAAGCCAACTTCACCTGCACGCGGTGCACCCTGCTGACTGACAAACGAAGCTCTGGCGAAAAGAGAGGTAGGGAGCGTAATTGTAAGCTACCCGACTGGGGAAAGTACCTCCAACTCACAGAATACCGCAGCCAAATAACGGTTCCCTTGAGGGCTGTTGTGTTCCTGCGAGTGAGTGAGGTCACCAGAAAGGAAGGAGATGCTGCGATGGCAGCGGGGTTGGCGGCGCGCGAGCGATATTTAATGTTGCGAGCGTTAATATGGCTACGGTAACCGCTTCAGATCAGGCGGGCCGTATGCTTGTCTGCAACCCGACGTAGTATAAAAAAAAAAATGAGAATTGCATTTTACAATTCACAAGTCTGTTTTCGCGCACATTAAGTAAATGATTATAAGAGCTAAGAAATATTGCCGCAGCCGCGATCTCTTTGATATCCATCTTCGATAGACGTCTTATCATAACAGTAGATAGTCAGTAAATGAATAGACACGATTGTGTGGAGAGCTGCCCGATCATGGCGGCGATTATGGACGATCATTTGATGGGCCATCATGTCCCATTGTGAAGAGGAGCCAAATTCCAAAATAAACGAATGATAATAAAATCGGGGGATACAGTTTGGTGTCGCATCTACAAATCTATCATCTCCAACCAAAATTCAATCACAGCACTGGATAGGTGAAGGATCAAAGAATTTATTACGATAAGTAAGGAGTATGGAACATCGCGTGCAGGGGAAGGGGTAGCGCTGCCATTTTGAGATAATTTTAGTGCATGTAAGGCCGTGTCCATGACAAAGCCACACCCGATTTTTTAATAAACCGGATGAAAAACAGGCATATAGCACTAAGAAAATGTGATAGCATTATGACCCGCATGATTAAAGCGGTAGCGTATATACGCGTGGAATACAAGGAGCATTACCTGCGAGCAGCATTTTGTCATATCCCTACCGCCGAAGCTGAAGCCGATCCGATCGACCATCGGATTTTTTGAATACGAAATATAACTACTGCTTAGATTGTTGGTAACTTTACTAATTCAAATATTATCAAGGGCGTCGCCAAGGGGGAGCAGGAGGGGCAGCTGCCCCCCCCTAGAGATTCTATTTATTTATAAGTTTTATTTATTGTAAAGTCTCTTGAGAAGCTTTATACGTTGGGCTCTGTACCGTTATTATTACAATCGCTGTAGATGTAAGTGAAAAGCTTCATGAGCTCTCGACTTTACCTACAATACATACTTTTCTCATTCTCCATATCGACTTACCCCTCCCTGGGCCATCGGCTGGCGACGCCCTTGAATATTATTTTTATTTTTTTGAATCAATAAAACAATTCATACATTAGAACTATAAAACTAAAGTACCTAAATCTAAATAATACTAAAATAAAACTAAAATGAATGTAAATGCATACTTAATTACCGAAGAGCGGAGTTATCTAACTTAAATGGTAACTCCAGAACCTACCGAAAATTTGATGTACCCTGTTATTGAAATAAACTGTTAAAAAAAAAAAAATGTAAAAAGTTTTTTCATGTAGCATCGTTCCAAAGATGCTAGTAGCCTTACCTCGCTGGATGGCTAAACTGATACTTTGGGCGAGGAATGAGCCTGATCTTGGGTTGGTAATTATGTTTAGCTCTGATAGAAACACTGGAGGTCTATCGTCAGAGCTGAAAAGGTTTGTCAATAACTTTAATCTAAGAATCGGATTTGGAATCATAAAATCCGGTGATAACCAGCTTTATCTTCAGCGGTAGGGCCCCTGGTCTCAAAGATGTCAAAGATGTTATAAAAATAAAAAATGTTAACAGTGCAAATCGTGTCTAAGTGTTCACAATTACCCAGTATATCTGCACAGGCCCAAGACACATTTCCACCACTGTGTCTCCTGTGTAGCCAGGATTAACAGCGGCGACCACCAAAAAAGCAATGTGTAATGAAGTCCATGCAATGGCATTACCGGGGGTAAAACTACGGCTGCTATGGAATGCAACGAATTTGATGAGAACAAATTAGGAGTAGACAGCTTTTGGAATCTGACTTCCCACAAAAGATATTGCATGACATTCGAAAACAATCTTTATAGTGCTAAGATCAATTTGTAGACTAAGTCATTATGCTACTAACCCAGTTTATCAACGGGTGTAAGGTGATCGCCGTTCTTCCCAACACTACTATGGTGGTATGGTTCGCTGTCATCCTACCCCTGGGGGTATGGTATGTGGTATAGTGTGGACGGAGGGTTGGGGGGACCTAGAACTGCGAGTTGTCAACTATCCATTAATGATTCCGTACGATTTTGCAATTCATATTATTGGTATCGATCTGCTAGGTAACAACTCAATGTTTTTAGGTCTCCAATATTGTTAGATATTTAAAATCCGTGGTGTATGGCAATTGAGCTTCACTCAACTAGCCATCTCTTTAGGTTTTTAATGCCTTATTGCTGTCTCTGACATTGCTAAGAGGGGAAGTCTACTTCCAAAAGCTTCTTACGTCTACTAACTTTTTCTGATTAAATTCGTTGTGAGTCGTTGTGAGTTCCAAGGCAGTCGTAGTCTTACTCCCGGATCTGCAATGGACTTCATTGCTTTCTTTTGGTTGTGGCCATTGTTAATGTTGGCTGTACATGAGACGGATGACCGATGGGGTCGAAAGGTTCTCGTGTGGAGATCACGTACCGGCAAGCGCAGCGTAGGACGTCCACCCACAATGTGGACAGACGACCTTATTAAGACCGTAGGATCGCGCTGGATGCAAGCTGCTTCCAACCGGTCTTATTGGAGAACTAGAGGGGAGGCCTATGTCCAGCAGTGGACTTTCAATGGCTGAGATTATGATACAGGAGACACAGTGGTTGGAATGTGTGACGGGCTCCCGTCCCGTTAAAAAAACTGTCCATTAACAAACAAAGATTTAATTCTAATATGAAGTTCATGAAGAAACAACGTTTCTGTAAAGCGCTTACAAAGATTGGCCGTGTTCGACGGCAAAGGTGGCAGAGAGAATGCTAATGCGGCGGGACTGGGGGGCGGCTGCGGACAATGGGGCGAAGTGGCAGTGTGGCAGCTTCCTTGCACCGGGCGTCGTTAAACGTAAACTATCGACGGCGAGCTTTCAGCGCGTTAATGATTGGTGCACAGGGCTGCCACTCACAAAATTTATTCGTTTATTTTTTTTTACAGTTTTCCCTTGCGGCTTCACCCGCATATGTACGAGTATTACAGGGTTAAAAAGTATCTTACACGAGTAGATATGCTAGTCCAGGTTATAAATAAGCCTCACATCTTTTTTTCCTTCGGCCGTTTTTGCGTAATTGAGGATTAAAAACACAAACGTGTAAACATTCATAACGTACGGTACGAACGTACGGTTGGAAAATACGCATGTAGCACACCCGATGTGAAGCGGTTATCGTACCAATAGAAACGCCACTGCCAATGTAACAATATACCTTTTTCTATATTAGCAGGATTCCTCGTCGGTGGTGGTGGTAAGAATGCGGCCTGAACGGTACAATAAGAACCACTCTCTTGTAGCTAACCCTGCTGGTCAAGAGCGTCCTGATAAATTTACTCTTTCAAAAGATTTTTTGAGGCGTAAGTGGCTCAGTGGTATTTAGAGCCAACGTCAATCTGCACGTGGATCACCCTGTTGGCTGGAGATGGCAAAAGAGAGGTAGGGTACAGCGTATTTGTAAGCTGCTCGTCTGAAAAAAAATTAAAGTAGTATCCTTTGTAAAAGATTTAAAGTGTTGTATGTATGTTGGTTTGTTAATAAAAATATAAAAATTATTCGATTATTAAGGTGATTAGCATCACTTTTTTTTATGCCGTGTCGTGTTTTTACACTATTATAATGTGTATTTATACTAATATAATGTGTGTGTATTATAATGTGTCTGTAGCTACGTAGCGACAGCCGCTTGTTAATCGATTTTACTTAGTTTGATTTTACAAGTAAGTGTGCAAGTGTCAAGTTTGAATTTACTATTAACGTCTACTGCAACAATCGGGGAATAACGTGTAATGACTATCCACTGCAACAAAAAAAGAAATCGACCTAAATAAAATTTAAATTTAAAACTATTCTTTTCAGTGACAACCCTAGGTAGTTGGCTTCGTTTGAGCACTGAGAAGTACACAGCAGGTACACTCTGTCCGCCTCTTTGACGAATAATGACGAACAAGCTCTCTGAGAAGATTTCAGCTGCATTTATTTTGTAATAGAATCAATTTGGGACATACTTTAAGGTGCTGTAAAGTATGAAATGTGGAATTTCAGAATTGGATAACATTTTTAGAACAATTGTAGTATCGACAGTCAAAAAAGAGAAGGTCATAACTGGCTAATAGTTAGTGGAATGATAAAAGAACATTCTTTCAAAATCTCTCAAGAGATAGCTATTTATTTATTTATTGTTACATACATATATTGAAATTTACAGAAAAATCCAATGCGCTCAATATTGCCCAAACATTGATACTATTCAACATTACATAACAACATACTACATTACAAACAAAATTATCTTATATATATAAAAGAAAGTCGTGTTTGTTACAACACTTATAACTCGAGAACGGCTGGACCGATTGCCATGGTTTTTGATTTGTTGGATTTGTTTCCGTCCCGAATAGCAGAATAACTACTAAAAACATTTGAAAATTGACGAAAAAATAAAATAAACGAAAAAACATTTTCCCATACAAATTAACGTGTCAGTTGAAAAAGGATTGCGATAATTATTGATTGTCAAATATCAAAATGTCAATCGATTGGTGTCACTTTTATGTCACGAAAGTTGTCTGTGATTTGTTTTGAAAATTGAAAACTGTTAAAACGATTATTAGAGTGAAAACACTTGATCCATGGGGTCGCAAGAATCAAACCAGAGTAAACATAAAAAAAAATGACAATTACAAATCACCAAAACAATAAAACCGATTTCAAAACAAAACTTTTAATTTTTAATTTTTCGAATTAACAATAAGGAAATCTTATGAAAACATCTTCAGTTCATATATTTTTATGAAATCTTCAGTTTTTATGTACACGGGTCTTCCCTCAACCGAAGGGGTTTAGAGCATACTCCAACACGCTGCCCAACTGTCAGTGTTTTCGAGCCGCCTAAAGATCACTAACTTGGCTTAAGGACTGTCATCTAATGATAACAACCGTGACCGACGGCTTAACGTGCCTTGCGAAGCACGGAGGAGCTCAAGATAATCTAATGACGGAGGAGCTCGGGGTTAGTATACAGCCATCCGTGTACAGGATACGGTCGACGTTGCTTAACTTGCGTGTTCAATTAGACTGACACGCACAATGACGCCATCTCTATTATTTTCTATTATTCATGTATTAATTCCATGAAATCCTAAATTTTGTTCAGCTAATATGTACATTGATTGTTAGGCGGTACGAAGTTCGCCGGGACAGCTAGTATTTAAATATATTCAGCATTATTTTATAGTATTTTCGACATATTCTACAGTCGCTCTGTGGAACTGTACTTTTGTACAACTGAGTAAGGGACCGCCCATTAATCACGTGAGGCTCGAAAGAGGGGGGAGGGGTTCGGTAAAAATCACGAAATATCACAAGGGGGGAAGGGGGGGGGGGGGTATAGCAAGATATCACGTGTATTTATTTTTTGTCAAATTTGTAAACCGAAAAGCGGCGTGTTGAAGTAAACGAACGAAGTTGAAGATGATGACGCCGTACAACTCCCTGCGCATACAGTATAATAATGGTTTTAGAGTATTGATGGAGCTGCCACGAGTCTGTGGCGCGTCTGGCATGTTCACGCTTGCACGAACAGATGACTTTTATGCCACGATAAGGAAAAAGGCATTATCCTTGTGTTCATGACAAAAATACACGTAATTTGAGGGGGGGAGGGGTTAGACCTAAACCTCACCAAGTATCACCAAGGGGATGGGGGGTGTTAAAAATGCAAAAAAAACATCACGTGTTTAATGGACGGCCCCTAAGTCGACCGCTGGACATATCATGTTTTATAACTATTGTGGACTGTAAGTCGTTTACCAACAGCTTTTTTTTAAATACTGCTTCAGGTGGCGAATAAGCATACGGCACACCTGATGTGAAACGGTAAATAAATGACGCCATATAAGCGCTCACAACATGAAATAATGATCGCGCCGCCACCCTCGCAGTTTACGCAGCAACTCCTTCCTTTCTAGTGACCTCACTCACTCGCAGGAACACAACAACCCCCAAGGGAATTGTTATTTGCGGATTTATTATCTGCGGATTTAGAGTAGTAATGATTTATACATATTCTTATATTTAATTTGTATGACGTTTCTAAGTGCTTTATAAAGTCCAAGGAATAAAGATATTTTGAATTTGAATTTGAATTTATTTGGCTGCGGTATTCTGTGAGGTGGAGGTACTTCCCCAGCCGGGTAGCCTGTAAACACGCTGAGCTGATCTACCTCTCTTTCGGCAGAGCCTCGCATGTTAAATAACAAGCTTAGCGCTGTGAGGCAAGTTACATCACTTGACTAACTAGACAAGTGACTAACGTCAAGTAATTAGTTAGTCAATTGACTAGTTAGTTAAATGAGTAACTAGGCAATAATCCGCAAGGGTTATTTGATTGCGGCCTTTTGAACTGCCTGTCACTGCAAGAAATCGACAAGCGAGGCTCGGCCACCAAGCTCTAATCTATACTACAATTCTCTCTATATTCTTGATTTTTATTAGTCGGTCGCGCGTGCGCCAATCAGGCGACAGCCGAAAATCAGTGTTTTTTTGCACAATGTGCAAAAAGTCACACTGAGCCGTGGCCATTTGCTTGCTGCAACACACACATGTTTGGGGTGTAAGTGGTTCATCAACATCTTTGGACCAAAGCCAACTTCACCTGCACGCGGTGCACCCTGCTGACTGACAAACGAAGCTCTGGCGAAAAGAGAGGTAGGGAGCGTAATTGTAAGCTACCCGACTGGGGAATGTACCTCCACCTCACAGAATACCGCAGCCAAATAACAATTCCCTTGAGGGTTGTTGTGTTCCTGCGAGTGAGTGAGGTAACCAGAAAGGAAGGAGATGCTGCGTTGGCAGCGGGGGTGGCGGCGCGCGAGTGATATTTTATGTTGCGAGCGTTAATATGGCAACGGTGACCGCTTCACATCAGGCGGGCCGTAAGCTTGTCTGCCACCCGACGTAGTATAAAAAAAATAAAAAATAAACACATGCATCTTTTATTCTGCGTTCTGCTTCCTAATGTATAAGTTCTCTCCTTGTTATTTTTTAATTTATCGTTGAACGCATTAATTACAGGAACTATTCATTCGAATTGAAAAAATATTTTAGTGTTAGGTAGCCTATTTTTCTAGGATAGTTATATTCTATATAACATCATGCTACCACAATTAGGAGCGGAGCACCAATGAAAAATGTTGCAAAATGGGAAAAAATATTCCTTTTGAGAGCTTCCGTTGCGTGCGCTGCGTAACCGGTTCAAGGTACGCAACAATTATATACGACGGAATAATTCATCTTAAAAAATTCTGAAAAAGGTCCTTGATAGCATATGTCTATCTTTTAAGATTGGCTCTCTATAACATTTCAAATGGTAACTTTACGCTTCACTCTCAACGCTCTGTCACACGCAGACGAAGTTACGCGAGTCAGCTAGTCTATTATAAATGTGGAAGTGTGTTTATTTGTCCGTCTTTCACGTCGAAACCAACCAACGGATTGATATTAAAATAACGTATTAAAATTTTCATAGGCAATTTGAATTGTACTCAAACTTTTAATCGACCCCGGGTCCATTATAATTTGATCCTCCGCACATACTGGATAGTTTTAAATTGAGTTCACAGTTATGGAGGTCAGTCTTTGCATAGCCTGAAAATTATGATAGGCAACATATTTATTCCATAAAGCATTCAGAAGTTAGCCGGTAGAAACCTCTAACAGAGATGAGCTCGCCTTTTTATAAATTATTGTTAAGCGTATATGGGACGGGGGCCCACCACATATTCCCACCACTGTTTTTCCTGTGTAGCCAGGATTAACAGCGGCGACCACCATAGAGGCAATGAACAGTGAAGTCCATTGCAGTTCAGGCTGTAAGACTGCGGCTGCCTTGGAACTCACAACGAATTTAATCAGAAGAAATTAATTAGTTGGAGTAAGAAGCTTTTGGAATTTGACTTCCGCGAGCGAAAGTTTTTTTCACTCTCTACCCCAAATACCGCTTTGCTTGCCGCTATCACATTTGATATAGGTATATGTTATAGTCAATAACCAAAACCTAGGCGCTCCTTGGTTTGACTAGTTAAACCTAAGGTACCTCACCTTCCTCTCCAAAAGCAAGTCGAGCCTCGCTCACTTCGCTTTTGCTGATCACAAGCTTAACCTAACCTAACCGCGACTTGCTTTTGGAGAGGGAGGTGCGATACCTTAGGTTTAACTAGTCAAACCTAGAGGCGCCTATATATCAGTATAACATATATATAAAATGTGATAGGTTTATAATAAATGGAGTGAAGCCAGGGCGGTAGGTAATATATTATAAATACGTAAATAAATAAATACTTCTGGGCAATTCACACAGCGCCATCTAGTCCCAAATTAAGCGCAAAGCTTGTGCTATGGGTACTACACAATTAAAAAATGTACTTATATACATGTTTTTTTTTGTAAATATATACTTATAATACATAGAAAACACCTAGAACAAGACAAACAGACATGTTCATGCTCACAAATGTTTGTCTTGTGTGGGGATCGAACCTGCGACCTCTGAGTCAAAGTAGTAATTGCAAGCCATTCAGCTACCGTGCTCTTAATTATATATCAATTGCTCATTTTAAGACTAGATCGACGCTTCAATCCGACCGCGCAGGGGACTCTTGCGGTGGGCCCACTCCAGTGCTGTTTTCAGTGCTGGAATCCTCACGGTCGGGAGGTCCCTGCAGAACCACCGCGGGGGCCCGCTGGTGCTTTATCCTTCGGGCTGAGTGCACTCGGCGCTCGCTCTCCCTCTCACTAGGTTAGATTTCGCTTTAGAAGCCTTCGGGCTAAAAGCACGGCATTCCATTTCGAAAAAAAAAGATCGACGCTTAATATAACACGGGACCCGAAAACTTTCAAGCTACTTAACCTAAATATTATTATTATTTAAAATACATAACAACTGAAAATTCCCGAAGCAACTTGAAATAACTCAAAAAAGTATTCGATTTTTACCAAGTATCCCATTCTTACGCATAACATTTTTACCCTTAACTCTAGGTGGTGAAAGTTGAATTTACTTTGAATTTTTGATGTTGTATAGAGTGTTTTTCGGCTGTGCTCATAAATAATTGAGTGGGAACCTGCTTGGAAAGTTTTTTTTCGTCAAGTTTTAAACGCTTTACTTTTGTTGTTAAGTAAACCGCGATGACGAACTTTGTTGGGCGATATGCGAGTTATGTGTGTTTAACGGGAATTGGGCAGATCAAGCTCGCTTGAGTTGGCTACGACCGATGGAAGGGTCGGTAAGTTAACGATCAAGAAATTATAGAAAGAAACAATGGCAAATACAGATTAAAAAGCAAAAAAATGTTTTTAATTAAGTTTCTTTTTTTTTTCGCCGAATGCATATTAAAATAATAATAATTTATTTGCCTGCAGGGCAGCTTGTGGTAACGACACCACGGGTACCGAATCTCCATATAGTCGGCCAGGGCCTTCGTCTCCGGCGTGCCTTCATCGGTCGCAGTTTAAACACAAGAAGGCCCGCAGGACTCTCAGCTCTGGCTTGCCTTCCAGAGAGGAGTCGTTAGAGCTATATGCTCCAGGTGTCGAAGAGTTAAAGCACATAACGGAGGGTCCTCACGGCTATCGCCGGCGGGTGGCGGAGGTTATGCTTTCGCAGTTGCCGTGGTCTCGCCGATCGGCGGAGAGAAGCAGATCGTGGGGTTTTAGTCGGTATGGCTGCCACTTCCCCATGGCAGCAGACTCCGATATAACCACGCTATCCCGGCGTAGTATCCTTAACGGATTTCGCCATGTCAAAAAAAAAAAAATATCGGCGTTGCTTGTGGAATCCGCGGGAAGTGCCGCGTACGGAGAGTCGATCTGGTTGGTCACAGCGATGGAATACGCGGGAATACTCGAGTATTCCAGCGAATTGGCGCGCCTTCTTGCGTCATGAGGCGAGATTGACACTTCCATTCCATTCCGCCGCGGTGTAAATTGAGTCTAATGGACTAATAACCCGAAGCTTCTGTAAAACGTACCTACATAATCTTTCTACATTTACATTTTCCCCTAATTTTATCCAATAGGTACGGAATGCTGTAATATAAATTTTTATTCACTTAACAGATCAATGGAGAGGACAGCTGTATCAGATGCCTAGGAGCCCGAGAGATCACGTTTTAGATTGCAGATAACGGGTCTTTTCGAGTAGACACAATATATATATACTGCACAGTGACGTTACATAAAAGAAGACTACTTTCTGCACCATAGATATTTCAATAGATAGATAGAATACTTGTATATTTGTATTATGCAAACAAAGCATATTATGCTTTGTATGCATAATACAAATAAAATAAAAGTACAGTGAATCAATAAATTATTACAGACTTGTATCTATGCAACAAGACGATTATTGCTGAGAGCAATATTTCAAGGCAACCTTAGGGTAACGAATTTGTGCATGGAGTGGGAAGGATTCGCAAATCAAAAGAAATGAATGAAAACTAGAAGTATGTATAGTAATATTATGAGAAACATTTATTATGTGTTTATGAAGTTATGTAACCTATTACTAATATTTATTTATTTATCTATGGCTCTGGAATCAATGGCCTTTAGATCCTCCCTCCTTCCAATGGCCTTTATATTATTTCTTTCTCTTATTCTCGGCTTCAAGGACATGCCGAAAAACTTCGTCTTGTTCCTCCATTACTTGTAATAAATCAGCAGTAAAAACCGATAGTGCAATTTTTCTGCTGTTTTGTACGACTTTTGGAATGACTCGACAGTCCCGATTCAAACACTTTTAATCAAAGATTCTATTAATTTTAAGCATTCAAATGATTACTTGCACTACTTTTACTTTGCACACATTAAATTATGAACACTTGTATATAAGCACAACCGCGTTCAGCAAATTCGCGCCAAAATGTCCCTGCACCATAGATACTACGATACCAATAATCTGTACCATAGACAGGTCTGCGCCGCGTTTCGACAAGATTCCGCCAACATACGAATAGAATACGGCAAAAATTTATACATACTTCTAGCTGTAATTAATAATCATGAGACCAGCAATTATTATTTTTTGAAAAATGTATATTCGAAGTAATGTATGTTTATTAATATTTGAAGAAAATAAATGTATGTTTGAGGTTTGTATGTCGCGTCAGTAACTACTACATAAAAAATGACGTCAGTGCAGAGCGCGAATGAGCGTGAGTGCGTGTGGCGCCAATGTTTATAGGTACTACTTGGGTGACACAACAAACGTACGACCTGCTTGATGGTCATCGCAGTCTATGGACGGTTGCGACACCAGAGACAACATTCCCGCGTCGACGATCGTAAAAAAATAAACAGATCCAGATTTGACTCAGAGGGGAGATGACGTCGACACGAGAGACCCGCAGGAAGTGGATGTAGTATACTGTGTATATTGTACTATTACTTTATACTGTCCAGGAGTATTCATAGATCGAAAACATCCAATACCGAGTTCACATACTGTTTGAAAACTTATTTATGTCACTTCTAACCACCGGACTTTCCGGACCAATTGGGATGGCTTAGGAAATTACTTTACCACCGGTTTGTTGGGGGTTGGTGGAGATTTATGTACAGTCAACTGGTTGGAGATCGTGGCAATACCAGTATAAGATGGTCTTGCATAGTCACGAAGCGTATACGTAGCTAGAGATGGACAAAATTCCGGGTATTTTTGGCAAATTTTCAATAAGCGCCCATAAATTGAAAAATGAGGACCTCGATCGCATCGTTGCGCGTGTCAATTTAAAAAAATTCTTATGTAGTATATATTTTACCTACATAGAATGTTTAAATTTATAATATACTATGACTATAATAGATATAGACGAAATTTATAAACTAACAGACAATTTTTTTCTCTTAAAAGGCTGGCGACAGATCGGCGACTCCTTGGTGTTGCTGATTTCTATGGGTGGTGCTGATTACTCTCCATCAAATGACCCACAGGTTCGCTTACCTTCCTATCGTATAAAAAAAACTACTTTTTTGAAAATAAATCGCATTAGTCATTTTCGTAGTCTTCCTTAATAAGCATATTAAAATAGAGATGGTACCTGTCTTTGCAGTCTTGGTGACTTTGGAGCCGGCTCCGGCGGCAGCGTGACTTGCAGTGGCCCGTTGAACACATTCTTCGCGCTGTCTATACTCTCAGTTTTATCGAGCGTAGCCGATTCCCTACTCAACTTGCTCTTCAACTCGTCCACCCTCACTATGCTGGATTTGGGAAACTCTTGCATATTCGTGAACGGATCGTCCTTGAACGAGTCCGAGAACGGATCTGTATTATCGAACGGATCCGTCTCTGCGAACGGATCGGATGTGAAAAAGGTTCCCGTGAACGCGGTGTGAGGCTTTGCAATGGTGACCGAGCCCCCGGACTGACGGGTGAGTGACGTCATCGTGGTCGCCGAACCGTAGTCGGGTTTAGGCTCGGTCGTCACCGATATTTCAGAAAGGAGAGTCTGATTCGGAACGAGGTCTTTGAGTACTTTCTTTGGCGGATTTTTGAGCTCCTGAAAGAAGAGTTTTTTGTCAACGTAAGGTTTACTCGGGCCGGTGCCGAGGGGGTCTAGTTCGGTGAATACGTCGTAACCGAGCGACGGCGTCGTGGACGGGCCGGGCCTCACCTGTAACACAGGTACGCACCATGAGACTAAACGATCGCTCGCAATAACGACGCTCGCAGACATGACACCAAGCACGCATAATCACATTTACAAAAGCCGTAACTACAGGAATCATTTTCCGAGACATTCATAGCAATTATGTTAAGACATGCGAAAATATTACGACCGTTGATTTCAATTATTATAACTAAATATACCGTCACTTTCTTTTCAGTTTGAAGTTATGTGATATAAGAAAACTTGAGTAATGTAAATACAATAAGTTTCTTCAATTTTTATACTATATTTTTTCCCGTCACACGGCGCATATAACAGCGATCCTAATAAAATAAAACCACGTACTGCCAGTGCCATGTCTACACTTCTTATTTAGTCTTATGGTAGTGTCATCGCAATTCTAAGGACTTGCATTCGCGATCAACTTTTTGTCATGCGGTTCAAAAAACTTTAGCTTGTATTAACACAAAGTTGACAGTGCGCATGAAGCCGGAAGAAGAATTGCATCACCCAACACGCAAGTTAAGCAACGTCAACCGCAGCCTGTCTATGGAATGGTTTATTTCTCTCGAGCTCCTGTTTCAGAGGGCACGTTTAGCCGTCTGTCCCGGCTGCTGTCATTAGATGACAGTCGTTAAGCCAAGTAAAAGGTCATAGAGCGGAAAATACTGGCCTCCGCACACCCACAGTTGGGCTGCGTGGTAGAGTATGCTTCCCGGCAGTGGGATGAATGAACCTGGGTGCCTAAACTCACGGAGAAGCACGGAGGAACTCGAGATAAATAAATCCAATCATGGACATGCTGCGGTCGATGTTGTTTGCTCGATCGTGTCGTTCGTTGCGCGTGTCTAGCGCAACGACGCATATACGAACACGAACATAGCGAACGTGAACCTCGAACACAAACATTTGTTTCGTACATATGAACGTAAATTTGTTTGTTACGTAATGTTTATCAACGTTCAAAGAAGTACAAAGTTAGATCGCCGACGAACATGTTTGACGAACACAATGTTCGTTACCAATACGAAAACAAAGTGGTTGCGTATTGTGAAACGCAACCGGCGAAGCTGAAGCTGATTACCATGAATATTTTGATTCGAAAAATAGGTCGTATGTTTAAGTTATTGACAATCATCTTCAGCTTAGTCCATAGAGATCCAGTGTTTTTACCAGCTAAGCTACACTAAATCTAAGCCGAAGTTTGATTTTTACAATAAAAAAATCCTATGGGAATCGGCTTCATTAATCGTTTTCTTAAGCATTTAGGGCTTGATTAATAAATCTTAATTTATCAATTTTAAATATATATTCAAAACAAATATTTTTAATTACGTAAAAATTAAGTTCCATTTGCATGTTATTTTATAATAGCTAAATAGGATGGCGATGTATTTTACAATAACATCTGTTTAAATCCCTCCCAAACCAGTCTCGCCAGCGTAGGGAGTGTAGGCCAAATCCTCCTTCCGTCTAGGACGGACGAGAGAGGGTCGTGCTCCTGTATTGGAGACTAAAATAGATCTGATGACGATCTGGGGCCTTACCACAAGCTCTAAACGCAGGAATGGAACCATCGTGGTTGCGAATTTATGAATGAAATTCATTGATAAATACGCAACCATCACAGTTCCATTGCTGCGTTTAGAGCTTGTGGTAAATGTAAATGTTTAAATGTTACCATATTTATTGCAAATATATTATTTTGTATTTGTATTTCAGCTTCGGCTAGGGTCCCAGTTTGTTCGTACGTCCGTACACAGCTTTATAATTAATATTATAAAGCCGAAAGTGTGCGAGGATAGACGAATGGATATTATATTACCATCACTCGTAAACAGGCAGAATTAAAATTTTTATTTAAGTGAAATTTGTCATATTACAGAGTATGATTTGGAATATAGGACATTTTAGGATGTAAGTTGTTCATCTATGGACCAAAGCCAATCTCACCTGCACTGCCTGCCAGTGGTGCACCCTGCTGACTGACTAAAGTGAGTTATAAAAGAGAGTTAGGGTATAGCGTTTTTTTTAAGCTGTCCAACTGGGGAAGAATCTCCACCTCACAGAATACCGCAACCAAATAACAATTCCCTTGAGGGTTGTTGTGTTCCTGCGAGTGAGTGAGGTCGCCAGAAAGAAAGAAAAGAGGGAGTATAGGCTGGCAACTTATCGGCGACCCCTTGGTCTTGCTGATCTTCATGGGCGGTGGTGATTGCTTTCCATCAGGTAACCCACATGCTCGTTTGCTCCCCTACCATATAAAAAAAACGACCCAACTACGTCGACATCGACCCTACTGTCTGTCGAGGTTTTTCTCAGGAGACTACAGCATGGGGTTCTTCAAGAAGGATGTGAAGAGGTTTTTACAGGGTCGGCAAAGCGCGTGCGATGCCCCTGGTGCTACAGGCGTTCATAGGCATCTGGGATGTAAGTGGTTCATCAAGATCTTTGAACCAAAGCCAACTTCACCTGCACGTGGTGCACCCTGCTGACTGACAAACGAAGCTCTGGCGAAAAGAGAGGTAGGGAGCGTAATTGTAAGCTACCCGACTGAGGAATGTACCTCCACCTCACAGAATACCGCAGCCAAATAACACTTCCCATGAGAGTTGTTGTGTTCCTGCGAGTGAGTGAGGTCACCAGAAAGAAAGGAAGGAGATGCTGCGTTGGCAGTGGGGGTGGCGGCGCGCGAGCAATATTTTATGTTGCGAGCGTTAATATGACTACGGTAACCGCTTCACATCAGGCGGGCCGTATGTTTTTTACTTTAGTGGTATAAAAACAAAAGACCCGCAAACGTCGGCCCTATTTATCGACCTGACTACGTCGGGCGAAGCCGCACGCGGAATCTAGTACAATATAAATCTAGTTAATTCAATAATCCAATCTACTAATTATGTAACAGCAATCATCGTATATTGGATTACCGTGCTCGGAACTGGTTAAACCAAGTTACGCTTTATCAACTTATCAATAAAGCCTAAAATATATTTACCTATAAGTACAAGTTATTGATTGTTACATTTTGGATTTCACATAAACTTTTGATTGATATTTATTGTATCCAATATTATTAAACGAGGAACTTTAACTTTGATGTTATTTACCTGCCGCTGAGTTCCACTATGGTACCACTCGACGTGAATTAAAATGGCTTCCATATCATCTTGATAAAATACTTTAGACCTAATGAATAACTAGACTTTTTGATACTATGGACATTTGAATACTTTAGTCCATATGAACCCAAAGGATAATTGACGATCGAACGACGACGAAATGTGAAATTGATAATTGACGACGAAATGTGAAATTGTAGAATCAACTAACCTCGGCAGTATTCCCAAATAGATATACA
Source organism: Hypsopygia costalis (assembly GCA_937001555.2). Classification (NCBI taxonomy): domain Eukaryota; kingdom Metazoa; phylum Arthropoda; class Insecta; order Lepidoptera; family Pyralidae; genus Hypsopygia; species Hypsopygia costalis. Next base: position 18,291,910 of record OW443349.2, on the reverse strand, counting down.
ACATGGCAGAATGGCCTTCATACTCCTCCGTCCGCGCGATTTTTGTCAAAAGGGGTACAAAGTTTTTGCTTCACGTAATTATTAAGGGGTGTACGTAGGTACGTATTATTTTGGGGTGTAAGTGGTTCATGAACATATTTGAACCAAAGCCAACTTCACCTGCACGTGGTGCACCCTGCTGACTGACAAACGAAGCTCTGGCGAAAAGAGAGGTAGGGAGCGTAATTGTAAGCTACCCGACTGAGGAATGTACCTCCACCTCACAGAATACCGCAGCCAAATAACAATTCCCTTGAGGATTGTTGTGTTCCTGGGAGTGAGTGAGGTCACCAGAAAGAAAGGAAGGAGATGCTGCGTTGGCAGCGGGGGTGGCGGCGCGCGAGCAATATTTTATATTGTAAGCGTTAATATGGCTACGGTAACGGCTTCACATCAGGCGGGCCGTTTGCTTGTCTGCCACCCGACGTAGTATAAAAAAAATATATATATTATCTAGTGATGATTTATGAGACAGAACAACGTTTGCTGGATCAGCTAGTAAATAAATAAAATTTTATTTATCATTGGAAAATATTACATTGATCCACAAAAAAACCTGATTTCATTATCATTATCAGGACATTTAGTCTCCACTACAGGAGCACGACCCTCTCTCGACCGTCCCAGACAAAAGGAGGATTTGGCCTACACTCCCCAAACGCTGGCCAAACGGGTTGGGGAGGCCTGATCGATGTTTGATAATGTATTTCCCTTAGTCGCCTTGTACGACATCCACGGGGAGAGACGGAGTGATTCTATTCTAGTCTGCTGGAAACCACACGGCAAGATCTGCCCATTGCCATCGGATTCTGGTTGAAAGCACGGCTGTTACTTAATTACTCCGTGATTTATAAACTGATTTAAAAAAAAAAAACTTTTTTTATTTGAAAGAGTATACTTTCAGATTAGTCTCATTTTTTTACATCATGATCATAATCATCAGCCTGTACGAGGGTCAAACTGAAAGTTCTTAGAAAATCAAAAACTGAGGAAACTAGCAAGTTATTAATTTTATTATATCTTTTCAAAATAGTGTCCATTCACATCAATACACCGCTGCATCCGATGGCACTTAGCCCACTTAGCCCACTCGTCCTTAGGGGTCTCTTCGACGGCCTTTTGAAACGCGCCCACTGCTTCCTCGGTGTTCATAAAAAGTTTTCCTCGAAGTTTTTCTTTTATTTTCGGGAATAAATAAAAATCGCAAAGTGCGAGGTCGGGGTTATACGGCGGGTGACCCAGTAATTCCACGTCTGATGTCACTAAATAGTCGATCGTTCGCCTGGCGGTGTGCGACGAGGCGTTGTCGTGGTGAAGAAGGATCCTACTTCGAGGACGTTTCTCCCGAACTTTTTCCAATACAAGTGGCAAACAATTGTTACTGTACCACTCTGCAGTAACTGTTTTTTGATCCTCTAAAACAATTGTCGCATAGTGACCTGTCCTTCCGAAGAACTTACGAAGAACTTCCACCATCTTTTTTCCCACACTTCGACCTCTCTTCACTTTATTTGGCAACTCCTCGAAAGGAAACACCCACTGAGCAGACTGTCTCTTGGTTTCTGGATCATAACAGTAAACCCAGCTTTCGTACCCGTAAGTATGTCGAACACAGCATTTGAGTCACCTCCGTTAAATCTTTGAATCATTTCACGGCACCAATCAACCCGACGGAGTTTTTGGGCATCGGTCAAATTATGAGGTACCCACCGGGTACAAAGCTTCCTGACCGCTAAATGTTCATGGAGGATTTTATGCACTTGACTCATACCGATGCCTAAGCTTTTCCGAATCTGCTGATACGTCACTCTTTTATCAGTCTCTATCATACGCCGCACTACACCGATGTTTTTTTCAGTCGTCGCCGTAGAAGGCCGTCTCTAACGCAGATCATCGGATAAACCAGTTGTAAATAGTCGCACGAGATGGGGCTTCATCGTGAAAGGCCAATCGAAGTCTATCATAGCTTTCTTGCTGATTTAAATGACAACGAAAGTCATAAAAAATCATTGCACGAAAATTTTCTCGCGTTATTCATGTTGACGTGACACAGACAATTTTCAATTTGCCGCCAAATCGTAAAACAAATTTTAATGACAAATGAATGAAATACATACTCATTATTATTGGCAGAGTTCCATTTTCAAAATTTAAACTTATTTTTTTATTATATTGTTTACAAGTGGCCAGTTCTAAAAACTTTCAGTGTCGCCCTCGTATCTACATACGTAAATGTAGAGTAATGTTAGGAGTCGGATTTTATTTGTTAAAAATCATTGTTACGAAATGTTGGTGGAATACAAAGTTGTACAATCATCACCTCTGTCTTTTAATTTTCTATTCTCGACGATACCATAGGTTTTCAGTCCTAAATAAAGTGCAATAAGTATTTTTTGATGTGCCAAACAGTTTAGGTTAGGTTAGCAATGTATTTATTTGATGTTATGTGAAATAGTATCCTTTATCATTACATATTTGAAAGGATTTTCTCGAATGTAAATGAACAAGGCATGTAGCCCGAAGTTGTCTATAAAAAGAGCCCATTGTGATAACTCGGCAAGTTAGAAATTGTCGGCGCCCTGCTCGCGAACTTCTCGACTCCGTGATGCTGTCATGAAGTCATTACGGACTTGTTATGAAGTCGAAACTCTCCAATTTCATATTGAAGTTTTTCTCGGCGACTGCTTTGATCTATTAAAGTTTATGAACTGAATGTAGTAAGGGAATAAATAAACAGAAAATATTGTAGATATAGCTGTTCATTGTCAATTCTTATTCATAGTATACATTTTAGATTTTGATTTTTTGACATAATATTCATAATAGTATACTATTCTGATTTGGAGCAACAAGGGAGAATTACCAAGTGTTCAGGCGATTTTGCAATTCATATTATTGGAATCGATGTGTTAGGTAACAACTCAATGTTTTAGGTCCCCTATAGTGTTAGATACTTAAAATCCGTCGTGCACGGCACTTGAGCTTCACTTGAATAGCCATCTCTTTAGGTTTTTAATGCCTTATTTGCCATATTGCTGTCGCTCACATTGCTAAGAGGGGAAGTCAAATTCCAAAGGTTTCTTACTGTTACCAATTTCTTCTGATTAAATTCGTTGTGAGTTCCAAGGCAACCGTAGTTTTACTCCCTGGTAGTGGTGGGTCGTCGACGATTTTACTAGTTTACGTCGACGTAAACTAGTCGAAAATTAGACTATACTCTAATTTTCGACTAGTTTACGTCGTCGTTGACGTAAACTAGTCGAAAATTAGACGGAAAATTAGACGGAAATGGTTTACGTTTACCAATCGCTTATGTGAAGAAATAGTCTTATCGACGACGACGTAAACTAGTCGAAAATTAGACTATTTTTTAAACTAGTTCATCGTCGACGGAAAACGGGTCGTCGGCTAGGTAAACGGACGAAAATCTCATTTGTCAAGTCACTAGACGAGACGAGACGATCGCGACGCGACGCAACGGACTCATCAACCAGTCGAAGAATAAACTAGTTTATCTGTGAACTGTAAACTAGTTTAATCGTTCACGCACAAAAAACAGTTTAAAAAAACGGTTCGTTCATTCAACGCCCACCTCTACCCCCGGGATTGCAACGGACTTCACTGTTCATTGCCTTTTTTGGCGGTCGCCGCTGTTAATCCTGGCTACACAGGAGACACAGTGGTGGGAATGTGTTGTGGGCCCCCGTCCCGTTAACCCTTATTCATCTCACTGCTGGGGTACGGGTCTCCACTCAATGGTAGGTGTTTAGAGTATACTCCACCACGCTGTTCAACTACGTGTTGGCGGAGGCCAGTGTTTTCAAGCCTCCTAAAAGGCATTGACTTGGTTTAACTACTATCATCTATAATGACAACAGCTGGGACCGACGGCTGTTGTCATTATAGATGATAGTAGTTAAAACATGGGGAACACTGCGCTACGCCGCGCAATTGCGTTAACTCAGTTCACTGCGCTGTTGAGTTGACAGAGAATATGAAAAGCTTTGTCGGACGGTTAGCCATATAAGACTGGAACGGTAATCTAGATTGAATGAAGTCTAGAGAAATCTTATCTTATCTTAGAGTGGGTTCAGTGCCGCAGCACCGGTGACACGTCGACCCTCATGGATCATTTGTGTTCTCCCAAATCCTTTAGTCACTCTCCCCCGCCTGTCTGGAGACATGTTCCATATACTTCAGTATGCCGCTTATAGGGAAGAGCCTGTAGTCCTCCAGGTCCGGGTATGCCTTTCCTAGGATGTTCATTCGTTTGCCCGCTAGGGCGTCACATTGACACATTAAGTGTTTCATGGTCTCGTTAGACTCTTTGCATGTTCTGCACTCTGGGCTCTCAACAAGTCTCATTTTGTATAGGTGTCCATGGCAGGGCAATTCTAGAGAAAAGTTTAATCTAGGTACAAGATTTTATGCCATTATTATGCACAAATATTTCCAGGCCAGCTTGAAGTTTTCGCTACTTTCATCCAAGGTAATTTAAAAATGTTTTGAGAGGTGTTCCGAGGGATCTCTTTGTGAGGTCAGTGCCGGCACTTTGCACCTAATAAAATTTAAACGTGCTTTCTCGTAAAATGTGGACATCTAAAGGTTGCTACGTTTTTATTATGAACTAACTCACTTAAGTAAGTAGTTTGTTTTAACAAAGCATTGCTTTTTGTTCATGGATATCTTTCTGCGATTTTCTGTAAGAGTGTTTCTGTAAACTACACTGTTGTATTATATATACCCTGTGATAAGCAAGTATATTCAGGAGCTTGATGGCATCGTTGCGCGTGACAGTTTATCGATATCGCTAGTCAAGCAACGTCGACCGCAGCCTGTCAATGGATGGGTTTATTTTTGTCTGTAGTTCGGGGGGCAAGTTAAGCCGTCGGCCCCGGCTGTGGTCGTTAGATGACAGTCGTTAAGCCAAGTCAGTGGTCTTTAGGCGGCTCGAAGACACTGACTTTCACCAACCTGCAGTTGAGCAGCAGCGCGATGGAGTATGCTCTAAATCCCCCTTCGTTTAAGGGGAGACCCGTATCCGAGCAGTGGGATTAATAAGGCTTGATGATGATTATGATGAATTAAGTATTATAGCTGTACTAGCTTTCCGGCCACAATGTCTCAGTATAAGCACACCCCGGCCACTTCATACAAATGTCGCGTAGTTTATTACTACATAAACAATAGCAATAGCGTCTGCGCAGAACGTGAATGAGCGTGTGTATGTGCGGCGCCAAACAAACTGGGACCCTACCGCCGAAGCCGAAGCCGATTACCATCGGTTTTTTTTTAATACTACGTCGGGTGGCAGACAAGCATACGGCCCGCCTGATGTGAAGCGGTTACCTTAGCCATATTAACGCTGGCAACATAAAATATCGCTCGCGCGGCGCCACCCCCGCTGCCAATGCAGCATCTCCTTCCTTTCTGGTGACCTCACTCACTCGCAGGAACACAACAACCCTCAAGGGAATTGTTATTTGACTGCGGTATTCTGTGAGGTGGAGGTACATTCCCCAGTCGGGTAGCTTACAATTACGCTCCCTAACTCTCTTTACGCCAGAGCTTCGTTTGTCAGTCAGTAGGGTGCACCGCGTGCAGGTGAAGATGGCTTTGGTTCAAACATGTTGATGAACCACTTGCGAGCGTTATCGCAACATAAAATATTGCTCGCGCGGCGTCATCCCCGCTGCCAGCGCAACATCTCCTACCTTTCAGGTGACCTCACTCACTCGCAGCAACACAACTCTCAAGGGAATTGTTATTTGGCTGCGGTATTCTGTGAGGTAGAAGTACATTCCCCAGTCGGGTAACTTACAATGACGCTCCCTACCTCTCTTTTCGCCAGAGCTTCGTTTGTCAGTCAGCAGGGTGCACCGCGTGCAGGTGAAGTTAGCTTTGGTTCAAAAATGTTGATGAACCGCTTACACCCCATATAAGTAATAGTACTACGTACGTTATGGCCACTCCCTGCCGCGCACTAGTATCGACTTCACTACCTACCTTTGAATCTGAAGCCGATAACCATTAGACATTTTGATTGCGATGAAACTCTAGCTTAGATTGGCGTTAATTGTGTTTAGCATAGCTGGTAGAATCCATTGTAAGGAAGCCTCGAATTGTCCTTCAGCCTCGCTTGTAGCACAGTATAAGTAATATGTAGTACTACTTGTAGTATTGTTACTATACCTCCGACACAGCTATTAGCCTTGGAGTATAAAAAAACACTGAAGAAAGACGTATTACTTTTAATTTCTATTATAACCTTCCTGTTCCACGGTCCAACGAAGAATGTCTAAAAGGCCGCTTACGTTCCTACTTTTCGTTTCATTTCCGCAGTAAAAATCAAGTATTCTGATTGGTAGTAATCTACCAATTGGAAATGACGAAATATCGTTTAGCCAATCGCAGACCAGCGTAGTCAATAGCTTGAAAGAATGTGTTGCTAGTGTAACAAACTTAAATTAAAGATTATAGTGCCACAAACTTATCTGGCCCGGTGGCGGGGGCGGTGCGATCGACTTAAGTGTTGCTATTAAACGAAATGCCGCCCGTTTTAGAGGAAACACAAAATCAAAGAAATATATACACTGTTAAAATAATAGCATTGATATACTTATTAATTGTGTTGTGTGGTGTTTCAATTAAATATCAATTGCCTTCTATTTTTTGTTGATTAGTTTTAAAAATGAACCACGTTAAGTCACGATCATAGCTATTAAATAATATTAGAGAGTTATAATATTGCACAGAAACAACTCGTTGACGATTTTTTTTATTGTAAGAAATGAAATATGTGTAGAAAAAGATAATATGTATTTAAAAAAATACACCTCAATGGAATGTGCATACGCGGTAAGTAAATTAATTGTACCTGGCAATACTACATTCCAAGATGGCGGCTTTAGTTCCAAATTTGGCCACCGGGTCAGATAAGTTTGTAGCACTGTACAAGATGATACCGAAACTAACAAACCCTACCACCATAGAGTTCTACTGATTAAGCTGAATGTGTCATTAACTTAAACCTAAGATCTATTTTCGTGTTAAAAAAATCCGATGGTAATCTGCTTAAACTTTGGCTGCAGGGCTCCTGGTATGAGACGAAGTTGAACAGTTAGTATTGCGCTACACGTTAAATAACAGTTCTCTGGAGGGTTGTTGTGTTCCTGCGAGTGAGTGAGGTCACCATATAAGAAGCATCTCTTAAAGAGATAAGCTCACGTTTGTATACCTCAGAAGAAGTCAAGGTCCGGTTTCTGACCACGCTGGTAACGAGGAATCGGTCGTCTTTGGCCACAGTTTTCCGTTTACGTCCCTGTTCTGCGAGTCTCGTATACTGTCCGGTCTGCCTCTTGACAACCCGGTGTACCACAGACTTTGATACTCGTAATGTTTGGACCTCATGTTTGTAGGTGTGCCCAGTTTCAATTAAAGTAACAGCCCTAGCAACTTCAGCGGCATTTAGATTTGGCATTCTCAGTTAATTTGCAGTAACGATTCACCCTTATCATGAGGCACAAGGAACGCGGGGCAAAAAAATAAACAAAACCTAAATTTATACTTAAATTCAGAAGTTGCCAAAATTTTTCGCAGTATGAAGAGTATACTATTACGAAATAATTACATAAAAACAAATGATACTGCACAAAAACAAGAAAATTTCAAAACTTTCTTTTTTTTAAATAAGATTTACCAATGTATGCGGCCAGTACACAAGATAACTACAACTGGAGATATTAAACCTTTTTTTAGCGTTCCTCTAAATTTGTCCATGCGTGTACGAGTATATCAGATACACATTTCTGGGATTAGTAACAATAGGTAAAAGCTTGGTTTCGTGTCGAGGTCAGATCATAAATTTATCACGCAGTATAAAAGCCACCAAGTTTGTTGATTCATTTTATACATCTATATATAGTCTGGGTTGTACGTTATCATAACGCTTCCAATCCCGGGAACCAATCAAAATAATCTAAATTGAACAATGCCATAATTAATTAGATTCATCCCGTTTCGCGCCAATTTCCATAGACAGCCAATTGTTGTTGGCAACTACCAACATCGGTTTCAAATATCGAACGCGGCGCGGGCTGTTACGAGACTTTAGTGAGCGAATAACACGCTATTTTCGAATAGTTATTGTGACTATTTAAAAAAAAGTGAGCATATGCCTTGCCGATGTAAAGAGTAGTAGAGTTTGGGGTGTAAGCGGTTCATCAACATCTTCGAACCAACTTCATCTGCACGCGGTGCACCCTGCTGACTGACAAACGAAGTTACACATAGCCGTCTAGTTCCAAACTAAGCAAAGCGTGTACTAGATAACTGATATTATACATTCAGTCAAAAAAGTATCGGGAATGGATGATTTGTTTATGGTTCCAAATTCAATTTTTTTGTTTTTTTGTTGTTGTTGGATTGGCACTATTTTTTTCCATTTTGGCGCGGAGTTTGAGTTGTATCTGTCATTTATATTTAATACAGTCCTGTTTTTAATTGTAGCATATCTAGTGTATATTGCGATTTTCATAATGGACAAAAACATCGAACAAAGAGTTTGTCTTGAATTTCGTGTTCGGAGTCACTAAAAATGTTACAGAAGGCTTACGGTGAATTGACAATAACAAAAACACGTGTTTATGAGTGGTACAAAGCTTTCAAAAGCGGTCGAGATGTGATGGAAGATTTGCCTCGCTCTGGTAGGCCATCTACGTCTGCAAATGGACTTAACATCGCAAAAGTGAAGGAAATAGTGACTGAAAATCCTTATTCAACGTTGAGAGAGATAGCCGTCGAACTTTCTGTATCTCACGAATCGATCCGTACCATTTTAAATAATCACTTGGGTATGAAACATGTTGCCGCTCGGCTAGTCCCAAAAGAGCTGAATTTTCTCCAAAAATTTAATCGCATCGCTTAGGACATGCTAGAACGAGTCGATTCCGATCCAACATTCATGAAACGCATTGTTACTGGTGACGAGACGTGGGTATACGAGTTTGACATGCAAACTACAACCGAAACCGAAAAAACCACGCCAAAGTCGATCATAAGTTAAAGTCATGTTGACTGTTTTCTTTGACAATCGCGGTGTTGTGCACTCAGAGTTCTTGCCAGAAGGTGAAACGCATGACGCTCAAATAAAGAATATTATTTGCATCATGCGGCGTTTAAGGGAGCAAATTCGACGAAAAAGACCAGATTTGTGGGAAGAAAAATCTTGGATTTTGCACCACGATAATGCGCCTTCGCACAAGGCTATTAGTGTGAACGAATTTCTGACCAAAAACTCCACAAATATCATCGAGCAACCACCTTATTCACGAGATATGGCTCCACGCGACTTTTTTCGTTTTCCTAAACTCAAATTACGGTCAGTGGGTAGCTTTCGGGGCGGGTTACTCAATTCCGGAAAAAGCGTTTAAAAAATGTTTTGATCGTTGGATTATTCGTTGGCGAAAGTGTATCGTTTCTAAAGGAGCATATTTTGAAGGTGATAAAATAAATTTGGATGAATAATTAACATTTTGTGTATTATTGATCTTTTCCCGGTATATACTTTCTTGACAGAGTGTATAATATACTTAAATACACTTTTTTGTAAATACAAACATATGATACATAGAAAACACCCAGACCCAGACATACAGACATGTTCATGCACACAAATATTCGTCTTGTGCGGGGATCGATCGACCTCTGAGTCAAAGTGACCATTCGACCGCCAGCTTTGGCTCTAAGATAGTGAAAAGCCTTTACAACCTAAACCCCTTACATCTTCTTCTTCAGCCTGATGAAAAATGCTATAAATACCAGTATGGTACACAACTTCCATTCAATTAAAGTTGGAAGTTTGTTTGAGACTGTAGTGAACACAAATGTGGAGCGAACTGAATGTGGCCCAAGTTTGAAAGTGCCGGTCGCCAACGAGCTGCTAATTGTTCAACAATCGATGGCTGAACTCCTGAACTTCAGCAAACCGGAAAACAATGGTATTACAAGGCCTTTGCAGCAACAACTTGTGTTGTTTTGATAATAAATATCTTTGTTTTATTGAATACAATAAGTTTGAAGTGTGAAAGTGTGTTTGTACATTTTTAACTAGATAGATAAAAAAACTTGCACTTCCCCATCTAGCTAGCCATTTGTAGGTTGTTGTTCTAGCCATCAACATCTACAGATCGCCTGAGGATGCCTCGTAGAGGCGAAACACGTGTCGCAGAAACAACCACGGCAGTCGGGGCGGCAGCAGTCGCACGTTTCTTTTGTTTCAGATGTTGGAGGTTCGCCGAGACGACCGCAGCAGCTGGAGCAGAGACGACCAAAGCAGCCACGGCGGTCGCATGCATCTACTAACGGTAGTGGGTGGGTGCCGGCCGGCAGTAGTTTGCATGAACTAATTGATGGCGGAACCACGCAAAGTAGTGTAGATCAAATTATTATTATTTAAATAGTTGTCTTGGCCAACTTGCCAGATAAATATATTTTCGAAAAATTCACCTGCCCACGACCTCTCGATGACCGGTCGAGTGCTCTTCCAACTGAGATACCAGGAAGGTTTGTGTTGCTGACGAATTTTTGCATCTTATATTGTACTGCGTGAGTCACAGTGTGGCGTCATCAACCTATTAAGTAATTACACTACAAGGCATAGCAGTCAAAATAAATTTAGTGTAGATTAAATTGCCTGTAAATTTGACTTCCGCAAAATAACACCTGAATCAATTAACTATTAATTTATTTATTTATGGGTTAATATTTTATAAGCTTTTCTTTAGTTTCACCACGTTGTCTGTACTCAAGTTGCACTTCCCAGTGTCGGATTAACCTGAAACTTGCCACTCTCTTGACAATGTAAGGTTATTTATAGGCCGCCATTTTTAAATCCACAAGATTCATAAATTCCATATACGATATGGGTATCAAATGAAAGGACTCGATGGTTTTTAGTTTTTTATTGAAATAATTGTCAATAAAAGCTTGTTTTACACTAAAAATATATTTATACATTTTCTTATATCTTTATACCATTATATATTTTCTCTAGTGTTATCTGTGCAGTTTGAATTCGTATTTCCAGTGAAAAGGCAGTCATTACACGTACGTGGGACACTCCACGGCACTCCACGTTCACGTCGGTCTGAGCAGCGAGCAGCACAAGAGACTATTAAAGAGGGACTGAGATCGGTTTCGCGATGGCGCGTCTTGTCCGACTGTTGTACGGACAGCACGCACAATACAAATAATATTAAACAAGTACATAATCAAAATATTCGTATTTTTAGCCGAACCCAAAAAAAGAAGGAGGTTCTCAATTCGGCTGTATTTTTTTTATGTTTGTTACTGGTATCTAGGCGCTCCCACTCATAGATGACAACAGTACTCTATATGCGGCCGTACTTGAGCATTGTAAAGCCTAAGTCTTTGCCGCGGATTGAAGTACTGCTTCGCTCTGTTGAGCACACCTAGTTTCTTCGACGCCAGCTTGACCTTCCCCTCCAGGTGACAACGAAACTGGACGTAGCTGGAGATTTCAACTCCAAGAATCCCAATGTTTTTGGCGATGGTAAGGGGTGTGTTTTGGAATTGAGGAGCCACAGTAAAAGTGGTTTTCTTAGCGGTGAACGCGCAGACTTGTGTCTTAGTGGGATTGAAATCAACCAGGTTCTTTTGCGCCCAATCGGACACACTATTCAGTGTGCTCTTCATCTTCGACACAAGCTTTACGCGGCTCTCCTCTACCGATTACACATTTATAAACCGATTTGAAAATAACTTTTTTTATTTGAAAGGGTATACTTCCAGATTGCTCCCATATTTTTTTCATCATCATCATCAGCCTGTATCTACATACATAAATGTAAAGTAATGTTGAAGACGTTGTTTTTGTTAAAGTTATGATAGAAGCTTTTATTAGTTACTAGCTTGCGTCTGCATCAGTGGGGTGTAAGGTGTTTATCAACATCTTTGAACCAAAGCTAACCTCACCAGCACGTGGTGCACCCTGTTGACTGACAAACGAGGCTCTGGCGAAAAGAATAAGAATAAGAATATTTTTATTGTTGAAATGGTAAGGGGTAAGTCAGATGTCATACAATAAAATTATGTCAATATGTTCATATCTGTGTTCAGGCATACAATATTACAATCATGCATAACATATATGGATCTTTTATTTTACATTTCATACATTCATGGTCATATACAGTAACAACTTGTCTTATATATAATGTTGTTAATTTATGTCACAAAAGTAAACATACGTAATAAATGAAGAAGTCAAATTGATATTAAATTAATAAGTATAGTCATATTGTAAACGTTTATATCTAATTTTTGTCATAAAACTCATCAAGGCTGTAGAATACACTTTCAATTAACCATTTTTTTAAGGTAGTTTTAAATCTTGTACCAGTCAGATTTTTGATATCTTTCAGAATTCTATTGTAGATACGTATTGCAGTTACATATGTACTTTTTTCGTAGATTGTGCATCGTATTAGGGGCGTAATAAGACGATCCTTATTTCTGGAATTTCTATTAGACACATCAGATTATTTAGTAAAAAAATCTTCATGTTGATTTACAAACATACAAATCTCTAAGATGTACAGTCCAACTAGAGTCATAATTTTTTTATCCTTAAATAGTACTCTCATCGATTCGTCATTCCTCATACCATATATTGCTCGAATACATTTTTTCTGCAAAATGAACGTTTTATAAGCATCAACCGAGTTTCCGCAGAATAATATACCATACCGAAGTAGAGGATATACATTTCCATAATATGCAGTAACAGCAACGTCAAGAGAAGACACATTTACCAACACAGAAAGAGTCTACATACAACAACTACGAAGTCTATTGTTAAGTTTAGCTATATGATCCTTCCAGTTCATATGCGATACGATATTTACGCCTAAAAATTTAGTGCTGGTGACTTCCTCTAATTCTACATTGTTAATTGTAATTTTCAAATTTGTCACAGATTGATTATTCCGAAATTGCATTATCTTGGTATTGCTGATATTTATATTTAAGTTCATGTCACCTAGTCTTTGTATTAAATGTTGTGTGGTATCAATTATGTCAGACTTTTGCTTTACAATGTCATCTCTGTCATTAACAAACAGAACTGTGGCGTCATCTGCAAACATAATACATAAGTTTTTCATAGGCTACGGTAACTGCTTTCCATCAGGCGGGCCGTATGCTTGTTTGCCACTTTAGAAGGTAAAAAAAAAAAAAAAAAGAAAGTGACTTGTCAAGTCTGGGACCTCATTTACATATATTAAGAATAGTAGTGGCCCCAATACGCTGCCCTGAGGAACATCTAATACAGAGATCGCTTTCTCAGATTTTAGTATTTCAATTGACTTGAATTGAATTACTAGCATTATTATAACTATTTAGGGAAACAGTTTGACGTCTAGTTTTAAGATAAAAGGCAAATAGGGCATTTGCCACTCCTCTGACACCAATGCGATCCAGCTGATTTAGTAGAATATGGTGTATCACGAAAAAGTTTACAAACTCTAACCTTTTTTGTTCTTTTTTTCTATCGCCAACCCATAGTCGAGCAGCGTGGTAGAGTATCCTCTAAATCATTCATCGATTTAGGGAAGACCCGTTTCCCAGCAGTGGGATGAATAAAGGTTGATGCTGCAACTAATAAAGTCCTACCTGAAGTCGGGGCGGGTTGTAGTATAAAGTAAAAATGGAGGATAAATATAAAGTTTAAATAATTATATACGGAAAATGGAGAATATTTTTCATATACTGCTGACGGTACATAAATAACAAGCACCCATAGAGGAGAGATAGTGGCTCTCTCAATAAGCGCATTCGAGTAAAATCATAATATGAGCGGAGAGCTACTCTTTCGTGTGGTCCAATTCACAGGAGCGGCTCGATTTTTGTATGCTACGTGTAAAGCGTTCAACGAAGCACGCTAACGCATGCAAGTATAGTATAAGTTTTGGGGTGTACGAGTAAGTAACCTACCATCAACATTTAGAGCTAACCTACCTACCTACCTGCTTGTTGGGCTTCCAAGTTTTTTAACAAGAAAGACTGTGGCAAACGAGATGTTTAGTATATTACGGCGTAATTGAGTTATTGTTTTTTTTTTTCAACTAAATGACAAAAAGACCGATTATTTTTCTTCGATTTGTTATGTAAGAACGTTACATTAATGTAACTATAGGTGAAATAATTATTTCGATAGCATAAAAAGTTCTTGAGAGATATGGTATAGTTCTCGAGAGATAGTGATAGCAGTCCAACGGAGTAAATAACTACACATTCTCCACGAAGTATAAAAAATTACTGCATAATATTTGCCACCCAGCCCCATGCTGCTGACGTAATTTTTCCAACAGCTTCTTGGTGACTTTACTCGCGATACAACTTATTATTAGTTGTAGTGAAGTGTCTTCTGTTTGATGGTGTTCTAAGGTTCCGGGAATTCCCAGTCTATCAAAATATTAAGAGAAGTAGGACACTTCTTTAAATTTATTGTTTGAAATATCGATAGCGATGCCTAGTGTAGTTTTAGATAGTACTATTTTACATTATTAACAGCGGTCATGTTATTTCTTTATACAATGTCGGGTGGTAAATAAGCATACGGCTCAAATGATTTGAAGTAGTGTCCTGTGCCATATAAACGCTCACAATATGTCACTCGCGCACTGATGACCTTCGCTGCCAACGCAGCAACTCCTTCCTTCCTGCTGTTCTTACTTACTCGCAGGTACACAACAACACCCAAGATTTTTTTATTTGGCTGCGGTTTTCTATAGGTAGGAAGTAACTCTCTATTTTGCCAGAGTTTTGCGAGTGAAAGCGGCTACCAGGAAGGAACGAACTGTTGCGATGTACTTTATGTTGCAAGCGAAATGACCTCTACACACGTTGGGGCTTGGCTTCACTCGGCCAACTAGGCGAGCGACACCGAGTGATGACAAGGCAAAGCAAATTGGCCGTCTACATGTTGGCGTTGGGCATCACTCGGCAAGGCTCGGCTAACGTGTATAGGCGACTTTATAGGCTACGGACACCGCCACGCATTATGTGAGCCACCCGACGTGGTATAGAAAGTCAATCATTCGCTCTTTCCTTTTATATAATTTAGACCGTATCATCGAGTTTCGACGTGAATACATCTTTGTAATTCCTACCCTAGGGAGGCAATTAAAAAAACCGGCCAACTGCGAGTCGGACTCGCGCACAGAGGGTTCCGTACCATTATCTATAAAAACGGCAAAAAAATCACGTTTCTTGTATGGGAGCCCCCTCAAATATTTGTTTTATTTTTATTTAATTATTTATTTTTAAAGTGAATATATAACTACATATTATGTGAGTATTTCAAGCGTCTACCTATTACCGTTGTCAATTGCGAGCAAAAACGAGCTAAAAATCACGTTTGTTGTATGGGAGCCCCCTCAAATATTTGTTTTATTCTGTTTTTTAGTATTTGTTATTATAGCGGCAACAGAAATACATCATCTGTGGAAATTTCAACTGTCTAACTATCACAGTTCATGAGATACAGCCTGGTGACAGACGGACGGACGGACGGGTTCCTTTTTTGTACGGTTTTTAGGGTTCCGTACCCTTTGGGTACGGAACCCTAAAAACGAATGATAACAAAATCGGGGGATACAGTTTGGTGTAACAGCTACGAATCTATCATCTCCATCCAAAATTCCGTCACACCACTGAATGGATGAAGGATCAAAGAGTTTATTACGCTAAGTAAGGACTATGGAACGTCGCGTGCGGAGGAGGGGGAAGCGTTGCCATTTTGAGATAATTTTAGGGCATATAACGTATTCACGTACAACACTGCCGTGTCCATGGTAAAGCCGCGTCCCATTTATTTTTCTTACGTAATTGCTTCCACTTATGCATTGCACCGCTCACTGTTATCCGAGCGATGGAAATGGTAGCGATCTGCACGAGATAGACGTTGAGTTTTGCATCGTTTATGCAAAATCCCTCGAGTAACCTGATTTACCTGTATATTCCAGATTTCATGATTTAGATGCATGCACGTGCGTACTTTTGTTTTGAAAGAAAGAGGATTTTGTATACAATGTGTAACTGCAAATACGCAAAACCTTAAAATATTTCAGAGTTGACTCCATCAGCTTTTTAATTTTTTTCGGCTAAAATATGTCCAAAAAAAATGGAGTGTGACTGTGTTACGGACACGGCCGTATGTTGTACGTGATGCAGGGATTGAAAGCGGTAAAGGTATAAGGGTATGGTACTGGTATAAAATTACGATATCGTTTTGATTTAAAGGTAGAGCCAAAACGGTTGACAATTGTGGTTACGATACCGGTAAAACAAGAAGAATACCTTTATTTTTTTACGGTACCATTATACCTTTATATTACCAGTACCTTAACCAAAACCATTTCGGTACCGAAAAAATGATGCGACAACGACGCGACGTATGTAGCATTGGCGTGTGATCAAGTACTTACCTATCAATGCGGCCGACATTGTGGAAAGAAAACCTTTATTTTATAATTTAGATACCTAAAAAAATAACGATACCGGAATATTACAATACCGAAATTATTAAGATACCTTTACTTTAAGGTATCGAAATTTAAAGGTATGACGTCTTACCTTTAACCGATGTATCCAAATTTTTTTGGTTATTCAATCCCTGACGTGATGTCGAATGTCTGGCAACACTGCCTTCCGTTTCCCTCTCTGCTCTGTGATGGCGACAAGCTGCGGCTTCCGTAATTGTGCTAGTGTGAAAATTAATATAAAAACTCTGCTAAAAGTGTATTATTATTATTCAACAAGCTTCCAAAACCCAAAATTAAAATTATCTCAAAATGGCAACGCTTCTTCCCCCCCCGCACGCGAAGTTCCAAAGTTCTTAGCGTAATCATTTTTTTGATCCTTCATCTATCCAGTCGTGTGATTGAATATTTTTTTATACTACGTCGTGTGGCAAATAAGCATACGAAGCGGTTACCATAGCCACATAAACGATCGCAACGTGAAATATCGCTCGCGAGCCGTAGAGGAAGCAGCAAGCAGCAACTAATTCCTTCCTGGTGACCTCTCGCATACGCAGGAACACAAAAACCAAACAAGAATTATTACAGAAATTATCTTGTTTTACAATTTCTCTTAATCATTGAACTGCGAAAACGACAGTGCATTTTTATTTTAGACTATTTGGAGCAACTAAATAGAGACATTAGTGACTCTATACAATAATCAAGGATTCCACAAAAACACCTAAAGGGGAAGTGAAGACAAGGAACTGTAGTGCAAGTTCTGGCTCTAAAGTACTGACATGCAGGGCCATAAAAATATTTATAGGAAAAATGAAGAAAAAGAAATAAAATGTAGAGGGAAACGCGGATTATTGTTAACTTATTTTATATGAGAATTATGTGTTGTTATCTTCACTTTTATTGTATATTGTGTATCTACAATAAAAGTGAAGATTTTTCTGGTATAATATTAAAAGAAAGAACAGAAAGTATTTAGGTCAAAACCATTTTTAACTGACTTATGCAGTCCAAAGTAGTTTTGACGAACGAGCGAGGCTTGACTTGCTTTTGACGAGGGAGGTATAGGTACTTGAGGTTTGTCTAGTCAAACATTAAATACTTCATTATACCACGGGGAGTGCTCGGATGAACTATTTGATTTGAGACCTGCCGCTGAGTTCTGCTATCGTACAACTCGCCATAAATTAAAATTCCATCCACATCATCTTAATATTTGGCGATCTACTACAGTACGCTTTTTAAGACAATATCTACCACGAACTGTGAAGTTGTGGAATCAACTTCTCTCAGCGGTATTCCCAAATAAATACGACATGGGGGCCTTAAGAACAGAGTCAATATTTCCCTTAAAAGGCTGGGAACGGATGGGCGACCCCTTGGTGTTGCTGATTTCTATGGGCGGTGAATCATCACCGCCCATAGAAATCAGCTATCAAGCTTTCCATCAGGTGACCGACATGCTCGCTTGCCCCTCTTTCATATGAAAAAATTCAGACAAAACCACTTTTGACCAAAAACATGAGTTAAAACCCAATAACATCATTGTTAAAACAACTTCTGACCACAACATGGTTGACATTTATGAAAAAATTGCATGACATTTTATTAAATAAATGTTTTTATTCTATTGACGAATACTTGCGACATAAATTGTAATTAATTTCAATAATAATGATTTGTATATTGGAGACTTAAACTGTAATAATTTTTGTAATTATAATAATTATGCTAGTTATCAACAATTAGTTCACACGCTTAAAATCGGGCAGAATAAGTGAAACTCGGCTTATAAATCTGACATCTGTATCACCTTATTTTTGTGAATAAATGAATTTTATCTTTATCTTTATCAAAAATCAGTCAAAACTGTTTTTTTTTTATATGAGAAGGGGGCAAACGAGCATGTGGGTCACCTGATGGAAAGAAATCACCACAGTCCATGGAGATCAGCAACACCAAGGGGTCGCCGATCCGCTGCCAGCCTATACTCCTTCCTTTCTTTCTTTCTGGTGACCTCACTCACTCGCTAGAACAGAACAACCCTCAAGCTAATTGTTATTTGGCCACGGTGTTCTGTGAGGTGGAGGTATTTCTCCAGTCGGGCAGCTTAAAAAATATGCTATGCCCTACCTCTCTTCTCGCCAGAGCCTCGTTTGTCAGTCAGCAGGGTGCACCACGTGTAGGTGAGGTTGGCTTTGGTTCAGAAATGTTGATGAACCACTTACGCCCCATGTTGATTTGTCTAAAGTTGTTTTGACTAAAGACATAGGTCAGAATCATTTTTGCCTGATTTTTGCAGGCAAAAGTGGTTTTGACCGATTATAAGTTTTGACTGTAACATAGATACTTACAGGATATTTTAGAAATATAGAGTGTAAGCGTACGTGACGTGGACGTCGTGACGTCGTGACGTCGGCGTCAGAACAAAGGACTCCTCGAGATGTAGGGTGCTTAACGTCGCCCCGATACGTGTCGATGGACCGACTTTACGGGGCTTTTTATACTTTGTCGGGCGTCAAACAAGCTTACGGGTCTCCTGATGAATAACGGCCACAGGAATCTGGAATGACACAGAAATATATAAAGCTGTTTAGCTGTAATCGGTCTTTTTGTGGCGGCGGCCATCTTGGACCGATTTTCATCAAACATAGCTAAGAACACTCTCGACTAATTACCCTTTCAAATAAAAAAAAAATCAAACTCTGTTCATCCGCTCGGGAGCTACGATGCCGCAAACAGACACACACAACAGACACGTCAAACTTATAACACGTCGTCGTTTTTGCTTCGGGGGTTAAAATGCGCATTTCCATATCTTTACGAGCTCGGTGGTCAGATGGTTAGCAAATACCACTTTGACTCCGAGGTTGCACTCCCAACATTGGTTAAGTACTCGGTACAGAATTGACAGGACGCGGCACACGAATGGTTAATACCAAGCTGAATACTTGAAGGTTTAGCTACTTTCGACATATATTCGTTCACACTGTAGAACGGATTTACTTCAAAAAACTTTTTCATTTTGTGTTTAAATTTGGTAGCTGGTAATTTTGTAATATACAGAAGTAGTAAGTAGATTGTACATTTTTTGACGTGACAACGTCTTATAATTCGATGGAGCCGGCTGCACGCACGGAAAAACATGACTCATGCGGCGTTACCTCGCTCTGAGGCGTTCCATTAAAATTTTCTTTTGAAAAATGCAAACATTCCATCAGTATTTTCTTATGACGTTGTCACGTTCAAGTATCGTCAGTAAACCGACGTTACAGACAACCGATTTTTTTTTATATCTATGCCTTGTTTCATACATTTTGTGAGTCTTGTCTTTGGCACTATTAATTTGTCCCTATTTCTTGTGTGATAATTATGTATGTGTCATTTTTTTTTGTCATGTACTTATCTTGTTGACCCCATGACAGTTTTACCGGAACACAAATCAATCTTGCTGAATTTCCAACGAGAGCTGTAAGCAAATAACTGAGTAACCTTAATCAACAACTGAACACACGATGTGTAATATCCAAAGTTGGTCATATTCAAATAGCTACTGGTTATTACTGAACTAGATTAAGGTGCGTGCACAATAAACTACTTTAAATGTAGAAAACGAAATGTGGGCGTAAGTATTTCAACTCATATTTATAATCAATACATATAATAAAACAGTAGGAACCGCGTGTCTGTACATTTGATAAAATTAACAAAAAATGAGTGTGGGCGATAAAAAAAGAGTAACAGAACACAAAAAAGATTTTTTTGATTTTTTTGTCTGTCTGTCTGTCTGTCTGTATGTACTCGCTAATCTTTAAAACTACTGAACAGATTTTTACGCGGTTTTCACTAAAAGATTAAGGTCATCCCTGAGCAACATATAGGCTTTGTTTCATCGAAATCTGATGTCAGATTAAAAAGTTATCGTCATTTAAAGTTTAAAGAAAATTTTTCTTTATAGAAAATCACTCATCACAAAATCTAAGAAACCATAAGTGCTAGGAGTCTCAAATTTTGTATGGGGGTTCCTTGCAGGACGTAGATGCTCACTAAGACGGGAATTTGGAAAATTCAACTCCTAAGGGGGTGAAATGGGGGTCCAAAGTTTGTATGGGGAACCAAGATTAGTTGGACTATTTTATACGAAACTTTACACGAGATCTTCTGTAGATAAATGAGTAAACACGTGTTTCAGGATTTTTCAAAATTCAACCCCTAAAGGGGTGGAATGAGGTGCAAACGTCTGAAAATCGACATGGGTATTGTTTTTATGGTTTATCGGGTCGCTGATTCCGAAAACAACAGCTATTTTATAATCTAACATAATCGACGTGACACAAGAGCACTCCTGTGGGGGTGCGATGGGGTTGAAATGTTACAATATCAATATGGGTGTTGATTCTATGGTTTTCTAAAATGTCAATTACGAAAATGGCATCGATTTGAAAACGTGGACACGAAATTTCCATCTCGGTATAAAAATGCAAGATTTGGAACACCTGATGCAGAACCATAATGTTCAGCTAAACTATAAGAAATATAAAAATGACGCCTTAGCAAAAGTTGTTCAGCCTGATGAGTATAAATAGTTTAACAAAATATTGATTGTATTGTAAAAAAAATAACCACACGCAGTGCTACTTTTATTCTTACCTGCTACAAGTTAGACGCAATAGTCTTATTTATTTTATATATATATATATATATATATATATATATATATATATATATATATATATATATATGTAAGTGTGTGTGTATATATATATATATATATTCAATACATATATATATATACTAGCGGCCGCCCGCGACTTCGTACGCGTGGAGTTAGTTATTTGCATCAATACATATAATAAAACAGTAGGAACCGCGTGTCTGTACATTTGATAAAATTAACAAAAAATGAGTGTGGGCGATAAAAAAAGAGTAACAGAACACAAAAAAGATTTTTTTGATTTTTTTGTCTGTCTGTCTGTCTGTCTGTATGTACTCGCTAATCTTTAAAACTACTGAACAGATTTTTACGCGGTTTTCACTAAAAGATTAAGGTCATCCCTGAGCAACATATAGGCTTTGTTTCATCGAAATCTGATGTCAGATTAAAAAGTTATCGTCATTTAAAGTTTAAAGAAAATTTTTCTTTATAGAAAATCACTCATCACAAAATCTAAGAAACCATAAGTGCTAGGAGTCTCAAATTTTGTATGGGGGTTCCTTGCAGGACGTAGATGCTCACTAAGACGGGAATTTGGAAAATTCAACTCCTAAGGGGGTGAAATGGGGGTCCAAAGTTTGTATGGGGAACCAAGATTAGTTGGACTATTTTATACGAAACTTTACACGAGATCTTCTGTAGATAAATGAGTAAACACGTGTTTCAGGATTTTTCAAAATTCAACCCCTAAAGGGGTGGAATGAGGTGCAAACGTCTGAAAATCGACATGGGTATTGTTTTTATGGTTTATCGGGTCGCTGATTCCGAAAACAACAGCTATTTTATAATCTAACATAATCGACGTGACACAAGAGCACTCCTGTGGGGGTGCGATGGGGTTGAAATGTTACAATATCAATATGGGTGTTGATTCTATGGTTTTCTAAAATGTCAATTACGAAAATGGCATCGATTTGAAAACGTGGACACGAAATTTCCATCTCGGTATAAAAATGCAAGATTTGGAACACCTGATGCAGAACCATAATGTTCAGCTAAACTATAAGAAATATAAAAATGACGCCTTAGCAAAAGTTGTTCAGCCTGATGAGTATAAATAGTTTAACAAAATATTGATTGTATTGTAAAAAAAATAACCACACGCAGTGCTACTTTTATTCTTACCTGCTACAAGTTAGACGCAATAGTCTTATTTATTTTATATATATATATATATATATGTAAGTGTGTGTGTATATATATATATATATATTCAATACACATATATATATACTAGCGGCCGCCCGCGACTTCGTACGCGTGGAGTTAGTTATTTGCAAATAATTTTTAATTACATTCGAAAAAGCTAAATACCTAATGAAAGGAAAAAGATGAAAAAGAAAGTTAAAAACTTTAACTCCATAAGGGGGTTGATTTCTAAAGATACATTATTAGTACACCTCCATACCTTCTATAGAGCATAGATTTTAAATTTCAAGTCTCTTACTTCAAAAACATAGAACTTTGATACAAATTTCCAACCCCCGTATTAACTCCAAAAAGGGGTTGATTTCTAAACATAAATTATTAGTACACCTCCACACTATCTATACATTTTAAATTTCAAGTTTCTTACTTCAAAAATATAGAGCTTTCATACAAACTTTCAACCCCCATTTTAACCCCAAAAAGGGGTTGATATCTAAAGATACATTATTAGTACACCTCCACACCATCTATAGAGCATACATTTTAAATTTCAAGTCTCTTACATCAAAAACATAGAACTTTGATACAAATTTCCAACCCCCGTATTAACTCCAAAAAGGGGTTGATTTCTAAAGATAAATTATTAGTACACCTCCACACCATATATAGAGCATACATTTTAAATTTCAAGTTTCTTACTTTAAAAACATAGAACTTTCATACAAATTTCCAACCCCCGTTTTAACCCCAAAAAGGGATTGATTTCTAAAGATACATTATTAGTACACCTCCACACCATCTACAGAGCATACATTTTAAATTTCAAGTCTCTTGCGTCAAAAACATAGAACTTTCATACAAACTTCCAACCCCCTTTTTAACCCCAAAAGGGGGTTGATTTCTAAAGATACATTATTAGTACACCTCCACACCATCTATAGAGCATGCATTTTAAATATCAAGTCTCTTACTTCAAAAACATAGAACTTTCATACAAACTTCCAACCCCCGTTTTAACCTCAAAATGGGGTTGATTTCCAAAGACACATTATTAGTACACCTCCACACCATCTATAGAGCATACATTTTAAATTTCAAGTCTCTTACTTCAAAAACGTAGAACTTTCATACAAACTTCCAACCCCCGTTTTGACCCCAAAAAGGGGTTGATGTCCAAAGATACATTATTAGTACACCTCCACACCATCTATAGAGCATACATTTTAAATTTCAAGTCTCTTGCTTCAAAAACATAGGACTTTCATACAAACTTCCAACCCCCATTCTACCCCCTTAGGGGTAGAGTATCGTAAAATCCGTTCTTAGCGGATGTCTACACCATAAAAGGAACCTACCATATATATACATATATATATATATATATATATATATATATATATATATATATATATATATATATATATTTATATATATATATATATATATATATATATATATATATTTATATATAAAGTTAACGTGGTCTGTTTAGTCAGTTTTATATAGACGTGTACGCTAAAATTGAAATGGAACGATTGGTACGATTGGTATATATTCGCACAAACCAGAAGAATGCGTGCATTTGCGGGACGCTATGTAGCAAGATTTTGTGACTCAAAGTCTTTTAAACAACGAGGGGAAACTGTTTTTCTTAGATGCTTCAGGAGGGACTGGAAAAACATACCTGACGAGAGCAATCCTCGCTGAAATCAGGCGCCAAAATAATATCATACAGCAGCATCGCCAGGTATTGCAGCCATAATATTACCTCTAGGCGGAAGGACGCAAATACATACAATGTTCAATATTCTACTCGATTTATACAGAACGGAAACACCGACATGCTTTGTGACACGAAACTGTGACAAAGCGAAAATGTTTCAGGATTGCTGTCTAATCGTTTCAGATGAATGCGAAATGGCCAACAATGTGGCTTTATCGAGGATTAGTAACGCTTGAGGTCTTTTCATATTAGCTCCCAAAGGAAAGACTCCCTTCATTTTTTTTTTTTTTTTTTGAAACTATGGTGACTATCTTAAAAAAAAATATTTTCTTAAGTATCTACTTTAGTTCGTATTTGTATTAATATGCCGGAATCATAAAGTCCACGCGAACGAAGTCGCGGGCATCAGCTAGTCATTAATAAATTATACCAGGATAGATGGAGCTTGGCCGTGTGGTTTCCGGCAGACTAGAATAGAATCACTCCGTCTCTTCCCGTGGATTTCGTACAAGGCGACTAAGGGAAATACATTATAAAACATCGATCAAGCCTCCCCAACCTATCTGGCCAGCGCGTGGGGAGTGTAGGCCAAATCCTCCTTCTGTCTAGAACGGACGAGAGAGGGTCGTGCTCCTGTAGTGAAGACTCAAATGACCTGATGATGATGATGATGAGATGAAGCTCGATGGCGTCGTTGGGCATGGCAGTCTAATCAATCACGCAAGTCAAGCAACGTGCTTCCGTGAACCGTGGTGCTTCGCGGCACATTAAGCCGTCGGTCCCGGCTGTCGTTAGATGACAGTCGTTAAGCCAAGTCAGTGACCTTTAGGCGGCTTGAAAACACTGACATGAGAAAAGTTCTGGGTAAAGATCGCATACCTATGAGGCGATTGTTGACGATGCTTTGGATGCCCCCCCGTCCCCGCTCCTTGTAGATGAACCGTATCCTTTTTAAAAAGTGGCCTGAAGAGGCAGGCGCAGTAAGGTTAATAAGTAATATAAAATAAAGATCAATAGCAACAAGTGAGTGGCAGACATGTTGAATTCATTGCATGCCGCATCCGGGGTAGTATACTATTCTGATTTGGTAGCAACATGGGAGGATTAGCAAGCGTTCAGACGATTTTGCAATTCATATTATTGGAATTGATGTGTTAGTTACCTAAAACATTGAGTTGTTACCAACTCAATGTTTTAGGTTCTCAATAGCGTTAAATAATTAAAATCCGTGGTGCACGGCAGTTGAGCTTCACTTGACTAGCCATCTCTTTAGGCTTTTTTAATACCTTACTTGCCATATTATTGTCTCTCACATTGCTCAGATGGGAAGTTAAATTCCAAAAGCTTCTTACTCCTACTAATTTCTTCTGATTAAATTAATTATGAGTTCCAAGGCAGTCGTAGTCTTACAACCGGGACTGCAATGGACTTCACTGTGTTTCAGTTTTTTTTGGTGGTCGCCGCTGTTAATACTGGCTACACAGGAGACACAGTGGTTAGAATGTGTGATCGGCCCCCGTCTTAAAGAAAGAAACAAATGATTGAGTTATTAGTAATAAAAAAAGAAAGAAACAAATGATTGAGTTATTAATTATTTAATTGTGATTCTGCGACAACAATCCATCTACATAAGAAATAATTTCGTTTGCATCTAAACCAAAAAGGATGGGTCATTCGCCATCCAAAAATGTTTGTTTAATGAGAGCTAATGTATGAGCAAGCTACTAGGAACAATCACCTTAATATTAACGTGTCTACAAAAGAGGTGTATTGTGTATCAATCTTTACTTTGTATTCTCGGAAGTCACATGATATTCCAACTATGGTTTCCGAACTTGGTAATGGGACAAATGGATTTTATGGACACACTTTCTGTTTGTAGAAACATTTCAGAATTTTAGTTGCCCGTTATTATTAGTTATTTTACTTGCCCCTATGTAATATAATACCTAAAGTATAAAGTAATAAAGTATAAATATGATAGTTACAGTTCATACTTGTAGTTTTTATGAGTAATACCGAGATGAGCGAGTGAGAAGTTTGCCATCTATATGTCACAGCCAATTCGTAGAACCCGCCGCATTACATAATGGCTAACTGTTTTATAAAATGGCCAAGCCATTATTTCAAACCAATTTATTTCAAATTTTATCATATTAGTGAATTGACACCAGATATGCGGCCAGCTATCTGGTGACAATTCACTTGGGTATCTACCAAGTTTGTGGAACCTCGCATTTCTAATTAATCACAAGACAAACCTAACCAAAACATTATTTAAAAACAATCCGCCTTAAGTTAGCCGTTATGTAATGCCGCGGGTTCTACGAATTGGCTGCGACATATATATACAGCGACCTCGGAGTCAAATTGTCCATTGCTAGCCGTTCGACCACCGAGATCGAATTATGAAATTTGGCAAGATCTTTCAGCACAAGTAATGGAAAAATATACGCTTTCCTATAACTTACGCTTCCAAACATCATGTTAAATTTGATTTAAACTAATTTATTTATTTAAACTTTATTGTTCACAGAATAAGGATACAAAAGGCGGACTTAATGCTAAGAGCATTCAACTACCAGTCAATCTTTGGGAAAAGCAGATAAAACTGAAACGCGGTTCACAAACTAACAGTAATTAACTGGGAGCTGCCATCTCTATTTTAAATTTATAATAAATATAAATAAATATGCAAGTTACTATAAAACTGCCAAACTAGTTCTTTTAATGGCAGCTCCAACGGATTTCTTCGGGTTTTTTTATTAAGTTCATAGCATAAATTCTTTAAGTCGGGGCTACAAAATTATTTTATCCTTTTTCAACTACGTTTTAACCGTCGTGGGTCTTTTCAAAATTTTTAATTATGTTTTTATTTCAAACTTTTTAGAGAGCAAGCATAGTTATTACAAATGAAAACCGCGGTTCACAAACTAACAGTAATAAACATAATAGAATAAATATATATGAAAACATAAATTTGTATATGATACATAGACATATGCTAATTAAACAAATATACACAATCATACATATAATACATAATTATACACATAAACAAAAAGGAAAAGCGGTAAATATGATAATTACATATATATATAATATATAATCATTCTTTTTGAAAGTGAACTTACTGGAAGATTCTCTGATGGCCTCAGGTAACGTGTTCCAGAGGCGCGATGATTGCAATGTTAAGGAGTCTGACATGACGCCAGTATAAGAAAGATCAGTATAGAGTACAAGAGAGTTGTTAGAATGGAGTTCGCGATCATGGGTGTCACGGAGATACTGAAACTTACATTTCTAGTAATCAGGAGAAAGAGGTTTAAAAAGAATAGAGAAAATTTTAAATACCGAGTCCCTTGGCTTCATACTTTTTGGGGTGTAAGTGGTTCATCAACATCTTTGAACCAAAGCCTACTTCATCTGCACGCGGTGCACCCTGCTGACTGACAAACGAAGCTCTGGTGAAAAGAGAGGTAGGGAGCGTAATTGTAAGCTACCCGAATGGGCAATGTACCTCCACCTCAGAGAATACCGCAGCCAAATAACGGTTCCCTTGAAGGCTGTTGTGTTCCTACGAGTGAGTGAGGTCACCAGAAAGGAAGGAGATGCTGCGATGGCAGCGGGGGTGGCGGCGCGCGAGCGATATTTTATGTTGCGAGCGTTAATATGGCTGCGGTAACCGCTTCACATCAGGCGGGCCGTGTGCTTGTCTGCCACACGACGTAGTATAAAAAAAAAACTTAGTTGCTGCATATTTGTGTGTACTGGCCGTGGTCCTGAATTCCTCCCTGTATAAATATTAAATATTGTCAGACAAATTACACAGCGCCATCTAGCCCCAAAGTAAGCGAAGCTTGTGTTATGTGTACTAGACGACTGATAAACATACGTAAATACACTTTTTTTTTTTGTAAATACTTACTTACATAGAAAACACCCAGACCAAGACAAACAGACATGTTCATGCACACAAATGTTTGTCCTGTGTGGGAATCGAACCCACGAGCGTTGGTGTCGAAGCCGCGTCATTGACCGCTACGCCACCGAGCTCGTCAAAATATAGAAGCACGCAAAATATCGTCTGTATATATTGCGTGTTTAATTGTTACCTCGTTAAAACTGCAACTTGAAGCCTAATATGTAATTCCATTTATAAACTCGGGCAACTTCGGCCCTAACTATTAATAATTCAGCCCTGGCAGTCATCCGTCCCGCTCCGATTGTGATGTGATCTATCTCTGTCAGGCTCGGGTGTAGTTTCGGATATGTTGCTGTATGCGGATATGCTCGGAATAGAAGCTATAAGTTTATCATCGCGCCTCGGCGATATGTCACACCTGTGTTGATGGTAGTGGCGATAACAAAACTGTTTACGACTTTAACACGTTCCGTTCATGAGTTTTGTTTTATATTACGTCGGATGGCAGATAAGCATACGGCTCGATGGATGTGAAGCGGTTACCGAAACATAAAAAAACGCTCTCGCGGCGACACCCGCTGCCAACTCAGCAACTTCCTTTCAGGTGACCTTACTCATTCGCAGTGACAGAACAGCCCACAATGGAATTGTTATTTGGCAGCGGTATATCCAATCGGGTAGTTTACAAATACGCTGTACCCACCTCTCATTTGACAAGGCCTCTTTTTATAGTCGGCAGGGTGCATCACGTGCAGGTGACGTTGCCTTTGGCTCTAAAGATTGTGTTGAGCCAAAATACAGTGGGTAAAAAATACTATTTGGTATGTTTTATAACAACTTTAACTTCCGCCAATCCCTTCGATTGAGGTGAGACCGGTATCCCAGCAGTGGGATAATTCAGGGTTGATGATGATGATGAAGAGGAAGACAGCATATTTAGTCGATAAGTCAGTGTAATAGCATACCCCGGCCACTCCATACAAATGTCACGTCGTTTATTACTACATAAACAATGACGTCCGTGCAGAGCGTGAGTGGGCGTGTGTGAGAGGGGAGGTGAGGTCGACACGAGAGAGCGGTAGGGAGTGTCCATACTGTACGTAGTACTACTTATACTGTGGTAATAGTAAAATTATATAAAATTTAGGTAAGTACATAGATAATCTAGTAACTGACAATTGAGACGACAGCATTTAACAATGTATTTTTCGAAAAATATATTAATCCGTGATGAAAAATAAAACTTTACCGCTCACTTATACATAAAACTATTATGTAACATCTATTATACCTTATTTTCGCAAATAAAATTATCTTATCTTATATAATTACATCTAATAACTGACAATTGGGGCGACAGATTTCAACAGTGGATTTTTCGAAAAATATATTAATCCGCGATGACAAAACAACACTTTACCGCTCACTTATACGTAAAACTAGATCGATCTAGATTATTCTGGGCTGGGCTATCATCAGTTTAGTTCACGTTACTCGCCGCGCGGCTGGTCGCCGGCTCGGGGCTGATTTACGGGCGAGCAGCCGAGTGTAGGGTGTCCGACGGTTGCATGACAAATTTTGTGTAGGATCTGTAGCTTATGACAGATATGCACAAAGACAAATTTTTTCACAAGACTTATTTGCCATATTGCTTTCTCTCACATTGCTAAGAGGGGAAGTCAAATTCCAAAAGCTTCCTACTCCTACTAATTTCTTCTGATTAAATTCGTTGTGAGTTCCAAGGCAGCCGTAGTTTTAACCCTGGGACTGCAATGGACTTCATTGTTCATTGCCTTTTTTGCGGTCGCCGCTGTTAATCATGGCTACACAGGAGATACAGTGGTGGGAATGTGTGGTGGGCCCCCGTCCCATGCACAAAGACAAAATAGTTTCCTATGTACGTGTAAGAGAAGGTGATACAGCCTCTCTTGTCACACCTATAGTGCCGCGTCCGCACGCTTGGCACTTGCCGCAAACTCCAAATCTCTACAAACGCTTGGCTTGATTTTGGTAATCAAAAACGTGTTTTGCCTCTACGCGAGGTATCCTCAGGCGATCTGTACATGTTGAAGGTCATCATAACCATCAACAGTAAATTTGACTTCCGGAAAATAACACCTGAATCAATTAACTACAAATATATCATATCTGGGATACCGTCGAAGCTGAAGCTGATATCATCGAATATTTTGTTTCAAAAATAGGTCTAATGTTTCAGTTAGTGACGAACATCTTCAGCTCAGTCGGTAGAGCTCAAGGGTTTCTATCAGCTATGCTAAACACAGGTACTGTAAATATAAGTTAAAGTAACAAAATACATCTAAACTAAAGTAAATAAAAATAATCTAAACTTAAAATTCATTAAAAATAAAACGAATTAAAAAAATAAAACTCTATTATTCTTCAAAAATATCGGTCTATCTGTTGCCGTTATCAATATCGAGCAAAAAAATCACATTTGTTGTCAGAGATGGGGCCCACTTAAATATTTATTTTATTCTGTTTTTTATTAGGTATTTCTTGTTTTAGCGACAACAGAAATACATCATCTTTGAAAATTTCAACTGTCTAACTATCATGGTTCATGAGATTCAGCCTGGTGATAGACGGACGGACGGACGGACGGACGGACGGACAGCGGAGTCTCAGTAATAGGGTCCGTTTACTCTTTGGGTACGGAACCCTAAAAAGTATGGCCCGATGAGTGAACGATCCTGTCTATAAAGATCTGTATATACACAAAACATGATTTCTTTACCAATTTTTAAGCAAATGCTAAAAATAACAAAGGTGTCAAGACTTCACCGACAAGACTAATAATATTTAAAAGCAACTTTATTGTCTGAGGAATAAGAGCCAGCGTCTTAGGCATCAGAATCGACAAGTGCAGAATGCGTTGTATGAACTTGTGTGCAGTAAAGATGCGTTCTTGACCCGTTTCCACGCGCGCCGCGGAATAATGAGACGTTACGTCACACGGTACGGTTGGACCTATGTGGATTGGTCCAAAATATTCGAAAAGTTGGGGTATAAGTAGCTCACCACAATCTTTCATGTCATGTGCCAAAAGTCAACCTCAATTCCATGTGATGCATCCTCCTGATTAGCAAAAGAGGCACTGGCAAAAAAAAAATAGGGCAAATTGCGTATTCATAAGTTATCCGACCGAGGAACTGCTTCCACATCGCTGAATACAGCAGCCAAATAACTATCCCTTTGAGGGTTGTTGTGTTCCTGCTAGTGAGTAAAGTCACCGGGAAGGAAGTTGCTACGTTGACAGCGGGGATGGCGGGGCGCGATGTATATTTTATGGTGCGAGCGTTTATATGGCCACGGGAAACACTTCACATCAACCGGGCCGTACGCTTGTTCGCCACTCGACGTAGTACAAAAAAATATTTAGTAACAGCCGCTTAGTTACACTATCGTACCACTCCCCATGGAAGGCATAAGACATCGAGGTAGAAGTCCAAAACGTTGGTCGGATCAGAGGCCCTACCGCCGAAGCTTAAGGCGATTACCATCAGATTTTTTGATACCAACGTCTTTATAATAATAATAACTTTTGTTTATTTCTTCTCACACAATTTCAAAGATACTAAAAAACAGTACAAACCAATTATCACTATCTACTCATACAAAAACATTTTCTCGATGTTGTTACCTAATTTTATGAGAAGATGGTGTCTGATAGGCTTTAGGAAGCCTGTATTACATGTCACCTATATATATATATATATATATATAGTTATATTAAAACGTTAAGTTTAACAATTTTAATTTCTGGTCCATCTAGGTCCTGGACCCAGCCCAGGGGGTGGTCATGACCCCCATGATCCTCCCCCTGGATCCGCCCATGCATGTCACCAGGTTCTCATCTCTCAAGAATGAAAATAAAGAAGAAAGAAACCTATTCCATGTATTCACATACATGACTAGTATTATTGTGTGTGCGCGGGAGGGCCTGGTGACTTGTTTTACAGGTCCCTCTGAACCTACACCAGTCACCAATCTCTCACAAAAATGAATACATGTTAAGCAAAAAAAAAAAAAGAAATAAAGAAATATTTTATTTTGACATCACAAGAAACTACTAAACAATAAATTCTGTAGTATGTATGACGTCAAAATATTTGTTAGTCAAAGTCAAAGTCAAAAATTCTTTATTCTGTTGGCCCTCGCGGGCACTTAGACACGTCTTTTTTTACAATTAGGTATATTTTTTTTTACCTACCAGCATTTCGGAATGACCATTGACGAGAAGAAATGCCGAAAGAAACTCTGTCAATATAGGTATTTTTTAAATCGCCATACAATATTATCATTATACATAATACAATATTATCATAATACAAACAGCGTGCTGCGTAGCTGGGGTGTAGCCCGTATATATGGACCGTATGAATGAATGAATTTTATTTGCAATAGATGATTATATATAGATTATTGGGGAATCGATTTTATATTGTTTGGTGACAAATCTATTATTTTGCGGGCAAACCCTATTAGTTAAGAAACACAAAACTAGTTAAATTGGCGATAGCTATCCTTAATGCATTTTTTATTTTGCAAACACTGTTTCACTTTGTTAGTGTGGTCACTCTACAATTAGAATTTACTACAATGCGGCTAAACGTGTGCCGACATTTTGTAGAACGTATAGTAATGACAATCCGGCTTATCGTTGACCCGCCGTAATACAAACGGCCCTGGTTTTTAAAACGGCGAGCCGTTTTGTAATATGGCGAATTATACAATCCGACTGCGACATATACATATAAAAGTAACCCCTACATCTAGCCATTACTAGCATGTAAAATTTTCCCAGCAAAAGATTAATAAATAAATAAATAAATCTTTTATTGAAAAAACATAAGTAACAAAATCTTAAGTCTAAATTAACATAATGGAGTAATTTGCCATGTGCCTGAACTAGGAATATTCCTGTGTTTCAGGCGTAATAGTTCTTAAATAATTTACCTTAAATAATCACATTACTATTCTAAACTAAGTACAGATTGTATAAAATATTGTTAAAGGCATCAGTACTCTGATGAACTTAAATCTATTAGGTACGCTAGTCTATTATATATTATACCTACAACGATGTTTACTGACTTCCATTATCCATGTTAAACCAATGCTCTTAATAATTCCTCCGTATCTTCATAAGACATGCTTTGTATTCTTTTTGCAATTTCTGTAGGTCAGAGGATCTATATAACACTTTGCATTTATTCTATTATAAAGTAGTGGTCCAAGAAACAAAAATAACCTGGATGAGAAGGCCCGATACGTAGCAGTATGTTGAGTGCAAACAATGTCTTTACGTCGTTTGTTAGTGATTTCAGTGCGGTATGGTAGGGCAGTGTGTTGTTTCAGTACTATGTTTAATATGAATAATTGACGAACTGTTAATACGTTGCAGGATTGATATAAGAGGTCTGTAGGATAGAGAAATGAGCGGAAGGTTGACACTTTTAATATTGCTTTTAATAGACCGATTATATTCATTGTACATATATTTAATGTCCTAATAACTTATATTAAGCTAGCATTAAACTATTATTATAACATGTTAACATTAAAATTTTATTCTTAAAGCTGTACGTAGCCAATACATAATGATGTTACTACAATGTTGTGGAGACCTGCGGGGCGGACATTGTTTTACAGAGCCAGCAACAAGGCTTTATGGGCACGACACGACTCATAGACAAAATGAACTAGAATCTATGACATCTACTATATAAAAATAAGTCGGGGTTTCCTTCCTGACGCTATAACTCCAGAACGCACGAACCGATTTCCACGGTTTTGCATTCGTTGGAAAGGTCTCGGGCTCCGTGAGGTTTATAGCAAAGAAAATTCTGGAAAAATTTGAAAAGAAAAGCGGGAAAATCTTGAAGCCATCTGGTGGCGAAACGGAGTTCGCCGGGCTTGCTAGTATATATATATATATTCTTTTTTATTTTGACGAGCTCGGTGGTCGAATAGTTAGCAATGGCTACTTTGTCTCCAAGCATGCGGGTTCGATCCCCGCACAAGACAAACATTTGTGTGCATGAACATGTCTGTTTGTCTTGGTCTGGGTGTTTTCTATGTATTATAAATATGTATTCACAAAAAAAATGTATTTAAGTACATTAATTAGTTGTCTAGTACACATAGTACCACCTTTGCGCTTAATTTGGGACTAGATGGCGCTGTGTAAATTGTCCAGTAATATTTATTTATTATATTGGTGTAAGTGGTTTATCAACATCTTTGAACCAAAGCCAACTTCACCTGCACGCGGTGCACCCTGCTGATCGACAAAAGAAGCTCTGGCGAAAAGAGAAGTAGGGAGCGCAATTGTTGACTGGGGAATATACCTCCATCTCACAGAATACCGCAGCCAAATAACAATTCCTTTGAGGTTTGTTGTGTTCCTGCGAGTGAGTGAGGTCACCAGAAAGGAAGGAGATGCTGCGATGGCAGCGGGGGTGGCGCGGGAGCGATATTTAATGTTTCGAGCGTTAATATGGCTACGGTAACCGCTTACGTATGCTTAAAAAAAAACTGACTCCACCCGCTTTTTTACGCTAGCCGACGTAGCATAAAAAAAAAAACTGACTCCACCAACCCGCAGTTGAGCAGCGTAGTGGAGTACGCTCTAAACCCCTTCGAATGAGGGGGAGACCCATATCTCAACCGTGCGATGAATAAGGGTGGACGACGACCGTATTTCACATGTTATTCTAAAACTAAAAAGAGACCAATATATGGATTAAATGTCTTCGAATTTCCCCTTCCGTATAAGCCCCCCGGTGAAGAAACATTCGCGTTGCTCGTAATTAAACAAAATTCCACCTCCGACTCTCATAACACAATTTGAAGAATTAAATTTCCCATCCATCTGAAATATGTAGTTCCTTTGAAACTCAACAACTCAATCGGGGAATTAAACCATTACAGCGGCGCAGTGTGCGGCATAACGAGGATATAGTTAAAATTCAATATACAGACAAATCTCCGCAAATACGGAGGCCTATGTTGAGAAACGAGATTGTAACGATCTATTTCTTTAGCAACGATATTATCACACTATTTTTATTTATTATTATAAGGATACTATTTATCGTAATATCAAATAAATACATTGCAAACCTAACCTAACCTATTTTGCACATCAAAAAATACTTACTGCACAGCAAATGCAGGATTTGATGTACGATCAGATTAATTTGATGTGCAAATCTGTTTTTTTTTTTGTGGATCAATTTCATATTTTCCTTATTATAACGTTACTACCCACAATACAGATTTAGTCTAGGTGGGGGTACCACTGGTGATAAAAAAAAAGATACGTCTAACAAAAACATAACAGGTAATCTAAATACGAGTGAGTTTCAATAATTTTATTCGTCTTATCGAAAATCATATGTAAAATATGTGTTTTTTTTATTTTCTAACTTGTAATTATAAATTAATTTAGATTTTTACAGATCACTCCTTCCTTGGTAACTTTGTACGGTCACATTTGCCTGAAATACATGTGAACACATGTATTTCAGGCAAATGTGTAATATGTATTTGTTGTTTTTTTGACAATAAATTGTTTGGAAATTGTTTACTTCAAGATGTCTTCTCTTTATTGTGATTTGTGGAGAGTGGGGGCCAAAAAAGGGGAGTTAGAAGGCCCACATAAAAGCAGGAGACATTAATATCCTTTTAGATGACTGATTTAATCGTGGTATTTATGGTAAAAAGTTTTAGATTCATGTTTGAAGTGGGCGCGCGCTGCGGTGCGTGAGGTACCTTTGAGAACCTATGTTCTTAGGTTTAACCTCCTAATCTATATAAATAAAAATGAATGTTGCTAAGCGCAAATCTCGAGAATAGCTTTACCAATTCTGCCAGTTTTTATTTTCATATTTTCGTTAAGGTTTAATATTTTTAATATTAATATTTTCTCGTCATAAGAACCTTCCTTATGGAAGGTTCTTATGACGAGAAAATATTAAAAATTGTGAGGAAAATAAAATACCCGCGCGAAGCAGCATATACAGGGCAGTTAGTAATAAATATATCTCAGAACAAGCTTGCGCTCGCGACTACGTACGCGCGTATCCCTTTATCCCATGGGTATTTTCAATGCCTTGCCTACGTCTTATTAGCTATATTATTATGTATACCAAAATACCCGATCCGCCCATATAGTATAATCCAATTATTATACTCTTTATAATGATTATGTTCTTCGTTAGTAATTTTAATTAAATGAAAAGGTAAGTGGAGGAATAAGTAATTACAAAATAAAAAAATAATTATGTTTAGTAGTTAGAGATGCAGTTGATATTTTGTACGGAAATCTACATAGTCTACGAAATGTTCCGCTAAATACTGCTGCTACAATGTCAATATAATCGACGTATATCGATGTGAATAAGTCGAAATGAAAATTTGAAATTTCCAGACGATAGTACGGATTTTTCACTCGATAGTTATTATGTCGTTTCTACGATATAATGAGCGTCAGAACTTCATATTTATTGTGTTATATTACAAGCAATAAAGTCGTTCCGAATGAGATGTTTGTAGTTGCCTACCAGATAGAAAGAAAATCGTTTGTAAAAAAAATCTGCAATTTCGGCCATACATCCGGAATTTTGTTTCGGAGCACGTAGTCTGCATGGTCGTTAAATCATATAACTACAGTAAATATCGCGATAATATCGTCAGTATCGATAGACACTGCGGATCTATCATCAATATTCTGCCGGCAGTTTATGCAAAACACGCCGTAGTTGCCCGCGCCGGTCAAACTTGCGATGCGATACGTATTATGTATTTACCTAAACAAAGGGATCTTTAATTTATTCTGTAAACAGTAATTTATGTTGACGTATCAGTTGTAATTAGGGATGCAAGGTGTATGATATATCGATATCGACATATATCGAAATAATTCAATGTCGATCCATCGGTTTAGATTGTCTTGTACGTCGACGTTATACATTATATCGGTATTTCTCCTTTTTAAAAGAATGTAAATTAAACTAAATAGGTTCTATTTAATTGTGTCAAACGCTCATCAATTATGTACAAAACTATGAAACAAACATTGCATTGGGTTAAACAAACACTAAAATAAAAACAAGTTATTTAACGTAAAGACAGTAACCAACGATTTATTAATTATATGGTTTTGGTTGCGTTCTTTCGATATCGACACTGGCGGATTTGTGGGCATCAATATATCGATATTTATCGGTAAATATATACTATCGTTGCATCCCTAGTTATAATGGTTTGGAAATTACTTTTCGGACGAGTTACCCTCGAGGATTGTTGCGTTCCTGCGAGTGAGTGAATACACCAGATAGGATAGAGAATATAAGAAAGTTAAGAAGCATGTTTGTCTGACAACTGATATTTATAAGGAAACAATTCATTACTTCTTCGACGTAATATAAATAACCGGCCAAGTGCGAGTCGGACTCGCGCACGAAGGGTTCCGTACCATTATCTATAAAAACGGCAAAAAATCACGTTTGTTGTATGGGAGCCCCCTTAAATATTTATTTTATTCTATTTTTTAGTATTTGTTGTTATAGCAGCAACAGAAATACATCATCTGTGAAAATTTCAACTGTCTAACTATCACGGTTCATGAGATACAGCCTGGTGACAGATGGACGGACGGACGGACAGCGGAGCCTTAGTAATAGGGTTCCTTTTTGCCCTTTGGGTACGGAACCCTAAAAATGGGATATGGCTGTGACATGGACACGGCGCGGTCGTGTGTTGTACGTGAATACGTTATATCAACGACGATAAAGAATATCTCTATGGTTATGTGCACTAAAATTATCTCAATATGGCATTGCTTCCCCCTCCCCCGCACGCGATTTTCCATAGTCCTTACTTATCGTAATAAATTCTTTGATCCTTCATCTATCCAGTGGTGTGATTGAATTTTGGATGGAGATGATAGATTTGTAGCTGTAACACCAAACTGTAACCCCCGATTTTGTTATTATTAGATTTTTTGGATTGCCCCCGTATGGTAGCAAAATTCACGTCAAAATGTACAAATTCGTAAACACATACTTATAAAATTCAATTACTCTCTGTTCATGCACAGAGTATACTAAAAAAACTACGGAGATCGTTGTTTGTAGGGTACAACAATACACGTGACGTGCCGTAGCCCGTCACAAAGGCAGGTGCGCCACAAAAGAAATTGGTGAACGAGTTTATGTTTTTTTTATTATTTTGCTTTGATTACGTTCGTACGTGTCGTTCCACCACATAAACATATGTATGAATTGGGAAATGACTTTGCACAGATTTAGGTTTAGTAAGTATATTTTTATATGTACAGCGCCGTCCATTTATTTTTGAGTTGAGTGATAACTCTTTCTAGTTTTGTACTGTTGTATATTTGTGTGGAACTGCAATTTTTCTTTTCTATCCTACGTCGGGTAGCAGACAAACATACGGCCTGCCTGATGTGAAGCGGTTCATCATCATCAGGTCCATTTTAGTCTCCACTACAGGAGCACGACCCTTTCGCGTCCGTCCTAGACGGAAGGACGATTTGGCCTACACTCCCCACGCTGGCCAAACGGGTTGGGGAGGATTGAGATTTGAGTTTGGAGTGAAGCGGTTACGCGCGTCGACACCCCCGCTGCCAACACAGCATCTCCTTCATTTCTGGTGACCTCACTTACTCACAGGAACACAACAACCATCAAGGAATTGTTATTTGGCTGCGGTATTCTGTGAGGTGTAGGTACATTCCCCAGTCGGAAACCTTACACTTTTCGCTTGAGCTTCGTTTGCCAATCAGCTGGGTGCACCGCGTGCAGGTGAAGTTGGCTTTGGTTCAAAGATGTTGATGAACCACTTACACTCCATATTGTGCTTTTGTTACCCACCCCAATTGGCTTTTGTTAGCTATGTATGTTATTTACTTTGTCAGGATAGCTATTGGTCTTCCAATAAATAAATCTAATATACAAATATAAATTTCTCCTTCTGTCTATGACGGACGAGAGTGGGTCGTGCTCCTGTAGTGGAGACTAAAATGACCTGATGATGATGACTTATATAAAATTCTCGTGTCAAAATGTTAGTTACCATACTCCTCCGAAACGCTTGACCGATTTTTATTAAATTTTATATATATATACAGTAGTTCTGAGAATCGGCTACTATCTATTTTTCATACCCCTAAGTGATAAGGGTGGTCCACCCCTAACATTTATTTTTAGTTTTTTTGGCCAATTTTTTTTTTATTATGTGACATTAAAAAATACATACAACCCTAAATTTTCACCCTCATACCAACAAGGCAACAACCCCTAAATTTATATGGTAATTGGTAAAGCAACGTTTGCCGGGTCAGTAAATATATAAACAATTGCGCATTTTTGCATTACGAAATTGATAGTTAATTGATTCAGACTGCAACACACGTGTCGCTGAGACGACCACGGCAGTCGGGGCGGTGCCGCAGTGGCAGTCGCATGTTTATTCTGTTTCAGATTTTGGAGAGTCACCGAGACGATTGCAGCAGCCGGAGCTGCCCCCTAAACACCAACTCTTATTGCGATTGAATAACTAAATAGAATGCTTATTCATACCAATGAATAAGCTGTGATCATAGTATAGTGCCACAAACTTATCTGACCCGGTCGCCAAATTTAGAACTACAGCCGCCATCTTGAAATGTTAGTATTGCCAGGTACAATTAATTTATTTACCGCGTATGTACATTCCATTGAGGTGTATTTTTTTAAATACATATTATATTTTTATATATATACAATAAAAAAATCGTCAACGAGTTGTTTCTGTGCAATATTATAACTCTCTAATATTAAATAATAGCTATGATCGCGACTTAACGTGGTGCATTTTTAAAACTAATCAACAAAAAAATAGAAGGCAATTGATATTAAATTGAAACACCACATAACACAATTAATAAGTATGTCAATGCTATTATTTTAACAGTGTATATATTTCTTTGATTTTTTTGTTTCCTCTAAAACGGGCGGCATTTCGTTTAATGGCAACACTTGAGTCGATCGTACCGCCCCCGCCACCGGGCCAGATAAGTTTGTGGCACTGTAAGTCACCCGTAGCAGTAAACGTCAAACTCCGATTTCGTTCCGTTGACGAGCCCGTAGTATTTTCGTGGTAGGAAACAGCCCGAAAATACGGAGTGCGTTCGGGTTTCGTGTGTTCATAGTAGGCCTCCAGAGACGACCAAAGCCACGGCAGTCGGACGCATCTACTAACGGTACGGGTCGCCGATCCGTTGCCAGCCTATACTCCTTCCTTTCGTTATGTTTGGTCACCATACTCACTCGCAGGAACACAACAACTTAAGGGAATTGTTATTTGGCTGCAGTATTCTGTGAGGTGGAGATACTTCCCCAGTCGGGCAGCTTACAAATACGGTGTACCCTACTACTCTCTCGCCAGAGCCTCTTTCAGCAGTCGACAGGGCTCACCACGTGTAGGTGACGTTGGCTTTGGCCCTAAAGATCGTGGTGAGCACCCCATCCTATGTGTTATTATATAATCCTACGTGTTATTCCAGAGCTATGCTATTCTATATGTATGCCAAACGGATCGGTAATGCAAACTACTGCCGGCTTGCACCCACCCACTATGGTAGGTGCAGACCGCCAGTAGTTTGCATGAACTAATTACTGGCGGAAGCATGCAAAGTAGTGTAGGTAAAATTGCTAATGAAATTGACATTTGAAAATGTGAATGTTGCTACTAATAATAAATTAAGTTCCCTTTCTACTGTTTTGGGTTGCACTGCAAACCGCTTTCCGCACTAAGCAACAATTTTGGATGGATTATATTATACATTCTCTCAGCTTTAGATTAATTAACTATAATTAAATATGGCGCATCTACCTTTGCGCGCCAAATTGGTACATGCGCCGACAAAAGCGGAACGCGGGAATTTCAACAGAAATACCCTTTGATGTGAGAAAATACGGAATAATTAAAACATGTATTTTGGTGTTTTCATCTTGTGTGTCGTGTTAACCTACTTAAGTTATAATTTGTGTTATGTAGATACACCATGGCGAGATATTAACTTTGGGAAGTCGATGTTTTTGAATATATCTCAATCAGATACAAGTATGTTTTACGTTTTTGGAGAGATGCAGAGAAAATAAAGTCTCCTACATTGGGCTTATTATGAGTGCAGTGTTCTTTTGTCCACTCCGATCATTGAAGCCTGAGGGACAATTCTCGTAATTAAAATATAGTCAAAATTCAGTTTCGATCCAGTCTCGATCTCACAAGTGTCACATTTGGTATTCTCACAATATGTAACTTCAAAATTAAATTTAAGCGGGATTATATCGAAATATGAGTGAAAATTAAACAAACTAAGAATGTTACTTTGCCAACAACAAGAATTGATAATGAAATCAAGTAGGTATATAATTTTAGTCAATTCACAATTCAATCTCGATTCGGTGAACTTTCAATCTGCGTTCGTAGAAAAATTACGAGAATTGGCCTTCTGGTGTAAACAAGTTCGCTTTGTAAAACTTCAAATTGTTACGTTACGTCTGCATTTATAATAGATTCTAAATTATAATTGCTCTTCTGCTAACGAGTGGAGCGGAGTGGACGAAACGCTTAAATACGCCGAAAAGTCACTTTTGGAAATGAATAGGCTCCAAAACCACTGACCCGGTATTGATGAAACTTGTAACAATTAAAGACCTCATTATGCTTGAGATTTGTGTATGACTATGCGGAAACTACAGAGCCATAAAGCTCATATCACACGCCTTCAAAATATGGGAAAGAGTCATCAACAGCAGAATACTTCAACTCAACTCGGGTCCTTCCACGTAGTCAAACTATTTTGTCCAACTGGTTTGACTACGAGGAATTATGCTTCCTAAGGTGATTGAAAATCAATGTGGTTTCGTCGCTGGAAGGTCAACAACTGATGCCATACATTCGATCAGAATTCTGATGGAGAAACATAGAGAGAGCCAAACCGTTCTACACATGGTATTCATCGACTTAGAGAAAGCGTTCGACTGTGTACCAAGAGAACTTATCTGGCATGCTCTAAGGGCACAAAAAGTACCAGAGCACTATATACTTTTGGTGAAGGACATGTACAACAATGTTAAAACTAAAGTGCGAAGCACAGCTGGAATAGGTGATGAGTTCGATGTGGCGGTCGGAGTCCATCAAGGTTCAGCGTTGAGTCCCCGGCTCTTCAACCTCGTAATGAATCACCTTACGGCGGAACTACAGCGCTCTCCGCCATGGAATATCCTTTATGCTGATGACATCATACTTATCAGCAAAGACCCCAACAACCTACAGCAAATGGTGGATGAGTGGCGAGGAGCACTCGAAAGAGCCGGACTGCGAGTTAGTAGAGAGAAAACCGAGCATATGCACTGCAATTTCAGTGGCACCAACAGCAGAAACACCATCTATCTGCAGGACACTCCAATAAAGGAAACCGACCGCTTCAAATACCTTGGTTCAATTATTTGTAATGATGGGACAATAGATGCAGATGTTACCCACCGTATAAACACCGGGTGGATGAAGTGGAGGGAGCTCTCTGGGGTACTCTGCGATAGAAGAATGCCCATTCGCACTAAGGGCAGAGTATATAAAGTAGCAGTGCGTTCGGCTATGACGTACGGCGCTGAATGCTGGCCACTGAAAAAGCATCAAGAAAGGAAATTGAATATCGCAGAAATGAGAATGCTTAGATGGGCTGGTGGCGTAACAATGCTGGACCACATCCAAAATATCCACATTCGAGGCAGTTTTAAAGTAACGCCTATACCGGAGAAGGTTTTAGAGAGCCGCCTAAGGTGGTACGGTCACGTCATGCGGCGACCATCAGACCACATGACATGAACAGTACTTGATATGAGTACCCAGCCCAGAAGATGCGGTAGACCCCGCCTCACATGGATGTCCGTTATTAACAGAGACTTAAAAAACGCCCAATTAACACACCAGACGACCCAGGACAGATCGTCCTGGCGAAGATTGACCAGAAGGGCCGACCCCAAATAAATGGGATTAAGGCCAGGTAGAAGAAGATGCTTGAGATTTGTGTCAAAAAAAAAATTGATGATAATTACATAAGGACATGCCTTGTGTAATTATCATCAAAGACATTTTCCACTGAAATCAATGGAAAACATAAACTCAGCGAATCTACTCGCTCCATTCAACTTCGATTGCGGCCCCATGGGCTAGAATCCGACCTAGTATTATGTTTACGTGCAATAAAGAATATAATAATAGAAGAATAAAATCAATGAAACCAGTCGCCAATGAAATGCTATTCGAATGATTTTACTCTACCTGTGTCCAAGAGGATTTTTAGATTTAGTCGCTTTTTCCACTTTTACCTTCTTATCCTCAGAATTCTTATTCATGTACTTCTTTATATTCTTTGTATAGTATATTTTTTGTTACTGCAAGACTACTGGTATTTTCATTATTTTGTCACATACGGCAATGTCATCTTGAAATATTGGAAATTATACCAACGAAATGAATGACAACACATGGATTTCACTTTTTGACGCGATAAAGTCTTATAAATCGATAAACTCCGACTGCACGCACGAAAAATCATGACTTATTGTCACGTTTCGCCTGAGCCGAGCGTGAAAACTAGAGGGCGGAACAAGCGATAGAGAGGCACGATATCTCTCTGCCACTCTGTCGGCCGATGTTTTCTTATGACATGTTTCTTATCACGTAAAATTATCGCCTGTAAACCGACTTAACAGACAACCATTTTTTTTTCTGTTGTTTTACATTGGTATATATTCCATATTTAGAA
The DNA here is from genome assembly GCA_937001555.2 of Hypsopygia costalis. NCBI lineage: Eukaryota > Metazoa > Arthropoda > Insecta > Lepidoptera > Pyralidae > Hypsopygia > Hypsopygia costalis. The sequence goes on along the minus strand of OW443349.2, from coordinate 18,247,927 downwards.
TTTATAATATTCAATTCAATTAATGAATAGAAAAAATATATTACCCAGCAATGCGGAACCTAATAGTTAAATGATTTTAAATTTAAAACAACAATTTCACATAATACGCATGTGATTTCAGGACACGAAATCTACACCATAATACTGGTTAAGTTATGGATACGTTGGCGACCTGATTCTACAAGTGAGTCCCATATAAATGATCGATGTATGTTATGACAGGGTCTTTTACGATGGCTAGCGACATTCGAGTCTTAGTCTATAAAATATTTAATCCATCAATGGCTTATGTCCACGACAGTCCCTAACACGAGCGCGTGACTGGAATCCCGCGTCCGCTCGGTAATTGTTTGCAGATAGTGCGCGGATACGATGACAAGGGAGATTTATGTAGTCGACTGTAGAACAGTGATTTATTATTTGTGTTCATTAATATTTACTTTTTTGTGTAAAGGTTGTACTACTTGTAGAGGTGACGAGGTCAGTGGTCGAGTAAGCAGTGGTTCGGTAGCAAGCTTTACGTGTTTCCTCGCGCAAGACAAAGATTTATTCAAATGTAATTATTTACTATTGGATCGGCCATATCATACTCGTACATATCGTTTCTATATATATGATTTGCACGATCCTATATATCTAAATATATAAAAGAAGAAACTGACTGACTGACTGACTGACTGACTTATATATCAACGCACAGCCCAAACCGCTGGGTCTAGAGATTCCAAATTTGTCAAGTAGGTTCCTTATGACGTCTAGGGGTGCACTAAGAAAGGATTTTTCAAAATTCATCCCCTAAGGGGGTCAAACGGGGGTCCAAAGTTTGTATGGGGAAACAAGATTAGTTGGACTATTTTATCCGAAACTTTACATGAGTACTTTTATAGAGAAATGACTAAACACGTGTTTCAGGATTTTTCAAAATTCATCCCCTAAAAGGGTAAAATGGGGAGAAAAAGTATGAAAATCGTCATGGGTATTGTTTTTATGGTTTATCGGGTCGCTGATTACGAAAACAACAACTATTTTATAATTCAACATAACCGACGTGTCATAAAATCACCCCTGAGGGGGTCCGATGGGGTTGGAATATATAAAAGAAGAAACTGACTGACTGACTGATATATATCAACGCACAGCCCAAACTGCTGAGTCTAGAGATTCCAAATTTGGCACGTAGGTTCCTTATAATGTCTAGGGGTGCACTAAGGAAGGACTTTTCAATATTCATCCCCGAAGGGGGTGAAACGGGGGTCCAAAGTTTGTATGGGGAAACAAGATTAATTGGACTATTTTATCCGAAACTTTACACGAGTACTTCTATAGATAAATTAGTAAACATACGTTTCAGGATTTTTCAAAATTCAACCCCTAAAGGGGTAAAACGGGGTGAAAAAGTCTGAAAATCGTCATGGGTATTGATTTCATGGTTTATCGGATCGCTGATTACGAAAACAACAACTATTTTACAATTCAACATAGCCGACATGACATAAAATCACCCCTGTGGGGGTGCGGTGGGGTTAAACTGTCATAATATTAATATGGGTGTTAATTCTACAGTTTTCTGGGACGTCAGTTACAAAAATGCCATCGATTTGAAAATATCAACCCGTAAAAGGGTAAAATTGGGTCAAAAAGTCTGAAAATCGTCATGGGTATTGCTTTTATGGTTTATCGGGTCGCTGATTACGAAAACAACAACGATTTTGAAAATTCAACGTGGCTAACGTGACCATCATCCTCTGTTAGGGTGCGATAGGGTTGAAAGATCTATATATCAATATATGTGTCGTTTTTAGGGGTTTTCGGAACGCCAATTCATACTAATATTATAAATACGACAGAATGCCAGTTACCTCTTCACGCTTAGATCGCTGGACCGATTTAGATGAAATTTAGTTGAGAGTTACCTTGAGTCCTGGGAAAGGACATACCCATGATAGTTTTTATCCCAGAAATGACCTGTTATTGTTATTTATTGTACCTGTAGGGCGGTTCTATGTTCGACGGTATGTATTTTTTAAATATAGTTTCAATGATTTCTCCGTTAATTGAACAGCAATTTTAATAATTCTTACTTTTTTGAAAGGGCACACTATTCAAGTGATCCCATATTAATTAAATCAGGATCTGATGATGGACTCCCTGGGAATTCGTGAGAAAGGGTTGAAATTGACAGTTACATACATTAACAGTAATTGACGAGTTTTCTGATGACATTAGGTTACATAATTTGCATTTGGAAGTCATCGTGTGACACTGCTGAGCTGATGAGGAACGGTTAGGCAATAGTGTTGAGTGCTTCTTAATTAAATAAATTAATGTATTTTCGTCTAGAAGGCACCATGTCACTACTACTTACCCATTATTATAATAAATAGTTAAAAAAAATATTCATTAAAAAGAAATAAACTTTAAAAAAAATGAAACAAACTACAAAATCCTGACAAGAAAAAGCCAAAAATAACTACGGGAACAATATTTTCTGTCACCTAAGTTTAGATGTGTCACTAATCTGCAGTACACTAATAATAATATCTATCCCCAAGAAATATATTAGTCATCATTTTAATCAAAACTGTCTCTAAATAGAAATCATCAGCTTAACAAACTATTAGTATCATTTAATTCGTTTGATCATCAAAATAATGGATCTGTCACCAAATAAATAGATCAGCTCCTTAATTTAATGAAAAAATGGCTAATAGGGGCGAAGTCAAATCGGCGTCATATTCACTGACGAGTCTTACCAATACTTGGTCAATGTAATAAATCATGTTTTGGTTAGACTTGAGTTGCTTTTTGGTTAGGTTAGGGTTTTCTTGCGTCCTGTCATTGGGAATAGGAGCTCCGCTTGGCGGAGCTCCGTCAACCTGGATGATGAATGATGTGGTGCCAAGTAAGCTTAATTATTAATAATTGACAATATAATACATACAAAAACATTTATTTGGTACTAGACCCTACATCTCCATGATTTTGGGTGATTTATTGTGGAATCGATTTTATATTGTTTGGTGACTACATTTTGGTGACAAATTTATTATTTTGCAGGCAAACCCTATAAGTTAAGAAACACAAAACTAATTAAATTGGCGATAGCTTAAATGGTACCCAATAACTACTACCTACCGTCTGAGATTTTTGACGTCGGTGTAAATTTGTATTTGGTGTCAATCAGTGCTTATGCGATCGCGGGGCGCGCGGCGGGAGCGAGGTGTAGTAGTTATCGTTAAAGTTCTTACATCGTGTTCGAAGGTGGTTGTGTGTATTCATCATCCTGAAACTTTGTACACATATTCTTTAAGGTCCGGGAAGGACATAGGATACTAAAAAAAGTAAACGCGGGCGAAGCCGCGGGTGAAAGCTAGTAAATATATATTTCTATGATAATTTATCTCATTAATCTATTTTAATTTTATTTTTTTGAAGTTAGTATGTAGCACTCGTATTTGTAAATACATACATATGTTACGATGGTTCTTTCATTGTATCTGAAATGTTATAACATCATTCTAATGTCATGATAATTACTTTGATTAACTCTAAATTTTGTTCAACAGATAGTTTTTATATTTTTATATGGCGCCACTGAAACAGACCGGAAGCCATGACTACAGCGCCTTGTTTCATTCTTAACAACGTCTTATTGGTCGGCGCTATGTAAACGGACCGGAAATCGTGACAGTGTCACCTCAATTTTTATTCTGATTATCGCTTATTGGTCGGCACCACGGCAACGGACCGGAAACCATGATATTGTCACCTTAATTTTTATTCTGATTAACGTCTATTGGCTGACGCCATGAAAACGGTCCGCGATAATGGCTCCACCATCATTTTTCACTTGCACATGCAGGCAATTTTTGAGCAGCATTCGTTGGCTGACTAGCATGAGTAACACTGTATACCTTTGAAGAATAAAGTGTCTTTGAGTTTAAAGTGTACTTTTCATTCACTTGCCCTTTGGATTGGAACTTTGGACAATACATATATACATAGACAACACCCAGATCAAGACAAACAGACATGTCATGCACATAAATATTTGTCTTGTGAGCAAACTTGGAGTCAAAGTGGCCATTACTAGCCATTCGATCATCGAGCTCGTCAATTCATAGACGATGCGCGCACTCTATGGTTTTTATATATTCTATACAATACAATACCTAAGTCCAGCATACCTTGCATAGCAATATATCTTACATCACTTTACCCAGTAAGTCAGCCAGTCGCAAACTTGCGAACATCATACACCACTTACACGCGAGTTCTGGGCGTCGTGCCGTGATTAATAGTGTAACTTGTTCCGGCCTCCGCTTACAATGGACTTGCTAACAACACGCCCCCGTCGATATAGATAGACCGTATTGAGACTTGCAGAGACTGAAGTCATAGTAGATATACAACAGTATTCTCAACTAACGTCCGAAAATAATACACGTATTATTTATAAGCTGCCTGACTTTGCAATTCATATTATTGGAATCGATGTGTTAGGTAGGTAACTCAACGTTTTAGGTCCCCAATAGATAACGAGAGACAGCTATATGGCAAATAATGCCTAAAGAGATGGCTAGTCAACTGAAGCTCAACTGCCGTGCACCACGGATTTTATGTAGTGTTAGATTTAGATACATAAAATCCGTGGTGCACGGCAGTTGAGTTTCAGTTGACTAGCCATCTCTTTAAGGTGACGTGAGTCCAGCGCTTGGCCGTTTTCGAGGGGGTGAGGTGCGAGGCTTGAGAGGAGCCGGCGCGGGGTACCCGCTTACAAGCGCGCGTTCGCTGCCGAGACGCCACAGTATAGCGAAGCGACTACCTACACCCGTGTAGTACTACACCCGTCAATAAAATAGTTAAAAGTACTTACTGGAAATATAATTATATGAAAATAAATAAACCACATGTAAAAAGACATTTTTTTATTAATGAAGTATATAATATTCAACATGCAAACAAGTGATGTTTGGGTATATTATGAAAAAGTAAAGAATTCAAAATAAAAAGAAAACTATTCAATAATTATATTTATTATTGGTCAAACTAAAATAGGTACCTATTTTAGTTTGACCAATAATAAATATAATTATTATGTACATACTTAGACTAACTAACTATCACGCGCCAGCATACACTATTCTTCATCCTTCTAGGAATCGATATGTGCCGTACAGCACGCGTCCTGTCCCTAGCTACTATGCCCGAGCATACAGCGGTATTGATATTAACAGTATTTATATTTGACAACCCCGGTGGTTCAATGGCTAACCATGTCCAGTTTGACTCCGAGGTCGTGGGTTCGATCCCCGCACAAGATACGAGTAAATATTTGTGTGCATGAACATGTCTGTTTATCTTAGCCTGGGTGTTTTCTATGTATTATCTATACTAACATTATAAAGCTGAAGAGTTTGTTTGTGTGTTTGTTCGAATTGAAAAAATATTTTAGTGTTAGCCTATATTTCAAGGAAGGCTATATAACATCACGCTAACACCAATAGGAGCGGAGCACCGATAAAAAACGGGAAAAAAATATTCCTTTTGAGGGTTTACGTTGCGTGCGCTGCGTAAATTTGCGCATATGCCTATCTTTTAAGATTAACTCACTATAGCATAATATAGGTAAAAGGATGTTTGTCCTTCTTTCACGTCAAAAGTAACAAACGGATTTACATGATTTTTTTTTTGGATATAGTTTAAGGCCTGGAGAGTGACATAGGCTACTCTTTATCCCGGAAAAAACATCTTATTTCCACGGGAAAAAATAAAGTTAATCATTTGTCCTTCTTTCACGTCAAACACGAACCTAAGTACGGATGTGATTTTTTTTAATGGGTATAGTTTACGATCTGGAGAGTGACATAAGCTACTTTTTATCACGGAAAACCATCTTAATCCAATGGGAAAAATAAACTTTGTAATCATTTGTCCTTCTTTTACGTCGAAAGTAACCTAAGTACCGACATGATTTTTGTTAACGGGGATAGTTTACGGTCTGGAGAGTGTCATAAGCTACTTTTTATCCCATCATGTAAAAAAATGACAACAAGAAAAAAATATACATAAATTAATGGCAGCTCCCCTGGACCACGCGGGCGAAGCCACGGGTAACAGTTAGTATGTATGTATTTACAAAAAATATATTGATTTGATTTCATGATTGATTGAGAGAATTGTTATTTGGCTGCGGTATTCTGTGAGGTGGATGTAATTCCCCAGTCGGGTAGTTTACAATTGCGCTCCCTACCTCTCTTTTCGCCAGAGCTTCGTTTGTCAGTCAGCAGGGTGCACAGCGCGCAGGTGAAGTTGGCTTTTGTTTAAAGATGTTGATGAACCACTTACACCCTAAAATATTAATGATCTAATGTTCTAGCTCCTACATCAAAAAATTATTAAGCGTAAGTCGTGTCCTACACCAAAAACGTTGGTGGCGGAAGCACGCAAAGTAGTGTAGATCAAATTGCATGTAAATTTGATTTCCACAAAATAACACCTGAATCAATTAACTATCTAAGTATTTTTCATCTTGGGCTGTAAGTGGTTCATCAACATCTTTGAACCAAAGCCAATTTTACCTGCACGCGGTGCGCCCTGCTGACTGACAAACGAAGCGCTGGCAAAGGGAGGTAGGGAGCGTAATTGTAAGGTACCCGACTGGGGAATTTAGCTCCACCTCACAGAATACCGCAGCCAAATAATAATTCCCTTGAGAGTTGTTGTGTTCCTGCGAGTGAGTGAGGTCACCAGAAAGGAAGGAGTTGCTGTGTTGGTAGCGGGAGTGGCGGTGCGCGAGCAATATTTTAAGTTGCGAGCGTTATTATAACTACGGTAACCATTTCACATCAGGCGGGCCGTATGTTTTTACCGCCCGACGAAGTATAAAAAATAAAAATTATGACGCCTAAACGCCCAAACCGATTTCGATGATCGCTACTGAACGAATTTCAATGTGGGTTTACAAATATTCCAAGAAAGATTTATAATAAAGTTTTCCAAAGAAACATCTAGCATGAGAAAAAAAAACCGGGTCTCAGTAAAAAAATAAATGTATCACGTTGTTTTGTTGTCTTACTGATATTCCTACACTGTGTTTATTTCAACGTGTTTATTGACAACGCGTTGAACGGACGCGCGGCACAGGTCCTACCTCGAACGCAGCTCCTAGAGCACTAACTGACATTGAGAGCGATCGAGAGTCAGGGAGGGTGCGCGGCCGCAAATCGTTATTCTTTTAATAATTTTATTTAAATTATTTTATTTTTAAAAGTAATAGCTTATTGCTCTCGTAATTAAAATTATGAAAATTTTGGTATAATTTCCGTATAAAAAAATTGTACTAAATAGTTATAATTTTTACTTAGTGCAAATTTAGACAGTAAGTTCGCGATTTTTTTCTATCGAGCCAAAAATTATTAATAGTGTTTTCAATAGCTTTGTGCCCTGCAGAAAGGACTTAAGATTTCATAGTTAAATTTCTAGAAACCAAATTGAAATAGTTTATTGTAACCATTCTTTAAATATGCGTGTTTCCTGGACTCACTTCACCTTAAACATTATTTGCCATATAGCTGTCTCTCACATTACTAATAGGGGAAGTTAAATTCCAAAAGCTTCTTACTCCTACTAATTTCTTCTGATTAAATTCGGTGTGAGTTCCAATGCAGCCGTAGTCTTACCTCCGAGATTGCAATCGACTTCTCTGTTCATTGCCTTTTTTGGTGGTAGTCGCTGTTAATCCTGACTGACGAGCATGTGGGTCACCTGGTGGAAATCACCACCGCCCAAGGAGATCAGCAACAACAAAGAATCGCCGATCCGTTGCCAGCCTTTTAAGGGAAATAAAGACTTGAAGGCTCTCATGTCCTAATTGTTAGGAAATGTCGCTGAGGGAAGTTGATTCTACAGTTTTACATACGTAAATTGTTTGGTATGACTTTTTTAATAGTAGATTTATTTTAAAATTTTGTTGTAAGTGTAGACACCACAAGGTTATGGAGTGTTTATACTGGTTTGTTTGTCTACTGTGTTATAATATAGCCCTATTGTTTCAGGTTTAGAAATATCCTGCCAACTTTTTCTGAAAGACTCTGAGATAAGTAGAGCTTGTATACAGACGCAGAACTCCATGTCATCGGCGAGGTCCATCAGCAAAGAATATACACTTCGCCTGATGATGCCTCGCGTAGAGTCGAAATACGTGTCGTACAGACGACCATAGCAGCCGGGGCGGCGACAGTTTCATGTTCATTCTGTTTCAGACGTTGGACAGTTGCATGCTGTAGGTAGTAACTAAGTAGCATCGGAAGTGCGTATTAGGGATGTTACGGAAGCGGTTATATTGGAACCGAATTCGGAATCGGAGTTTATAATTTGGTTTTTCGGAACTGGAATCGGAGACGGAGGCAGAAGCGAAATGGGTTAAGGGCAGGTCGAATAAAGCCACAAGGGAAATAATAAGCTAATCAAACCAAAATATGTACTAAATGAAGCACTAGCGCACAATGCCAAAAACAAAATAAAACAAGTGAATTACCTAATCGATAGAAAGCTCGGGGATTCCCCGCGTTACATGTATAAATCAGTCTGTACGCGCTAATCGCTGGCCGCCGCGCACTGCTACGCAAACAGCGACCTCCGATATAACATTCGATAAAATTTTATCGGAACCGAAATCAGAATCGAAACTGAAAAACAATCGGAAATTCCGAACTTACGGAACCGGAATCGAACTTCCGTAACATCTCTAGTGCGTATAGTATTTATAACATCATTGACCCTTTGTCACTGTCACATCGACGAATCGAATGACACCTCATATGTTGAAACAACCCGTAGTTTTGGCTGTAGAGTGTGCCAAAGATATATACATACTCGTACATACAGACGAAAAACATAACCATTTGTTTTTCGTCAGTGGGGTAAAAAATTACAAGTATTTTTTTAAAATATTCTTGGACGAATTACACACTGCCATCTAGTCCCAAACTAAGCAAAGTTTGTACTATGGGTACTAGATAACTGATATTATACTTAAATACATACATATAATACTATTAAAACACCCAGACCGAGACAAACAGACTTGTTCATGCCCACAAATATTTGTCTTGTGCGGGGATCGAACCCCATTCGACCACAGGGCTCGTCACTCGTAATGTCCACGGTTTGTAGATGTGGTTTTGCGGTTGAGACCATTGAATTTCAAAATTGAACATTTAGAATTTGACATTAAAATTGCGCGTACAAATGATGACAAAATCTTCTACAATAATATAATATTCACATGAAATTCAATATATAGCATATTGTTGTATGAAAATATGAAATATTTAAATTACGTCCCGAAATACCACAATGCTCGGTTCATTGGGGACGTAGTCTCGCTTTCCTACACAAAGAAGCCCACCTTTTCACTTTAAAACGTGAAAGGTTCCACAGAGCATGCTCGGTATACAGAGTATACGTATTTAGCTCAACACGTTGAACAATTTTAACTCACAGACTTTGTTCAGGCCACATTCCATCAGGAAAGTTTTCACATCTTATGAAAAAAGTAGACTCTGCTAAATGTAAAATGAGTGTGGAGTTATTAATGACGTATAACATGTCTTGATGGAATGTGTCAAGAATAATAAATAAATACATAAATATTTCTGGACAATTTACACAGCGCCATCTAGTTCCAAATTAAGCGCAAAGCTTGTGTTATGGGTACTAGACAACTGAAAAATGCACTTAGATACCTTTTTTTTTTGTAAATACATACTTATAATACATAGAAAACGTACAGACCAAGATAAACAGACATGGTCATACACTCAAATGTTTGTCTTGTGCGGGAATCGAACCCGCGACCTCGGAGTCAAAGTGGCCAATGCTAACCATTCGACCACCAAGCTCGTCGATAAAGAAAGAAATGCTCTGGTGTCCGATTTTGGAATAAATAAATAAATATAAATATTGTCAGACAAATTACACAGCGCCATCTAGCCCCAAAGTAAGCGAAGCCTGTGTTATGGGTACTAGACAACTGATAAACATACGTAAATACATTTTTTTTTGTAAATACCTACTTATGATACATAGAAAACACCCAGACTAAGACAAACAGACATGTTCATGCAAAAAAATGTTTGTCCTATGTGGGAATCGAACCCACGAGCGTTGGTGTCGAAGCCGCGTCATTGACCACCACGCCACCGAGCTCGTCAAATCTCTGAGATATGGGAGCTTTTCAAGGCATTTTAGCACACCCAACATCTTCTGGGGCTAAAGCTGTGTACGGTATGGTAGCAGGTCGGTTAGTGCGATCGCCCTTATGCGAATGTTCTACTGCAAATCATGAAGTCGATCAAACAGCACACCATGTTCTCTGGGAGTGCGTCTTTGGCGACGGGAGCGGTACGACATGTTGAGTTCGTTGCATGGGGTAGTTACTCGTACTCGTACTATTATGATTTGGTTATTGATGATGATTATTAGAATCGATGTGTTAGGTAACAAATCAATGTTTTAGGTCCCCAATAGTGTTGTTGTTGTAGCTGAGCTTCACTTGACTAGCCATCTCTTCAAGCTTTTAATGCCATATTTGCCATATTGCTGTCTCTCACATTGCTAAGAGGGGAAGTCAAATTCCAAAAGCTTCTTGCTCCTACTAATTACTTCTGATTAAATTCGTTGTGAGTTCCAAGGCAACCGTAGTCTTACCCTCGGGACTGCAATGGACTTAACTGTTCATTGCCTTTTTTGGCGGTCGCCGCTGTTAATCCTGGCTACACAGGAGACACAATGATAGGAATGTGTGGTGATTATCCCCCTTATTAATTTTAGGCGTTCAAATTTTAATCTTAAAATAAGAAATAAGTAACGTATTAATGATCGAAGGGAGTAGCAATAGTACAATTCACGTAACGTATAATACCTAAGCAAGGTCGTCGCCAGCCGATGGAACGGGGGGGGAGGGGGGAGTTGATATGGAAAAGTATGAATTGTAGGTAAAGTCGACAGATCATGAAGCTTTTCACTTGTAGTACGAGCCATACATCTACAGCGATTGTAATAATAACGGTTCAGAGTCCACCGTGGCTTCACGAGTTCTTGACTGTACACTATATAAAACTTATAAATAAATAGAATCTCCGGGGGGGGGGGGGGGGCGCAGCAGTCCCTCCCTACCCCCCCTTGGCGACGCCCTTGTACCTAAGTAAACCTGGATAAATCCCACATCGTCATTTAGCCCTCAACTAAGCAAAGCGTGGACTGTGGGAATGGGTTATCCCACTCATATTTTTTTTGCTACACAGGAGACACTGTGGTGTGAATGTGTGGTGCCCCCTACCGTCCGGTTTCACATCAAAATGTCTAATAGTAAGTATCTGCGAGCACAGTACTCTACGTAAATTAATGCTGTTCCCGTCGTCGCCGCTAGCGGCTTCCTTAGATCAGATTTTGCTTTCACACTAAGTTCCCGAGGCCCTCAGCTTTTTCAACATGATATTAACTAAATTAGTCGCGGAAATTAAAAAAACAACGACGCCCTGATAGTATCTTTACGAGAACTCAGAGCTTAAGGGATGTTTCTAGAAGATTTATCTTTTAGATGTTAAGAAGTGAAGCGTAATATCTGACTTTTGCGTAATTGACGAGCTAAGTGTCCGAATGGCTCGCCGGTAGCGAGTTCGATCCCCGCATAAGACAAACATTTGTGTGCATGAACATGTCTGTTTGTCTTGGTTTGGGTGTTTTCTATGTATTATAAATATGTATCTACAAAAATAAAAATGTATTTAAGCACATTTATCAGTTGTCTAGTACCCATAACACATGCTTTGCGTTAAATTTGAGACTAGATTTTTTATTTTTATTTTTTTTGTGTTTATCTGCAATCAGTCCCAAACTATAAGCAGAATTGTTCTCTGTCATAATTGTCTTTTCTTAGGAGCTCCTCAGCAGGAGACTCCTCATCCTTCACCATCTGTCACCAATTATATCGTGGCGTTTCAGTCGTTTAGTGTAGGAAATTTGGGACGAGATGGCGTTGTATAAGTTGTCCAGAAATATTTGATGAATATTGACGAGCTCGGTGGCGTAGCGGTCAATGACGCGGCTTCGACACCAACGCTCGTGGGTTCGATTCCCACACAGGACAAACATTTGTGTGTATGAACATGTCTGTTTGTCTTGGTCTGGGTGTTTTATATGTATTTACAAAAAAATGTATTTAAATGTATATAAATGTACATTTATCAGTTGTCTAGTACCCATAACACAAGCTTTGCGTTTAATTTGGGACTAGATGGCGTTGTGTAAATTGTCTAGAAATATTTATTTATATTATATCCCCCGATTTTGTTATCATTATATTTTTTGGATTTAATGACGTATTAATTTCAGAAAGTAAACGCGGACGAAGCCGCGGGTTGCAACTAGTAAATAATATAAAACTAGCGGTGTAAATAAAATCATAATAATATAAACCACAATCTGCAGTAACAAGCTATGACAATATTTTATACTTCAGATCCTGAAAAATTACGATGCAAAATGGCTGAATGCATCCATCTCCTGGGTGCAACATGAATTATGCACTGAGAACGTCTGTGGTGCAGTGTTCCCACTAAATTATGCAGGGATTTATAATGGGCGAGAATCCGATTGTTAGGGGATAATCAGATAATACGCTGCATATTATATTGTTGTATGTTTATCAAGAGAAGGAGAGTAGTTAGAACAATTATTATATATATATATATATATATATATATATATATATATATATATATATCGATGCCTTATATATATATATGATACTAGCTGTTACCCGCGGCTTCGCCCGCGTGGTCCAGGGAAGACTGCTGCCATTGATTTGTGTATATTTTTCTTTTGTTGTATTTTTTTTACTTCGTGGGATAAAAAGTAGTACCAGTATGTACAAATTTTAATGAAGATTGGCTGCATAGTTAAGGCATGAAGAAATAACAAACAAACGAATTTACTTTAACACTTATAATATTTGTATGGATGGAACGCCCACACTCAAGAGAAAATAATTGTTCACCACATAAATGTTTGCCCTCTTTATTTTTCCTTCGAATAAAATATTTTTCCTGGATAAAAAGTAACCTATGTCACTCTCCAGACCGGAAACTATCCCCTGTTAAAACATCACGTCAGTACTTACGTTCCTTTCGACGTGATAGAAGGACAAATGATTACAAAGTTTATTTTTTCCCATGGGATTAAATTGTTTTTCCGGGATAAAAAGTAGCTTATGTCACTCTCTAGATTACCCTATTAAAAATTGAAATGTCTGTACTTAGGTTTCTTTTGACGTGAAAGAAGGACTAATGAACTTTATTTTTTAATAACGTACGTTTACGGTATGGAAAGTGGCATTGGCTACTTTTTATCCAGGAAAAACATCTTATTTCTACGGGAAAATACATACTTTGTAATCATTTGCCCTTCTTTTAAGTCGAAAGGAACCTAAGTACCGACATGATTTTTTTTAACGGGATAGTTACCTATTTTTCTTTTGTTGTATTTTTTTACTTCGTGAGATATAAATAGTAATAACAGACGTTCCTTAAATAGTATTATCAATATTATATAAATAGTAATATAAAGGTACAAAGTTTAATGATGATCGGCTACATAGAGCGTTAAGAAATAACAAACAAACATAAACGTATGTTATTAAAAAAAGTCCACGACAGTATATGTCTATCATTTAAGATTGACACACTATAACGTTTTTTCATGGTATTCAATAGGAGAAAGTAGGTAAAAAAAGGTTATAGTGAGTTAATCTTAAAAGATAGACATATGCTGTCGCGGACTTTTTTTTAGAACTTTTAAAGAGGAACAATTCCGTCATACATGATTTTTGCGTAACTTCAACCGTTTACGCAGCGCACGCGACGTAAGCCCTCAACAGGAATATTTTTTTCCTATTTTTCACTGGTGCTCCGCTCCTATGAGTCGTAGCGTGATGCTATATAGCCTATAGCCTTCCTTGAAATATAGGCTACCTAACACAAAAAGAATTTTTCAATTCGAACCAGTAGTTCCTGAGATTAGTGCGTTCAAACAAACAAACAAACAAACAAACTCTTCAGCTTTATAATATTAGTATAGATGTATGGAGTTGGGAAAGTACAGGTCGCTATATATTTAGATTATGAGTTTACATTATTTTGTGCGTAGATAGAGAAAGTTATAGGCTTACCTAACCTTTATTTCGCCGAGTCTCCTCCAATTAAAAATAATATTTTCATGCCCCCCTTAAGTTTCAATAAAAATAAGAAACAACATTTTTTTAAAAGAAGCGTGTAATTTTTACATTTAATTTACCTACTCGTTAAAAGGATTTTTGTACGCCCCATCTGACATTTCTGTACGCCTCCCAAGGGGACTTGCCCCCTTGGTTGGAAAGTCCTGCTATAGAGACGACTTATACAAAGAATAAATAAACTAAGAAAAAGTTGATTTAAAAAAAAAATTGAAACCGACTTCAGTTGGCGATCGCAGCTTATTGGTGGAATACCCCGGCAGACGCTGCTGCCCTTCTTCCGGGAGAAAAGTTATCGCGTGACACAAGATTCCTTAGTCGCCTTGTTCGTACAACCGTGTTTGTGCCACTCCATTGCTCTGCGCTGGATGTCGTCATCCAGCGCAGAGCAATGGAGTGGCACAATTTTATTCTGCCGGCTACCAAAGGGCAAATTTAAGGGTTTCTCTCGATTTTTCTGGGATCCCATCATCAGACCCTGACTTGGTGTATATGGAACCACCTCGCAATTACCCTTTCAAATAAAAAAAATGAACTTGACCATACGTGCTTATACAATTTAAGGGTTTCCCTTGATTTGCCTGGCATCCCATCATCAGATCCTGACTTGGTGGATATGGGACCACCTTGCAATCATACCCTTTCAAATAAAAAAAGAATTATGAAAATCGGTTCACAATTCGTAAAGATATCGAATAACATACATACAAAAAAAAAATCAGTCGAATAGATAACCTCCTCCTTTTTTGAAGTCGGTTAAAAAGAGCAACTTACGCCATCAGCCATCGCCCGACGCATTTAAATTTCACCACAAAATCTTATAATAAAATAATATACCTTATAATAATAATTTAAACTTTACCATGTTATAATATAATGTAATGGTTTCGTATACGAGCATACCTCAAAGCTGAAAATTTGTAATATAAGTGAAACCAAAGAAAAACATCAGATCCGATTCAGTCTTGATCTCACAAATGTCACTTGAAACTTCAAAGTCTAATTTAAATGGGTTTATATATCGAAATGTGACCAAAAATTAAACAAATTAAGAATGTTATTTTGCCTACTATAACAATTGATAATAATTAATTAATTAAATCAAAAATAATTTTTAGTTTAATCAAAATTAAATCTCAATTCGGTCCACTTTCATTCTGCAGTTGTAAAACAATTACCTACGAAATGTTCAAAAATTGTAACAAACTGCAAACTTTCATTCTAATATCATCCGTCCGACTTATTTTAGGGTCGATCAAAGTTTGGCGGGAAAGTCCATTTTAAAAGTATAACTTTTATTATGATACTAATTACATAAACGTAATATTTAACATTGCTGTCGTACAAATTTCTGATTTGCTGTAGGTATACAAAATACAGACTTGTGACTTCATAACCTTGTAACCTGTGGTATGGAGAAAGTCCTAAATTGTAATTTTCAATTAACATATCTCGAGAAATTTTTGTGCTATAGAAGTAAATCTTTCACGTATGGTCTTATTATTGTGACGTCATTACATATAAAACTGAAAAAAAACTAAATAAATTAAACGGGTCACTCACGTCTTTTTTTGTCGGGAAAGCCGACTAGTTTCGATCTCAAAAGGAGACCTTCATCAGGGCGAATGTCCAGACACGTCCACCCTTTGTTTCTCGCGCCGGACACTTAATTTAGTATAATGTCTCATGTGAGTTTTAATAATATTACTGAAAAAAAAACGTTAGTCAAATAGCCTATTGGCTTTCTAGTATCTGTAAAACGTAGTCTATGGTATAAAAGTCTATGGCATTAAATAACTTGAAATTAACAATTCTGTACCAATGCTCGAGTTTTCATCACGCCGGTAATGTGAATGTGTTTAATTGACATTAACGAGGGTCACCACGTACATAATTTATAAGACAGCGCGCCGCCCTGAAATTGAGGCAGAAAAGGTCTAATTTATAAAAGAGAAGACCCTAATTCATAATATACGATACCATATAAATGTCAGGCAAATTGAGGTGAGACGATTTTTTAAATGATTCTCCATTTTGTTATTTTTTTTTATCAACATCTTTGAACCAAAGCCAACTTCACCTGCACGCGGTGCACCCTGCTGACTGACAAACGAAGCCCTAGTGAAAAGAGAGGTAGAGAGCGTAATTGTAAGCTACCCGACTCGGGAATGTACCTCCACCTCACAGAATACCGCAGCCAAATAACGGTTCCCTTGAGGGCTGTTGTGTTCCTGCGAGTGAGTGAGGTCACCAGAAAGGAAGGCAGCGGGGGTGGCGGCGCGCGAGCGATGTTTTATGTTGCGAGCGTTAATATGGCTATGGTAACCGCTTCGCATCAGGCGGGCCGTATGCTTGTCTGCCACCCGACGTAGTATATATATAAAAAAAAAGCATTTGAGGTCGCCCCTTATTAACTTTTAATAATAAAATATAGGTACTTAAGTAAATATACATATGCAAATATGGATAGGCGAATTTTATATAAATGTAATTACCTATTTATTAAAATTATTTTGTAAAAACATGCCCTATTTTGCATTTTATTTATTGTTATTTTCATTTATGTACAATAAAGTTATAACAAACAAACAAACAAGCCCTTATTAAATGTCCATGTCATGGTTGTACAATTACATGCGTATGCAATATTTTGCGGCAAGCGGTGGAACACACTTCCTTTGCATGGGAATGTATGCATGTGATTGCCCGGCATTCACTCAGTCGTGCGCCATTTACCGTCATTGGAAGACGTTAGCGCTGTTCAAAAATAATTATTGAAAAGCTGTACATAAAGGCTTTCTTTTTCGTTCTTAGCATTCTGCATGTACTTATAAATGCTTAGGTATTTGAGTAAGCGCTTTGTAGTCAATTTTTACTGTATTGATGTCCGCCAATGAGCGGACAAATATCTCGTCTATATATCATCATCATCAGGACCATTTTAGTCTCCACTACAGGAGGACGACCCTCTCTCGTCGGTTCCACACGGAAGGAGGATTTGGCCTGCTCTCCCCACGCTGGCCAAACGGGTTGGGGAGGATCTGACGTCTATATATAAAATGTCATAATCATCCCACTGTGAGATACGGGTCTTCCCTTAACCGAAGGGGTTTAGAGCATACTCCACCACCGGTTGGCGGAGGCCAGTGTTATCAAGCCCAAAGGCCACTGTCTTGGCTTAATGACTATCATCTAATGACAACAGAGACAATAACGTTGTCATAAGATGATAGTTAAGTTACTAACAATCGGCATCGACGGCTTAACGTGCCCTCAGAAGCACGGCTCGAGATAAATAAACCCATCTGTTGTGGATTCTTTTGTAATATCTTATTTATTGTTTAAATTAGAATTTTTGAATTGTCTTTTTTGACGTGACAACGTCTTATAATTCGCTGGAGCCGGCTGCACGCACGAAAAAACATGACTCATGCGGCACTACCTCGCTCTGAGGCGTTCTATTAAAATTTTCTTTTGAAAAATGCAAACATTCCATCAGTATTTTCTTATGACGTTGTCACGTTCAACTATCGTCAGTAAACCGACTTTACAAACAACCATTTTTTTCCTATTGCTTTAGTGTCATTTAACGTGATGTTGGTGTTCGATTCGATTTTATATTGATTAATCCTCGCTCAATGTTTCGCATCATTATCCACTTCATCCATAGACAAGCTACAGTCGACATTGCTTAACTTACGTGTTCAGCTTGAGACTAGACAGACTCCATCGCCAGACGCCATCGAGCGCCTAACTTTTGAACATAATGTACAAATAACCAATAAAGCCGTAACGATCTGTAAGCAGCCGATAATAACTCGCGGCGAGTGCAGCAGACACTATATTTGGTACATCGGAGTGAATATTTTATGGGGTGCGACGGCGCGACGGCGCGATGTGGCGGCAGTTGTAAACTCTACGATAGAGACAACAAGGCATATCGATAAACTAGTGAAGGCGGGGTGGTACCAGTGGTACTGCAAAATCCACAATTTAGAATTCATCTTTGAAGTAATAAACAGAGAATTAAAATCTAGGAAAATTATATTGATTTTCTGGGTGTAAGTGGTTCATTAACACCTTTGAACCAAAGCCAACTTCACCTGCACGCGGTGCACCCTGCTGACTGACAAACGAAGCTCTGGCGAAAAGAGAGGTAGGGAGCGTAATTGTAAGCTACCCGACTGGGGAATGTACCTCCACCTCACAGAATACCGCAGCCAAATAACAATTTCCTTGAGGGTTGTTGTGTTCCTGCGAGTGAGTGAGGTCACCAGAAAGGAAGAAGATAAAAAGAGAAAAAAAAAAAGGAAGGAGATGCTGCGTTGGCAGAGGGGGTGGCGGCGCGCGAGCGATATTTTATGTTGCGAGCGTTAATAAAATAAATAATTTATGGCTACGGCAACCGCTTCACATCAGGCGGGCCGTATGCTTGTCTGCCACCCGACGTAGTATAAAAAAAAAATGATATTGTTGAGGATATATACTAGGGCTACTATATATCCGATGGAAACATGATTTGATGAAGTTGACACGATAAAATAAATTCACAAAGTTACTTCTTTTCGTGTCATTTTGTCTTCTATTTCCTGTTTTATTCTTAAAACTAGCGACCCGCCCCGGCTTCGCACGGGTGCAATGCTGATACTAAATGTACTACAGAAGGTCTTTGCGCTTTGTCCTATCCAGTCCTTCCCCAGTTATAGGCACACGCCGCCGGCTCCGCGGCCGGTACCGCCACAGCCGTTATGTCCCTGCATTTTAAATGTGTAATATCTTCTAAACTATTCATTTAAATTACATGCTGTGAAGGGCCATATTGATCTATATTAAATGCGCAATGTATTTAAGGTACTTAATTGGATAAGGATTAATTCTGTATTGCTTAAAATCGCTTCGTAAATAAGACATTATTTCTTGTAAAAAGCAAAGGATAAAATAACGGTTATTGTGTGTTACCACTAAGAGATAGACATATACTTTCGCGAACTTTTTTGTAGACCATTTTAAGGTGAACAATACTGTACTACATTATTTTGATCTATCTCGTTGGGTTCAGCCAGCGTTTGCAATGAAAGAGCAAAAAAATGTGTTTATTTACGACATCACATTAGAAACCTCTAAATTATCAGTGTTTTTCTACTATGTTATGCATATATTATACATATAAACTTTCCAGTTGAATCACTCTATCTATTAAAAAAAACCGCATCATAATCCGTTGCGTAGTTTCAAAGATTTAAGCATACATGGGGACATAGGGACAGAGAAAGCGACTTTGTTTTATACTATGTAGTGATAAGTAATTTGACATTATAAGTCATGTACTAAAAAAAAGGTCATAAATAACTGGAGGTATTATATACCCGATAGATTTTTTTTATTACATCTTTAAAATTTTTAATCGATTATTCAATTGATTTTCGATCAGTAGGGCGCTCGCCAGAGTCGCCAGTGTCTCGCGGAATTGTCATATTGTTTCTAGCGCTGGCTCACCTCACCTTAAGGTCTACTTCTGAAAGTTGAGTCAGCGTTTTCTTTATGTAAGGGGGGGGGGGGGGGGGAGGGGGGGGGGCAAACATGTGAGTCACCTGAAAGCAATCACCACCGCCCATGGGGTTTAGGAACACCAAAGGGTCGCCGATCCGTTGCCAGCTTATACTCCTTCCTTTATTTCCTCATTCACGCGCAAGAAAACAACCCTCAAGGGAATCAGTCGAGCAGCTTAAAAAATACGATATGCCCAACAATTATTTTCGCCAGAGCCACGTTTGTCAGATAGCACCAGGTGTAGGTGAGGTTAGTTTTGGTTCAAAGATGTTGATAAACCACTTACACCCCACCAATGCGATATTCTTAACCGAACTGTAACCAATTCTTAAAAATAGTATCAAATAATCGTCTCACTGCTATCGGGCCCCTGATAGCAATATGACGATTATTTGATATTATTTTTAAAAAACCGGCCAAGTGCGAGTCGGACTCGCGCACGATGGGTTCCGTACCATTATCTATAAAAACGGCAAAAAAAAACACGTTTATTGTATGGGAGCCCCCCTTAAATATTTGTTTTATTTTTATTTCATTATTTATTTTTAAAGTGAATAAATAACTAAATATTGTGTGAGTATTTCAAGCGTCTACCTATTGCCGTTATCAATTGCGAGCAAAAACGAGCACAAAAATCACGTTTGTTGTATGGGAACCCCCTTTAAATATTTATTTTATTCTATTTTTTAGTATTTGTTGTTATAGCGGCAAGAGAAATAAATCATCTGTGAAAATTTCAACTGTGTAACTATCACGGTTCATGAGATACAGCCTGGTTACAGACGGACGGACGGACGGACGGACGGACGGACAGACAGCGGAGCCTTAGTTATAGGGTTCCTTTTTACCCTTTGGGTACGGAACCCTAAAAATAGTATCAAATAATCGTCTCATTGCTATCACCCGGCCCTACCGCCGAAGCCGTAGCCGATTACCACCTAATATCTTGATTCGAATAATAAGTCGTTTAAGTTATTGCCAAACACCTTCAGCTCAGTCGGTAGAGCTCCATCGTTTCTACTAGCTAAGCTAAACATAAGTAGCATAAATCTAAGTCGAAGTTTGATTTCCGCAATCAAAAAATTCTATGGTAATCGGCTTCAGCTTCAGCGGTAAGGTCCCTAGTATCTTCATCAGCAATAATATTAGCAATCTCGTCTTATATTTAATTTTATCATCATTCATTTAGAGTCCATCCCTTTGATCCTTGGATATTAAATTCCTTTTGTCACATAAAAATCTGTCTAAATTTTATATTCTGTCATTTTATTGTTTCTATTATATCGATAATTAGTCCCGGGCAGCGTCGCGGCGCGCTCGTAAACCCAGAGTGCTCCATGAATAACAGAAGTGAGGGTATTTCGGAATTATTACATCGTCACTGCTCTGTGGACGCGCCGCCGACGCCCCTCACTATATAACATAGATTAACAATATTATAGACATGTCGATGCAAAATTTCCTGTGCGAACTACTGGGATCTTATGGCTTGGTTTGGTTAAAAAAACGAAGCAGATTTTCATACAACATTTCAACTGGCGAGGTCGCGGAAGACAAATGTTTGTTATTCGACCGCCGAGTTCGTCAACTCATTTCCTCCTCCTTCCTCCAAAAAGAGAGGTAGAGCATATACAGCGTATTTTTTAAGCTGCCCGACTGGGGAAGTACCGCCACCTCACAGAATACCACAGCCAATAAACAATTTCTGTGTGTGTAAAAGTGAGTTCTCTCATAGATCGGATTATATTCTGTGCGTTCTGAGTTATCTAATCTATGAACACTGCGCCTTTTATGATGTAGCTTCGGAGATGACAGTAATTCTAAGAGAAGGCCTTAATCTGTTATAGACGGAATATTTTTGATGCCAAGATGCAGTGTTTATCTCTTATACTACTGAAAATTTCTACGCTATATTTTGGTTTTCCTTTGAATATTTTAAGAACAGAGGATGAAATGGTTATCTAAAGGATAGGAATAAAATACCAACGGTTTTGTTTGTCAAACGAATAGTATAAGGGCCGGCAACGGATTGACTAAATTCTGTTTGAATTCAATTTAATCCATACATATATTTCGTTTTATATGTATATTTACTGATAAAACACAATATCTCGAAAACTACTTGACCTATGAAGAAAAAAATATTCTGTTAGGTAGTTTTTAGGTGGATGACCTCAGCTACGAACGAATTTGGAGACAGTGCGGAACTAAGGGTGTCTTAAATAAATAAATAAAATTAAGTTTATCGCAAGTTTATATTAAAGTACTAAGTTTTTACAGCTAGAGGCATAAATATAATTTAATATGGATTAAAATAAATATTAATGGTAATAATTTTTTTCTTCCATAGATGAAAATAGACAAAAATTGATGACTTAAAATCTTAAAAACTATAAAATTTTAACTTTAGGGTGTAAGTGGTTCATCAACATCTTTGAACCAAAGCCAACCTCGACTGCACGAGGTGCACCCTGCTGACTGACAAACGTGGCTCTGGTTTAAAGAGAGGCAGGGCATAATAGCAAATTTTTTAAGCTGCCCGATTGGTGAAGTACCTCCACCTCATAGAATACCGCAGCCAAATAACAATTTCCTTGAGGGATGTTGTGTACTTGCTAGTGAGTGAGATCACCAGAAAGAAAGAAAGGAAGGAGTATAGGCTAGCAACGGATCGGCGACCACTGGGTGTTGCTGATCGCCATGGGCGGTGGTGATTGCGTTCCATCAGGTGACCCACATGCTCGTTTGCCGACCTCTCATAAATAAAAAAAAGGGTTGCACTCCGGGAGTGCTGGCAGAAGTGAAAACTTGAACATTAACGTTGTGCATTTTTGAATATTTTGGAGTGGTTAGGGAATAATTTGCACGAATTGCTTGCATGCCTCTACTTCGGCGGTCTTCTCTCCTCCGTCTTGCGAATTTTCGATCAGGTCACGCGCCGCCGGTGGTCTACTCTCCCTCCGTCTTACGAATTTTCGATCAGGGCACGTGTCCTGACGCGAGTTTAACATTTTTTACCCGTGCCAAAAAGTAAACGCCAACCAACGCTAAAGAAGTTTTCACTTCAAAAACTTCTAATTTAGGGGGTAGACAGGTATTCCTAATTAAATATACATTAATTTGTGTATATTCTAAATTATAACAGTCGAGTCACTAGTTATTTTGATTACACCGCTGAAAATTGAATGAGCGACCGAAACCGGAACAAATTACAGCTGAGTACAGATGCACACATTCGACTCCCACAGCCGACCGCAAATAAGCTGACAATTCAGCAATTAATTCACATGTTCATAATTAGTTTTTTTTTTTATACTTCGTCGAGTGGCAGACAATCACACGGCCCGTCTGATGTGAAGCGGTTACCGTAGCCATTTTAACGCTCGCAACATAAAATATCGCTCGCGCGCCGCCACTCCTGCTGCCAACGCAGCATCGCCTTCCTTTCTGGAGACCTCACTCACTCGCAGGAACACAACAGTTATTTGACTGCAGTCTTCTATGAGGTGGAGGTACTTCCCCAGTGGGTAAAATCATACATACATTCATATATTTTTGAAGTGAAATCTTCTTTAGCGGCGTTGGTTGGCGTTTACTTTTTGGCACGGGTAAAAAATGTTAAACTCGCGTCAGGACACGTGCCCTGATCGAAAATTCGTAAGACGGAGGGAGAGTAGACCGCCGGCGGCGCGGCGTAGGAGAGGAAGTAATATCCCCCTCTCTTTCTACCGCCTCGTTATGTCTCTCTCACATCATTCTTATCTCTCGACCACCTACCTATTCTACACACACTCAAACACAAATACGCATATAACTCGCAACACTGTGCACTTAAACCTGATGTCTTACATAGATTTTTAGTTTTAAGTGTCAATGTACATCAATATCAATCTGATTGTTGTTGTGAAAGCGCGGTGCTTTCATTTTCATTTCATTTCCTGTTAGTCGGAAGGTCCTGGCAAGGTCCTGGGGCCCTGCCGCCTAAACTTTTTTTTTTTTTTATACGAAAGGTGGGCAAGCGGCGAGCATGGGGGTCACCTTATGGAAAGCAATCACCACCGCCCATAAAGCCGATTACGTTTGGATTTTTTGAACTTGACAAGCCCGGTGGTCAAATGGTTAGCAATGGTCACTTTGACTCCGAGGTTGCGGGTTCGATCTCCGTACAAGACAAATATTTGTGTGCATGAACATGTCTGTTTCTCTTGGCCTGGGTGTTTTCTATGTATTATAAATATGTATCTACAAAAATAAAAATGTATTTAAGCACATTTATCAGTTGTCTAGTACCCATAACACATGCTTTGCGTTTCTCATATCTGTCGATCTGTTTAGGCTGTAGAACATGACGAAGACGTACATACAATACATACACTCGGAAAACTTTCTTTTACCTATAGTTATAAAATCAGTTTACTAGTAGGTACCCATAGTACAAGCTTTGCTTAGTTTGGACACAGTATAAGTAATAATACTACGTAGTTTGGGACTAATTTGTCCAGGAATATTTAACTTAAATTAGAGCTAACAATAATAATCTTAGCAGGTAGGGACGGAGGCGCTCTACCTATTAAATTAAAAATATTTATCACAAATTTAATTAGAAGTCCAATTTTGGGAATCAAAAATCCCAATGGGAATGGGGCTTTAGCTTAGTCGGCAGGCCCCCGGGTCAGAAGATTACAATGAGGCACTTATACCTTAAAAAACTGGTTGTCTGTAAAGTCGGTTTACGGATGATAATTTTACGTGATAACATCATCAGAAATCGAGTCAAATGGGCAAAATGCCGGGCATTTACGTAAAATGTCCAAAAAGTACTTATAAATTCCCTATTTATGCCCAAAACTAGGCATTTATTGGGAATTTATATGTACTTATTGGGCGCTTATCGTAAATGTCTGGCATTTTGCCCAACTCTAACTTATTCCGCGTTCACGCTTGCTCGTTCTCGCTCGGCTCAGGCGGAACGTGACAATGAGTCATGCTTTTTCGTGCCGGCGTTCATTGATTTATAAGACGATATCACGTGGAAATAATGAGGTCTATGTACTACGTCAATACACAGAAAATCTTTTACATAAACCCGATAAAGATAAGAATAAATCAGAATGTAAACACGAACCCATTATACCCTAACAGTCACTTACGATGCCAAATGTACAACCAAATATTACAATCTGCGGGATTTTAAACAAAATTCAACTCTACGCCATTGATATAAAGCCGAACTGACTTATGCATGTACATATTGAACGTAATAAATTTCTTACAAATACGGACATTCCGTTTTCAGCCTAGACGAGTAGGAGATTATTGTTCGAAATGTCATAGAGGTGATCGTAGGCAGAAATGTCTCAGGTTTGCTTTTTGCCCAATAGATACTTTATAATATTTGTTTGTTTGATTATAAAACTTTTGAGGTGATAAATCGATGAACGCCGGCAGCACACACGAAGCATGACTCATTGTCACGTTCCGCCTGAGCCGAGCGTGCAATCGAGAGCGCGGAACAAGCGATATAGAGGAACGATCGGCCTAAGCCGATCGGCTTGTGACGCATCTATCTCTCTTCCACTCCATCGGTCAATGTTTTCTTATAACGTTATCACGTAAAATTATCATACGTAAACAGACAACCAATTTTTCTTGTAATGAGCTACAATGGAAGTAAGCCGTATACATAAAATAAAAAATAAAATATTTGCTCATTACACAGCACATTATGTATAAACAAGTCAACAAACAGATAATATATTAAAAAGAAGAATATTAAAGTACTGTCTAATGTCGCAAAATAATATTTGCAAGGTCAGACTTAATCTGTGAAGGAATCTCTGGTGATTATCTGGTGTTAATCGGTGGTGACAGATAATATACAATTAAAATATATAAATAATAATACAAAATCCATGTCTGATATCTAAAAACAATATTATTCAATATTAATAATAATTCATTTATTATATAATCAATACACAATCCATTACTTATAAACATTACAATTTTATACACGATATTCTGTTTTGATTAGAGGATTTTGTTTAATTGTCCTATTTTTTTTTCGCATATAGAAACGTCATACCTGTGTTACTTCAACAACTGAGGCGAATCTAATGATAACCTCATTATATTGTAATCTGTCGATCTGTTTAGGCTGTAGAACATGACGAAGACGTACATACAATACATACACTCGGAAAACTTTCTTTTACCTCCTTCAACAGCTGACTCTTGAAGGGGGTAAAGGAAAGTTTTACTTACCTGAGTAAGAGTCATGGTATGGAATACTTGTTGCAAACTAGCTGTTACCTTCGATTTTCCAAAAACATTTCGAGTGGAATTTAATAAAAAAAAAAAATCTATGGCTTTTTTGGCAGATCCTCAATTATTTTTCTAAAATAGAAATAGCCAGTGAAAATTCCATCAAAATCGTTTCAGTCGTATCTTCGTAAGATAAGCCGAAACTAATAAATTGTTATTTATTTTGTCATAAGTACCATATATTTCATATTATATATTTAGTAAAAAACTTTATTACAAAAAAACACATCAATTTTACTCGTATTTATTTATATGCACGAATAATAAATTTTTAGGAGGTTTATGCGTTTGAAGGTGTGAGAGTAAGAAATAAACTGACTTCTAATAGCAAACTGTAATTAATGCTTATTGAGTTACAAATTAATAATAAATTTTCATAATATACAAGCACAGCGAAACAATACAAAGACAATCTGACGTGAGTCTTTTTCTTCTCGTTGCTAAGCAACATAAAAGATATGTAGGGCCGCCACAGGACCCCCCTCCAGAGACCGTCTCAAGGGCGATAATAATTGGGAAAATACACTGTGCGACCTGACCGAGTCCTCCGGATATCACCTCCGTCGGATTTAGGTGGCGTAGTATCATGAGATGGGAGTGATGGGTGTGTTGGATGTGGTGTATGAGTGGCGGTATATTCGTTGGCCAGTATATACGCTGGTTTGACCCGATCTATCGACACTGTTTCCTCCCTATCTTTGATGCGGATTTTAAACACTTTGTCGCCGCGTTGCAGAACCTCGTACGGTCCCAAATAAGCAGGTTTTAGAGAGCCGCCAACAGTATCATCTCGCAGAAAGACGTGGGTTGCAGAAGCCAGATCTGTGAATATAAAAACTGTTTTCTTGGCATGACGTGAAGCTGGTGTTGGCTGCAGTCTCCTTGCAAATGCACGTATTCGCGACAAGTAATCTGTAAGATCTGTAGTAGTGTCTTCTTTATGATCGAAAAATTCACCAGGCAATCTGAGATTCTCACCGTAAACGAGTTCAGCCGACGAAGCACGCATGTCTTCTTTGAAAGCACTCCGTATCCCAAGAAGGACCAGGGGAAGAGACTCAACCCAGTTAATATTCGAGTGACAAACAATAGCAGCTTTTAGCTGCCTGTGAAATCGTTCTACTAAACCATTGCATGCTGGGTGATAAGCAGTTGTCCTCTTGTGATGAAATCCGATGAGGTCAGAGAAACGTTTAAATAAAGTTGACTCAAACTGTCTACCGCGATCAGTGACAATTGTAGTAGGGCAACCAAATCGGGAGATCCATCCATAGAGTAGCGCTCTGGCCACTGACTCAGCAGTGATATCTTGGAGTGGGATTGCCTCAGGCCAACGCGTGAATCTATCGACGGCTGTGAGACAATACCTATATCCTTGTGACAGTGGCAGTGGACCAATAAGATCTATATGTATATGGGAAAATCTTGATTTAGGTAATTTAAAAGTGCTCAAGGGTGATGAGACATGGCGGGTGACCTTTGCACGCTGGCAAGCCAAACACGTACGTGTCCATTCCCGACAGTCTTTCCTAATCCCTGGCCAGACGTATCTCTCCGCGACTAGCTTGGCCGTGGTGTTTGCTCCGGGATGACTGAGACAGTGGAGCGTTTCGAAAACCTGCCGGCGATATTGTCTTGGAACATATGGTCGCGTAGTATTGCTTCTCTCATCGCAGTACAGTTCAGAATGCGTACCTGGCAGTTTAATCTTCTTCAGGCGTAACGAGGTGTTACCATTCAGTAATAGCTGCAGCTCTGGGTCAGAAAATTGGGACTTGGCCAACTGTTCCAAGTCAACCGGTTGAACTATTTCTTCGACTCGTGACAGGGTATCCGCTACTACGTTGTTCTTCCCAGAAATGTGCCTGACATCTGTTGTAAACTGCGAGATGTAATCTAGATGTCTGAACTGTCTTGGTGAGCAATTTTCTTTTCGTGAGTGAAACGCAAAACACAGGGGCTTATGATCTGTGTAGATGACAAAATCTCTTGCTTCTACCATATGTCTGAAGTACTTTATTGCTTCATATATCGCCAACAGCTCTCGATCGTAAGGAGAGTACTTCTGCTGAGCTGGACTTAACTTATGAGAGAAGAATGCTAATGGCTGCCAACCTTGTCCATCTTTGAACTGTTGCAGAGCTGCTCCGATTGCAGTGTCAGAAGCGTCCGTCACTATAGCTAGTTTCGCTTGGCAGTCCGGGTGAGCCAGCAGGGCAGCTCGACATAGTCCTTCTTTGCAGCTGTTGAACGCTTCTAGTTCCAACGAAGAAAACTTCACAGGGTGAGAACCTTTGACTGCGCCAGTAAGCAAAGCATTTAACGGGGCTTGATGTTGGGCGGCATCAGGAATGAACCTTCTATAAAAGTTGAGCATCCCTAAAAATCTTCGAAGCTCGCGTACTGTCTTCGGAACTGGAAAATTCACAATAGCCTCAACTTTGTCCGAAAGAGGTTTGGTGCCTTCAGCAGAGATACGATAGCCTAAAAATATAACCTCAGAGGCTCCAAATACACATTTAGAGGTGTTGATTACCATTCCGTATTCTTGCAATCTGGTAAATAATTGCCGAAGATGGTGCTTGTGCTCGGCTTCATCTTTCGAGAAAATTAGGAAGTCATCTAAATAGGCGTAAACGAAGTCTAATCCCCTCAGCATTTCATCAACAAAGCGCTGAAATGTCTGTCCGGCATTACGAAGTCCGAACGTCATGTACGGAAATTCGTAAAGACCGAACGGTGTCGTGATGGCAGTTTTGTGTACGTCCTCAGCACTTACAGGGATCTGGTTGTACGCTTTAACTAAATCTGTTGTTGAAAAAATTTTGCAACCGGCAAGATTGTGTGAAAAGTCATGAATGTGACGAATAGGGTATTTATCAGGTATAGTTCTGCTGTTTAACATCCTAAAATCGCCGCACGGGCGCCAACCATTGTCCTTTTTAGGTACTAAATGAAGAGGTGACGACCATGCTGATTCGGAGGGTCTGGCTATACCACTCTGGAGCATAGAAGCAAACTCCTCCTTAGCTATCTTCAATTTATCAGGGGCCAGCCTACGTGGTGTACAAGAAACAGGCGGTCCCGGCGTAGTGCGTATGTGATGTACGGTGTTATGTGTAGGTGTGCGATGTATACCATGGGGGCGAGTAATGTCGGGGTATTCCCTTAGTATGTCATGATACACAGACTCACCAATGATGCTTTTTATCGAAGAAATGATATCGGAAGATCGGGCAGGCAAAGCAGTGGTCGCGAGTGTTGTATTGCTATCTATTAATCGTTGGTTTCTGCAATCAACAGTAAGATTATAAAAAGATAGAAAATCTACACCTATTATCGCCTTTGTTACGTCTGCTACAATAAATCGCCAAGGAAAGTCGCGGCGCAAGCCCAGATTTAAATTTAATTCAATATAACCATATGTAGCAATGGAGCTACCGTTAGCGGCGTACAATTGAAATTTGGATAACGGTCGGCGTTCTTTTATATTGCTTCGAGGAAAAACACAGAGGTCACTACCGGTGTCCACTAAAAACTGCGTCTTCGTCCTACTATCGGTTACGAACAGGCGACCTGTACATTTGCAATCGGTTGTCGCCATTATCGATTGCCCGTTGCGTTTCCCGCTGGCGTCGATACAAAATCACAGGGCTTAACACATTTGAGTGCCTTATCACCAAACTTATTGTGGTACCAGCAGTTCGGGTACTTTTTGTATATCGAATGCGATCTCGTTTGTGTGCGACTGCTGCGACTAGGCGATCTTTGTCGATTACGGGAAATCCTGTCAATTTTACTAGATAATGCTGCGACTTGTTTTGATAGGTCTGCTATAAGATTGCTAGACGAACCATGTGATGATGTAGATGCTAGCTGATTCCCATATGGCGAGACGACATCGTGAACTCGATCAGCTAACTCGGCTAATTCCTCCAGCGTGGCCTTCGGTTGCGACGCAATAATTGATTGTGTACTGATAGGTAGGCGGCTTGTCCAAATAGTACGCAAGAAGTCATCCGGTATGCCGGGTCCTGCAAGATCACGCAAGTGGCGAACTAACTGCGACGGTTTTCTATCACCAAGCTCTACATTACCTAACAGCTGCATCACTTTTCGCTCCCGCGATGCCGAAAGACGTTTTATAAGCTCTTCCTTCAACTTCTCATATTTATTCGTAGTTGGTGGGGAAAGAATAATGTCTTCCACCTCGGTTGCATATTGCGGCTCCAGGTGTCCCGAGGCGTAATAAAATTTTGTACTATCTACTTTAATATTGTAGAGCTCAAATTGGCCCTCGAGCTGCGCGAACCACAATGCCGGCTTCTCTGCATAAAAGGGTGGAATTCTTATACCAACGCGGCATGTTTCGGCTTCGGAATTTTTGTTCTCACTCATACTCGTGTTTGTACGGGGTCACCAGTTTAGGAGGTTTATGCGTTTGAAGGTGTGAGAGTAAGAAATAAACTGACTTCTAATAGCAAACTGTAATTAATGCTTATTGAGTTACAAATTAATAATAAATTTTCATAATATACAAGCACAGCGAAACAATACAAAGACAATCTGACGTGAGTCTTTTTCTTCTCGTTGCTAAGCAACATAAAAGATATGTAGGGCCGCCACAAATTCTCCTCTACGCCTCTGCATTATATTTTCCATAATCTTTGACCGCATGGCGCCGTACAGTCGGTCGTGTATAGGAAGCAGTACGTTTGCGGTTTTGGAGGAGCCCATTGGATGTAACTAGATTGTTGTTTCATTAGCGAAGTGTCTGAGCAATGCTCGGTTTATTGTAGAAGTGTAATTTGTGCTAAATAGGTACTTACAATAGTAGTTTAGACAATAAGCAGTTTAGTAAAGTGTAAGATGTGTAGGCGGCTCTCCACTATTTCTAGCTAGAGCCTAAGTCGATCTCTCTTGTACGTGGTACAACCTACCGACTATTTAACGAGGCTCTGGCGAAAGCGATCTCGATCAATAAGATGGCTGGAATACCTCTATCTCACAGAATACCCTAGCCAAATAAACATAATTTATTCTTGTACTATAACGATGTTACTTGCCAAATTTCATAGTTCTAGGTCAACGGTAAGTACGCTACGGGTTTAGATTCCCTTGAGAATGTGTCCAAATATGCGTTTTTTGCTGAATAAACGGTCGTATCTTTTTTTTACGTAAACTTAGCAGTTTGATTTTTTTACAACTTCATGGGACCGTAGCCCTGACTATACAGTTCAAATTTCAGCTTTGACCTCCACGCATTCTCGACGTAGAGGCTCTTGACAGACAGACACACGGACAACAAAGTGATCTTATAAGGGTTCCGTTTTTCCTTTTGAGGTACGGAACCCTAAAAAGTAAGCAAGTTGAGATATCGAGACTTATTACTGCCGATAAATAGTGAAGCTCAATTCATGAATATTATTGGCGAGTTCTGTGGTCGAATGGCAGCAATAGCTTGTCATCGAGGATTGTGGGCTTGATCGAACTATACGATACTGATGTCCAATTTGAATGAAATAACCAAATTTACATACCTACAATGGTTTTTAGAACATAAGTCCAGCAAAATATGATAGCTCTTGCCAAAAATAATTATCGACACAGGGTTGAAAATCAGGTAATGGATGATCCCAAATCGTTTTGGAATTATATAAATTCCAAAAAAGGTAATAGAAGCCAGAAAATAATTATGAAGGATGGTCAGGAATTATCAAATGAACAATGCGTGAACGAGTTCGCGGAGTACTTTCACTCTGTTTACAGTAAGGAAAAGGCAAAACTGGACGTAAATGCAGCGGTGGCGGAGGCGGGCGGAGCCAACGGAGCGGCGCGCATCCACTTGGACCACTTGCAGTTGAGTGATGTACAGCGTGCGCTTCGGCGACTTAAGCCAAAGAAATCAGCGGGACCAGACGGTATGCCACCCTACATTTTTAAGGATTGTGGAAGTGTGCTGGGCAAACCGTTACTCCATATCTACAATCTTTGTTTAGGGAAGCCAGAATTTCCGGAATACTGGGGAATAACTCGGGTTATTCCAGTACCGAAAGGTAACGGAGGTACATCAGTGGATTGCTACAGGCCTGTGGCTGTACTGTCGACTCCGGCGAAAGTGTTGGAGTCTGCAATACATGACAGCATTTATTCTCAGGTCAGCGCCCAACTATCCGAAGCTCAACACGGATTTCGACCTTCTAAAAGTACCACCAGTAACTTGTTATCCTACGTGAACGGCATTCAAACAGTAGTGGACAGCGGGGGACAAATAGACGCCGCCTACTTTGACTACAGGAAAGCTTTTGACGTTGTCAATAATGATGTACTGCTTAGAAAGCTGGCAGGCGTCGGTTTTACTCCGCATTTACTAACATTTTTTGCATGCTATATGCGGGATCGGCGCCAATATGTGGAATACGCGGGTTACATGTCGACACCTTATTACACTTGGTCAGGCATAAGTCAGGGGAGTAACCTAGGGCCCCTGGAGTTCCTTATAATGGTAAACGACCTTCCGCATGTTCTTGAGAACGCGAAGTGCTTGCTGTTTGCAGACGACCTCAAGCTGTATCTCGCTGTAAAAGACAAGGAGGACTGTGAGAGGCTCCAGGAAGATATAAACAGAGTGGTTGCTTGGAGTCAGGACAATCTTCTAGAGTTCAACACTTCAAAGTGCGTCACAATAACTTTTTCTCGAGCACATACAACAGTGCAGCACTGCTACGAGATTGATGGGGCAGCTATGCCTAGAGTAAAAGAAATTAGAGATCTTGGCGTCCAATTTAATACTGGTCTAACGTTTCGGGATCACATCACTAAATGTTGTAAAAAGGCTTTTAGAAATTTAGGTTTCGTACTAAGGCAAGCCCATGACTTCACGAACATCAAAGCTGTTACAGCTTTATATAACGCCCTGGTCCGAAGTCAGTTAGAGTACAATTCAGTAATCTGGGCGCCTAACGAAGCTAAATATACGCTTATGTTAGAACGGGTACAGAACAAATATGTTAGGTATTTATATCTTAAGCAGTATGGTGTGTACCCTTTATACCCATTAATGTATCCAACATTATTTGTTTTGGGCATGGTGGGATGTGATCAGCTCAGGGTTCGGAGAGAACATTCATTGGCATTGTACCTATTTAAAATAATTAGAGGAAAACTATATAACGCAGATATCTTAGGTATACTAAATTTTTATGTTCCTGACCAATATGCGACGCGCCGTCGTCGTCCGAGTCTCTTGATGGAGCCGCGCTGTAGGACTAATCTCCTGAAGGAGGCGCCGCTGACTCGTGCATTCCGCACTCTTAACATGATTAATTTGGAAATTGACATCTTTGCTTGTACTCTGAATGAATTCACAAAGATATCATTCTGGACATTATGTTATAAATGACACAATAATGCCACAGCATACACATTATTAATTATTAAGATTTCGTAATGACATTTCATGATTGAGATTTTATTTCTGACAGTGAAATTTTATTATATTTGACATTTTGTGAGTGACATTTTATATTTGACATTTTATGATTATGATTTTATTATTGACATTTTAATACTTATTGACATTTAGTTTTATTATTGACTAAATTATTCTAATGTATGATTCTTGTATTCGTAATGTATTACTACAAATGACATAAGAATATTGCATAATTGTATTATCATATTGCTACTATTTTCAGATTTGATATTTGACATAGGTTATGACATTGTACTTTAATAATTTATTTGAAATCTTGCTACACTGTCGCATTGGGTAGTATATGCCTGTAATGATAGCTGTGTGTTGATAAATAAATAAATGTTTAAATAAATGTTTAAATGTTTACATTAAAAAAAAAAAAAAAAAAAAAAAAAAAAAAAAAAAAAAATCTGGACAATTTACACAGCGCCATCTAGTCCCAAATTAAGCGCAAAGCTTGTGTTATGGGTACTAGACAACTGATAAATGTACTTAAATACATTTTTTTGTAAATACATACTTATAATACATAGTAAACATCCAGGCCAAGACAAACAGACATGTTCATGCACACAAATGTTTGTTTTGTACAGGAATCGAACCCGCGACCTCGGAGTCAAAGTGGCCATTGCTAACCATTTGACCACCGAGCTCGTCAATACTAATCACTTCAGTATTAGCACAGTATAATGTACAAATAGTACAAATTTCATACCCCAAACCGTCTGGCCAGCGTGGGGAGTGTAGGCCAAATCCTCCTGTCTGTAACGGACAAGAGAGGGTCGTGCTCCTGTAGTGGAGACTAAAATGACCTGATGATGATGATGATGAAGTAATAGTACTACGTAGTATTAGGTCCAGCATTGCACATGTAGAGATGTAGCGTCTTTGTTAACAAATTATACCACGGGAAGTATTCAGATGAGCTATTTGATTTGATACCTGCCGCTAAGTTCTACTATCGTACAACTCGCCATAAATTAAAATTCCATCCATGTCATCTTGATAATTGGCTATCTCCAGGAGACACAGTGGTGGGAATTAGTGGTGGGCATTCGACCCGACAATTGACTTTGTATCACAGTTCGTTTTTTAAGACATTTTCTACCACGAACTGTGAAATTGTAGAATCAACTTTCCTTAGTAGTATTCCCAAATAAATACGCCATGGTAGCCTTCAAGAACAAAGTCATATTTATCTTAAAAGGCTGGCAACGTTTTGGCGACTCCGTGATTTCTATGGGCAGTCATGATTACTTTTCATTAGGTGTGCTACCCATTAGGTGTGTGATCGCTTGCTCTCATCCGAAAAAAAAAAATTGACACATGTACAAAATTCGACTTTTAACAAAGCCTAAATATTTTCCTGCTTAATCAATAGCTATTCACGATAAAGTGGGATCAGCAAAACGATGCTTATGTTCAAAAATCGCGAATCTCGACGCGGCCTAATTACTGCCCGATGAAAAAGTAATTCCGGCTCGCTGCCTATCAATCTGGGATTACAGAATACCCTTTATATTGTCCAACTCGTTTACGATCGCAAGAGAGATTGGCTTAGGCTTTAGCTAAAAATAGTGGAGAGCCGCCTACACATCTTACACCGTGAAGTGGGTTCTAGTGATATTATGTAAGGCTTTTGTAATATCTCCGTACATGGCATTGACGTATTATAATATACTAATGTTATTGTATTTAACTAATCTGTATTTTTTAAAATTATGTGGTTTTAGACAACTTCTGCATTGTCTAATATAAGTGCATGTGGCGCTAGGCTGTAAGTAATTGTTACACTAATTTAAAAAAAAAAAAAAGAACATGTATCAGCTTAATTAATAGTGTAAACAGTTTTTGGCAAGCCAAATAAATAACTAAATGGCCTCGACCTCTTCATCCGGGTGTGTCGTTGTTGGAGCATATACCTGTACCACTTTCAAATATACAGTTTTAGCACAAGATATGCTACTCTCGACGACACCTGGATATCTCCAGTAAGTGGTTGACGAGAGCTTTATGAACGAGGAACCTGACACCATCCTGGGAGAACTGGTCTTCTTCGTGGTATGCGAAGACGTTACCAGATTCGTCGATCACGGTGTCCTCCCATGTCGCCCAATTTCTGACAATCCCAGAATCCGGCATATCATGGACTTCAATTCTACTTTCTCACCCAGAATTGACAGATGTGGTCATGTGTTTGGAGCCGACGTAATCCGCTGTATTTTGTATGGTATTTGTCAACCAAACTCGTGACGAACTCTTGATAATATACCTGTCAAGGTATTTTTCTACCAAGTTCCGCAGTCATCATCATCATCATCATCTCAGCCATTGAAAGTCCACTGCTGGACATAGGCCTCCCCTCTAGATCTCCAATAAGACCGGTTGGAAGCGGCTTGCATCCAGCGCGATCCCATGGTCTTAATGAGGTAAATTGTTAAATTAATTAAATTAATTAATTAAATTGTCCGCAGTATTGCAAATCAAATCAAATCAAAATATCTTTATTCCTTGGACTTTATAAAGCACTTAGAAACGTCATACAAATTAAATATAAGAACATGTATCTAAATATTACTACTCTAAATCCGCAGAGCTTAGATTCACTTTCATCACACTATCTTGAATGTGAAAGTGTATTTAAGTGCCAGTTCCGGCGTTGGGGCTTCTTGAGAAGAACTGGCAAGAAACTCAAGGCCGACTCTTTTAATTGCCAATATCGTTACATTAAATACAAATACAATCATTAACATAACATAATAAATTGCGTCTCTCATTTAGCTTTATCGTAAAATATTGATTTAATTTTCTCGTCAACAAAT
Source organism: Hypsopygia costalis (assembly GCA_937001555.2). Lineage (NCBI taxonomy): Eukaryota > Metazoa > Arthropoda > Insecta > Lepidoptera > Pyralidae > Hypsopygia > Hypsopygia costalis. The sequence continues at coordinate 18,211,458 of OW443349.2, read as the reverse complement.
CGTGTCGTGACCTGTAAACGGCTGATGTAATCTCGCAGAGATTGGCTATTAGAAGGAAGAAATTAGCGACGCGGCCGACATGTGTTTTGCTGTGTAATCACTAATCACGCTGGCTGCCGTAACGCTTGGCGTTGGCGCGAAATGTTCATATATATAAATGAGTAACGCGAGCGATATTTCATGATGCGAACGTTTATATGACTACGGTAGCCACTTCACATCACGTGGGTCGTACGTTTTTTTTTATATTACGTCTGGTAGCAGACAAGCATACAGCCCATGTGATGTGAAGCGGTTTCCATAGCCATATTACCGCTCGTGCGCCGTGAGATGAGATATCGCTCGCGCGCCGCCACCCGCCGCTACCAACGCAGCAATTCCTTCTTTTGTTTCTGGTGACCTCACTTACTCGCAGGAACACAACAACCTTCAATCAGGGAATTGTTATTTGGCTGCGGTATTCTGTAAGGTACTTCCCCAGTCGAGTAGCTTACATAATACGCTATGGCCTACTTCTCTTTTCTCGCCAGAGCTTCGGTTGTCAGTCTACAGTGTGCACCACGTGCAGGTGAGGTTGGCTTTTGTTCAAAGATGTTGGTGAACGCTTGTTGACACTTGGCGTTGTATAAAAAAAACCGGTCAAGTGCGAGTCGGACTCGCCCACCGAGGGTTCCGTATGTACGTAGTATCATTATTAAATTTGATATTTTTCATTATAAATAAGAAATAATGCGTCGCAAAAAATTAATAAAATATATTTTGCAATGTGTACATCAAGCCCTTTCATATGATACCCCATTTGAACTAGTAGTTTCAATTTGAAATTTCGACACCCAATAAAAAATATAGACCCCCTATTTTTTAAGATCTATTTACAAATGTATAGTTTTGAGATTTATTCCTGTACTTGTAGTCTATAACGATGTTACTTGCCAAATTTCATAGTTCTAGGTCAACGGGAAGTACCCTATAGGTTTTGATTCCCTTGAGTGTGTCGAAATATGCGTTTTTTGCTGAATAAACGGCCGTAACTTTTTTCTACGTAAACTTAGCGGTTTGATTTTTTTTTAACTTCATGGGACCGTAGACCTGAGTATACAGTTCAAATTTCAGCTTGATACCTCCACGCATTCTCGACATAGAAATTCTTGACAGACAGACAGACAGACAGACAGACAGACAGACAGACGGACAACAAAGTGATCTTATAAGGGTTCCGTTTTTCCTTTTGAGGTTCGGAACCCTAAAAACAGTACGCGACCATTTCATATTACCTATAAGTCATTATGGGGTGTAAGTGGTTCCTCAACATCTATGAACCAAAGCCAACTTCACCTGCACGCGGTGCACCCTGCTGACTGACAAACGAAGCTCTGGCGAAAAGAGAGGTAGGGAGCGTAATTGTAAGCTACCCGACTGGGGAATTACCTCCACCTCACAGAATACCGCAGCCAAATAACAATTCCCTTGAGGGTTGTTGTGTTCCTGCGAGTGAGTGAGGTCACCAGAAATGAAGGAGATGCTGCGTTGGCAGCGGGGGTGGCGGCGCGCGAGCGATATTTTATGTTGCGAGCGTTAATATGGCTACGGTAACCGCTTCACATCAGGCGGGCCGTATGCTTGTCTGCCACCCGACGTAGTATAAAAAAAAAAAAAAAATATTTTGTTCTTGTTCTGCACTAACATGTTCATTCCACTGCTGGAATACGTTGCTGCTGAGATATTCTGGACTAGACGTTCTCTGGGCGTCGAAGTGAGCGTGCCTTACAGCTTTGTTACCTGTCATGGAAATTAGGAAGCCAATATAGTGTATAGCCAGTGGTATAGCTACAGAGGTTGAGCATGTTCGTCTGCCTTGACATAGTTGTCGGCCGGGCGTTCGACCTCGCGCGTAGCGAGTGGATTGCTTTTGGCCCTAAGGCGAAGGGCCGCCACAGTGGTTGCCCACGGGGCTCGTAGCGGCGGCCTTAGAGTTGCTAGTTTCCCCAAGCCGGTATCGCAGTTCGGGTATTTGCCTGTTAAGCAAGGATATAATAAGGATGACGGTCGATCGCTTCCGTTAGCCTGGTCATCCTACCGTAGGCGTTCTCTGGACGTCGGGAACTGAGCGTGCCTTACAGCTCCGGTACCTGTTATGGACATCAGATAGCCAGCTTTCTGGCGTTCAAATGTGGTAACAATTACACTAGGCGTACAGAGTGCGTCGGGAAGTGAGCAATCGACCCTCTTTAGGAGAGCGCGCCTACAATTCCAGTATCCATCGGGAGTGGTGGTAGGGTAGGGCCCCGATGATTGGGAAACCGAGCGTCGGTCACCAAGAGCTACTCGACTTAAGAGTGTCCAAGTAGCCTGCTCTCAGGTGAAAGGGGAGTAAGACCTGCTACCAATCTGCTTGAGTGCCCGGTTGGTTTACCGGGCGTGATAGCGGTGCGGGTACAGGTCCTCTCACCTGGTTGGTTTACTGGACGAGAGACTCGCAATCCTTTGATATAACCGTATGGTTGGTGCATATGGAAGTATTAGCTGTAGGCATAGGGTCCGTTCCTGGAATACGAGCCTTCCCTTCAATCAAAGGGGTTTTGAGCGTACTCCACTTTGCTCAACTGTGGCCTAGAGGAAGCCAGTTTTTTCAAGCCGCGCAAAGGCCACTGACTTGGCTTAAGGACTATCGTCTAATGACTACAGTCAGAACTGACAGCTTAATGTGCCTTCCGAAGCACTGAGGAATTAGAAGTAAATAAACCTATCCATAGAGAGGCTACGGTCGACGTTGCTTAACTTGCGTTACCGATTAGACCGAATAGAGTTTCTCATTTTATTCATTTTATGATCCGGTTGGATCCGGTTGATATGAGACGATTCCGGTGGTCGAATGGCTAAACATGTCCCCTTTGACCCCGGGTTCTTTAACCATGTCCACTTTGATCCCCGCACAAGACAAATATTTGTGTGCATGAACATGTCTGTTTGTCTTGGTCTGGGTGTTTTCTATATATTATATGTATGTATTTACAAAAAAAAAAAACGTTTTTAAGTATAATATCAGTTATCCAGTACCCATAGTGCAAGCTTTGCTTAGTTTGGGACTAGATGGCAGTGTGTAATTTGTCCAGGAATATTTAATTATTGTTTATTTTATACCTTATTTTTATTATATTCTTGAACATAAACAATAGTCTAGATTCGTGGGTGCAGTGTCAGTCTGTGTGGCGCACAGATCATCAATCAATCAGTTTCAGCTTTCAGGGCCGACCTAGATACAGCGCGCCCTCGCTGACAACGTTAATAGGATTAGCATCTGATAAAAATATGTTATATTAGCTTTTTGGGTTAATACTGACAATGTAACGTTATTCTTTTTAAAATAAACTAAGTAGGTACAGTATACGGCCCATATGGCATGCGTTACTATATACGCATATTTAAATATATGGATACTATTTAACGAAACATTAAATAAATCCATTGCAAACCTAACTTAACCTATTTTGCACATGCAGGATTTGATGTGCGATTAGATTATTTGGTGTACAAATCAAATCAAATCATCTTTATTTGCAGAATACAGTTACATAAGTTGTTACTCGGGTATACAAAGTCAGGTACAGTGTATTCAGCCCGCAAGCAGACGTGCAAAATATTTATGTCAACTTGTACTAATAATACTTAATAACAATTATTATTATTACAATGAATGCTGCTTTACAGAAAATTATAAAAAACTAGCGACCCGCCCCGGCTTCGCACGGGTGCAATGCTGATACTAAATGTACTACAGAAGGTCTTTGCGCTTTGTTCTATCCAGTCCTTCCCCAGTTATAGGCACACGCCGCCGGCTCCGCGGCCGGTACCGCCACAGCCGTTATGTCCCTGCATTTTAAATGTGTAATATCTTCTAAACTATTCATTTAAATTACATGCTGTGAAGGGCCATATTGATCTATATTAAATGCGCAATGTATTTAAGGTACTTAATTGGATAAGGATTAATTCTGTATTGCTTAAAATCGCTTCGTAAATAAGGCATTATTTCTTGTAAAAAGCAAAGGATAAAATAACGGTTATTGTGTGTTACCACTAAGAGATAGACATATACCATCGCGAACTTTTTTGTAGACCATTTTAAGGTGAACAATACTGTACTACATTATTTTGATCTATCTCGTTGGGTTCAGCCAGCGTTTGCAATGAAAGAGCAAAAAAATGTGTTTATTTACGACATCACATTAGAAACCTCTAAATTATCAGTGTTTTTCTACTATGTTATGCATATATTATACGTATAAACTTTCCAGTTGAATAACTCTATCTATTAAAAAAAACCGCATCATAATCCGTTGCGTAGTTTCAAAGATTTAAGCATACATAGGGACATAGGGACAGAGAAAGCGACTTTGTTTTATACTATGTAGTGATGACAATTATAAAAAAAAGTCATATACCTATATATTAATTTACTATTTAAATTTCATGAATTCTGAGACACTGTAAAAGGAAATAAGGGTTTTTTGTGGATCAATTTACATGAAGCAAACACACCTTGTACCCATTTTATACGAAAATTGCGCGGTCGGAGGAGAATGAAATTTCGCACACTTTTAGTTTATATAGAAAAGGAGTACAGAATGCAAATATATATTTTTAATTATACACGTTTTGACACACACACGCATGTAAATACTCTTTTGTTTACTGTTAAAGTCATAATTTTTTGGGGTGTAAGTGGTTCATCAACATCTTTGAACCAAAGCCAACTTCACCTGCACGTGGTGCCTTTTTGATGGTCGCCACTGTTAGTCCTGGCTCCTGGCTATACAGGAGACACAGTGGTGGAAATGTGTGGTGGGCCTCCGTCCCGTTAAATACCCTATATATTAAATGAAGTGTTTTTTTCATTACTTAATTTTTTTACATGATCATAATCATTCATGTCCAACTGAATGTTAAATTTAGTCTTATTTAAATAAAATAAATAAATAACCATCTATTTCAAACATAAGACATCCATAGAGGGGTTAGTGACACCATCTAGCGAGTGACATAATTTTATTAGCCAACGTACAAGGGAATTACAACCCAAAATATGTTTGTATTGTAATTTACTTGACTCTGCCAGTGACGACTGCCATCCAGTGCGCCTGGATGGGACAATGAAACCGACCAGCGGTCATTTTCAATATCGTCGCTGCGCGTGCAAAAGTCGCAATGTGTTTTTACCCATTTTACAGGAGACGCAAAAAACTGATTTTCTAGAAAAATATCTAAAATATTCAAACAATTTATTATTACTTGAATACATTATAATAAATGTGCGTAGCTTAGATTACTTTTAGATAGATTACATTATTAATAATGCTAAAATTAATCATACTAGACAAATATGACACATAGAGTTATTTACTTGAGTCGTAAAAACAAGCTATGGGCATTTAGAGCTCCTAGCTACTTTAAATTTATATGGAATTTATAGAAACTGGCCGTACAATGACACATAGCTACTTTTTAGAAAGCAATAATCGGGCGCAATTTTTGCTTCCACTTTAGTAAATTTATTTTAGCTATGTGAATTATAGTACATAGCGTGTTTTTAAGGAACTTTCGATGTATGAAAGTCACATAGCTACATTCCGCTACATTCCCTAACTCTTTAAATATTGCCTTTATCACATAGCTGTTTTTACAGTATGTGTGTATTGTAATGACGATTATAATGCACTAAAAATCGCAAAAAGGCTAAATAACACATAGCGACTTTTGCACGCGCAACGACGATATGCTGTTATCGCTGTCACGAACTCTATGTAGTTCTTACGCTACTGACGAACCCGGTGGTCGAATGGCTAGCTATGGCTACTGTGACTCCGAGGTCGCGGGTTCGATCCCCTCATAAGACAAACATTTGCATGAACATGTCTGTTTGTCTTGGTCTGGGTGTTTTCTATGTATTCATCATCAGGTCATTTTAGTCTCCACTACAGGAGCATAACCATCTATCGTCCGTCCCAGACAGAAGGAGGATTAGGCCTACACTCCCCACGCTGGCCAGACGGGTTGGGGAGGCCTGATCGATGTTTTTTAATGTATTTCTCTTACTCGCCTTGTACGACATCTACGGATAGAGACGGAGTGATTCTATTCTAGTCTGCCGGAAACCACACGGCAAACTGTAAGTAGTAGATAAATTCTATGTATTATATGTATATATTTACAAAAAAAATGTATTTAAGTACATTTATCAGTTGTCTAGTACCCATAACACAAGCTTTGCGCTTAATTTGGGACTAGATGGCGTTGTGTAAATTGTCCAGAAATATTTATTTTATTATTATTTATTTATTTACTTTTTTACGCACTATAGCGTGAAATCCGTCCACGTCTCGGCGTTGTATTAAATTTATATCTGGGGTCTATTCCAAAGAAATAGCTAAAAAGAAACGAAGTTAAAACCGAACACTAACAATTACTGAACAGGTTAGACTGAAGAGGTCAATTATACTCATGCGCTGATTGAACTCTACATCAACGTCTAGCACACAAAGACATTACAGTTAATTTTGAACCATAAAAATGAACTGTTAGAGTTTAAAGTCGATCGAAATTGTATGTTAGGTCTATTTTAAAGACCTAAGTCGAGAGCAAAACTATTCTTGTTTCAGACACAAAATAATTACTTTGTTTTTGTATTTTTATAGACTTTAGTATTTGAGGTTTAGTAGAGAATTTGAAGTATTTTAAGGTTGATGATCGGGTGTAAGTAACTTTCACTTAATTAAACTTAAACAGAAGGAAACAATGAGACTTTGTGCAAGAAATTCGTAGCGCATTAACAAAAATAAACAAATAGCGGTATCGATTTGGTATATGTTACCTGTTTTCAATTTTAAGAATTACTCTCAAAGACGTATGCAAAGAATGGCAAAAAATTTAAAAGAATGTGAACCCACAGGAAGGCATTTTATCTACAACTTTTCAATAATTGTCTTTGATTAACCCTAACGCCTTACCACGGCGGTAAGCGCGGTACTGGATGAAAGTCAGGCAAAACTTGTTTTTTCTAGCCACAATGGAGGCAGCTAGAACGCATCTTTAGGTAAAAAAAACCTTAGCTCATCCTACTTTTCAAATATTTGCACGTGATTGAAAATGACCTTATATAGTTGAAGGCGATGTCTATTTCTATTACAGTGACGCAGTGTCCTATTTTGCCGGCGGTATATTAAGTGCCGCCGCGTCTCTCGAGCGTCACGGTTCGCGGCAGGTGAAACTTTACACCTGCTATCGACAGGTACGGTTATACCACTATCACTTTGGAGTTAAGTATTCACTATCCGAAAGACGTTAAACGTTTTGACGTGTTTTTAATTTTTTATATGTCGAAATTCTTTTTTAGCTGAAAAGCTTAGCTAGAAAGCTACGGCCCACCTGATATATATTCTTTCTTTTTACCTGACTAAGAAGGGAGAGTTATGTTTTACGTATGTATATTCCTTTGGCAAGGTCTACTGCCTAAACCACTTAATAGATTTCAACGTATGGAGTGTCATTGGTTTCAGCTCAGCTATGAGACTGACTAATAAAGTATAGAAGAGGATAATAATAAAAAAAGGGGGTGTGGCTGTGTATGGACACGGCCGTGTGTTATACGTGATTACGATAGATACACTAAAGTTATCTCAAAATGGCAGGGCTTGCCCTCCCCTGTACGCGATGTTCCATACTTAGACTTAGTCCATACTAATATAAAAATAAATAATAAATTCTTTGATCCTTCATCTATCCAGTGGTTTGATTGAATTTTGGATGGAGAGGATAGATTCGTAGCTGCAATACCAAACTGTATCCGCCGATTTGGTTATCATTCATTTTTCTTATTTGACTCTCTTTGAAAGCAATTTTAAAGACTTATTCACGTCAAACAAAGTTTGAATTTTCAGACGAGAGAGAGAGAGAGAGACCGAAACAGATTTCGGTTAATACGTTCTTGTTAATTTTGTCTATCTGGAAAGACGATCAGTCTTTTAAGAGATTTGATTTTTACTTATAATTTAGTCACGCAGTATTTATTGTTTATTAGAGAGAGGGGAAAACGAGTATGTGGGTCATCTAATGGAAAGCAACCGCTCATGGAGATCAGAGATCAGCAACTCCAAGGGGTCGCAGATCCATTGCCAGCCTATACTCCTTCCATTATTTGAACATAACAACCCACAAAAGAATTGTTATTTCGCTGCGGTATTCTGTGAGGTAGAGGTACTTCCCCAATCGGGCAGCTTAAAAATACGCTACCTCTCTTTTCGCCAGAGCCTTGTTAGTCAGTCAGCAGGGTGCACCACGTTCAGGCGAGGGTTGCTTTTGGTTCAAAGATGAACCACTTACACCCCAAATATATTGTCGCAAGTCGCTAGCTTTAGTGTTTGCTGTGCACATTTCTAACTCGTCTATTGGCGATACGGAATTCATGTCGGCCGGTAACTCGGTACCATCCGAAACCCGTTGGGGGTTATGCCAATGTATTATTTATATTTGCGGTTCTATTTGCAAATATTCACAAATTGCGACGTAATCGGAATGACAGCGGCGGATTGGATGGCCAATTCGTTTTGCAATTTTAAAATTGCGTTTTGATGGTACACCGTGGATACTTCATACAAATGCTACGTTGTAAACACCTAATCTCTAATCACCTGATCGTGCTTCGGAGGCCACGTTAAGGTTAGTTAAGCCAAGTCAGTGGCCTTTAGGCGGCTTGAAAACACTAACCTCCGCCAACCCCTTCTCTAAAAAAAAACCGGCCAGGTGCGAGTCAGACTCGCGCATATAGGGTTCCGTACCATTATCTATAAAATCGGCAAAAAAATCACGTTATTTGTATGGGAGCCCCCTTAAATATTTATTTTATTCTATTTTTTATAGCATTTGTTGTTATAGCGGCAACAGAAATACATCATCTGTGAAAATTTCAACTGTCTAACTATCACGGTTCATGAGATAAAGCCTGGTGACGGACTGACGGACGGATGGACGGACGGACGGACGGACAGCGGAGCCTTAGTAATAGGGTTCCTCGTTACCCTTTGGGTACGGAACCCTAAAAGAGCTGTAAACCCCTTCGATTGAGGAGAGACCCGTTTTTTTTTTTTTTTTTTTATACATAAAGCAGTTACCGTAGCCTATGAACGCCTGTAACACCAGAGGCATCACACGCGCGTTGCCGACCCTGTAAAAACCTCTTCACGCCTTTTTTGAAGAACCCCATGCTGTAGTCCCCTGAGAAAACCTCGACAGGCAGTTCATTCCACAGCTTGACAGTACGCGGAAGAAAACTTCTCTGGAACCGCACAGTACGTGACCACTTAGGCTCCAATGTGTGAGGATGAATTCCCTGTCGATGGCGAGCGGTGCGACTGTAGAAGGAGGCCGTTGGCATCATATCAAACAACCCCTCTGAAACACACCCCATTGTACACTTGTACAGACGGTAGAACACACAAAGGGACGCAAAATCTCTTCTCAGACTTAACGGTTCTAAACCGTCTGTTAGTTTGGGATCGTCGACAATCCTCACAGCGCGCCTTTGAATCGAGTCACAAGGTGCAAGCTGGTATCTAGGCGCTCCCGCCCATAGATGGCAACAGTACTCCATATACGGCCGTACTTGAGCATTGTAAAGCATAAGTCTCTGCCGCGGATTGAAGTACTGCTTCGCCCTGTTGAGCACACCTAGTTTCTTCGACGCCAGCTTGACCTTCCCCTCCAGGTGACAACGAAACTGGACGTCGCTGGAGATTTCAACTCCAAGAATCCCAGTGTAAAATCCCAGCAGTGGGATGAATAAGGGTTGTCGACGACGATGACGACTTTGTGTGTACGAATTGTGTGGACTAGATGGTACTGTGTAATTTGTCCTGGAGGAAGTTTACACTATACTATCATCCATCATCATGACGAGCTCGGTTGCGTAGCGGTCAATGACGCGGCTTCGACACCAACGCTCGTGGATTCGATTCCCACACAAGACAAACATTTATGTGCATGAACATGTCTGTTTATCTTGGTCTGGGTGTTTTCTATGTATCATAAATATGTATTTACAAAAAAAAAGTATTACGTATGTTTATCAGTTGTCTAGTACCCATAAAACAAGCTTCGCTTACTGTGGGGCTAGATGGCGCTGTGTAATTTGTCTTTTTTTTTTTTTTTTTTTTACCTTTCTTTGGGTGGCAGACAAGCATACGGTCCGCCTGATGTGAAGCGGTTACCGTAGCCATATTACCGATCGCAACATAAAATATAACGCTCGCGCGCCGCCACCCCCGCTGCCAATGCAGCATCTCCTTACTTTCTGGTGACCTCACTCACTCGCAGGAACACAACAAACCTCAAGGGAATTGTTATTTGGCTGCGGTATTCTGTGAGGTGGAGGTACATTCCCCAGTCGGGTAGCTTACAATTACCCTCCCTACCCCTCTTTTCGCCAGAGCTTCGTTTGTCAGTCAGCAGGGTGCACCGCGTGCAGGTGAAGTTGGCTTTGGTTCAAAGATGTTGATGAACCACTTACACCCCAAACTGTCTGTCTGACAATATGTAGTCCAAAACTAAGCAAAGCTTGTCCTATAGGTACTAGATAACTGATATTAAACTTAAATACATTTTTTTATAAATGCAAACATACAATACAAGCCAAACAATCAAAAATCAAAAAGTTTATTTCAGTTTACATGGACAGTAATTGTAAATAATGTTGGAGCTCCCTTTTAGGCAAACAAGATGCCTGTATTAGGAGACTCCGCTCTTCGTTTGTATATATACATACGTATTTATGTTTATATTATTAACTACTAGCGGCCCGGTACGTGCTTCGCTACGTATAAAGTGAAATAATAAAAAAAATTCATTGGAACACCAAATTCATTTATTCAAACAAAAAAAATATTTTATTAATTTCTAGCAATTTTAAAACTTAATCCAAAACATTTGGATAAACAATATTTTTTGATTTTCCATTTTGAGCATGAATAAACAAACGGAATAAATAAATATACCGACTCTGGAACAGGCAACATAAAGTCGAAGCACGTCGAAAATGAAATGACCGCATGAATGACATAACAACATGATTGTACAGTCAACACTGAAAGAAGTTTCAATTTGACAGCACAATCCCCATCTGAAAAAAGTTTCAATATGACAGCAAAATCCCCATTAACTTATTTCATTTATTGAATTCATTTGTTACAAAAAATGTGATAAATGAAGAACCGCTCCACCGATTTTGTGGAAACTTCACACAAACCATCTATTAAATAGTCCGAATAAACCCTAAAGATTTGGTTTGGATAGGTGAGCCCGTTCTTGAGTTATAAAATTACAACGAAAAGTGGCATTGATTTTTATATATATAGATATGTACAAGTATTTCAAAATAGAAATATACTACTAGCTGCCCGCCCCGGCTTCGCACGGGTAGAAAGTGATATTTAAGTTTCCTCGCATTTTTCTTTTCTCTCCATAAGAACCTAATAAAAATATCAAAATAAAAATTTGCAGAATTTGTCGAGCCGTTCTCGAGTTTTGCGCTTAGCAATTGTTTTGCCTTCCTGGAACCTCCCCACTAAAACTTGAACTTTATGGTATGGTATTATAATTTTACGTATTATTGGTATTATTAAGTCGTTTGTATGGGAGTATAGAAAAGTGTTGTTGTTTCTGGCAATTTTTTAATTTTTTCTCTGCGTAAGAACCATCCTTGTAGTTCAAGGAATATTCTAAAAAAGAATTATTGAAATCGGTTCAGCTGTTCTCGAGATTTGTGCTTAGCAACACTTTCAGCGATTCATTTTTATATTATAGATACACCCTTATGCATATGCATCTTTCATATATCAGCATAAGAGGAGCAGCTTATATGAGAATAAGCCATAGAATCTGATAGAATTCATGATAAACACGTCAGGATAAGTAATTACCTAATTTCAAGCAGGCATTGTGAGCCCTACACCAGAGAATGCACATCAAACTTAGGCAACTCTGCTATGACATGATCGATTACGTGTATTCATTGCAGGATCAGCATTTATGCCGTAGCGATCCGGCGCATACAAGCCAGTCGCCATAGCTTAAATATTTGTCTAAATATTGGTTGAAATAACTTAATAACTTCGTATTTTAAAATTGTGTTTTTACACACTAGCTTAGTTGTAACTAAGTAACTAAGTTGTAACTAAGTAACCACCAACGTAAATGAAGTGAGTTTGGAAAAATAAATTTTATTTATCACAAAACCATAGCACCAATAGTGAGACTTTACAGTGGTATAGATTCTATAGGTGAAAGATACAGTGATACCTTTTTCAAGCCCAATGTTATAGAACGACCATTCAATACAAATGTCGTATCGTTACCAGACGTTTATGCAGAGTGTAAAAGGGATATAGTGAGACTTTACAGTAGTACCTATAGATTCTACAGGTGAAAGATACAGTGGTACCTTTTTCAAGCTTATTAACCAGCCGAATGTTACAGTACGGCCACTACATATAAATGTCGTATCATTACCAGACGTTTATGCAGAGAGTAAAAAGACACTTGCTATTGCTATAACACGTAATAACCGACACTACTCTTCACAAGTCCACCGTCAAATTGGCGGAGTCACCGCGGCCATGTCAAGTGTCTTTCAATCTAAACTGACAGGAGTTAATTAAAGAGAAGGATAGATGTACACCACGGTGGTAAGTGCGAGAGGGATGGAGGTTATTCGCTCGATAGTCTAGCTTGAAGCTAGTTTTGATGTTATTATTATAAAAAAACCGGACAAGTGCGAGTCGGACTCGCCCACCGAGGGTTCCGTAGGTACGTAGTATCATTATTAAATTTGATATTTTTCATTATAAATAAGAAATAATGCGTCGAAAAAAATAAATAAAATATATTTTGCAATGTGTACATCAAGCCCTTTCATATGATACCCCATTTGAACTAGTAGTTTCAATTTGAAATTTCGACACCCTATAATAAATATAGACCCCCTATTTTTTAAGATCTATTTACAAATGTACAGTTTTGAGATTTATTCCTGTACTTGTAGTCTATAACGATGTTACTTGCCAAATTTCATAGTTCTAGGTCAACGGGAAGTACCCTATAGGTTTTGATTCCCTTGAGTGTGTCGAAATATGCGTTTTTTGCTGAATAAACGGCCGTAACTTTTTTCTACGTATACTTAGCAGTTTGATTTTTTTTTAACTTCATGGGACCGTAGACCTGAGTATACAGTTCAAATTTCAGCTTGATACCTCCACGCATTCTCGACATAGAAATTCTTGACAGACAGACAGACAGACAGACAGACAGACAGACAGACAGACGGACAACAAAGTGATCTTATAAGGGTTCCGTTTTTCCTTTTGAGGTTCGGAACCCTAAAAACAGAGATAGATACTTGATATCAGTCTTTGTAAAACAACTTGGAAGTGCTGTCCGTGTTATTGGCTTCATATAGTGTTCCAGGAGTCCATAACGATCATATGGGTCACCTGTTGGAATACAATCACCACCGCCCATGGAGATCAGCAATACCAAGGGGTCGCCAGTTCGTTGCCAATCTATACTCTTATCTTTCTTCCTTTCTGGTGACCTTACTCACTCGCAGAAACCTATCTTTTGGCTAGAGCCTCGTTGGTCAGTCAGCAGGGTGTACCACGTGCAGGTGAGGTTGGTTTTGGTTCAATGATATTAATGAACCACTTACACCTCAGGTATGTCCTAACAATTCTCACGCATAGCTAGTAACTTTACGTGTTAGCATTTTTTTGTAAGTCCATATTCGAACATTTTTTTTCTCCAAAGAAATGACTACTGACAGTAGGTACAGTTGATTTAGCGAGCAGTCTGCATTCAGCTAATTTGACTGTCTCTCGGCGCCGACTTCGAAATACGGAGTTGCAGTAAGTACTAGAAAATTTATTGGATGTGGCAATTTTAGATTGGAGAACCAAGGAAATGATACTTTTTGGTGGGAACACGTTGAGTGAGGTTGTGCATCTTACCAAATTATCGTAATTTCATTATTATAATAATAAATAAGTAAAGGTCAAAGTACACACTATCATTTAGTCCCATCCCCAGTCATGAAGATTACTGATATTATACTAAAATATTTAAAAAAAAAATCTATGCTAATATTATAAAGCTGAAGAGTTTGTTTGTTTGGTTGAACGCGCTAATCTCAAGAACTACTCATTCGAATTGAAAAAATCTTTCAGTGTTAGATAGACTATTTTTAGAGGAAGGCCTTTCGCTATATAACATCACGCTACCACCAATAGGAGCGGAGCACCAATGAAAAATGTTGCAAAAATGGGGAAAAAATATTCCTTTTGAGAGCTACCGTTGCGTAAACGGTTCAAGTCACGCAACAATTATATACGATTGAATTATTCATCTTAAAAAGTTCTAAAAATAAATCCGTGATAGCATATGTCTATCTTTCAAGATTAGCTCACTATATAACCTTTCAAATGGTAACCTTACGCTTTACTATCAACGCTCTGTCACACGCAGACGAAGTTGCGCGAGGCAGCTAGTGCATACATATAATACGTAGAATACGTAGGGTGTTTTCTACACCCTGGCCAAGATAAACGGGAATGTTCATACACACAAATATTTGTTTTGTACTGGGATCGAACCCGTGACCTGGTCGAAGACCTTGAGACATTGAGACCTCCATTGTGGCTAGAGATAAGAAAAGTAATTGCATTCGGTCCGGCATTCACTCAGTCCTGCGCCATTTACAGCCGTGGCAAGACCTTAGAGCTAGTTAAAAACTATAATTGGAAAGATGTAGACAAAATAGTTTCCTGTGCGTTCACATTCTTTTTCGTTTCTATGCGCACAGCATGTGTACAGTGCTACAAACTTATCTGACCCGGTGGCCAAATTTAGAACTAAAGCCGCCATCTTGTAATGTAGTATTGCCAGGTACAATTAATTTACTTACCGCGTATGCACATTCCATTGAGGTGTATTTTTTTTAATACATATTATCTTTTTCTACACATATTTCATTTCTTACAATAAAAAATCGTCAACGAGTTGTTTCTGTGCAATGTTATAACTCTCTAATATTATATAAGGTGCTTTTTTTGTATTAGCCAGGAATTTAATGGCAGATAGTATTAAGCCTACTTGTTACGTTAGTGAAGAAATATGGCGTCCCAATATCATTAATAAGCTTTGAAAAAATAAATAACGTAGTCAATGAACTGGTTTCATAGTGCTTAATACATTCCGCGCTATCAGATGAAGTCGATAATAACAATAACAGCTGTACGTAGGTAGCGTCGTCCCAATTGCATATTTCCTTTAAAATGCGTTGTAATCAAAATAGGATAGGTAAAAAAAATGTAATCAAATGTAAAACTGATAGGTAATAATAACATACACTTACAGGAGGGCAGATGATTGTCCTTATCAAGATCATTGAACTTTTCATCACACTTATTATCACAGATTTTGAACTGTCAAATTAATATCATAATAAATAAATAATAAATATTGTCAGACAAATTACACAGCGCCATCTAGCCCCAAAGTAAGCGAAGCTTGTGTTATGGGTACTAGACAACTGATAAACATACGTAAATACAGTTTTTTTTTTGTAAATACATACTTATGATACATAGAAAATACCCAGACCAAGACAAACAGACATGTTCATGCACACAAATGTTTGTCCTATGTGGGAATCAACCCCACGAGCGTTGGTGTCGAAGCCGCGTCATTGACCGCTACGCCACCGAGCTCGTCGAATAATGTATGTGTTTGTTTATGGAAACATCATAAAAACACTTAGTTACGATGTTAGTTTTCAAAAATAACGCAGTCACATAACATGTTCTACAAAAACTTGGCGTGTTTAAAAGCTCATTCAAATTATTTACACAAAATCACAATTAGTCACTAATTTATCCACGTCTACATACATGTTTTACCACTTTTTTGCCATGGAATGTCTGCGGAAAAAGTCCACTACCGCTTTCTGGAACTGATCGAGGTCTATCTGTACTGAATTTCGTACAGATATTCTGCGTGCGCATTTACACTCGCGACAAGAAACCATACCATACCATTTCGAGAAATTTGTACATTTCGTAAAACTGCGGCGTATAGGCATGATTAGGTCAACACACGGACGAATCACGGTTAACACTGTTTTCGTTTCCTTGGATCCTTTCTTCCTTCTTTCTCGCGGCGCGAGCGCTGTTGCCGTGCCGCCCGTGCGGGGGCGGGCGGCAGGAGATCAAGCGACAGACATCGCTGCGAAGCGGCGGCGTTTACAAAGGGCGGCCCAACATTTGAGTAAACTTTGACTTTACCGCGGTTATCACCGTGTTCGGAAAGCGTTTGGCAGCTCGTGACGTAGCCTTTCGGCACGGGTCATACCCGAGCGCATTGACCACGCCGTCTAGACTGCGACACAGAGGGATGGATCATACAAAGTAAACTAATCTTTTCATGATGCGATTTTATTTCCTAAGAGAAAAAAAATAACACGTGGGGCACAAATTTCATTTACTATCGAAATCGGCATATGTAATACTACTACCCTTTTCAATCCTGGCAGATAAATCAAAAGCTCCCTGTATAATAGCTATGATCGCGACTTAACGTGGTGCATTTTTAAAACTAATCAACAAAAAATAGAAGGCAATTGATATTTAATTGAAACACCACACAACACAATTAATAAGTATATCAATGCTATTATTTTAATAGTGTATATACTTCTTTGATTTTTATGTTTCCTCTAAAACTGGCGGCATTTCGTTTAATAGCAACACTTAAGTCGATCGTACCGCCCCCGCCACCGGGCCAGATAAGTTTGTGGCACTATACATGCATAGGTGTTATAATGGTGTATTCCCACTTTGCTGCCGCCTTGCAGACTGCCTTGGTGCTGTGCTATGTTACCGCGCGTGTCGCAGGTAAAGGCGCGCGTGCTGGAACGGTCCGGCCGCCGGGCATGTGTACATACACCATTAGAGATATAGAGGAAACGCTTTGTAACAATTTTTACTGCCGTGCTGCCTATGGCCCGCCTATATGTGTATAAAATGACATGCGTATATCTGACGAGACGATCTTTTTTAATTTCCAAATCAGGTTTGATTCGATTATGCTTTATTAGATAGTTAATTGATTCATGCATCTGCTAACGGTAGTGGGTGGGTGCCGGCCGCCAGTAATTTGCATGAACTAATTGGTGGCAGAAGCACGCAAAGTAGTGTAGATCATATTGCCTGTATCCTTTATTATACATTTAAACTATTATAATGTTACCGCATCTACACTTACTCCTTAAAGCATCCACGACATGGCGGCCATAGCTCTCGAGGCGTCTGATTGCCGCCGCGAATATTTATTAAATAAATATTGGTTCGTTTCATTTGTAGAGTTCTGTGGCGCTGAAAACTGTCAAGTTGGAGTTTCGTCTTTTTTGGGTAAACAGTCGTCTTGTGCCGCTGAAAGGTTCAATATTTTTAGTTCAAAGACTCGCTTTGAATTGCTCTGTGTAGACAGTTTACGAAGAAATATTTAAAGTAAAGGGAATTTTAAGGAGAAAGTAAATATTATTTGATTTTACTATACATGTCATAATCTGTGCTTTGGAGGGTACGTTAAGCCGTCATGTCCAGGTGTTGTCGTTAGATCTTTTGTTAAGTCAAGTCAGTGGTCTTTAGAAGGGCCTGCTGGTCGAATGTCAAAGGCTATTTTGACTCCGAGGTCGCGAATTCGACCTCCGCACAAGACAAACATGTGTGGGCATGAAGATGTCTGTTTATCTAGGCCTGGGTGTATCCAATGGCTGTTCGGGTTGCCTAGATTCTGTAGTGCTTCAGATGCCAGGGTAGATTGCTTCCACGCAGTCATGCGTAAAAGAACGGCATCCCTGATGCGCCGAGTCCGGGGCAGTGACTACGGCATCCTGGAAGTTATTGCGGACAAGCTGTGTCCGGTGTGGAGACATTGGATTACATCATAAGCTTCCTCACACATAAAATACAGAGAATGAAATCTCAAAATGTTACTAACATAGGTTTTAAGTGCAATTGTATACTAACATAGTCTATGGACCCTTAGGACCTTCTGATAATAAAGTATTCTTTTTATGCTACGTCGGGTGGCAGAAAAGCTTAATGTGAAGCTGTTACGTAGCCATATTAACGCTCGCAACATAAAATATCGCTTGCGCGCCGCCATCTCCCCTGCCAACGCGGCATCTCCTTCCTTTCTGGTGACCTCACTCACTCGCTGGAACGCGGTATTCTGTGAGGTGTAGGTACTACCCTAGTCGGGCAGCTTACAAATACGCTGTAAATACCTTTCTTTTGCCAGAGCCTCTTTTACCAGTGGGCAGGGTGCACCACGTGGAGGTTAGGTTAGTTTTGGTTCAAAGATTTTATTGAATACCTTACATCGCTATATAGGTATGACTAGTCACTACATAGTATAAAACAAAGTCGCTTTCTCTGTCCCTATGTCCCTATGTATGCTTAAATCTTTGAAACTACGCAACGGATTATGATGCGGTTTTTTTTAATAGATAGAGTGATTCAACTGGAAAGTTTATATATATAATATAACATAGTATAAAACAAAGTCGCTTTCTCTGTCCCTATGTCCCTATGTATGCTTAAATCTTTGAAACTACGCAACGGATTATGATGCGGTTTTTTTTAATAGATAGAGTGATTCAACTGGAAAGTTTATATATATAATATATGCATAACATAGTAGAAAAACACTGATAATTTAGAGGTTTCTAATGTGATGTCGTAAATAAACACATTTTTTTGCTCTTTCATTGCAAACGCTGGCTGAACCCAACGAGATAGATCAAAATAATGTAGTACAGTATTGTTCACCTTAAAATGGTCTACAAAAAAGTTCGCGATGGTATATGTCTATCTCTTAGTGGTAACACACAATAACCGTTATTTTATCCTTTGCTTTTTACAAGAAATAATGCCTTATTTACGAAGCGATTTTAAGCAATACAGAATTAATCTTTATCCAATTAAGTACCTTAAATACATTGCGCATTTAATATAGATCAATATGGCCCTTCACAGCATGTAATTTAAATGAATAGTTTAGAAGATATTACACATTTAAAATGCAGGGACATAACGGCTGTGGCGGTACCGGCCGCGGAGCCGGCGGCGTGTGCCTATAACTGGGGAAGGACTGGATAGGACAAAGCGCAAAGACCTTCTGTAGTACATTTAGTATCAGCATTGCACCCGTGCGAAGCCGGGGCGGGTCGCTAGTTGGGAATAAATGAATAAATATAAATCTTTGAATGTTGATGCGAAAAAAAGAAAATGTGTTTAGAAGAAGAACTAAAGGAAATATAATCTCAAGCCTATTATGTATTCATTTGTGAAAATTTCTCTCATCAATACAAAAAACTTCAATAAGCAATACTCTCGCAAAGTGGCTATAAAGATCAATTTTAATGGAGTGAATTGCCGACGAAAACGTTGAAATATAGCGAGAGTTGGGAAAATTCGGTGTTATTTATATGGCCGATGTGGTGTAAAGCATAAAGTTACATTTATCAGAAAACATCGCGGCCCCGGGAGCCGAAACAAGCCCGCCCCACGGGGCTCGCCGGCTTACGTATAGGCAGGGAGACCGCCGCTGAAATAATTATAACTCAACTCTCACAACTTCCACGTCATGCTGAATAACAAGCGACCCTCTGGTGAAAGAGAGGATGGGCACATCGACGTAATCTCCACTTCGCAGTGAACAGCCGCCAAATAAAGTACACATATTTATCTTTATATATATAATTGTACTGTACGTGTGCATGTCACTGAATTCCTCCTAAACGACTGGACAGATTTGAATGAATTGAAAAAGATTTTTTTATATGCGTTTGGGTAGCGCCCTGGATGGTTTAGATTTACAAATTGTCCCGGCAGATGGCGCTGCACTATGGGAACGGGAAGATTGAGCCACAGCGAAGCGTGAGCGGGCCGCTAGTACTATATATATATATATACTGACAAGTTTAATAACGAGCCAGCTTTTGATCAACGAAAATTTATATGGACCAGTCTGAGTACAAGTCGCGGTAATATAACATACATAAATTAATGATTGATGTGTGAATACTTCTATTGTCTAAATGTCGCTTATTGACGTTTGCAAGGGTATCTCCAGGGCAACCCCGCTGCTAACGCAGCATTGTTTCGTGTCTGGTGACCTCACGCTTTCCCAGAAACATAATAACCCTAAAGCCTATTGCTATTTTACTATCCTCTTTTGTGAAGTGGCGGTAATTACCTAGTAGAGTTGAGCATTCCCAAACCACCCAAAATACTGTGCATTTATGATACATTCTCAATAAGTACATATAAATGTCCATTAATTGTAGTTTTTGAAAAATGAACAGCGTATTTATATGTACTTACTTGTTATATTACTTTATAGATAATGCCCGGCATTTTGCCAATGTCTATTAGCTTCTTGCGGCCTATCTTAATTCATATCAATGAATACCAAAATGTTACACTAGTTTCTCGGACTATGAATCCCAAAGCGCTTCCCAAGTAACAAATTGGCAAAAATTCTTACACATGCTCCTTACAGCCGTTAAGTTGTTGAGAGAATTTTATACTTTGGCGGTTGTTTGAAATATTACGCGAATTTGTCACCGGCTCTCATAACGCATTATTTTGAAGGCTTTCAGGGCCCTTGGGCCACAATTGATTTTGATTTGAGGCAATTTTTTATAGGCTTTTATTTAGTTTCACCTGTCCTGATGTCCCAAAAGCTTCCTACTCCTACTAATTTCTTCTGATTCAATTCGTTGTGAGTTCCAAGGCAGCCGTAGTTTTACCCCCGGACTGCAATGGTATTACTAACTTGTCACAATTAAAGACCTCGACATGCTTGAGGTTTGTGTCGAAAAAAAATTGAGATCGATCATGTCCTTGAGGAATGATCATCAAATACATTTTCCATTTCAATCAATGGAAAACATACACTCAGCGAATCTACTCGCTCCACTCAACTTCAATTTCGGCTCCGTGGGCTAGATTCTGGTCTAGTTATTTATTTAGCTTAGCACATGTTTGGTGGAGACCCATTCTTATTTACACCGCAGTGTCTATGACAGCCCGCTTCTTTAGAGAGACATGCTTTTATACAAATAGTTTGTTGTTATTTTAGACGATGTCATGGAATATTCTAGCGGCGATTTTGCGAGGTGTCACGTCTCGGCTCTGTGCAGCGGAGTAGGATGTTTTATATAGACTAGGAGCTGTTTGTGGATTTTGTACATAAAGTGTAGTTACACTATCCAATCGATCTGCAGAGGATCTAACGCCAAAGTTGAAGTCCTTTTTCTTGAGACGAGCTCAGTGGTCGAATGGTTAGCAATGGCCTCTTTGACTCCGAGGTTGTGCGTTGGATTCTTGCACAAGAGAAATATTTGTGTGCATGAACATGTCTGTCTTGGTCTGGGCGTTCTTTATGTATGTATTTACAAAAAAGCACAAGCTTTGCGCTTAATTTAGGTCTAGATGGCGCTGTGTAATTTGTCCAGAAATATTTATATATTGTTTATTTATATTTAGCTTGGGGTGTAAGTAGCTCATCAACATCTTACGAGCTAAAGCCAACCTCACCTGCACGTGGTGCACCCTGCCGACCAGCTAACGAGGCTATGGCGAAAGAGAGGTAGGACGCAGCGAAACATCATACTGTGCTCGGGGTTTCACTGGTCAAATTGGGAGAGGGGCACAGTGCGGTCGTTCGCTCCAGGCTTGGCCAGCATCCGACTGGGGAAGTGCCTCCACCTGGCAAAAAACCGCAGCCATAATGGCTATGCTGTGTTCCTGCGAGTGAGCTAGGTCACCAGGGCTATTTTAGAGGAGTTGTTATGCTGACGGCGGTGAGACCAGCGGCTGTCGAACCGCCGTTAGCGGTGTAGGCGCGGCGTGTTGGCGCGGCGGTCAGGGAGACCCGGTAAAACGGCTGTCCGCTGGCCGCCCGCAGGTCAGTAGGGTTCCCGAACCCGGGGATCACCTAATCTCCGCCCCGGGAGGCTGAACCGCCAGCCTGTGTAAAGTACCTGTTGTAGTAGTCGTGCCGGAGGAGGAGACCGGAGTGGACCCGGCTGCTGCAGCAGGGGGGGACCGGGGGCCCTTCCGCCCGCCGCGCTAGCAAATCGCACAACCTGCACTGTACTGCGGGGGTAGACACCGCGCTTTTGTCTCTTGCGCCGTCAGTGAAACAACTCCTCTTATTTATAAACCTCTAACCACTTTCATATGGCCAGAAAGAAAAAAAAGAAGATCTTTCCAGCGGCGTCCTCATCCACGTTCGACGTGGACTTCTGTAACGTCAGGGGACTTCACTCAAACATAAATGCAGTTCACCAACATCTCGAAACTGCAAAGCCGACCCTACTTTTTTTAACGGAGACGCAAATATCTTGTCCGGCCGATACATCTTATTTATTATACCCCGGGTACAAACTTGAACATTCTTTTGTACGTAGAGCCGGGGTATGTATGTACGTCCGGGATGATATTTGCTGTCGACGTCTTCATGGCCTAGAAGACAGGGACCTGTCAGTGTTGTGGGTACGCGTGGATCAGGGCGGCCGCACCCGGATCTACGCGTGCCTCTACAGGTCTCATAGCGGTGATACGGACACAACTCGATTGATCGAGCACCTGCAATTGGCGACTGACAAAGTCATCGAGAGGTACCCCTCCGCGGAGTTAGTGATTTTGGGAGACTTCAATGCCCACCATGCCGAGTGGCTCAGCTCTCGGTCCACTGACTTCGCGGGGAGGTCTGTACATGATTTTGCTCTGGCCTATGGTTTCTCACAGCTGGTTCATTCTCCAACGAGAATACCAGATATTGAGGACCATACTAGCTCTCTACTGGACCTTCTGCTGACCACACACCCGGATGGGTATACAGTCTCGGTGGATGCGCCACTTGGTTCATCGGACCACTGTCTCATCCGGACACAAGTGCCATGCGCTAGCCCTGTCACACCCCGGTGTACCGGTTGGCGTCGCATGTGGCACTATAAGTCAGCAGACTGGGATGGATTGCGTGAATTTTATGCATCGTACCCGTGGAGGCAGATCTGTTTCGAGTCGGAACATGTGGACATCTGTGCATCTGCTGTAGCTGAAGCCATTTTAGCTGGGATGGAATTATTTATTCCAAACCGGCGGGTAGCTACTTCAGGTGCTAAGAAGCGGCCGTGGTTTAATCGGTCTTGTAGGGAAGCTAAACTCCACAAGCAAGCTGCATACGAGGCTTGGACCACGGCACGTATTAACGGAGCTCATAATGTTTCTGACTTGAAACGCGAGTTTAATGCTGCCTCGAGGTTCTGTAAGAGAGTAATTGCCAGGGCTAAGTTCGAGTTCATCGGCAGGATTGGTGAGCGCCTAGCTAAGCACCCATCTGGGAGCCGTGCGTTTTGGTCGCTCGCTAAGGCTGCCGAGGGAAATTTTTGTCAGTCGTCCTTTCCACCACTTCAAAAACCGGATGGTAGTCTGGCCCACAGTGCCAAAGAGAAAGCCGATCTGTTTGGGAATCTCTTTGCCTCAAACTCTACTTTGAACGACGGGGGCGCCGCACCGCCCTCCATCCCGCGGTGTGGTGATTTCATGCCAGAAATCTCATTTTCTCAACGAGATGTTCGGCGGGCATTATTATCCCTCGACGTTCACAAGTCGAGCGGGCCAGATGGCATTCCGGCAGTGGTGCTAAAGATGTGTGCTCCTGAGTTGTGTCCTGTACTTACGCGCCTTTTCGCGCTCTCCTATTCCAAGAGGCAAGTTCCATCATCGTGGAAGACTGCGAACGTGCACCCTGTGCCCAAAAAGGGTGATAGATCAGACCCATCGAATTACAGGCCTATCGCTGTTACCTCCCTTCTCTCCAAGGTAATGGAGCGCGTCATTAACAATCGGCTCCTGAAATACCTAGAAGATCACGATTTAATCAGCGACCATCAATACGGCTTCCGTCATGGTCGCTCGACGGGTGATCTTCTAGTGTATCTTACACATCGCTGGGCTTCAGCCGTGGAGAGTCAAGGTGAGGCATTGGCTGTCAGTCTAGATATGGCGAAGGCGTTCGATCGGGTCTGGCACCGTAGTCTTCTTTCGAAGTTGCCTGCATATGGTCTACCAGAGGGTTTATGCGAATGGGTCGCTAGCTTCTTGTCCAGCAGAAGCATTAGAGCCGTTGTTGATGGCAGTTGCTCCGATAGCATGGACATTAATGCTGGCGTCCCGCAAGGCTCTGTATTGTCCCCGACGCTGTTTTTGCTGCATATCAATGATATGTTATCTATTGACAGCATTCATTGCTATGCGGATGTCAGCACCGGGGACACATTTTATACGGGCCGCGCTAATATTCCCCGCTCTCTGGTGGAGGAGAGCCGCGAACGACTTGTGTCGGAAATCGAGAGCACACTAAGTTAAGTGTCCGATTGGGGGCAACAGAACTTAGTGCGATTCAACCCCTCTAAGACACAAGTCTGCGCGTTCACCGCTAAGAAAACCCCTTTAGCTGTGGTTCCTCAATTCCAAAACACACCCCTTACCATCGCCAAAAACATTGGGATTCTTGGAGTAGAAATCTCCAGCGACGTCCAGTTTCGTTGTCACCTGGAGGGGAAGGTCAAGCTGGCGTCGAAGAAACTAGGTGTGCTCAATAGGGCCAAGCAGTACTTCAATCCGCGGCAAAGGCTTCTGCTCTACAAAGCTCAAGTACGGCCGCATATGGAGTACTGTTGCCATCTGTGGGCGGGAGCGCCTAGATACCAGCTTGCACCTTGTGACTCGATTCAGAGGCGTGCTGTGAGGATTGTTGACGATCCCAAACTGACAGACGGCTTAGAACCCTTAAGTCTGAGGAGAGATTTTGCGTCCCTTTGTGTGTTCTACCGTCTGTACAATGGGGTGTGTTCAGAGGAGTTGTTTGACATGATGCCCACGGCCTCCTTCTACAGTCGCACCGCTCGCCATCGACAGGGAATTCATCCTCACACATTGGAGCCTAAGTGGTCGCGTACCGTGCGGTTCCAGAGAAGTTTTCTCCCGCGTACGGTCAAGCTGTGGAATGAACTGCCTGTCGAGGTTTTCTCAGGAGACTACAGCATGGGGTTCTTCAAAAAGGGCGTGAAGAGGTTTTTACAGGGTCGGCAACGCGCGTGTGATGCCCCTGGTGTTACAGGCGTTCATAGGCTACGGTAACTGCTTTCCATCAGGCGGGCCGTATGCTTGTTTGCCACTTTAGTGGTATAAAAAAAAAAAAAAAAAAAAAAAAAAAATAGCTGTGTTAAATATTGTATAATGAAAACAGCTTCAAATTGCACATAATCAACACAAATTTCACATAGTTATTTGACTAACACCCAAATTTATACAGAGTTGTTAAAACACCCACAATAAAATTATTTTCATGGGCCATGAAATCGCGACGATTTATGCGAAGCATTCTGGTCGCAGGCTCCCGGCCTACTTTACATAATATAAGAGCATATTCTTTGCTGCAGCGAGCCAAATAGAATTTTTGGGTGAAATAATATAGAAACGTTAATACCACCATGATTTAAACGCACGATACGTTCGTCATCCTGGGTCATAATAGTAGACCAAACGAAAAAATAATTAATTAAGAAGACGTATATTTGTACTGATAATTTCTGACCTTCTGATGTTCATTTGCAAACCTACGTACTGAAGTAAAAATATGTTATCGAATTATTTTCATTTATTTGATTCACTTTTCTTTGCTTGATAGAAAAATATCGCGTATTTACCAAACATAAAGAATATGTTCTGAATTAATACATGAAATACTTGGCATTTATTTTATTTATTTATAAAGTTTATTGACCACAAATTATATATAGGGGTACAAAAGCCGGACTTAACGCTAAAGGCATTCTCTACCAGTACCTTAGTAACCTTCGGGACAAGCAGAAAATCACGAATGCAGTTCTGAAGAAGCAAAACAAATACATATTTAAGTACTAAAATATAATACTACGACTGATAAAATAGTATTTATAATTGCTGCACAAAATAAAATAAGCATACATAGCATAATTATATATATAATAAACGTACATAGGTATACATACATAGTAATGTATAAATTCAATCATATACATAGATCGCGTGTAGAATATATGTATTAATAAGTGTTTCTTTTGTGGAATACCTCCGTGCTGTAATTTTTTTTTTCAATGATACCACATCGTCAATGGAATGAATAGGAAGAAAAGTTGTAAAATGTACCCTCTTTACTGTTTTATCAACTCTATACACATCCTCCAGCCTTGCATTCGCAATGCGCTGCCCCATTAGATTTACAGCGAACGTCGACTCAGCGCTCTACATAAGTATTATCTATGCTCTACTGCCAAATAATGTGGCCTATATTTTGTTAAGTTAATTATTTTTGAGGTGGTATAATCAACTCCGTAATTAATTTAAATTGACATTAACAATAAACAAAACAGTATATATGCGTGTGTGTCAAATAGATGGTAGTGTGTGTAATTTTTTTTTATTGATTTTAATGTATTTTTATGCAATGTAAATGAAAAAAAAAAGGCATTTGCACTCCTTCCCTATATACATTATAAGTGTACGAAATTTCATACTCCTCCGTCCGCGCAATTTCAGCAACATCTTTTAATCAAAGCCAGTTTCACCTGCACACGGTGCACCCTGCTGACTGGCAAACGAAGCTCTGGCGAAAAGAGAGGTAGGAGCGTAATTGTAAGCTACCCTGACTGGGGAATGTACCTCCACCTCACAGAATACCGCAGCCAAATAACAATTCCCTTGAGGGTTGTTGTGTTCCTGCGAGTGAGAGAGGTCACCAGAAAGGATATGCTGCGTTGGCAGCGGGGGTGGCGGCGCGCGAGCGATGTTTTATGTTGCGAGCGTTAATATGGCTACGGTAACCGCTTTACATCAGGCGGGCCGTATGCTTGTCTGCCATCCGACGTAGTATAAAAAAACGCGCAATTATCTTAAAAAGGCGTTTTGCTTCATATTACTTATCAATACATAGATTTAAAATTTTCCTATTGCTTATTTCGTTATAACTTAATCTTCGAAGAAGTCTAGTTTTTTCGTGTTCGATTTGGAGTTTTTTTTTCAGTACCTTGTCATGCTATCTTCCCAAGGGTTTTGGGAGAATTATCTTACGGATTCTTGGCTCTATTTTTATATAAAAAAGAACAAAGAAACAAATACGTTTTCACATTTATGATTTTCGTGAATGCTGACACGAGATTTTTTATCTAACTGCCGAAGTTTGTATGTATATTTTTTTTTATATGTATATGTACGACGAGCTCGGTGGTCGAATGGTTAGCAATAGCCACTATGACACCGAGGTCGCGGGTTGGATCACCGTACAAGACAAATATTTGTGTGCATGAATATTTTGTTTGTCTTTGCCTGGGTGTTTTCTGTGTATTATTAGTATGAATTTACAAAAAAAATGTATTTAAGTACATTTATCAGTTGTTTAGTATCCATAGTACAAGCTTTGCGCTTAATTTCGGACTAGATGATGTTGACTAAATTGTCCAGAAATATGTACTTTGTTTGTTTGGAATATTTATTGAACATAAAAATAACTCTAGTATAAAAAAAAATAGACAACAATGTATGATGCCGGACTTTACCCTAGAAGGGATCTATTCTAACATTTGAGTGTCTAATTGGATCGAAATTCGTAGGCAAATGGCAAGGTCGTCAATGTTGCGATGTAAGTCCCCTATCAATCGAAGGGGTTTAGAGCATACTACCAGAGCATCTACCACGCTGCTCAACTGCGGGTTGGCGGAGGCCAGTGTTATCAAGCCGTCTAAAGACACTGACTTGGCTTAACGAGTCGAGTCAAAAATACGATATAGTATTAAATTATCGGGAATCGGCTACCATTACTATCAAGAAACAGCCTTTGTGACACAGAAAAGCGCCATACGTGCAAGATAGGAACCCTGGGAGTCTTGTGAAACATATTTTATCACTTTAGGCATACTAACCGTTCCATGTCTATACTTATTTGTAATTTTAACAGATCTCAAAAAACGATTATCGGCAATGGAGACAAATGAAGATAGGCAAACACGCGTTTTTACGCGTGTTTTCACTCGCAGGCAGGCTCTCAGACACAACATAGTAACTTACCGCATTTAAAAATAATGGAGCACAGTGTACAATACCAAGCTTTCAAGGCATAAAATAAATTGCCAGACGAGATAAAGAATGTAGAAAGTCATATAAAGTGTAATTGAAAGCATATTTGTTGAACAAAAACATTTACTCTGTTAGTGAATATTTTAAATGATCTTCGTTTCTTTATGCATTGTTTTATCAAATCATTATGTTATTATTGATTGACATGGTTATTATTGTTATTTTTTTTTGACATTTAATTCGTTGATGACTTGATTTTAATTTATAATTATATAATTTCTACTACTAAGTTAATTCAATTCTTATATTACTTATGATGATTTTAAATATCCAGTTAATTAATATTATATAAATTTTATCTATTAGTACCTACATTTATATTTGACTATTGATATCAAACACAATGTAAACATTGTTTATGATTAAATAAATAAACTGCCATCTAATGACAATAAATACAACGAACACAGGTAACAAGGAACAAAAATCAGGAATTTTTTTTTGACACGCATAAATATTTGACAACCACTAAAAAATATGTCAATCTTTTCCAACTGATATTCATAGGAAAATGTTTTTACTTGAATATATTTTTTTTCGTCAATTTTCCAATGTTTTTAATAGTTATACTTACTGCTATTCGGGGCGGAGACAAATCAAAAACTATTATTATGATTATATACTCATAGTTTGACTTAACATTTTTAACCTTTAATTTCCGCAGTCGGTTAATATAAAGCAAAGCGCACGTTAAACAAGTTTAGAAGTGCTAAACGTTCTTAATAGAGTGCATCAACCCAGAAAGCTAAACATCTTTATACACTGCGCGGTGAATAGCTATGGTTTTATGGGAGTACCGTTGGCATAAAAAAGTTGTAACTTTTTTTTGTTGTTCAGTCCGTTTAGTCGCTTTGCTTTAAGAAAGAAACTTAGTATTAAGACTTAATAAACTATACTTTGGGGTGTGTGTGGTTCATCAACATTTTTGAACCAAAGCCAACCTCGCCAGTACGTAGTGTACACTGATGACTGACAAACGAGGCTCTGGCGATAATAGAGGTAGAGCATAGCGTATTTTTTAAGATGCCCGACTGGGGAAGTACCTCCACCTCACAGATTACCGTCGCCAAATAACAATTTCCATGAGAGTTCTTGTGTTCCTACGAGTGAGTGAAGTCACCAGAAAGAAAGGAAGGAGTATAGACTGGCAACGCATCGTCGAGCCCTTGGTGTTATTGATCTCCATGGGCGGCGGTGATTTCTTTCCATCAGGTGACCCACATAGTCGTTTGCTCCCCCTCTAATACAAGAAAAAAAAACTATATTATAACAAGAAATTTAAAATGAAAGAGAAAAATCCACCGCTTTTTTTACTATGTCGGGTGGCAAACAAGAATCGACTGACGTCAAGCGGTTTCCATAGATAAGTTAACTCTCGCAACATGAAATATCGCTCGCGCTTCGCCATCCTTGCTGCCAACGCAGCACCTCCGTCCTTTTTAGTGACCTCACTCACTTGCAAGAACCACCTCATACCTGTGGATTTCCCATACAAAAAATAGTCCTGACAATTTCCAACAACAAATATACAAGCCAATTGAAAAGTATTAAATATTCGTGGGCAAATTACACAGCGCCATCTAGTCTCAAATTAAGCAAAGCTTGTACTATGATTACTAGATAACTGATACAAGTAATAATACTTAATTTTTTTTTTTGTAAATACATACATATGGTACTTTGAAGACACCTAGACCAAGACAAACACATATGTTCATGCACACAAATGTTTGTCATGTACGGGAATTGAACTCGCGATTCTTGCTGACAGATAACTCGAGAGAGCTTTGTATAGTTTGAAAGCAGCAACACTTTTTTTTATAACTTAATTATTTAGTAATTTGTCATGGTAGATAACGTCTTTTTGTCTTTATGGACTGCAAGGTAATGGGTTGTTGCTAACTGCCTGTGACTAATCTTCTTCATCAAATTAATTAATTTAACAATGATAAGTCGTTCATTATACGTTCTTAATTGTTTTTTTGGGCCGTAACATCCAACAAGGACGCAGTGAAAACGTCCACGAGTCTCTACATAGATGTAGCGTACTGAGGAGTTCAAATAATATTTTTGAAGTGAAAACTTCTTTAGGGCGCCTAAAGAAGTTTTCACTTCAAAAATATTAATTAATTTAACAATGATAAGTCGTTCATTATACGTTCTTAATTGTTTTTTTGGGCCGTAACATCCAACAAGGACGCAGTGAAAACGTCCACGAGTCTCTACATAGATGTAGCGTACTGAGGAGTTCAAATAATATTTTTGAAGTGAAAACTTCTTTAGGCGCCATTGACTCATAAACCATTGAACTCGTGCCACTGTTACCGTAACTGACACCGGTATATTTGGTGCGGTATGAGGTAGGGCGGAGCGGGCGGGTCGCGCAGCCAATGCTTGCGCTATTGGTTATTCAGTCGACCTTTGCTCTCCGCGTTTAGTCCACGCTACTCTCATTCCCGAAATACACGTACGATAGTTAGAAAAAGGGAATGCTTCCAGTAATGCAAAATATTTCCTGACAATTCAAAAAATACAGACGTGTGCTAATGTTTTTTTTTGTTATAATATATCAGTTATGATCAATGTAATAAATTGGGCATTATTCATAATGCTTGTATACTTGGTCAATGTAATAAAACAAGTTTTGGTTAGAGTTGAGTTGATTTTTGGTTAGGTTAAGGTTTTCTTCTGTCCTGTCATCGGAAATAGGAGCTCCGCGAAGCTGAGCTCCGTCAACCTAGATGATGAATGATGTGGTGCCAAGTAAACTTAATTATTAATAATAATTGACAATTTACTAAATTGCCCGGGCATTATGAATAATGCTCAATTTATTATATTGTCCATAACATATATATAGCGTATATAACTGAAGGTTATATATAATCCTTTAGTGACTTAGTCCAATTTAAATAAAATGCCTTCTATTTGCTAACGCTACGTAAGCGCTGTTCATAGTAATATTTCTTGGTATATCTAGATAGAATTGTAAGTGAACGACGCTATCTCCGTGGTAATGGTGGAGGTTCATTCGTTCTGTAAACGTTGGGCACTAGAATTATTTTACAGGAATATGGACTTATCATAGGTACCTAGAACGCAGTGTAAGTTGTTACGTTCACGGCGAATTGAGACATTGCGATTTCGAAAAGTGAGGAGCAGTGGCTTAATAAGTTAAGCCGCTAGATCTGTAACCAAAATTTGGTGGCGGCCCTTCAACTTAAACCCGTCAGGGCCGGTTGTCTGTTTCAGTATTCTGTCTATTCGAACTGAACTCGCCAGGACCCTTGTAGACCGGGGATCCCCGTATCATTGATACGATTGATATGGTGATAGCTACGCCCCAAAAAAGATTTGAATTCAATTGGAGGACCTCCTCAGTGAGGAGGTTCAATTGAAAGAGCTCCCACGGTGATTTTTAGGGTTCCGTATCTCCAAAGGAAAAAAACGGAATCCTTATAGGATCATTTCGTTGTCCGTCCATCTGTTTATCAAGACCCTTTTTCTTAGGAATGCCTAGAGGTATCAAGTTGAAATTAATATCACATACTCAGGTCTGCAATCTCTTAAAGCTGTGAAAAAATCAAGTTTCTAAATCGACGCAATCAAAGGATACCTTTCCATTTATAGCGCATATTTTATATATGCCATCATGCCAACAGCATACATTTTATATATATTATGATATTTTGAAATCAAAATAAAATAGGGCACTTCCCGTTGACCTAGAATCATGTAATTTGCCAAGAAGCAATGTCATATAGCAAAACCTTAAATAAAAAAAAACCGTAATTTTGTAGTTCTTTTACAAAAAAAAAAATAAGTATTTTTGGCGAATGTAGCTGCACAAATTTTTGCCTAACGGCTTACAGTGCTACAAACTTATCTGACCCGGTGGCCAAATTTGGAACTAAAGTCGCCATCTTGGAATGTAGTATTGCCAGGTACAATTAATTTACTTACCGCGTATACACATTCCATTGAGGTGTATTTTTTTAAATACTTTTTAATATCTTGTTCTACACATATTTCATTTCTTACAATAAAAAAATCGTCAACGAGTCGTTTCTGTGCAATATTATAACTCTCTAATATTATATATTAGCTATGATCGCGACTTAACGTGGTCCATTTTTAAAACTAATCAACAAAAAATAAAAGGCAATTGATATTCAATTGAAACACCACACAACACAATTAATAAGTATATCAATGCTAATTTATTTTAACAGTGTACATATTTCTTTGATTTATAAGTTTCCTCTAAAACGTTTTTTGGCAGCACTTAAGTCGCTCGCACCGCCCCCGCCACCGGGCCAGATAAGTTTGTGGCACTATACAATGAACCCTCGTTGCGCGAGTCCGACTCGCACTTGACCGGCTTTTTTGGGTGTCGAACAAACGTACCGCTCGTCTGATTAAATCGGTTACCATCCCATAGAGTATTGTATAGATTTTTTTTAATTCTCTTAAGATACTGGAAAAGAAGTTTTCATACAAATGCATACAATGTTGATACTTAAATTTGTACATACTCTGCATAACACAGCGAGTTTTATAGTCCGTATTTTGCTGACACGGCAAGCTGCACCCCCGGCTGCATATCTCAGTGTATCTAGATTGAATTCCAGTCGAACTGTGCTGGCTGTGCACTATCTTTTCTAAACTGCATCTTGGAGACTCTACCTAACATATATAGCTATATATTACACCCTATATGAATGTTTCTTGTTCTTAAAGATTGATTTTATATATAACTAGCTGAGTCGCGCAACTTTGTCAGCATTTAAAAGGTTATAGTGAACCAATCTTAAAAGATAGACACAAGCTATCACAGACTTTTTTGTTATCTTTTTAAGGCAACGTAAGCTCTCAAACGGAATATTTTTTTCCCACTTTTGCAACATTTTTCATTGGTGCTCCTCTTCTATTGGTGGTAGTGTGATGTTATATAGTCTATAGTCTTCCTCGAAAAATATGTTATCTTGCGGGCGCTACATCAACCTGCAAATATTGCAAAGAAGTGCACTTTGCCAAGCGGTGTCGGTTTTTTAGCGTACATCAAAGCGTTCAAAGTCGTGGTTGGTCAACGTACTGTAAAGAAATGGTTTTCCAAAGCAGTGTGGCAGGTTGCTTCAATAAGTGTACAAACAAGTGTGCAAAGTTCGTCATTTAAATGTCCAAATGTTTGCAGCTTGATGTAGCGCCCGCATACACTAAAAAAATTTTCAATTCGAATGAGTAGTTCATGTGATTAGCGCTTTCAACCAATCAAACGGACTCTTCAGCTTTGTAATATTAGTATAGATAAGGGTAATGTAAATAAATTGGTAATTATTCTCGGTTAGGATTTTCGGTTAGGTTATGCCGTTAGGGGTCATATGCTACCATCAGGTAGGTCGTATGCTTGTTTGCCCTCTGAGATGTATATGGAACGGTTTGTTGGGCGCTCCACGCACACACGTTCATTCACGTTGTGACAGACGTCATTAAATCGTAACCACGCCACACCGCGAACACTCCATAGATGCCACCGTCATACGTCGCTATTACACATAATATGTATGGAGTGGCCGGGGTGTGACGTGTTTACGGTTTTATTTCGTTATTTCTGTTAGAATTATGATATTGAGGGTACAACTTATTGATTTACCAGTTGCAATTATGGCGGTGTGTTTTGAGCAGTACCTAACAATCGTGATATTACTGACAATCCCTATAACTACGTTGATTGATATTTTTATATTTACTTGCTCCATTTGACCGCATACAACGAAGAGCTGTTCGAATCGTCGGTGACCCAATGATTTCTGATCGGCTGGAGTCTCTCTCTACACGCAGAGATGTTGCATCTCTTTGCGTTCTATATAAATTATACAACGGGGAGTGCTCGGATGAGCTATTTGATTTGATATGCCGCTGAGTTCCACTATCGTACAATTCGTCATAAATTAAAATTCCATCCTCATCATCTCGATATTTGGCGATCTACTAGAGTACGCTTTTTAAGACATTTTCTACCACGAACTGTGAAATTGTGGAATCAACTT
The DNA here is from genome assembly GCA_937001555.2 of Hypsopygia costalis. NCBI lineage: Eukaryota > Metazoa > Arthropoda > Insecta > Lepidoptera > Pyralidae > Hypsopygia > Hypsopygia costalis. Next base: position 18,177,059 of record OW443349.2, on the reverse strand, counting down.
CCTCCAGCGGTATTCCCAAATAAATACGACATGGGGGCCTTCAAGAACAGAGTCAATATTTCCCTTAAAAGGCTGGCAACGGATCGGTGACCCTTTGGTGTTGCTGATTTCTATGGGCGGTGGTGATTGCTTTCCATCAGGTGACCCACATGCTCGCTTGCCCCGCTCTCATATAAAAAAAATGTATATATTTCATAAATCACTACGTGATTTATGCACATGTTTCAATCATGATTTTTATTGTATTGTTTAAAATAGCTTAGTCGGATCATTCCTTTCGAGTAACCATAGCAACCGTCTAACTTACTACATACTAGTGGAAACAGATTCTTTTGATTGGAGCGTTGGCCTGAACTACAAATAATATTTCTGATAAAATTTTACAATCACTGACTGGATATATTCATATTAAAAATAAAAAATGTACAGTTAACATCACTTCAACCTTGACACTACGAGCTTTGTACTATTCTTAGGTCTTACGTTATAAGTGTTACAATCTGGCTGACTGTCATGATCAGCTCTTAACTGTACACGATTCAAGTACACAACTATCTTTGTCGGGTTTGCCGCAGTCGAGTAATACGACAAAAGCACTATAATTGAATTGAAAAAATCCACAAATGCATCGATGCGAGTATGAATAATTCTCCTGAAATTGTTATTATCTGGGTTTGAGCCAACTCTTTCATGTGGGTTTCAGTTGGATTAAGTTTGTGTATAATGCACGTAATATAGTAGAACCAATGATATAAATACTATAGATATGGCATCATCATCATCAGCCTGTCCGATGTGATAAGATCCACTGCTGGACATAGGTCTTCCACCATATGCGATCTACGATTTTTTTATAAAAAAAAACGTAGTATAAAAAGTCCGATGTGGAACGGTTACCGTAGCCATATTAATGCTCGCAACATAAAATATCGCTCACGCGCCGCCACCCCCGCTGCCAACGCAGCATCTCCTTCCTTTTTGGTGACCTCACTCACTCGCAGGAATACAACAACCCTCAAGCGAATTGTTATTTGGCTGCGGTATTCTGCCAGGTGGAGGTACATTCCCCAGTCGGGTAGCTTTCAATTACGCTCTAGGGAGCGTAAGAGCGTAGCGAAAGAGAGGTAGGCCTCTCTTTTCGCCAGATCTTCGTTTGTCAGTCAGCAGGGTACACCGCGTGCAGGTGAAGTTGGCTTTGGTTCAAAGATGTTGATGCAGTACTTACACCCCATTCCTTCCACATCCAACAGCTTCCGGCCGTTCTCTTTAGTTCATCGGTCCATCTAGATTCTAGAGGTAGGTAACCATACGAGTGTGGCAAATTTCAGTCAGGACATTGGGAAGTAGTCCAAATTTTACTTGCAAGATTTGATCGCAGATACCGCGGTGAAACTTAAGTATTCTTAGGCATAACTATTCTGGGAAACCGTACCCACTGCTGGATATAGGCCTTTTCCAATGCTTTCCACCATATGCGATCCTCCGCTTTACGCATCCAACCGCTACCAGCTACTTTTTAGGTCCATCTAGAGAGAAGGCGCACTATGTTTCGTCGCCCCATATGTGGCTCCCACTCCAGGACTTTACTCCCCCATGAATATCTAGAGAGAGGGCGCACTATGTTTCGTCGCCCCATACGTGGCTCCCACTCCAGGACTTTACTCCCCCATGAATATCTAGAGAGAGGGCGCACTATGTTTCGTCGCCCCATACGTGGCTCCCACTCCGGACTTTACTCCCCCATGAATATCTAGAGAGAGGGCGCACTATGTTTCGTCGCCCCATACGTGGCTCCCACTCCAGGACTTTACTCCCCCATGAATCGCTGAAATCACTAAAATGTGTCCGAAAATGGTTTCCGTCTCGCCAGGAAGGTGGACTATCGGCGGACTATCCTTATCATCTCGGAGCTTTAATATACTTGTTATTTTTTACATCCTTGTCGTCGTCAACCTTTATTTATCCCACTGCTGGGATACGGGCCTCCCCTCAATCGAAGGGGTTTAGAGCATACTCCACCACAATGTTCAACTCCGGATTTGCGTAGGCTAGTGTTTTCAAGCCGTCTAAAGGCCGCTGACTTGGCTTAACGAGTGTTATCTAATGAGAACAGCCGGGGCTGACGGCTTAACGTGCCCTCCGAAGCACGAAGTTAGCTAAAGATCTAATTATGAGAAATTAATCGATAGGGTATGGGTTTTTAATCTTCATATTATAATCACAGGATTTATATATTAATCACAGGATGAAATAGAAGACTTGTTGCCTGGTGTCGTGTACCACACACAGCCTCTCATCCAACCATATCCTCCACCCCAAGCGACTTGCCTTGTGAACCACGGGGAAGCTCGAGATAAATAACCCATCTGTGGACAGGTTACGGTCATTGTTGCTTAACTTGCGTGTTCGATTTGACTGACACGCGTAACGACGCCATCAAGCTTATCTTTTTACCACCGAATGTATGCCTGATGTTGCAGGCGTCCATGGGCTGCGGTACCTGCTTTCTTGGGGCCGTGTGCTTGTTTATCACCTTAGTGGCATAAAAAACTTAAGTACAGCTCATTTTTAAGTGATCTTAAAATATTAAGAGACGACCACGGCAGTCGGGGCGGCGCCAGTCTCACGTTTCTTCTGTTTCAGATGTTGGAGAGTCGCATAGACGACCGCAGTAGCTGGAGCAGAGACGACCAAAGCAGCCACGGCAGTTGCATGCATATACTGACGGTAGAGGGTGGATGCCGGCCGGCAGTAGTTTGCATGTACTACTTGGTGTAGGAAGTAAATAGACGTGGACATTTATACTACTTTGCGTTGTTTGAAATTTTAAACTGTTGTTTTATTAATTAGTTTACGACTACCACGCAGGCTCTATATCCCAAAATGTTGTCTAATTACGCAGGATAATTATGCTAAATCCCATTTATCTAGGACAAAGACAATTTATCTTAGGTCCCTCAAAATATACAGACACAATTTAGTGCACCTGTAGTTCAGACACTGCGTCAGTCCACCGTCGCCAAAGGCACACATTTGTGTTCTAAAACAAGCTGTGCGGGGGACTGATTCGTGGTACAAGACAGAGGCGCCTGGCGGGTAACTGACGAGAATTTTGTTTTTACTTTTTACACATTTTGTAAATAATTTACTGCCTTATATATTTTAATTTGTATATAGCAAAAATTTTAATATGTAACAATCAATCGTGATTGAAATAAGTATTACATTCTTCGAATCACTGATTAAGTTTGTATGTATACTGTCATAAAAATGTAAGTAAATAATTTTAAAATAAGAACTATTCAAATAATTTTATTAGATTTTTTTTTAATTTTAATAAGAATATTGACGTCTGTAATAATAATACATTTACGGTATTTTTTAGAGTGAGAACTTATTGGAGGTTAATTTGTGGATAGACTGTTTGATGTATTCGAAAGAATTTTATAGAGCAAGACACTAACTACTAGACTACTAATAGACGTCCATAATAAACGCATTCACACACATATAACTCGCAAAACGACCCTTAGCCACTTCGCTATGAACTGTATGCTTAGAATCCTGTAGCGGACGACATGCCTCGGTTTGAGTACGTTGATTACCTTTTCTACGTTGGACTTACTGTTCTAAATATCTGCTGTAATGGTGCTCCGGTGGTAGTCTTAAATAAATTTTATCAGAACTCTCAGCAAAATACTCTGGCACATGTTAAGCAACAAATGACAATTCGTTCAAGGGTATTGCTCAATCCTCAAAGATTGTTATGTTCCTGCAAGTGCGTTACCAAATGTGAGATGCTACTGCTTTAGTAGCGTTTTTCGTTGCAACAAGACAAGACAAGCGTCTATATAATTATTATTATTCGCTGTACGTTAGGCGCGCGCCTATCTGCTGCGAGTATTAATTCCGGGTCGCTAAGATTATTCTCGCTATTGGTTGTAACTTGTACCATACACGATATACTTGTATACTGACCTCTGCGCAGTCTACAAAGACATTCTAAAGCAGGGCTGTCACCTCGCACTTGTCTCGGTTCATGAATATTACAACCGTTGAGGGACTCCAGATACTTGATGTATAACTTGAACGAGGTTGAGTTACCTTCAATATTTATCGTGTTACCGAACTTAGTAGGTTCGTATAATTAGTTTCTAAACAGGTAGCATTGTAATGTAGAAGGCCATTCAGAGCCTGAAATAGTTGTGGTTAATTTACTATAAATTTATTAATGTAGCGTACGGTAATGGCGTTCTATCAGGCAAGCCGTATGCCTATCTGCCACTCGACAATAAAGAAAAAACAAAATAATTATTTTTAGGATGTTTGTCTGTCGGTCGGTCCGTAGATCTGTCCGTAGTCTGTCCGTAATCGTTAAAACAACAACGTACAAATGACAATTTCACCTTTTTTTTTACGCCCTACGCGTGCGATGGACAACCTTCCGGAGGTAACTACGGGAAGGAGGTGGTAAATCCTCATGGATACCAACGCAGCATAAGGCTACGTTGATTAAAAGTGATCGCCTCGTAGGGGACGGGGCGACGCAAGCGACGCTCACGAATGAGCGTACGTTAAGCGAAAGTAGCAGCCCCATGAAGTGGGGTGAGCCATAAGTGATGTAGGGGGCTAGAGGTAGCCGACTGCGACTACCTTGACTTGAGGAATAAACAACACTACCTAACTACGTGTGCTCATTATTGTTGATTGGGATGTACAAGTGCCTGGGCCTCCAGGAGTTCCAGGTCGTGTCAAAGTTTGTCAGGTTCGTCTGTCAGTACGTTACTTGGTCTGCGAAAGTTTTTGCGATTTAAGGGAGGAGAGTCTTAGGCCGCGGCTTCCCTAATTAATGGATTGGAACAATTTCATCGCATTATCGCCCTTTACTACTAATGACTTTATAAATTATATAACCATGACACAATCTGACATTAAATTTGTTATTTTTGCTGACGACACAAACGCCGTACTCTAGAACAAGAAAATAGACGCTCATATAATAATAAATAAATAAATAATAAATATTTCTGGACAATTTACACAGCGCCATTTAGTCCCAAACGAAGTACCTTGTAACTTGTACTATGGGCACTAGATAACTGATACTATACTTAAATATTTTTTTTTTGTAAATACATACATATAATACATAGAAAATACCCAGACCAAGACAAACAGACATGTTCATGCACACAAATATTTGTCTTGTGCGGGAATCGAACCCGCGACCTCGGAGTCAAAGTGGCCATTGCTAACCATTCGACCACCGAGCTCGTCATGAAAGATAAATTCTGCAATGAAACATTTTTTTATTGGTTCACCATCAATAATCTCAAATTTAATACATGCAAAACGAATGTAATGTTATTTAAGATAACAGCAAATGCCAGAGACAAAATAGAATAATAAGAAAATTCAGCCGGTAGGAGTTATAAAATTTCTGGGTTTGGACGAATTGGACGAATTTCTCAATTGGAAACCTGAACTACAAGCCGTAGAAAAAAGTATTAGCAGTGCTTGTTGCGTACTCAGGTGCTTAAGAGTTGAATTAACGTTAGAACAATTGAAATCGGTCTATTATTCGTTTCTAAAGTCTAGATTTCGCTACAGCATGAAATATTGGGGCAGAAGTTACCAATACAACATGGAGAAAGCTTTCGTAGCACAAAAAAGAGCGATACGGACGATGGTTCGCATAACCCCATGGGAATCGTGCCGAGAACACTATAAGAACCTCAAGATTTTAAATGTGCCGTCTTTATATGTATTACTGACTGATTTAATAAAAACTAAAGCCAAATATGAATCGGAGGAAGAGATGTTACGCCGTGAGGGCACAACGCGAAAAGATTTGACCCGAGGAATAACCCCTGTTATTAACATAGTAACTCATTGTCCACGTAACCAAACTACAGTAATTTACAATAAATTACCTAGTGAACTGAAACTAATAAGAAAACTCTCAATCTTTAAAAGAAAATTAAGAACATTATTGTTGGAGAAGTGCTGTTACTCAATTGAAGACTTTTAAATTCGGTTATACTGTCAGGGGTACAGTAATGTAGATAAATGGGATGCCTTTCATCCTGAAAATGTGTCGTTATGTCTGAGGAATAGTCTGGGCAATGCAGTGTATTGCAATTAGTAGCTATGGTGACTTATTTAGTAATTTGTGACATATTTAATTATTGAAAATTTTAGATTATAAGCTAATATTCGAATACAATTGTAATATTGTTCTGTGAATAAAATAAATAAAAAATAAATATATAGTGTTTGAATTAGCCTTTTTCCTGGGAAGATTTAAAAAAGATCCGCTAGGGGCAGCACCAGTGAGGTACATATGTTTTGAATTCTCTATTGACAACAACATCAAACGTACGTCTTATTATAATCGGAATAAATAAATATTGTGATTAAAAAAAATGTCATGCCTACACTGTGCTTTCGCTAATTGTACGTCTGATAGTCGGTACAAGCAGAATGGTGTAAAATTTGTGTCTTTTATTTATAAAAGGCACAAATTTAACAATTTTACAAATTTTACTTTTTCTTGTTAACTTGTGGTTAAAACCAAAAGTTAACAAAAAAAAGTGTTTGGAGTGGATACACTTATCACGAAGGGCATATTTAATAGTTGATAAGATAAATAAACATACATACTTATATTTGTACATGACATTTTATTAATTCAAATGGACCAACCCGATAAATGTATATAGATAGAGAGGGCAATGTAAAATATTGTATTTGCATTTGTAATATTAATATTTGTTTTTTTTATACATTTGGGGATAATGTATCAACCCTATCGCTAAGGATACTACAAGCAGAGCTCACGATAATTAAATCCTAGATAAGCAATCAGCTCACAGGATTCACGGTACTATTTCATTGCGGGATTTGTATCGGCATGACGTTCTATCTCAAATTCTATTTTAATGTAATAATTAAAGTTTTATTAATTTAGATTAATGATAATCGGGCACGTATTATAACCTATAGTAACAAATAACAGATTTTAATTTGGCGTTCATTAGGTAGAATTTGATATCCATTGTAGGTTAGGTTAGATTTGATATTGTTTTAGTCCATTGTCGGCTAGCAATGTATTTAAAATATTGGCAAATGAAATTATATGAATTGAATATTTTAACATATGTATAACGGTAATATTTTTATATATAAAATATGTATTCATTAAATTTTTTTTTTGTTTTTTTTAGTTATTCAATTATTTATCAGTAATCTGAATATTTACAAATAAAATATTTACAAAGAGGTACAAAAAAAAACGCAGAAAAGAAATAAAACAAAAATTATAAGTAAAAAATTTCCCCCAAATCGGTGCCCGTCGGTAGCGTACCAAGAATGCTGGCAGCATTACCTCGCTGAATAGCAATGCTAATCCTCTGAGCAAGGTAATGGCCAGCCCTCTGGTCACCTGAAGCCACGACCAACCTCCCGCATATCTCTTTAAAAAGATTGCGGGCTGATGGACCCCACGGCCCTAACGTCTCTACCCCAAACGGCTCAAATATGTAAGTGTTAGTGAGTCCAGCATATTTGCGCCGTTTGAGTGACTCTGCTGAAGCCGCAGCCGTGCCGGCCTTAGACTCAGTGACCGGGAGGTGGGAGGGAGCCAGAGTGTCAACGCAAGTGGCATCCCACACTAAGGCGCGTCCCAACCTCCAGGGCACTAAAGTCATTTAAATGAATTATAAATTAATCACTAAAATAACTTAAATTTCATTAAAATGGTTTATAAAAATGCAAACATGTATATTACAAACAAACACTTTCTTTGAGCCAAAGCTAACCTCACCTGTACGTGATGCACTTTGCTGATTGACGAAAAGAGGTAGGATAATTATAGGCTGCCTAGCTGTGAAAGTATCTCCATTTCGCAGAATACAATAACAATACCCTTGAGGGTTACTATGTGAGTGAGAGGACCCGGGGCTCTACCACCCCGCTGAAGCCGATTACCACCGAATATCTACATTCGAAAAATAGGTCTTACGTTTAAGTTATTGCCAAACACCTTCAAATTAGTTGATAGAGCTCCATCGTTTCTACCAGCTAATCTAAACACAAATAGCATAAATCTAAGTTGAAGTTTGATTTCCGTAATCAAAAATACGGTAATCGCCTTCAGGTTCGGCGGTAACCCAGGAAGGAAGGAGTTGCTGCGTTGGCAGCAGGGGCCTCCCTCGCTGCCCACACAGCAACATTTTGCGAGCTGCCGTGTTGCGAGTGTATATGTTACAATGCTTATTTTCCACCCGTGGTAAAAAAAAAACAACGGCGAGTGCTCGAACACACGACTAAATAAATAAATATTCTTGGACAAATTTCACACTGCCATCTAGTCTCAAACTAAGCAAAGCATTCATATAATACATACAAAACACCCAGACTAAGAGAAACAGACATGTTATGCACAGAAATATTTGTCTAGTGCGGGGATCGAACCCGCAACCTCAGAGTCAAAGTGGTCATTGCTAACCATTCGACCATTAAGCTCGTCAACATCATCTCTCAACAGAGAAGTGCTCATTCACTACTGTAGCTACGAAACATCTATAGATGTTTTATAAAGCATTCGTCACCAACTTTTACATTAAGTGTCTAAACGCACTATACCGAAGATACGCGAAAGAAGTTCGGTGTCATTACGCCTGCAATACTTTTTCAATTACTATCGACACATTTGACCAAAATTACGTTGCGTTTTTTACATACCAATCTTAATAATGCGGAATTTCGGCTTAATGTGGTTTGACATTTACAGTAATTTTGCGAGCACGCGCCTACGACGTAGCAGATTGAATGCTAAATTAGCTACAGCTACGACGTAGCAGATGTCGTAGCTATGCTACATTCACTACGCGGCTGTCCGTAGCAAGTCTGCCATTCGGATTGGTGCTCTACGCTGCTACATGACCTCGATCAGGGGGTCTACCGCCGAAGCTGAAACCGTTTACCATCAGATTTTTTCACTATGAAAATCAAACTTTAGGTTAGATTGGCGATAATTGTGTTTAGCACAGCTGGTAGAAACTGTAGAGCTCTATCGACTAAGTTGAAAAAGTTTGTCATTACCTTAAACCTAAGCACTAATTTCGCAATATAAATCAGATGGTAATCGGCTTCGGCTTCCGCGGTAGGGCGCCAGGGGTACTAACGCCCACATACCTAGGAGTTTTTGCTACGCTTAACAGCGGCCACTACCAAAAAAGGCAATGAACAATGAAGTCTATTGCAGTCCCGCGTGTAAGACTACGGCTGCCTTGGAACTCACAAAGAATTTAATCAGAAGAAATTAGTAGGAGTAAGAAGCTTTTGGAATTTGACTTTCCCTCAAGCAATGTGAGAGACAGCTATAAGGTAAATTAGATAGATAGATATAATATGCTTTAGTTATACTATACAAGCTACAGAAACAATTTCTTCAACATACAGAAAATATCCACTTATAGAGTAGGTATATATGTGCAACAAGGCATTAAAAGCCTAAAGAGATGGCTAGTTAAGTGAAGCTCAACTTCCGTGCACCACGGATTTTAAATATCTAACATTATAGAGTCGGGTCAGTTTATGAATATTCTGTATCTTACTACTTACTTCATTTGCAATCAGCAGATTGCACCGTGCAGGTGAAGTTGGCTTTGGCTCTAAAGACAGACTGGACCACTTACACCCCAAAAACTGATATGACCTATTGTATAATTACCATTAAAAGAACACCTCAGCGTTCTAACAAAACCTTTTGCAAGTACACATACCAATCAGTCGGATTGTTGATTAGTCCAATCAGGATAGCGCAGTGGAGCGTGCCGCTACACCGACCAATCACAGCGCGTTATTGCTGTGACGTCACTGAACTGTAGCATCGCTTTGTGGATTGAGTAATATGCTTGTCTGAAACGGGTCTGAAACAGTTCTTTGTTTGCTGGATTGTTCAAGGTTTAGTCACAAACTTGTTCGGTTTTCATGGACAGATAGAGCTATCACACCCCGGCCACTCTATACAAATGTCGCGTCGGTAACTACTACATAAACAATGACGTCTGTGCAGAGCGTGAATAAGGTGTGTGCGTGCGGCGCCATACAAACCGTTCCAGATTTGTCTCAGAGGGGAGGTGAGGTCGACACCAGAGAGCGGCAGAGAATGGCCTACTGTACGTAGTATTATTAATTATACTGTGGCTATAGACTAATTGATAGTCATATGTTTACAGTCATAGGGATGACCCCGGTGGTCGAATGGCTAACCATTTCAACTTTAACTCCGGGATCGCGGGTTCGATCCCCGCAGAAGACAAATATTTGTGTGCATGAACATGTCTGTTTGTCTTGTTCTGGGTGTTTTATAAGTAAATGTCGTTTTAAGAGTCAATTAATTAATTAAATTTATTCAATGCTTAGATCTACAATAAGCAATTAAACAAAATAGACGAGCTCGGTGGCGTAGCGGTCAATGACGCGGCTTCGACACCAACGCTCGTGGGTTCGATTCCCACACAGGGCAAACATTTGTGTGCATGAACATGTCTGTTTGTCTTGGTCTGGGTGTTTTCTATGTATCATAAGTATGTATTTACAAAAAAAAAATGTATTTACGTATATTTATCAGTTGTCTAGTACCCATAACACAAGTTTCGCTTACTTTGGGACTAGATAACGCTGTGTAATTTGTCTGACAATATTTATGTACGGTGCAACACCGTACATTTTCTGGAATCAGCACTTTGGGTCGCGCGCGCGTCGTATCATACTTTACATTATATTTTATTTTATAATTAATTCACCAGTTCGCAGCTCAGTGGCTATCAAGGCGCACGCGCGACTCATACCATTTTATCATAATTATTGTATTGTTTACGAAGTACAATAAAACCAGAATTAAATTAACAAGAAGTTTACCTTCTCACCAACCAACATACACCAAGAACAAAGTTGTAGGATCAGACCCCTACATCTTTTTGGTCCTTCGAGTTTTTAAGTGTTTTTGGATTCTTGTGTACAGTAGCGAATCGGTTCGGTTGGCCTCCCACAAGCGGGTCTCACCAATCGAATTGAGAAGGCGCACATACTGTGCTGAGAGAACAAAAGCACTGACAACAACCAGCAAACCAAGTCGAAATTATCATCAAGAACTTCACAAACAACTATCATGGAGAATTTATTAGCAAACCAACAACAAATTATTGACGCTATCGACCAACTTCTTGTGAACTTCAAGAAAGATGGTCGGGATAGGAAGACAGTGGATTACATCAGCCGAAAACTGAAAACATTGGATGGATACTGGCAAGAGTTTCAAAATATCCACCTAAAACTGTGGGCGAGCAGTGATAAAACCCATAGTTATTTTACAAACAACATGTACGAGCAAATCAAGGATAAATACGAGCAAGTAAGAACGGTATTTCAATCGTACGACCCTCAGATGGATTCAAGACCCTCAACGCCTTTAATAAAAGCTGCCACCCCAATCACCATGCCTTCTCATATCAGTCTTCAACCGTCGACCTCTGATCAATCAAGGGGAACCAACAGCAAGATGGAGGAAATGCTCAGAAAACAGGCGAGCAATTTCAAAGCGTTTCAGCGAACAGTGTCGAATATCAACCTAGACTCCGTTACTGAAACATGGGAATTTGAAGACCACCTCAAATCTCTGAAATCTCGATGGACTACAATCGACACTCTACATTGGGAGATCGATAGTGAGACTCAAGGCGTTGATCAAGAATACGATCGATCCTACACTTACCATGAACAGACGTACGACAAAATCAAGAGAGCTATCAACAGTAAGCTCTGGTCAGTAGCACACCGTGAAAAATCCACACCACGGATAGACATCCCAGTCTTCTCAGGAAATTATTATCAATGGGTTTCATTCAAGGATCTATTCACGGAGACAATCCATAATAACCCATCCTTGTCGCACGCACAAAAAATGCAGTTTTTAAAAAGTAAGGTACGAGGCGAAGCTGAGAAACTCATTCAACATTTTGCGATCACATCCGATAATTACAAAGACTGTTGGGACATACTTAACCACAGATTTGATAATAAGAAACTTATTTTTAACTCGCATATTCACAACATAATGAGTATACCTACGATCCAACAGCCATCTGTTAACCACATCAAGCGTCTACATGACACTACCATGGAAACGCTCAACGCAATAAAAAACCTAGGTTGCGACATCAGTACCTGGGACCCACTCCTCGTGTATCTGCTCATTCAAAAACTGGATGCCGAGTCTCTTAATGAATACCATAGATCATTAAAACAACCACGAGAGTTGCCAATACTGAGAGAATTATTGGACTTTTTGGAAAGAAAATTCACCCATATGGAGGGTTGTCGTAAAAAACAAGAATTTATTGCAGTCAATCCATCAACCAACCATTACCAAAACAATCAGAACATGAGATACCAGAAATCAAACTTTCAAACATATACAAGCAACAAAACACCAGAACAAACAGTCAGCAGAAAAGAAAATCAACAATCGAGGCCAAAACAATGTCCTCTGTGTAACAACGAACATGGACTTTTCTATTGTCCAATTTTTTTATCAATGTCACCGCAAAGTAAGCACGGAACAGTAACAAATCTTCGCCTCTGCACCAATTGCATGAACAGCCACTTTGGAAAGCCTTGCATCTCCCTAAAACGGTGTCGGGAATGCCAAGGTGCGCACAATACCATACTTCATGAAGCATTTTCTCCACGGGAACACGACACTATAATGCATACCACTGCATCAACATCTGAACATGGCCCAACATCCGTTCCCATGCAACCAAACAACAGCAACACGCATGTGTCACAGCAAGACAAACTACCAGAAATATTACTTGCCACCGCGATTGTTCAAGTACAAGCGGCTGATGGCATATACCATAATCTCCGAGCTCTTCTGGATCAAGGCTCACAGACATCAATTATCTCAGAAAAATCAGCACAATTATTATGTCTGCCTAGACGTAAATGTAAAGGCACTATTTCTGGCATTGGAACAAAAGAAAATAGTTGCAAAGGCATAATTAATATCAATATCAAGTCCACTAAGAGCGACTTCACACTGAACACGGACGTCTTTATAATGAAAACCCTCATTAACAATCTACCAAGCTGCACTTTATCAAAACCAAATTGGCCATTCTTGGAAAATATACAACTGGCTGATAATGATTTCTACAGGAGTCGCCCAGTAGATCTGCTGCTGGGAGCAGATGTGTACTCCAGCATCTTATTAGATGGTATTTGCCGCGCAGATGAAAAATCTCCGATCGCTCAACAAACACGACTCGGCTGGATACTGAGTGGAAGCATGAACCAACCTACCTTACAGTGCAATGTCATTCTCAACAATCCAGATGACATACAAAAATTTTGGGAAATCGAAGACATCTCACAAGATTCTTCTCTGTCATCTGAAGATCAAGCATGCATCGATTATCACAAATCTACTACCATACGCCATGAAGACGGCAGATATCAAGTGCACATGCCCCTTAAGTCGAACATTACACAAGACTTAGGTGCATCGAAACAAAAGGCCGTTGCACAATTTGTACAATTGGAACGGAAATTTATTAAACAAAATAATATTGCAGCTGACTACAAATTATTCAAAAATGAATACATAGCAGCGGGGTATATGAACTTAGCGCCCGGTAACACGAAACCAGAGTGTTACTTGCCTCACCATTGCGTTCGAAAGGAATCACAAACGACAGCACTTCGCGTCGTATTTAATGCGTCAGCTACAACTTCAACCGACTACAGTTTAAACGACCTTATGCTTAGTGGACCAAACCTACAACAAGATCAACAAGGTTTGATTCCCATGTGGTACACATATAAATACGCATACACAGCAGACGTCGAAAAAATGTTTCGTCAGATCTATTTGAGCGAAGAACATCAAAAATACCAGAAGATCGTAAGGCGAGATAATCCACTGAAGCCCTTAGAAGATTACCAACTTACAACAGACACTCTACCAGATGACATCAATAGCGAATGGATGAAATGCAAAGCTGAGATTCATAACATAAATCAATTCAAAATCCAAAGATGGCTCATGACAACAGAAAATAATTCATTAATTGAAGATAAAGATAAAGATAAAGATATATTTATTTGTTAACATGTGTACATGGAAGATGTTCATTAGATGTATACATAGTATCTACATGTTATGCTTTTACAAGCGTACAAAATTTTAAAGATATTACATAGGTTTTTAGGAATTACATAAATATCAGTGACATGTCAATTAAAATAGTAATAGTAATAAAATTTATCATAGAAATAATAATATTAATTTAAATTTGTCATAGAAATAATAATATGTCAGGTAAATGCGCTAATGCTATTATAATTATATTGGGTCATTACAATTTGTCAATTAAAAAATCATCTATGTGATAGTAACATTTGTCGATTAGTAAACTTTGTAGATCTTTTTTAAATTTATTTAAGGTTTGATTCCTTATTGCTAATGGTATCTTATTATAAATTACTGGAGCCATGTAAAAGACACTTTTTTGCTTAAGAGTGGTAGTGCAAGTGGGCAGAACTATCCTGGTGTTATCTCCTCTACTGCGAGGAGCACAATCCGCAAATCGCGTGAATAAATGAGGATAAGTTTTTGAAAATATTGCAACTTCAAGTATATACATGGATGGCAATGTAAGTATTTTATACTTTTCGAAAAATGGCCTACACGATTCTTTAGGTTTTACTTTGAACATGGCTCGGATGCATCGTTTTTGAGCTTTGAATATTACATCCTTATCAGTGCAGTTTCCCCAGAATATTATGCCATAACGAAGAACCGATACTACTAACCCGTAATATGCAGTAAGGAGAGCATCTGTACTGAGTTTTGGTTCGAGTTTAAATAAAGCATAGGCTGAGGAACTTATTCGACCACTCAGATACTCAACATGCGCTTTCCATTTCAAGCGATCGTCAATATATATCCCAAGAAATTTTATATTCTCGATTTTATTCACTGTTATGCTCTTGTGTTCAACTTTTAAGTCCTTACTGTATTGTGGCCTTTGACTGAAATGCATTATATGTGTTTTACTAAGATTAATTTTTAGGTTGTTTCTTTCTAACCACAGTATTACTGATTGTAGAGACTCATTAATATCTACTTCATACTTGTTAATATCTTCACACGCAATTGATATCGTGCTGTCATCGGCATATAATGTCATAGGTTTAGAAGTTGTCTTTGGTAAGTCATTTATATATAGTATGAACAAGAGAGGTCCAAGTACGCTGCCTTGAGGCACGCCATAGTTTGGTATTCGTTTTGTTGACGAGAACTTCTCCACTTGTTTAGTTGCTATATTAAGTTTGTCTATTTGAGTGTATTGTCTTCGATTAACCAAATATGATTTTATGAGATTAAGAATATTCCCTCTAAATCCATAAGCATGCAGTTTATTTAATAAGATATTATGGTCAACATAATCGAAGGCTTGTGTCATGTCACAGTAAATAGTACATATTGGTTTTTTTCTGTCTACATTTAACATTACATTATATAAAAATTCATAAATTGCTAGATTAGTTGTCATATTTTCTCGAAATCCTTTTTGTTCCTTGCATAATATACCTTTATCCTCAATGTATTTGTAGATTCTTTTATGTATGTATTTTTCAAAAATCTTTGATATTACCGGAACTAAGGCTATTGGTCTATAATTTTCCATTAGTCGCTTATCGTTTTTTTTGTGTGAAGGTTTTATTATTGTGACTTTAAGAGCTTCTAAAAAGTAGCCTGCAAATATGCATAGATTTAAAATGTGACTTAGGTGGCCACATATACTTTCTGCTATATATTTTAAAATTTTAGTAGAGATCTCGTCATATCCTACACTATTTGTGTTTTTTAACGAATTAATAATTTGAAGTATGTCATTTGGTATACTAGGTATCATATAAAATGAGTCCGACCTGCTATCTATCAGTGAATTAGTGTCTTGTCCATAGTTCGGGATAGGTTTGATTTTGTCAATAAAATAGTCATTAAATACATTACTTATTTCTTGAGGATTATAAATTATGTCACTATTGTTATAAATACTACTAATAGGCTCATTCGGTATATTAAATTTAGAGTTCTTAATATTATTTCTTTTATTCTGAAATACATGGGTTTTGTGATGCGTCGACGAAAGCATTCGCCGGCGTCATTTATTGCAAAATTAAACGTGGAGACCAAGCTACAGTGGTCTTGGTTGTAGTTGGTAGTAAACAAATAACATTACCACGACTCGAATTATGCGGTGCTGCATTACTCGCAAACCCAATTCTGAAAGTAAAACAATGTTCGAAAGACTACCAAATTAATCAATACGGATGGATTGATTCAACAGCAATACTAGGCTGGCTACAGGGAAATCCAGACAAGTGGAAGGTCTTTGTCGCTAACAGAGTCAAAGAAGTGACAGCTGTGATGCCTGGAGACTGCTGGCATTACATAAAGTCTTCAGAAAACCCTGCGGACTGTGCTAGTAGAGAGCTTACCGTTACGCAATTGAAAGATCCACTTAGGTGGAGCGGTCCTCACTGCCTACCATTATATCAAAATAAACCACAAGAAGTAATCATTGAAACGAATGAAGAATTGAGATCAACAAAACAAACCAACATAATATCCGTTTATCAAGTGACGGAAAATGACACCATGAAACATATTGTAAACAATTATAGTTCGTTTACTAAAATGGTGCGAGTTCTAGCAGGGACACGCCGTTTTATGTTGGCCAACAAGACATCAAAACAGTCATATGTGACGCTGGGTGAAATCAGAAAATCAGAAGTTCTCAACATTTCGTCACTTCAGTACTTCACTTTAGCTGCTATGACTGCAACCAACATGGTCCATAACTTGAAAAATATTCAAGACACATTGCTGGACACTGTAACAGATATATACCATGGGAGATTCAACTTTCATGTGATGTCACCAGACCAACTTCGAGATCAACTTCACATCATTTCAAGCCAAATATCAAAGGAGTTGACTCTACCAGTCGACAACATACAGACTAACCTGCAGGGCCTATATAGTCTGCTGCAAGTCAAGGCCAAAATGAGTACGGATTATCTGCTGTTTGAAATCAAGGTTCCTCTAATCAGTAGAGACACCTACGAAATATTTCATCTTATTTCGATTCCAAAATCAACAGATCAGAAGAAGATGATTACTACAGTTCCAATCACAGAGTACGTGGCTATTAACTTAGGCAAGGACGCCTACATTCCTATGAAGAGGGAGGATCTTACTGCTTGTCACCAACAAGAGAGCAGTTATCTTTGCCATCTACAAAAACCAGTATATCATATGACACAAGAAGAAAATCTTTGTAACTTGGATAACTCATCAAAACAATGCACAACAGTTGTCGACTCCTGTAAAAACATATGGATCGAATTAAATAATATTAATTCGTATGTTTATTTTTGTTGCGACTCGTGTCGACTGCGAGTGATATGCGCGGATCAGGTGACAGCGCCACAGCTGACAAACGCCGGCCTCATCAGCATTTCTCACGGGTGCATTGTCAAGTCGGAATCATTTACAGTTTATACACACAATGAAGACAAGAGTGTAATCAGAACGATTCCTAACATTGAGATAAAATCGGATGTTCTCATCAATCCTATCAACAACGTATTCAACCTATCGATACCAAATACTACGATAGTTGATGAGTCGGAGAGTGAACGACATCAGCAACTCCAGTACTTAGAAAGAAGACTGAAGGAGTTGAAGGACACCACCGTACTGGCAACCGATGTAACATACCATGACGTTCACCACTACGCCGTAATTTACATTATCATCGGAGCTGCCGGCATCGTGGGAGCAATTTTACTGTATCGGCACGTGAAGCACAGGCGGCAATCGGCTGCGGCGGCGTCCATGGCGTTGGCGGCATTCGAGTCTGGAGCGGTGCGGCTTTCTTCTGTTCGCAACAGCGTAACCAGAGACTTAAGTGCGGGTCCGCTTGAAGTAGACCGATCAACTTCCCCGGTATTTAATCGACCAGTTTTTACGATAAATGATAATGCGTGGAGACATTAAGTGTATCCATTTACTTTTATACATTATTGTTTGCTTACTTATGTATTGCTAAAACTTATACTTGTTATCATCATCACCATCACCATTTCATCTCTGTGTCCCGGAGCATGTACGGTGCAACACCGTACATTTTCTGGAATCAGCACTTTGGGTCGCGCGCGCGTCGTATCATACTTTACATTATATTTTATTTTATAATTAATTCACCAGTTCGCAGCTCAGTGGCTATCAAGGCGCACGCGCGACTCATACCATTTTATCATAATTATTGTATTGTTTACGAAGTACAATAAAACCAGAATTAAATTAACAAGAAGTTTACCTTCTCACCAACCAACATACACCAAGAACAAAGTTGTAGGATCAGACCCCTACAATTTATTTATTTTAATATAAAAATAGATACATACATCAGATAAATGATTGAATGACATAAACAAAATTAAAACTTTTTATTTTTATTTACTACGTCGGGTGGCAGACAAGCATACGGCCCGCCTGATGTGAAGCGGTTACCGTAGCCATATTAACGCTCGCAACATAAAATATCGCTCGCGCGCCGCCACCCCCGCTGCCATCGCAGCATCTCCTTCCTTTCTGGTGACCTCACTCACTCGCAGGAACACAACAGCCCTCAAGGGAACCGTTATTTGGCTGCGGTATTCTGTGAGGTGGAGGTACATTCCCCAGTCGGGTAGCTTACAATTACGCTCCCTACCTCTCTTTTCGCCAGAGCTTCGTTTGTCAGTCAGCAGGGTGCACCGCGTGCAGGTGAAGTTGGCTTTGGTTCAAAGATGTTGATGAACTACTTACACCCCAAAACTACTTACAAATAAAATACTAATAAAAAATGTATTTAAGAATACATAATATCAGTTATCTATGTAGTATCCATTGTACAAGCTGTGCTTAGTTTGGGACTAGACGGCCGTGTGTAATTTATTCAGCCCCCTTACCACCATCGCTTATTGCGATTCAATAATTGAATAAAATAATAATAAATAAATATTGTCAGACAAATTACACAGCGCCATCTAGCCCCAAAGTAAGCGAAGCTTGTGTTATGGGTACAAGACAACTGATAAACATACGTAAATACATTTTTTTTTGTAAATACATACTTATGATACATAGAAAACAACCAGACTAAGACAAACAGACATGTTCATGCACACAAATGTTTGTCCTATGTGGGAATCGAACCCACGTTGGTGTCGAAGCTGCGTCATTGACCGCTACGCCACCGAGCTCGTCTGAATAGATTGCTTATTCATACCAATAGAGTATATGTAGAGATAGATCGCTTATTCATAAGCATTCTATTCAGTTATTGAATCGCAATAAGAGATGGTGGTAAGGGGACAGGAATATTTATGTGTTTACTAGTTAGGGTATAAGTGGCTCGTCAAGATATTTAGAGCCAAAGTCAACCTCGCCTACACGTGGTGCACCTTACGTACGAAAGAGGTTCTGGCAGAAGAGACGTATGGTACAGCTTATTATAGTAAGTGGCTTAGCACGATCTTTAGAACGAAAGCCTCACATGCACGCGGCGCAACCTGCTGACTATGGGACGGGGGCCCACCACACATTCCCACCACTGTGTCTCCTGTGTAGCCAGGATTAACAGCGGCGATCGCCAAAAATGGCAATGAACAATGAAGTCCATTGCAGTCCCAGGGGTAAAACTACGGCTGCCTTGGAACTCACAACGAATTTAATCAGAAGAAATTAGTAGGAGTATGGAGCTTTTCGAATTTGACTTCCCCTCTTAGCAACCTGCTGACTAGTGAAACAGGCTCTGGCAATGTAGTGTATAGCTTATTCGTAAGCTGCTCAGTTGAGGAAGTTCCTCCACCTCACAGAATCATCATCATCATCATCATCAGGTCAATTTTAGTCTCCACTACAGGAGCACGACCCTCTCTCGTCCGTCCTAGACGGAAGGAGGATTTGGACTACACTCCCCACGCTGGCCAAATGGGTTGGGAGGCCTGATCGATATTTGATAATGTATTTACCTTAGTTGCCTTGTACGACATCCACGGGAAGAGACGGAGTGATTCTATTCTAGTCTGCCGGTAACCACACGGCCAGAAACCTCACAGAATACCGCAGCCAAATGACACTGAAGCCCTGAAGGTTTTTGTGTTCCTGCGAGTGAGTGAAGTCACCAGAAAGGAAGGAGTTGCAGCGTGCGAACGATATTTAACGTTGCGAGTGTTAATATGGCTACGGTAACCGTTTCATATCAGGCGGGTGGTATGCTTGTTAAATGTTGTATAGTATAAAAATAGTTAGATACTGGTTTCAGTATACAAATATATATGTTATCTATCTAACTATTATTTTTCTAATTATTATATATTAAGATTTTCAATTAGCTAGCTATACTTTCAAAATAGCTCCGGGTGATAGGAAAAAATTAAATGCTTTCTGGCTTAGATATTTTAAAATGGCTTCCACAGGGAGGCAATTAAAAAAAATGAATGATAACAAAATCGGGGGATGTAGTTTGATGTTGCAGCTACTAATATATCATCTCCATCCAAAATTCAATCACACCACTGGATAGATCAAAGTATTTATAACGCAAAGAAGGACTATGGAACATCGCGTGCGGGGGACGGGGAAGCGCTGCCATTTTGAGATAATTTGATAAACGGGGCAATTGCCCGACATTCATTCAGTCCCGCACCATTTACCGCCTTGGCAAGACGTTTGCGCTAATTGAAAACTGTTATTGAAAAGTTGTAGATAAAATGTCGTCCAGTATGTGCACGTTCGTTTCCTGTCTTTACGTAATGCATTGATTACGCGCTTTGTTGCCAACTTTTACTGCAGTGATGTCTGCCTGAGGAGCTCAATGGCGTCTTTGCGCGTGTCAATCTAATCGAACACTCAAGTTAAGCAACGTGGGCCGTAGTCTGCCTGTGGATGGGTTTATTTACGTCGAGCTCTTCCGTGCTTCGGACGGCACATTAAGCCGTCGGGCCCGGCTGTTGTCATTAGATGACAGTCGTTAAATCAAGTCAACGGCCAGTCGCAACATCCGTGGTTTCCGGCAGACTAGAATAGAATCACTCCGTCTCTTCCCGTGGATGTCGTACAAGACGACTAAGGGAAATACATTATCAAATATCGATCAGGCCTCCTCAACGTCTGGCCAGTGTGGGGAGTGTAGGCCAAATCCTCCTTCTGTCTGAGACGGATGAGAGAGGGTCGTGTTCCTATAGTGGAGACTAAAATTACCTGATGATGATGATGATGAGTGTTAATACGGCTATAGTAACCGCTTCAAGGCGGGCCGTATGCTTGTCTGCCACCCGACGTAGTATAAAAAAAAATTAAGAGTTTTATGCAAAATACACAAACAAGTTGTGCTTAGACTTAAGTAGAGCTATGTACTCGATTGATTGATTTTTCTCCCCCTCGGAAACTCCCAAATATTTGTCTAAGGGAAGTTATAATGAAACAACCAACTGAGTAACTTAATTATATATTTATATTTGAAAATTCTTGATACAATGTACAATCTTGGACTTATTGGGTCTTAAAATTAAAATTTCCATTATTAATTATAACAAGATTAGAAATTAATTAAGTTAAACCAATATTAACTTGAGTTGTAATTAGAAAATTAAGCATTACACAAAAGTGATTGCTTAAATACAGTTTCGATTATACTGAATGAATACAGATTAAAGGATTTTGTGTTTGTTTCATTTCATTAAACTTAAATTTAATCTATACATAAAATTGGGATAATATAACTTAACATCAAATAAATACATTGCAAACCTAACCTAATCTATTTTGCACATTAAAAAATAGATATTGTACATCAAATGCAGGATTCGATGTGCGTAGAGATGAGCAAAATGCCAGACATTTACAATTAGTGCCCAGTACTTGTAAATACCCAATAAATGCCTAGTTTTGGGCATAAATAGGGAATTTATAAGCACTTTTTGGACATTTATGACTGACGAGCTGGGTGGCGTAGCTGTCAATGAAGCAGCTACGACACCAACGCTCGTGGGTTCCATTCCGACATAGGACAAACATTTGTGTGAATGATCATGTCTGTTTGTCTTGGTCTGGGTGTTTTCTATGTATCATAAGTATGTATTTACAAAAAATGATTTTACGTATGTTTATCAGTTGTCTAGTACCCATAACACAAGCCTCGCTTACTTTGGGGCTAGATGGCGCTGTGTAATTTGTCTGACAATATTTAAGTTTATTTATTTATCGTAAATGCCCGGCATTTTGCACATCTCTAGATGTGCGATCAGATTAATTTGAAGTGCAAATCAGGTTTTTTTTTGTGGATCCATTTAATATTTTCCTAATTGGAGTGTCTGTTTGTAATATTAAAATAACCGCTTTTTACTAAATGCATATGGATGTATACATGGTATATATACCAAAATAACATTTTTTACATTTTTGTCTATCTGTTTGTTCCGGCTTATCTCCGAAACGGCTGGATCGATTTTGACGGGATTTTCACTAGCAGATAGCTGATGTAATAACTTAGGTTACTTTTAGGGTTTTTGCAGCAGGGCTATCAAAAACGAAGTTCTAAATTAGGACCATGTTAAGTACGTTTACACAAAGACGGTGTTTAGTGAAAATAACGTATCGGCCCTCTTAGCTACGTTTGTGTGGATACATATACTAAGCCTTACTTGAAGTCTTATTTTTGTTCTACATTGAAAAAATGTAATAATTACTACGTCTTTCAAGAGCAGTCAATTAATATTTTGACAACGTCATATGCCAGAAATGGAGAGTCGTTATTTTTCATGAAATAAGTTGCATTATGAAAGATATTATTAATTCAATGTAATAATATGTGTCTAATGCTGTTTTTTTATTTGTATCATTTTTATTCCGATTTTCACGGTTTTTACCCTGGTATTGTTAACTTGGTAATATCGAGGAACTAAGGTGTGAAACCACGACCAAAAAAGTTTCATTTTAGGCGTTTATTTTGATGGTTACGAAAGTAAAAATCCTCCAGTTTCTACTCCGAAAATGCAGCAAGTAAGGCTTAAGATGCGTTTCCGCACGTACGTACAAAAAACTTACATTTAGTAATTCACAGAAAGCACAGGAGACACAATTTTTGTATGAATAAATCGCAGTACAATGATATGGAAAAGTCGAATAATAGATTATTTTAACATGAAATAACTTTGCTAGCTCATAGATAATAATTGTAAAAAAACGTATGACTTATTTTTAAAGCAAACAAGAACGATAAAGAAAATGTTTATTTAATATATGCATATATAATAATATATTTTATTAATATGTACATACACGAATATAACGCCTCTAACAATTGACAACAAATCCATTTATCCAAGTCTCAGTTTATTTATTTAGATTTCAAAATGGGCGTATAAATAAACCATTCTTCGTAACAGTACCGTCGATTTTAAAATAAAATCATTTATAATTTTTTTTTTTCGTCCATTTTGTTGATAAATAAATAACTAAACATTTTATTCTATTACTTAATACTGCACCGTGTTAGCTAATATTATTTAAAACATAATTATACCAGACTTATGGGGTAACTATTGGACTTTAACGTTTTGAGTCTATCAAAGGCTTAAAAGCTGGCTTCAAGTTCACATGAGAGACTTATCATCAAAGCGAGGTTATTCCATTATATTATAACATTAAGTATTGCAATGTTTGGAAGACCTACATATAGATATTCTTGTTTAAAAAGATATGCCATGCGTATATGATTAATTTTCTGAAGCTAGTAAGTACCCCACAGTCAAAATACTAATGAAATTAATGTCACATTCTGGGTGACGGATTGCGTATCGTGCGTGCGGAAACTGCCGCGCACGAAACTGCGATAAAAGCTGATAATGTACACATTGAACGTACATTTCTACATATAAGGTCTGGTTCCTCCAGACAAGATCAAAACGGTCGAATATAAATGTTTCGTGCGTCGCAGATTCGTACGCGATGCGTCGTCTCGTCACTAAGAACCCACACTAAGAAGGATTAATGCCAATTAATGGCATTAATGTCAATGGTTCAATAGAATAAGTAAATAAATGATTAATTAAAAATGTAAACAATATTTAAATGACATATGATTAATTACAATAATTTCACTATTCCATGAATAGGTTATAATAAAACAAATGCGTTTATAACCGTATTATAAATATTTACAATTTAAGCGAATTTGTATTGCTTTAGTATTTATCTTAATGATGTTATACATAAATTCAAATATGTCTACGTATTTATGTTAGAATATCCAAATATACATACAATTTATCTATATTTAAACCATCTACGACGGCGGTAAATTAATTATTAAATAAAATAATCAGTATAATATATTTTCTCTAAATTGACAATTATGATTTTAAATATAACATTCATTGGAATGTCATTTAAAATACAATTCATTTTGTTTGCGTTTATTTGGCAATTTTACTACAACAATATTTTTTCTATACATTTATTGCGATAACTAGGTATAATTTTGTGCAGTTTTTTTATATTCACTTTAATATTGAGAGCTAAGCGTAGCATACTGTGCTCAATATAATACGTATTTACAATAGTTTTATATGGTACAAAACATTTTCACTAAATATTTTGTTTGCTACTTACATTAAATCAATTCGAGGTTATGTTATGTATAAATAATATGAAACAATATACATTTTTAAAGCTTATTCCGACGACCGTTATATTTGCTGTAAAATAGAAAAAAAAAACTCAAATATTCATCCCTTTTATCGGTCGTCTTAATAATAGATAGTATGAGTAATTTTTTACCCATTTAGATAAGAAAACAATGTATAAAAGTGATATTTAAATTTCAAAATAGCGTATGGCGTCATGGCGTCATCCTAATTGACGATTGTGCGACGCGGCGCTTACGATTGTGCGATCAAACATACAAATTTCTACAGAAAGTTCTAATAAGAGATAGTACGATCAGTTTAATTTTGTATGATAGTTTTATCGCACGACGAAATCGCATCGCATGTTCGTGCCACTGATGGCTAATTAGGACGATGCCTAAAATGTTTCGAGACAACATACCAGTGATATCCCGGCCGTTCAATTATGAAGTGATTTCATAGTGCAGTTGTGGTTGCCTGAGAAGTAATTGATATTCTATTAATTCAAATATAACGGTAGTATAAGCCGCCATTTTGAAAACTAGCATCGCGAGAATGCTTTCTTCCGCATACGACCACTAGGTCCCACGTTAATTAGTGCTTTACGACTAGAGATAGTTACGTCTCTTTTGTGCTTACATACAAATATCGTTCTCTCTCTGTCATGCGTCAATACATATTATTTGTATTTTTTGAAGAAACTTTATTAATTCTGTTTGCAGAAAAAGATTGCGGGTCGTTCAATGTTTCATCCCACGACAGTTTGTCCCGCACGAAATGAACCCCTATAATTAAAAAATATATATGTATAATTTTTATAGCTGAATTTCAAATTCAGTCGTTTGGAACAAACACTTCACTTGTGAAGGAACAACTCCTTTCGTCCCATGCAGGACGAACGGCCGTGGGTATTATATAATAGATATATTTTGCTATAAGTATTTCGGAAAAATAAAGTATCTTCACATACATACCAATATTACAATCTCTCTTTATATTACAGGGGACAAAACATCTCCTTATAAACAAAACATAAAAACTGGAGCGTTAACAAATTTTCCATTAAATGTTTTAAAAAAAACTTGTTTTTACTCTGCGACAACTGTGTCTATATCGTAGAAGAGTTAAAAAAAATGAAATCTAATAAATGACAATTTATAATTTTCTAATTATTGTAATATTATAATGTTTATATTATGAAACAATTGATTGTAATTTTTAAATTATGTTTGACAACTGATGCTTTTGTTTTGTATTAATTTATTCCCACATTTAAATTGTAATATTCATTTTGCATGCCAATGTTTGGTGCAAAAAGCTTGCATTTTTATAATAGGTAGGGGAAAAAGTCTTTTCGCATTATAGTATGTATGAACTTGTAATAAAATCTCTTTGGTTATACCATTTGTATCTAGCAGGATTTGATATCTTTAAAAAGTTTAAATTTTAAAAAAGATAAATTCAAATTAGGTAAATGTGTGATTTTCGTTTGTTTTTTTTACTGTCAAGATGAGTGAATCTAATGAAGAAATTCGATACATTTTAAAATTTTACTATAAAAAAGGTAAAAATTCAAAGCAAGCTGCGAAAAAAATTTGTGACGTTTATGGACCTAGTGCAGTGTCTGTGAGAGTAGCACAAATTTGGTTTAAGCGTTTTCAATCCGGAAATTTTGATGTCAAAGATGCACGTCGCTCTGGTCGCCCTGTTACGGATAAAATGGATGCCATTTCTGAAAAAGTGGAGCAAGATCGGCATATCAGTAGTTACGACGTAGCTGAAGAACTAGGAATTGACCACAAAACAGTTTTGGCGCATAAAAAGGTCGTGGTCAAAGGCCGGCCAGGCTTCACAGACTCTGGCGAAACCCGGGTTAACCCGCAACAAGGTGATGCTGTGTGTATGGTGGGATTGGAAGGGAAGATATTCATTACGAGCTGTTACCGCCAGGCAGGACTATCGATTCTGAACTCTACTGTGAACAACTGATGAGATTAAAGCAAAAAGTTGAGAGAAAGCGGCCGGAATTAATTAATAGAAGGGGTGTGATTTTTCACCATGATAACGCTAGACCTCACACATCTTTAGCCACTCAGCAAAAATTAAGAGAGTTTGACTGGAAGGTGTTAATGCATCCGCCGTATAGTCCTGACCTTGCACCTTCTGATTTCCACCTGTTTCGGTCTCTTAAGAATTCTTTAGGCAATGTCAGGTTAACATCACGAGAAGACTGCCAAAACCACTTGTCGCGGTTTTTTGAACAGAAGTCCCAAAATTTCTATAGTAATGGGATCATGTCTCTACCTACAAGATGGCAAAAAGTTATCGAACATAATTGCACCTACATACTTTAGTTAAATGTAAATAAACTTTATTAAAAAATGTTTTGAATTTTCATATAAAATACGAAAAGACTTTTTCCCCAACCTAATATTTATACCACTTTTGTATCGTGTATGCTCGCGAATAAATGATTTGATTTCATTTGCAAAATATCAATGTCTAATGTATTTTGACGACAAATCATGTCAGAAAAGAGGTCCGCAACTATAAGGTCTATTTGGTTTCCGTTATACTACGCAATACCATTCCCTCGCCGCCCCGCGGGCTCCCCCGATGCAAATTTAAGGTCTTAGTAGCGAGCTAACTATACGAGTATACGTTAAATAATGACATGCGATTCATATTCATATTAATTTATTTCTAAACAATACAATATTGTGTTGACAATGCATAATGTCAATTTTAATAAATGATAAATTAAATTTAAGTCTAATATATCAATATGTTAATTATCAGCATCATCATCATCATCAGATGAATAATCAATTAGAATTAATAATATTAATAGACTAAATATAATAATAACAGCGTCATGTCATAATCCATCCGGACATCATATTAAAAACTAAAAAAAAATACTAGCGATCATATATGTCATAACAAATTCTAATAGGTACTAATTTAATTAAATCTATTTAATTGACACACAAAATGGTGAAACAATATTGTGTATAAAAGGAGGGAAGCGGTTGATTGATGTTTCTATTTATATATTGATGACTTATAGTTTTGTAATTATTAAGACGATATAGACCAATTCGTTACAGACCAATTTTCTGACCTGCCCCCTTACCACCATCTCTTATTGCGATTCAATAACTGAATAGAATGCTTATTCTCACCAATGAATAAGCGACTCTATTTCAAATGGAATAATGGTAAGCGGGCTGGTATCCGTATGTATTGGAGTGATTTTAAAGGCGTTTTGCGTTAAAAAAGAAATTTAAATATACAGGGTGTCTTACACAATTGTCAAAAACGATGGTGCAAAATAGCTCCACTAAAAAAAAGTTTAAAATTCATCCCTAATGTCTACGAGATATTTTGTCCCACACAAACAAAATCCTAATTTCACAAAACACGTAACGTACACAATCGAAACCGAATGCTTTTCGATCCGATCCAATTTAGCTAAAATCAGATCAACAAGTCAGATCACTTTATCACTTGATAGTTTAATTTTAAACTTAGTTACAACACCGTAGAGTCTGTTTTCAATCCGCACATGTTTTGCAGCACTGTTGTTTGTACCGCTTCAGTGCGCACATGTTCATTGCGCGGACGTTCTCGCAGAACCTAGACCTGTCTCTACAGATCCCATCTGCAGATAGGAAAACTGTATTAAGATACGGTAAAGTCATGCTAGATTTTTCAGTGAAACGGAATGAAGGCGAAGGAAAGTGTATTAGTGTAGGTCAGTGCGTCTGCGTAGAGGGAGAAATGGATAAGTATTTCTTTCTAGTTCCGAGATAATCGCGAGTTACTGTTTTTTTTTTCAGTTGTTGGCACATAATTTATAAATAAGAGACAATTTTAATGTCGGCAATTTTATATGTATTTGAATCAGTTTGTCCTTTATTTATTACTTAATCGAACTAAAGTCTCTCTTAATACTTTATGAGAGAGTTTAGTTCGATTAAGTAATAAATAATGTTGAAATAGAAAATGATGATATTTCTGAAACGGAGAGAGGTATAAACATGGTTGTTAGACTGAAATATGCACTATGAATTGGTTGTCATGAAAATGGCAAAAAGTGAATTTGGCCAAAATCGTAGTTAGTCATTTTTCCACCTACGCAGACGAGTGGTTCCCAACCTTTTTTTATTTCCGGACCACTATGAGTTGGGTGTAGGGGTGATTTTGTTGGGTGTAGGGGTGATTTTGTTGGGTGTAGGGGTCCATCCGAGTGTTATATAAATACATTATTCTATAACTCTAGATTTTAGTATTTTGTATAATAGTGCTCAATCTGTTTCATTATGAGTTTGTATCAGGGACTATAATTTACCTCTCACGTACCACTGGTCGACCGCGGACTACCGGTAGGGAACCCCTGGTGTAGGTTAAACTATTCGTCGCCTTGTAATGAAATATTAAAGTAATTATTATTTAAATAGTTGGTTTTGGCCAACTTGTCAGAATATCATATTTTTGTTAACCGACTTCAAAAAAGGAGGAGGTTCTCAATTAGTCGGGTTTTTTTTTATGTATGTTCCCCGATTACTCGAAGACGCCTGAACCGATTTGGAAAATTCGTTTTTTATTCAAAAAGGGTTGGTTCCCAGGTGGTCCCGTTGTCAGCATGCCATGATCTGATGATGGCATCCCAGAGAAATCGAGGGCAACCCTAAAATTTTATAGGCACATGTAATGTTTTTATAGTGTATTTTTTTCAAAGCTACACCAGTATTTACGCTTGATCGTAATAATTTTATGTGGATGAGCTGATGATGGAAGGTTAACTCCTCAATGGTTAGAAGTTAAAGGATAATTGTTTCACTACTGTACGCATATTCAGACTGTTAGTTATGCAAAAAGTCGCTACAATCAGAAACCTTCCTGGTATGTCAGTTAAAAGAGCACTCTACCGGTAATCGAGAGGTCGTGGGTTCAAATCCCACCTAGGCAAGGAGGTGAATTATTCCATTATAATCTAAACCTCTAAACCAAAAATATTTAATAATTTGAATTAATAAAGTGTCATCTACGTCAAGCAACAAACTGAACGTAAACAACATTATCTAATTTTTAGGCAGTTTGTATGTATATTTGTATGAAATGTTGTTCAGGAAGTATGTAAATGAATGTATTTCATATATTCGTTCATATCAACTCCCTTGTTACTTCATTTTTTGAGATAAGATAGAGAAAAGAAGAGGGAATGAAAAATGAGATATATATATATATATATATATATATATATATGTAAAGTTTTCACCCGCGTACTGTCAAGCTGTGGAATGAACTGCCTGTCGAGGTTTTCTCAGGAGACTACTGGATGGGGTCCTTCAAAAAGGGCGTGAAGAGGTTTTAACAGGGTCGGCAACTCACCCGTGACACCCCTGGTGTTACAGGGGTTCATAGGCATTCTGCTTTCCATCAGGCAGGCCGCATGCTTGTTAACCAGTTTAGTGGTATAAAAAATATTTTTCGTACGATACTTAACACGATTTTGCACGTACCTTTGGTAATACAAGAGGTCATCTCGCAGGGCCTGATGACGTCAGGTCTCCGCATGCCCTCGCAGGCGGCGGCCGCGCTGCGCTCCTTGTTCCGACGGTGGCCGGCGCGCCACACGCAGCGGAGCACCCTGTGCTGGCGGCCGTAGCCTCCACACGGGCCTACACACTGTTCATCAAATAGATTCATCAAAATGATATACTGGCCGATTCGCAATCCCGTGATATAACCGAAAGGTTGGTGCACAGGAAGACCATTAGCTGTAGGCGTTGATCACACCAATCTAAACGGCTTATAATATAAACATGCTTATGTATCCGTTGTATTTTATATCTTTCGCTTATGTATTCAGTGGAGAGTGTCCAATTCACAGGTATATTGAACAGGATGATATTATTTATATTTATATAAACAAGACGTTCGGATAATTTTTCGAAAGGAATTAAATACAGTATGGATTTTTTTATGTGAGAGATCAGCAACACCTAGATGTCGCTTATCCATTGCCAGCCTACACTCCTTCCTTTCTTTCTTTCTAATGACTTCACTCACTCGCAGGACCATTAACAACCCTCAAGGGTATTGTTATTTGGCTGCTGTACTCTGTGAGGTGGATTCCCCAGTCGGGCAACTTAAAAAAAAACGCTAAACCCTACCTCTCTTCTCACCTGAGCCTCGTTTGTCAGTTAGCAGGGTGAACCACGTGCAGGTAAGGTAGACTTTGATTTAAAGCTGTTGCTGGACTTCTTACACCCCAAATGGATGTTGTAATCTTGCTTTTTTGCTATCTCACCTTACTCCAAGGCCCAACAAGCCAAGCTGGCCTGCATGGCTTCGGCTCCCGCCTAATCTTCTCAGGCCTGATGCTCTGGTCGCAAGAGGAGTCAACCAACACCGTGCCATTGTCGCTGGTACATTCCACACGGCGTCTAACTATAGCTGTCGAGAAAGTTTCTTCTTCAAGATTTTTTTTAATTATATGGAATGGGGATATTAACATTATAATTTTGTTTTAATTAATAAAACAAAACAAATAGCATAAAATATTTCTAAAAAAACATAACTTCATTACAGTTTTTTACATTTATTTTTAATTTTGCTTTATACATCGTCGGGTGGCAAATAAGCATACAATCTCCCATCGCCAAAGATCATACTCCCAGAGAACATGGTCTGCTGTTAGTTCAAATTCATGATTTGCAGTAGAACACTCGCATAAAGGGATAGATCTCATTTTATCCGTTTGCATATATCCATTGATAATTTGGGATGGTTTATCCCACTATATCCATTGCGACTTATCTCAGTACAGCAACTGCCTGTTACCTGCCCCCCCAGCCAAGTGTAATTCGTCGCGTAACGAACGTTAGATAGATCACGTGACATTTGTCAATTCGAACATTTTAGTAAGAGCTCCACAGTTCAAATTAGCGATCGCTACGCTTATCTACTTCGCAAACTGCCATTTGGCTAGCCCCCCCAGATACGGTAAAATCATAATCGATAGATTACGATTATTTGTCGGCAGTTTTTTCGAGGTAGGTACTCCATAAATGAAAAATCAATTTTTATTTTCCCGCGGCACACCAACTAATGACCACGGTACACCAGTGTGCCGCGGCACACACTTTGCGGAACACTGCTTTAGACCACACGACTGAAGTAAAACTTCTTTAGCTCCATCTATACGAAACGTAACTGGCTATGAGAGAGATAGAAAGAAAGTGTGTACTTGCACCTCTCTCTCTTGCCCCTACAGTAACATACGAAATCTAACTCTCTCTATTACTATCTTTACTAACTTATATCTCCCTCTCAACTTCCGTTTGCCTCAGCCGATTGCACTTTTCGTAACGCTCTCGTCACGCATTCACCTTACTTATTCATCTTATTTATTCAGCTTACTCCTCATGTCAAGCATGCGTAAAGAAGTTTTACTTAAAAATAA
Source organism: Hypsopygia costalis (assembly GCA_937001555.2). NCBI lineage: Eukaryota > Metazoa > Arthropoda > Insecta > Lepidoptera > Pyralidae > Hypsopygia > Hypsopygia costalis. Next base: position 18,144,760 of record OW443349.2, on the reverse strand, counting down.
ACTTGGTTCCATTATATCAGAACTATCGACCTATTGCACTAATCCCAATATTTTCAAAAATTATCGAAAATGTTATATACGAAAAATTATACATGTACTTTGAACGTAATAATTTATTTACAAAACATCAATATGGCTTTCGAACGAACAAATCGATAAACATAGCAATGTATGAGTTTCTAGAAAAAGTTATCGTTAACGTAGAGAAGCGTAAGCCAACAATAGCTTTATATATGGACATGACTAAAGCATTTGATACTGTTCATCATGGAAATCTACTCAATAAACTTGAAAAATATGGTGTAAGAGGCAATGCCAATAAACTAATCGAATCGTATTTAAGCAATAGAAGACAAATCACGCATATTAATAGAATTGACCCTAGAACCGGTTTTAACATTAGTTACACGTCAAGGGAAAGGTCAGTATGCTTCGGTGTCTCACAAGGTAGCGTGTTGGGACCACTTTTATTTATTATTTATATAAATGATTTCCCTAATGTTATTAACCATTCTATGACTTTATTTGCTGACGACAGTACTATTTTATTTAATTATGAAAATTTTAACGATGTAGAATCTGACATAAATATTTCATTAACATCTCTAATAAATTGGTTGACATTAAATAATTTGACAATTAATTTGACGAAGACACATCTGATGAATTTCAAACAAAGAAATAATTATCCTTTAGATTTTGACATTAATTATTTAGGCAATTCAGTAAAAGAAGTGGATTCTACAAAATTCTTAGGTTTGACAATAGATAATAAGTTGACGTGGAAATACCATATTGATAATTTAATAAAAAAGTTGAATAAATTTTCCTATGTACTGCGTAAATTAAGAAACGTTTCAAATATCAAGACTCTTTTAACAGCCTATCATGGATACGTGGCGGCAAGCCTAAGATACGGCATATTATTCTGGGGTAACACGACCGACAAACAGTGTGTTTTTAAAGCCCAGAAAAGATGTATTAGATCCATGTTCGGCCTAATGCAGGATGACTCCTGTGAGCCTTACTTTCGGAAATATAAAATTCTTACTCTACCATCTATGTATATATATGAGGTTGCAATCTTTATCAGAAAGAACCCACACTATTTTGAATCAAATCCCGTCGGAAGCCGTCGTGAAGGTACTTTAAAATTTGTTAATTCGTGTAAAACTTTACTCAGCAGAATGAGCGTAAATTATATGGCACCGATTATTTATAATAAAATTCCACAGTCTATTAGATCCATTCATGACCATAATAGATTTAAAACTGCACTCAGTAGCTTCCTTGTTGAAAAAACGTACTATGACCTTAGAGTATTTATAAATGATAAATTATCTAGTAAATTATGACAAAATTATATTATTCGCTGACCTGTATTTTCTTATGATTTCATGACATTCTTTATATTTATTGACATTATTTTAATTTAATTCTCATTGTTTTGTTTTCGAATTCAAATTTGATATGCAAATGACTCAGTACCTAATTAATATAATATCTTGAATGATGATTACATTCAAATGTTTATGTTCATATGCCAATAAGGCGAATCATGGTTGTTCCTACTGTTGTATTCATATTTAACACCAATGTATTATTACCCATGTTTATGAACTAATAAATGAATTATGAATTATGAAAAAATTATGAATTATCAACTTTGTATTGTAATAGCCATAAAGTAAGATCCACACACATGCATAAAGGCGACAGCACAATCATGGTTTTAGTGCATAAAAAAATTATGTAAAGGTACCATTTGTTGATCACATTTTTTGAGAATCGTGATAAGTTCAGAGTTAGTCTTGACTTACCTGCCCCGCTGCCCAAACATCGCACCGCAGACCAGGGCGATGTCCGCCAAGTCGCGCAACTGTCGCCGTGGCAGTCGCGCAACACGCCCGGTGGCGTCACGCCCCGGGAGAGACATCTCTCTGTCTCTACTGTTGTTGTTGTGTTATTCTTCTTATGCTGTTTGTAAATTTATAAAGATATTAATGATTTTTTTTTTTGGATGTGAGAGGGGGGTAAACGAGCAGGTGGGTCACCTAATGGAAAGCAATCACCACCGTCCATTGAGATCAGCAACACCACGGGGTCGCCAATCCGTTGCCAACCTACTCCTTCCTTTCTTTCTTTCTGGTGATCGCACTCACTCGCAGTAACACGATAACCCTCAAGGGTATTGTTATTTGGCTGTGGTATTCTATGAGGTGGAGGTACTTCTCCAGTCGGGCAGCTTAAAAAATACGCTATGCCCTATCTCTCTTTTCGCCAGAGCCTCGTTTGTCAGTCAGCAGGGTGCATTACGTGCAGGTGAGGTTGACTTTGGTTCAAAGATGTTGATGAACCATTTACCCCAAAATTTAAGTTAAAGCAAGGCAAGGGATCATTGAGGTGTGATTGATGTTGATCAATGATACGTCATCGATTCTGGATAGTCTCTATGTTCCTGAGGAGCTGAGCTCGATGCATTGCGCGTGTCAATCTAATCGATCACATAAGTGAAACAATGTCGACCGTAGCCTGTCCATGGATGGGTTTATCAATCTCAAGCTCCTCCGTGCTTCGGTGGGCACGTTAAACCGTTGGTCCCGGCTGTTGTCAAAAGATGACGATCGTTAAGCCAAGTCAGAGGCTTTTGGGCGGCTTGAAGACACTGAGCTCTGCCAACCCGGTTGAGCAGCAAGGGGCAGTATGTTCTAAAACCCTTTCGATTGAGGGGAGACCTGTATCCCGGCAGTGTGATGTGTAAGGGTTACGACGATGATTAAATTTATTAAAACGCATCAAATAACAAACAAAATATAGTGTTTTCAAGTCACCTAAAGGCGGCCACTGGCTTGGCTTTGTCATCTAATGACATCATCCGGGGCCGACAACGTGCACTCCGAAGCAAATTTAAACATACGACTATCAATCTATGTTGTGGGTTACTTAATCACAATATCTAAAACTACGGCTTCGGCTAATGCTTCGGCAGATTTTTGGGCCGAAATATAATATTCAGTCGAGGGCGTTTGTAAGCGGGCTAACAAAATAATCTCGCTGTTCTCTACCGAACCAGCTGTAATATTAATTTAAACACTTGACCGTGTGGTTTCCGGCAGACTAGAATAGAATCAGTCGGTCTCTTCCCGTGGATATCGTACAAGGCGACTAAGGGAAATACATTATAAAACATCGATCAGGCCTCCCCAACCCGTCTGGCCATCGTGGGGAGTGTAGGCCAAATCTTCCTTCCGTCAGAGGCGGACGAGAGAGGGTCGTGCTCCTGTAGTGGAGACTAAAATGACCTGATGATGAATTAAACACTTTATCTATGTCTGCTCACCTGACACACAGCACCCCTGACCTGATGCCCAGGCTGTCCACAGGGTGCACTGCACGGCGACCATTCAGATGTCATCCAAACATATTCCTTGGCATCCAAAATATCTTCGTGCCTGTACAAATATCACATATTTTATTACTATTTCTCATATTTTAGGAACTTTTGTTTGTTTCTTTATAATAAATAAATAAATATTGTCAGACAAATTACACAGCGCCATCTAGCCCCAAAGTAAGCGAAGCTTGTGTTATGGGTAACCAGACAACTGATAAACATACGTAAATACATTTTTTTTTGTAAAAACATACTTATGATACATAGAAAACACCCAGACTAAGACAAACAGACATGTTCATGCACACAAATGTTTGTCCTATGTGGGAATCGAACCCACGAGCGTTGGTGTCGCGTCAACAAGTGGAAGCCGCTGACCTGGAAGTCAATGACCGCTATGCCACCGAGCTCGTCAAAATCATAATATCTTTATTGTACTTGTACATAAAATAAAATTTATAATATAGTACATGAATGGCTCATTAACAAATGTTATTATAGGTACTATAAGTGAATATTTGAATGACCGATATATTGATATATAATGAAATTATTAATTAAATTATGTATTGAATTGGTGTGAATTAATTTATTGTAATTAAATTTAAGTAATTTTCAGTTATTATTAATATGCTGAAAAATAATTTGTTATTATTATTATGAATAATTTTTAATAAGTTGAATTAAATTAAATTATTAATTAAATTATGTATTGAATCGGTGTGAATTAATTTATTGTAATTAAATTTAAGTAATTTTCAGTTATTATTAATATGCGGAAAAATAATTAGTTATTATTATTATGAATAATTTTTAATAAGTTGAATTAAATTAAATTATTAATTAAATTATGTATTGAATTGGTGTGAATTAGTTTATTGTAATTAAATTTAAGTAATTTTCAGTTATTATTAATATGCTGAAAAATAATTAGTTATTATTATTATGAATAATTTTTAATAAGTTGACTGAAACATTTGCACGCCCCTGCGAGGGTAGAATAAGTTGGACATGTAATTTGTGTAACATCTTTGTTGTACCTTATTTTCGCAAATAAATTATCTTATCTTATCTTATCTTAAATTAAAGGAAAAGTACAAAGGCGGACCTATCACTCACAGGGATCTTTTCCAGTCAACCTTAGAGTATCAGAGAGGATTTCATGAATAGGCAAGTGGATAGTACCTAACATTTGTGGGATATAACTACTATGTTTTTGAGCTGATGGGATAACATTTGTTTTATCATAATTTCTAAATTTTAAAACAATATAAAGAACTTATAAATAAAATACCTACTTAAATATAACTTAGAAATAAATAACTATAAATAATGAAATGAAGCCCTACTACTATGTTAATCATAAATACATATGTACATACATATAATAAATAATACAATATTATAGTATAAGAACATAAACTTATGCCTATTTAAAATTTACTTCACGTGCGATAAACTTCCAGGATTTTTTATACGACTAAGGTTGCAAACAAGCATACGACCTGCTTGATGGTAAGCATTCATCATAGCATATGGACGCACGCAACACCCGAAGTATCACACATGCGTTACCGACGCTGTAGAATCCCCTTCACGCCTTTTTTGAAGAAGCCTATGCTGTAGTCCCTTGGAAAAACCTCGGCAGGTAATTTATAGCACAACTTGAGGGTTCGTGGTAGAAAACTTTTCTGGAACCGCACAGGATTGTTGTATTTCTGCGAGTGAAGCGAGTGACGAGCGCGGTGGTCGAATGGCTAGCAACTTTGACTCCAATGTCGGTATGCCTTCGATCCCAGCTGCCCCCTTACCACGATCTCTTATTGCGATTCAATAACTGAATAGATTGCTTATTCATACCAATGAATAAGCGACTCTGTTCCATTTGAAATAGAGTCGCTTATTCATTGGTATGAATAAGCATTCTATTCAGTTATTGAATCGCAATAAGAGATGGTGGTAAGTTGGTTGGAGTCCTTAATTGACAGTCGTTCAGCCAAGTCAGTAGCCTTTCGGCGGCTTGAACTCGCAGTAGTCGCAGTTGAGCAGCATGCTCTAAATCCCTTCGTTTGAGAGGAGACCCGTATCCCTGCAGTGGGATGAATACGAGTTAAAAACGATCATACAACAATTACAGTTTTTAACTACATATGCATTAACTGGATTAAATATTTCTGGACAATTTACGCAGCGCCATCCAGTCCCAAATTAAGCGCAAAGCTTGTGTTATGGGTACTAGACAACTGATAAATGTACTTAAATACATTTTTTTTTATAAATACATACTTATTATACATAGAAATCCCAGACCAAGACAAACAGACATGTTCATGCACACAAATGTTTGTCTTGTGCGGGGATCGAATCCGCGAGCTCGGAGTGAAAGTAGCCATTGTCAGCCATTCGACCAATGAGCTCGTCAAAAATAACAGCAATTCTAATGAATTGTGTAATTAGAATTAAGATGTACAGTAGTTTCATATATTTTTTTTATACTACATTGGGTGGCAGACAAACATACGGCCCGCCTGATGTGAAGCGGTTACCGTAGCCGTATAAACGCTCGCAACATAGAATATCGCCCGCGTGCCGGCACCCCTGCGGCCATGGAAGCATCTCCTTACTTCCTGGTGACCTCACTCACTCGCAGGAATACAACAACCCTCAATGGAATTGTTATTTGGCTGCGGTGTTCTGTGAGGTGGAGGTACATTCCCCAATCGGGTAGCTTACAATTACGCTCCTTACCTCTCTTTTCGCCAGAGTTTCGTTTGTCAGTCAGCAGGGTGCACTGCGTGCAGGTGAAGTTAGGTTTGGTTCAAAGATGTTGATGAACCACTTACACCCCCTTCCACTCATTCCACTCCACTCAGAAGTCTCACTACACATAAACTAACTAATATAAGTCCACAACAGCCTTTGTTAGTAAATAAAGCCTTAGTTACAGCGAGCCAGGTGTTAAAAGCTCAGCTTTACCTAGGCATTAGGCCATTAGCATAAAACGGCGATAAGGAAGCTAGACTGGGTCTAGAATACTAACACAAAACACAATGGAAACGGGCCCATTTGTATTTGCCTGGGAAACTAAGCTATATCTTTGTTTTTTTATTATGTCCAGCGTAATATAAGCATACGGACCGCATGATGGTAAGTAGTTCTCGGAGCATGTAGACGCTTGCAATACAAGGAATACGCCACTGAAAAATACCACTGCCAACGTAGGATCTCCTTGTGAATGGTGTCCTCTTCACTTTTAAATAAATTTAATATATCTGGACAATTTACACAGCGCCATCTAGTCCCAAATTAAGCGCAAAGCTATGGGTACTAGACAACTGATCAATGTACTAAAATACATTTCTTTTTGCAAATACATACTTATAATACATAGAAAATACCCAGACCAAGACAAACAGACATGTTCATTCACACAAATGTTTGTCTTGTGCGGGGATCAAACCATTCGACCACGGGCTCGTCATATGAATATCATACCTTATAGCTGTAGTGGTTTCAACATCATCATCTAGGTTTTCTTTCAACGGTTCCACTCGTCCCTCCTCAATAGTATTACTATTAAAATCTTCGTTTACTATTATGATGTCGGAATCGTCGTCCTCTGGGTACACAATCTGTTTGTCTTCCAAGTTGATCAGATGGGAGTGGACGCCGAAGTTGTGGTACATCATTATAGGATCAGCCATCCTTTGCCCTCTAGAGTTTCCCGTGGTCTGGAAATTCCAAAACATCTGCACATATCAATTATATGAGTCCTTAATATAATTGTTCTTTTGATATATTAATAAAAAAAAATGATGTGAGAAAATAAGAAACAATGTATAAAAAATCATTAAGCCTCTATAGACGACGTTCTTTTCGAGCGATCGAAAACGCATCTTTTTTTTTAAATTTATGTTTACTTCTTTATAACATTATTTTTAACATAATCTAAACGATTTTTTAAAAATATGTCTTGTACTTTGTAAAACATGCAAAAAATAAAACGTTTTCGTTTGTTTTGCTAAAAAAGAACGCTGTGTTATTAGAGACTTTAAATGATGCTCCAAATTAAATGATATTTGCTCGTACCAAGATCGTCTTTATCAAATATGATGACAATTAGAATGATTGTAAAAATAATTACCACCAAATATAACATGCAATATGCATGAAATCATGAAGTAATAATTAATTTCAATGTAATGAAGAATAATAAGAACCTGTGCTTATAGCACTTACACACACACTGCGTTTATGCTGCGATTCAAATGGAAAAGAGCTGTGATTTTATCGTGATGCAATACTGATTGTAATTCATAGCAACACCCACCATTTCAGTACAGCGTATGCATCGTTGAAAATACGGGTTTTATTTTTAAAAAGCAACAATGTAGGTAACCAACATTGTCTCGATCAATTAATCGAAAATGTGGGGAATGAATAACGTCACTGCTTTAAAAAGGGGATTAATCATATCCTACTAATAATATAAACGTGAATATGAGTTTGTTTGTTACACCTTCACGCCAAAGCTACTCAACCGATCATTATGAAAATTTATATACATATTCTCCAAATGATTAGGAAGGACATAGGATACTTTTTATTAAAAAAACAAAGTAAACGCGGGCGAAGTCGTGGCTGGAAGCTAGCATTATATATTTTTGAATATTATGGGATATTAGATCCATATATTTATGGTGTCTGCAATGTCGCAGTAAGATCAAAAATATGTAAAAATAAATTAGGGTAAATTCCTTTTCTATAATATTGATGTAAATAATCGCGAAAGTTTTAAATTATACATTGAATAGCCATCAATAATTTTATAAACAGTACTCAAAATTTAACGAATTTTATATTGTTAGTGCATCACATATAGAATCGCAGTAAGGGTGAGGCCAAACGAACGGAATTTTGCGAGTTGTGCATTTTGCGAGTTGCGTAATTTCACGTCGTTTTCATATAAATTGTATAGTGACGACGCAAAATAAGTCCAACATTTGTATGAAATCGACGTGGATTACGCGACTCACAACTCACGCATAAAATTACGCTCGTTTGGCCTCACCAATTGGCTCGTGTGCCTTTGGTGTGTAAGGCCTTACGATAATAATGAAAATTAGTTGCTAAAAAAACAAACTATTACAGTTAAAATGACCACCAGCGAAATAAACACCCTTTCATAAAACACCAGAGCTGTAATTTTATAAAAATGAAAGTTGACACCAACCAAAAATGAAAATTACACCAAACCAAAACTGTGTCACATGCTGAACCAAAAAGAACCAAATGATAGTTAGAATAGAGCTCCATTTTGGAAACTTCTCACCTGGAGTTGCATTACTATATAATGTAGGCAGGGTAGCAGCCTCGCGGCACTGCTGCGTTTGGGTGGAAGCATCTGGGAGGATACAGCAGTCTCCTAAGTTTCACAGTTCCCAAGCGGCGTGCGAGATTTGTTAGGTTAAGTATATAACTAAAGTACATAAATGTCATGTTCCAATATTTTGCATTTTCTAATTACAAATTGACAAGTTGATAGAATTGAGGAGCATCGTTGCGCGTGTCAATCTAATCAAACACGCAAGTTAAGCAACGCCCATTGATGGGTTTATTTCTCAAGTTTCTCCGTGCTTGGGAGGGCACGTTAGTGAAAAAAAAAATTCACGTTAATCCACTATCCAATTGCACGGTAATCTGTCGGTCCCGTGTGTTGTTATTAGATGACAGTCGTTAAGCCAAGTTAGTTGCCTTTAGGCGGATAGAAAACACTGGCCTTCGCCAACCCACTGTCAAATCATAGTAATACAACCAGTACTTTGACTTCATACTAGCGCCCAAATCGGCGCACGCACACAGCCAAGCGTCATTTACACGACCGCTCAGGAAGTTTTGGTGCGCGGCGCACCAATTTGGGCGCTAGTATGAAGTCAAAGTACTGGTAGTATTACTATGCTGTGCCACAGTTGAGCAGCGTGGTAGAGTATGCTTTAAACACCTTCAATACCCCCCTTCTAACCCGTATCCCAGCAGTGGGATGAGTAAGGTTTGACGACGTATAAGTAGATTTTTTTTTTTTTTTTTTTTTTTAATAATTTATTTCTAAAACTCTCACACATACATTTCAACACGTTAATGCCGTACCACGAAAACCTCACAGGGTTTATCTGGGTAGGCTGGATAGAAAGTTATAGTAATAAATTGATAATTTCCTTAGCATTCACACTAGTAAAAGAGTAAGTTACGCCATCATTATGTAAGAAAATGAGATAGATTGACAGGATTTTTTTGTTTCGCGTCTCGTGCTAGTTGTTGCCATAGACAGCACAATAATAAGAGAAAGAGTTACAAGACAGCACTTTATAAAATCTGAAATATTCTCTGTCTCATTTTTGCCACGCCTGACAGGCGTCCATAAAACGTAGTGTATTGTACATTGACAAAGAAATAAAAACAACATTGACTTCAGTCTTCAAAAGGGGCGAGTCGAACTCGATCGCGATGGCTAGGTGGGTTTATTGAGTTAAGTGTCTGCCGAGGACAGCTGTGGATGGATTGGCAATAGTTAGATATTTAGTGTGACCAAGCCATCACCTCAATTCGTCGGCGTCCATAAGAGAGTCATAAGAAAAATGTATGTTTCGAAAAATTTTGCCGTAAGTTTATTGCTTCATGTAAAATTATGTATTATTTAAATCTGCTATTGCATCATTTGTTTTAATAACTGTATATAATATTGTGACAATTATTTTTTTTATGCTATTATTAGACTAGATGGCGGTGTGTAATTTGTCTACGAATATTTATTCATTTATTCAGGATATAAGCTATCACTGAAATTTGCTAAAATCGGTTGAGTGGATTTTGAATGATCAGAATAGATAGACAAAGCAAAAAAAAATATTGGCTGCTTTATCGATGGGAGAGTCCAAATGCATAGATATTTTTTAAAATATTTGATGTACTAACTCTACTTTACTATATCTATTTACGCTTATGTTTTTTCGATACATTCCGACAACGAGAAATTCAAACTCATTCATGTACAAAGCATATTTTTTTTTATCTCTATATTTTATATTTTCAATAACATTATGTAAATTCTGCTAAATATTGGAACATGATAACTGAATTTTTTTGAAAGATGTGAAGAAATCACCATAGTAATAAATAAACCCTTTATCATTTAAAATCTATATGTATTTTAAAATTGACTTTAAGGTAGTAACTAAACAAAGTAAACTTCAATCCTAATTTAATTTAATAAGTACCTGAATTAATAAATTATTATATAGTACAATAAAATTTTCAATGTTGTCTAATTTACATAAAAATCTTTTTATCTTTGTGATAAAACGTTTGACAAGTTTAAATTAATTTCAATACGAATATTCCAAAAGCGGCATTTTTTATTTTAAAAGTGATACTTTTTATTTCAAAAGTGGTAGGTACTTTTTATTCCAAAAGTGTTGCGTGAGAAGCCGTCGGCTTACGATTTTATTTCAAAAGTTATTTCAAAAAAATCGGTTGTCTGTAAAGTCGGTTTACTGACGATAGTTGAACGTGACAACGTCATAAGAAAATACTGATGGAATGTTTGCATTTTTCAAAAGAAAATTTTAATGGAAAGCCTCAGAGCGAGGTAACGCCGCATACGTCATGTTTTTTCGTGCGTGCAGCCGGCTCCATCGAATTATAAGACGTTGTCACGTCAAAAATATATTCTTCCTTCAATTCTTCTGCCATTAAGCATGAAATATAAGCGACTGCTATCTAAAGTAAGCGAACTTAGAGTTCAATTGCAGACGTGGCCATAAAATTGACTGTCATTTTACGAGCATAATAAAATTGTTATTACGTCGCCTACTATGTATTAGAGTGTCATTGTCTGAGGGATCGATTTGTAATGTGTTGTTATAGTTTTAGTGGAAATTGGAGACGTGATAAAACTTTATTTGTCATAAAAAAATATGCAGTTATATACTTATTGGCAATATAATTATATAAATATAAGTGACAATGGGCCGGTCACATCTGATGGAAATGATGGCAGATGGGGGGAGGTAGGTATTAGAGCGGAGGCCGCGCATAGGACGACGAAGCCTTGGACGCCCTGGAAGCGGCTGGATGCGGAAGGCTAGGGGGATCGTGTTTGGTGGAAAGAATTAGGGAAGGCTTATATCTAGCAATGGGTAGATACAGGCTGATGATGATGATACCTATTTATTTATCTAAACTTGGCGCTTATTCCTTGCGAGAGAATTACACTCGTACGAACCTTTCTGGTTAAAAACAAACATTTTTTTTTAATGTCTTTTGCCAAAATGTCTTCAATCAGCCTGATAGAAAGCGCAGGTGATGACTAAATGTTGCTGACGAATGAATAAGTCAACAGTAAAACCGATAGGGCATCTTTTTCTGCTGTTTTGCACGACTTCTTGGAATGACTTGGCAGCCACGATTCAAACACTTTTAATCAAAGATTCTACTAATTATAATGCATTCAAATGATTACTTGTTCCATAAAACTATCTCTATTATGAATCAATATAGATTAAATTATGAAAATTTGTTTAGAAGCCCAACCGCGCTCAACTTCACAACTCACACAACTTCACAACTCGTGTATTTTTGGCGCGAACTTGCGCGCCAAAAATACACGAGTATTATAAATACCGCCATTTTGAATCTAATATGGCGACCACAAATGCACCGATTTATGATTTCCACTTTAACCCATATGCTATGGGTATCAAATTAAAGAGCTTGATGAACGAAACATAAGTAAACTTTTTGTTTTGTGTGTATGTATGTGTGTAATCTCTACTACCACAAAATAATACAAAGCAAAGTAGACAAATAAATTAAACTGTATAAAGGCGGGCTTATCTCTGAAACAGATCTCTTTCAGCCAACCGTAGAGTGTTTGAAAGGATTCATAAAAGGTGTTTTATATTAACAACTAATAATATTTTTTTTACAAAAAAAATATTTTTGTTTATTCTTGTTTGTTTCAAAAATGACGATTTACTTTACATCTTTCAAAACAATAACGACAAATAGTATAATATCAAAACGATTGTTAGTTGGTTCATACCTCATTTTCGTCGTAGATGTCCCTCGCTTGCGAATTGAAGCTCGGAGATGCTTTAGTGCTGGTTGTGGCTGTATTCCCGTAGAGAGCATCACGGACACGGTCTATTTTACCTGACAAACATACATTTCTGTTAATAACAAATTTAAAAAAAATGGAAGTTTTCTATTAGTAGCAACAAGGGAGAATTACCAAGCGTTCAGACGATTTAGAAATTCATATTAATGGAATCGATGTGTTAGGTGACAACTCAATGTTTTAGGTCCCCAATAGTGTTAGATACTTAAAATCCGTGGTGTACGGCATTAGAGTAAGTTGACTGGCCAACTCTTTAGGCTTTTAATGCCATATTGCTGTCTCTCACATTGCTAAGAGAGGAAGTTAAATTCCAAAAGCTTCTTATTCCTACTAATTTCTTCTGAGTAAATAGGTTGTGTGTTCCATGGCAGCCGTAGTATTACCCCCGGGACTACAATGGACTTCGCTGTTCATTGCCTCTTTTGGCGGTCGCTTGTTAATCCTGGCTACACAGGAGACACAGTGGTGGGAATGTGGTGGGCCCCCGTCCTATTAATAACAAAGGAAGGACTGATTAAAAAGTGAGTATTTTTTATTTATCTCTCTTTGTTTTTTTATTTCATCATCATCATCACCAGGTCATTTTAGTCTCCACTACAGGAGCACGACCCTCTCTCGTCCGTCCTAGACGGAAGGAGGATTTGGGCTACACTCCCCACGCTGGCCAGACAGGTTGGGGAGGCCTGATCGATGTTTGATGATGTATTTCCCTTAGTCGCCTTGTACGACATCCACGGGAAGAAACGGAGTGATTCTATTCTAGTCTGCTGGAAACCACATGGCTAATTCTCCCGATACTCGGTATTGCGCGACTCACAACTCACAAAATTACGCGTGTTTGGCCTCACCCCTATGGATGAATTTATTTATCTCGAGCTTCTCCCTGCATCCGGACAAATTTTCTTACCTCTTTCTCTGTTCTTATAGTTCTTCCGTTGGTCCCCCGGGCGCTGCTCGTGCGACTGGTCGTCTGAGCTGCCTCCGATTATAGCTCGGTATCGGCCGTCCGCCCTGCTGTTAAAAATAAATTTAATTTAACATCACATACAATAAAAGTAAAAGAGATTGTTGTATGTGGGATACCAAAATGGTTGCAAGTAATATGGCTCTTTTTAATCACGGGTCAAGCGCGGTCATTTGATAGGCGTGCGCGGGGATAAAGATCCAACGCGTAGAGGCCTCTTTGAGAAGTTTAATGTAATGTTGTACTCCCGCCGTGACCCGTTCAAGGATATGTCAATGGAACGACATACCCATGAGCAGGTCTCGGCAGGCGTTGAGACTATTGCGAAGTGTGATGTAAAATAAATGGGCTATGGAGGTAAGATCTGGGTGAACTTTATACCGGGCTATTACAGAATAGGGAAGGATGCCTGCCATAACAGCTTTTATTGCTAGTTATTTGCGGCAGGTGGTGGCTTGCCACTGACTAGATGGGCCCCCGAAATGCCAGGAAAACGGCCTGGGGCAACACCGGTGTGAGTGACTCAGGGATGTCGAGAGGTGTGCTGCGCTTTCTGTCATACGAATTAGTATAAAAAAATGTATTAAAATTTTTGATGTTATATTTCTATATATATGGCATTTGGGGTGTAAGTGGTTCATCAACATCTTTGAATCAACGCCAACCTCATCTGCACGTGGTGCACTCTGCTAAATGAAAACGAGGATCTGGCGGAAAGAGAGGTAGGGCATAGCGTGTTTTTTAAGCTCCCCAACTGGGGAAGTACCCCCCATAATACCTCACATAATACCGCAGCCAAATAACAATTCCCTTGAGGGTTGTTGTGTTCCTGCGAGTGAGCGAGCTCACCAGAAAGAAAGGAAGGAGAATAGGCTGGCAACGGATCGGGGACGCCTCGGTATTACTGATCTCCATGGGCGGTGGTGATTTTTTTTATATACTACGTCGGGTGTCAGACAAGCATACGGCCCGCCTGATGTAAAGCGGTTACCGTAGCCATATTAACGCTCGCAACATAAAATATCGCTCGCGCGCCGCCACCCCTACTGACAACGCAGCATCTCCTTCCTTTCTGGTGACCTCACTCACGCGCAGGAACACAACAATTCTCAAGGGAATTGTTATTCGGCTGCGGTATTCTGTGAGGTGGAGGTACATTCCCCAGTCTGGTAGCTTACAATTACGCTCCCTACCTCTCTTTTCGCCAGAGCTTCGTTTGACAGTCAGCAGGGTGCATTGGGTGCAGGTGAAGTTTGCTTTGGTTCAAAGATGTTGATGAACCACTTACACCCCAAGCAAGTGTCTTTCATATATGAGAGGGTGGCCCTCTCATATAATAAAAAATCCCATACTAAATTGTATTAGAAAGCGGTTCCTGCTGTTGTATGGATAGCTAGCTATAACTAGTTACGTAGACTATCACCATCCTTATCAAATCAGCTATTTAATAAACTTGCTATCTCATGTCTTCATCGAGCACAGAATGGCGCCAATTTTTCTTGCAAAAACATGAAATTACCTTTCAGGTAACCTACTTGTTAAAATCTAATATTTATATGTACCTCCGTGATATGCGATCTTTTGGTTTTTAATTATTGTACCTACACAACAAACGTCAGATTCTTCGGCTTGCTTGTGCGAACTAATTGCGAGGTGAGACAGTTGGCTCACTTTACAGATGTTCGTTTTGACGATTAAGCTTAGGCCGCACTCATCGCGATAACTTTTTTTTTTTTTATACTACGTCGGGTGGCAGACAAGCATACGGTCCGCCTGATGTGAAGCAGTTACCGTAGCCATATTAACGCTCGCAACATAAAATATCGCTCGCGCGCCGCCATCCTCGCTGCCAATGCAGCATCTCCTTCCTTTCTAGTGACCTCACTCACTCGCAGGAACACAACAAACCTCAAGGAATTGTTATTTGGCTGCGGTATTCTGTGAGGTGGAGGTACATTCCCCAGTCGGGTAGCTTACAATTACGCTCCCTACGTCTCTTTTCGCCAGAGCTTCGTTTGTCAGTCAGCAGGGTGCACCGCGTGCAAGTGAAATTGGCTTTGGCTCAAAGATGTTGTTGAACCACTTACACCTCAATATAACGCGAATATTCGGGTTATCGAGATGTATGTAACCTAGTATTCGCGAATACTTCGACACTTCGGGCGAAGCTTCGGGCACATCGCTCCGCTGTCGGTAAACTCTCGCACATCAAAGGGTTTTATCGCGATAAACTTCGCTTGCGCGGCCACACTTCAGTCGGCCCGCACCCATCGTTCCTAGCTGACGTGTTAAATGTAATTACAGTGTGTGTTAAATGTAATTACAGTGTTTAATATAGCATGTGTAACATGGATTGGAGTAATGATATTTTTTTTTTCCTTTTTCTTGCTTTTAATTTGTTTTTTAGATGACATAAATGTAAAAATAATTATTTGCTGCCATAAAATAGGTACAGCGCGGCGTCCATGTTGTTTTTTGCGTACGTACATCGCGATAAACTTTACAAAGCGCATTATGTGGCCGCGAAGATTCGCCGTAGACCGAATACGAAGTTTATCGCCCGAATATTATCGCGATGAGTGCGGCTCAAGCATTAGTGGGGATATCTACGTGAAGTAAAATCTTTGTACCTCTTTTTACAAAAACTTTGTACTCTTTTTAAAATTGCGCGGACGAAGAAGTAAGAAATTTCGCACACTAATAGTTTATTTAAAGGAGTGCAGAATGCCAATATTTTTTTTAATTTTATGCATAATAGTACATTAAATCAATAAAAAAAATTACACACACTACCATAATTGACACACACACGCATATACTCTTTTATTTATTTTATGGTGGACCACTAGTCATTAGAAAAATGTCATCATTGATACTTGAGTAGGTACTAAAGACAAATAAAGATGAAAATATAAGCCTTTAAATATTCAATGAAGTTTAAAAATAAAGTAGAAGCACGTCTGTTTTATTTTTATACTTCATTAATATGAATGAACAAATGTTTCAGAAATTCAAAGTAATGGGACTTTGATCTACATCGTGGGTAATCCACACTTTCGAGAGAGATCCATTAATTTTTTACACAATATATATCATCACCGAGTCAGACGAGCTCGGTGGCGTAGCGGTAAATGACGCGGCTTCCACACCAACGCTCGTGGGATCGATTCCCACATAGGACAAACATTTGTGTGCATGAACATGTCTGTTTGTCTTAGTCTGGGTGTTTTCTATGTATCATAAGTATGTATTTACAAAAAAAAAATGTATTTACGTATGTTTATCAGTTGTCTAGTACCTATAACACAAGCTTCGCTTACTTTGGGGCTAGATGGCGCTGTGTGTAATTTGTCTGACAATATTATATATTATATTATTATTGTTACGAGCTAGGGTTCTGGATTTGGATTTAAAACGCCAATGACAACTTGCAAGGATTTATTCACGCAGGGTCTGGTCTGCAGGTCTTCACAACACGAAGTTCACACTAAGATTCCAAATCGCAGGTCAAATCGAAGTCCAATAGTATCGCTGAGGTCGTAGGTTATCGCTTGTCTCGCCGGTAGATTCGCTCCAAGTTCTCTCTTCCGAAGTCCAAACTGAACTGCCTATGCGCCGTGGCGGTCGCTATTTATATCCGCCGGCAAGGGTTCTCGAATGATCTCGTATGTACTTCCCTTCGTTAAGTCATCGTAATGTCTCGAGACACATCTCGAACATTTTCTTGTCAGTGTTATGAACCTTATGGCAGTAGACATACGGGTCATTATTGCTTGGAGCGAAGTATGCGGCGACTATTCTAGAAGGTTCCATTCTAGATTGTTCGAGACAGGACCTACGACCTCAGCGATACTATTGGACATTATTTTAGTCTCCACTACAGGAGCACGACCCTCTCTCGTCCGTCACAGACAGGAGGATTTGGCCTACATTCCCCACGCTGGCCAGACGGGTTGGGGAGGCCTGATCGATGTTTGCTAATGTATTTCCCTTAGACGTCTTAGACCATCCACGGGAAGAGACGGAGTGATTCTATTCTAGTCTGCCGGAAACCACACGGCCAATTACACAATATACATATATATATTTTATTATTTAAAATTACAAGTGACATGACTCATTACAACAAGTAAGTGTTAGTAATTACAATTGACATTAAATTGGAGTGTGCAGCTTATAGCAGCATATAAGGGCTGTCCACTCTGCCCGCAATCATTCTAAGAATGTTGTTGGGGCTGTCCCGGACCCTGCGCACCAGGGACGCACATCTTTTGCGCATCGTTGCAAAAAAGCAATCAACTCGTGCATCCACGAACACGCCTGATGCGCTCCAGCTATATTTAACGAGCCCGGTGTTCGAATGGTTAGCAATAGTCACTTTGACTCCGAGGTCGCAAGTTCAATGACAAATTCACATGACAAATATTTGTGTGTATGAACTATGTCTGTTTGTCATGGTCTGGGTGTTTTCTATGTATTATATGTATTTACATATTTACAAAAAACATTTTTTTTTTCGCTGACGTCATTTTAAAACAATGTTCCGTATGTCACTTCTGTTGCTAAGACAAATATAATCATATTATAATCCGACAAAAGATTTAAATTTGAGTGTATGCTAAAGAATTAAACTTAAACCACACACACACACACACACACACACACACACACACACCACATTACCCTCATTCAAGAAAAACATTACCCTCTTTTGTTAGGGGGCAGTCGAGTAAAACTGCACAAGTTACTGACCTGTCAGCAAGTGGAGAAGACGGCTCGTCCAAGGCTTTGTGTCTTTCAATTTCTTCACTGGAGGGAAACTCCCCAGGCTTTGGCTTCACCAGCAACGTGAGGTTAGCGCTGGATCTACCAGCCACGCAGGTGTACACGCCGTGGTCACGGAGAGAGAGAGAGGTAATGCGTAGAGCACCCTGGGTGGAAAGAAAGTAGAATAAAATGTTCGGGCTGTATGTAACTCATCATAATTTTCTTTTTAATATCTTTATTATACACTAGCTGTTGCCCGCGACTTCGTCCGCGTTTCCGTCGTTTTTCGTAAAAAAGTAGCCTATGTCCTTCCTCACGGTTCAGTGGTTTTGATGTAACAGACAGATTAACTTTCGTATTTTAGTAGGGAAATGTAATATGTCAATCCACAATACTGTTGAAAAATATCGCAATACTGAACCGCACAATATTATTATTGTTAATAGCTGTATATTATAGCTGTGCCATACATTATTTATTATATATTAATATTTTTATTAGTACATATTGACGGGCCCGGTTGTCGAATAGCTAGATCATTGCACAAGACAAATATTTGTGTGCATGAACATGTTAATTTGTGTAACAATAGTACAATCTTTGCTTAATTTTAAACTAGATGGCGCTTAGCAATTTGTCCACAAGTATATATTTATTTATTGCACTACTTACTGCCTATCATGGTATCGCAGGCTCGATATTGCGGTACGGAATAATATTATGGGGCAACTCTACAAACATAGAACTAGTATTCAAAGCGCAGAAACGGTGCGTAAGAGCCCTGTATATCTTAAAACCACTGACAGCTGTATTTTAAAAATAATAATTTACTGACTGTTCCCTTGTTATATATTTATGAGGTAGGTCTTTTTATTAGAATCAACCAAAAGCAGTTTCCGCAGCTCTCTGATATCAATCGGCGAAATAGGAGAGACAATAGCAAATTATATATCAAGAAATCTAACGCTAAATTAATGTATGATAGTATTTATTTATTTTATTTATCCACATACACAATTATCTTTACAGGCCTTTCAGCCCAATGCGACAGTGTAGCAAACACATAAGTATATTTTGTATGGGACCAAAAAATTATAACAAGTTGCCAGTCCTTGAAAGAACTTCCCATTAATGTTTAAATGTTTAAGCTGAGATTAAAGAAAACATTAACAGAGAAATGTTATTATTCTATCACACAATTTATGAACGACAAAATATAAATAACAAAATTAGACGAATGATAATGTATCATCGATGTATAAATAACTGACATATTATATTGAATTACTTATTATGTGACAAAATTTTGGTTTCTGACATAATTTTGTATTGAAGAATGATATTTTTGTATTGAGACTGATATTATCTGTTTGAAATGACATTTGCTATCAACCAGCCAAAAATGTAGAACAAAATAAACTGTATAACACATGTATTCGTGCAATACACATGTTTAACAAAAATAAAAATATCTTGTATAATTAAGTTTACAATACAGTAAATTTAAGGAAAAAGTACAAATGCGGACTTATTAATCGGTCAAACTTAGCCTATCTGATTCGTGAATTGGCAACTGGAGTACCAAACATTAGTGCGATATAACCAATAAGTTATTTATAAATATATATGTATATACACGCGGCAAGGGGGCTTACAGCATACTCCATCACGCTGCTCAAATGCGGGTTTGTGGAGGCCAATGTTTTCAAGCCGACTGACTGACTTCGCTTAACGACTGTCGTCTAAAGACAACCAACCGGGACCGACTACTTAACGTGAACTCCGAAGCACGGAGGAGCTCGAGATAAATAAACCCGCTTAACTTGCATGATTGATTAGACTGACGCGCGCAACGACTCCATAGAGCTCCTCTCCATCCAAAAGACAGGTATGACACAGAGTAATTATAAACTGCCTGACGGTGGAAGGAAAGTTTATCCCGAATAAAGAAATAAATTTTGAACTTGAAGATTAAAGTCTTCAACCAGTGCGTCCTCCCTGGCAATGACATATGGTGCAGAGACTTGGACACTGACCATCGGACTGGTCCACAGGCGAAAGGTCGCGCAGCGAGCGATGGAGATGCTCGGGGTTTCTCTGCGGGATCGAATCCGAAACGAAGAAATTCGACGGAGAACTAAAGTTGTCGACATAGCCTTCAGAGTTTGCAAGCTGAAGTGGCAATGGGCCAGTCACATCTGCCGAGTTGATGGCAGATGGGGGAGGAAGTTATTAGAGTGGAGGCCGCGCATAGGACGACGAAGTGTTGGACGCCCTCCTACTAGATGGTCCGATGACCTTAAGAAAGCGGCTGGGAGCGGCTGGATGCGGAAGGCGGAGGATCGTATCTGGTGGAAAGCATTGGGGAAGGCTTATATCCAGCAGTGGGTAGATACAGGCTGATGATGAAACAAATAAATATTTCTGGACATTTAACGGCACGGCGCCATCTAGTCCCAAATTAAGCGTAAATGAGTACTAGACAACAGATAAATGTACTTAAATATTTTTTTTTTTGTAAATACATACTTATAATACATAGAAAACACCCAGACCAAGACAAACAGATATGTTCATGCACACAAATGTTTGTCATGTGCGGGATTCGAACCCGCGACTTCGGAGTCAAAGTGGCCATTGACCATTCGACCACCAAGCTCGTCAAACAGTTCTTACCTTTTTAGATATCTTGTACTTCTTAGATTTGGTGATGATCTGGTGGTCTTTCGCCCACTGGATCTTCGTCCTGTTGTAGCCTTTGACAGGGCACTTAATCTTCACCTGGGTCCCGTAGAATATTGTTGCTGAACCGCCTACTTTTACTGTTACCTGGTGGAAGAAGATTACTTATATTAGATACCACATGTTTTAGGTTTTAGGTCCCCAATAGTGTTAGATACTTAAAATCCGTGCTGCAGCTGAGCTTCACTTGACTAGCAAAGTTTAGGCTTTTAATGCCTTACTTGCCATATTGCTGTCTCTCACAGTGCTTTAAGGGGAAGTCAAATTACAAAAGCTTCTTACTCCTACTAAATTCTTCTGATTAAATTCGTTGTGAGTTCCAAGGCAGCCGTAGATTTACCCAGGGTACAGCAATGGACTTCTTTATTCATTGCCTTTTTTGGCGGTCGCCGCTGTTAATCCTGGCTACATAGGAGACACAGTGGTGGGAATGTGTGGTGGGTTCCAAAAAGATATCACATGGCCGTGGGAGAGAAAAGGAGTGTTTTTTATACCAAATGTACAATTGGTTATCTTTAGTGCTGCCCAAGCTGCAGCCGGTTTCCATCAGATTTTTCAAATGCGAAAATAAAACTTATGCTTAGATTTGTAGTAAAAACCTTGGGAGCTCTACAGACTAAGTAGAAGATATGTGTCATTAACATAAATCTAATACCTAATTTACAATTATATCATGTGTATATGAGTGTGTGAATAAGTATATATTGTTATATATGTATTATATATTTAACAACTTATTATTGTATTTAAAGTTGTATTGAATATTTGAAAATCCATTAGTTCAAAATTGGCATGTCTCCTTTTTTTATCTTGCGAAACCTGCCCATGTTCATACATATATCCGCTACCCTTGCCTTGAAAATTTAAGTTTCAGAGTAGTTTTCTCTCCCCCGCTATCGAGTCTTGAAATGAACTACTTCTGAAGGTTCTCCAAAGCGATTATAACATAAGTTTCTTCAAAAAGAACATGTCAAGTTTATCAAGAATACGTAGGCTGTTGTAACCGCTTACATAAGGGGATCTTGTAAAAAAGTATCTTTGAAAAACAAAGCAAGAATATGTATATAAATTTTATCTCAGTACGAATAAGATTTTCTTACAAGCAAGAAAGTACGAGACCCAAGATAATATTTGCGAAAAAATACAATTTACTTTTTACAAAGATGAAACGGAGAAGATTTCTGAGATATTCAAAACATGATGGCCGCCTTCTATCTTGTTAATAAAGGTATCCGTGATTCCCGTAGTAATTCGGTAATTAGGTTATATCACAAAGAACCAGATTTATCTGGGACACGGTAATTAAAAGTTTAAGGAGTTGTCATATACAGTATTTTTCCTAGTAAGAAGATAAAGTTACTTTTTTAGAAAGATTTTTTTTGAAATGGACTTGAACAAAATCAATACAACTCTATACATCCAGTGCTAGCTGACCCGACAGACATTGTCCTGACGTCTTAACAATGTATATTTAATTCGAATTGGTTTTGCGCAATCTGTAAAATGACTGACAGTTCTGTCAAACGACGTAAAGTTACATTAGAAAAGTTATTATGGTCGTTCAGTTTTCTTAAATTTTCTGATTTTCCGCGCAACTTTCTTATTTTTTTCTTTTATAAGAACCTTCTCCTGATAATATAACAAACACAACATAAAAAGAAATAGCGAAATCGGTAAACCCGTTCACGCATGATGCCGTGAGTGACCGCGGGAAATATGGAATCCATTTATATATATATATATATATATATATATATATATATATATATATATATATATATATATATATATATATATATATATATATATATATATATATATTTTTAGCAATTCGTTAGGAAAATATTTTTTAAAAAACAACAGCATCCTAACGACTGATTTAATTACAATAAAATTAAACAATTGGCAAGAGTTTCTACAAAAGTACTCGAAATGAAAATACGCTCTGATGTTCACGCTTCGACGACCAGCAACGGAATGAGAGCCGGCACGTGTTCGCGCCGGCTTTTATACTCTTCTGGCTGTCACTTCCAACACGGCCTTTCCTGACAGGAGGCCGTCCTCGGGCTCCCTTGCTTTTCTTCAGCTCCTGCTGTTCCTCAAACGGAACACCGGGCACAGCGGCTATCGCAGTACTAGGCGGCAACGCGGATAACTGCGTGCCGGAAGTGCTGGGCTGCGGCTCGCTGTCCAAAGCAGGCGTACAGCAAGCAGCGGCGAGAGCAGACTCCTCGTCCTCATTTGTCTGCACCTTTATAAAAACAACAGATAACGCGTATTTCTACGCATACATTCATAGATCACATAAGTACATAGCAAGTACACCTTAGTTACACAAATACATTGTGCAACATGAAACTATTGAGGAAAGAGGCACGACGTGAAGCGTTTTCTCAATAATTTCATGCAACGATCAACTTGTGCTGAGACAGAGGCACGACGTGAAGCGTATCTCAAACACCAGCTAAGTTAGAGGCACGACGTGAAGCATAACTTAGCAACATAAAAACACATAAGCACAGAAACTATTGAGGAAAGAGGCACGACGTGAAGCATTTTCTCAATAATTTCATGTGGCAATCAACTTGTGCTGAGACAGAGGCACGACGTGAAGCGTATCTCAAACACCAACTAAGTTAGAGGCACTACGTGAAGCATAACTTAGTTACAGGTCAAAACAGAGGCACGACGTGAAGCATGTTTTAACCACAGTAGGACAGAGGCACGACGTGAAGCGTGTCCATCTCGCTCCCAGCACCGTCTGTAGTGCTCGGCAGCGATCCCAGCATCGGCTGGACCTCCCGGCAGCGCTCCCAGCATCAGTTGGAGCATCGACTACAGCGCACAACATAGGCGCGTAGCAGCACATGCGTCGGCCACATGACGCAGCGCGCTCAACATCTGCCGGAGCACTAGTCACAGCCTGCCGCACAAGCGCACCCAGCATCTGCTGGAGCGCTCGTCACAGCGCGCCACAGAGGCGTGCAGCAGCGCACCTAGCATCAGCTTCAGGCGCTGCTTATGGGCCAGCATATATCAACGAGTCGCAAAGACCGTTCTGCCCAAGCCTGCAATCAATTGAAACAAAACAATCGAATCGTCACTGACAACTTGACAAAGTCACATCACACTATTGTAGGCTTATTGGTTAACAAATTTTAAGGTTCTACATCTAAACCTTAGTGGCCTTTGGACGGCGCATTCATTAGCAGGGATTCGACCCAGATAGTCAGTATATCTCATGGAAATGCCCATCTATATAGTCCAAACAAAATCAAAATCTTAAAGGTACACCCACCAATGGGCTACCCTTGGCAGTAAATCTCTCTTGCGTTAAATAACTTTCAACGCATTGCTGTCAGTGACTAACGAGTGCATCTCCACCAAGTAAGGTCTGTAATGTTGCAATGCTTTGACTACAGCGTTCGAATTCGTACGAATTACTCTCCGCGCCTTGCGTCTACCTACTGAGATAGGCAACCACTCGCTTGCGAGTAACCTCATGAGTTTGTAACAATAAAACTCCATAGCCGATGGAACTCGCTTCCATTGGCAAGGGGTCGTAAATCGCAAGAACCGGCTCTTGAGCCGTTGCTCATTCGTCAAATATTCAATTACATATTTGCGAGCAGCTTGCTGCTCACTGCCCCAATTGAACTCCACACCCTTCCAGGTTAGAGCAGAAATAGAAACTGTTCTCTGGGCACAGTACGGTATGTACTTGCGAAAATAGCTGGCCAAATTGAGAAATTGGCGAACATGCTTAACATTTTTGCCTCAGCAGAATCAACCAATGCTTGGATTATACTATCGCTCGGCTGTACCTGACCAAGACTTATAGCGCGTCCTAAACGAGCGCTTCCTTACATAAAGTCATCATATCCTCATCTACCGTATATCGCAAAGCAAGTCACAACCTTGTGACCAAGTATTTTGCAGATACCACATGGATCGGTTTTACACTATGGACAAAACACTTTTGACCATTATCGCCACTATTGCCATTGCTCGAATCAGTTTTAGGCCCCTTAGCACAATTAGATTGCCTAAGACCGTATTTACCACACAGAAAACATTTACCATCGTTAAATCTTCGCTTCCGATTAATAACATGATCTACTTTTGACTTTTCGACATGATTATTATGCGAAATATTACTAAACTTTTTATTGGATGTATTTGATTTAACGTAAATAGAAAAGAATTCTACTAATTCATTTGACTTTAGTTTTGCATTCGTGGCAGAGGCACGGATTTGTAGATCCGTAATACCCCTTATCACCATAGACGAAATTTGCTGGTCACTTAACTCTCTAACTATACGTAACTTTAGTAAAGAGCGGCGAGCATAATCAGCATATGTCGGGTAAATACTCCGATAAATATCGGAGCTAGTACTCATGACCTCAAAATGTTTGCTACATCTGGCTTCTTATGGCACAGAAGCTTAAACTCTTTCTTAAACTTGCTCCTACTACGGTCATTTCTGTGTCAGTGAGTTAACCACTCATTAAGCCAATGAGATATAGACACTCATTATCACACCAGTCATTGAAAACTGAACACTTCTACCTCTTCCCACCAATTGTAGGATCAAAAGTCGAAATATAGTAAGCGTGGTTAGATCTCACCATAGTATTGATCGATCGTATAGCATCCATTTTACGATCAGTCGCGCTGGGGTCTCGATCCGTAGTAGCACTCACGGAGTACCCCGACAAAGGTGGAGCTGTAGAGCGCTGACTCGCAGCACCAGCTCTCACTCACTCGCAGCACCCAGACCATCGGCACAGTCTCTGCCAACGGCGGCTGCAGCGGCGACGTCACCAGAGACGCAATGCCACTCGGCCCACGGCCACGTAGCCACGGTCGAGACGACCGACGCTGTCCTTCTAATGATGTCAATTGATCTAGAATTTGTTGCAATTGTTGAGTTAATACATTGCTAGAACAGTTACGTAGTCTGCGTTTACGACTAGAACACGAATCACGATGTCTAGAACGTGAATCACGATGTCTAGAACGTGAATCACGATGTCTAGAACGTGAATCACGATATCTTAAGACGAGCATCACCGCTGATAGAACGAATTCTAAATGTCTCCTAGAATTACTTCTGGAGTAGCTTCTAGTACACGGCTTTCACAATTATTAGCCATTTCCATTGATTTACATAAAGAAATAAGCAGATACAGCAAAAGTGAACAGCCAACACACTATATCAGATTTGAAATAAAAAGATGAAACCACAAAACAATAACGTTTTAACCAACGAGAATGTGCTGCTTTTCTAATTTCGGTAAATAAATCGGAACGTACTTATGAGAAATTACAGACATATAACTGTCTCCGTAAACGGATATAACAAACTACAAAAATATTCCATTTGCCAAATTGAAAAGTAGTCTTGTGCCCAATCGGACACTCTTAGGTGCGCACTGTAATAGTACAGTCCGATAATGTACTAGTACACCTTAATAGTACTATTAGTACCTATTAGTACTCAGAAATGTAGCCGACAATATAATCATTTAACAATGTAAATTTGGTAATTACAAGCTCTATACAGCGCTGTATAAGATTTTCTATGAATAAAACACACGGCGCTGAAAGCGATTTATACCAGTGCAGTGCGCTTACCTCCTATCTCGCTTACTCTTACGATAACATTGCAAGACAGACCACAGACAGACAAGTGTTTCGGGCTTGCATAACATAGTACACTGTACGAGTGTACGAATAGTCCGATTAGGTCCGAATAAGAGTTCGCGTTTGGTAACGTTTCTTCTAGTACAGTGTCAAGTTCCGTCACCTATTAGTACATCGTACATGTACTACTCAAGACTATTGAAAAGTCAAATTGCTAGTCTTAAATAGCACAGTGGGTAGATTTATTTTCGAGACAAAAACCCACTAGTACTAGGACTTTTGCAAAAAGCCTGTTTATGTTACATTGCACCACATGTAAAACAACCGTCATCTAAACGACGTTTACCAAAAGAATTACTAGGAGTATGCCTATTTTTTGACAAGAAATTATTCTTTGGGGTAGTACGCAACATACTAGATTTTAAAGGTTTTACATATGTAGATAGAAATTCTACCAAGTTATTGGGCAAAAGCTTAGCGTTTGTGGCTGATGCACGAATCTGTGGATCAGTGATACCGCGAATCACAATAGCGGAAATCAATTCGTCATCGAGCCCCTGTACTATACGCAGTCGAAGTAACGATCTACGGGCGTAATCGGCGTATGTGGGATAACTATCCGAATTGGTACTCATCACCTCAAATAAAATATTGGCGATATCGGGTGTTTTCGGACACAAAGGTTTGAATTCCTTTTTGAAATTACTCTACGTACGATCACTAGTTACCCACAAATTTAACCACGTTCGAGCATCACCCTTCAAGCAGTTACCTATCTGTGAAAGGCACTCATAATCACCCCAGTTGTTTAGGGACTTAGCTCGGTCAACTTCATCACACCAATCGTTAATATTGTGCAAATTAGGATCAAAGCTAGAAATATAAAAATATTGGTTGGATCTCACCGAGCTGTTGATTGAACGAATAGCATCCACAAGTTGATTCGTGACCCTAAGTGGCATGCTCGCATCGCTGACGGCCTGCTCGGAGATGGACTCCGCAGCACGGGTAGGCTCCGCAAGCACCTCGCTCGGCAGCACCGGCAGCAGGGACGCTCGTGGCGGGCCGCCACCGTGTCCGTCGTCTGACGGGGACGACGCTCGGCATCGTGTACGGCCGTTGACCGGCACGATGACTCGCGCCGCGTGCCAGACGTACGCTGAGACGGCGACTCGCGCCGTGAGCTCGCCGCACGCGGTGGCAGCGACGTGTGTGCCGCTGGCCGGCACGACGACTCGCGCCGTGCACCAGAGGCCGGCTCCCTGCACGCTCGCAGTCGGGATCGCATTGCTGCCATCTCCTGCAGCAGTTCGCTGTCTGGAGTGCGATCCCGGCGTCTGGAATCGCGACGCCGAACCTCGTCCTCATGACGAGCTCGACTACGGTCACGGTTCGACATCTATGAAAAACCTGTAGCTGTCAAAGATAGAGCGGTTAATACAAACACGTAACTTCTATCCAACTTCTGATTTTAGCAATTCGTTAGGAAAATATTTTTTAAAAAACAACAGCATCCTAACGACTGATTTAATTACAATAAAATTAAACAATTGGCAAGAGTTTCTACAAAAGTACTCGAAATGAAAATACGCTCTGATGTTCACGCTTCGACGACCAGCAACGGAATGAGAGCCGGCACGTGTTCGCGCCGGCTTTTATACTCTTCTGGCTGTCACTTCCAACAATATATATATATATATATATATATATATATATATATATATATATATATATATATATATAAGGTCCTAACCTTTTAATTGACAATACTATATGGTTGGCATCTATAGCTTGTATACATCGTATTGTGAATGAAATTTTGCATAAATAAAAATGTTTTTAAAATGATATTATTTTTCTGTATACCAAGAAAAAATATTCTAACTTGCTCCCTTACGCATTTACCATCACGCGTAAGAATGAAATTGTAATAATGACTAGTTAGGTACGACGATACGTATACGACCAAGTACTGCCACATATGACAGCTACGGTGACGCGTGCGAGCGTTGAACTCTGTTTATCCCTCTCTTTTTAACTTTTTTATACCACGTCGCGTGGCAGACAAGTATACAGTCCGCCTGATGTGAAGTAGTTATCTTAGAGTGGGTCCAGTGCTGCAGCACCGGTGACACGTCGACCCTCATGGATCTTTTGTGTTCTCCCTAATCCTTTAGTCACTCTCCCCTGCTTGTCTGGAGACATGTTCCATGTGAAGTAGTTACCGTAGTCGTATTAACGGTCGCGACGGTAACAACGCTCGCGCGCCCCCGCCAACCCCGCTACCAACGCAGCAACTCCTTTCATTTTTGTGACCTCACTCACTCGCTGGAACACAAGACCCTCAATGGAATTGTAAATTAGCTGCGATGTTCTGTGATGTAGAGGTATTCCCCACTCAGGCAACTTACAAATACGTTTTACCCTACCTCTCTTTCGCCAGAGTCTCTTTCGCTAGTCGGCAGGATGCACCACGTGCAGGCTTTGGATCTAAAGATCGCGGTAAGCCAAACATACCCCTTTACTTTTTTATAGGGCCGCAAGACTCATTGTTGCAAAAGATTCAAAAGAAACATTCAATAACATTAAAATCATAATAACAACTTTGTCAAAAAATTAGTTAGGTACCTAAAATTTCATCTAAACTCAATCGCGCCGTATTTAAATAAAAGAAGTCATCGCCCATATACGAGTTGACGGCATAGGTATGTAGCTAGCTTTCTAACTTCCGTACATACCCCAATAAGTAAAGTAGAGGGCCAGCCGTAACGGCCGATAAATAAATAAATAATAAATAAATAAATATTGTCAGACAAACTACACAGCGCCATCTAGCCCCAAAGTAAGCGAAGCTTGTGTTATGGGTACTAGACAACTGATAAACATACGTAAATACATTTTTTTTTGTAAATACATATGATACATAGAAAACACCCTGACTAAGACAAACAGACATGTTCATGCACACAAATGTTTGTCCTATGTGGGAATCGAACCCGCGAGCGTTGGTGTCGAAGCCGCGTTATTGACCACTACGCCACCGAGCTCGTCAAATCTGTTGATTTCTCGGAAGTCGATGTCTGTTGATTTCTCGGAAGCACAAGGTCATCGCCCTCACAGCTGTCTTTCATAAGCGAACGGCCATTAGTATCATTATTATCAATGCACTACCAATTACCTACTAGGGTTAAAGCTGATCTTTAGTGCACGTGGTGCAGCCAGCTGATAAACAGACGCGGTTTTGGCAAGATGTAGGGTATATCGAGACCAACGGTACAGTATTTATTTTTTCTTTCGATCTAATGAGGTCTCAATTCAATAGCGTAGATTGAAATGTCGAGAACTCGCAATCGCAGCTGATATGTAGATACGTCAGAGGTACTTGCCATCGGATGCTGACTAAAAAAGTCCAATATTTCCTCCTCAAGACAGCAGGATATCGAGTCCTACCAGCGTCCACCGCAGGTTGGTCGAACCGTCCATGTTCTCGGAAGGGTAAACAGCTGTGAGAATCGTGTTCCTGCTGACACGTGTTCCGAGCCTTCGCTCTAGTAGATTCTACGCTTGCAGAACAATCTCCCCACTATCACTTCACTATCACGGTACGCAATTACCATTGCCAGGTATTCCTGGTTGGTGTAACGTCGGTTTGGCATGGCAAATTTGAACAAATCACACTAAAACTAAAACGTACGAGCAAGAGCACTACGTTGTCGGGCGGTAGCGGCGCCGGCCGGTAATGCAGAAAACACGCGTGCGCTCACAAACTCAGTTTAGCGGCGACTGATTGTCTTTCGCCGTTCGCGCAGCGCGCAAGCATGAATGGTAGGTAGACTGCACATGCGCACATGATACTACTACCAACATTTGCACTGGTATGAACTCGTGAACAAGGACGGTTTTATGTAAAGATAAAAAAGAACATTTTAAACATGTTTTAATGATAAATAAATTTTGTTATACAAACACTTTTCTTCACTAAAGCGTTCAGTATATGGTATTTATTTGATTAAAATGATAATTTATTTTTTCTTAAAATAAAAAAATAATAATTGCTAGCCGTGAAATTCCATTAGTAATGTGATGTATTTAAGCAATACGCATCCTCAATTCAGTATTGTCAATTAATAAGTTAGGACCTTATATATATATAATTATTGTTGAATATAGATTATTGTTGAATGTACGCGCTTTGCATCAATAATAGTTTATGCAACAAACGAGATTGTTCGAAAATTCGATGTTTCTCACTACCATACTTTTAGTATGACGACATGGTACTCGGAGTAGGAATTTAATGTTTTAAGTTGGTAGAAGATACTATATATGTGTTAAACATGCTATCGAGAGGTCGTGGGTTTAAGTCCCACCTAGGCGCGGGAGGTGAATTTCTATTTTATAATCATTCATCATCAGGTCCATTTTAGTCTCCACTACAGTAGCACGACCCTCTTTTGTCCGTCCTAGACGGAGGGAGGATTTAGCCTACACTTCCCACGCTGGCCAAACGGGTTGGGGAGGCCTGATCAATGTTTTATAATGTATTTCCCTTAGTCGCCTTGTACGACATCCACGGGAAGATACGGAGTGATTCTATTCTAGTCTGCCGGAAACCACACGGCCTATTTTATAAATATTTATATAAAGTTCAGCAAGCAACTATTAAGTATTTAATAATTATTTAATGAGTTTGGTGTTATCAGAATAATTACTGAATCTGATTTGTTTAGTAAAGTAATCGATAATTTGTAGATGGCGCCACACTACGACTTTACATTATTAATTAGAGATGGAAAAATGCGTTAGCATCACAAACCTTGCCGGTCGCTCAACTGGACCACTCAACCGGCTATCGAGTCCTGGGTCCCACCTAGGAAGGGGGGGGGGGGGGGGGGGGACCTTTCCATTTTAAAAATATTATTTGACGTGATAACGTCTTATAGATCGATGATCGCCGGCTGCACGTACGAAAAAGCATGACCCATTGTCACGTTCCGTCCGAGCCTAGCGTGCAAGCGAGAGCGCGGAACAAGCGATAAAGAACACGATCGGCATGTGACGCATTATCTCTCTTCCACTCCACTGGTGACCGGTAACACAGGTTTAGGAAAAAAACCTGTGTTACCGGTCACCAGCCCCCTTACCACGAACTCTTATTGCGATTCAATAACTGAATAGAATGCTTATTCATACCAATGAATAAGCGACTCTATTCAGTTTGAAATATTCTATTATTGGATCGCAATATTCTATTTCTACTTCAGTTATTGAATCGCAATAAGAGTTGGTGTTGAATAGTCGCTTATTCATTGGTATGAATAAGCATTCTATTCAGTTATTGAATCGCAATAAGAGTTGGTGTTGAATAGAGTCGCTTATTCATGGGTATGAATGAGCATTCCATTCAGTTATTGAATTAAAATATAAGAGTTGGTGTTGAATAGAGTCGCTTATTCATTGGTATGAATAAGCATTCTATAATACCCCTTCTAAGCCCTTCTCATCGGATGTCTAATTGTCAATGGCCAAGTGCGCCACTTGGCCATTGACAATTAGACAATTCCAACGAGATCTTAGAGTTGTTGATGTTGGTATGTCTCTCTCTCTCTCTCTGCGTGTGTGTGCGCGCTCGTCTGTGCGCGCTCATGTGTGCGTGTGTGTGTGTGTGTATGTGTAGCTACAGTACAGCTAGTAACATAGAAGAGCGAAACAATAAGTACTTATAAGCTTACCTTCTTCTTTTTTGGATCGTGTTGTATATACGAAGAGTTAGCCAACGAGATCTCAGGAGATGCTGTATCCAGGAGACAAGGCCTTGTATTGCAGGATTTGGTGCTGGCAGGTTTCGGAGCACTGCATAGGGTGGCAGGCCGCTCCACCACGTGCGATTGGGCCATTACTTGCTTGCAGTCAACCTGGATGAAGACGTATATTATTTAAGGGAAAACCGCCAATGCTAAATTGAAGGGTTTAGTCGTTGTTTGTAACTTGATATATATAAAAATTGATGAGGGCGGACTTCGTTCGCGTGGTTTGACGTGCATGTTGACACAATGTGCACCCACATTGATTACATTTTGACCAGGCCGTCTTGAGTAATATCATGAGTACGGATACGTCTCATCCTTGGGGCGCTGACTGGACATTATGTCTGCCGTGGCACCTATACAAGACTTGTATGTCTAGAATGCAGAACATGCAAGGAACCTTACGAGACCATGAAGCACTTGATGTGTCAATGTGATGAGCTAGCTGGCAAACGAATTGTAATCTTAGGAAAGGCGTACCCAGACCTGAAAGACTACAGGCTATTCCCAATTAAAATCGTGTTGAAGTACATGGAACATGTCTCTAGACACTCAGGGGAGAGTTACTAAAGAAGAGGGTGCAGAAAAGCTCCAAGAGGGTCGACGTGTCACCGATGCTACAGCATTGGACTCACTTCAAGATAAGATAAGATAATATATTTAGTAAATATAAAGCTTCCTTTTGGGCGCTGAAATTCTGGGCGACAGAAATCTGAAACAAAATGAAATGGCGACCATGGCTTAAAATATGTGACGGCAAATGGGAGAGAAAGCTGCAGAGTGGAGGTCGCTTGTGAGGCGACGAAGTGTTGGACCGTCCGGTTCGGTGACGGACGGCTCTAGATAGACCCATGATCTCAAAAGAGTGGTTAGAAGGAGCTGGATGCTGAAATCGGGAGTTCGTATTTGGTAGAAAGCATTTGAGGACTATATTCAATAGTGGATACAGGCTGCTGGCGACGATTATGATGATGGCTTCAAAACCCAAACATTATGACGTTAAACAATACTTTTTTTTTCGAAATAAGATAACACACGTTCTCTTGTAGGCGCTGATTTCTGAGCGGTGGAGATTTTTGTCAACAAAGAGATCGATAGACGCATTCGACTGGGCTGGGCAGCTTTTGGGAAGCTTCGGCACATCCTCACCGCAGATATACCCCAATGCTTGAAGACCAAAGTGTTAAATCAGTGCGTCCTCTCCGCTATGACCTACGGTGCAGAAACTTGAAAGCTGACCATTGGGCTGGTTCACAGACTAAAGTCGCACAGCGAGCGATGGAGAGAGCAATGCTACGAGTTTCTTTAGGGGAACGAATCCGGAACGAAGAAATTCGACGCAGAACCAAAGTAGTCGACATAGCTCTCAGAGTCAGCGAGTTGGAGTGGCAGTGAGCTGGCCACATCTGCCGAGTCAGCGATGGCAGATGGGCGAGGAAAGTCCTAGAGTGGAGACCACGTATGGGGCGACGAAGTGTAGGGCGCTAGATGGACCGACGATCTCAAAAGGGTGGCCGGTAGCGGTTGGATGCGGAGAAACGCATATGGTGGAAAGCATTGGGAATGACTTATATCCAGCAGTGGGTAGATAAAGGCTGATAATGATGATTAGAGATTTTTGTCAATTCTAGACTCGGAAACGCAGCATTACAAAAAAGTCAACCGTGTGTAAGTCTTATCACAAACATTATAAGGAATGTCTGATTGATATTTTCATGTACGTTACCGCTCTCTGCTTCATTCCTCCGCCGCAAGTCTTGGAGCATTTGCTCCAATCTCCAGTCTGCCATCTGACTGGGCAGTCAAGCACGTTGCAGTACTGTCGATCTGGTGGTGGCGGCTGTGGGCACATGCTGTTAGGTACCACGACTGTATTAGTACCTCCTCGCGTTACCTGGGAAAAGTAAATTTATTTATGTTTTATTTATTTATTTATTTAAACTTTATTGACCATAGAATAAGGGTACAAAAGGCGGACTTAATGCTAAGAGCATTCTCTACCAGTCAACCTTTGGGAAAATCAGATAAAACTCGAATGCGGTACACAAAATAACAGTAATGAACATACACAGAATTAATACCGATGAAAAGTAAAATTATATATGATACATAGACATAATATGCTAATTATACACATATACAAAATCGTACACATATACATAGTTATATACATATACATAGTTATACACATATACATAGTTATACACATATACATAGTCATACACATATACACAACCATACACATATACATAATCATATACGGAAATAAATATAACAGTAAATAGGAAAATGATGATTATTGCTTGGATAAATTCTCAAATAAAAAAGCTTGAACATTTTTTTTTAAAGTAAATTTACTAGAAGATTCTCTGATGGAATCAGGTAACGTGTTCCAGAGACGTGATGCTTGCAATGTAAAAGAGTCTGACATGAAGCCAGAACGAAAAAGTGGAGTATAGAGTACCAGAGAGTTATTAGACCGGAGTTCGCGTTTTACATACGATATTGACCCTTATTACTCTGACTTTGGACGATTTGAGTTGAAAAGGACTCAATACCATCTTTAGAGATTGAAGAGCTCGATGGCATCGATGTCAGTCTACACGAACACGCAAGTTAAGCAACGTCGACCGTAGCCTGTATGGACAGGCTAAATAAACCCATCCTTGGGGAAGGGTCTATTTACTCTAGCTCCTCCATGCTTCCGGTGGCATGTTAAGCTGTCGGTCCCGGCTGTTGTCATTTGATAACAGTCATTAAGTCAAGTCAATGGCCTTTAGGCGGCTTGAAAACCCTGACCTCCAACAACCCGTAGTTAAGTGGTGGTGCAGTATGCTCCTAAACCCTTTCGATTAAGAGGAGACCCGTACCCGACCCGCTGTGGGATTTTTATATGAGAGGGGGCACCCCACCTCAAAAACTGTCCGTCTGATGAAAAGCGGTTACCGTAGCCATATAAACCTCAATATAGACGCTGGCAACATGACTGTAATATCGCTCAAGCACCGCCAGTTCCTACTGGAGACTACACAGTCACAGCATAGTAATACAACCAGTACGTTGACTTCATAGGTGCGCGGGCGCACCAAAACTTCCTGAGCGGTCGTGTAAATGACGCTTGGCTGTGTGCGTGCGCCGATTTGAGCGCTAGTATGAAGTTAAAGTACTGGTTACTATTACTATGCTGTGACACAGTGGACGAATACGAGCGCGATTCGATGATTGTGAAGATGCTATTATAAAAGAGTACACTAGCCAATTAAAATAAACAAATAAATTAATACAATTGAGAGTACAAATGATTTTATTAACAACAATAAATGGTACCAAAATAATTGTTTTATGAGGCAATTGAAGACTGGTTAAAGTTCGTTCCATCAAAGATTTTATATGAAACAGTTAATTAAATGGAGAACTAATTATAGTACTCCTATTTTATAGAGTCTACATTGTAAATTGTAAGTAAAATGTTTCATTACTTTAGCAGCGTAACACGGAGAGTTGCAAAGATTTAAATTTGACTAGATACCACATGAAGTGCCAGTGAAGTACTTACGACAGTTACGACAATATTTAAACATCAGGCTGAATGGAAAGAGATGAGCGAAATGCAAGAAACTATCGAAGAATTTGAAAAATGAGTCTATGGGGGAGAGTTATATAGGCTAGACGACAATTTTTTGTTTTCTTATGTAAGGACGTCATTATAACATATATAACTATAGGTAAAAGAATTACTTCGATACTTGAAGATCACAATTTTGGACTATCCCGACAACTTATAACCCCGAAATATTTATAATATTCTGGCAAGTTGACTGAAACAACTATTTTTACCCGCGACGGAACGGAGACGGTATATGCGTTTGGGGTGCTAGGATGTTTGTGCAAATCAATGTTGCCAATTATCTCCAAAACTACGAGTCCGATTTTGATGCGGTTTTCAGTGATGGGTTCGGGTTTGATTGGTGCATGTTCTTAGATAGATGTTACGGTGACAAATTTTTTGTGCAACCAATGTTGCCATTTATCTCCAAAACTACTAGTCCGATTTTGATGCGGATTTCAGTGATGGGTTTGGGTTTGATTGGAGCATGTTCATAGATAGGTGTTACAGTAACAACTCACCAGTGGGTGCTGCAGTAAACATTTGTTTGTGCATCCAATGTTGCTATTTATATCCAAAACTACTAGTCCGATTTCGATGCGGATTTCAGTGATGGGTTCAGGTTTCATTGGAGCATGTTCTTAGATAGGTGTTACAGTGACAACTCACCAGAGGGCGCTGCAGTAAATATTTGTTTGTGCAAAAGTAAAACTACTAGTCTGATCCTGATGCGGTTTTCAATTGTAATACCTATGCTTGCTCTCTAAAAAGTTTTAATAAAAAAAACCCAAGAAAATCCGTCGGGAGCTGCTTTCAACATAATTATAAATAAGTATACAAGTTACTATAAAACTGCCAAACTAGTTTATTTAATGGCAGCCCCAACGGATTTTCTTGGGTTTTTTTTTATTAAGTTCATAGCATAAATTCTTTACGTCGGGGGTTTCAAAATTATTTTATCCTTTTTCAACTACGTTTTAACGGTCGCGTGGGTCTTATCAAAATTTTTTATTTTGTTTTTATAAATAATAATAGACAGAAGTCAAAACTTTATCTCTCGCTGTCGTTCGGCCGACTTTTCCTGAACGAGTATCAAACACACACACAGCCGAACATGACATGATATACCCGAGTATGACGCCCCAGTCTTATTCACTACCCACAAAATATAATTAACTAAATATATGAACTATCTAGTAATATTTAACTCTGAGGACACTGTAGTTCAGTACAGTACAAAACTATATTTCTTTACATCTAGACTCAGACAGTGGAAGAAATATGCAAAGTGTAGAAGCAACGAGTTGTTCCTTCAATTGGTTACTTATGCAACGTTTCGTATGAATTTTCTTCAAGTATTATTCTGAAAGGATTTAATGAATTTAAATCTCCTCTGTTCAAGCTTTTATTTAATTTCACAACGATGCCTGTAATGAAATCTATATATAATAAATACTACATAATATTGATACTTCTACATAAAATAAATAAATATTCCAGGTCAAATTACACACGGCCATCTAGTCCCAAACTAAGCAAATCTTGTACTATGGGTACTAGATAACTGATATAATACTTAAATACATTTTTTTAAATGTAAATACATACATATAATACATAGAAAATCCGAGTGGTTTCCGGCAGACTAGAATAGAATCACTCCGTTTCTTCCCGTGGATGTCGTACAAGGCGACTAAGGGAAATACATTATCAAACATCGATCAGGCCTCCCCAACCCGTTTGGCCAGCGTGGGGAGTGTAGGCCAAATCCTCCTTCCGTCTAGGACGGACGAGAGAGGGTCGTGCTCCTGTAGTGGAGACTAAAATGGACCTGATGATGATGAAAACATAGAAAATACTCAAATTAAGACAAACAGACATGTTCATGCACACAAATATTTGTCTTGTACGGGGATCGAACCCGCGACCTCGGACTCATTGCTAACTATTCGACCACCAAGCTCGTCTACACAAGTAGAAGGCTTACTTTTTCATGTATGTATACTCTTACATTATGTATATGTCTTATCACAGTTCTCATCATATGGATACGCCTCCTATTATAGACGTAAATGTGTCTTTAAAATTGCTTCCATGGGAGGTAATTAAAAAAATCTAACGATAGCAAAATTGGGGGATACAGATAGTGTTGCAGCTTCATATCTATCATCTCCGTTCAAAATTCAATCACACCACTGGATAGATGAAGGATCAAAGAAATGACTGACCGACATAAAGTTACATTAGCAAGTTCGCAGTCCGGACAATGAGGCATATGTGCCTCATGGGTGACTTCACTGGTACGTCCATGAGTCATATGTGCTTCATGGCCAGTGATGTAGATGACGTAACTTAATACGAAACTTCATGAGCGTTAGGTGTCATTATTACTATGGGGACGTTTACAAAGAAGATCGCAAATTGTTTCGGGACTGTGAACCTGTTAGAAATGCTAATATGGTCGTTCAGTTTTCTTAAATTTTCTAATTTTCCGCGCAACTTTCTTATGTTTTTCTTTCTTAAGAACTTTCTACTGACAATAACAAATACAATATAAAAAGAAATAACGAAATCGGTCCACCCGTTCACGTGTGATGCCGTGATCAAGGGAAATTTTGGGGTGTAAGTTGTTCATCAGCATCTTTGAACCAAAGCCAACTTCACCTGCACGCGGTGCACCCTGCTGACTGACAAACGAAGCTCTGGCGAAAAGAGTGATATGGGAGCGTAATTGTAAGCTACCGAACTGGGGAATGTACCTCCACCTCACAGAATACCGCAGCCAAATAACAATTCCCTTGAGGGTTGTTGTGTTCCTGCGAGTGAGTGAGGTCACCAGAAAGGAAAGAGATGCTGCGTTATTTTACGTTGCAAGGGTTAATATGGCTACGGTAAACGCTTCACATAAGGCGGTATGCTTGTCTGCCACCCGACGTAGTATAAAAAAAAATTTAAAAAAAATAGGGATTCAGTTTTATATTGTATAGAGTTAGATTAGTATAACATACTTACTCAGCTTAATTAACTACAGCCGTGCTAATATAACTTTTAACCTCTGTTTTAAACATAACTCTAACAATTTAAACTTAAATATGGCACTTAGTCGGCAGCCGCAGGCCTCGTAACTTAATGTACTTCCAAAATTGCATAGAATGCCAAAACAGGTAATGCAAGTTGGTTTAACTTAATGTGTGTAATTTAGATTTAGCTCCAGGTTAAATAAATTTAGATTCTGTAAGTCAAGGAGTTACTTTTTTTACAAGCATACGGCCCGCTTGATGTGAAATGGTTACCGTAGGTAGACATTTTACACCACGAACGAAATTAATATTTATTTATTTAGTTATTTATTAATTATATATTTTATAATATGTATTGTATGTATTTTTATTTATTATTCAATTATTTATCAGTGATAAATGTTCGTATATACATAATAATGTTTCTCATAATATTACTATACCTACTTCTACTTTTCATTAATTTCTTTTGATTTGCGAATCCTGCCCACTCCATGCACAAATTCGTTACCCTAAGGTTGCTTTGAAAAGATTGCCTTTAGCAATAAGGCCGCCTTGTTGCATATATACAACTCTGTAATAATTTATTGATTCACTGTCCTTCTAATTTGTATTATGCAAATAAAGCATATTCTATCTATCTATCTATCTATTTATCACGAACGGTGAAACTGTGGAATCAACTTCCCTCAGCAGTAATTCTGAACAATTACGACATGGGAGCATTCAAGAACAGAGTCTTTATTTCCATTAAAAACGGATCGGCGACCCCTTGATGTTGTTGATCTCCATGGGCGGTGGTGATTGCTTTCCATCAGGTGAAGCACATGTTCGTTTCTCATATAAAAAAAATGTCGACTGATTCTTATCAGCCGCCATTTTTTTAAACAAATGGTAGAAAAACTCATACTGAGCTGATCCCAAATATTGGAAAATAGACAAAGCAATGATGATTAATATACAATTTAACTACAAGCTAAATTAATTAAAAATAAACTAATCTTAAAAGTTTTAAGCTATTGCATAGCTTCTATCGCGGGCCTTGAGCGCGGTGACCGAATCCAGAAATTCCGTAACGAAAAAACCTCACGCTCCCCACTCCGACGGGCAAGGAGGTGTGGCTTGAAGGCCGTGCATCGTCTAACGTCGTTTCAGTTCGGCAGTCTTCGACACGGCGTTGTGTGCGTGCGATTAGACGTATTGTACGACTCTACGAAACTCGTTTTATTTATTTAATAATAGAAAAATTTGTTTTCTTATCGGTCACCACGCTCAAAAAGTGTAACTTAAATTAATATCAAAGAAAAAACAATACTGCATGAATAAAATAAATAAATAAAATTATAATTGCATAAGTTGATACAAAATGCTATGCAATAGCTTTACCGCGGCAGTCCCCGAGTGCCACACGTCTTTTTTTTGTTAATTTAGTTTGTAGTGTAAATTTATATCCTAATAATGTTTTGTTTTTATTTTAATTAAATATATTTATATATAACTAGCGACCCGCCCCGGCTTCGCACGGGTGCAATGCTGATACTAAATGTACTACAGAAGGTCTGCGCTTTGTCCTATCCAGTCCTTCCCCAGTTATAGGCACACGCCGCCGGCTCCGCGGCCGGTACCGCCACAGCCGTTATGTCCCTGCATTTTAAATGTGTAATATCTTCTAAACTATTCATTTAACATACATGCTGTGAAGGGCCATATTGATCTATATTAAATGCGCAATGTATTTAAGGTACTTAATTGGATAAGGATTAATTCTGTATTGCTTAAAATCGCTTCGTAAATAAGGCATTATTTCTTGTAAAAAGCAAAGGATAAAATAACGGTTATTGTGTGTTACCACTAAGAGATAGACATATACCATCGCGAACTTTTTTGTAGACCATTTTAAGGTGAACAATACTTGTACTACATTATTTTGATCTATCTCGTTGGGTTCAGCCAGCGTTTGCAATGAAAGAGCAAAAAAATGTGTTTATTTACGACATCACATTAGAAACCTCTAAATTATCAGTTTTTTCTACTATGTTATGCATATATTATACATATAAACTTTCCAGTTGAATCACTCTATCTATTAAAAAAAACCGCATCATAATCCGTTGCGTAGTTTCAAAGATTTAAGCATACATGGGGACATAGGGACAGAGAAAGCGACTTTGTTTTATACTATGTAGTGATAAGTCACTCAAACGGCGCAAATATGCTGGACTCACTAACATTTACATATTTGAGCCGTTTGGGGTAGAGACGTTTGGGCCGTGGGGTCCATCAGCCCGCAATCTTTTTAAAGAGATATGGGGGAGGTTGGTCGAGGCTTCAGGTGACCAGAGGGCTGGCCATTACCTTGCTCAGAGGATTAGCATTGCTATTCAACGAGGTATTGCTGCCAGCATTCTTGGTACGCTACCGACGGGCAACGATTTGGGGGAAATTTATTTACTAATAATTTTTGTTTTGTTTCTTTTCTTCGTTTTTTTTGTACCTCTTTGTAAATATTCAGTTTAGTAACATAGTTAATCAATTTAGAATAAAAATAATATCTTCTAGAAATGTAAATTGAAATAAAGTACCTTTATTTCAATTTACATTTCTAGAAGATATTATTATACGGAATAAATCAAATTTATTACTTATAATTTTTGTTTTGTTTCTTCTCTTCGTTTTTTTTTGTACCTCTTTGTAAATATTCAGTTTAGTAACATAGTTAATCAATTTAGAATAAAAATAATATCTTCTGGAAATGTAAATTGAAATAAAGTACCTACTTTATATATATTTAATAATATTGAAAAATTTTGATCAAAAGTTAAAGATTAATATTATGTTAAAATTATAATACAAACCTCGTGTATGCACGAAACCTCCCTCAACTGTATTCCTATGCCGCACGACTTTGTGCACTGAGAGAACTCAGTATGGTTCCACCTGCAAACAAATTAATACTGTAGAAACTGTAGGCATGTTTGTTGTAGACTTAGGGCTGCCATCTCTAAACGCTAGCAACCCAGGACAAGATGCGTGAAAACGCCGGATTTTTAATCTTAAAACCCGGACATGTCATCAGTGTTTTTTGACGTTAATCCGCGTTTAAAATTGCTTGAATAGGGAGGCAATTAAAAAAAAAACCGGCCAAGTGCGTGTCGGACTCGCCCACCGAGGGTTCCGTACGTAGGATTATTATAATTTTCATATTTTTCATTATAAATAAGAAATAATACGTCGGAAAAAATAAAAAAAATATATTTTGCAATGTGCACATTAAGCCCTTTCATATGATACCCCATTTGTACTAGTAGCTTCAATTTGAAAATTCGACTTCCTATAAAAAATATAGACCCCTTATTTTTTATTTAAGATTTAATGACAAATGTATAATTTTGGGATTTATTCTTGAACTTGTAGTCTATAACAATGTTACTTGCCAAATTTCACAGTTCTAGGTCAACGGGAAGTACCCTAATGGTTTTGATTCCCTTGAGAATGTGTCGAAATATGCGTTTTTTGCTGAATAAACGGCCGTAACCTTTTTTTACGTAAACTTAGCAGTTTGATTTTTTTACAACTTAATGGGACCGTAGACCTGAGTATACATAGTTCAAATTTCAGCGTGATACCTTCACGCATTCTCGACATAGAGAGCCTTGACAGACAGACAGACAGACGCACAACAAAGTGATCTTATAAGGGTTCCGTTTTTCCTTTTGAGATAGTGAACCCTAAAAATAATGATAAAAAAATGGGGGGATACAGTATGGTGTTGCAGCAACAAATGGATGAAGATGATATCTCCAAAATTCAATCACTTCACTGGATAGATGGAGGATCAAATAATTTATTACGCTAAGTAAGGACTATTGAACATCGCGTGCGGGGGATGGGGAAGCGCTGCCATTTTGAGATAATTTTAGTTCAAATAATTGGCCGTGTGGTTTCCGGCAGACTAGAATAGAATCACTCCGTCTCTTCCCATGGATGTCGTACAAGGCGACTAAGGGACATACATTATAAAACATCGATCAGGTCTCCCCAACCCGTCTGGCCAGCGTGGGGAGTGTAGGCCAAATCCTCCTGTCTGGAACGGACGAGAGAGGGTCTTGCTCCTGTAGTGGAGACTATAATGACCTGATGATGATGATGACACGGCCATGACAGAACCTCACCCCATTTTTCTATTACTAGTACATTTTTTTGTTCTGTGACAAGACAGTTATTTGCAGTATTGAGCGGGCGGTAGTAATTTAAAACTTGTAACCCTGGACTACAAATGAAACCCCGGCCGGACGCTCCCCGGACGCCTTGCAAACTAGGACAAATCCGAGGAAACACGGACGAAACGAGGATGGCAACCCTATGGAGACTTGAGATATTAATAGTTTAGATTTAACTTGTTCCGGGCATAAAGTTTTATTGAAATGTTTTGGGGTGCAAGTGGTTCATCAACATCTTTGAACCAAAGCCAACTTCACCTGCACGTGGTGCACCCTGCTGACTGACGAACGAAGCTCTGGCGAAAAGAGAGGAAGGGAGCGTAATTGTAAGCTACTGGACTAGGATATGTATCTCCGCGTCACAGAATACCGCAGCCAAATAACAATTCTCTTGAGGGTTGTTGTGTTCCTGCGAGTGAGTGAGGTCACCAGAATGGAAGGAGTTGCTGCGGTGGCAGCGAGGGTGGCGGCGCACGAGCAATATGTTATGTTGCGAGCCTTAATATGGCTATGGTAACTGCTTCACATCAGGCGGGCCGTATGCTTGTCTGCCACCCGACATAGAATAAAAAATAATAATAAAAATGTTGTTATTGTTCGTAAAAACACAAGACGGCATTTTATGAAATGTTTCTTGTCAAAATTAAACACTGTTTCACGATTTATTCATTTTGAATTTCAGCTGTCTGTATGTTCCATTAGATCAGACTCGCAGGAATACAAAACCAAAAGAGAATTGTTATTTGGCTGCGGTATTATGTGAAGAGGAGGTACTTCTCCAGTAGAGCAGTTTACAAAAACGCTGTACTCTATCTTTATTTTGCCAGTGCCTCTTTTGCTAGTTGACCACGTGCAGGTGAGGTTGGCTTTGGCTCTAAAGATCGTGATGAGCTACTTACACCCCAAAGTACATTATACATTATTAGTATCAGTATTAGTGGTCGCGTACTGTGCGGTTCCAGAGAAGTTTTCTCCCGCGTACTGTCAAGCAGTGAAATGAACTGCCTGTCGAGGTTTTCCCAGGAGACTACAGCATGGGGTTCTTCAAGAAGAGCGTGAAGAGGTTTTTACAGAGTCGGCAACGCGCGTGTGATGTCCGTGGTGTTACAGGCGTTCATAGGCTACAGTAACTGCTTCCATCAGGTGGGCCGTTTGCTTATTTCCCACTTAAGAGGTATAAAAAAAAATTACCTGGGTGGACACGGGTGGTCGTTGCAAGTCCGTACTCTATTTTCAGGCTTCGTTAACGGGTCGCACATGTATGGAGAAGCATTTTTGCCATCTTCATCCCTCACGCATTGAATGATCAGCTCCTGGAGAGAAAGTATTTTTTAAGGTAAACAAACATCGACTGATCAATAGAATAAAGTCCGATCTGTATTGAAGATAGTACACTTGAGACGTTTTAATGTCAGATAGAACAATATTAACGTAATAAATAAATAACGTCTAAAAAATCGATGAACGCCGGCTACACACACGAAAAAGTACGACTCATTGT
This sequence comes from Hypsopygia costalis, assembly GCA_937001555.2. Taxonomy (NCBI): domain Eukaryota; kingdom Metazoa; phylum Arthropoda; class Insecta; order Lepidoptera; family Pyralidae; genus Hypsopygia; species Hypsopygia costalis. Next base: position 18,099,914 of record OW443349.2, on the reverse strand, counting down.
CACGTTCCGCCTGAGCCGAGCCTGCAAGCGAGAGGGCGGAACAAGTCATAGAGTGGCACGATCGGCCTAAGCGTTCGGGTTGTGACGCATCTATCTCTCTTCTACTCCATCGGCCGATGTTTTCTTATGATGTTATCACGTAAAATTATCGTCCGTAAACCGACTGTACAGACAACCAGTTTAAAAAAAAAAATGCGCAGTGAATTTATTCCACGTCAAAAACGAGGCAAAGTTTGCTAACTTACTATATCAACCTTGGTGTCATAAAGATATTTTAAAACCTAAATTTATTTAATAATGCAATAACATTGACGAGCTCGGTGGCGTAGCGGTCAATGATGCGGCTTCGACTCCAACGCTCGTGGATTCGATTCCCACATAGGACAAACATTTGTGTGCATGAACATGTCTGTTTGTCTTACTCTGGGTGTTTTCTACGTATCATAAGTATGTATTTACAAAAAAAAATGTATTTACGTATGTTTATCAGTTGTCTAGTACCCATAACACAAGCTTCGCTTACTTTGGGGATAGATGGCGCTGTGTAATTTGTCTGACAATATTTATATTTATATTTTATTTATTTAACAATTTATAATAAAATACCGAATAAGTTAAAATAATTACAAGGAAATATATTTAAGAAGAATTTACGTGACTGGATTAGCCAGTAACTGTTTTTATACTAGGCCAGATCTATCCCACGGGGCCGAAATCGAGGTTAAGTGGATCGAGTAGATTCGGTGAGTGTATGTTTTCCATTGATTTCAATGGAAAATATATTTGATGATCATCCCTCAAGGACTTGATCGATCTCATTTTTTTCGACACAAACCTCAAGCAGGTCGAAGTCTTTAATTGTGACAAGTTTCATCAAATACAGTTCAGTGCTTTTGGAGCCTATTCATTTCCCAGAATGACATCGGCGTATATAAGCGTTCACTACACTCAAATATTAAAGAATTTATAGACTATTGTGAACAAAAACACCCCAGGTCTGCATGCATGCTGAATACGTGTACCAATGTACTTCAATAAAACCTCATATGATATTGTGTATTCTAGCAAATAAAAAGTTATTCGATTCTGAATATCGAAAGATAATAAATAAATATTTCTGGACAATTAACACAGCGCCATCTATATATCATAGTCCCAAATTAAGCGCAAAGCTTGTGTTATGGGTACTAGACAACTGATAAATGTACTTAAATACATTTTTTTGTAAATATATACTTATAATACATAGAACACACCCAGACCAAGACAAACAGACATGTTCATGCACATAAATGTTTGTCTTGTGCGGGAATTGAACCCGCGACCTCGGTATCAAAGTGAACATTGCTAACCATTCGACCACCGAGCTCTTCAAAATGAGATAAGAAAATTCTAAAAATATACGTCCGTAGAATACGTATTCCTTATATCGTTTTATCCTATTTTTGCTCCATTATCACATCCGGTTCTGTTCCACGGATAAGTAGTCATATACGGTGAAGGTGAGCGTCATCATTTTCAGTGGCAGACTATGGCTGAAGCCAGCCCTAGGCAACATTGTATTTCCGGGCCTACCAAAGAAGTTTTCTCTTCAAAAATAAACATAAAATTGGATCATTTTGTGTTATTTTTTTTTTGTTAATTAAAACTATGAGTTAGGCACGTCGCTGAGACAGTTAGGCCTCTTGTACACGCTAAGAAAAGTCGCCGGGCCTATGCAAGAATTCGTGTCGTTTCTATACACGAACTGTGTACACTGCTTCCGCGCTGACCAAGAAAAAAATCTTGTCTGCGCCAGACATGACGCGCGACGTTTTGCTGCGGTGCGGTGGGGAGCGGGGTAGGTGAAACAAGTAAACGTAGTTAACATTTTCTTCACAACAAAAGAAAATTAATAAGAGTCTTGTCTAGGCTATCACATCCTACGCACGACTGCCCGAAAACAATCTTATTGTTAACACGTTCCTATTCGTCTTGTCTGCAGTAGACGCGATTAGTTTTCATGCCTAGATCCGATAAAATACTTGTTGTGTACATGATGAATTGGTGCTATCTCCAGTAGACACGGTGAAATTTCTTAGCGTGTACAAGAGGCCTTAGTCTGTGACCATGGTCGGTTCAACCAGGGGCCGTCGAAGCTGAAGCCGATTCCCATCGGATTTTTTGATAGCGAAAATTGATGTTAGATTTAAGTTAATGAGAAACATAATCAGCTTAGTCGGTAAAACTATTTGGTTTCTACCAGCTAAGCTCCTAAAAAAATTACCGCCAATTTACACTAAAAATCGATTTACGCAAACAAAAAATCCGATGTCGAATCGGCTTCAACTTCGGCGGTAGGACCAGGCCTGTGTCACTCCGCCATTCGGCTGAGTTATTTACCTACAAGCCCGACGCTGCCGGCAGCACAATTTCGTCGAGTGTCACTCACGCGCGCTCTCGCACGCGCTATGCGACGCGACCAAGATGGTTAAACAAAAGTGTTACTGTTCTGCATTCGGATGCACGAACACTAATTTTAAAGATAATGGTTTATGGTTATACCTAAGCAGTGTGTGAGTGCCACGGGCGATCACTCGCACCTGTTAAAAAATGTACGCTAATTGATCTATCGGCGCGTGAGTTCTGCTGACATTATGACTTTAGTAGATTAGAGACTTAAAATACATACCTACACCAATGTTACAAATACTTTCCGTGTTAAAGATATATCCGAGCTATGACTGGGACAACGTGAATAGTAAACCTGATCTGTAAGTACGTACGTACAGTCATGATTCCTGTTAAAACTTACACTAAAATTATACATTTTATCAGTATCAACATTACCTAACATTATTGTTACTAAGTACCTACCTATGTACTTAATAATCACAGAGTATGATATAGTAACATAAGTAAGTACAACAAAGTAATAAACGTACACATACGTAAACCTACTACAATTTTTGGTAGTTTAAGTATGTGTATTTTATTGAACATTAATAAACAAGCGTATGTATTTATACCTATCTACGCGGCTCGGTCGCGAGCGTTTTGGTTCAACCCTATGAGCGACACGCTGCCAAGTTACGTCAAGGCCGAGACAAACCATTTTGTAAAAGCAGCGGCTGTCGCTCGTAACGCGTTAGATATAGGGGTTACTTTCGATTGTCCCTGCCGGTGAAAGACTCAGGTACGAGTACAGCTGCAGAATTATTATGGACCGTATTAGCGCGTATCGAAGGTTGATATTTTAATTGTGATTTTTCCAATTGAGTCGGAAGTGAATATTCTGTTAGAGTATATTATTCTGTGGTAGGACCCCTGGTCGAAACGCCAGGCAATAAAAAAGGTATGTATAAGTATTTACTCGATCATGCATAAGCATATTAAATATAATACACATATTATTATAAAGATGCATAATAAACGGGAATTAACGCGATCATGCATAAGGGTATTTACCCTTTTGCATGATCGCGTTAATTCCCGTTCTTATTTTCATATACCTTATGTCTTTCTACCATGGTAGGTCCAAAAGGACCACCTATTCGGCAGTAACTGAAATTAAAGAGTGTACTGTTTATGATTTCAAACCTGGACTCCACTTAGGCACGAAGCACTGCAACTCGTGTACCCCTTCTCCTTCCAGGAGTATGACTTGCCTGGTGACCCTGGAGCCACTCTTATGTTGCTGGAGGTCCCGTATATCAGAGACCTGCTGAAGATGAGACAAAAGACTCAAGTGAGATGAGAAATCTAAGGCTTATCTATATTATTTTAAGAGAAATACACCGCCACGGAATGGATGGAAGCGACTTTTTGCAACGAAATTGTACATAGAATAATGAACTTTATTTTCGGTAACCGCTTCATATCAGGTCAAAATCCTACTGCTGGTCTCCCCTCAACCGAATGGGTTTAGAGCATACTCCACCACGCAGGTCAAATGCGGATTTTCAACCCGACAACAGTGTTTTCAACCCGCCTAAAGGCCATTGACTTGCTATAACGACTGCCATCTACTGACAATAGCCAAGGGCGTGGATTAATTAACGTGCACTCCGAAGCACGGAGGAGCTATAGATAAAAAATCATCCATGAAAAGACTACGGTCGACGTTATTAACTTGCATGTTCGACCTCACTCACTGGCAGGAACACAACCTTCCTCAGGAGAATTGTTCTATGGCTGCGGTAATCTGTGAGGTGGAGGTACTTCCCTAGTCGGGCAACATGCAGATACTCTGTACTCTACCTCTCTTTCGGCAGAGCCTCTTTCGCTAGTCGGCAGAATGCACCACGCGCATGTGAGGTTTCCTTTGACTCTAAAGATCGTGCTGAGTCACTTACACCCCAAAATGGTATCCAAGAACGTTGTCTGTATTGACACAAACGATCCCCACTACCAATGCAGCATCTTCTTCTCTCCTGGTGACTTTTCGCTACTTACATCAACACACACAGTGAAGATAATTATATTATCTAATAGGTATCTAGAATGAAACTTATCTATATGCAAGACCAGAAAGATCACCGCCTTTCAACAGCGTCTGCTATACGTTCGTCTTGTCTCGCTCTAAATAAATATTACCGCCCAGGTGTGCATTAAATTCTTATCAAATACATAATCATAACTAGGTATAAGTCAATGACGGTGACGTAAGAAATCACGCAATTTATCGCAAGAGGAAATTCTTATCAATAACATAGATAAATATGTGACATAGTATTTGTCACTGCAGGACTGATCGCGAGTGTTTGGTTAAAATAATATCAAAATGTCTTTAGATGTCAATATTAGTGAACCTGAAGAATTTAATTGTACACAACTGCATACTGTTATAGAAGACGTAGCTAAGTTAAAAGGCATTGAAGATTTCAGCTATCATGTTGATAGTATTGGTGGGCACGGTGAAAGTTACATAGCTAACACATTCAGAGTTGTTATCAGTGAAACAGGTAATGAAGAAAATAGTTTCAAAGTTATTGTGAAAACACTAATCAATACAACAAGACAAGAGATGTTTCATGACTTACATAAAAGAGAAGTAAGTGTTTATAAGGAAATAGTTCCAATATTTAACAATATACAAAGAAAAAATGATGTTGTAGAGAAAGTTGTTTTACCAGAATGTTTTTTATCCTGTTCAGACAAAGGCAATGAAATTTTAGTTCTTGAAGATTTAAAAGAAGATGGATGGGAATCGGATAAAACGTTTAAAAATTTCGAAGATTTGGATTATGAAAAAGTTAATTTAGCTATTATAGAATTAGCGAAATTACACGCTTTATCTTTTGTGTGTGAAAATCAATGTCCTGATAAGTTTTCAGAATTGAAGACACAGTTCGATGACGTAATATTCAATGACAGATTTTTAAACAAAAGTAAACTAAGGAACTATTTCAATGAAGCTTTTGAGTCTTCATTAAATTTGATATCTAATGAAGAAGCTAGAAAAAAGTTAGAGACTTTAAAACCAAAATTATTGGACATACTGAAAAAATACGTAAAGCCTAATAAATATAATGTGTTTTGCCATGGAGATTTTTGGATTAACAACATGCTTTTTAAATATGAGGTAAGATAAAGGAGTTTAGTTGTATAATACTGATTCATATCGTATTTTGTTATTCATTTTGTTATTACTACTACTCTTTCTGTAATCTGACTTTGAATTATTATATAATTAGTGGATTTGAAGGCGACTAAGTATCTATATTTTTGGAAAGTCAAATTAGCGGATACGGTCTACCTAATGATAAGTAGATACAACATATGGCTACTTTCCATACCAAGAGCATTATATTATTTTGTGCTTAGCTGACCCCTAACGTAAATTTACTTTCAATAATTGACCAGATATTGTGGTCACTTAGAATACTTTGTCGTATTTTGCTGGACTTTCTTTTTCTTTAACTTCGTTGTTACTTATAATAGAATTGTTCTTCAGTTTTAAAATATAAAAAAAAAAACACAAAATAGCAGATCGCAATTCCCTCAGAACTAAAACATGGATTGTTTTTTGCTACACCTACGAAGTCAAATCCATATCTATAGGTACTATAATGATTATAATATTATAAATGTGAAAGTGTCTTTGTTTGTTAATATATTTATTTATCCTTCTTTCGCGTTTAAAGAAATCAAAGCATGGATATATTTTATATTTAAACTAGCTTTCGCCCGCGGCTTCGCTCGCGTGAAATTCGGGACAAACACGTGTTTACTCATTTATCTATAGAAGTAGTCGTGTAAAGTTTAAGATAAAATAGTCAACTAATCTCGTTTCCCCATAAAATTTTTGGACCTACGTTTCACCCTCTTAGGGGTAAAATTTGAAAAGTCCTTTCAACTAATTTTGTGTCCACTATGTTATATTTACAAATCGATGCCATTTTCGTAATTAACGTTCCAGAAAACCATAGATTCAACACCCTTATTGGTATTATGGGCTTATGGCATTTCAACTTTGTATTTATTGGATAACAACTAATACAAAATTTGTGTTAATAACTAATACAAAATAGTTGTTTTTCCATTTTAGACATTTCAACCCCATCGCACCCCAATAGGAGATGATGGTCACGTTAGCCACGTTGAATTTTAATATCATTGTTGTTTTCGTAATCAGCGACCCGATAAACCATAAAAACAATACCCATGACGTTTTTCAGACTTTTTCACCCCATTTCACCCCTTTAGGGGTTGAATATTGAAAAATCCTGAAACACGTGTTTACTCATTTATCTATAGAAGTACTCGTGTAAAGTTTCGGATAAAATAGTCCAACTAATCTCGTTTCCCCATACAAACTTTGGACCCCCGTTTCATTCCCTTAGGGGAAAAATTTTGAAAAATCCTTTCTTAGTGTACCCCTAGACGTCATAAGGAACATACGTGCCAAATTTGGAATCCCTAGACTCAGCGGTTTGGGCTGTGCGTTGATATATCAGTCAGTCAGTCAGTCAGGACTTTGAATTTTATATATGTAGATATCTTATTTCATCGGGAAAAAAGTTTTATTAAAATAATGACCACGTCGGCAAAACCGCGGTTAACAGCCAGTATAATAATATACACGTACTTTATGTTGCCTTTTTTGTAGTATATATTTTAGAAGTATATATAAATTTTTGTTTCAGGGAAATAAACCAACCCGAGTATGTTTTTTGGACTTTCAGGTGGTTCGCTATGCCTGTCCTGTAATTGACATTATTTATTTCCTTTATCTTTGCACAACTACTAAATTCAGATCTGAATATTTTGAAAAAATCACAACTGAATATTACGACTGCCTTAAAGCGTCTTTACATGATTATAAAATTGACGTAAATTCAGTTTATCCTTTGAAAGATTTTGAGAATGATATACAAGAATCACTACCTTTTGGTTTAGTTATGGCAATAATTGAACTAAAATTACTTTACACGACGCCAGAAGATGAAGCGATATTAAAAGGAGCTCATGTTGATCACGATTCAGATTTAAGTAAGGTTCCAGGCGAAGAAAAATTACTCCAATTGAGATTAAATGAAGTTGTTCAAGAATCCATCGATAATGGCGTTTTAGATAAACTTTTGAATAAACTGCACACCTGAATATTTGTATCGTTTTATTATGATCTGTTTTCTTATCAGTATTGACATTAAAAAATCCTTGACCTCAAAAATAATTTGCTAGGTATGTGTTGACAATTACAAAGTATACTTGATAAGTGTGACTCATTGAGAACATAATAATATTGATACGGTTATTTTAAAGGAGTGTAGACGATATCTTCTTACTATAGGAAATTATGATAAGCCTGTACAAAGCAATTTTTGGATCGATATGATCAAATGCTGAATAATGTTCTATATTAATTTCTTACCTGTCACCACCGCTATATGACGGTACACTCGAGTCTCCAAACGAAGTCCCATAAGCCATTGAACATGGTTCCATGACACATCTCTCTGTTTCTTCAGCTGGTTTCGGTCCCATACATTTATTGTCAGGTAACTTCGCTATAGTCCTGCTAAATTCTAGAAAGATCTTGCAATGGACTTCCTTCTTCCTCCATCCTTCTCCACAGGTAACACTGCATGGCCCCCAATCATCGTCTTTGATGTAACTAACAGAAGAAATTTATCTTTTACAAAATGCTAATACTTCATTAAAGAAGAAAACATATCTATACTAAGAAAGTCATCTATTAAAGATCCACACATCGGTTTAATAAGTATGATCATGCGGGTGCTTAGGTTCTAAAGTATAGAGGATTCCTAATAAGTCATTGATTCTGGCTGGTTTATGTAGAAGTATGTGCACCAGTGTAAATCTGTATAGTAGTATACTATCCGCCAATTCACCTGCGAACCTGAACATAGAAAAGTCACCTTTATCATCATTAAAATAATATCTAGTGTTACCTAAACTGATAAGTAATAAAGTTTTTGACAAAAATAATGTAGCAGTGTCTGTGTTTGTGCCATAAATGTAGTCAGAGTTTCGGAAAAGTGTTCAAAGCAAAAGAAAAGTAATGCAAGACAATTTCACAGTGTGGTATTATGTGCAAGGAAATTTAAACTTTATTGTGCAGTGCATATAGTAGAAAAAGATAAGTCATAGTATCGTAGAGTAAGTGAGAGAAATGGTCCGTGAAGGGCAATGATTTGAGGGTTTCGATGATGAGGGATCTTGTGCATACAAATCTGGACTTCAATCTGAGTGAGGGTTGTAACAATATCTACACAAACTGTAGTGCCTTCATATATAGGTACAACGACAAGTCTTATCTAAAGTCTAAGACAAGGATCATTCCTGGTCACGTTCATTCAGGTCTTGAAATCTAATTTTACAATCACTAAAAAGTGATATTTTTTTGTTCAAAAATGATCCTAATTTGATAGCATTAAGATACCATTTTTGAACAATCTATAAAAACGGTGAAGTCGAACAAAAAAGCGCTAGGAGCAACCGGGCACGTGTTTGATGAAAGGGAGATGTCATTCCTTGTAATAAAATGTGTGATGTTATTCTGAATTCAAAAGTGAAACCTTTAAAAATTTGAGTTTTCGTAGGTACAATACCTTACATACAACCAGCCACACGCAAAGAATATTTTGTAATTGCTGAAAGAAACAACAACAAAATACTCTGAGCTATTGACGGAAAAATTGAGCAAACAATAATAGCAAATGTTTCGAAGAAGAAAAATTGTTAAATACAAAAATGTTGTGGAGTTTAACACGGTTACGTAATTCTAAACCATTTCTATTCTAAACACAAATCGAAATAAAACTTGATAGTTTGTTAGCACTTTTTGCGTGTATTTGTTTGTTGTAAATATTGTTAAAGTTATTGTATTTTTAAATTTATTGTATTATTTTATTTTATTACAAAATATGTAACTTTAATAGAAACGATATTATGGGTATTTTAGAAACAATAATATGCATTAAGAATACCAATTGTTTATTTGTATTTTATTTTTAAATTGCTGTTAAGTAGCGCGTATTCTTCAAACGTTATTTTCTTAACTGTTTTCGTTAGGTATATGGTTAACTTATCAGCAAAATAAACATGTTAATATTAATTGATTTAAAAGTACAATTTCAAGATATTGTGTTTAGACATAGAAAAATAGTGTACAAAAAAAACACTAAAAGTGAAACAGATACTTCCATTGTAGTTAAAGAAATTTAGAGAAGAGGTGTGAACCATTATGGAATGTATAGAAACACTTTCACAATTTACAATAATTTCATACATTTCTATGTGGAGGCAAAAACGTTTTCGTTATATTCACAAATACGATTAGATATTATGTTAATCATTAGATATGACTGTATTGTAGGGTGAGCTCACTGCATTGGAATGAGTACTCATCTTTATACTACATCTGAGTGCTTAGTGCGAGTTGTTTTTGAAGAAGTTAACATTTACAAGCCGACCAAATTGAGAAAAAGTTACATATTGTGATTTTACCAGACGCGTGTTACATATCCAAATTAGCCGGGTTGCTCACTTCAAAATGTGACAAAGTAAGCCACATAATTTTGATATGTCACACGCGTCTTACAAATTCACAACATGAGACTACTTCTCTATTTGTTCGGTTTGATTATTATTGGATATGAACGAACAAAAAAGCACTAAGCACTCTGAAGTGTAAGTTGCACGTCATTGATAACTACTGAATATAAAATTGTGTCTATGTTCCGTGATAATTACTAAATAAAAACCGGTGAAAATACTGTGCTCAAAATACCGTTAAGTGCATCTTGAAAGTATTTCAGGAATACATATAAAGCCATGGGTAATAAATAATTTATTTATATTGTCTTATCAAAATATATTGAAGACAAAGTAAGATAAAGAAAATTTGCTACTACTATAAAAGATAGAGACCCCACTATTGTCTAAGGATACGCGTATAAATGTTACAGAATTGCGAGATCAGCACATATCTAACGATTAAAATTTTAACTTTTAATATTAATTTTGTTATAAACCATTTTCATTTTAGCCACTTAATAAATATTTTATGTTTAATTATAAAACTATTTATATTGGCAATTATTTTACAGCACATTTAAAGCATTATATTTATTTACAAGCCAAAAGCACGACGATGTATTTATTATCTTGATACAATATTAATTGTGTGTATTCTTTAATAAATACTTATTAATTTAATGAATACTTATTAAAGAATATACAGAATTTATAACACATTTTTGTATCAAGGTAATAAATGCATGTCACTTAATTTTTAAGACCTGTATTTTTTACAAAGTATTTTTGCCCTCACATCAGACTATAAGATATAACATTGTCATTTTTTTTATATACTTACGTGGCTTCCACTGGCACATCAGGCTCTCCAATCAACCTCTCAGCTTTCGCTTGGGGTGGAGGATATGGTTGGATGAGAGGCTGTGTGTGGTATACGACACCAGGCAACAAGTCTTCTATTTCATCCTGTGATTAAAATATATATCCTGTGATTATAATTAGAAGATTAAAAATCTATACCCTCTCGATAATAAGGTGGCAAAAGCAAACTCAATATCAAAATCGCTCGCCAACTTGCCACAGGAAAAGGCTGATCTATTGGTCAATATTTTCGCTTGAGCCTCTCAACTTGATCACTGGTGCTCAACCTCTTGTGCAGGATGAACCTTGCGGATACTCTATGCCTGATGTTAGAATTCAACAAACAATTCTCATAATAACATATTATGCTATAATATTCAATTCATATAATTTCATTTGCAATTTTTATAAATACATTGGCTTGCAATATACTCAAAATATAGAAATGGACGTTATGCCAAATGAAATTATACTATCTGTTATTACATGGTACATTACGTACCGCTTGCTAATTTGGATTGCGGGTATATTTGTTTATAGATAAAAAAAATATAGTTAACATAAATTATATTGAACTAGCGACCCGCCCCGGCTTCGCACGGGTGCAATGCTGATACTAAATGTACTACAGAAGGTCTTTGCGCTTTGTCCTATCCAGTCCTTCCCCAGTTATAGGCACACGCCGCCGGCTCCGCGGCCGGTACCGCCACAGCCGTTATGTCCCTGCATTTTAAATGTGTAATATTTTCTAAACTATTCATTTAAATTACATGCTGTGAAGGGCCATATTGATCTATATTAAATGCGCAATGTATTTAAGGTACTTAATTGGATAAGGATTAATTCTGTATTGCTTAAAATCGCTTCGTAAATAAGGCATTATTTCTTGTAAAAAGCAAAGGATAAAATAACGGTTATTGTGTGTTACCACTAAGAGATAGACATATACCATCGCGAACTTTTTTGTAGACCATTTTAAGGTGAACAATACTGTACTACATTATTTTGATCTATCTCGTTGGGTTCAGCCAGCGTTTGCAATGAAAGAGCAAAAAAATGTGTTTATTTACGACATCACATTAGAAACCTCTAAATTATCAGTGTTTTTCTACTATGTTATGCATATATTATACATATAAACTTTCCAGTTGAATCACTCTATCTATTAAAAAAAACCGCATCATAATCCGTTGCGTAGTTTCAAAGATTTAAGCATACAAAGGGACATAGGGACAGAGAAAGCGACTTTGTTTTATACTATGTAGTGATAATGCCGATTTTAAAGCCTCTCCTTTGCGGATAAAGTACATACTCGTACATGGCTTCATGGTAGAATCTAATGCGTTTTGATAACAAGTTAGCGTAACATTTTATCACATCTTTGAACCACAGGCAACGTCATCTGCACGTGGTGCACACTGCTGATTGACAAACGAGGCTGTGGCAAAGAGATGTAGGGCATAGCGTATTTTTAAGCTACCCAACTGGGGAAGTACCTTACAGAATACGACAGCCAAATAACAATTCCTTTGAGGGTTGTTGTGTTCCTGCGAGTGAGTGAGGTCACCAGAAAGAAAGAAAGGAAAGAGTATAGGCGTATATAGCGACAGATTGGCTACCCCTTAGTGTTGCTGAATTCCATGGGCGGTGCTGCTTTCCATGAGAAGAACCACATAATCGTGCCCCCCCCCCCTTCCCGTCCCACATATATAAAGGCCTTGTCAGGCACTTTCTCATGTGAGAATTACAATTTCTCATAAACAATAATATAAGTGATTTAAGTTAGAAGATTTAACATTATGACAAAACAAATACACTTATTATGAATAAACAATAAATAAAAAAAAATAGTACAAGCAACCACAGAATACGTTACAAACTTGCCTAAAGATTAGATTTGGATACAAAAAAAAAAGTGCGTTTTACCTCTGGCTCATCAGATTCCCTGTAGGCTGGACAGCTGATGCCAGTGGAGCAGGGTCGTGATATCTCTGGCCTGTTAGTAGGGTCACAGCCGCCCCCGGCCGGGGTACATTCCACTCCTCGCACTTGCACACCTTCTCCACACGACACTGAACACTGTAAAGAAATATTAGTTTTAATTTTGAGCTAAATCCTGAGAATAAATTAACTCTTCAGTAGTTTTTCCAGGGCATTATACTATGGTATTGATAATCGACGAACCGGGTGGTCAAATGGCTAACCATGTCCACTTTGACTCCGAGATCGCGGATTCGATCCCCGCACCAGATAAATATTAAATAAAATCACAGTATAAGTAATAGTACTATAAAATGTAAAATGTGTATTCTTTAAAAAGAACTAACATAATGAACGTATTACAAAATTCTTTACATTTTTTTATTTATTCATAATTCGCCATTTAGTAATTTATAAATTTTTTTGGCCGTGTGGTTTCCGGCAGACTAGAATAGAATCACTCCGTTTCTTCCCGTGGATGTCGTACAAGGCGACTAAGGGAAATACATTATAAAACATCAATCAGGCCTCCTCAACCCGCCTGGCCAGCGTTGGGAGTGTAGGCCAAATCCTCCTTCCTAGACGGAACGGACGGACGAGAGAGGGTCGTGCTCCTGTAGTGGCGACTAAAATGGACCTGATGATGATGATGAAGATAAATTTTTTGATGGTACCCTAGTACCATTGTACAATGGTCAAAAAATTAATCATATTTTTCTTATACTTTTTCACTTATACACTTTTATGCACTAGGATTGTTGTTATTTTTTAATGTGATCGGTCAAAATGTATCCACCTTGCCTGATGGAAAGCACAAGTGAGGACTAAATGTGAGGACCGCTATCGCTGCGATTAGCACAGCACTGGCGGTTGACGATGCACGTAAATTGTCTGTTAAAAGATTTATTTCGTTCTATCTAGAATTAATAGTCCTGGACAAATCACGCACGGCCAGCTAGTCCCAAACTAAGCAAAGCTTGTACTATGAGGACTGATATAATACCTAAATATTTATTTTCCGTAAATAAATACATATAATAAATAGAAAACACCCAGACCAAGACAAACAGACATGTTCATGCACACAAATATTTCCATAACCATTCGACCACCGAGCTCGTCAAAATTCATTCAAGAGAGATTATTTAATTCGATTTGGTTTCGCACAATCTGACACATGACTTACAATTCTGTCTAACGACATAAAGTTACATTAGAAAAGTTAATATGGTCGTTCAGTTTTCTTAAATTTTCTAATTTTCCACGCATCTTTCTTATTTTTTTTTATTTTCATAAGAACTTTCTCCTAATACGGGGAAAAAAGAATTAGCGAAATCGGTCCAGCCATTCACGCGTGATGCCGTGTCCGAGGGAAATAGTGATTGTCCAAAAGAAAAAAAAAAAAAAAAATAAGAAAATGACGAGCTCGGTGGCGTAGCGGTCAATGACGCGGCTTCGACACCAACGCTCGTGGGTTCGATTCCCACATAGGACAAACATTTGTGTGCATGAACATGTCTGTTTGTCTTAGTCTGGGTGTTTTCTATGTATCATAAGTATGTATTTACAAAAAAAAATGTATTTAAGTACGTTTATCAGTTGTCTAGTACCCATAACACAAGCTTCGCTTACTTTGGGGCTAGATGGCGCTGTGTAATTTGCCTGACAATATAAAAAAAAAACAATATTCATTTTTAACCGACTCCAAAAAAGGAGGAGGTTCTCAATTCGGCTGTATTTTTTTTTTAAATGTTTGTTACTTAATTACTCCGTGATTTATAAACGAACTTAAAAATCTTTTTTAATTTGAAAGAGTATACTTCCAGATTGGTCCCATAATTTTTTCATCATCTTCATCATCAGCCTCTATCTAAATACATAAGTGTAGAGAAATGTTTGGAGTCGGTTTTTTTTGTTAAAATTATTCTTTTTATGGATTATTTTTTAACATAGCAGAAAATATATATATGTCCAAAGCTTTTGACTTAGTCCATCATAAAATACTAATAAAAAAATTGGAAGGCTATGGAATTCGAGGAATGGCACTTGACTGGTTCAGTAGTTACCTAGATGAACGAAAACAATGTACTGAACTTAGTAGAATTGTAAACAATGAGAAAATTACCGTTCGTTCTCAGCTAAAAAATAATGGATGTGGAGTGCCGCAAGGTAGTATTTTGGGTCCAATACTATTTCTACTATACATTAATGATTTACCCAGCTACGTTAACCAAAAGTGCATATTGTTTGCGGATGATTGCACACTTATTTTCAAATGCAACAACACTCATACATTTGAAAATGAAGTCAATTGTACACTAGAACGGGTTCTGAAGTGGCTTCATATAAATCATTTACAGGCAAACCTTACAAAGACCAAGGCTGTTCAATTTAAAACGTACCCAAGCCCTAGACTTGAAATTAATATAAACTGTAGCGGCCACAAAATAGACTTAACAAATTCTACAACATTCTTAGGAATCGCAATTGATGAAAACCTAAATTGGAAGAAACACATTGACATTACATGCAAAAAAATAAATAAATTTGTATTTCCACTATATAGACTCCGCCAAGTTGCATCGCTTCAGACAGCGCTGAATGCTTATTATGGCTTTGTCTCTTCCATGTTACGCTATGGCTTAATAATCTGGGGCAACTCGCCTGAAATTGAAAGAATTTTCAAAGCTCAAAAAAAATGTATTAGAGCGATATGTAATATAGGGTGTAGACAATCTTGTAAGCCTCTATTCAAAAAACTTGGGATCCTAACCCTACCATGTTTATATATTCTGGATGCTTGTATGTTCGTTAAACAACATCCAGAATTGTATGTTTCCTGTGCACAAATAAAAGAACACGTGCGGTCAATAAGAAAGAACAAAATTGTTATGCCGAAAAGTAACCTCCGACTTTTCCAGAAAAATGTTTCATATATGGCGCCTAAACTCTTCAATAAACTGCCGTCTGCGTTTACTGAGCTGCCAGTAAACAAGTTTAAAAAACAGCTGACCGAATGGCTTCTTCATAATTCTTTTTATTGTGTAAACGATTATCTGAATTATAAATTTTAAAAGTATCTGATATCGAGAGAAGAACATAAAAAAAAAACTTGACATTAACATCCTTATCGAATGACATTTTATTGATTTTTGTTATTAATTTTCCGATATGTGAAAATGCTGTATGCGTAAGGTGATTGCGCTGTTGTAGTTGTTAAAATTGACTTTTAAAAAATCTGACATTTATTATCATCATCATTATTATTTTTTATTTTAATTGTGTATGTAGGTATCTAGTTTCTATGTAATAATATCTAGTTTAACTGACCAGAGAAAATATTAAAAATGTAAACTTGACATTCAAAGTTAATAATTAAATTATGTAACAATCACCAATAATTTAATTGAATTTATTTTATTATCAAATCTTTTATTATGGGATCGGAATGGATAGATTAATAGACTTATTATAAGGATAATTCGAATGTTTAAAAAAACTGACATTTCTTTATTAAGATTTTATTGTACCTACTATATTTTAATGTACCTACCTACTTCAATATTTTGCATGCCTACATTTTTAAGGCAATGTACAGTTGCCAAACAATTTACTACCTTGGCCTGATATTTATGTAAATGACTGTATATGCGCAAATAAACAATTTCATTTCATTTCATTTCAATAATTATTCAACTGTCTGTTCATATATACAACACATTCGTTGCTTCGTCACTCGAATAAGGTTTGCTTTTCACGTCATAATTTTGCCCGGACCTACGTAAAATCCTGCTAGTTTGTCCAGTAAGACCTTAAGACCCCTGTAAACCCTGTAATACGTGCAAACTTTCTTACCCATTCCGGCCCGTCCTATTTTTGTTGGGGAATATAATAGTTTGTTTACAACTGTGGGCGTTGGTTTTAGTATAATATTTTACAGGAGAATATTACATTTCCCCGCAACGGTGTGGAACAAAAATATTTTTCACTGGTAACATTTTAATGAACAGAGAACTGAAAGTAACGGCGGAAAAGTATTAATTCATTTAACTACGTTATTTAATTTCACCGCATTTATGAGGTGCCGCGCAGATATTTTTTTTTATATTACGTCGGGTGGCAGACAAGCATACGGACCGCCTGATGTGAAGCGGTTATTAACGCTCGCAACATAAAATATCACTTTCGCGCTGCCACCTCCGCTGCTCACGCAGCATCTCCTTCTTTTCTGGTGACCTCACTTATTCGCAGGAACACAACAACCCTCAAGGGAATTGTTATTTGGCCGCGGTAATCTGTGAGGTGGAGGTACATTCGCCAGTCGGGTAGCTTACAGTTTACGTTCCCTACCTCTCTTTTCGCCAGAGCTTCGTTTGTCAGTCAGCAGAGTGCACCGCGTGCACGTGAAGTTGGCTTTGGTTCAAAGATGTTGATAAACCATTTACACTCCATAATATATAACTATATTATTACTATTAATTATTTATTTATTTAAACTATTTATTAACCACAGTGAGACGAATGACTGACTCCTCTAGAGGAGCACGACCCTCTCTCGTCCGTCCAAGACAGAAGGAGGATTTGGCCTACACTCTTTGGACTTAATGCTCTCTCTACCAATCAACCTTCGGGAGGTGCAGACATCCACGAATGCGGTTTAAAAATATATTAACGATATATTAATGATATTATTATTATCTCTTATTAATCACGGGTCAAGCCCGGTCATTTGATAGGTGTGCGCGGGGATATAGATCTAACGTGTAGAGGCCTCTTTGAGAAGTTTAATGTAATGTTGTACGCCCGCCGTGACCCGCTCCAGGATATGTCAATGGAACGACGTACCCATGAGCACGTCTCGGCAGGCGTTGAGACTATTGCGAAGTGTGATGGAAAATAAGTGGGCTATAGAGATGAGATCTGGGTGAACTTAATACCGGGCTATTACAGAAGAGGGACGGACGCCTGCCATAACTGCTTTTATTGCTAGTTAAATGCAGCAGGCGGTGGCTTGCCACTCACTAGATGGGCCCCCGAAATACCAAGAAAACGGCCGGGGGCAACACCGGTGTGAGTGACTCAGGGATTTCAAGACGTCGAGAGGTGTGCTGCGCTTTCTCCGAAATTACTCGCGGTGTGATGCCCTTTAACACTTCCACCCCTGGAGTATTATTATTATACTTAAACATACACGTATTACATTTATACATACATATCCATGTATTATGGTAATTAATAGTAATAATATCTGCGCGGCACCACCTACCTTGATTTCAGCTTATCTGTCCTCTACCCTAAACATTAAGTACTAGTACAAAGGCGGTCTTATCATCGAGCGATCTCTTCCAGACAACCGGAAGAGATCGCTCGACGATAAGACCGCCTTTGTTTTTCACTGATGTATTTTCCGTTTCTTCTGGAGCAATAAAGTATATTGTATTGTATTGTCTGTGGTATAATCTTACAAGTTACATTTGGCACACTTCCTAGTGTACGATTGAGCTGAAATTTGGCACAGTAGTTTTGTTCTCGTGACAATGCATGATTACTTAAATGCTACCATTTTTAATCCAATACGGCGAACGCCACAAAATGGCGATTTATGAACTTCCACTTATGCATATCATAAGCCGAGACCAATGGTCGAATGGCTATTAATGACCACTTTGACTTTGACTCCGAAGTCGCGGGTTCGATCCCCGCGCATGATACACATTTGTGTGCATTGCATGAACATGTCTGTTTATCTTGGTTTGGGTGTTTTATGTTTTGGGTGTTTATATAATCACCGGTATATGCAATGTAACGGGTGCAGAGTGCTCTGCTAGTCGCTCGCCGGTCGACAGCTTAAAAGAACATACCGCATCAGTCTCGCAACCCGCTGTTGTAAACGTCACGATACACCAGCATTCATTGCTCGTGGTGATAGAAGCATCACCCATTTACTGACTTTAGTATATGTGTAAATATTGTGTACGTACTATATGTGAATTGAAAGTTGACCGCATCAGAAGACCAGAAGACAAGAGAAGGCGAAGGTTAGTCTCGCATGATTCCTTTTCTCTTCCTCAACCACAATAATCGCACTCGCAAAACCCTATAATATACAGTCCACTTATTATTTACCAAAACGGGCTCACTCGTACTAAACTAGTTCAACTGTAGTACTTCCGGAATACCGTTTCCGAGATTGAAACCCTAGGCGTGAGCCCCAGCGCAACCATATACCATCTCTCCATTTATAACAAAAATAAATAAATAAATGTAACGTTATAAGGACTTGTAGAAGTTCCTACTTCTGCTTCGTTTAAAGTTCAGTTATTTTAACTCAGTCAACCAAACAACTGTTAATTAAAATTACCCATATTTACAACAAGTCACCGACAGACACTTAACTTTATATGGAACTCAAAACATCCACTAACGAGCACTACATGCAAATTACAGCAAAAAACTGGCAAGTTGAGAGTTGATTCTCATATACGGGTTCTGTAGGGTTTGGGATATTTTAAACGACATTTTTTGAAGTGAAAACTTCTTTAGCGGTGTTGTGCACTTTTTGGGATGGGTATAAAATGTTAAACTCGCGTCAGGACACGTGGCCTGATCGAAAATTTGTAAGACGGAGGAGAGTAGACCGCCGGTGCAGCGTAGGAGAGGAAGTAATATCCCCCTCTCTTTCTACCGCGCGGCGAAAATGTATGCCTGCTCCTGCTGTTTATTTTTAATGTAATATAAATTGTCATGTTTGTGTACGTTAGCGCAATAAATGAATATTGTATTTTACCACATAAATGATAGTACTTTTATACTAATAAATAAAACAATTCGTGCGAAATTATTCCCTAATCATTCCAAAATATACAAAAATGCACAACTTTAATGTTCAAGTTTTCACTTCAGCCGGCACTCCCGGAGTCTAAACCGTTTTTTTTATTAGTTATTATTGGCCAGCTGCCCGGACAGAATTAATTCTGTCAAACGTTATACATTGTTATTTGTTATCTTTATTAAAACTTTCCGTGTGCCATAAGGAAAATACGAAAAAAAAATTGCCGAATTGGTTGAGTCGTTCTCGAATTTTGCGTATAGCAACATATTTTTTTTTTATATAAATAATAATTATAATCTACAGACCCCTATTGTCCAATATTACTTAATCTCTTTTTAGTGAACACTTTTTGGAAGATATTTCGTGTGTGACACGTGATTAATGCCTTTGGTGTATTACAAACGAACATAGATTACGATGACTGCTTATTATCAGGCAAATCCACTTTAGCTTAGGCATTTGTCACTTTAATGATTTAAAAATACAGAGTTAGTCACTTGTAATCTATATATATAAAATAAAGTCGGGTTTGTTCCAACACTTATAACTCGAGAACGGCTGGACCGACTTTCATGGTTTTTGATTTGTTGGATTTGTCTCCGTCCCGAATAGCAGAATAACTATTAAAAACATTGGAAAATCTACGAAAAAATAAAATAAAAGAAAAAACATTTTCCCATTCAAATGAAAGTGTCAGTTGAAAAAGGATTGCGATATTTATTGGTTGTCAAATATCAAAATGTTAAATCGATTGGTGTCACTTTTATGTCGTGAAAGTTGTCTGTGATTTGTTTTGAAAATTGAATAATGTCAAATCGATTGGGGTGAAAATGCTTGGTCCATGGGATTGCAAGAATCAAATCAGAGTAAACATCAAAAGAAATGACAATACGAAATCTTTAGTTTTTTTGTTTACGGGTCTTCCCTCAACCGAAGGGGTTTAGAGCATACTCCTCCACGCTGCTCAACTGCGGGTTGGCGGATGCCAGTGTTTTCGAGCCTCCTAAAGGCCACAACTTGAATTAACGACTGTCATGTAATGATAACAACCGGGGCCGACGGCTTAACGTGCCTTCCGAAGCACGGAGGAGCTCAAGATAATCAAATTATAACAACCGGGACGACGGCTTAACGTGTCTTTCGAAGCACGGAGGAGCTCGAAGTAATATAAACCCATCCGTGTACAGGCTACTTGCGTGTTCAATTAGACTAACACGCGCAATGACGCCATCTCTATTATTTTTCTATTATTCATTGTATTAATTCCATAAAATCATAAATTTAGTTCAGCTAATATGTACCACCAGGGGCGCCGGCTTTTAGAAAACCTTATGGGTGCTCTTACTCATTTGATGATTCGAAAAAATGGCGAAGTGTGAAACCCACAAACACCCAGACCGAACACAAATATGTGTTTCATCAACAAACATTTGTGTTGGTGCGGGAATCGAACCCGCGACCCTTCTCTCAACTCTCTCAACCGGCGTTCTAAACCACTGCGCTAAACGGGTTGTCGGGTAATGAAAAACGCCCGTCCCTAAGTGGCGATTACTGATCTGTTTCTTGACGTCTATTCTCAGGGGTGCTCGGCACCCACTGTTTATTTCTCATGGGTGCTCGAGCCCCCGAGCACCCACGGAGTCGGCGCCCCTGTGTACCACGACATTCATTGATAGTTAGGCGGTTCGAAGTTCGCCGTGGCAGCTATTTTGTTATAAATGTTGTCATTAATGAAGTAAGTAATTTAACTATTGTTAGGTATTTCATTACGGTACCCTAAAAACTTACAGCCATCCAATTAACGCGCATCGTGTTTTTAGTTACACTGTCATTGGTCTTGCAAGTTTGGCCTAAAGTTGGCTGCAGTTGGTTTTAGTTGGCTGAAGTTCTTGCTAGTTACAGTTTGCAGTTTGCTTGCGGGCAACATTACATGACGAACATCGTCCTCCATTTTGAACTTGTTGTATTAAAATAAACATTTAGGTACCGCGAAGTAAAAAAGAGTACTTAATACAGAGCGATTTGAGAGGGAAAAAGTTGCGCATTTGGGGTGTAAGTGACTCACTATTTTTGGTGGCAATGCTAACCTCATTTTATGCAGCCTGTCATTAATGCCTGTCTGACTTTTTGAAATATTTTCCCCTCCGTCGCTGAATATCATATTCTCAAAACACAACGTTCTCCAAACATCATATTTTCAAAAAAGGTAAAAACGACACTGGGCTCCAAAAAAATATTGCAGACGGCGGCTTTATGCACCAGATCTTACTGTTTTGTAATACAGTTACGAAACTATTCAATAAATAAAAACACCAGACTGTACTTTGAAAGTGGTATCACAAAAATGTTGTATTTTGCGAATGTGGTTTTATAAGATCATGATATTTTGAGAATATGACGTTTTGCGAATGTGGTGATTTACGAATGTGGTGATTTACGAATGTGGTCTTTTAAGAATATGATATTCAGCGACGTAGTGATATTTTCTTGTGTAAAAAAAATATGATTGTCTTTGTGAAAATCATCATCTATAATAAGTTGATTTAAAAAAAAAATTGAAACCGACTTAAGTTACCATAAAAAATAGAAATCAACTTCAGTTGGCGAGCGCAGCTTATTGGTGGAATACCCCGGCAGACGCTGCTGCCCGTCTTCCGGGAGAAAAGTTATCGCGTGACACAAGATTCCTTATTCGCCTTGTACGACATCCAGCGCAGAGCAATGGAGTGGCACAATTTTATTCTGCCGGCTACCATACCATAGGACAAATTTAAGGGTTTCCCTTGATTTTTCTGGGATCCCATCATTGGACCCTGACTTGGTGAATATGGAACCACCTCGCAATTACCCTTTCAAATAAAAAAAAATGAATTTGACCATACGTGCTTATAAAGTTTAAGGGTTTCCCTTGATTTCCCTGGCATCCCATCATCAGATCCTGACTTGGTGAATATGGGACCACCTTGCAATCATACCCTTTCAAAAAAAAAAAAGAATTATGAAAATCGGTTCACATTTCGCAAAGACATCGAACCTCCTCCTTTTTTGAAGTCGGTTAAAAACAGTCAATTTTTTTGTTGTTGTTGTGGTCAAATGGTTATTTAATGACCTCTCTGACTCCGAGGTCGCGTTCGATCACCGCACAAGACAAGTATTTGTGTGCATGACATGTTCATAAAGTGTTGACGACCTCGGTGGTGAAATGGTTAGCAATGGCCACTTTGACTCCGAGGTCGCGGATTCGATCCCCACACGAGACAAGTATTTGTGTGCATGAACATGTCTGTTTGTCTTGGTTTGGGTGTTTTCAATGTAATATATGTATGTATTTACAAAAAAAAAATGTATTTAAGTAATCAGTTATCTAGTACACATAGTACAAGCTTTGCACAGTTTGGGACTAGATGGCCGTGAGTAATTTGTCCAAGAACATTTATTTATTTATTTATTAAGCCTGGTATAATAGTCGCCTGCTTTTACAATTTTAAATGCTCTTATTGGCCGTGTGGTTTCCGGCAGAATAGAATAGAATCACTCCTCTTTCCCGTGGATGTCATACAAGGCGACTAAGGGAAATACATTATAAAACATCGATCAGGCCTCCCCAACCCGTCTGGCCAGCGTGGGGAGTGTAGGCCAAATCCTCCTTCTGTCTAGGACGGACGAGAGAGGGTCGTGCTCCTGTTGTGGAGAGTAAAATGACCTGATGATGATGATTATGAGATGCTCTGTTTATTGCTACCCTTTTTTAATTACAAGAATATCCCTATATTATTATACATTGTTGATAATTCCATAGCAAGATTAAACAGCCTCGGTGAATTACCCTATTTTAATTACGAGAATATCCCTATATTATTATACATTGTTGATAATTCCATAGCAAGATTAAACAGCCTCGGTGAATTCTGTATCAAAAATTGTACACAGTACAAAGTTATGTCTCATAAACATTTTTTAACATTTCAGCCGCTATAACAATGTACAGGACGAGCAGTAAACATTACTTTGTGGGAGTTTTCAATACTTTCAGTTCCCGTATAAAGTTTATGCGATATTTCGTGAAGAATATCCGAAGTCTACAACACATCTACTTTGGGAATACACAAATGAATAGATATTTGCATTTTATATTTTACTGCTGTGAAATCAGAGTGTGGCGCCATCTACCGATAGAGTATTACACTAAACACGACAGCAACTTA
Organism: Hypsopygia costalis; assembly: GCA_937001555.2. NCBI lineage: Eukaryota > Metazoa > Arthropoda > Insecta > Lepidoptera > Pyralidae > Hypsopygia > Hypsopygia costalis. Next base: position 18,076,052 of record OW443349.2, on the reverse strand, counting down.
TTGAATAATTATAGGTATTTTGTTTTGTTGTTTAAATCAAACTGGTAGTATAAAATAGGAGTATTTTTCGGAATCATTAAATTTATTTCGAGGAGCTCGGTGGCGTTGTTGTGCGTGCTAATCTAATCGATCACGCAAGGTAAGCAATATTATGGGTTTAATTATGTCGATCTCCTCCGTGCTTGGGAGGGTTTACGTGCGAGGGAGAGGCATACTAAGCCGTTCGGTCCAGGCTGTTGTCATTATAGATGACGGTCGTCAAGCTGAGTCAGTGGCCTTTAAGCGCCTTGAAAACGCTGGTCTCCGCCAATCCGCAGTTGAGCAGCGTCGTGAAGTATGCTCTAAATCCCTTCAATTGAAGGGAAATCCTTTACGATGACATTAAATTTTTTTATCGCTTTCTAAAAGTAAATAGTCTAATAGTAGTAACAAAACCGCTCAAGTCCAAGTCGGACTCGTACATGAAAGGTTCCGTACTATGTTTTAAAAACAGTTCAGTAAACTAGATCATCAGCATCATCATCTCAGCCATTTAAAGTCCACTGCTGGACATAGGCCTCCCCTCTAGATCCCCAATAAGACCGGTTGGAAGCGGCTTGCATCCAGCGTGATCCTACGGTCTTAATGAGGTACGTCTGTCAACCTTGTGGGTGGACGTCCTACGCTGCGCTTGCCGGTACGTGGTCTCCACTTGAGAACTTTTCGACCCCATCGGTCATCCGTCCTCCGTGCTATGTGCCCTGCCCACTGCCACTTCAACTTGCTAATCCGCTGGGCTATGTCGGTAACCTTGGTTCTTCTACGGATCTACTCAATTCTGATTCGATCTCGCAGAGAGACTCGAGCATACATAGCCCTCTCCATAGATCGTTGGGCGACATTGAGCTTGTTCATAAGGCCCACAATGAGGGACCACGTTTCACGTACTTTAGATAGGCGAGCTATATTAATACGAGTATGTGATCATCCGTAAAGATCTGATAGGTAATAGGGTTGTTAAATGTGTTTTTGCATGACGACGCCCATGAAATTTTAAGTATCTAATTAATGCCATTATTAAAGTTCGAGTTGAAAAGGCTAAAAAAATACACGACGACGAGGCCCTTTAATTTATTTTATCGTATTTTTAGCATTTGTTGTTATAGCGGCGATAGTAATACATAATCGGTGAAAAAGAGTATAATTATTACGGTTCAAGAGATAGAGCTCTGTGACAGACGGATAGGCAACAGAGTCTCAGTAAAAGGGTATCGTATGCACCCTTTGGGTACGGAACCCTAAAAAGTATAGCCTAAGATATGAGTAAGAAGTCTATCCTCGTCCATCAGTTTGATGTGAAAGAATACTATACCAAATTACTATATTACATAATAATATTAGGCGTTTACATAACAAATTTGGGGTGTAAGTGGTTTATCAACATCTTTGAACCAAAGCCAACTTCACCTGCACGTGGTGCACCCTGCTGACTGACAAACGAAGCTCTGGCGAAAAGAGAGGTAGGGAGCGTAATTGTAAGCTACCCGACTGGGGAATGTACCTCCACCTCACAGAATACCGCAGCCAAATAACAATTCCGTTGAGGGTTGTTGTGTTCCTGCGAGTGAGTGAGGTCACCAGAAAAGAAGGAGATGCTGCGTTGGCAGCGGGGGTGGCGGCGCGCAAGTGATATAATATGTTGCGAGCGTTAAAAAAAAATGAGGACTTTGGACTTTGGATTTTTGAAAAACCATTCATCTGCATAAGAAGTTCATTTGCATCTAAGTTTGTTCAATGAAACAGCCTTACAAACAAAATGTATATGATCAATCACCGTTCGTTGAGATACTTTTTTTCAAAACTTACCCCTGACCACGGTCCTGCTACCCACGCAGGACACTCTTGATCATTGCACGGCTGCGAAGATCGAGGAGCTGGCGACACGCAGCCTGGTTCCGAACTTGAACCTGTGAAGAAAGGTAAATAAAGTAATTAAAAAGTTAAAACAAGTAACTGTATCTATTTTTTATTATTATTTATTATGTATTGACGAGCTCGGTGGCGTAGCGGTCAATGACGCGGCTTTGACACCAACGCTCGTGGGTTCGATTTCCACACAGGACAAACATTTGTGTGCATGAACATGTCTGTTTGTCTTGGTCTGGGTGTTTTCTATATATAATAAGTATGTATTTACAAAAAAAAAAATGTATTTACGTATGTTTATCAGTTGTCTAGTACCCATAACACAAGCTTCACTTACTTTGGGGCTAGGTGGCGCTGTGCAATTTGTCTGACAATATTTGTTTATTTATTTATTTACCTAACCCTGACCCAAATAGGTCACTTTCAATCATTCTATGGTAGACTGGATCCCTTCTAGGATAAGTCCGCTATTTAAACAAACAGTATTAAAAAATAAATAGATTTTTTTACCATGAAATCAATGACAAAAATAAAGTTTCCGAAATTTTAAATAGATTTTTTTAGGGAAGTTAAAATTTAAAAAATATTTTACAAAAAACGTAGTATGAGACTCATTACCATTTTTAGAGCTTAAGCCAACCGTACCTGCAGGTGGTGCACTTTGCTGATTCACTGACGAGGTTCTGGCACTAAGAGAGGTAGGGCGGCGTAATTTTTTATTTTTATAAATATTGTCAGACAAATTACACAGCGCCATCTAGCCCCAAAGTAAGCGAAGCTTGTGTTATGGGTACTAGACAGCTGATAAACATACGTAAATACATTTTTTTTTGTAAATACATACTTATGATACATAGAATTATATGCTGCCCGACTGGGGTAATACCTCCAACTCACAGAATATCGCAGCCAAATAAAAATTCCTTCATTCCTGGAGGGTTGTTGTATTCCTGCGAGTGAGTGAGATAACCAATAGGGAAGGAGTTGCTGCGTCGGCAGCGGGGGTGGCGGCGCGCGAGCGACATTTCATGTTGCGAGTGTCATTATGGCTACAGTGACCGCTTCACATCAGGCGAGCCGTACTCTTATTTTCCACCCAACATAGTATAAAAAAGAATAACAACAGATTATATCAATATAACTCAACAACGTCGTCGATATAAAGTTTCCACGCTCCAGTAAAATTTGTTTAATGCAAAAGTGTGAACATGCTTTGAAATTCCGACTCGCGTGTTGTGTATGTTTTATTGAATTGATAACTTGTTGTTAGAGTTACTCCTGTTTATGGTAAGATTACCATAAACAAGAGCAACTCTAGCAGTTGCATCATCATCATTATCAGCCTGTATCTATTCACTGCTGGACATTGACCTTTCCTAACGCCTTCCATATGCGATCCTCCTCTTTCCATATCGAGCCGCTAGTGGCAGTTCCCTTGAGGCCATCGGTCGCCACAGATGAAGTCTCCACTCTAGGACTTTCCTCCCCCATCTGCCATCGCTGACTCGGCAGATTTGGCCAGCCCGCTGCCACATCAGCCTGCTGACTAGTGCTGACTCTAAGAGCTATGTTGACAACTTTGGTTCTCCGTCGAATTTCTTCGTTCCGGATTCAGTCCGGTAGATAAATGCCGAGCATAGCTCACTCCATCGCTTGCTGCGCGACTTTCAATTTATGGACCAGCTCAACGATCAGAGTCCAAGTTTCAAGGTCATGGCGGGGATAAATCTTAATTGCATGGATTTTTAAATTGAATATAGAAAGAAAGAAAGGAAAGTATAGACTGGCAACGGATCGGCGACCGCTTGGTGTTGCTGTTTTCCATGGTAGGTGGTGTTTAATTTCCATCAGGTGATCTACATGCTGGGTTTGGTTTGCCCTCTCTCAAATATAAAAAGAAGGTTTTTTATTTGACGGGAAATTATCATTTTTCATGCTTGCCTAATCTATTGTCCAAATTTGGTAGTTCTTGCATGGACATGTTTCGACTCTGCGTCGATGAAAACTCAAACAAAAATTCAACCAATTTTTTACCCTTAATTAACTGTATTTTGTTAAATGCTGATACAGGTATATCATTATTTTTATTAAAGAATCTAAACAAATCGAAAGGCAATGTTTTTTCACTCATTCCATACAAAATGTATATACCCTTATTTTGCTCCAGTACAGATTTTAATTTTTTTTATTGAAATCCTTAATTGCTTGCTCTGGGGCCCTACCGCTGAAGCTGAAGTCGATTACTATCGGTTTTTTTATTCTAAAAATTGGTCTTAGGTTATTGACAAACATCATCAGTTTAGGCGGTGCAGCTCTAAGGTTTCTACCGATACCGAGAAGTTGTTGATAAAAGGGTTTCCTGTGCGTTTACCTTATTTTCCTTTTTTTGCGTAATGCAGGTAAAATAAATTATTGAGTAAGCGCTTTGTAGTCAGTTTTTACTGTCGTGATGTTCGCATATGGCTCGTCTATATGTATATGAGTAGATAGTGTCTTTCTCACTTCGTTTTTAGGGTTCCGAACCTCAAAAGGAAAAACGGAACCATTATAAGATCACTTTGTTGTCCGTCTGTCTGTCTGTCTGTCTGTCTGTCTGTCTGTCTGTCTGTCTGTCTGTCTGTCTGTCTGTCTGTCTGTCTGTCTGTCTGTCTGTCTGTCTGTCAAGAATTTCTATGTCGAGAATGCGTGGAGGTATCAAGCTGAAATTTGAACTGTATACTCAGGTCTACGGTCCCATGAAGTTAAAAAAAAATCAAACTGCTAAGTTTACGTAGAAAAAAGTTACGGCCGTTTATTCAGCAAAAAACGTATATTTCGACACACTCAAGGGAATCAAAACCTATAGGGTACTTCCCGTTGACCTAGAACTATGAAATTTGGCATGTAACATCGTTATAGACTACAAGTACAGGAATAAATCTCAAAACAATACATTTGTAAATAGATCTTAAAAAATAGGGGGTCTATATTTTTTATAGGGTGTCGAAATTTCAAATTGAAACTACTAGTTCAAATGGGGTATCATATGAAAGGGCTTGATGTACACATTGCAAAATATATTTTATTTATTTTTTTCGACGCATTAATTCTTATTTATAATGAAAAATATCAAATTTAATAATGATACTACGTACCTACGAGTACGGAACCCTCGGTGGGCGAGTCCGACTCGCACTTGTCCGGTTTTTCTCATCGAATGCACCTGTACAGTTGACGCCGTTTTATTTCAAAATTCGTGGCGGTTACTGTACTGCTGGATGTAAATAACGATTACTTCGTTATCATCAGGTGATTTTAGCCTCCACTACAGGAGCACGACCCTCTCTCTTCCGTCTCAGACAGAAGGAAGATTTGGCCTACACTCCCCACGCTGACGTAGGTCTGATCGATGTTTTACAATATATTTCCCTTAGTCGCCTTGTACGACATCCACGGGAAGAGAAGGAGTGATTCTATTCTAGTCTGCCGAAAACCACACGGTCATGAATTACTTACCAGGTTCATATGTATCGGCGCGAGTGACATTTGCAGATCTTGCGCAAAGCACCCTGCGCGAGCGCACGCCGCCGCCGCATGTGACGCTGCACGATGACCACTCACCCACGTACCACCTATAAGAATAATACAATTTTCAATACGAATATAAGTTTGTTTGTTACGCTTTCACGCCGAAACTACTCATCATCATGAAACAACCGGTCATCATGAAGCTTTGTACACATATTCCCAAAGGTATTAGGAAGGACATAGGTTGTTTTATTAAAAAAAATGGAATCGCGGCCGCGCGAGGACGCGGGTGGAAGTAAAATCGAATCATAATTAAAAAACCGGCCAAGTGCGAGTCGGACTCGCCCACCGAGGTTTCCGTACGGAGGATCATTATAAATTTGATATTTTTCATTAGGAAATAATGCGACGGAAAAAATTAATAAAATATATTTTGCAATGTCCACATCAAGCCCTTTCATATGATACTCCATTTGAACTAGTAGCTTCAATTTGAAATTTCGATCTCCTTTATAAAAAAAAAATAGACCCCCTGTTTTTTAAGATTTAATTACAAATGTATAGTTTTGGGATTTATTCCTATACTTGTAGTCTATAACGATGTTACTTGCCAAATTTCATAGTTCTAGGTCAACGGGAAGTACCCTATAGGTTTTGATTCCCTTGAGAATGTGTCGAAATATGCGTTTTTTGCTTATTAAACGGCCGTAACTTTTTTTTACGTAAACTTAGCAGTTTGATTTTTTTACAACTTCATGGGACCGTAGACCTGAATATACAGTTCAAATTTCAGCTTGATACCTCCACGCATTCTCGACATAGAGGGTCTTGACAGACAGACAGACAAATAGACAGACAGACAGAAAGACAGACAGACGGACAACAAAGTGATCTTATAAGGGTTCCGATTTTCTTTATGAGGTACGGAACCCTAAACGTTTTCGTTGTAACTATTTCTTTGTATACAGCTTACATACAGAGTCCAGCCCGACGAATGAACAAGGGCTCGGACAAACATACATATAAATACGAAGACCTTCATAGTGCCGCATTTAGAAAAAAATCAACTCACTTGAAAGGACAAGGGTGGGTGTTACATCTGACCACAGATGCCTGTGGTTTACTGGATGCATCACAGAGCTGTTCAGGAGCATCCGAACCAGTGAGGCGATCGCGACACACTGCTAGCGACATCTTGTAGCCTGGAACAAAAGATAGCACCTGTCAGCTTCGACGAAACTTGGGTTTCATAGTCATAATCATAATATTGCTTTCATTGAGGTATTAAAACTAGATTCATCATCATCAGGTCATTTTAGTCTCTACTACAGGAGCACGACCCTCTCTCGTCCGTCCCAGACAGAAGGAGGATTTGGCCTACACTCCCCACGCTGGCCAGACGGGTTGGGGAGGCCTGATCGATGTTTTATAATGTATTTCCCTTAGTCGCCTTGTACGACATCCACGGGAAGAGACGGAGTGATTCTATTCTAGTCTGCCGGAAACCACACGGCCAAAATAAAAACTAGATTAGCAACTATTAACATAGATTTTTTTGACTGGAAACGTCTTAAAAATCACTCCAGTACATACGGGTTCCAGTGGCCTTACCGCTGAAGCTGAAGCTGATTGCCATCCGATTTTTTTTATTCCGAAAACTGATCCTAGGTCAAAAGGTCTAAAGTCATTGACAAATATTTTCAGCTTAAGAGTATCCCAGGAGAGGGACGAATAAGGGTTGACGACGTAATTACAACTAGTTATACAGATGATTTCCTAAAAAGACAAAAACTTAAATCTAATTGCCATTAATTCACTGCTAAAAACTAAAAAAAGATAAAAAAAAGTGTGTATAAAAGTTAAAATTATCTTTAAAAAGCGAATAGAATGAAACTTGCAGTGTTTAAATAGCCATTAGGGGCACTTTCGAACAAAATTACGGCACTTAGACGTAGGAAGAGTCAGAATAGGCATGACATTTAAAATTAATATTAAAAGTTGGTGTGTTTGAAATGGTGAAATGAGAATTTGCACTCGGGTTACCGAGCTCTTTGAATAAAATAGTATTTACTACTGCCCTGGTTTTACACTAGTAGATCTGTTTTATGTCGACCATCTTCTAAATATAAACCATCTACTAAATAAAATCATCTAAATTTTAAAAAACAAGGTAAAACTATCAACGGTTGTTAATTATTATTGATCTAATCGAAATAACGACTACAATTAAATTAACAAACGACAACAAGATCTTCACCAAAAATACTCCCTGATGAAGAGCAATGTGGTCGAATGGTTAGCAATAAATATTGTCAGACAAATTACACAGCGCCATCTAGCCCCAAAGTAAGCGAAGCTTGTGTTATGGGTACTAGACAACTGATAAACATATTTTTTTTTGTAAATACATTCTTATGATACATAGAAAACACCCAGACCAAGACAAACAGACATGTTCATGCACACAAATGTTTGTCCTATGTGGGAATCGAACCCACAAGCGTTGGTGTCGAAGCCGCGTCATTGACCGCTACGCCACCAAGCTCGTCATAATGCAACGTCCACTTTCTTGTATTTGTAGTCTATACCAATGTTACTTGCCAAATTTCATAGTTCTAGATCAACGGGAAGTACCCTATGAGTTTAGATTTCCTTGAGAATGTGTCGAATTATGCGTTTTTTGCTAAATAAACGGCCGTATCTTTTTTTTACGTAAACTTAGTAGTTGATTAATTATTTTACAACTTCATGGGATCGTAGACCTGAGTATACAGTTCAAATTTCAGCTTGATACCTCCACGCATTCTCGACATACAGGGTCTTGACAAACAGACAGACAGACAAACGGACAACAAGGTGATCTTATTTTCCTTTTGAGCGGAAACCTAAAAGTACTATATTTAAGTACTATATCAGTTACCTGGGTAGTAGGTAATGAATGAGAGAGGTCATTGGTGACGTGCCGCGTGTTAGTCTAATTGAAGCAACGTTGACCGTTAGCCTCTCTATGAATGGGTTTATTTATTTGGAGCTCCTCCGTGCTTTGGACGTCACGTTAAGCCGTTGGTCCCAGTTATTGTCACAACAGACAGAAAAGTTAAGTTAAGCCCATCCTCTAACCTGCGGAAAATATCAATTACTGTATTATATTACTGCGAGTAAGTAGAGTTACAAGGAAGCTCTTGATGAAGTGCGTCGAAGCACTTGTTTTCCACCGCAGTGGTATATAAAAATAAGTTCTGGAAATGGGTATATAATGTATATATTAAGAGGCCCAATTCAGTTTTTATGCTTATTTATCAACTGAAATTGTAAAAAAATCTTAAGTGTAGAGTGTAAAGTAAAACAATTTTGAATTATTAATTTGACGACGGTGTATCTAATATTTTTATTGGTCTGTGGCACGGACACTGTAATGTTAATGAGCGATTAACGACAAGTGGAGCGAACGAACCGTTTTATTATTAAATTTTATTTGATTTTAATAATAAAAGAAGAAGATTTATAGATTGTGTATGTTCATTACTGTCATTTTGTGAAACGCATTCTAGTTTTATTTATTTGCTTTTCGCAAAAGTTGACTGGTAGAGGATACTTTTAGCATTAAGTCCGGCTCTTGTACCCTTAATCTATTGTCAATAAAGTTTATAATAATAATAAAAATAAGATTTTTATGTACCAATTTCGATGGATGCTTTGTGCCGTAGTTGGGGTGTAAGTGGTTCATCAACATCTTTGAACCAAAGCCAACTTCACCTGCACGCGGTGCACCCTGCTGACTGACAAACGAAGCTCTGGCGAAAAGAGAGGTAGGGAGCGTAATTGTAAGCTACCCGACTGGGGAATGTGCCTCCACCTCACAGAATACCGCAGCCAAATAACGGTTCCCTTGAGGGCTGTTGTGTTCCTGCGAGTAAGTGAGGTCACCAGAAAGGAAGGAGATTTTATTTTTATTTATTTATTAATCAAAACATGCATGTATAGACTTACAGCTAATTTTGCCAATGCATCTATACGGTAATTAAATAACAATATAATCATAATTTCCTGCTATTATCAAATATACTACTTATACATAGCAAAATTAATTATTTTTGAAATACTATCTACGAATATGTCAACATCCAAACAGTGCTGGTGGAGTCCATTCAGCACAGCAATAGCTCGTTCCGTGGGAGCATTTTCAGCTTGACGCGTGCGCACGGGCGCCGGGCCTGTAAACAAACGTGGCCGACGACGAAGTGGTTCCGAGTTTGAGTTTCTAGCTGGGGTGTAGAGACCAAGTCTCTCCAAAGCTTGTGGATTGTCTACCTTATTATGTAGAAGCTGACAATAGTGCACTACGAGCAGAATATGGCGCCTAAATTCGAGGGTACTCATACCAACCATACCGCCCACGAACAAGGATGGATACATAAATGGATAGTACCCATAGAGTTTTTTATAGATATGTCTTGCAATTTTTTTTGTATTTTTTCAATTTGCAGTTTGTACTTCGCTTCATAAGGATCCCAAACAATGGTTCCGTACTCTAGTCTGCTACGCACATAAGCATTGTACAACAAAGTTAATACAGTTGTATCAGAGAACTGACCCGAGAGTCTCATTATGAATCCGAGAGTCTTGTTAGCGCTTTTACATATTGAATTTATGTGCGTGCGGAAGTCAAACGTAGGTGTTAGTATTAAACCTAAGTCCCGTATTTCGCAAACTCTTTCCAACGTTGTGCCTAGCATGGTGTAGAGATGTAGTGATGGCGATCTAGAGCGAGAAAACGTGATAACCCTACATTTTGATGCATTTAATGGCATTTTGTTTAATTGGCTCCAAGCTGCTACAGCGTCAATGTCACGTTGTAGAGCCTCAACATCGTTCTGCCCCTTCACGCTAAGGAATATCTTCACATCATCCGCAAACATCAAGCACCTGGCCGAGCTCACAACTTGCGGCAGATCATTAACCATGATTAAAAATAATGTAGGTCCGATTGTGCTCCCTTGACTTACTCCTGATAGCGTATAGTAAGGCATAGATTCAAACCCGTTCAGCCGAACATACTGACTTCGGTTACTTAAGTAGCTAGCTAGGAATTTCAATAGGTGTGGTGAAAAACCTATACATGCAAGCTTTGTCAAAAGGAGATCATTGTCAACTAAATCAAAGGCTTAAGGAGACTTCCCCCTCCCGCGCTTGTGCGAGACGGTCGAGCTAGTCTGTCTGTGCGATTTGATATTGCAAATTAAATAATTCTCTTAATTTGTTTCGTTAAGTGTGTGGGCATTTCGGTGAATTTTGTTCATCTGATCTGAACTTATCATTTCCGCGTTAAATTTTGATCATATTTAGGTTTTATTTGTAAAAAGTTGATACAGTGATTATTATTCGCAAACTAGTAGGTACAACAACAAAAATTTTTTGTGCTGCTTCGTGACTAACTACGGCTGCATCACTCGTTGTAAAACAGGTTTGGCCCGTAAAAGGTACGTAATAATTTCATATTTTGTTATTATAATACTGGTTTTTATTAGTGTTAATTTTAGTACAACAAAAGAAATACGTAAATCTTTCAGTGTTGTCACTTTATAAATTTACCCCAGAATCGGGGAAAATTTTATTTTGATAGGTAATAGTTTTATTCCTGCTAACTCGTTATATAAACAAAATGTCTAGTAATACCGATGATCCTGGTGGCACGACACCAATTTTTGGTCGTAGTAATTTGACGCCGCGATCACCGCCGGCAACTAATGCCAAGCGAACATTAGGCGATATATCACCAACCCACTTATCACCTGATGAAAAGCGACTACAGCGGTCAGCAAGCACGGAAAATGTAGACAACTTAAGCCTTAGCACCTCGGCTGAAATTCTTGATTCCAATAATGATTATGTTGAATTTGTTCGCGAATCTTCGGAATGTCTGGAAAAAATTAATGAGATAATTATCGGGCAAACCTCGCGAATTGGTGTAGCAAATAAATCGACAATAATGGCCATGACCCAACGAGTTACCTCACTAATATCGATGCTAGCCATAAAGTCAGCCACAGCGGAAAAATACCTCGCCATTTCTGAAAAAAAGCTCGCGATTGTCGAACGGGATTTATTATCCTTAAAATTAGAGTCCAAAAATAACCCCGTTGCGCCTGTAACTAAGGCTAGCGAGTCGTACGCCGAAAAATTGAAACTTCGCTTGCCAAAGCAAATTAAGCCGGTTCAAACTCGCGAGCCTGTGCCTTGCATAGTAGCTTATCCAACAGAAGAACGATCCGCGGAGTTAACAACATCCGAAGCTACTAAGGAGGCACTTATGAAAGCAATTAAGCCATCCGATGATGGGTTTCAAATTGTAGGAGTCAAGAAAACTGCGAAATCCGGTGTAGTAGTACGCGTTTCTAATGACGCTCAAATTAAAAAGCTGCAATCAATTCAAAGCATAAAATCGGCTGGACTTAAGCTCGAAAAGCCTAAAGGACGCCGCCCGCGTATTATTATAAAAGACATTCCAGATACAATGGACGACACTAAGTTTTTAGCCGCGTTATATAATCAAAATATAAAAGACGAATTCAAAATTACATTTTCGGAATACCTAAAAGACATAAAAATCGTGCGTCGTCGTCCTACTGCCTACGGCAGGAAGTGGGTGGGAGTCGAAATCTCCCCGGAAATACGCAAACACCTTATTTCGACAAAAGATAAGATTTTTATAGATTTTGCCACATGTAGATTCGTGGACGATATAGAAGTCGTGCGTTGCTTGAAATGTCAGCAGTATGGGCATGTCAGCAAATACTGCTCGGCAAATAACTCCACCTGTGCCCACTGTGCCGAAGCACACGACTCCCGGGAATGTCTGAAGAAGTCTGAAGCAGACTTCAAACCTACATGCGCAGCATGTAGGCGTCAAAAAAAGACTGCTGACCACAAGATCGGGTCAGAGTCTTGCCCCACATACGCAGCACGGTTAGAATTCAATATTTTAAACACCACCTATGGATAACGTCGTAATTGGACAACTAAATCTACACAACGATAAAATTGCTACGTCTGAGTTGGATAAGCTCGTTGCGGACTATAAGCTCGATCTTGTTTTAGTTCAGGAGCAGTACCAAAGATCTCAATTAAACAGTAAATTTATACAACTTAATAACAAGTCGCGCGCGGGTATATATGCGCCAAGGGGCGGATTTACTATAACATCAATCAATCACCTAATGTCCACTCACTGTGCGGTAGCTGAAGTAACATCTCCATATTTGAGAGTATTTGTAGTCAGTTGTTATTTTCAATATTCTGACCCTGTGGGTTCGCATTTGTATCATCTACGAAGAGTATTGCATGCTCTTACTGGTCATAAGGTTATTATAGGAGCAGACGTAAATGCATCATCACCATTATGGCACGGCAAGTTGAGAGCGACCGATGCCGACAGACGCTCTGCTGTTGAAGAGTTCATTGCTGAAATGCATCTTCATATTCACAATACCCCTGAAGCACCACCTACTTTTAGTAGCCCAATGGGCAAGTCTTTTATTGACGTCACACTTTCTAGTGCAGACGTCCGAATACAAAACTGGCGCGTTCTTCCTGAAGCTTCTTGGAGTGATCACCGTCTGATTGTGTGTGAGTTCTCCCCAGTTGTTGATAACTTAAATCCGCAACAGTTAATAGGTTTTCAATATAAAACTAGGAACGCCGACTGGGCAAGCTTTGCTTCACTTTTCGCTTCCCGCGCCAAAGATTTTACTCGTAGTGAACTTACAGTCACGGAAAGTGTTAAAATTATGTCTGACACATTCATATATTGCGCTGACGTTGCATTAGGTCGAAAACCTATAGTTAATAACAGACGATGCGACTGGTGGAATGATACCCTTATTAGGTTGCGTAGGCATTTTCGTGCCGCTAGACGTAAAATCTCAAAGTTAAAGAAACGTAACATCGAAGGAGAAATTTATCAAACCGCTCTAAGTGACTTGCGTATTGCTAGATCTCACTATCGCGCTGCTGTTGAAAAATCCAAAGGTAATTTACTAAAACGTATTGTAGAAAGATTAAATAGTGAGGGCCCGTGGTCTCCTCTATATAACGAATTTAAAGCAAATAGGCGGATTGATCAGGCATACGTATCCAATATAAAATTTAATAATTCACATACCCTTGGTGTAGAAGAGACCGCTGAGACAATTCTGCATGCGTTAATTCCTGACGATTGCGCCGATAGTGACAGTGACTACCATCGTGAGGTTAGGAGCGCGGCGGATATGTGCCCTTCCACTCCAATATCAAATGTACCGTCGATGGATGAGTTTATGTCTATTGTTAAAGCTTTGCCTACAAATAAAGCCTCCGGTGATGATAAGATTTCGAATAGAATGATTAAAGAAGCTTGTAAAGTAGCCGCTGAACCTATCTTAACAATACTTACTCGGTGTATTGTAGAAGGTCATTTTCCTGGCATTTTGCGAAGTGGTGTTATAAAAATAATACCAAAAGGCGGTGATAAACCACCAGACGATCCGAAGTCCTACCGTCCTATTACTCTGCTACCGTCGTTGGGTAAGCTGCTTGAGCGCTTGGTTGTGCCACGGTTGCTGCCCGGTGGCCCACAATTTCATAAAAATCAGTACGGCTTCACCATTGGCAAGTCCACTGTTGATGCTGCGCTCGCAGTGCGCAAAGTTGTTGAGCTCTCGGAGAGCAAGTATGTTGTAGCTATTTTCTTATATCTCAGGTGCCTTTGATAATGCTTGGTGGCCAATGTTGTTGCTGAAACTTAAGGTGAGAGGTTGCCCTAGCAACATCTACTCTCTCATTCGATCGTACTTTTTGAATGGTACAACTAAATTATAACTTGGCCATTATGTTGCTTCAAAGGTGCTCACGCAGGGCTGCCCCCAGGGTTCAGTGTTGGGACCGTATCTCTGGAATATCGGTTTTGATGATTTTTTTAGCCTACCCTTACCGGAAGGGTGCTCGTTAACTGGTTACGCTGACGATGGTCTCTTATTAATCAATGCTAATTCAAGATCTAGCATAGAGAAACTAGCCAACGCTAGCCTAGGCTTAATTTCAGATTGGGGTTATCGTAATCGTCTCGATTTTGCGCCACATAAAACATATCAACTCTTGCTTACGGGAAATTTACAGGTTTCACCGCGATTTCATTTTAATGGAGTATCTGTTGCTAATAGAAGTTCGGTTTGTTACTTAGGTTTGCTTTTGGATAGAAATTTTAATTACATTGAGCACATGAAGCAAGTAGGTGAAAAAGCAAAAAAGAATTTCTATGCCTTAACACGAATTTCTACCTCTACGTGGGGATTAACTTTCAAAACGTTAAAAACTATTTATACAGCCACATACTTAGGTTGTGTTACGTACGGTTCACCTGCGTGGGCAGATAGGGCTACTATAGGTGCAGCACGTCGTAAATTGCTTCAAAGCCAGCGCCTTGCTCTGATATTTTTATGTAAGTCGTATAGAACTGTAAGCACCGAGGGACTACCCGTGCTAGCAGGTGTGTTACCGGTAGACTTAGAAGTACAACGCCGCACTTCAATGTACTATACATCTAAAAATATGGTCCCTGATTTCTTGAAAACGCGTGATCGTGAAAAAATAGTTAGACTGTTCAAACCTTTTAATGAAGTATTTGAAACATTGCTGTCTGAATGGCAGGAAAGGTGGGAAACTTCTACCAAAGGACGCCACTTGTATCTGTTCTTTCAATCGGTAAGAGATAGATTAAAGAAAAAGTGGTTAGAAGTCGACCACCCTGTTGCGCAATTTTTAACTGGACATGGCAATTTTAAAGCTAAACTCTTTTCGTTTAAATTAGTGCCGTCGCCCTTATGCGAATGTTCTACTGCTAATTCTGAATTCGATCAAACAGCACACCATGTTCTCTGGGAGTGTGATCTTTGGCAGCGGGAGCGGGATGACATGTTGAATTCATTGCAAGTTGCATCCGGGGTAGTATACTATTCAGATTTGGTAGCAACAAGGGAGAATTACCAAGCGTTCAGACGATTTTGCAATTCATATTATTGGAATCGATGTGTTAGGTAACAACTCAATGTTTTAGGTCCCTAATAGTGTTAGAAACTTAAAATCCGTGGTGCACGGCAGTTGAGCTTCACTTGACTAGCCATCTCTTTAGGCTTTTAATACCTTATTTGCCATATTGCTGTCTCTCACATTGCTAAGAGGGGAAGTCAAATTCCAAAAGCTTCCTACTCCTACTAATTTCTTCTGATTAAATTCGTTGTGAGTTCCAAGGCAGCCGTAGTTTTACCCCTGGGACTGCAATGGACTTCATTGTTCATTGCCTTTTTTGGCGGTCGCCGCTGTTAATCCTGGCTACACAGGAGATACAGTGGTGGGAATGTGTGGTGGGCCCCTAAATCAAAGGCTTTTTGAAAGTCAAAGTATGCTGCATCAACTTGTCTATGCGCATCCATTTCGGTATTGATATAATCTGTATAATTAATAAGATTTGTAATAGTTGACTTAGCAGGTCTAAAGCCGTGCTGACTATCGTCAACATGAATACTAAGTTGACGTTTAATTTGATCGTCGACAACGATCTCAAACAGTTTGCCAAAACCTGACAGAACAGCAATAGGTCTATGCATCTCAATATGTGAGCTAGAATAGCTAGAGTCATTCTTTGGTACAGGTGTAACCCGTGACAGTCTCCAGAAGGATGGATAGTGGGACTTCTTTAGACTAAGGTTGTAAATGTGTAGAAGTGGGCAAGCTAATATTAATACACAGTCTTTGATAAGGAAAACAGGCACACTTGAGATGCTGCGATGGCAGCGGGGGTGGCGGCGCGCGAGCGATATTTTATGTTGCGAGCGTTAATATGGCTACGGTAACCGCTTCACATCAGGCGGGCCGTATGCTTGTCTGCCACCCAACGTAGTATAAAAAAAAAAAATGCGCAAAGGAACCGTTGCGCCCGTCTGTAAAGCGGTAACGATAGTCATAGAGACTCGCAAGACATAACAGTGCCCAAGTAGCCTGTTTGAGGTGAAAGGGGAGTAAGACCTGCTACTTGAGTGCTTGATTGGTTAACCAATTTTCAGCGAAATTTATTGAGCTTATAAAATCGTCCGGTCGTTATGTCTGTCCGTCCTGAAACTCAAAATTTCGAAATTCTGACTTCGGATTCGTGTAGAGCATCAAAAAGTAGTAATGTAAAGTGACCTTGGCTTTCCGATATTAATTCGGGAAAGTGGCCAAAATAAATAAATAAAAAAAAATTGTCTGTCCGTCCGTTGCCATGAAACTCAAAATTTCGAAATTCTGACTTCGGATTCGTGTAGAGCTTTCCGATATTAATTCGGGAAAGTGGCCAAAATAAATAAATAAATAAAACAAATAAATTTCGCTATTGTGGCGCATGCTGCGCGTCCGATGTTTTAAATTACACTTCTATAGCGGAACATAGCTGTGCAAGACTTTTTACTATCTAATGGGAAATGCGCCTCATTTGTCAATTTGAACCAAACGGAACTATCAAACGAAATTTAATCTTAATACGTATGGCACAAAGTAGTTATTCCGCTGTCATTCACCAAGTTTCGACATTAACCCTTCAACGGCGGCGTTGGTTATACGGATCATTAGAGCCACTTTATTAGTTTAGGTTGAATATAAACAAGCATTACTTTTTGCAGTCCTCGAGTTCAGTGTGGGGTTAAAGGGATTCAGCGGCGAGACTTAAAACAGAGAAAATAATAATAGTATAATCCTTAACCTTATATAATAATAACTTTATTTCAGATAATTAAAATCCATACATAAGCAATTCATAATTACATATTTTTTTTAAATATTGTATTTAATTAAATTTTGTACACAGCTCAGTTCTATTAAAATCTATAGTTTAATTTAATAATGGGATTGAATGTCAAAAAAATAATTTATGCTATGTCAAGTGTAACTAGGTAGTTAATTCATGTCAAGTACATATAATATATAATTAAGTTTAATAATTGAATTTAATGTCAAAATTTATTTATACGATGTCAAGTTTAAAATAGTTTAAAAAATTCATATTACTTTCCTCACTAAACATTTCCAAAGTGGGGAAGTCCAGTCATCAGCAATCGTTTTGAGGATGCTGTTGTGACTGTCACGCGTCCTGTTTATCAGGGATGCTGTTTTCTTTCGAATGACGGCGTGGAAACCATCAGTGTGATAATGCGCAAACATCCCTGACGCACTACAGAAGCGAGGCAGTCCCAACAGCATTCTGAAAATATTATTATATTGGATACGGAGGGCTTCCAGCGCTCTTTTGGTATGGCCAACCCACAGACTCCCGGTGTAAAAGCTCTGACAGTATGCTTTAAAAAGAGTTATTTTTACAAGGTTAGTACACCGAGAAAATCTCCGGGCAAGCATATTACCTCTGACCGCTAGAGCCCTACGCTCCCTATTAATATCTACATCGTCTCTAAGGTCGTCGGTAAGGAAGTGCCCCAGATATTTAAATTGTGTGACTCTTTTAACGATTTGACCATTCAGAGTGATATAAGGAGAATACTCTGGGCACCTACCGGCGGCCTTGAATATCATGTATTCGCATTTATTTACATTATACGTAAGCCCATGGATTTCGGCATAGTTCTCACAAATAGCCAACAATTGCCTAAGACCACCAGCCGATGGGCTCAGCAGCACCATGTCATCAGCGTAGCTCAGATTGTTCACCCTTGTGCCCCCTATGCTACAACCGACGCGTGCGCTGCTAAGCTCAACGATGAGGTCATTTATATAAATGTTAAAGAGGTTAGGAGACGACAACCCACCCTGCCTCACCCCGCATTCCAAAATGTATGGTTCAGACAGAGAGTCAGCCCATCTAACAAAATTGGTTTGATTGGTGTACCAATAACCAAATAGTTTTCGGACTTCCACCGGCACCCCCCTGTCCCTCAGCTTTCCCCAAAGCACATCGTATGACACAAGGTCAAAGGCTCTGGAGAAATCCAGGGAACAGGCATATACCGGCGTCTCACGTTCAGTATAATATTGAACGGTATGCTTGAGACTCAGTACAGCACTTTCAGTGGATAGTCCAGGTCGAAACCCGAACTGAGCGTCATGTAGATTTAGGTATTTTGTCAAGGTAGAATCAAGCAGACCGTCCAATACTTTAGCAATCGTCGTCGCTAGAGAGATAGGCCGGTAGTTCCCCCTGTCCGATATATCACCCGTCCCGTTCTTCACAATGGGAATAACAATAGTTTTCATTAAGTCATGAGGCAGATATGAGTGACTAATGCACATTGTGAAGAACAACGCCAGCACCCTCGGCAGGTGAACGCCAGCATACCTCAGGTGTTCGACACTGAGTCCATCGTGCCCCGGTGATTTGCCGCCGGTCATTTTCTTGAGGACATTTCTGACCTGCCCAGCAGTGACAATAACAAGTGACGACTCCTCGCCCACACAATCAAACCCAGGGTCAGGCATTGAATCCGACCGACCTAGCGGAGAGTGCACCCCAAAATGAGCCCTGAACATATTTGCTATAGCCGACGGATCGCTTTTTCCATCCACACACGCCGCCAGGCCAGGCTTAATCTCCTGTCGCCCTGTAGCTTTCCAAAACTTAGCAAAATTGTTAGCCGACCTATGTTTAGCTAAAACATCCATTTTTAGTTGGTCTTGATTATTTTGACACCATTTCAAACGACTTTTGAAGATTTTACGCGACTCACACATTTGCTCATATATGATGCCACTTGTTGGTCTGCTACATAACACCCAAGTCTCGAAATCAAGCCTGGCCTGTCGATGCGAGTCCCGGACATGCTTGTTCCAACCACACAGATGCTTACCTTTCTTAGGCTTACTGTTAAGCACTCTACACGACCCCTCAGCCGCGTCAGATAATGCACACACAATTTCCTTATACATTCTGTCCAAAACGCACTTATGGTCGGCCTGATTGCATAAGCCACGACTGCATTCCCTAAATTCTGACGGAAAGTCTAAATCCCGTAACTTAGCGCTACTCAAGTTGTGATATTTATTTATTTGAGACTCGTCTCTCTCACCCCATATCACTGTGTTCCGGGAGAAGACATGCGTATGTATTTTAGGTCTAACTATATTTAAATTACATTTTATAAACAGAGGCAAGTGATCTGACACAAAAACGTCTTCTATTACACCAATATCTACTATGGCTTGAAAAGCAGACTTCGACACAACACAGTGGTCAAGCCATCGTCTGCATCCGTGGGCGTCACTTACATAAGTATAGCAGTCAGAACCAATTCCAAGTTTTTCCACATCAGCACAAACCCAAGCTTGATCACTACAGAAGTTAGCCAACTCTCTATAGAACAATTCGTGTGGGTGGGCATTGAAATCCCCCAATACAAAAACACTTTCAACATCGGCGCTTTCCATTATTGCGTTTATTTCCCCTAGTACGTCTACGAATATACACAAATTATCAGGTGAATCCGTAGGCATATAAACAGTAAATATAATGATAGACCGGTTGCCTATTGTCGCTTTAACTGCAGACAAGCGCACACTATTACATTCTACCACTGCTACCTTATCGAAAATACCCTTTCTCCAGAGAATAGCCACGCCCCCAAAAGGTCTTCCTACAAGCAAACCCGTGGACGTATCCACCGCGGACTTGCCGGTATAATCAAATTCATTTGATATAGTTCCTAGAAGAGGTATATCGTGGGGTAGTAGCCAAGTCTCCTGAAGCGCTATCAAATCATAATTTTTACATAAATCACGAATGTTTTCTATAGACCTCTTAACAGACCTACAATTAAAACTAACAAATCTCAAGAAATTATTCGAATTAGAATCCATAATACATATTTAATTAATTGGCTTTAACTATATTCTCCGGTTTTGTTTTGTACATAAAACGAACAAAACGTCTGAAAGTAATACCGTTAGGCCACAGCTGGTCATTTAAGAACAAGTCAAGTTTACTTTTCGATACATATAACTTATAAGCATTATATTTCTTTTCCTTTTTCATATTTATAAGTTTTAAGGACACAGTTTCACTTGTATTTTCTGCAATATAACTAACAATATCACTTTCAGAGGTTTCTTTACTAACATTCGAGATTAAAAGTGGCACTTTCACCTCGTCTGCCGCTTTAAATTTACCACCAGGCCCAACTGGAGCACAGCCCTTTTGACCAACAAGTTTATAACGATTATGTGATTTTTTTCTAACTACTGTCCACTCAGAATTGCAATCCCCTACTCTTTGCACACTATTCACGTTCGAGTTTAAAGCACTCGTCTTCACCGTAGATTGTATACCGTGTTTCGTACTTGTACTTAGAACGCTCATTCGAGTTACATTGATAGGAACACCAGTCGATGTGGACGCGCGGGTAGTTTCATAGTGTGTTTGCGATGGCACCGCAGTACAGGCCTCGATATCTACCTCTCGTTCCGTCTCGCTCACTCCACCAGTGCCGCTGCATGCGTGAGTCGGTTGAAAATCACTTTCACTCGTTCTGTCCGGAACCGCAGTCGGGGCCTCCACGTGCGTTGTTAGTGCATCCATCTCATTTATTTGTTCGAGATCGAGAGAGACATAATTATTCTTATCATTATCGTTTGTCGTCAGGGACGGATGTATTACAAACGAAGGCCGGTCGTTCACCTCAGTATCAGCTGATGTTTTAGGTGATCTATATTCGGGTATATAATCCAAACCAATGGGACCACTGTCAAGCTGGAAACTATTTTGTACATAAACACAGTTTCCTTTATTTTTGTTCATATTTGCCGTTGAAATGTTACCAATTAAAGAATCATGTTTCATTTGCAAAACTTCTTGTTGTAATGTATTAAATTTTTCAATAGTAACCACATTCTCTTCTAATGCGTTTAATTGATTTTTTAACCACAATATATCCTTCAGGAGACGTGTCACATTTACACTGTCAAAACTTACGGGAGGCAGCCTATGCAGGTCTTTGGCCACACAAATTGGGAAAATCTCAGGATCAGCACTTTTCATTAGGGCGATAATGTCGTTCAGATCTCTTGACATTTTCTTCTTTCCTTCTTTACGCCGAAGTGGCATCTTCTTCGTAGTTGGCATGGATTCAAAAAGTAACGTTTTTGCCGTAACAATATCTTCCTCGGAGAATGAAGTTGTACACAGCTGGTGTATACTCT
Organism: Hypsopygia costalis; assembly: GCA_937001555.2. NCBI lineage: Eukaryota > Metazoa > Arthropoda > Insecta > Lepidoptera > Pyralidae > Hypsopygia > Hypsopygia costalis. The sequence continues at coordinate 18,054,434 of OW443349.2, read as the reverse complement.
TCTCATCCATAAAATCCATGACATTTCGTAAAAATGCCAGTACTTCATTAATTACAACATTGCAGTTAGCACATTTCACTGTATTTGAGGTCATTGTCCTTACATATGACACGTACCGCGCACAAAGCACAACGTTCGCGATGAAAGCGCGAAGCGAACTTATACCATCTTATCATATTATTATCTTAACATATATACCATCTTTGACTAGATTCTTAAAGTTATCCAGTGATTAAGTTTCTCGTACAGTAAGTGGAAGAGAGTTCCATAGCTGGACTGCTTGAATATAAAAGGATTTGGAGAAGAATTCAGTGGAATGAGAGGGAGTTACAAGACGAAGTTGAAGAGTAGTACGAAAATTAATTAATGCGTCTAAATCCTGGGCAATATAATATTAAATGACTTTAGGGTGTAAGTGGTTCATCAATCTTTTAGCCAAAACCAACTTTACCTTCACGTGGGGCACCATTTTGATTGACAAACAAGGTTTTTTTTTTCTTTTATTTAAGGACCTCAGTCACACTTGTGATTATTTTACTCCGTTATGCTTATGTTAATTACTGCCTATGTTTGAGGACTAACCTAACCAATTTATACAGTTCCCTCACTAACTTCGACATTGGAACCGCCAGAATACTGATACAAACCTCCTATTTCTGACTAGATTAAAAGTATATTGTCAAAAACTTGTCTTCTGAATGCTTCGTTTCGAACACATTATGTGTCTACACCCAGCGGGATCCCATGTCTGGGCGGCTTATGGGTGATGCAGGGAATTAGATCTGGATTAGTTTTACTGAAATATGCTGAAAACAGAATTTGTGCCATATAAAAATGGAAATATAAACTTTTCTAACCGACCTCCAGTCAGCGGGATATTAACAAAAGTTACGTCTGATGAACTACAATTTGGTCTTAACTTTTAGATCTAAAATTGTTCTGTTCACCAAAACAACAAAAAAAAAACATTCTTCTAACGTAATTAATTTAGCCACAATCAAACATCAAATAACCTCTAGTCAGCGGACTTTTTCTCTTAAGGACATTATTTTAATTTCTTTATAAAAAAATATTCAAATATTTTTCTAAGTATTTGTTTACCGAATTTTTTACGCTCAAACTATATTTTCTAGTATTAATTTTTGTTTTTATAAATATACTTGGAAGAAAATATTCTAAAAGTTTATTCCGCCCCCGCGAAGTCCAACATTGTGGCTGTACCCTTGACATTTAACCCTTCAGCGACGGGTCATTAGAGCCGCCCTGTATTAGGTTAGGTTTTGTGCAAACACCCTCACTTTTTGTGGGTTACTTTGTAAAGCAACATGTGGCCTTTTTAAATTTGCTTAGAAATTTTCAATGTATAATATAAGTTTTAGTGCTTTTATATGAGTAATTTTTATTATTTTATTTTATTACTAGCTGATTCGACAGACGTTGTTCTGTCGAGCACTGTTCTGTCTGAACATTGAATTGGAATTGGTTTCGCGCAATCTGTCAAATGACTGATAGCTCTGTCAAATACCATAAAGTTAAACTAGAAAAGTTGATATTGTCGTTCAGTTTTCTTTCATAAGAACCTTCTCCTGACTATATCAAATGCAACATAAAAAGAAAATAGCTAAATCGGTCCAGCCGTTCACGCGTGATGGGGTCCAAGGGAAATAGGGATTCATTTTTATATACTTTGGGGTGTACGTGGTTCCTCAACATCTATGAACCAAAGCCAACTTCACCTGCACGCGGTGCACCCTGCTGACTGACAAACGAAGCTCTGGCGAAAAGAGCTGTAGGGAACGTAATTGTAAGCTACCCGACTGGGGAAGGTACCTCCACCTCACAGAATACCGCAGCCAAATAACAATTCCCTTGAGGGTTGTTGTGTTCCTGCGAGTGAGTGAGGTCACCAGAAATGAAGGAGATGCTGCGTTGGCAGCGGGGGTGGCGGCGCGCGAGCGATATTTTATGTCGCGAGCGTTAATATGGCAACGGTAACCGCTTCACATCAGGCGGGCCGTAGGCTTGTCTGCCACCCGACGTAGTATAAAAAAAAAAAAGAAAAGTTATATAGGTTACACTAATACTCTCTATCTATGAAGCACACTCGAGCTGATTGCAGAAATAAGACATAAAAAAAAAATCAAAATAAAGAAGAAATTAATGTATATAGAGTCAAGGGTGTAAGTGTACAAAGTTTGGCGTGTAAGTGGTTCATCTACATACACCTGCACGTGGTGCATCCTGCTGACTGACAAAATACACAAAATACACACAAAGATGTATTAAAGTATATATCGGCCCATAAAAATACTTAAACTTTATGCCTCCAAGGTTAACTTGTCGATTTTTTGAACATCATTCACAATTTACTGCTTCACAAATCTGTTTATACGAGCTCAGTAACACTATTATCTATTATCTCCCAGGGCCTGGGTCCCCCCCCCCCCCCCCCCCCCCCCCTTCCTTCCCTCCTTACCTCACTCAGACATTTCAATTGTTAATTAGGTGCCCGTGGCCCGGTGATAAATGGGTGCTTCGCGCTCGCGGTGAAAGGGTTCAGGAGGCTTTGTGCTCCAATGATTGTTTTCAGGCGGAGTTACTATTTTTTCTAGACAGATATTAATGGTTAGGTCTACGTGGAAGCATATAATGGTGTGGTAATGGCTGTGGCAGGATGGATTCCTCGCTCTTTAAAATTTCATTAACTCTTAGGTATTTATAGGGCTGGGCACTTTTGTAATTTTTAACTCCCGAGGAAAAAAATACGGTATGCTATAAGTTTCACGTGTCTCTCTCTCTCTCTCTGTGTGTGTGTGTGTGTGTGTCTGTGGCATCGTAGCTCCCGAACGGATGGACCGGTTTTGTTTTTTTTTTAACTTGAAAAGTGAATTAGACAGATGTATTCTTAGCTATGTTTGATGAAAATCGGTCCAAGATGGCCGCCGCCACAAAATGACGGATTACATGTATTTTCACAACCCCTTCAATATAGGTATGAAATGAAAGGGCTTGACTAGTAGAATGCTATAAGTTTTTTATCGCTCAACAGGGTACACCACGCGCAGGAGAGGGTGGCTTTAGTTCAAAGCTACTCACAGACACACGAACCACTTACACCTCAAACGATGTTACAAAATGATGTCACATTTGTCAGCAATATAAAAAAACTGAGGTTATGTCATAATAACACACAACGTCATTTGATGATACGTTAGAAATACACTAGCTCTACGTCACGCCTCTAAGCCTCACCAGCAATAGAAACAAACATCATTATGTGATGGCACGCCGCGTTATGTGATGTTATGTTAGAAACTCACTAGATTCACGACACACCGCTAATCATCCTAAGGGGCCATCCATAAATTACGTCACATGTTAAGGGGGAGGGAGGGGGTCGATGAAGTGTAACATTGTGTGACAAGGGGGTGGGAGGGGTCCTAAATTTCGTGACGTGATATTTCAAAATCTATTATAAACTAAGTGTTAACACGAACTTTGAACTTTTAACGAAAAAATCAAAAACAATTGCAACTCTAGATGTAAATTTGCAAAATATGTGACGTCACACTAGAGAGGGGGGGAGTCTCACAAATGTGACCAGCTGTGACAAGGACGGGGGGAGGGGTCAAAAAATCATGCAATTCGTGTGACGTAGTTTATGGATGGCCCCTAATCAGGAATAGAAATAGAGTTTTCGTGATAATACGTAATGTCCTGTGACGTTAGAAACACACTAGCTCTACGTTACTGCCACGGTAACGTCACATAATTACGTGTTTCTAAATGATATTTTTTCTATATATTTATTATTATAGTAACATTAAGTATATATAGAGATTACCTACATGGGGATGTCGGTTCATGATTGTTCCGATTTGTTATTACGCTCAATGGTTTAAGATGACGCCTTATTACTTATTAAATAGACAGATAGATAGATAGAATATTAACGTTCGCAACATGAAATCGCTCACGCGTTAGCTACATCTTCCTTTTTGACCTCAGTCAATCGCAGGAACGCAACCCACAAGGGAATTGTTCTCCCGCGTACTGTCAAGCTTTGGAATTAACTGCCTGTCGAGGTTTTCTCAAAATACTACAGCATGGGGTTCTTCAAAAAGAGCGTGAAGAGGTTTTTACAGGGTCGGCAACGCGCGTGTACGGCTTTTCATAGACGGGCCGTATGCTTGTTTGCCACTTTAGTGGTATAAAAAAAGATAGCTCAATTTAGACAGAAGATAATCGCTCAAAGCAGCCATTAAGAAACCAAGGAAATTATCTTTGATAGTACGCGACCGCCGCCAATACATTACAGCAACATTGTTAATTGCGGCCGCCGGCTTGTAATTTATATCTGGAAATCTACCATTAGTCGAAGCCTACCGATAAATCAGAGGAAATTCCTTTTGTCTCCGCTCCAGCGCTGGCAACAGTTCCTTCAGAGTAGAGCGATAGACGGGCGACTAAAGCGACTAAATGTTGCGACAAAAATGAGATATTTTCTACCATGAACTGTAAAATTATAGAATCAACTACCCTCAGCAGTATTCTTAAATACATACGACATGGACGCCTTCAATAAGAAAGTAATTTTTTCCCTTAAAAGGCTGGCAACGGATCCGTGACACCATGGTGTTGCTGATTTCTATGGGCGGTGGTGACTACTTTCCTTTAGGTGATTCATCTGTTTGCTTGTCCCCCTCTCATATAAAATAAAAATCACTTGGCATCAACCCATATTCATTCCACTGTTGGGATACGGCTCTCCTCTCAATCGAAGGGGTTCAGAGAATACTCCACTACGCTGTTCGGCGGCGGGTTGGTGGAGGTCAGTGTTTTCAAACCGCCTAAAGGACACTGACTTGGCTTAACGATTGTCATCTAATGACAACAGCTGGGACCGACGGCTTAACGTGCCGTCCGCACGGAAGAACTCGACGTAAAAAAAAAACACTGTTAAAAGGCGAATTATCATTGATTTCAACAGTAGCGATTAATCGGAATTGAGCGGGATGACATGTTGAATTCATTACAGGTCGCATCCGGGGTAGTATACTATTCTGATTTGGTAGCAACAAGGGAGAATTACCAAGCGTTCAGACGATTTTGCAATTCTTATTATTGGAATCGAAATGTTAGGTAACAACTCAATGTTTTAGGTCCCCAATACTGTTAGATTGATACTTAAAATCCGTGGTGCACGGCAGTTGAGCTTCACTTGACTAGCCATCTCTTTAGGCTTTTAATGCCTTATTTACCATATTGCTGTCTCTCACATTGCTAAGAGGGGAAGTCAAATTCCAAAAGCTTCCTACTCCTACTAATTTCTTCTGATTAAATTCGTTGTGAGTTCCAAGGCAGCCGTAGTTGTACCCCCGGGACTGCAATGGACTTCACTGTTCATTGCCTTTTTTGGCGGTTGCCGCTGTTAATCCTGGCTACACAGGAGACACAGTGGTGGGAATGTGTGGTGGGCCTGTCCCGTATATTTAGTAGCGATTAATCGCAGAACATAAAAAAAAAGTCGCTCGTCCACAGTAAAATTACTCGAGCAAAATTTGCGAGGGCCGATTCTAATTAAGAACCCTTGAAAGATGAATACCCTGATAAGAATTAGCACTTGCAAGTGCGGTGTTACGGCAATTTGTTAGCCCCGTCACAATAGCAGGGGATGATTGACTCGCTTCGTCTGACGGTGGCCTAAATGTTAGGGGTCACTTGTAGAGAAGATCGGAGCTCCTAGTCCCACTCAAACGACACACATACCCACACGGAAATACCGATGAGGGAAGTTGATTCATAGTTTCACCGTTAGTGGTATAAAATGTCTTAAGAAACGTACTGTAGTAGATCACCAATTATCAAGATGATAAAATGGTACTTGAAAATGTCCCAGACCAGGCTGACAAGTGACAAGACAAGACAAGACAAATAAATATAGTTTAAAAAAAATAAAAAAACACGCTTTTAAAGCACATCAATCTAAAAATGCAAGATGAAAATAATAATGATTAAAAAATACTAGCATTATTGTGAAAGAAGCGTGGGGCGCTTTGTGCCATATTTTACTTTTCTTTTTAAGCACCCTCACGCTTTTATTACAATCACAATATTTTGTTAGTCTATTTATTGTTATTTTAATTGCTCGATATACGAAAAATAGAAAAATACACACAACTGCCTACAATAAGACGTAACTTGGATACAGTGAATTCAAACGTGGGAACATCACTTATGTGCGTTCTTTGCTGGCTCTTAAAAGAAGTAATAGATTGAGCCATTGTATTGTATTATAATGCATGACGACCTATATTTTGGCTTACTCTGAATCTGTCACTAGAACTGCATATTCCATATCATACGTGTTTGTGTATGTAGGTATTGTTACTACCTGGATTTTCCACATATGAGTGGAGGTTATATGAAAGTCGAGACTGCAAAGGGGTAGTATTAAAACGTGGGATTTGATTAAAAAATCCTATATGCGCAGGCTAGCTCCTTTTTTATTCGATACATTATTTATGTTTATGTATCATAATGTTATAATAAAGCACTTGTACTATTCCACGTTATTATATTTAATATTACCGACCGGTTTCGCCGCTAAGGCATTATCAAGGTAAACAGATGGTGTTATCAAAAACACCAACACCATCTGTTTACCTTGATAATGCCTTAGCGGCGAAACCGGTCGGTAATATTAAATATAATAACGTGGAATAGTACAAGTGCTTTATTATAACATTAAGATAATAATGTTCCACCAAGTGCCAACAATCAACAGTATCAACTTTATGTTTATGTAGTTTATGCGCCTCTTACTTGCTTTCCATCATTCTCGTTTCCTCTACCTTAAGGCTGTCTGAAAGAGATCGCTTAGCGATAATACCACCTTTTGTACTCTTATATTTTAACTAGCTGACTCGCGCAACTTCGTCTGCGTGTGACAGAGCGTTGAGAGTGAAGTGTAAGGTTACATTACATTTGAAAGCTTATAGTGAGCCAATTTTAAAAGATAGACATATGCCTGTCATGGAGTTTGTTTAGAACTTTTTAAGATGAATAATTCCGTTGCATATAATTGTTGCGTAACTTGAACCGTTTACGTAGCGCACGTAACGCAAGCGCTCAAAAGGAACATTTTTTTCCCAATTTTGCAACAACATTTCATTGGTGCTCCGCTGCTATAGGTAGCAGCGGCTATCTAACACTAAAAGAATTTTTCATTTCAAATTAGTAGTTCCTGAGATTAGCGCGTTCAACCAAACCAAACAAACTCTTCAGCTTTATAATATTAGTATAGATGTATACGTAGTTTATGCGCCTCGTACTTAAAGTAAGTAGATAGAAAATCTATAATTTCGCTGGATGCAAGCCGCTTCCAACCGGTCTTATTGGAGATCTAGAGGGGAGGCCTATGTCCAGCAGTAGACTTTCAATGGCTTGAGATGATGATGATGATGATTCTCGTTTCCTCTACCTTAAGGTTGTCTGGACCGCTTTTTGTACTTTTATATCTTAATACCTATGTAAAATCTGTTATTTGGTGCAATAAAGTAGATATATTGTATTGTATTATTTGACGACCTATATTTTGGCCTACTCTGATTCTGTCACAAGAACTGCATATTTCACACAATTACGATCGTTTTAAAGATATAAAAAAAACAAAAGAACACGCGAGGCATTTGACACGCAATTAAGTTGCCACGCCACGACTTTCTACAATTTGCCTTACTTTGTACATGTTACCAGTTGTACAATGGGCTATTCAGAGGATTCATTGAGTGGAGCAAGAATATATTGAAGCGCGGCGTTGTACTTCTAAGTCTACTGGTAACACACTGCTAGCACGGGTACAGGTCGCGCAGTATTTAAAGAGTGCTGACATTGAATGCGCAGTAGAGCATTTCTAATAGTCAGTGCGTATGCGCGAAACTACCCCCACCACCACGTCCAGCTATCATAAAATACTGCGCGACCTTATAGTGCCTCGGTGCTTACAGTTCTATACGACTTGCATATAAATATCAGAGCAAGGCGCTGGCTTTGAAGCAATTTACGACGTGCTGCACCTATAGTAGCCCTATCTGCCCACGCAGGTGAACCGTACGTAACATAACCTAAGTATGTGGCGGTATTTAATTGATTTAATTATATACATTAATTATTGTCAATTCTAATTGGTAGTAAAATTATATTCTTAGTTTGTGTAATTTTCGGTAATCTTCGGTAATAATCCCACTTAAATTAGACTTTGAACTTCCATATTGTGATACGACAATACCAAACTGACATTTGTGAGATCGAGACTGGATCGGAACTGAATTTTGACTACATTTTAACTACAACAATTGCCTCTCTGAATTACAGAACTCTGACTGTCTGATTCAGACAGTCGGAGGATGATATAAGAGGGATCTTTCAAGATGCCGGTTGCCACCAGTGCTGCAACAGTTCACATACCTATTTCAAGATGAGATAAGGTACAACGTGCAATAAAATACTGTGTGATATAAATAAATAAATATTCGTGGACAAATTACACACGTCCATCTAGTCCCAAACTAAGGAAAGCTTGTAGGTACTATGGGTACTAGATGAACTGATATAATACTTATTTTTTTTGTAAATACATACATATAATACATAGGAAACATCCAGACCAAGACAAACGTACACATTCGTGTACACAAATATCTGTCTTGTGCGAGGATCGAACCCAATCTTCCAGTCAAAGTGGGCTTTGCTAACCATTCGATCACCGAGCTCGTTATTATGTGACGTATGAATAAACGATGTGTCTACGTTTCGTTCGGGTGACATGGCAACACTGATTGCACAGACTGGCGCCAGAAAGGAAGGAGATTCTGCATTGGCAGTGGGGGTGGCGGCGCGCGAGCGATATTTTTAATGTTGCGAGCGTTAATATGGCTGCGGTAACCGCTTCACATAAAGGCGGGCCGTATGCTTGTCTGTCTCCCGACTAGTATAAAAAAAAAACGTCGGTGACCACTTATATACAATTTATTTACAAGTTAAGCAACGTCGACTGTAGCCTGTCTATAGCTGGGTTTATTTATCTCGAGCTTCTCCGTGCTTCGGAGGGCACGCTGTCGGTCCTGTTTGTTGTTAGCAGATAATAGTCATTAAGCCAAAGTCAGTGAACTTAGGGCGGTTGGAAAACACTGGCCTCTTCTAACCCGCAGTTGAGCAGCGTTGTGAAGTATGCTCTAAATCTCTTCGATTGAAAGGAGACCCGTATTGTAACAGTGTGATGAATATGGGTTAATGGCTATTAGTATTATCCCTGTACTTCAGGGGAACACCACTTGATACAAAATTAACCTTTACGATATGGAATGTTTGTCGTAAGAGCGACAGCTCAGATTTCCATTTACGCAGACTGAAACATTCTGAATAATATTTTCATATTTCATTCCCTTTGATGTGTAACGAACTCGCTCACAAATTGGACGAGGCGTTTACGAAAAATCTTAACCTTTTCTAGCTTAGATTTAGAACTTATTTTATTTCAAACGCTTAGACAAGAGAGGGTTTTAAAAAATATATCTAAATTTATTTAAAATGGTACAAGGATACACAAAAAATAATGCTTAAACAAGCTCTTAACAGTTGTCAATAAAAATGGAACTAAAAAGTGATTCCTCTTGCGTTAGTCCACCCTAGCTTCAACATAGCTTTCTCATAGTATACATCACCATCAGGTCCATTTTAGTCTCCACTACAAGAGCACGACCCTCTCTCGTCCGTCCTAGACGGAAGGAGGATTTGGCCTACACTCCCCACGCTGGCCAAACGGGTTGGGGAGGCCTGACTGATGTTTGATAATGTATTTCCCTTAGTCGCCTTGTACGACGTAGAAACGGAGTGATTCTATTCTAGTCTGCCGGAAAGCACACGGCGAAGGGCCCACCACACATTCCCACCGCTGTGTCTCCTGTGTAGCCAGGATTAACAGCGGCGACCACCAAACAAGGCAATGAACAATGAAGTCCATTGCAGTGCCGGGGATAAAACCATGGTTGCCTTGGAACTCACAACGAATTCATTAGTAAGAAGCCTCAGGAATTTGACTTCCCCTCTTAGCAATGTGAGAGACAGCGATATGGCAAATAAGGCATTAAAAGCCTAAAGATATAGCTAGTCAAGTGAAGTTCGTATTATTTGGGAATGTGCCACAGCATTCGCGGAGTGGTGCCCCCATTGGCATCAAATGTTTTTTTTTTTACATACCTTCCTTTATTTTTTTAACGTTTTATTTGTGTCTTGTTCTTTATTTTTTTCTTTCAGTGAGCTAACACCCTCAGCACTAACCTCCTCCACATGTAGCCGAGCACAGCGACCCTGGGGTAGCCAGCCAATGGTACCGAGGTCTGGAGCACGAAGATCCATCACCACCGCACACGCCGCACTCGTCCACCCTCCTGGTGGAACCAACTCGGAGATCGCAGCCGACGCGCTGTGAACAAAAGATGGATGAGACTTAACTTTGAAAATTAAATTATATAATATAAAATGGTAGTCTCTCAAATCGGTTTACGAACGATAATTTTACTTGATAACATCATAAGAAAACATCGGCCGATGGAGTGGAAGAGAGATAGATGCGTCACAAACCGGACGCTTGTCGATCATGCTTCTCTACCGCTTGTTCCGCGCTCCCGCTTGCACGCTCGGCTCAGGCGGAACGTGACAATGAGTCATGTTATTTCGTGCGTGTAGCCAGCGTTAATCGATTTTTATGATGTTGTTACGTCAAATTGTAAGTATTCTTTATGATTGCAGAATCTTTTTATTTATGATTGCAGATTGATACGCGGCAACACCTTAAAGAAGCACATGGTAATAGTTCGTTATTCGATAGGTTGAATCTATCACCGTTTTGGCACAGTATAAGTAATAGGGGTGTAAGTGGTTCATCAAAATCTTTGAACCCAAGCCAACTTCACCTGCATACGGTGCACCCTGCTGACTGACAAACGAAGAGAGGTAGGGAGCGTAATTGTAAGCTACCCGACTGGGGAATGTACCTCCACCTCACAGAATACCGCAGCCAAATAACAATTCCCTTGAGGGTTGTTGTGTTCCTGCGAGTGAGTGAGGTTACCAGAAAGGAAGGAGATGCTGCGTTGGCGGGTAACTTACATGGGGTGTAAGTAGCTCATCAACATCTTTCGAGCTAAAGCCAACCTCACCTGCACGTGGTGCACCCTGCCGACCAGCTAACGAGGCGATGGCGAAAGAGAGGTAGGACGCAGTGAAAGATCACACTGTGCTTCTCTTTTACTTGTCAGATGGGGGAGGGGCATAGTGTGATCTTTCGCTCCAGGCTTGGCCAGCATCCGACTGGGGAAGTACCTCCACCTGGCAAAAAACCGCAGCCATAATGGCTATGCCGTGTTCCTGCGAGTTAGCTAGGTCACCAGGGCTATTTTAGAGGAGTTGTTATGCTGACGGCAGAGGGACCAGCGGCTGTCGAACCGCCGCTAGCGGTGTAGGCGCGGCGTGTTGGCGCGGCGGTCAGGGAGACCCGGTGAAACGGCTGTCCGCTGGCCGCCCGCAGGTTAGTAGGGTTCCCGAACCCGGGGATCACCTAATCTCCGCCCCGGGAGGCTGAACCGCCAGCCTGTGTAAAGTCCCTGTTGTAGTAGTCGTGCCGGAGGAGGAGACCGGAGTGGACCCGGCTGCTGCAGCAGGGGGGGACCGGGGGCCCTTCCGCCCGCCGCGCTAGCAAACCGCACTACCTGCACTGTGCTGCGGGGGTAGACACCGCGCTTTTCTTGTCCCTCGCGCCGTCAGTGAAACAACTTCTCTCATAATCCTCTTACCCCCTTTTAATGGCCAGGAACAAAAAAAAGAAGGTTTCTTCAGCGGCGTCCTCATCCACATTCGACGTGGACTTTTGTAATGTCAGAGGACTTCACACAAACATAAATGCAGTTCACCAGCACCTCGAAACTGCAAAGCCGACCCTCCTTTTTTTAACGGAGACGCAAATATCTTGCCCGGCCGATACTTCTTACTTATTATACCCCGGGTACAAACTTGAACATTCTTTTGTACGTCGAGCCGGGGTATGTATGTACGTCCGGGATGATATTTGCTGTCGACGTCTTCACGGCCTTGAAGACAGGGACCTGTCAGTGTTGTGGGTACGCGTGGATCAGGGCGGCCGCACCCGTATCTACGCGTGCCTTTACAGGTCTCATAGCGGTGATGCAGACACAACTCGGTTGATCGAGCACCTGCAATTGGCGACTGACAAAGTCATTGAGAGGTACCCCTCCGCGGAGTTAGTGATTTTGGGAGACTTCAATGCCCACCATGCCGAGTGGCTCAGCTCTCGGTCCACTGACTTCGCGGGGAGGTCTGTTCATGATTTTGCTCTGGCCTATGGTCTCTCACAGCTGGTGCATTCTCCAACGAGAATACCAGATATAGAGGACCATACTAGCTCTCTACTGGACCTTCTGCTGACCACACATCCGGATGGGTATACAGTCTCGGTGGATGCGCCTCTTGGCTCGTCGGACCACTGCCTCATCCGGACCCAAGTGCCATGCGCAAGCCCTGACCCACCCCGGTATACCGGATGGCGTCGTATGTGGCACTATAAGTCAGCAGACTGGGATGGACTGCGTGAATTTTACGCATCGTACCCGTGGAGGCGGCTCTGTTTCGGGTCGGAAAATATAGACACCTGTGCATCTGCTGTAGCTGAGACGATTTTGGCCGGGATGGAATTATTTATTCCAAACCGGCGGGTGGCTACTTCAGGTGCTAAGAAGCGGCCGTGGTTTAATCGGTCTTGCAGAGAAGCTAAACTTCGCAAGCAAACTGCATATGAGGCTTGGACCACGGCTCGTATTAATGGAGATCCTGGTGTTTCCGACTTGAAACGGGAGTTCAATGCTGCCTCGAGGTTCAGTAAGAGAGTAATTGCCAGGGCAAAGTTTGAGTTCATCGGCAGGATTGGTGAGCGCCTAGCTAAGCACCCATCTGGGAGCCGTGCTTTTTGGTCGCTTGCCAAGGCTGCCGAGGGCAACTTTTGTCAGTCGTCCTTTCCACCACTCCGAAAACCAGATGGTAGTCTGGCCCACAGTGCTAAAGAGAAAGCCGATCTATTGGGGAATCTCTTTGCCTCAAACTCGACTTTGAACGACGGGGACGCCGCACCGCCTTCCATCCCGCGGTGTGGTAATTCCATGCCGGAAATCTCATTTACTCAACGAGATGTTCGGCGGGCATTGCTATCCCTTGACGTTCATAAGTCGAGTGGGCCAGATGGCATTCCGGCAGTGGTGTTAAAGCTGTGTGCTCCTGAGTTGTGTCCTGTTCTTACGCGCCTTTTTGCGCTCTCTTATTCCACCGGGCAGGTACCGTCGTCATGGAAGACTGCGAACGTGCACCCTGTGCCCAAAAAGGGTGACAGATCAGACCCATCGAATTACAGGCCTATCGCTGTTACCTCCCTTCTCTCCAAGGTAATGGAGCGCGTCATTAACATCCGGCTCCTGAAATACCTAGAAGAGCACGACTTAATCAGCGACCATCAATACGGCTTTCGCCATGGTCGCTCGACTGGTGATCTTCTAGTGTATCTTACACATCGCTGGGCTTCAGCCGTGGAGAGTCAAGGTGAGGCATTAGCTGTCAGTCTTGATATGGCGAAGGCGTTCGATCGGGTCTGGCACCGTGGTCTTCTTTCGAAGTTGCCTGCATACGGTCTACCAGAGGGTTTATGCGAATGGGTCGCTAGTTTCTTGTCCTGCAGAAGCATTAGAGCCGTTGTGGATGGCAGTTGCTCCGACAGCATGGACATTAATGCTGGCGTCCCGCAAGGCTCGGTGTTGTCCCCGACGCTGTTTTTGCTGCATATCAATGATATGTTGTCCATTGACAGCATTCATTGCTATGCTGACGACAGCACCGGGGATGCTTATTATACGGGCCGCGCTAATATTCCCCGCTCTCTGGTGGAGGAGAGCCGCGAACAGCTTGTGTCGAAGATCGAGAGCACACTGGATAGTGTGTCCGATTGGGGGCGAAAGAACCTGGTTCATTTCAATCCCACTAAGACACAAGTCTGCGCGTTCACCGCTAAGAAAACCCCTTTTGCTGTGGCTCCTCAATTCCTAAACACACCCCTTACCATCGCCAAAAACATTGGGATTCTTGGAGTTGAAATCTCCAGCGACGTCCAGTTTCGTTGTCACCTGGAGGGGAAGGTCAAGCTGGCGTCGAAGAAACTAGGTGTGCTCAACAGGGCGAAGCAGTACTTCACTCCGCGGCAGAGACTTATGCTTTACAAAGCTCAAGTACGGCCGCATATGGAGTACTGTTGCCATCTATGGGCGGGAGCGCCTAGATACCAGCTTGCACCTTGTGACTCGATTCAAAGGCGCGCTGTGAGGATTGTCGACGATCCCAAACTAACAGACGGTTTAGAACCTTTAAGTCTGAGAAGAGATTTTGCGTCCCTTTGTGTATTCTACCGTCTGTACAATGGGGTGTGTTCAGAGGAGTTGTTTGATATGATGCCAACGGCCTCCTTCTACAGTCGCACCGCTCGCCATCGACAGGGAATTCATCCTCACACATTGGAGCCTAAGTGGTCACGTACCGTGCGGTTCCAGAGAAGTTTTCTCCCGCGTACTGTCAAGCTGTGGAATGAACTGCCTGTCGAGGTTTTCTCAGGGGACTACAGCATGGGGTTCTTCAAAAAGGGCGTGAAGAGGTTTTTACAGGGTCGGCAACGCGCGTGTGATGCCTCTGGTGTTACAGGCGTTCATAGGCTACGGTAACTGCTTTCCATCAGGCGGGCCGTATGCTTGTTTGCCACACTAGTGGTATAAAAAAAAAAAAAAAAAAAAAAAAAGCGGCGCGCGAGCGATATGTATAATATGGCTATGGTAACCGTTTCACATCAGGCGGGCCGTAAGCTTGTGTGCCACCCCACGTAGTATAAAAATAGTACTACGTAGTTTTGAACATCTTAGTTAGTCCACGACGATGACAGTTGTGTAGTGGAAAATGATAGTAATTATTAAGATATTAAAATTCCCTTTGCAAATTTTGCAAATTACTTTGCAAAGATTGATACTTCAAAATTGCTTAAATAAGTTTTATGCAAGAAAAAAGACGCCATTGCGCCGATTACGAACTCAGCGAGAGAAAGAGATAGCAAGTTTATTAAAGCGCCGAGATGATAAGGATAGCGATAGTCATAGATCTCCGACCACATGGAGCCGTTTTCATAACTATGGTACTAGGTGCTTATTTAATTTTATAACATCAATGGTTAAATTTCATTATAAACTGATAAGTAAATTAATAAAAACAATATTTTAAAACCAAGTGAGTAAAAATTGCACCGTGCGAAGTCGGGGTAGAATATTAGTGTTCAATAAATGATAATTATATTCAAGAAGCATATTATGCTAATATAAAATAAAGCATGACGTGTCTGGACATTCGCCCCGATGAAGGTTCCCTCCTTTTGAGATCGAAACTAGTCGGCTTTCCCGACAAAAATACGTGAGTGACCCGTTTAATTTATCTAATTAATTTCGAAAGAATCCATTTAACCGACATTCCAAAATATTACTTATATTTACATTGGCCAAAGATACGGGGAAAATGGAATAATCACCTCTCAAATAAGCATATACAATAAGCAATAATACCTCTAAGTCTCATGAAATTAAAGCTTATAACGGCATACATCAGTCTTCTATGAAAGTAAAATTTCCCTTAAACAAAGGACCCCTAAAAACAATCTCATGTACCTTTATCAGGCATCATAATCCATGAATATCCTATGAGAGGCTGAACGAATCTTAACCTATCTGGATGCGCGCCACACAAGTTTCTCACAGTGATATATGACGACGGGTTATTTAGATCGGGAGACTTTATTTGCTGGGTGTACCTTGAATATTTTTCCGGTCAGTGGATTTTGGACGTTGTGAACAACGAAATAAGGTTTAGTTTTTAAGCGCTTTTGGGGATTTGGACAAATTTTATTTTCTAACTAAAAGTTATATTGGAAGTGTCTGGTATTTCTCGTGAATCTATATTACAATGGGCTTTGGATAATAAGCTCAGTCGGGTGATAGGATAGAGTGCGGCCACATTTGAGCATTCGCCTTAATGAAGATCTCCGTTTAAAACCCAAGCTACTCGACTTTTCTAATGAAATCTAATATATAAAATTCTGGTGTCGCGGTATTTGTTACCAAATTCCTCCGAAACGGCTGGACCGATTTTTATGAAATTTTGTGAGCATATCGAGTAGGTCTGAGAGTCGGCCAACATATATTTTTCATACCCCTAAATGATAAGGGTGACCCACCCCTAAATATTTTTTATTTTCAATGTTTCCTGAGTCAGCTAATACTTTATAAAAATGGAAAAATTCGTCTCCCCCGCCTAGATGGAATTTGAACACATAACCTCTAGATACCGGTCGAGTGCTCTTCCAACTGAGCTACCAGGATGGTTTGTGATGGTGGCGAATTTTTTCATTTTATATTCTACTGCTGTTAAGTCGCAGACCGGTAATCGAGAGGTCGTTGAGAGGAGAGGGTTCAAATCCCACCTAGGCAGGAGATGTGAATTTTTTAATTTTTAAAATTTTTTATAATATTCTCGCCAGTTGGCCTAAATCAACTATTCAAATAAATGTTTTTTTATACTACGTCGGGTGGCAGACAAGCACACGGCCAGCCTGCTGTGAAGCGGCTACCGTAGCCATATTAACGCTCGCAACATAAAATATCGTTCGCGCGCCGCCACTCCCGCTGCCAACACATCATCTCCTTCCTTTCTGGTGACCTCACTCACTCGCAGGAACAGATGATAGATGAGTTAGATCTGCCATGTGCTACCACCTCATCGTCGATGGCGGCACCCAACAACACACCAACCTTACCACCCAACCTTTCGAGAGCGGCGAGGGTATCATCATATAGTGTTTGCCGCGATCGAGATAGGGTGCAATAGATGCGTCTGGCACTCGCCATGGTGAACATCTCCGTTTGAGATCGAAACTAGTTGCATTCCCGACAAATATACGCGAGTGACCCGTTTCATAGTCATCAGCTTGTATCTATCCACTGCTGGACATATGACTTCCATCATATGCGATCTTCCGCTTTCCACATCCAGCCGTTTCCTTTAGGCCATCGTTCTATCTAGAGGGAGGGAGGGGGGAGGGGACGCTTCGTCACATCTTATGGTCTCCACCCTACTAAGACTTGCCTCCCCCATCTTCCATCACTGACTCGGCAGATGTGGCCGGCCCAGTATCACTTCAGTCTGCTGACACATACTCTCCTTCCTTGATAACTTTTATTTATATTCATTATCATCAGGTCCAATTTAGTCTCCACTACAGGAGCACGATCCTCTCTCGTCCGTCCTAGACGGAAGGAGGATTTGGCCTACACTCCCTACGCTGGCCAAACGGGTTGATCGATATTTGATAATGTATTTCCCTTAGTCGTCTTGTACGACATCCACGGGAAGAAACGGAGTGATTCTATTCTAATCTGTCGGAAACCACACGGCCAGTGTTATTTATATTAGCTGAGCATATTGGCTCCGCTTCGCCTGGTGGTAAGCGAAAAGAGGAGCCCCAAACGCATCGGCAACGAACAAGAGACCTTGATGTCTTGTCAGTTGACGCTGCCATGCTGGCCTACAAGATGCTTCTTCACGCTTCGCTTGAAGGATCGCATATTATTATTATTACATAATTATGCCGACAACGCGTTCCATTTTTAACTCTTACCTTCGTAAAGATAAATATTGATAAAAACAAACTGCCATTCAAAACTAACTTTACCCGTTAAATTGCCAATAAAATACATTTTTATCGATAAAAATCCCCGAAAATCAGTTCCTCCGTGTTATAAATTACCCCGATATGTAGCAATGACACTCCTCATCACTTATTCAGTGGCTCTGAATCGAGTCGAGCGTTGCTTTTCACACAAATGTGGCGAATTTTCCGATTATCATAATAAAGTAGGGCAATGCGTCCCTTTTTGGTCTATGGGTAAATGAGAGGTGTGAAAGGGATAGAGTATACATTTGGTTATAATTTTGAAGAGAATTTACGGAATGGGCTTAGGCTACTGATGTTATTAAACCCAGGTGTTATGAAAATCATGGGTTATGAAAATCTGGGATTAAATAGATTTTTTGAACAATAAAAGTGGAAAAAGCCTTTCTCTTTGAACGGGACGGGGGCCCACAATACATTCCCACCACTGTGTCTCCTGTGTAGCCAGGATTAGCAGCGGCGACTATCAAAAAAGGCAATGAACCATGAAGTCCACTGCAGTCCCGGGAGTAAAACTGCATTGGAACTTACAACTCAACTCTCTCAAGAACTGCTCTCGCCGGAACTGGCACTTAAATTCACTTTCACATTCAAGATAGTGTGATGAAAGTGAATCTAAGCTCTGCGGATTTAGAGTAGTAATGTTTTATACATGTTCTTATATTTAATTTGTATGACCTTTCTAAGTGCTTTATAAAGTCCAAGGAATAAAGATATTTTGATTTTGTTTTTTTCTATTTCAACGGATTTTTATCAGAAGAAATTAGTAGGAGTAGGAAACTTTGGGAATTTGACTTCCCTTGGCAATGTGAGGGACAGCTATATGGAAAATAAGGCATTAAAAGCTTAAAGAGAAAGCCTGCCTTTCTGTTTATAAGCAGTTACCGCAGCCTATGGACCTGAACTGAACTGTTGGATAAATACTTACTAGGAACATCTTTACAGCCTTATTAGAGAACCCCGTACTTTAGTCTGCTAACCCGTAGTTGAGTAGCGTGGTGGAGTATACTCTACACCTCATCGATTGAGGAGAGACCCGTATCCCAAGGGGTAGTTGATCTGTTGCCAGCCTATACTCCTTCCTTTCTTTCTGGTGACCTAACTCACTCGCAGGAACACAACAACCGTTAAGGGAATTGTTATTTGCATACGGTATTCTGTGAGGTGGAGGTACATTCCCCAGTCGGGTAGCTTACAACTACGCTCCCTACCTCTCTTTTTGCCAGAGCCTCGTTTGTCACTCAGCAGGGTGCACCGCGTGCAGGTGAGGTTCGTTTTGGTTCAAAGCTGTTTATGAACCATTTCCACCCCAAATTATTCTACAAAATTATTCTACACGGGCAAAGTTAGAGCGGGCTACTATCAAATATATAAACAGAAAACCATTACTTAGAAAAAAGATATCAGAAAAAACACGAAGTACACAAACGGTAGAAATAAAGTCATGATCCATCTTTTAAAAGCACACTGAAGCCATTTACATATTTAAAAAAACGGGCACATCTCATTCTTTATTCATTTATAAGAACTCATATAAAAAGTCAAGGCTTCCCAAACATTGGGGGCACAAGTCGATTCGGCACCAATGACCGAAACTTTCCGAATTAGTATTCGCTCGCCACACTCGCTCGGGGATTATGCAAACGACGGAGTTTCCACTTAAATAATATATGAAATTATGCAAAATACCCGGTGAAAGTCGGTAGTGGTGATTTTGAGTTGCGCCTCTTTTTTGAGCGGTCGTCGAGTTTGAAGTTCCCGAGATATCTCTTGTACGTGAGCTGCCGCGCCTTGTTAGCTTTATGTTCTAACTTTTATATGTATATTTTTAAGGTTCCGTTTTTGAATATCTATATTAAGGGCTGAAGAACTATATATATGGATATCTTTTTCCTGCTCCATATATGTACGTACGATGTGGGTTCTTGAAAAGGAATGTGAAGAGGCATCTTCTATTGGGATTACCACTTTATCCATTGCGCAATTTTACTTTATTCATTGCGTATATCCGTTGATAATCTGGGATTGTTTGGCCCAATACTTAATTATATACTTATAATAATGAAGCCGATTCAATTGCAACTGTCTCAATACAGGAACGGGAATTCAACTGCCACGTTGAATTCCCATTATCCTGTCAAAGTCGATTATTTGTAGTCAGCGGATAAAGTAGAAAAAAAAATAACTAGAAAAAAAAAATCTTTATCCCACTAAATCAACTTTGTATATCTACGGATAAAGAAAGTATATATGCTATCCACCCATAATTTTAAATATCAATAATTAATACCAAATTATTTTATGAGGTATGTCCAGAGCTACTTTCATTAAACACTACAAGACAAAGAAAGAAATGCTAACGGCTACAAGACTGATTTCTAAACAGTAATACAGCAGAAGCTTTTCTCTTTTGAACAAAAAAAAAATGAGTATTGAAACCTCGTGACACAATGGCGGATGCGACCTGACATCATCAGGGAATGGGGACGCGAAATAATAAGGCTCGGACGTGGTGCAAGTGATGAGTGGCAGTGGATGTCTTTAGCAGAGACGGTAGCGATTTTGAGCTTCAAATTGTAATAAAAACCTAAGTCGATAGTTCGCATCTTTTTAGGGTTCCGTACCCAAAGGGTAAAAAGGAACCCTATTACTAAGACTCTGGTGTCCGTCCGTCCGTCCGTCCGTCCGTCCGTCCGTCCGTCTGTCCGTCCGTCTGTCACATGGCTGTATCTCATAAACTGTGATAGTTAGACAGTTGAATATTTCACAGATGATGTATTTCTATTGCCGCTATAACAACAAATACTAAAAAAAACAGAATAAAATAAATATTTAAGGGGGCTCCCATACAACAAACGTGATTTTAGCTCGTTTTTGCTCGCAATTGATAACGGCAATAGGTAGACGTTTGAAATACTCACATAATATTTCGTTATATATTCACTTTAAAAAAAAATATTTAAATAAATTAAAACAAATATTTAAGGGGGGATCCCATTCACCAAACGTGATTTTTTTTGCAGTTTTTATAGATAATGGTACGGAACCCTTCGTGCGCGAGTCCGACTCGCACTTGGACGGTTTTTTATTTATACCACTAAGGTGACTATCAAGCCCGCCTTATCAGGCGGAAAGCAGTAATCGTAACCTGTGGATGCCTGCAACCCAGGGGCATTGTATGCGCGTTGCCGACCCTGTAAAATCCTCTTTACGCCCTTTTCGATGATCCCCAAGGTGTAATCTCAAGTCTTGCTGTCATATTTAATCAACAAATGTCATTGAAAGTACATAGTAAAATAATATAAAAAAGCTAATAAAATATTTTTATATTTTTCTCTCAACAAGTTAAATGACTTACATCGTCAATCACGTATTGTAACAACTAGCAAAAAAGGGGTATCCAAACTATTGCTTTAGTAATTTGATTAACATTTCATAGTACCTAGTAGATACTAAGGACTACTAACTTTAACTAAGCTACTATTAACTAGGACTAAGCTTTGCGTATATTGGATTTGTATTTTAAGTACATATACCTCGATTTAACAAGTGATTCTATTTTTGTTAGTTCCACGATAATATAAGTATATTATATTGGTAAGTAGTAAGTACCAATTTGGAAAATCAGAATTTATTTTGTTGATCACATTGTCTATGCATTGCTCTATTTTGACTAGAAAAAAGAACATTGTAAAAAAGTATTTTCACATTTATATATTTATTTAAATTTAATTAAAAAAAAAGATTCTATGCCTAAACAGACTAACTTAGGTAGACGTTTAGTGTCCATTATTGGAACGTCCTAAAATCACAGAGCGCGGACAGAGAATGCACCAGGGATATACGAGTATATAGTTAAATTTTGTTTCTTTACGGCCATGTTTTAGATACTTGTTAGGTGTAATATCGGATTCTCGCCCTGGGCGCCATAGGCGTTTGCTACACCGCTCCCCGCTACCTGCTATCGTTTGCACCACCAGTCGCTGCGTTCGTACCCGCTCCTTTGTCTAGGTACCGACGATGTTTGCTCTCGTTTTTTAAAATTAAAACTATGTGGCCCGGAATTTTAAACGCAATATTTTTACCGTTAGTAATGGCGACTTTTCATTTTGGTCGCAAAGAAATTGTGTGTAGGTACTTTCATGATTTTTTATGCCGTCGTGCAGTAACGGTCATATTTTTGTTTTATAGATGCTCAGGATCTTACTCACTCGCAGGTATACATAAACCTGTAATGCAGTGGTTCTTATTTAGATTTTCCTGTGTACTATTTCATGATAGAGCCCAAACTGCATTTTGACGTGACAACGTCTTATACCGCCGGCTCATATAACACCGTCTGCAACCACGAGAAAGCATGATTCATTGTCACGTTCCGCCTGAGCCGAGCGTGCAAGTGAGAACGCGGAACAAGCGATAGAGAGGCACGATCCTTGACCTTGATAATGTCTCCAATGTGGCATTTTTTTTTAATACTTCTGGACAATTTATACAGCGCCATCTAGTCCCAAATTAAACGCAAAGCTTGTACTATGAGTACTAGACAACTGATAAATGTACTTAAGTACATAATGTTATAATAAAACACTTGTAATACTTGACTAGTACCATTGTTGGTACAACTGACACAACTTTGTCTATCATACATGTAATATCTAAAATCAATAACAATGTCAAAAACTAAATTGTACATATTTCAATTATTTCAATTGTACATACTCATAATACATAGCAAACACCCAGACCAAGGCAAACAGACATGTTTTAATGCACACAAATGTTTGTCTTGGGATCGTACCCGCGACCTTGGAGTTAAAGTAGCCATTCCCAGCCATTGGACCACTGGGCTCACCTATAATATTATATTCTCCAGAAAAAGATAGTGCTGTGTTCTCTCAGCTACGTCATTAGCTAACTTATACATGATTAACCTGGTTATCTTCCACGTTGCCGACTTAAATAAAAAGACGTCCTTATAAAATACCTCTCAATATTGAATTTCCGCTCAAGGGAGACGTAGCTCGGAAAAAGAAAAACCTCTTCGTTACACAAGTAGATAAGTAAAGCTGCTGTAACCGTTTCAGGATCGGGAAAATTCAGATTTTCTCATAAAAATGTAGCATCTATATAATTAAAACAGTTCGATTGACGAGCTCGGTTGGTAGATAGGCTAATAATGTCAAAGTCAAGTCAAAGTCAAAGTCAAAATTCTTTATTCTGTGGGCCCGTCGCGGGCACTTAGACACGTCTTTTACAATTAGGTATATTTTTTATCTACCAGCATTTCGGAATGACCATTGACGAGAAGAAATGGCCACTTTGACTCCGAGGTCGCGGGTTCGATCCCCGCACAAGACAAATATTTGTGTGCACGAACATGTCTGTCTGTGTCATGAACTTAGTCTGGCTGTTTACTTTGTATTTTATGTAAGTATTTAAGAAAAATGTATTGAAGTATTATATTGGTTATCTAGTCCCATAGTACAAGCTTTGCTTAGTTTGGGACTAGATGGCATTGTGTAATTTGTCCAGGAATGTTTATTTATTTATTAAAGTTTTACGCTATATATTACAATAGATATATATAGAGAGATTTAAGTCATATGAAACATATATTTATGCATATAGTTTAGCAACGTCGATGTCGATACATCGGAGGCAATGAACGAACGACCATCGCGTAGATGGTGCTCCTGGTATTGAATTCTCCCACCGACCTTGGCATTCCCACTTTGGCATTGAAGTCTCCGACAACGACCATGAAGTCTTGGTGGTCCGTACGTATGGCCTTTGTAATAACTTCGTACATGGCCTCTAATCTCTTCATCGGGGTGTGTCGTCGTTGGAGCATGTACTACTTTCAGAGAGTATCTCTCCGTTTTAGTACAAGACATGCTGCCCTCGGCGACATACTAGATACCTCCACTAAGTTGTTGCCGAGGGATTAACGGACGAGGAACCCGACATCGCCCTGGGAGTCCTTGGATAGAGTCGCTTATTCATTGGTATGAATAAGCATTCTATTCAGTTATTGAATCGCAATAAGAGTCGGTGGTAAGGGGGCTGGCCTCCTACGCGGTATTAGAAGAGGTTGTCAGATTCAAGGACCACGGTGTTCTCTCCCTGTCGTTGGATTTCCGACAGTCCCAAAATCTGACCTCAGTTCTACTATAATTCTACTTCCAACTCCCTTACATTCTCATCGCGCCACAATGTCCGGGCATTATAAATGCCTATGGTCAATTGTTTGTAGTAACCCACCGACCTGGGCTTCTTGGCACCCCTCGCCCTGCTGTTATCGAGACTCCCACCTTGACCCAGGATAGCAGAGCTGCAAATATTGGAGGCCACATATTTCGGGTGAAATTCATTGAAAAGAGATGCACTTAAATCGTCACACTAGGCTGGCGAGTAGGTGACTCTCGCCGGAGCCTCGTCTGTTAGATAGAAGGGTGCACTACGTGCAGGTGAGGTTGGGTTTGGCTGAAAAGATGGTGATGACCCACCCCTTACTTATTGAATATACATCCCGCCCGCATACATACGGCCCGCCTGATGTGAAGCGGTTACCGTAGCCATATTAACGCTCGCAACATAAAATATCGCTCGCGCGCCGCCATCCCGCTGCCAAAGCAGCATCTCTTTACTTTCTGGTTGTTGTGTTCCTACCTCACTCACTCGCAGGAACACAACAACCCTAAAGGGAATTGTTATTTGGCTGCGGTATTCTGTGAGGTACATTCCCCTGTTGGGTAGCTTACAATTACACTCCCAACCTCTCTTTTCACCAGAGCTTCGTTTGTCAGTCAGCAAGGAGCACCGCGTGCAGGTGAAGTTGGCTTTGGTTCAAAGATGTTGATGAACTACTTACACCCCACGTTACACGTTAGCATAGTATAAGGAATAGTAGGATGTTAGTTAAAAACACAGTCTTAAAAAAAATCCCATATAAAAGTCAATGAATAAACCATTTTCACAACAGGCGCGCGAAGGCCAAGTTCCAAGAAGTTTCAACAAGCTCTAATTATTTCCGTGAACAGAACTCAATCGCACACAGAATCACAAAACGATTCTGTTTAATTTCTTAACGCGAAATACACAAACGACGGTTACTTACTTTTGAAGAGTCAACTACGTCAGGGCTGTCGCAATTGTTAGTGATTAAATTTTCACATTTTAATGAACCTATTTCTGCACTAAAATGTTTTGTAATTTTGAAAAGAACACGACAAAAATTTAATACTTTTGAATCTATCTATAGCAACCGTTACTGACTGATCTATCAACGTACAGCTCAAACCACTGGACGAATCGTGTTCAAATTTGGCACACAGGTAGCTGTTGTGACGTAGGCATCTGCTAAGAAATGATTTCAGAAAATAACACGAAGCCGCGGGTGAAAGCTAGTTTTTCTAATATGATTCCAATATTTCAGCTTGATAATATAAGCTGTTGTCTTTGTACACACAACAGCTAGTAGATCGTAATACTTCCAATATAAGATGAACCTGCGTTACTAAGACATGTGTGCAGCATGCGTAGAACTACGGTGGGTCTTTTTATACTAGAAACGTTACGGTCTACAAGCGAGTGTCTGTACAAAAGCGGTTCCACTGATCAGAGATGTCACAGCTTTAGCTGAAGCCGATTATAGTCGGTATTTTTATTGTGAAAATGTAAGTTCACCTTAAATTAGTGTTAAGAGTTATAAGCTTAAGCCAGACAGACAGAGGCGCTCTACAGATTAAACTGAAGATGTTTATCAGAAATTTAAACAGAAGTCCGATTTTCAAAAACCCCGATGGGTATCTGTTTCAGCGTAAGCGGGAGGCTATGCTTCTGTTTCTGGGTGGTTGAGGGTACGTATTAACTCCAAATCACCCTATCGCTCCAAAAAGAATTTGAGGCACAACACATTTTATGATCCTCCTCGCGTCGTACACTTCATTACTGAGGGTCGTGACTCCCACGCAGAAACATCTTCCTTCTAACTATTTGTCTCCAACTATTTTTAGTAACATGGAGGGCAATGTTGAGGTTTGAAATCAGAGATGTACGGATCTGGTCAGACCATGTCATCGGGCTGCGGCCTCTTGGTCGTTTGCCGTCAACATTGCCAGATCTTGATAGATTTTATGATTTAATAAACTATTTATCATCGGTAGCAGCCTAGGTGTCGGCGCGACTTTTACTGTTATACTTCATCAATGCGACTCTGAGTTTAGACGCACATTTTACACAAAACTAATATACTATAATATTAGTTTTGTGTAAAATGTGCGTCTAAACATATAATATAATAGTATACGGCCTAAGATAGGATAATTTGATCGCAAAATCGTTACATAAAACTACAAAAATATATAAAAAAAAAATTAACCAAGACAATTAATATACATCTCATGTATAATAGTGAAAGAAAAATCAGCATCAGCAGCCCTAGTTAATTTTTATATGATTTTAAAAGTACAAGTTGGCCGACATCAACTAATTAAATAATAATACAGTGTATTATTTTTTAAATAGTTATTGTAGTAGTAATAGTAAGTAATTTTGGGGTGTAAGTGGTTCATCAACATCTTTGAACCAAAGCCAACTTCACCTGCACGCGGTGCACCCTGCTGACTGACAAACGAAGCTCTGGCGAAAAGAGAGGTAGGGGGCGTAATAGTAAGCTACCCGACTGGGGAATGTACCTCCACATCACAGAATACCGCAGCCAAGGTACAATTCCCTTGAGGGTTGTTGTGTTCCTGCAAGGTGAGTGAGGTCACCAGAAAGGAAGGAGATGCTGCGTTGGCAGCAGGGGTGGCGGAGCGCGAGCGATATTTTGTGTTGCGAGCGTTAATATGGTTACGGTAACCGCTTTACATCAGACGGGCCGTATGCTTGTCTGCCACCCGACGTAGTATAAAAAAAAAATAGTAATATTATTGTATTGTAATAATAAAAATATATCAAATGAATAAAATAAAAATCTTCTTTTCCATAACCACAATCGATCGTATAAACATTTATATTTAAAAATACTTGTCAACCCTAGCACACAACAAGGCAGAAAGCTTAAACAA
Source organism: Hypsopygia costalis (assembly GCA_937001555.2). NCBI lineage: Eukaryota > Metazoa > Arthropoda > Insecta > Lepidoptera > Pyralidae > Hypsopygia > Hypsopygia costalis. The sequence goes on along the minus strand of OW443349.2, from coordinate 18,027,488 downwards.
TTAGCATATTTGAAGTTTGAAGAGACCGGGGCGACAGTGGCAAAATTTCATTATAATTACGAACTTGGCTCCAAAACAGCCGAGCACTGTTTATGGTGTTAAAAACTTTGCTCCTCTATAAGCCTGAGGCATAATTAATTACTTTAAACATGACAGTAATGTGTGGTTAAGGCGATGTACCGACTCAAAATGTATTCACTGATAGCCGAAGTAGGTTATTTACGGGTATCGCTCATGCGTCGCCATATCCCTGCCAACTCAGCAACTTCTTCTTTTCTCGCCGTACTCACTCGCAGGAACACAACAATCCTCAGGGAAATTTTATTATTTGGTTGCCACTTTTAAATTTTATTATTTGGTAGTATTTGGAAGTACCTCCACATGACAGGGTTCCCTGTACTTCCTCAGTCGGGCAGCTTACAAATACGCTACACTCTAACCTCTCTTTTACCTGAGCCCTTTCGCTACTCGATAGGGTGCATGTGAGATTGGCTTTGGCTCTAAAGATCGTGGTGAGCCATACTCACCTCAAAACCTACACAATCGAAAGAAATTCGCATCTGGAAAATTTCGAACTTTCGTCTGAAAGTTTATATTTTCACTTTGAGGTACACGATGCATGGGCAATAAATTTCATTACTTAATGCTCTAGAAATTTTGAGACTATATTTTGACGCGAATACGTCTTTAAAATTGCTTTTATGAAATAGTACATTGGCGACAATTCAAAAAAACGAATGATAACAAAATCGGGAGATACAGTTTGGTATTGCAGCTACAAATCTATCATTTCCATCCAAAATTCAATCACACCATTGGTTAGATGAAGGATAAAAGAATTTATTACGCTTAGTAAGGGCTATGAAACATCGCGTGCGGCGGAGGGGAAGCGCTGCCATTTTGACATAATTTTAGTGCATATAACGTATTCACGTACAACACACGGGCGTGTCCATTACACAGCCACTCCCCTTTTTTTTTCTATTGTTACGGTATCAAGATTACAATGCAAATTGTTTTACAAAAGTATTATACAAACCTCTTAGCAATTTACCAATAATTTATAACTCAATACAATAGTACATTGGATCTATAGAATTAAGTAATTATATAAGGGGATCAATTTATATTATATTGTGTGGGATAATAAATTATTGCCACAAGCAATTCAATTGGGAGGTTCATTTGTTTACCAACAAAGGGTGAATTGAGGAGTGCTTTTCAATACAGACTCAAAATTGTGGTGGGACCATTTATAAACTCAGTTTCGAGAGAAATACGTGGTAAATAGCGTGACACACGGGCTGAACGTTTGACGAACATATATTTATGATTTAAAAGATGTTTTGACGGTAATTAGATTATTCAATTTTATTAATTTTAATTAGTTTTTGTTATTTCCGTTTTGTTTGTTTATATAGTTAGCCATATTTAGTTTTTATTTTAATTGTATATTTTTAATTATTAGTAAGTTATATTCTCAATAGTTATATTTTCAAATGACAATTAATATAGATATAATACGTTATATTTAAAAATGTAAAAGATTGTGTGAAAATATGAATATAAAGGAGATTTCAAAAATTAAAAATATAAGATTTACCCATTTTTTTTTGCATTTGTGCATTAATTTTTACGATTTTTGTAAACCAGTGTTTTATAATTTAAACCTTAGAAAGTCGCTCTCACTTGACAAAATGTTTTTCTTATTAATATATTTTTTACCACGTCACATAATTCGTTCTACTATATACTTATTATGTGACTACTATAGACTAATTATGTGACGTGGTAAAAAATATATTAATATATATTTTTTACCACGTCACATAATTAGTTCTATATTAATTAGACAATATGAGAATAAGTAAAATATGATTTCTTATTCTATTCGCTTTTTCTGTCCGCGTTTGTACCAAGCACTAGACGGCTGCAAGAGATTTCTAAGAGATAAGCTCGCCTTTGTACAAACATAATCTAATTACCGTAATTGTTTTCGTTTTTCGTGTACAGTAAAGAGAATATAATAACAACTATACTTATACGAATTGGGAAATAGGATTACAAGAAATTTGTAACACACTTATTGTATGAAGGGCGTTAAAAATATAATAACTTTTCCGCTGAACAACATATCTAAAATTTTTATTTATTACTAGCTCTTACCCGTGTCTACGTCCGCGGGGTTTAATAAAGTTTTTTTTTTAAGTAAGAGTAATTACCACTGCAAATAGAAATCATCAATACTAAGTCATTAAATCAAGTCGCCGTTCCCTTACCACGTTGATTTTATAATTTCACAGTTTGTGGTAGACAATGTCTTAAAAAGCGGACTGTGTTAAGTTGAATTTTAATTTATGACGAGTTGTACGACAATAGAACACAGCGGCAGGTATCAAATCAAATAGCTCTTTCGAACACTTCCCGTGGTATAATTTGTGTAGTACGGAAAAAGGCGCATCATCTATGTGCATAGAGCGAATCCAGCCGATCAGTGATCTTAAAATATTATTTCTTAAAATAATGTAACTTTTTTAAATAGATTTAAGTAGCTTACCATCATTTTTGAAACTAATTCAACCTTGTCTGCACGTGGTACATCGTGGTACATGGATAAACTAACGAAACTCTAGAAAGGCAGGGCATAGAGTATTCATAAGCTGCTAGACTGGGCTACTACTTCCACATCATAGAATACCGCAGCTAAACAACAATTTACTTGATGGTTGATGTATATTGTTTGTTCAAAAATAGATAGAACAATGCAAGTTTGTTGAACAACGCGACCGTATGTCAGTAAAACCCTGCAAGAACATCTCGAAATACAGCGGGGTTCAAAAGACGACCTCAACGCGGGCACTCAAATTAATGTTCGTTACTGATAATTCAAAATTGATAGAACTAAGGACGTTCCACTTTAAAACCCAATTAGTACATTGCAACAATCTTTGGAACGATTATTTTAGAAATTTATATTCATTTTACAATCAATGTGCATATTGTTATTATAGAAACTAAAGGAGCACTACTCGTATCTTACTCATGACGAGTGATAAGTTTAAATTATAATTTTATTGTTAAAAATTTAAATGTTATGCATAGCTGGCTTGGCTCCCAGTGACTTACTTATACAACTAACTTGTAATTTATGTAATAGTTTTTTTTTTTTTTATACTACGTCGGGTGGCAGACAAGCATACGGCCTGCCTGATGTGAAGCGGTTACCGTAGCCATATTAACGCTCGCAACATAAAATATCGCTCGCGCGCCGCCACCCCCGTCACCCCCGCTGCCATTGCAGCATCTCCTTCCTTTCTGGTGACCTCACTCACTCGCAGGAACACAACAGCCCTCAAGGGAACCGTTATTTGGCTGCGGTATTCTGTGAGGTGGAGGTACATTCCCCAGTCGGGTAGCTTACAATTACGCTCCCTACCTCTCTTTTCGCCAGAGCTTCGTTTGTCAGTCAGCAGGGTGCACCGCGTGCAGGTGAAGTTGGCTTTGGTTCAAAGATGTTGACGAACCACTTACACCCCAAAAATAAAAGTAGTGTTGTGTTAAGCTGCAATAAATGTTATTCTTCTTCTTCTAAATTTGACTATCGCAATATAACACCTGAATCAATTAACTATCTAAAGGCTGATATGCTTTTTCGATCTTTTCCTTGTGTTTTGTTTATGTTAACCATTTTTTCTATTATCACACAATATTCTGTGCCACAGCAAAACATTTTATCTTATTTATAGTCTGCAGAAGTTGTCGATAACGCAATAAAAATTGAAAAGAAAATGCGTCAACTCGCGAAACTTCCAAACTTGTACATTACACCCTTTCAGAATACGATTCGATTCCGAACTTATAATATTTGATATAAGGTGCAAAATTGAGTATGGAATCATTTGTACCCACACCTAGAGGAATAACTGTTTTATAGGAGTGGCTGATAGTCACACCGAATTTAATATTTTTGAAATGAATTGAATTAAAAATAATAAAATAAAACCGGCCAAGTGCGAGTCGGACTCGCGCACCAAGGGTTCCGTACCATTATCTATAAAAACTGCAAAAAAAATCACGTTTGTTGTATGGGAGCCCCCTTAAAAAATTGTTTTATTTTTATTTAATTATTTATTTTTAAAGGGAATACATACCTAAATATTATGTGAGTATTTCAAGCGTCTACCTATTACCGTTATCAATTGCGAGCAAAAATGAGCAAAAAAATCACGTTTGTTGTATGGGAGCCCCCTTAAATATTTATTTTATTCTATTTTTTAGTATTTGTTGTTATAGCGGCAACAGAATTACATCATTTGTGAAAATTTCAATTGTCTAACTATCACGGTTCATGAGATACAGCCTGGTGACAGACGGACAGACGGACAGCGGAGCCTTAGTAATAGGGTTCCTTTTTACCCTTTGGATACGGAACTCTAAAAATAGGCTATGACAAACATTGTGTGTTTATGAATATGTCTGATTGTCACGATCTTGGTATTTTATGTATGTTGTACGTATTAAATACAATGATGACAAAGCAAAAATTATTTCAGTACTAGGGGCTTCACCCGCATGAACGCCGGTTATCGCGCAAACTTTTGGCTATCCCTCCGAAACAGCTCATTTTTTTCGGTATAAAAGGTATCTTATTACTTATTATGGACTTTTGATAAGTTGTAGGTACGTAAAATTTCATGGCAATGGATTCAGTAGCCGCTCTTTTGCCCCCCAAAGTGAGCCCCCCGCGCCCCCCCCCCCCCCCGTGTAAAAACGCGGCGGAACGATGCCCATTTGTTTTTTGTTCCTACCTGCCCGGCGCCGCGGGTGGTCGGGGCCCCATAAAAAAACGGTCATTGAGACGCAACTTTGTTATTGAGTGCCTACAAGTGGTGTTTTTTACGTTTACTAAGAACAGCACTATACAATGCCGTCTTTTGTTGTTCAACACTCGACTATAGTGTAGAATTACGATGGTCTAAACATTCTCAAGTGGTGTTTCATAGCCCTACTTGTATTCAAAAAAATACCTTATGAACTAAGGCGATAACGTATAGTTTTTTATTTAAAAATACGCTAGGGAGATAAAACCCGATGTTAATAAACAAAAACCTACACTTACCTAAACAAAATAAGTTTTTATAGCACTTGACACCGGCCCGAACATCTGGCGCCGTTAAGGCGAGTCTCTTAAACCCCTTTTTTATTTTTTTTTCCATTGAGTTTATGATTCTTTGGCCTTAATCCGATAGCTAATATGGCGGAGAAACGAAAAAAACATAAACAAATGGGCCTGAATGTATGACAGATGAGTATTGTTCAATCTGCCCAAAACTGAACGCCAAACTGCAAATGTCGACCGTAGGTCGACACGGGCATTTCAAGCGTTTCAAGGTCGTGACGTCACATGTCGACCGTAGGTCGACACGGGCAATTCAGCGGGTAGTTAAGTAGTGAAAGTGAAACAAACAAACTTATTTTCGCATTTGTAATATTATTAAGGATACTAGACAATTTTTTATAGCCGCCCTGATACAATCTCTTCTAAGTTTAGAAGTAAATGAGCCTCATTAATTTGATTTTATTTTGACATCCCACAACGAATTTGTCGCAGATAAGTAGGAAATCAAAGAAAGTATATCAACGTAAATAAAATATTGGAGTTGATGTGTATGTAGGTATGCCTAATTCGTTGACAAGCTCACTTTGTAAAAACAATTCAAGTGAGAAAAATCAATAATGACGTATCATATCAAAAATGAAAATGAAACAAAGTTAATAATATAACACTTCTTTCGTGAAATTTATATTAAACATGACGTCCATATGGAAGGTACTTTTATGTGATAATTTCTTGTATTGCGTTAGCATCGGTGTGATAGCCGGCCGGTCCCCGCCAGAAGGGACGAACGAGACCCGTGTCAATACTTAAATAAATACGGCAGCCATGATTCGATTTGTCTATACGATGGTCATATTCAAATCCTGTCCCTTCGCATCTTGTTTAAATAAACTTTATGGATTTTTCTTTTCGATTTCGCGACTTCTGACCCAGATACTGAATATATTTACTTTGTTTGCTGTTATAATTATTTATTTACGATAATTTAGGAAACTATTTAGTATAGTATTACAGTATAAATAATATTACTACGTACAGTATAGCCATTCCCTGCCGCTCTCTCGTGTCGACCTCACCTTCCCTCTGAGAGGGATCTAGAACAGTTTGTTTGGCGTGGCACGCACACAAGCTTATTCACGCCCTGCACAGACGTCATTGTTGATGTAGTAGTTACCGACGCGACAGTTGTATGTAGTGGTCGCGGTGCGATAGTATATTTGGAGGTGCGATTATATATTTTGTATCAATGAGCTACATCATAGAACATTTGTTATGTAGTAGTGTAGTTTATGTTTGGGGTGTAAGAGGTTCATCAATACCTTTGAAACAAAGCCAACCTCACTTGCACGTGGTGCACCCTACTGACTGACAAACGAGGCCCTGGCGAAAAGAGAGGTAGAGTATAGCGTATTTTTTAAGCTTCCCGACTAGGGATGTACCTCCACCTCATAGAATACCTCAGCCAAATAATAATTGCCTGGAGGGTTGTTGTGTTACTGCGAGTGAGTGAGGTGAAAAAGAAAGGAAGGAGAATAGGCTGGCAACGTATCGGCGACCACTTGGTGTTGCTGATCTCGATGGGCGTTGGTGGTTGCTTTCCATCAGGTGACCCTCGGAGGTATTTCCCCAGTCGGGGGTCAGCTTAAAAAATATGGTATACCCTACCTGTGGCCCTACCTCTCTTTTCGCCAGAGCTTCGTTTGCCAGTCAGCATTATGCATTACGTGCAGGCGTGGTTGGCTTTGGTTCAAAGATGTTGATGAACCACTTACACCCTAAAATTTAATACATTTTTTATACCACTTAGTTTGTCAATTAAGTGGTATAATTTTTTTTTAATTAAAATGTGTAAATTAAATTTCTCTTTTATAGCATCATTTTGGAAATAAGTAATAACTGTATCCTTTCGGAAAATATTAAATTGTATGTCAAAAGAAAATCCTGATTTGCACATCAAATTAATGTGATCGTACATCAAATCCTGCATTTGATGTGCAATAAGTAGATTTTGATTTGGAAAATAGGTTAGGTCAGGTTTGCAACGTATTTATTTGATATTATGGCAATAGTATCCTAACCTTTCAATGTGAGATAAATAAACTTTTATCTTAAATCTTATATCCTAAATAAATCTGTCTTCCCATACTAAGCTATTTACTATATAAAAATGAGCTCGTTATCTACACAGCTATGTGTCTACCTTACAGTGTGAACTAGTTCGTTTGCGCCGTGAATATTTAATGGTTCTGCCCTGGGTAAGAGGTCCAAGTGATGGATTGGAGCGATTAACAGTACAAGTTACAACGTAAATTTAAATTTTGAAGCATCTCGCGAATAATGTAAATAGGTAGCCAGATGGCGCCGTTGCGTGTGTCATGTCTAATAGATCACGCAACTTAAGCAATGTCTACTGTGGCTTGTCGATGGATTTATTTAGCTCGAGCTCCTCGTTAAGCTTGTAATAAATAAGGTATAAGTTACAATCACATTGAAAAAATTAAAAACTCACGACTGAAATGAATGGGAAGTAATATTGATAATTGGCGATCAATGTCAGTATGCTTTTTGGGACAGTTTCTTGTATGAACTGTGTAATTGTGAAAACAACTTCCCTTAGCGGATTTCTTAAACAAGTACGACATGGGAGCTTTCAAGGACATAGTCTTATTGCCTTGAGAAGACTTGGTGTTGCTTATTTCGTTGGGTCCAAAGTTCATCAATCTAGTTGGAGCAAATTACATTCAGTGAGAAAAGTTTTATTACGATTTTAATCAAATTTAAAATGATTTTATCGCCGACATACATCGCAATACAGGATTTACATATGATAAGATTAGATCTATCTCATATTACATATCAATTCTTGTTTAGTACTTTGATTAATGTTGGCACCAGACCGTACAATTTAACTGCATTTATACTTTTCATGTCGTAACTTCGATTCGTGAACCGAAATTGCCGATGATAGTTCAATTTTAACTATCTGTCGACCATGCCACTGTTTGTTCAACGGTCGCCCTGCGAACATATTATTTTGAGTCGACATACAACCGCGAACAGGCGAAGTCTTAATGTCACCTAGTCAAACATAGTACGATCGTAGTCGAGTACCCGATCAGCTGGAGACATCCAGGAATACCACGAGCAGAAGAACAATGTCAGAGTCCACACAAGCATCATATCGACAGTGCAAGGTAAGCTAATCGCTTGTGCCTTGCACCACACAACGAGTGTAGCATCACAGTGCAGTAATTCAGTTAGTTATGCTTCGTGGACGAGGGGCGGAATAAACAAGGCCTTTTTGCATGCTATAATGCGAAAATACCGTATAAGGGCGCTAATTGAGTTCGTATGTACTCCTCTTTTTGCGAATATATAAACAAATTTACATAATAAAGATATTTTGTGTTACAGTTTTGGGGAATTAATAGAATAATCCAATTTATTGGTTTCTTCTTAGGAGGCTTAAAGAAGTTTTTACAAAGTTGAGAGAGTATTCTCCAATGTACCTCTAAAATGCCTTCTAAGTTACGTAAATAAGGTCTCGTCAAAATACGAAGAAATATATTTCGATATGTAAGTGGTTTACCATCACATTTAGCCAAATCTAACCTTATCTGCCCGTGAAATACCCAACCCCTTGGCAAACGAAGTTTTGGCGAAAGAAGTAGGACTCAATCCATGACATCATAACATAATATATAAAAAATTCAAGTCACATTGTTTGTCCGCGTTGGAATCCTAAACTACTGAACCGATTCTGCTCACGTGTACTGCTGTCCTTAGAGAATCTGTCGTCTTGAGAATCTGTCTTTTTGAGAATCTGTCCTTTTGAGAATCTGTCCTTTTGAGAATCTGTCCTTATGCGAAAAAAGGACACTTTCCTTTGCACAGTTTGTGCAGTTTGGTCCAACTTGAGATTTAGGATAGTTTATAACTCATCGGAAAATTTTGCGTAAAATTTAAAGGCGATACGAAGTTCGTCGGGCCAGCTAGTTATTTGTATAGACGGGCCATAGGTGAACATCATGACAGTAAGAAATAGCTATAATACACTTACATACGTAGGTACATCTATACATACATTACGCAAAGGAAAAGAAAGGTTATAATTTGACGATAAGTAGCGCGGGACTGAGCGTACGACGGGCAATACCTAAGCTTTACCTTACCTAAGCTTAAAGATATATATGATACTAGCGACCCGCCCCGGCTTCGCACGGGTGCAATGCTGAAACTAAATATGCTACAGAAGGTCCTTGCGCATTGTCCTATCCAGTCGACAGCTATAGGCAAGCGCCGCTGGCGGCTTTCCGGCCGGTACCGCCATAACCGTTATGTCCCTACATTTTAAATCTGTAATATCTTCGGAAATATTATTTTAAATTACATGCTATAAAGGGCCATATTGCCATTCCCATACTAAGCTATTTACTGTATAAAAATGAGCTCGTTATCTACACAGCTATGTGTCTACCTTACAGTGTGAACTAGTTCGTTTGCGCCGTGAATATTTAATGGTTCTGCCCTGGGTAAGAGGTCCAAGTGATGGATTGGAGCGATTAACAGTACAAGTTACAACGTAAATTTAAATTTTGAAGCATCTCGCGAATAATGTAAATAGGTAGCCAGATGGCGCCGTTGCGTGTGTCATGTCTAATAGATCACGCAACTTAAGCAATGTCTACTGTGGCTTGTCGATGAATTTATTTAGCTCGAGCTCCTCGTTAAGCTTGTAATAAATAAGGTATAAGTTACAATCACATTGAAAAAAATAAAAACTCACGACTGATATGAATGGGAAGTAATATTGATAATTGGCGATCATTGACAGTATGCTTTTTGGGACAGTTTCTTGTATGAACTGTGTAACTGTGAAAATAACTTCCCTTAGCGGATTTCTTAAACAAGTACGACATGGGAGCCTTCAATTACATAGTCCTATTTCCTTGAGAAGACTTGGTGTTGCTTATTTCGTTGGGTCCAAAGTTCATCAATCTAGTTGGAGCAAATTACATTCAGTGAGAAAAGTTTTATTACGATTTTAATCAAATTTAAAATGATTTTATCGCCGACATACATCGCAATACAGGATTTACATATGATAAGATTAGATCTATCTCATATTACATATCAATTCTTGTTTAGTACTTTGATTAATGTTGGCACCAGACCGTACAATTTAACTGCATTTATACTTTTCATGTATTGGGTCGTAACTTCGATTCGTGAACCGAAATTGCCGATGATAGTTAAATTTTAACTATCTGTCGACCATGCCACTGTTTGTTCAACGGTCGCCCTGCGAACATATTATTTTGAGTCGACATACAACTGCGAACAGGCGAAGTCTTAATGTCACCTAGCCAAACATAGTAAGATCGTAGTCGAGTACCCGATCATCTGGAGACATCCAGGAATACCACGAGCAGAAGAACAATGTCAGAGTCCACACAAGCATCATATCGACAGTGCAAGGTAAGCTAATCGCTTGTGCCTTGCACCACACAACGAGTGTAGCATCACAGTGCAGTAATTCAGTTAGTTATGCTTCGTGGACGAGGGGCGGAATAAACAAGGCCTTTTTGCATGCTATAATGCGAAAATACCGTATAAGGGCGCTAATTGAGTTCGTATGTACTCCTCTTTTTGCGAATATAATATATAAACAAATTTATATAATAAAGATATTTTGTGTTACAGTTTTGGGGAATTAATAGAATAATCCAATTTATTGGTTTCTTCATAAGAGGCTTAAAGAAGTTTTTACAAAGTTTAGAGAGTATTCTCCAATGTACCTCTAAAATGCCTTGTTACGTAAATAAGGTCTCGTCAAAATACGAAGAAATATATTTCGATATGTAAGTGGTTTACCATCACATTTAGCCAAATCTAACCTTTTCTGCCCGTGAAATACCCAGCCCATTGGCAAACGAAGTTTTGGCGAAAGAAGTAGGACTCAATCCATGACATCTTATCTTAATATATAAAAAATTCAAGTCACATTGTTTGTCCGCGATGGAATCCTAAACTACAGAACCGATTCTGCTCACGTGTACTGCTGTCCTTAGAGAATCTGTCGTCTTGAGAATCTGTCTTTTTGAGAATCTGTCCTTTTGAGAATCTGTCCTTATGCGAAAAAAGGACACTTTCCTTTGCACAGTTTGTGCAGTTTGATCCAACTTGAGATTTAGGATAGTTTATAACTCATAGGAAAATTTTGCGTAAAATTTAAAGGCGATACGAAGTTCGTCGGGCCAGCTAGTTATTTGTATAGACGAGCCATAGGTGAACATCATGACAGTAAGAAATAGCTATAATACACTTACATACGTAGGTGCATCTATACATACATTACGCAAAGGAAAAGAAAGGTTATAATTTGACGATAAGTAGCGCGGGACTGAGCGTACGACGGGCAATACCTAAGCTTTACCTTACCTAAGCTTAAAGATATATATGATACTAGCGACCCGCCCCGGCTTCGCACGGGTGCAATGCTGAAACTAAATATGTTACAGAAGGTCCTTGCGCATTGTCCTATCCAGTCGACAGTTATAGGCAAGCGCCGCTGGCGGCTTTCCGGCCGGTACCGCCATAACCGTTATGTCCCTACATTTTAAATCTGTAATATCTTCGGAAATATTATTTTAAATTACATGCTATAAAGGGCCATATTGATCTACATTAAATGCACAATGTACTTAAGGTACTTAATTGGATAAGGATCAATGCTGTATTGCTTAAAATCGCATCGTAAATAAGCCATTATTTCTCGTAAAAAGTAAAAAATAAAAAACGGTTATTGTGGGTTATCCCTAAGAGATAGACATACCATAGCGGACTTTTTTGTAGACCATTTTAAGGTGAACAGTACTGTACTACATTATTTTGATCTATCTCGTAGGGTTTAGCCAGCGTTTGCAATATAAGCGCAAAAAAATGTGTTTATTTACGACATCACATTGGAAACCTCGAAAATTATCAGTGTTTCTCTACTATGTTATACATATATTATACATATAAACCTTCCATAATAAACACTCTATCTATTAAAAAAACCGCATCAAAATCCGTTCAGTAGTTTTAAAGATCTAAGCATACATAAGGACGGACAGACAGGGGAAGCGACTTTCTTTTATATATTAGGTTGGGGAAAAAGTCTTTTCGTATTTTATATGAAAATTCAAAACATTTTTTAATAAAGTTTATTTACATTTAACTAAAGTATGTAGGTGCCATTTTGTTCGATAACTTTTTGCCATCTTGTAGGTACAGACATGATCCCATTACTATAGAAATTTTGGGACTTCTGTTTAAAAAACCACGACAAGTGGTTTTGGCAGTCTTCTCGTGATGTTAACCTGACATTGCCTAAAGAATTCTGAAGAGACCAAAACAGGTGGAAATCAGAAGGTGCAAGGTCAGGACTATACGGCGGATGCATTAACACCTCCCAGTCAAACTCTCTTAATTTTTGCTGAGTGGCTAAAGATGTGTGAGGTCTAGCGTTATCATGATGAAAAATCACACCCCTTCTGTTAATTAATTCCGGCCGCTTTCTCTCAACTTTTTGCTTTAATCTCATCAGTTGTTCACAGTAGAGTTCAGAATCGATAGTCCTGCCTGGCGGTAACAGCTCATAATGAATAATGCCCTTCCAATCCCACCATACACACAGCATCACCTTGTTGCGGGTTAACCCGGGTTTTGCCAGAGTCTGTGAAGCCTGACCGGCCTTTGACCACGACCTTTTTCGCACGTTCTTGTCGTACGTGATCCACTTTTCATCACCAGTTATAAGCTTCTTCAAAAACGGTTCGCTTTCATTACGTCTTAGTAAAGAATCGCAAATGAGTACACGGTTCATTAGGTTTCTTTCAGTGAGATCGTGAGGCACCCAAATATCGAGCTTTTTAGTGTACCCAGCTTTTTTCAAATGCGCCAAAACTGTTTTGTGGTCAATTCCTAATTCTTCAGCTACGTCATTACTACTGATATGCCGATCTTGCTCCATTTTTTCAAAAATGGCATCAATTTTATCCGTAACAGGGCCACCAGAGCGACGTGCATCTTTCACATCAAAATTTCCTGATTGAAAACGCTTAAACCAAATTTGTGCTACTCTCACAGACACTGCACTAGGTCCATAAACGTCACAAATTTTTTTCGCAGCTTGCGTTGAATTTTTACCTTTTTTGTAGTAAAATTTTAAAAAGTATCGAATTTCTTCATTAGATTCACTCATCTTGACAGTAAAAAAAACAAATGAAAATCACACATTTACCTAATTTGAATTTGGAATTATCTTTATTAAAATTTAAACTTTTTAAAGATATCAAAACCTGCTAGATACAAATGGTATAACCAAAGAGATTTTATTACAAGTTCATACATACTATAATGCGAAAAGACTTTTTCCCCGACCTATTATATAGATGTAGTGATATAATAGATATAATAATAATAAATAAATATTGTCAGACAAATTACACATCGCCATCTAGCCCCAAAGTAAGCGAAGCTTGTGTTATGGGTACTAGACAACTGATAAACATACGTAAATACATTTTTTTGTAAATACATACTTATGATACATAGAAAACATCCAGACTAAGACAAACAGACATGTTCATGCACACAAATGTTTGTCCTATGTGGGAATCGATCCCACGAGCGTTGGTGTCGAAGGCGCGTCATTGACCGCTACGCCACCGAGCTTGTCAATGTAAATGTAACCTTACAAAGCCACAACCCTAGTAACAAAACTCTTCAAAACAACAACCATGTAACAACAAAAATTATTACAACCTCATATTTTACTACGCCCCGTAACATCTCCATCAAAATTCCTTTGCTCTCCGCAAAATGGCCAAGAGTATGCGAAATTGTCCGATCATATATTTAGAAGGCTTCACATGATTTATGCACCCGCCCGGCGTATTTATCGTCCCAGACGAGCGGCAGTCTTCAGACAATAGATGGCTCTGTACTGCATAATGCCTTCGAACTTTAACGCCTGATTCACTAAGCAATTTTCGAGAAACAAGCAGAGTTCGTACATAGTTTATATCTTTTTTGAATTGAGTTTTTTTATCCAACGCCGGGTGGCAAACCAGTACACGGTCCGCCTGAATGAATTGATATATATGTTGATTTTACTGAAATAAACACTAAATGATACTCTGAATTCGACATCTACATAGTCATCCCGCTGTTGGGATACGGGTCTCCCCTCAATAGAGGGGATTTAGAAACGCTGCTTAACTGCGGGTTGATGGAGGCCAGTGTTTTCAAGCCAGCCAAAGGCCACTGATTTGGCTTAACGATTGTCATCTAATGACAACAGCCAGGATACGTGCTTACGACTTAATGTGCCCTCCGAAGCACGGAGGAGCTCGAGATAAATAAACCCATCCATAGACAAACTGTGGTTGACGTTGCTTAACTTGCGTGACCGATTACATTGACACGAGCAACGACGCCGTCGAACTCCTCGTTACTCTGAATAAGGGTTCATCATTTTAATTTTACCTCGGCTGATTCAAAAATAGTTATAGAGTCGTTCCGCTCACTCCACGCTTATAAACACTGAAAAGTCACTTTTGGAATTGAATAGCTCCAAAACCACTGAACCGATTTTGATGAAACTTGCCATAATTAAAGACATCGATATGCTTGAGGTTTGTATCAAAAAAAAATTAAGAACGATCATGTCCTTGAGAAATGATCATCAAATACATTTTACATTGAAAACAATGGGAAACATATACTCAGCGAATCTACTCGCTGCACTTAACCTCGACTTCGACGCCGTGGGCAAGAATCCGGTCTACTTTATCTTACCTGACACCTCCCATCAATGCACATGTCCAAACTGCCTGCCCTGCACCTGGTGCCATCGGAGACCCTCGCAGCAAGCACCGCCACCACTACTCGATCGTCGTCATCCAGAGAAACGGTCTGCGAAAAAGGAAAAAGAGGTTACTACATTATTCCACATCGGTTCAATATAATACATCTATTTATTTAAAAACTTTTTTGTCCACAAATTATATATAAGGGTACAAAAGGCGGACTTAACGCTAAAAGCATTCTCTACCAGTCAACCTTCGGGACAAGTAGAAAATCACGAATGTATTATAAGTATGAAAGTGTGTATGTTTTTTTTTCATATGCGAGGGGGGCAAACGAGGTTGTGGATCACCAGGTGGAAAGCAATCTTCACCGCCCATAGATATGAGCAACACCAAGGGGTCGCCAATCCGTTGCCAACCTATTAAGGAAAATAAAGACTTTATTCTTGAAGGCTCCCATGACGTAATTGTTCGGAAATACCGCTGAGGGAAGTTGATTCCACAGTTTCACCGTTCGAAGTATACGCAGACTCTAAAATATCTTCTTATTATTCTATGTGAAAAGTATCCCCGATGCTTTCATCCACAATGAATGAGCCCTGCGGCACACCAGCATCAATGTCCATGCTGATGGGGCAACTACAGCCTTTATGTCTACTGTATTACTGATATGGATAATGGACTATGGATATACTACAGGACAAAAAGAGCCTACAGTTGCGGTACCCATCATGGAGGTTGGGGAGTGGTGTTAGGGCCCCGATGCTTGGGAAACCGAGCGTCAGTTCGCTTGAGCTACTCGACCTAAGAGTACCTAAGTAGTCTGCGTCCAGATGAAAGAGGAGTAAGACCTGCTACCAATCTGCTTGCGTGCTCGGTTGGTTTACCGCTTTGGAGCGCAAGAGCTGTGCGGGTAAAGGTCCTCTCGTCTGGTTAGTTAACTAGGCGAGAGACTCACAATCCTGTGATATAATCGAAATAAAATAAAAAAGAGGCTTAGGTTAGGTTAGGTTAGGTTAGGTTAGGTTACCCTAAGCCTCTTTTGCCGCCGTTGCTGGACAAGAAGTTAGCAAGCAACGTATTTGCACGAACCCCAAGGAAGACCGTACGATGGCAACGTAAAATTATATATTTACCCGAATAAATCTAAGTAATATAACATTTAGTGAATAAACAAGAAAGTCTCTGAATTAAGGATCAAGTTCCCGAAGCTCACAGAACTAGGTTTAAGACGATACGTGAACGTCATCTCATTAAAGAACCTTACATTGAAACCTTTTGCTTAGACACTGTTTCCATTGTGTTGGAACTTAAAAGAGACAAGAATGACATAAAATTTAAGGCAGCTTGCTATTAAAAAATCTTTGCCATTATAAATGTGTGTAAAATGGATAAAAAAAAAACACGCGTGCCATAATAATGTGTAGGGCATGAACATTATTATGGCAGGCGTGTTTTTTTTATTCATTTTACAATCAGAAAAATTAAGACATGGAGTGTATCAAAATCAGCTATTTAATTTTTAACGAACCAACGAATATTTTGATTCGAAAAATAGATCTTACATTTAAGTTATTGACAATAATCTTTGGCTTAGTCGGTATAGCTCCATACCAACTGTGGAATGAACTGCCTGTCGAGGTTTTCTCAGGAGACTATAGCATGGGGTTCTTCAAAAAGGGCGTGAAGAGGTTTTTACAGGGTCGACAACGCGCGTGTGATGCCCCTGGTGTTACATGCGTTCATAGTAACTGCTTTCCATCAGGTGGGCCGTATGCTTGTTTTACACATATGTATAAAAAAAAATATCACGATTATATCAGATAAGCTAAATACAAGTATACCATAAATCTAAGTGGAAGTTTGACTTTCGTTATCAAAAAAGAATCGGCTTCAGTTTAGCCGGTAGGACTCTTAGTGGTCGAATGGCTATCAATGGCTGCATTAGACAAAAATTTGTGTGCACGAACAAACATGTCTGTGTGTCTTGGTCTGGGTGTTTTCTATACATTATAAGTAGGTATTTATACAAAAAAAAAATGTATTTAAGTACATATATCAGTTGTCTAGTACCCATAGTACAAGCTCTGCGCTTAATTTGGGACTACATGGCGGTGTGTAAATTGGCAAGAAATATTGATTTATTTATTTAATAACTAAATTAAATAAAAAAAAAGACGTGTGGCACTCGGGGACTGCCGCGGTAAAGTTATTGCATAGCATTTTGTATCATCGCACGCACACAACGCCGTGTCGAAGACTGCCGAACTGAAACGACGTTAGACGATGCACGGCCTTCAAGCCACACCTCCTTGCCCGTCGGAGTGGGGAGCGTGAGGTTTTTTCGTTACGGAATTTCTGGATTCGGTCCCCGCGCTCAAGGCCCGCGATAGAAGCTATGCAATAGCTTAAAACAACTTTTTTATTGTTTATGATTAGCACTAACGTCGTAGTGTAACTTTACTTGCTTCTTTCCACATTAGAGGCAAGTAGAACGCGTGTCTAAGTAAAAACATCTAAACCCTGAATACATTACTTTTTGGTATGTATTATATAATGTCGCAGCCAATTGGTAGAACCGTCACATTACAAAACGGCTAACTTTAAGCAGATTGCATTTAAATTATCTTTTGGTTAGGTTTGTATTATTATAATCGTAATTTGAAATAGCCAAGCTATTTGATTCTATTATTATAGTATTCTTGGTGATACACCATCAGGTAACAATTCGGTCGTGTAATCATTATGATAAAAAGGCGGATTGAAATAATGGCTCCGTCATTTTTTAAAACAGCTAGACGTTATGTAATGCGGCGGATTTTACGAATTGGCTGCGACATATACATCAGCATTTTTTTTTATACTACGTCGCGTCGGTTGGCAGGCAAGCATACGGCCCGCCTGATGTGAAGCGGTTACCGTAACCGTAAGCTCGCAACATAATATATCACTTGCGCGCCGCCACCCCCGCTGCCAACGCAGCATCTCCTTCTTTTCTGGTGACCTCACTCACTCGCATGAACACAACAACCCTCAAGGGAATTGTTATTTGGCTATATATTGCATATTGACAATGATATTTCAGATTTCTCCTTTACCATCAAACCTTCGAGATACAATGGAAACACGCCCCTAGGGATTACTTTGTAAGCCCATCTCAATATTCATCGATCAATACAGCTTGAATTTTATATGCTGGACAACAAAGACGTAGAAATGAAGGGATTTTAGTGTATTGCCTCGTGTGAGATGCTATTTTAGTATATTGCAATTCATGTTGAACTACTTTACAAATAACCTTTATAAACCATTGGGATTCTTGGAGTTGAAATCTCCAGCGACGTCCAGTTTCGTTGTCACCTGGAGGGGAAGGTCAAGCTGGCGTCGAAGAAACTAGGTGTGCTCAATAGGGCCAAGCAGTACTTCAATCCGCGGCAAAGGCTTCTGCTCTACAAAGCTCAAGTACGGCCGCATATGGAGTACTGTTGCCATCTGTGGGCGGGAGCGCCTAGATACCAGCTTGCACCTTGTGACTCGATTCAGAGGCGTGCTGTGAGGATTGTTGACGATCCCAAACTGACAGACGGTTTAGAACCCTTAAGTCTGAGGAGAGATTTTGCGTCCCTTTGTGTGTTCTACCGTCTGTACAATGGGGTGTGTTCAGAGGAGTTGTTTGACATGATGCCAACGGCCTCCTTCTACAGTCGCACCGCTCGCCATCGACAGGGAATTCATCCTCACACATTGGAGCCTAAGTGGTCACGTACTGTGCGGTTCCAGAGAAGTTTTCTCACGCGTACTGTCAAGCTGTGGAATGAACTGCCTGTCGAGGTTTTCTCAGGGGACTACAACATGGGGTTCTTCAAAAAGGGCGTGAAGAGGTTTTTACAGGGTCGGCAACGCGCGTGTGATGCCTCTGGTGTTACAGGCGTTCATAGGCTACGGTAACTGCTTTCCATCAGGCGGGCCGTATGCTTGTTTGCCACACTGGTGGTATAAAAAAAATAAAAAAATAACTTTAAAAGGGGAGACAGTAATTTGACTATGTCATACCCTGGCATATGCGTATATACCCCACGCATTAGCCATTCGGGAAGTTTATACCCGACATGTCGTGACGACACGTCTGGTATTTTTTTTTATATGAGAGGCGGGCAAGCGAGCATGTGGATCACCCGATGGAAAGCAATCACTACCGCCCATAGAAATTAACAAAACCAAGGGGTCGCCGATCCTTTGCCAGCCTTAAGGGAAATATTGACTCTGTTCTTGAAGGGTCACATGCCGCATTTATTTGGGAATAATGCTGAGGAGAGTTGATTCCACAACTTCAAAGTTCGTGGTACAAAGTGTTTTTTTTTAACACGTCGGGTGGCAGACAAGCATACGGCCCGCCTGACGTGAAGCGGTTACTGTAGCCATATTAACGCTTGCAACATAAAATATTGCTCGCGCGCCGCCACCCCCGCTGCCAACGCAGCATCTCCTTCCTTTCTTTTTGTTGACCTCACTCACTCGCAGGAACACAACAATCCTCAAGGGAATTGTTATTTGGCTGCGGTATTCTGTGAGGTGGAGGTACATTCTCCAGTCGGATAGCCTACCACTCTTTTCGCCAGAGCTTCGTTTGTCTGTCAGCAGGGTGCACCACGTGCAAGTGAAGTTGGCTTTAGTTCAAAGATCTTGATGAACCACTTACATCCCTCAGAATCAGCAGTAACGTGTCTTATAAAGCGTACTGTATTAGATAGCAATTACCTACAGCAGAATGACTTTAAAAGGGTAGATACTCTATAGGGTAAGTAAGGGTAAGTAGTAAATTTGACTATGTCATACCCCGGCATATTTAATAAATAAATAAATAAATAAGCATTGTCAGACAAATTACACAGCGCCATCTAGCCCCAAAGTAAGCGAAGCTTGTGTTATGGGTACTAGACAACTGATAAACATACGTAAATACATTTTTTTTTGTAAATACATAGATACATAGAAAAAACCCAGACTAAGACAAACAGACATGTTCATGCACACAAATGTGTGTCCTATGTGGGAATCGAACCCACGAGCGTTGATGTCGAAGCTGCGTCATTGACCGCTACGCCACAGAGCTCGTCATATTTGTATATACCCGACGCATTACTCGTAATCACTCGGGAGGTTTCGGCAGGCATTCGGGCGCTCGTATTTACCCGACATGTCGTGTCATGACGACACGTCTGGTCATTACGACAAAATAATTTGTTGCCTTCTATTCGTGAGGTTATTTAAATTTAGTCATTATCTCTCTCTAAAAGCAATGTCAATTAAAATTTTCAACAAGCTACCTGAAGAAATTAAGAATTTAACGAGCAATAAATTAAATAACGCCTTGTGTAAATTTCTTCTTGAAAAAAGCTATTACTCAATAAATGAATTTCTGCAAGATTCAATTAAATAAATACATATAACAAATTGACATTAACTTTATATTTAATAATCGAACAAATGATGACTTATATAATAATATGCATAACTGATTAAAAATAATTTAAGATTAAATATTCAGACAATTGTAATTTAATAATATTTGCATGCTATTCAAGTAACAGATGAAGGAAGCTATGTATTTATCTCATAAGACCACTTTGTACCTTTATCTGAGCAAATAAAGACTTCGTTCATTCATTCATTCATTCAAGTCGAGCCTTGGTCGCTTCGCTCACTCGACTTTTGATGATCACAAGCATATCCTAACCTAACCCAAAGTATATCTTAAACTAAGATTTATTGTTTATTTTGCCGCCGAAACTTTTTAATCTTCTGATTTTGAGCGGTCGTAAATAACGGACATTTCTCTAAGGGATCGAATCCGGAATGAATAAATTCGACGGAGAACTGAAGTTGTCGACATTTCAGAGTCAGCAGGCTGAAGGGGCAGTAGACCTGCCACATCTACCAAGTCAGCGATGGCAGATTAGGGAGGAAAGTCCTAGAGTGGAGACTTCGTATGGGGCGACGAAGCATTGGGCGTCCCCATTCTAGATGGCCGGATGACCTCAAGGGAACCACTAGAATTTTATGTAGAAATAGTTATCAACTTACTGGTTCTGGTCTCTGGCCAGAATGCTGTGGAGTACCCCGGCAGGTCAGAGCACAAGGTTCAGCATCGTCCCGGTGTGCTCGCCAGTGGAACAGCTCGCCTCCGTACGGCGTGCCGTCGTGGGCACTGCACTGCTGTTCACGCCAGATGTCATCTTCCAGAAGAGAGACGTTTGCGCGGCATGGCTGTGAAAAAACATATTATTTGTGAATGTTTGGAAGTTTCCCTAAGTTTTGTTGAAGTAAAATCTAGTCCTAACTGAAAATCAGTGCCGAGTCTGCTGCAGTTTTCGGTCTTTATGCTGAGTTGGAATCATTTTTTCTTTCTAGTGACCTCACTCACTCGCAGGAACACAACAACCCTCAGGAGAATTGTTATTTGGCTGCGGTATTCTGTGTGGTGCAGATACTTCCCCAGTCAGGCAGCTTAGAAATACGCTATAATATACGACCCGTCTTGATGGTAAGAAGTCAACGCAATTTATGGACGCTTGCGGCACCAGAGACATTACTCACGCGTTGCCGACCCTGTAAAAACTTTTTTACGCCTTTCTTGAAGAACCCCATACTGTTTCCTGGGAAAACCTTGGCAGTTCGTTCCACAACTCGAAAGTTCGTGGTAGAATACTCCTCTGGATCCGTACAGTATGTATCCTTTCTGTCGTCAACCCTTATTCATCCCAGTGCTGGGATGCGGGTCTCCCCTCAATCGAACTGGTTTCACCACGCTGCCCAACTGCAGGTTGGCGGAGGCCAGTGTCCAGTGTTTTCAAGCCGCCTAAACTTAAACTTGGCTAAACGACTGTAGACGGAGGAACTTGACATAAATAAACCCATGCATAGACAGGCTGCGGCCGACGTTGCTTAACTCGCGTGTTCGATCCATCGGGCTCCTCACCCTCTTCCTGGCTGTATTTCGTCAAATTTATTTCTAAGCATTTAACAAACCATCCTATATTTAAACTGATTATGTTTCTTTCAATCGTACAAATTCAAATAATCTCATCAAAACAGGTTCACGTTATTATTGCTCTCGGGGGCAATTGTTTGTTATTTGCTTGTAATTTTTAGTATTCAAAGGAAATCTTGAAAAAATGTTATCTGAAAATTAAACGTTGGTTTATATTAAAGTTCCTTTGTACGTCTCTGAAACGTTGTACGAAAATACTTTCGTTGCTGAACAAATTATTTTTTTATTATTTTTGATATCTTAAGGCGACGCTTTGGTGAGTTTGAATCTAGATTTTTCTCAGTAATTAAAAATTACGGTCCAAGAAGCGTCGGGCCCTCTCCAGATGGACCTCAAAAAGTTGCTGGTAGCGATTGGATGCGGAAAGCGGAGGATCGCACATGGTGGAAAGATTGGGAAAGGCATATAACCAGCAGTGGGTAGATACAGGCTGATGATGTTGATTTACAAACCATATGAGTGTAATTTTTGACTACATTTTGTAATGAGCTCAATCCTGTCAGTTGTTAATGTGAATTACACGAATTGTTAATGATTTGTATTTTGTAGGCATACAGGACAGAAGAATTCCTCTAAATTTTCTATACTGGATAGTTAAAGTTAAAGAGTAACATAAAGCAGGTCCAAGCACATACTTCAAACGTAACGAAGAATCCTAAGTCTGTGCTTCAAAACTTTTTATCAAAAAATTAAACCGGCGAAAAAAATGAAAAGAAAAAAATAATTAAACTTTGTTCTTATTGACCTTTTGAGTCGACTTAAGAGCCTCCTCCAATTTTTCGTCTTTTAAAAATGACAATTTGATATTTTCAAAATCTATATATATAAAAGAAAGTCGTGTTTGTTACAACACTTATAACTCGAGAACGGCTGAACCGATTGCCATGGTTTTTGATTTGTTGGATTTGTCTCCGTCCAGAATAGCAGAATAACTATTAAAAACATTGGAAAATTTACGAAAAAAATAAAATAAAAGAAAAATCATTTTTCCATACAAAATGTTCGTGGATGTCGGACCTGTCAAACGTGACGTTAACGTGCGTACGTCAAATGTATGCGTGCGTTCAGAAATGTACATCAAGCTCATTTAATATAGAACAAATTTAGATTACAAACATAGGTCAACTCTATTGGTTTCATTTTTACGTCTTGAAAGTTGTCTGTAATTTGTTTTGAAAACAGTTTTGTGGATTGAAATATTTTTGGTTGTCAGTTGGTACTTTTTTTGTGACGTATAATGTACTGAACTTAATATTTACCCACTGCTGGGTTACGGGTCTCCCCTCAACCGAAGAAGTTTAGAGAATGCTCCATCACGCTGCTCAACTGCGGGTTGGCGGAGGCCAGTGATTTCAAACAGCCTAAAGGCCGCTAACTTGACTTAATGACTGACATCTAATGATAACAACCAGGATCGACGGCTTAAGGTGCCTTCTGAAACACGGAGGAGCTCGAGATAATTTAATGATAACAACCGGGACCGACGGCTTAACGTACCTTACGAAGCACGGAGGAGCTCGAGATAATCTAATGATAACAACCCGGACCGACAGCTTAACGTGCTTTCCGAAGCACGGAGGAGCTCCAAATAAATATAAACTCACCCATGAACAGGCTACGGTTGACGTTGATTAACTTGCGTGTACAATTATACTGACACGCGCAATGACGCCATCGTGGCTCTCTATTATTTTTTATTATTCATTGTATAAATTTCAAGAAATCATAATTTTTGTTTAGCTAATATTTATACCACAACATTAATTGACTATTAGGCGGTACGAAGTTCGCCGGGCCAGCTAGTAGTTTATAAATTATCTTCATGAAAATAAAACTACTTAGTACTATTACTTACTGTGATAAAACTAACAGCAGGCTGAGATGTTGTAGATAATCTTTTTCAGTGTGTTCACGTTCTTTTCCTTTCTTTGCGTGTATATATTAGTAGATATTGAGTTTCATTTTCATTTATTTACTCGTGGAACAATATTACAAGTGTATTCGAATATTATAGCTTATAATCTAATATTGACTTAAAATAATTAAATATGTCACATATACAAAATAAGTCAGTACCTTAGCTACTATCTGTAACACCCTGCGTTGTCCAGACTATCCCTCACACAGAACAGCACTTTTAGTAAAGTTTTGTAGCTAATTTCTTCTCATGTAATCTTCGCGTATGGCCCGTTTATGTATTAAATGTGATACAGAGCCCGTTTTTATTTAAAATAATAGATATCTTCAATATGGAATATTACGTTCATCAATGCGTCACTTTAAGACAAGTAATCGTGTTTAGGATTCCGAAACTCATGAATGGAAAGATAAAGTATATATTGAATTATATGTATCGTAACTATTTATTTTATTTGGAAGCATACACTAATGTTTTCATAATAAAATAAAATTATATCAAGACAAAAATTATATTAGACCAAGACAAACAGACATGTCTGTTTGTCTTGGTCTGGGTGTTTTTAATGTCTTATATGCATGAATTAAAAAAAAATGTATTTATCTATAATATCAGTTATCAGTATATCAGTTATAGTACCCATTAGTACAAGCATTGCTTATTTTGGGCGTTTGGGGCTGGATTGTAATTTGTCCAGAAATATTTATTTATTTATCTAATGACAACAGCCGGGACCGACGGGACGGGACGTGCCCTATATTGAGAGACATAAATAACCCATCCATCGGCAGGCTGCGGTCAGCGTTTGTTAACTTGTGTGTTCGGTTAGACTGACTCGCGTAACGACGCCATCGAGCTCCTCTATTATTCATTCGTTGTTATTTATTGTCATTTACTTTTTAAATTAATCATAATTAAGAGTCGGAATCGGTTTAGTGGCTTTTAAAATATTTAAAACTAGCTGTCCCGGCGAACTTCGTACCGCCTAACAATCAATGAATGTTGTGGTACATATTAGCTGAACTAAATTTATGATTTTATGGAATTAAAACAATGAATAGTAGAAAATAATAGAGAAGCTCGATGGCGTCATTGCGCGTGCCAGTCTAATTGAACACGCAAGTTAAGCAACGTCGACCGTAGCCTGTACACGGATGGGTTTATATTACCTCGAGCTCCTCCGTGATTCGAAATACACGTTAAGCCGTCGGTCCCGGTTGTTATCATTAGCTCATCTTGAGCTCCTCCGTGCTTCGGAAGGCACGTTAAGCCGTCGGTCCCGGTTGTTATCATTAGCTCATCTTGAGCTCCTCCGTGCTTCGGAAGGCACGTTAAGCCGTCGGTCCCGGTTGTTATCATTAGCTCATCTTGAGCTCCTCCGTGCTTCGGAAGGCACGTTAAGCCGTCGGTCCCGGTTGTTATCATTAGCTCATCTTGAGCTCCTACGTGCTTCGGAAGGCACGTTAAGCCGTCGGTCCCGGTTGTTATCATTAGCTCATCTTGAGCTCCTCCGTGCTTCGGAAGGCACGTTAAGCTGTCGGTCCCGGTTGTTATCATTTAATGACAGTCGTTAAGTTAAGTCAGCGGCCTTTAGGCGGTTCGAAAACACTGGCCTCCGCCAACCCGCAGTTGAGCAGCGTGTTGGAGTACGCTCTAAACCCCTTCGGTTGAGGGAAGACCCGTATCCATAAAAACTGAAGATTTCATAAAAATAAAGATATCCTTATTGTTATTTTTAAAAAAAAAAAACGTTTTGTTTTATTTTTTTTAGTTTTGAAATAGGTTTTATCATTTTGGTGATTTGTAATTGTCATTTCTTTTGATGTTTACTCTGATTTGATTCTTGCGCTCGAACCCCATGGGAAAAGCGCTTTCACCCCTATCGATTTGACATTTTTAAATTTTCATAACAAATCACAGACAACTTTCAATATTTTTAAAATATTCAATAACATATTAATAAATATTCCAATCCTTTTTAACTGGCACTATTTGTGTGGAAAAACGTTTTTTCTTTTATTTAATTCTTTCGTCAATTTTTCAATGTTTTTAATACTTTCCCGACCAAGACACGACATTATTTTATATATTATATAGATTTATGGAGCATGATTTAAATTTCTGAACGCACGCATAAATATTTTAGAACCAATAAATATTTAAATCCACAAAACTGTTTTCAAAACAAATCACAGCCAACTTTCAAGACGTAAAAATGAGACCAATAGAGTTAACATTTGTTTTTAATCTATGACATTTGTTCTATAATGAGCTTAATATACATTTCTGAACGCACGCATTTGGCGTACGCACGTACGACAACGTCACATTTGACAGCTACGACAACCAAAGAGAATGTAACCACTACGTTTTAAGAGACGGATGTGCCATACAAATAGCGTAAATTCTAAATGTATGAAACGGGAGCGAAAACAATCAGAATTTGTACCAAATTCGCTTCCGATTCATAGAGTCGTTTTTTTACCTTGAGTTGCGCCAGGCTGACGACAACCACGGACATTTTGTATGGGAAAATGTTTTTTCTTTTATTTTATTTTTTCGAGAATTTTCCAATGTTTTTAAGAGTTATTGTGCTATTCGGGACGGAAACAAATCCAACAAATCAAAAACCATGGCAATCGGTCCAGCCGTTCTCGAGTTATAAGTGTTGTAACAAACACGACTTTCTTTTATATATATAGATTGGGAGGTGTCAGTTCTACAAACTAGACGTTTATACCTAGACTAGTACTGCTAGTACCTCGGGGAGGTAGTTAAAAACATCCGACGCCTCATGTTTCTCATTAACACAATGAATCTCTCAAATGTGTTCGTAAAAAAAGTCTCATTTTTATTAGTTACATTTGTAAGCTCGATGAAATATAAATATATCTATTTTACTTGGTCATTGCATTACGCCTGAACTGATGGAACAATTTTGCTAATTCTTTTTACCTATATTGTATTTATTATTGTCTGCAGAAGGTTCTTATGAAAGAAAACAATAAGAAAGTTGAGCAGAAAATTAGAAAATTTAAGAAAACCGAACGACCATAATTAACTTTTCTAATGTAACTTAATGTCGTTTGACAAATCTGTCAGTAATTTGACAGACTGCGCGAAACATTGCTAAGAAGACAGGACAACGTTTGTCGGCTCAGCTAGTATATAATAAAATATATAAGAATATATAAATATAAATATTGTCAGACAAATTACACAGCGCCATCTAGCCCCAAAGTAAGCGAAGCTTGTGTTATGGGTACTAGACAACTGATAAACATACGTAAATACATTTTTTTTTGTAAATACATACTTATGATACATAGAAAACACCCAGACTAAGACAAACAGACATGTTCATGCACACAAATGTTTGTCTTATGTGGGAATCGAACCCACGAGCGTTGGTGTCGAAGCCGCGTCATTGACCGCTACGCCACCGAGCTCGTCAAAAAAAAAGAATAAAATATTGCTACTTACAAATGTTGTACAAATGTTGTAAGCAGCAATATTTTATTCTTTTTCAAACATAACTAAGTATACGTTCATCATCAATTCATTCTGACAGTTACCCTTTATGAATCTCAGTACCACTCTCAACCGCCACTCACACCGTAGTCAATTTGCATTCCCTGAAATGGATATAGTCCGAGTCACTTATGAATTTAATCGTCTTCTCGAGTTCTTTCGTGGAAAGGGGGGAAACGGGTCGACGTCGGGCGAGAAGGGGGGCAAAAGGGATGGAGATCGCTGCCTGAATGACAAGAAGAAATTTTATTTGCCTTTACTTTATTGACTGCCAATGCTTTTAAATCTGATTGGGCTGTTTTGTTTTTGTGCGTGATATTTTTTATTCCTCCCTTTTGGCGTAAAATTGTTTTCTTTTGTATGTAAATTGGATTATTATCTGAGCGTTGAAAGAAATTCAGTTAAATGTTTTTCATTTTATTTATTTTTATTGTGAAAATGTACGCTTACAGATTTTTAAATATATTTGACTAGCTTTATTGAATATTTAAAAATCTGTATGCTGTCTGAATTAGCCTCGGATTCTTCACATGACGGCGCATGGCAGGAAAAACGTATGCTTTCTTTGGATTCAAGTTATCTTCACATCAAACTGTGCAAAAATCGGTTCAACATTTTCAAAGATCTGGTTTGGATACTAAAATCTCTTACAAGAGCAAGAGACGACCAAAGCAGCCACGACAGTCGCATGCATCTACTAACGGTAGTCGGTGGGCGCCGGCCGGCAGTAGTTTACATGAACCAATTGGTGGCGGAAGCACGCCAAGTAGTGTAGATCAAGTTGATTTTGATTGCACAAATTACGCGTTTTGATATATATCAAAACGCGTAACTTGTGCGAGCGTGCGAGCGCGCGTGCGTGTGTGCGTGCGTCTCTCTCTCTCTCTCTCTCTGTGTGTGTTTGTGTGGTGTGTGTGTGTGTGTGTGTGTGTACGTGCGTGCGTGTGTGTTTGTGTGCATGTGGTATCGTGACTCCCGAAGGAATAAACCTATTTACTCTTTTTATTTGAAAGATGAATTAGTTGGGAATATTCTTAGCTATGTTTGATGAAAATCGGTCTAAGATGGCCGCTGCCATAAAATGATGGATTACATAGGTTTTCACAACCCCTTCAATATGGGTATCAAATGAAAGGGCTTCATTAATAGACTACTATATACTATTATGAATTTTAAATCCAAAATGGCCGCCATCACAAAGTGACGAATTAAATATATATTTTTCACAACTCCCTCAATATGGGTATCAAATGAGAGGACTTGACCAGACCCAGGCCGGGGGGATTTTTAAATTTTTAATTTAATTGTCTTGTTAATATTACTAACAATAGGTTAAGTTAATACTGTTAATAATATTTATTATTGATCTTTGTTGGTCGAAATTAAAGTTTTTTTTTTATATTTTAATAAATGTAGGTAGCAAAGAATTTTAAGCTAAGTCACTCACTGGCCACAACATTTGAGCTAAGCGTGAGTAACAAACTTTTCACTTCAAATAGTAAACTGAACTTAGAGTAGGTATATTGGGACGGGGGACCACCACACATTCCCATTACTTTGTCTCCTGTGTAGCCAGGATTAACCATGACCACCAAAAGAGGCAATGAACAATGAAGTCCATTGCCGTCCCGAGGGTAAGATTACAGTTGCCTTGGAACTCACAACGAATTTAATTAGAAGAAATTAGTAGGAGTAGGAAGCTCTTGGATGTTAACTTCCACTCTTAGCAATGTGAGAGACAGCAATATGGCAATAAAACATTGAGTTTTGTTACCTAACACATCGATTCCAATAATATGAATTGAAAAATCGTCTGAACGCTTGGTAATTCTCCCTTGTTGTTACCAAATCAGAATAGTATATCCCGGATGCGACGTGCAAAGAATTCAACATGTCGTCCCGCTCCCGCCGCCCAAGATCACTCTCCCAGAGAACATGGTGTGATGTTTGATCGAATTCATGATTTGCAGTAGAACTTAGAACATAATAAATTATAATCATCATTTCCCCCTACATTGGTAGTTCCACTGCGCGACCTGAACTAAAACAATAGAAGCAACTCACAACAGAACCATTATAAACTGAGTTTAACAATGTGATTCTCAATATAACGAGTTGGTAACTATCTTGCAAACGCAAACTTATATTGGATTTCGCTTCAATCACACCGACATGTAATGCGAGAGAATCAACGTATATTTTCAAACATTGGGAAAGCTATTTGATATGGTATTAGAAGAGGAAGGTGACATGCTTTCATATTGCGCGACGTTTACGGCATCCGTTTTGGGGTGAATGTGGTTCATCAACATCTTTGAACCAAAGCCAACTTCACCTGCACGTGGTGCACTTTCCTGACTGTCAAACGAAGCTCTGGCAAAAAGAGAGGTAGGGCATAGCGTATTTTTTATAGCTGCTCGTCTGAGGAAGTACCTTCACCTCACAGAATACCGCAGTCAAATAACAATTCCCTTGCGGGTTGTTATTTGCCTGCGGTATTCTGTGAGGTGTGAGGTGGAGGTACTGTGCGGGTTGTTGTGTTCCTGCGAGTGAGTGAGGTCACCAGAAAGAAAGGAAGGAGTTATTGGTTGGCAACTAATCGCCGATCCCTTGGTGTTGCTGATCTCCATGAGCGGTGGTGCACATGTTCGTTTGCGCCCCTCTTATATTAAAAAAAAAATGTATTGGAAAAGGAAATTGACACACTTTCATATTGCACGTTTACGGCCTCCGTGTACTAGGCGACTATCGCTACCGACAGTAGCTGCGACCATGGTCGCGGTCACTGTAGGCTAGAGCGCGGAGGCCGTTAGAAGTGTTTCGCTTGAACTGACAGATACATTCGTGACGTAGTGATTCACCTATATTAAATTCACTGCTAAGAAAACCCCATTTGCTGTGGCTCCACACTTCGAAAACACACCCCTCACCATCAACAATAGCATTGGTATTCTAGGAGTTGACATCTCTAGCGACGTCCAGTTTCGATGTCATCTGGAGGGGAAGGTCAAGCTGGCATCGAAGAAACTAGGTGTGCTCAACAGGGCGAAAGAGTAATTCAACCCGCGGCAAAGACTTATGCTTTACAAAGCTCAAGTACGGCCGCATATGGAGTACTGTTGCCATCTATGGGCGGGAGCGCCTAGATACCAGCTTGCACCTTGTGACTCGATTCAAAGGCGTGCTGTGAGGATTGTTGACGATCCCAAACTAATAGACGGTTTAGAACCTTTAAGTCTGAGAAGAGATTTTGCGTCCCTTTGTGTGTTCTACCGTTTGTACAATGGGGTGTGTTCAGAGGAATTGTTTGACATCATGCCCACGGCCTCCTTCTACTATTAGTAATTCATCCTCACACATTAGAACTGAAGTGGTTACGTACTGTGCGGTTCCAGAGAAGTTTTCTTCCACGTACTATCAAGCTGTGGAATGAACTGCCTGTTGAGGTTTTCCCAGGAGACTACAGCATGGGGTTCTTCAAAAAGGGCGTAAAGAGTTTTACAGGCTCGGCAACGCGCATGTGATGCCACTGGTGTTACAGGCGTCCATAGGCTACGGTATCTGCTTTCCATCAGGCGGACCGTATGCTTGTTTGTCACCTTAGTGGATAAAGAAAATGCGTCAGATATCAAAGTCAAAGTCAAAGTCAAAATTCTTTATTCTGTGGGCCCTCGCGGGCACTTAGACACGTCTTTTACAATTAGGTATATTTTTTATCTACCAGCATTTCGGAATGACCATTGACGAGAAGAAATGCCGAAAGAAACTCTGTCAATATAGGTCTTTTTTTTTAAATAGCCATACAATATTATCATAATACAATAAAAAGAATGTCAATGTACAATAAAAAAAATGGTATGTCAACCAAAATAAGAGAGAAAATAAAAAATAAGTAAAATAAAATAGTAAAAAAAATAAAAATATAAAAAATCATAGTATAGAGTGTATATACATATTGTATAAAGTCTAAATATGTATATCCACAATACTACTTGTAAAGATAAGACGCCTGTGCTTCACATCCTGTGCCGAGAATTTGCCATACATTTTTATCATTAAGGTAATCGTCGGTCCTGTAGTAAGCCTTTTTACATAATGTGGTCTTAATAAGCTGTTTGAATTTAGTGTCGGGTAAAATCAGGACCGATTCCGGCAACTTATTGTAGTAGCGGATGCAGTTTACGACAAACGAATTATTGACCTTCCCCAGTCTATGTTTTGGAATAACCAATTTGTTTTTGTTCCGCAAGTTGACATTAGTTATATCACATACTTTTGTAAAATTCGAAATATTTTTACGGACGTACATAATATTTACATAAATATAAGGTCCTAACTTATTAATTGACAATACTGAATTGAGGATGCGTATTGCTTAAATACATCACATTACTAATGGAATTTCACGGCTAGCAATTATTATTTTTTTATTTTAAGAAAAAATAAATTATCATTTTAATCAAATAAATACCATATACTGAACGCTTTAGTGAAGAAAAGTGTTTGTATAACAAAATTTATTTATCATTAAAACATGTTTAAAATGTTCTTTTTTATCTTTACATAAAACCGTCCTTGTTCACGAGTTCATACCAGTGCAAATGTTGGTAGTATCATGTGCGCATGTGCAGTCTACCTACCATTCATGCTTGCGCGCTGCGCGAACGGCGAAAGACAATCAGTCGCCGCTAAACTGAGTTTGTGAGCGCACGCGTGTTTTCTGCATTACCGGCCGGCGCCGCTACCGCCCGACAACGTAGTGCTCTTGCTCGTACGTTTTAGTTTTAGTGTGATTTGTTCAAATTTGCCATGCCAAACCGACGTTACACCAACCAGGAATACCTGGCAATGGTAATTGCGTACCGTGATAGTGAAGTGATAGTGGGGAGATTGTTCTGCAAGCGTAGAATCTACTAGAGCGAAGGCTCGGAACACGTGTCAGCAGGAACACGATTCTCACAGCTGTTTACCCTTCCGAGAACATGGACGGTTCGACCAACCTGCGGTGGACGCTGGTAGGACTCGATATCCTGCTGTCTTGAGGAGGAAATATTGGACTTTTTTAGTCAGCATCCGATGGCAAGTACCTCTGACGTATCTACATATCAGCTGCGATTGCGAGTTCTCGACATTTCAATCTACGCTATTGAATTGAGACCTCATTAGATCGAAAGAAAAAATAAATACTGTACCGTTGGTCTCGATATACCCTACATCTTGCCAAAACCGCGTCTGTTTATCAGCTGGCTGCACCACGTGCACTAAAGATCAGCTTTAACCCTAGTAGGTAATTGGTAGTGCATTGATAATAATGATACTAATGGCCGTTCGCTTATGAAAGACAGCTGTGAGGGCGATGACCTTGTGCTTCCGAGAAATCAACAGACATCGACTTCCGAGAAATCAACAGATTTGACGAGCTCGGTGGCGTAGTGGTCAATAACGCGGCTTCGACACCAACGCTCGCGGGTTCGATTCCCACATAGGACAAACATTTGTGTGCATGAACATGTCTGTTTGTCTTAGTCAGGGTGTTTTCTATGTATCATATGTATTTACAAAAAAAAAATGTATTTACGTATGTTTATCAGTTGTCTAGTACCCATAACACAAGCTTCGCTTACTTTGGGGCTAGATGGCGCTGTGTAGTTTGTCTGACAATATTTATTTATTTATTATTTATTTATTTATTTATTTATCGGCCGTTACGGCTGGCCCTCTACTTTACTTATTGGGGTATGTACGGAAGTTAGAAAGCTAGCTACATACCTATGCCGTCAACTCGTATATGGGCGATGACTTCTTTTATTTAAATACGGCGCGATTGAGTTTAGATGAAATTTTAGGTACCTAACAAGTATAATACTTGATCGAAGTACCTAACTAATTTTTTGACAAAGTTGTTATTATGATTTTAATGTTATTGAATGTTTCTTTTGAATCTTTTGCAACAATGAGTCTTGCGGCCCTATAAAAAAGTAAAGGGGTATGTTTGGCTTACCGCGATCTTTAGATCCAAAGCCTGCACGTGGTGCATCCTGCCGACTAGCGAAAGAGACTCTGGCGAAAGAGAGGTAGGGTAAAACGTATTTGTAAGTTGCCTGAGTGGGGAATACCTCTACATCACAGAACATCGCAGCTAATTTACAATTCCATTGAGGGTCTTGTGTTCCAGCGAGTGAGTGAGGTCACAAAAATGAAAGGAGTTGCTGCGTTGGTAGCGGGGTTGGCGGGGGCGCGCGAGCGTTGTTACCGTCGCGACCGTTAATACGACTACGGTAACTACTTCACATGGAACATGTCTCCAGACAAGCAGGGGAGAGTGACTAAAGGATTAGGGAGAACACAAAAGATCCATGAGGGTCGACGTGTCACCGGTGCTGCAGCACTGGACCCACTCTAAGATAACTACTTCACATCAGGCGGACTGTATACTTGTCTGCCACGCGACGTGGTATAAAAAAGTTAAAAAGAGAGGGAAAAACAGAGTTCAACGCTCGCACGCGTCACCGTAGCTGTCATATGTGGCAGTACTTGGTCTTATACGTATCGTCGTACCTAACTAGTCATTATTACAATTTCATTCTTACGCGTGATGGTAAATGCGTAAGGAAGCAAGTTAGAATATTTTTTCTTGGTATACAGAAAAATAATATCATTTTAAAAACATTTTTATTTATGCAAAATTTCATTCACAATACGATGTATACAAGCTATAGATGCCAACCATATAGTATTGTCAATTAAAAGGTTAGGACCTTATATATTGAGAAGCGACAGTGAGGATGTTTATCTCCTTAAATAACTCACGGAGTGAATCCCTAGAACCCAAATTGTAAATTGATCTAATGGCTCTCTTTTGTAATACAAAAATTTTATCAATGTCAGCTGCTTTACCCCAAAGCAATATGCCATATGACATAATGCTATGGAAATAACTAAAATAAACGAGCCTAGCAGTTGTCTCGTCCGCTATCTGTCTTATTCTCCTAACCGCATAAGCTGCGGAACTGAGTCTGCGAGCTAGTTTCGTTATATGAGGGCCCCATTGCAACTTTGAATCAATGGTAATACCAAGAAAAACAGTATCATTGTCATAAACTAGGGTGTTATCCTTTATGACTACATCAGCATGGACTTGCCTGACATTGGGTAACGTGAATTTAATACATTTAGTTTTGTATGAGTTAAGAAGGAGATTATTTGTAGTAAACCAGTTCAAAATTGCAGAGAGAGCATTATTAACATCATCAATTTTGTCTTTATACCTAGCAACTTTAAAAATAAGTGAGGTATCGTCGGCAAACAGTACTACGTTGGCAAATTTTTCTACCAAATCAGGCAAATCATTGATGTATACCAAGAATAAGAGAGGACCCAAAATTGAACCCTGGGGCACGCCCATTTTTACATCAAATGCATTTGATTTTGTGCCATTTACATCCACCGTTTGAGTTCTATTACTAAGGTATGATTCTACCATTTGCAGAGCCTTCTCTTTAATACCATAATGATTTAATTTGAGCAGCAGTGTCTGATGATCAACACAATCAAATGCTTTGGAGAGGTCGCAAAACACACCGATAGCGTCCTGAGACGTCTCAGGACGCTATCGGTGTGTTTTATCATAATATCTGCATCAGATAATATCATTGGTAATGATTATATTTGGCAGTGGAACAGTTTGTATGATAATATGTGAAACCTGAAGAAAGCAGCTGGATACGGAAAGCGGAGGATCGTATTTGGTGGAAAGCACTGGGAAGACTTATATCCAGCTTTGGGTAGATACAGGCTGTTGATGATGATGATGAGATACGGGATAGTCGCGCGTAATTTTTTTTTATTAAATACATTTGAACACGTAAACAATGCTCAGTAAACATGTGATCTATTTATCCATCAAGCTTCAAGAAAATCGGATCTACGGTTCGCGAGTAATTGTAAAATATTTATTGGCACTGAATGTTTTGATGATTGGCACTAAACCCACCTCACCTGCTGTGTGGTAGTGTGGTGCACCCTGCCGAATAACAAACGTGGCTCTTGCCAAGGAACATTTTTGTAAGTTTTCCGATTAGGGAAGTACCTCTGCCTCACAGTATACCGTAGCCAAATTACAATTCCTTGCGAGTGAGCGAGGTAAGCAGGAAAGAGATGCTGCTTTCGCAGGGGTGGCGGCCCGCAAGCAATATTTTTCATGTAGCGAGCGTTTATATGGCTACGGTAACCGCTTATAATCAGCTTTAGCAGCCTTAGCTTATCTACTATCCAACGTAGTATAAAAAAAAAATAGAAACTATTTTACGCAACCGAATTTGTGTATCTCAGTATCTAGCTAGTAATATTTTTCATATCATAGTATAAAAAAAAATAAAAAAAAATATAGTACATAATATAACGCACAAACTCAAAATTAAATCAGAATTTCTCTAAAGGATAAGGAGGAGGACGTATTCGGAACGAGGAAATTCCTTGGAGAATCCAAGTTTTTGGAGAAACATTGCTTGAAATCAGCAAGCTGAAATGGCAAGGGTCGCATCTACCGAGTCAGCCATGACAGATGAAGGTGGAAAATTTTAGAGCGAAGTCGGCATATGAGCAGAAACAGGGTTGAACCGAGAAAGAATTATAACGGTGTAATTGAGGTCACACGGCTCGATGTCAAAGCGCCCCTTTCGAACGCTTAACTATTAATCATAGGGCATTCTGTCTGTTGAAAGCTAAGTTTTCACCTAGTTCCGGGTGCAAGTTTACAGTCCGTGGTCACTGTTCTAAAGTTGCTTCTAAAGTTTTGGTCTTTGTGGAAATAATAGATAGTAGGTAATAGGAAGGTTTCAAAAGGATGACGCTTCATTTAAAACCTGTTTTCCGCATTCTCAAACTACAGGGTAATCATATCAATACATCAATACATATAATAAAACAGTAGGAACCGCGTGTCTGTACATTTGATAAAATTAACAAAAAATGGGTGTGGGCGATAAAAAAAAATTAACACGACACAAAAAAGACTTTTTTGATTTTTTTGTCTGTCTGTCTGTTTGTCTGTATGTACTCGCTAATCTTTAAAACTACTGAACAGATTTTTACGCGGTTTTCACTAAAAGATTAAGCTCATCCCTGAGCAACATATAGGCTTTGTTTGATGCAGAACCATAATGGTTCAGCTAAACTATAAGAAATATAAAAATGACGCCTTAGCAAAAGTTGTTAAGCCTGATAAGCATTTTTGTTGAGGTATAAAAATCCAAGATTTAGAACACCTGATGCAGAACCATAATGGTTCAGCTAAACTATAAAAAATATAATAATAACGCCTTAGCAAAAGTTGTTCAGCCTGATGAGCATAAATAGTTTAACAAAATAATATTGATTGTATTGTAAAAAAATAACCGCGCAGTGCTACTTTTATTCTTACCTGCTACAAGTTAGACGCAATAGTTTTATTTATTTACGTTATATATATTATATATATATAAAGTTATATATATAAAGGTAACGTGGTCTGTTTAGTCAGTTTTATATAGACGTGTACGCTAAAATTGAAATGGAACGATTGGTATATATTCGCACAAACCAGAAGAATGCGTGTATTTGCGGGACGCTATGTCAAGCAAGATTTTGTGACTCAAAGTCTTTTAAACAACGAGGGGAAACTGTTTTTCTTAGATGCTTCAGGAGGGACTGGAAAAACATACCTGACGAGAGCAATCCTCGCTGATATCAGGCGCCAAAATAATATCTCACAGCAGCATCGCCAGGTATTGCAGCCATAATATTACCTCTAGGCGGAAGGACGCAATTACAATGTTCAATATTCTACTCGATTTATACAGAACGGAAACACCGACATGCTTTGTGACACG
This sequence comes from Hypsopygia costalis, assembly GCA_937001555.2. Classification (NCBI taxonomy): domain Eukaryota; kingdom Metazoa; phylum Arthropoda; class Insecta; order Lepidoptera; family Pyralidae; genus Hypsopygia; species Hypsopygia costalis. Next base: position 17,990,143 of record OW443349.2, on the reverse strand, counting down.
AAACTGTGACAAAGCGAAAATGTTTCAGGATTGCTGTCTAATCGTTTCAGATGAATGCGAAATGGCCAACAATGTGGCTTTATGGAGGATTAGTAACGCTTCAGGGCTTTTCATATTAGCTCCCGAAGGAAAGACTCCCTTCATTTATTTTATATATTTTTTTAAACTATGGTTACTATCAATACATATAATAATCTTAAATAAAAATAATAATTTGTTGACTTTTAACGTAGAATACTGCCCCAAATATTTTCTTTTGTATCTACTTTAGTTCGTATTTGTATTAATACGCCGGAATCATAAAGTCCACGCGAACGAAGTCGCGGGTATCAGCTAGTCTATATATATGTTACAGTCAATATAATAAATTAGTTATTATTTATAATGGCCGGCCACTCATAATTTCTCCACCTCATAGAATACCGCAGCCAAATAACAATTCTCTTGAGGGTTATTGTGTTTCTGCGAGTGAGTGAGGTCACCAAGGAAGTAGATGCTACGTTGGCAATGTCTGTGGCGATGCGGGAGTGACATTTCATGTTGTGAGCGTTAATATGACTACGATAACGGCTTCACATAAGGCACACCGACCTAGTCTAAAAAAACCGCTTTAAAGCGCACCGACACGTAGTATAAAAAAAACCGCTTTAAATCAGGCCCTAAACTGGCCCAGATTGACATCAAAATCGGAGCTGTTCTCTTCTGAATAATGCCAGTTTTATGTATTTATTTAGGAAACTGAGTGCAGAAACTCTACTCAACTATGTCATGTAGAAACAGTAATACTATACTTAAGTAACTACCCATAGTATGTACGCTTCAGTCAAAGTTTCAAGTGAATTTATACAATAAACTCGAAGACGTAGACTTCAGTGAGGTAAATGAATAATGCAGTAGTTCAACTTGATATGTAGGGTTATGTTGGCTTAGCGGCCTCCGAAATGCGAGCTTGCTGCCTACAGTACTGCACGATCTCTTGCCATCCAGTGTCTTAAACCTAAAGCTTGAAGATCATCTTCCACCTTGTGGATATTATATTCTGTGAATAAAATATCATTCATTAATTCGTTTCATCACTAATTCATGCATTCATTCATTCGTTCATTCATTCATTCATGCCTTCATTCATTCATTCATTCATTCTTGCATTCATTCTTTCATGCATTAATTCATTCATGCATTCGTTCATTCATGCATTTATTCATTCATTCATTCGTTCATGCATCCATTCATTGATTCTCCATTCATACATTCTGTCATTTGTTCATTCATTCATTCGTTCGTCCGTTCGTTCATTCGTTCCTTCATTCGTTCGTTCATTTATTCATTAATTCATTTATTCTTGTCACATAATTGCTACTTCGGATTAACAACCGCGGCATGTCTGAGTCCACCCAATGTGCGCTTTCCGTCGCCTATCTTTTGTAAACGACCAAGCCAGAGAACGCGGAGGGCTCTTGTCACGCCAATAACGTTGGATCCTGGATCAAGAATCCTTATTAAGTACGATGATCAATTCGAGCTGGCTCAGAGAAGAACAGTACCGTTTCAGTATGTTTGTCTCTCCACAATTAATAGAACCAAAGCCTATCTGGTGGAAACCCATGATTACAGAATAAGCTCCTGTTAAAATTGAAGAATTGGGATGTCGCCAATTCTTCAATTTTAACAGGAGCTTTTCAATATTGAAACAGACTATGAGTGCGGAAGAACTTTTACCACTTTTTTGTATTATATGTCGAATGGCATGTGTAAAGTGGCAACTGCAGCCTAGACCTGCAACATGAAGTATCTTTTGCGCTCTGCTACCTTCGCTGCCATTGTAGGAACACCTTTCCTCCCTGGTAAGCATACATACTCACAGGAACACAACAACCCGAGATAGAACGTACATCTTGTACACCTGTTCCACTTTTTGTTATTGTTATCTTCTAGCATTACAGAAATTAATGACCATTGGCGAAGAAGAACCAGAAGAGTTTGCAAGCTGAATTGGTAATGGACCGGTCACATCTGAAGAGTAAGTGATGGCAGATGGGTGAGGAAGGTATTAGAGTAGACGGCGCGTGTAGGACGACGAACGATGACCTTAAGAAAGCAGCTGGAAGCGGCTGAATGCGGAAGGCGGAGGATCATATTTGGTGGAAAACATTGGGGAAGGCTTATATGCAGCAGTGGGTAGATACAGGCTTATGATTATGATGATGAAGAAGAAGTAAAAAAAAATCCATGTGAAAAATTCAGGAAAATTGATATTCATTTTGAAGTACGGTAGTTTCCAAGAGAAGTGAGTTCGTGAGAGAAGCAGGTGTACGGAAATGCTCCTTACACTGAGCTCGTAGCTCAAAATTCACTCTAAATTCCCAACGCAGCTAATACACTGCAGGACAAGATTAAGTATGCACAAACTTTGAATAATGGATATCAAATAACGTTTGTTTAAACCCAGCGAGACGCATTCGAGACATTGAATGATTTGGGAGCGAGAGTTCAGAGGTGCAGTTAAATTTTAATGTTGATTTAACTTGTGACAGATGATCTAACTTGCGAATTTACAGATGAACGTTCGAATTGATTTATTATTATCCTACTTCCTATTATAATAATATAACTGTTCCGCCCCGGCTTGGCACGGCAAGAACTGCCCGCAGACATCGACTGTCGCATGCTGTCGTCGAATCTAGCTGTTCCTTATGACTTCGTCAAAAAGAAAGCTTTCATACATATTATTCCTCCCGCGTCTACTCAAGAGTAGGACAGCGTAGGTTTAGAAAACGTAGAATTTTTCATCGTCGTCGTCACCCATTCATTCCACTGCTGGGATATGGGTCACCCACCCCTCAATCAATTTGTTGTTCGCAACGTACCACTCGTGTGTTTATGCTCTTACATTTTTTTTTATCCGAATCATATTCCTATGATATTTTTTAATCTACTAGCATGTCAGAATTGACCACTGGCGAAGAAGAAATGTTTATAAATAAGTAATTACATCTATCCAGCCCTAAACTAAGCTTGTAATGTAGCAGACAAGCATACGGCCCGCCTGATGTGAAGCGGTTACCGTAGCCATATGAACGCTCGCAACATAAAATATCGCTTACGCGCCGTCACCCCCGCTGCCATCGCAGCATCTCCTTCCTTTCTGGTGACCTCACTCACTCGCAGGAACACAACAACCCTCAAGGGAATTGTTATTTGGCTGCGGTATTCTGTAAGGTGGAGGTACATTCCCCAGTCGGGTAGCTTACAATTACGCTCCCTACCTCTTGTTTCGCCAGAGCTTCGTTTGTCAGTCAGCAGGGTGGGTACACCACGTGCAGGTGAAGTTGGCTTTGGTTCAAAGTTCTTGATGAACCCCGAAGAAATAATACAGGTTTACGTTACATAGCCAGTGGATGAAGCAAAATGAGTGGCTTACCAAGTGGCGAATTCTCTTGCAGCACATAATTGTAATTTTAGTTCTATTTACCTACTAGCGACCCGCGACCGCGTGCAGGTGAAGTTGGCTTTGGTTCAAAGATGTTGATGAACCACTTACACCCCAAACTTTACTTAAAAACAAAATTTACTTACGAGAATTGCCCCTCAGATTGTTACCACTCTAGTAAAAAAAATGTGTCAGCTCTAGTAATCCCTACTAGTAAAGAATTTGTAAATGTAAAAGTTCCTGCAATATTTTTGCACTGCAGTGTACGACAAACGGAACCAATTAAACCACTCTCCGTCCGACATCGCGACAGTTTGATTGCAACTGTTTTATTGTAATGCCATCTTGTGTTACAGTCATTCTATTTATTTACTAGCGGAAGTCCGCGACTTTGTCTACGTGGACTTCAGAAAAAAAGGCGATATTTCATGTTGTAAGCATATACGGTAACCACTTCATATCATGCGGGCCGTATGCTTGTCTGCCACTCGACGTATTACAACTGTGAAAGCCGAATCCAATTTCAGTGCTGTAGTTTTGCGCGTAAAAACGAACAGTCAGACACAAATTCAAATTAAATTAATAATTAAAAAATTTAAAAAAAGATCCGGAACCAGGAACTGTAGAACTTATCCGGATGCTACTAGATAGAACTGTCATCAAATAGTGAGATGCCAGCAATTCCCAATAAATAAAAACCAAAAAAAAAAAGAAACGTTTTATGCTACTACTGTCACTAACCTGCATGTTACAAATCTTATATCTGACTGGTTCTCCTCGACAACCAGCTGGAGAGGAGCAAGTTCGAAGCTGTCTCGATACTCCACCATCGCAGGTCCTGGAGCATAGTGACCAGTCGCTCCACTGGGACCATCCTCCGTGTTCCTGTTGGAAAAGAAAATTTAATTTTATTAAAACTTTTGGGGTGTATGTGGTTGATCAACATCTTTGAACCAAAGCCATCTTCACCTGCACGCGGTGTACCCTGCTGACTGACAAACGAAAAGAGAGGTAGGGAGCGTAATTGTAAACTACCCGACCGGGGAATGTACCTCCACCTCACAGAATACCGCAGCCAACTAACAATTTCTTTGAGGGTTGTTGTGTTCCTGCGAGTGAGTGAGGTCACCAGAATGGAAGGAGATGCAGCATTGGCAGCGGGGGTGGCGGCGCGCGAGCGATATTTTATGTTGCCATCGTTAATATGGCTACGGTAACCGCTTCACATCAGGCGGGCCGTATGCTTGTCTGCCACCCGACGTAGTATAAAAAAAAAACACATTACTGTATTAGCACACCCCGGCCACTTCATACAAAAAACGACTACACAAATAGACCGCGTCTATATATGTGCAAATGTGTGTGTATGCCTTAGGGTTGCCTGCATAACGAAGTCGGTACCTTGTGCCGTACCTAAGACATTATACTTTAGGTAATAATAATTATTCTAATACAAATACAAAATTCTTTATTCAGTATCAGATTACATTTCCGTGTTGCGATTTAAGATATCTTTTAAATAAAAATATATATGTGTTAGAAATCCTGCCTCTCCATAAATATATTTTAGACTGGATCTAAGTGATACAGTGTAAATAATAAATATCTTTAAATGTTTAATTTGAGTGATTGTGATTATGAGACTGCATTAAATCCAGTTACCGTGGTACACGAAACATGTCACACGGGTTGTAATTGGTTATTATACAATCGAAAGTCGTGGTTGTCTATTGAAAATGTGGAATATATATCAATATTCAACTTCCAAAAATTCCAAACACGTCGAACTGTCGAATTCTTAGGATATAATATGTAAAATTCATTGTTAAAACTGAAAAATATAATTTGATTTTGTAATAATAACAAAAACAAATAGTTTATTGATAATGATTAAATAATAATTAATAAATATTTTTGACCATTTAAAAGTTCAGTTACAGTCACAACATAATAAATAAATATTTCTGGATAATTTATACAGCGCCATCTAGTCGCAAAGCTTGTACTAAGGGTACTAGACTACTTATAAATGTACTTTATTAAATACATTTTTTTGTAGTTACATATTTATAATACATAGTAAATACCCAGACTAAGACAAACAGACATGTTCATGCACGCAAATGTTTGTTATGTGTGGGGATCGAACCCGCGACCTCGGAGTCAAAGAAGCCATTGCTAGCCATTCAACCTCTGGGCTCGTCAAATAATAAAGAGTAAATAGTGGCAATTTATTAAGTGTCTATGAAAGAATTGGATAGATAACACAGCATTATTTTTATCTTCCATCCACCAAGATAAAACTCGAGCTAAATAAACGCTCGTATATTTTATAGCTGCGGTGTGTAGCAATAAAAAAATACCGTTTATTTTATGCGGCGGAGAAAGTAGCAAGTTATAAAAAGGGAGTGAACTCCCGTGCAATTGCTAACATAGTGTATGAGACACAGTACTGTCTTATGGTGTTGTTGCGAGTTTTTTATACGTGTCACAATGTCGATAGAAAGAACTTCTAGGGATGCAGAGCATAGAGTGGATATCGATATATCGATAACGATAAATTATCGATTTAAGTCGCTATATATACGTATGACTATGTTTTTTCTTTAAAAAATATTCCCAAACAGTTCAAGTAAAAAGTTCAGTCAAGCGTTTATCAACTACGTAATTCTTAGTTCCTTACATCCGTAGTAGTACATATTATAAATGTGAATGTGAGTTTGTTTGTTACGCTTTCACGCCGAAATTACTCAACCGATCATAATGAAACTTTGTACACATATTCTCTAAGTTATTAGGAAAGACATAAGATACTTTTTATATATAAAAAACGCTGGCGAAGCCGCGGGTGGAAGATAGTAATATTATAAATAAGAAAGTCTTTGTTTGTTTCGCTTTCACGCTTTAACTACTAAACCAAGCCAAGAAATTTTGCATACTCCTTAATAGAATATTAGAATAAATAATATGATACCGTTTATCACGATTAAATGTTCAGTTTGTACTAGCCATTGACATTAAAAACAATAACTATAAAAGCGCTTCCACACCGCATCTGAAACCGATCCCTTGACGAACTTTGATCTTGTAAATACTATACAAGACAAGCAATGAGTATTATATAGGTCCGTCCGTCCGTGTAGTGAGGAAGTGTTCTATTAGTTTAGTATAGTTAGCATTATACCCGATTTAGTGGGTTTTTGATTGTGGTCGTTCGATATTTTAAGATTTTTCGTTAACAATGTTGGGGTTTTTCAATTCGTACAAATATCGATATTTTTTGCTCGTCATTATATCGATATTTATTGTTTGACTGTTGAACATTGCATCCCTATTGGCTGCGTTTGTTTCCGAAGACAACTCAATTGTTCGTTATTTATTGTGATACTTCTTACATTTTATTAACTCTCATGTAAACAGAGCGTTGATAAGTTTTTTTATATTTTATACCACTAAAATGGGAAATAACGCATACGACTTGCCTGATGGGATCATTACAACCTGTGAAAACCGATTCTAGAATGGCAACTACTGACTGGACAATGCAGCTGATGATACTGACATGAGACCTCTGGGAGTGCGTAAATCCCATGTAGATCTCATTATTGATTGGGGTGTAAATGGTTCATTAACATCTTTGAACCAAAACCAACCTCACCTGCATGTGGTGTACTCTGCTGACTGACAAACTAGGCTCTAGCGAAAAAAGAGGTAGGGCATAGCGTATTTTTTAAGCTGCCCAACTGGGAAAGAATCTCTAAATAACAATTTCCTTGAGGGTTGTCGTGTTCCTACGAGTGAGTCAGTTAACCAGAAAGAAAGGAAGGAGTATAGGCTGGCTACGGATTGGCGACCCCTTGGTGTTGCTGTGTTTCCATGGGCAGTCGTGATTGCTTTCCATCAGATGACCCACATGCTTGCTTGCCCCCCTCTCATGCAAATAAAAAAAAAACAATATCATTTTCACATAGTTTTAAATAATTGTTTTAGTTTGCGAAAATCGATATAGCCATATTGATAATAAGCAGAATGCTGGATGACCTCAATGCTGTCTGTTGATCCGTGGGATAAGGGATAAATGTTGACAAAACGAAAGTCATGTATGTACGTTCGATAATAGAATTGAAAAGACTCTACCTACTTTAATACCTTTTACGCTTGTAACAGTATACCACTTAGGTGACAAAAACTCATACGAACCGTCTGATGGTAAGCGGTCACAAATGACCACACAGGCTGAGAACGACAACTTCCAAAAAGTCTCTTCCAAAAAAGTCAATTTCCGGAAATGACAAATTCCGATAAAGACGAACTTCCGAAAATGACAACTTACACGACAACTGACCGCTGACTACTATATACTTAATTAAATAAATAAATAAATATTCCTAGACAAATTACACACGGCCATCTAGTCCTAAACTAAGCAAATCTTGTACTATGGGTAGTAGATAACTGATAGTATACTTAAATACATTTTTTTTGTAAATACATACATAATATATAAAGCAAGACAATCAGACAAGTTCATGCACATAAATATTTGTCTTGTGCGGATATCGAACCCGCGATCTCGGAGTCAAAGTGGCCATTATTAACCATTCGACCACCGAGCTCATAATCTAGGTCTGTGGTGCTAGTGATTCCCCTTGCAAAAGCTTTGTTCCAAAACAACGCAGTTGATCACAACTGTAATCCTCTTGTTGTTCCGTGAAATCCCGTAATGGACTAAGTAATACCTGACCATCCTTGTATCAACATGGACGCGTGCTACCGACGTCTCTTTAACGAATTTTCCGACTGCATGATCCGATTCACTCGAAAACACACGGTAATCCGTTCGGGTAGGGCGCGACGCGGCTTGCATTTAAATAATATGAGAAAATGGTATCAGATACTCGTCTATTGATATCGGTTTTAAACATAGTGTATGTTCGAAATCGTTAAAATTCTATGTTTTAAAAAGAAAAGGAAGAGTCTGCTGCTGATATCCATCAGGATAGCGGAAGGAGCGAATGAGACGAAAGAATATATAGAAAGATAAATACATAGAACGCTTGATTTGCACGGTATAAAGTACAGTGAATACAATTAAAAATTAACGCGTTAACAATATTTGCATGTGCAATAAGGCGGCCTTATTGCTGAAAGCAATCATTTAGCATCATCATCTGTCGAGAGGTTAAGTTAACTAATCAATACATGAATTTGTGTAGGGTTCGCAATAACGTTTAAAATTATTCCCATTGCTGCGATTAGTATAAAAAAGTATATTATGAATATAAGTATATAAAACAAATAAATTATATAAATTGAGAATAGATTGATGAGCGCATATTTCTGCATTTAACAATGTTCGTCGTTGGTCGCATCGGTGCTGTAGTGTAGGGTGAGCGGAGCGACAGATAAACCATATATGGTATGCGTTCACTACCTTTTTAGGTTTAAAAAATACGGCTATGCTTCTGTGATTTTGCAATAACAAATAAAAAAAAACATAAACGAATGTACTTAAATACATTTTTACATAAATTCTTTCAATCAAAATCATTAAGTCCGCCTGAGTATATTTATATTGCGCCTGAAGTTTAAATAAATAAAGAAAAACATCCAGAATAGGCTTGTGTTTTATTTTTTCAGCGCAATAGGCTTGTGAACCATTTTTTTTTTCCGATTTGTTATTTAAATACGTCACAATAATATAACTATAGGTGAAAAATTATTTTGATAGTATAAAAACTTCTCGAGATATGATAACTTGAAGATCACAATTTTGGACTATCCCGAAAACGCTCCATACAAAAGGCTACAATGTTATGACGTCTAACCACGCTATTTTATATGCATTAAATCAGAAATTTGTACGACAGCTAAAAAATACTATAACTTTTGTTGCGACACTAACTACATAAACGCAATATCAATATTTAATATTGCGTTTATATAGTTAGTGTCGTAACAAAAGTTATAGTATTTTTTACTGTTTCTACAATGGTAATATTAATTTTTTATAATTTCATACTTTTAAAATGGACTTTCCTACCAAACTTTGATCGAACATAAAACACGTCGGACATAAGTTATTAAGATTTTAAGATTGCAGATCGTTCTAGTTTTATGTATTTTACGTTACTGATAGAGAGTTTTTATAATTCTAGAACTTTGTTCACATGCCTATTGAGTTACTTCTGTGGTAATCCAACAGACCCTCGGAGTCGAAGTAGGCATTGCTAGCTTATACCAGGGTCCATCAGATTGAAGCTGTCTATGTAATCCTTATTGACAGCTCCGGTCACTAACGAATTATCACCTCGTATGTGTCCAAGTTGAAATCGAGTTTTTCCAGAGGCTAACCAGCATGTTGTGCAATTACACGAAACAGATTGACGCGACAGCTGAAATCTGTGCATCCATTGTGATTGGAGTATTGTTATTTTTTTTACAAATAAAATTAAACGGAAATGTAATTGGGTCGATGAGAGTAATTCGTCGGCGATACATTTTATAGGCACAGACATAGGTCATAAGTGTTAGAACTCACATTATTATTTAAATGGTTGTCTTGGCCAACTTGCTTGTGACTCACGCAGTAGAATATAAGATGCAAAAATTCGTCAGCAAAACTAACCTTCTTGGTAGCTCAGTTGGAAGAGCACTCGACCGGTCATCGAGAGGTCGTGGGTATCTACTATATTCACCTGTTTATGTATATTCACCTGGGCCCCTAGGTGGTATCCCACCTAGGGGCCCAGGTGAATTTTTCCATTTTTCAAAATATTTATAATAAATATTTCTGGACAATTTACAAAGTGCCATCTAGTCCCAAATTAAGCGTAAAGCTTGTGTTATGGGTATTAGACAACTGATAAGTGTACTTAAATACATTTTTTTTGTAAATATATACTTATAATACATAGAACTCACATTGCTAAGAGGGGGAGTCAAATTCCAAAATTTTGCAATAGACTTGTATACCATTTTTTTTTTTCGATTTGTTAATTAAAGACGTCACAATAATATAAATATAGGTGAAATAATTTCTTCGATTGCATAAAAACTTCTTTATGATAACTTGAAGATCACAATTTTGGACTATCCCGAAAACGCTCCATACAAAAGGCCACCACGTTATGACGTCACACCTTGCTATTTTATATGCATTAAATCAGAAATTTGTACGACAGCTATGTAAAAATTGCGTTCATGTAGCCAGTGCTGTAACAAAAGTTATAGTATTTTTTATTGGTTCTGCAATGGTAATATTTATTTTTTATAATTTCATACCTTTAAAATGGACTTTCCCACCAAATTTTGATCGAACATAAAACACGTCGGACATAACTTATTAAAATTTTAAGATCGCAGATCGTTCTAGTTTTATATATTTTACGTTACTGATAGAGAGTTTTTATAATTTTGTAACATAGGCAACTAGCCTATTGTAATTATTGGAATCAAGGTGTTAGGTAATAACTCTATGTTTAGGTCCCCAATAGTGTTACTTAAGGGGCCGTCCATTAATCACGTGGGGTTTTTTTTTTGCAATTTTAACACCCCCCCTCCCCCTTGGTGATACTTGGTGAGGTTTTGGAAATACCCCCCCCCCCCCTCCCTAAAATCACGTGTATTTTTTGTATCTACAAAGAATCTTAAAACTTTTATTGTATATTTATAAGGATATTAATAAGGATTTTTGTTATATCACTAAGGTGACAAACAAGCATACGGTCCGCCTGATGGAAAGCTGTTACTGTACTTTATGGACGCCTGTAACACCAGAAACATCACATGCGCGTTGCCGACCCTACACATACGAGCGTAAAAATGTTTTCACGTCCTTTTTGAAGAACCCCACGTTGACGTTGCAGTCTCCTGAGAAAACCTCCACAGGCAGTTCATTCCACAGCTTGATAGTACGGACCTTCTTTGGAACCGCACAGTACGTGACCTCTTCGGTGTCTTCTAATATGTGAGGATGAATTCCCTGTCGATGGCGAGCGGTGCGACAGTAGGAGGAGGCAGTGGGTATTATGTCAAATAACTCCTCTGAACACACCCCATTGTACAATCAGCAGAACACACAAAGGGACGGAAAATGTCTTCTCAGACTCAAAGGTTCTAAACCATCCGTTCGTCAACAGTCATGAAGAAAAGGATGCTGTCTGTTTCCTTATCGTGGCATAAAAGTTCTGCCCCCTTACCACCAACTCTTATTGCGATTCAATAACTGAATACAATGCTTATTCATACCAATGAATAAGCGACTCATTTCAAATTGAATAGTATTGGCTGTTCGTGCAAGCATGAACATGCCAGACGCGCTACAGAATCGTGGCAGCTCCATCAATACTCTGAAACCATAATTATACTGTATGCGCAGGGAGTTGTAGGCCGTCATCGTCTTCAACTTCGTTCGTTGTCTAGCATCGGCGAGTCAAGGTCTTCAACACACCGCTTTTCCCTCCGGATCAGTAGTACCATTGATGGTACAAGTGACACAACTTTGTATCTCTAGTACCATTAAAGAAAAGTCAAGATATTCCCCGTGATAACGGATGGAACTAATGATACAATTTTGTATCTCTAGTACCATTAAAAAAAAATAAAGATATTCCCCGTGATCAGGATGGTTTTGGGATGTATTCAGGATGGTTTTGGGATGTATTCAGGATGGTTTTGGGATGTATTCAGGATGGTTTTGGGATGTATTCAGGATGGTTTTGGGATGTGTTTAGGATTGTTTTATGATGTGTTAAGGATTGTTTTGGGATGTGTTAAGGATTGTTTTGGGATGTATTAAGGATTGTTTTGGGATGTATTAAGGATTATTTTGGGATGTATCAAGGATGGTTTTCCCGTTAAGGATTGTTTTGGGATGCGTTAAGGATGGTTTTGGGATGTGTTAAGGATTGTTTTAGGATGTGTTAAGGATGGTTTTGGGATGTGTTAAGGATTGTTTTAGGATGTGTTAAGGATGGTTTTGGGATGTGTTAAGGATTGTTTTAGGATGTGTTAAAGATGGTTTTGGGATGTGTTAAGGATTGTTTTGGGATGCGTTAAGAATGGTTTTGCGATGTGTTAAGTAAAAAAAATTGACTAACAAAGAGGTTTTAAGTACCTATGTGATTATACATATTGTATATCACTATCACAACCTGGCCACTTGAGCTGGGGGTGAGAAAACAAATGAATAGCAACCCGAGGCGTTCTATGGCGTCAAGCGAGTTGAAACTATTTTGCGCCCGCGGGTTTAAGCGGGGGAGCGGGAGAGGAAACTCCTTTCAGTTGCGAGAGTGCCAATTTCGTATGTAAGTACTATTAGTTATTCTATGGTATTTTTATTTTGTGGTGTAGGGGGTTCAATATCATCTTTAGAGACAAGACAAACCAACTTTACCTGCACGTGGTACACCCTAAAAAATAACAAGAAGGCAAGGTTAGTGAGAAGTAGGCCATGACGATAGCCCGTCTGGAAAAGTACCTCTACAGCAACCAAATAAGAAATCCCTGGTGAATGGTATTTTTCTGCGAGTTAGTGAGGTTACCAGGATGCTCCTGAGGAGCGCCAGCGACCGGAGTGGTAACACACAAGTAGCATTTGTTGCGCGCGTTTATACACACATCAAGTAGGCCATAGGCTTGTTTGCCACCCGACGTAAAATAAAAAAAATGTGACTGATTCACGAAATGCGATTAGTTTACGTTTCACAACTAGTTACCAAACAGCGAAAAAAAATTCTTCTCGTTACGTGGAAAAAGGGATTTCAAGTAGCCAGTACTTGGCATATCAGTCAGTACAATACCTACAGTATTTATAATACTTTTCTTTGTCTATACTTCGTGTTTGTTTAGTTGTAAGTACATAGTTTATAATATAGTAAATATTGGTTGTATCACTAGTACCATCAATGGTCCTAGTGATACAACCAATATTTATGATGGTACAAATGATCGCAAATTAGTGTCACTAGTACCATTGATGGTACTAGAGATACAAAGTTGTGTCACTTGTACCATCAATGGTACTAGTCAATGTATGGTACTACTGATCCAAAGGGCCGCTTTTCGGTTTAGAAATCGCGCGTTTGACAAAAAAATAAATACACGTGATATTTTACTACACCCCCCCTCCCCCCTTGTGATATTTCGTGATTTTTACCGAACCCCTCCCCCCCTCTTTTAGACTCACGTGATTAATGGACGGCCCCTAATATCCGTGGTGCATGGCAGTTGAGCTTCACTTGACAAGCCATCTCTTTAAGCGTCAAATTCCAAAAGCTTCGTAGACCTACTAATTTCTTCTAATTAAATTAATTGTGGGCCGTGTGGTTTCCGGCAGACTAGAATAGAATCACTCCGTCTCTTCCCGTGGATGTCGTACAAGGCGACTAAGGGAAATACATTATCAAATATTGATCAGGCCTCCCCAACCCGTTTGGCCAGAGTGAGGAGTGTAGGCCAAATCGTCCTTCCGTCTAGGACGGACGAGAGAGGGTCGTGCTCCTGTAGTGGAGACTAAAATGGACCTGATGATGATGATATATTTATATATAGTACATATATATTAATATATTAGGATTCTGCATTTCTTCTCTATATAAACTATAAGTGTGCGAAATTTCATACTCCTTCGTCCGTGCAATTTTCGTAAAAAGGTTTTGCTTCACATATTAATATAATAAGAGCAGTACCACCCACCTTGCAATTTTGAATAAAACACGAATTTATTTCCTATGATATTAAAATTTCCCTAAATTAATTTTTAGAGCATGACTGGGGCTTCAAATTGAAGATTTTTTTAATATATACGTACTTTATTCAATTTTAAAGGTAAGGGAGGTGGTGTTGGTCTTACGACTCTTGATTGTCCATTCACGGATACGCTGACATTTCTTAGTTGTAGTCATTTAATAACTCAAATGGAAAATAGAAATAGATAACTTAAACTAAATTACATAATGGGTGACTTATAAGGATTTTTCCAGTAAACTATAGAATGGTTGAAGGGATACACAGACTAATATAGCAACAATTACCGATTAATATTAATCGCATTGCGTACCATAGACACGAAGATAAATAAAAACAAGATACAAAACATACAATAATACGTTAGGTACTTAATGCCATTAAACATAACCAACCATTCTAGGGTTCACTATCGAGAACATTGTCATAATGCCTCTTAACTTAATATATAAAGGAATTAAGTGACTTGTTGTTCACAATAAAAATATTTTTTGTTTGTATGTATAAACATAGATAAATTGAATCCAACAATGCTATTATCTCGATAAACTTTTCAGTATATAACCTTGAACATTCTTTTTGAAACTAAATCTACTGAAATTTTCTCTGATGGAGCCGGTTTACGCATTCCAAGGACGTGAAGTTTAAACAGTAAAGGTGTTAGGAAAAGCTCTTCTACAACATACCTAGATCACCCATGTACGTCAGGACAAAAAACCAGCCAAGTGCGAGTCGGACTCGCGCACGAAGGGTTCCGTACTATTACCATACAAAAAAGGGCAAAAAATCACGTTTGTTGTATGGGATATTCCTTAAATATTTGTTTTATTTTTATTTAATTATTTATTTTTGAAGTGAATATATAACTAAATATTGTCTGCCTATTGCCGTTATCAATTGCGAGAAAAAATGAGCAAAGAAATCACGTTTATTGTATGGGAGCCCCCTTAAATATTTATTTTATTCTGTTTTTTATTATTTGTTATTATAGCGGCAAAAGAAATACATCATCTGTATAAATTTCAACTGTCTAACTATCGCGGTTCATGAGATACAGCCTGGTGACAGACGGACGGACGGACAGCGGAGCCTTAGTAATAGGGTTCCTTTTTACCCATTGGGTACGGAACCCTAAAAAACCAACACACTGTCCGAAAATCCCCGACAATTTTCACAAGCAATTAGATATTCTGGTCACCCGTATGCAAAAACATCACGTGCCCGACGAAATCTCTTCCTTATACGGTGGGAGGCATCTTCAAAATATAAATATAATAAAATTGTGCTCAGTTTTTGTGTACCCAAGTGTACGTGTGCGTAAGTAAGCTAAATGAGATTTTATGAAATTACATTGAAGGTTTGTTTTTGAATTTTTTTAGGTATGCGTTTGAGGTTTGTTTGAGCAAATTGATATTAAGTCGAAACATATTTATGAGTTGTATTTTTGAGTAGTGTTATTAATATAAAAGGAACAATTTTTCAAAATTCATGTGAAGTTGTACATACAATGGAATATAACTATTTTTTTAAATAGCGTTTGAATTGAACTCTATTATATTTTTTTCCGCGTCTAAACATAGTTTATACCTTATCCGTAATTCGGGATGTAAGTGGTTTATCAACATCTCTGAACCAAAGCCAACTTCACCTGCAAGCGGTGCACCCTGCAGACTGACAAACGAAGCTCTGGCGAAAATAGAGGTAACGAAAATAGAGTAGCGTAATTGTAAGCTACCCGACTGGGGAATGTACGAGTACCTCCACCTCACAGAATACCGCAGCCAAATAGCAATTCCCTCGAGGGCTGTTGTGTTCCTGCCAGTGAGTGAGGTCACCAGAAGGGAAGGAGATGTTGCGATGGCAGCTGGAGTGTGCGATATTTTAAGTTATGAGCGTTAATATGGTTACGGTAACTGCGTCACATCAGGCGGGCCGTATGCTTGTCTGCCACCCGACGTAGGTAGTATCAAAAAAAAACTTAAAAATAAGGCGGTTCTCGTGGGATATGACGAAATTGTTCTCTAGAGTGATTAAGGGAACTGAAGTTAAGCCTTTACAGAACCTTCTGTAGCCCTTTAATAAAGCATCCAGAACCGAAAAACCTCTTATTTTTTTTTTTTTTTATACTACGACGGGTGGCAGACAAGCATACGGCCCGCCTGATGTGAAGCGGTTACCGTAGCCATATTAACGCTCGCAACATAAAATATTGCTCGCGCGCCGCCACCCCCGCTGCCAACGCAGCATCTCCTTCCTTTCTTTCTTTCTGGTGACCTCACTCACTCGCAGGAACACAACAACCCTCAAGGGAATTGTTATTTGGCTGCGGTATTCTTTGAGGTGGAGGTACATTCCCCAGTCGGGTAGCTTACAATTACGCTCCCTACCTCTCTTTTCGCCAGACCTTCGTTCGTCAGTCAGCAGGGTGCACCACGTGCAGGTGAAGTTGGCTTTGGTTCAAAGATCTTGATGGACTACTTACACCCCAAACGCCTTTTTTGCAGTCACCAGCTTCATGATGACGAATGGAAAAAGAACCGAAAGACATTATGTTTGGACACATTTGGGTCAATGTAAAGTTAGATAATCACTTCCTACCCCAGGGAGAGAAAGCGTGATATATATATTTTTTATACTACTTCGGGCTTTTTTTTTCGTTGGCTGCGGTATTCTGTGAGGTGGAGGTACATTCCCAGGTCGGGTAGCTTACAATTACGCTCCCTACCTCTCTTTTCGCCAGAGTTTCGTTTGTCAGTCAGCAGGGTGCACCACGTGCAGGTGAAGTTGGTTTTGGTACAAAGATGTTGAAGAACCACTTACACCGCAAAATAATAATATGAGGTACTACCTACGTACGTATATATATTATTATTTTGTACGTATATGTACTCGTATACGACTTACCTTTTAAATTTAAAGAAACAAATAAACTTTTATAAGCTTTAATACACTCGAAGAAAGCATCAAAGAATTCATTCGTTCTACGCCGTAGCATCCCCTACGGAACGAGTTCTACGGCGTAGCAATCTTCTCGCTTATATTTTGTTTTCAAATCGACGTTCAATATGATTTTTGTTTCAAAATATTGTATTTGCGTTTATTGGAAAGTTGTAGAGCTTTTTATGTAAGTTTAAAATGTTCTTTGTCTTATTGGTGATTCTTTTAAAAATAACAACAGATTAAATAAATAAATAAATATTCCTGGACCAATTACACACGCCATCTAGTCCCAAACTAAGCAAAGGTTGTAATATGGTTAACTGATATTATACTTGAATACGTTTTTTTGTAAATACATTCATAAAATAAATAGAAAACACCTAGACCAAGACAAACAGACATGTTTATGCATACAAATATCTGTCTTGTGCGGGGATCGAACCCGACACCTCGGAGTTAAAGTGGCCATTTCTAACCATTCGACCACTTTTTTTAACTTAGTTAAATCTAATAACCTCTGTGGTCACGAGGCCTCCGCCAACCCGCAGTCCAGCGTGGTGGAGTATGCTCTAAGACCCTTCGATTGAGGGGAGGCTTTTATCCCAGCAGTATTTTCAAGCCGCCTAAAGACCTTTAGGCGGGTTGAAAATACTGACCTCCGCCAACCCGCAGTTGAGCAGCGTGGTGGAGTATGCTCTAAACCAGAGAATGTGATAATAATTTCAACTTGATACCTCTAAAGCGTTCCTACCAAAAAGTTCTTGACAGACGGACAGACGGACGGACACACAGACGGATGGACAACGAAGTGATACTATAAGGGTTCCGTTTTTTTTTCTTTGGAGGTACAGAACCCTGCATCAAAATAGGTTCATGTGTAATCTGAACTACGATACGATAACCACAGGCAGACGCATCAAACTTAAAATACTCCTCTTCCATGGGGCGGAAGTTAAAACCTCAGTATAAATGGATTCCATTTCAATGTACCACGGAGCAAAGCATAAAAGAATATGTACACGCAAATATTTCCCCTTTTGCAATTTAAACACGTCCATTCTCGTATCGATGAATCGCCAAACCTAGCGACCCGAATGAGAGCTGAAATTCTTAACGAATGCGTGAAAAATCCTGAATAAAAATGTGGATCGTGGTCGAGAAATAAATGGAGCTAACGAAAAAATATACTTTTGTGGTGTATTTTGTATTACAAAGTTTACGAAACAAACAAAACAAAACATAATATTTTTTTTATATGAGAAGGGAGGCAAACGAGCTTATTGGTCACCTGATGGATAGAAAGAATCACCGCCCACGGAGATCGGCAATACCAAGAGGTCGCCCTTCCGTCGCCCTTCCTTTCTTTCTGGTGACCTCACTCACTCCTAGAAATACAACAACCCTCAAGGGAAATGTTAATATCGATTATTAGATGAATTTGGTATCCATCTTAATTTAGGCACGCGTGTACTGCAATCTATTTAATCGAAACCGGTACCATTGCAAAATAACGACATAAATCATGTAACATATATATAAATCAAGCTACTGGCACGCTACCAGAACTTTCGACACAGCCTGAACGCAGACGAAGCATTTCAGCATCTTCTCACATACGTATTGGCTGGAATATCGTTCACAAACACAGCTACAAACATACTGTGAATCTATTTATAGCTGAGGTCAGTATTGTGTCATACTACTGGACTATCTATTTCATACATAGACAATGTATCAGTGCGTTTAATAGACAGACAGAGGGGAAATTCACGTAACTATAATGTAATCAAAATCCAGTTCCGATCTAGTCTAGATCTCACAATTGTCACATTTGGTATTCTCGTAACACAATACAAAACTTCAAAGTTTAATTTAAATGGGATTATATCGAAATATGACATTAGTATATGATATTAATGAAGTCTAGCATATAATTTTAGTCAGTTCACAATTCGGTCTCGATTCAGTCAATTTGCATTCTGCGATCGTAAAAAATTACGAGAATTGGTCTTCTGGATAGAGAATGTCGAGATTTTGTATAGCGTTCTCATATAACTGTTTCGTATGTTATTTCATTTTCCTTTATAAACGCGCGTAACGCGAAACAAAAATCTTTTTAATCTGTCTCATTTTCTCAAATGATGGAGTACATTACTCTTTTACTTGTGTGAATGCGACGGAATTTATCAATTTATCTATACTTTATAGGCAACATCTCTGTCTACGAATTCATGGATGTAGGATAGTTAAGATCAACAGAATAATTTTAATCAAATCATATAATTTATTTTGCGAGCATACACGGTACAAAGATGGTACAAATATAAAAGTGCAAGCGTGTTGCACCAAACATTGGCATGCAAAAAGATAATTACAGTTTAAATGTACAACTAAAAAACAAAAATATCAGTTGTCATAATGCGAGTTTGTATGAATGCAGACTGTATGTATGTATGTATGTATAAAACTATACATATAACTATATAAAACGTTTGTGATAGTTCCGTGACGTAAAAATAAACCTTTGTATACAAAAAAAAAATAGTAAATGGAAATTTATCTCCAATGTCTTTTTTAATAAAAATATATATCTAAAGCTCAGGGGGCGTAGCGCCAGAGTACAACACCATTTATTGAAATATTAATTTTGTTATTTTTGTTAACTGAAAGAAGAATTTGTTAATAGAAGCAATTTTAGTTATATGTATCACATTTTTTTATGTTTTGTGTCTACTACGCCATATTCTTTAAAAAAAAAAGTTAGATATGAATAAAAAAAATCAATTACATTTTGGTCTTTTTCAATAAGTAGACGTTTTAATACTATGGTCATTTTGGATACACGGACGTTTTAAACTGGTCATTACTAATAGACATTTTGATAATATGGACATTTTAATACTTTAGACCATATGAACCCAAAGGATAATTTATAATCCTTTGAATTTGTATTATGCAAATAAAGCATATTCTATTTATAGATCTGTTCTGTGGTTTATCTTTTGTGTTAGACTATCTAGAATATATTAGAAATTTTAGCGAGCAACAAAGTGTAGTGAGAGGACACCGACCTGAAAATCCATCTAAAACTGACTCCAATACTTCGGTACATTTACCAAAGATGGGTTTCTTGAAGAAAGTCGAAAGTACTTTCATCGAATAGTAGATATAAACAATATTTAGCAAGTCTGTTTTTGTGAATCCCTATGATGAGAGTATATATGTCGCAGTCAATTGGTAGAACCGCCACATTACAAAATGGCTAACTTTAGGCAGATTGTATTTAAATTATCTTTTGGTTAGGTTTGGATAGGTTTTCGTTCTGATTAGAAATAGCCAAGCTATTGGATTTTATTATTATAGTATCCTTGGTGATGCACCATCAGGTAACAATTCGGTCGTGTAATCATATGATAAAGAGGCGGGTTGAAATAATGGCTCTGCCATTTTTTAAAACAGCTAGACGTTACGTAATGCGGCGGATTTTACGAATTGGCTGCGACATATTTACTACATATATATGTACTACACATATATAATTAATAAATTATATGTATTGGGGTGTAAGTGATTCATCAACATCTTTGAATCAACTGGGGAAGTTCTTCCACCTCAGAATACCGCAGCCAAATAACAACTCCTTTAAGGGTTGTTGTGTTCCTGCGAGTAAGTGGGGTTACCAGAAAGGAAGGAGTTGTTTCGTTGCGAACGTTAATTAATATGGCTACCACCCCGTATGCTTGTCTGCCACCCTATGTAGTATAAAAAATGGGGAATAGTATATAAGAGTAGTATTATAGGTTATTCGACAACTATTTTTACGCCAAACTTGTCAAAATAATATAACTGTAGGTGAAATAATTTGCTTCATATATTACAGCCATATAAGGCAATAAAAAGGGTGTGTGTCCTCGGAATAAGAGATAATAAATAAATAAAAATAAATAAATAAAATTAAATATTTCTGGACAATTAATTACTCATCGCCATCTAGTCCCAAATTAAGCGTAAAGCTTGTATGGGTACTAGACAACTGATAAATGTACTTAAATACATTTTTTTTTGTAAATACATACTTATAACACAAAGAAAACACCCAGACCAAGACATACAGATAATTATGTTTATAATAATAATAATAAATATTTCTGGGCAATTTTACACAGCGCCATCTAGTCCCAAACTAAGCGCAAAGCTTGTATGGGTACTAGACAACTGATAAATGTACTTAAATACATTTTTTTGTAAATACATACTTATAACACATAGAAAACACCCAGACGAAGACAAACAGACATGTTCATGCACACAAATGTTTGTCTTGTGCGGGAATCGAACCTGCGAAATCGGAGTCAAAGTGGCTATTGCTAACCATTCGACCACCGAGCTCGTCAATTGTTCATGTACACAAATATTTGACTTGTGCGGGGATCGAACCCGCGACCTCGGAGTCAAAGTAGTCATTGTTAGCCATTCGACCACCGATCTCGTCAAAATCACTACATAGTATAAAACAAAGTCGCTTTCTCTGTCCCTATGTCCCTTTGTATGCTTAAATCTTTGAAACTACGCAACGGATTATGATGCGGTTTTTTTTAATAGATAGAGTGATTCAACTGGAAAGTTTATATGTATAATATATGCATAACATAGTAGAAAAACACTGATAATTTAGAGGCTTCTAATGTGATGTCGTAAATAAACACATTTTTTTGCTCTTTCATTGCAAACGCTGGCTGAACCCAACGAGATAAATCAAAATAATGTAGTACAGTATTGTTCACCTTAAAATGGTCTACAAAAAAGTTCGCGATGGTATATGTCTATCTCTTAGTGGTAACACACAATAACCGTTATTTTATCCTTTGCTTTTTACAAGAAATAATGCCTTATTAAAAGCGATGCCGAAGCGATTTTAAGCAATACAGAATTAATCCTTATCCAATTAAATACCTTAAATACATTGCGCATTTAATATAGATCAATATGGCCCTTCACAGCATGTAATTTAAATGAATAGTTTAGAAGATATTACACATTTAAAATGCAGGGACATAACGGCTGTGGCGGTACCGGCCGCGGAGCCGGCGGCGTGTGCCTATAACTGGGGAAGGACTGGATAGGACAAAGCGCAAAGACCTTCTGTAGTACATTTAGTATCAGCATTGCACCCGTGCGAAGCCGGGGCGGGTCGCTAGTAATAAATAAATAAATATTGTCAGACAAATTACACATCGCCATCTAGCCCCAAAGTAAGCGAAGCTTGTGTTGTGTTAATAGTACAGAAGCTTATTGTAAACTTGTATAAACCTTTATTTTGTCTTTCTAATAAGTGTCTCAAAAGTCTCCTCTATTCCCACCTGTTCTGTTGAGTAGTTCTGTTGGCAGAACTACTGGTAATTTTTTTCCCATTAGTTCTGTCCACAGACCTAATGTTTAAGCAATTCCCACCTGTTCTATTGAGTAGTTCTGTTGGCAGAACTACTGGTAAAATTTTTCCCATTAGTTCTGTCCAATGAACTGTTTTGTTGCGTAGGTCGCCACGAACCTTGTGATTCAAACTATTTACTTCTCCATGCAATCAATTATCAAGTACTGGCCACTTGAGATATTTATTCTTCATTTGTTTCCTGACGTAGATGTCACGTTTACAAATTTTTATTTCAAGGGTTTCAAGAGTATCTTGAAGAGGGCAATAATATATTGAAAAGGGTTGTTGTTGTTAGTTTCATGAGTGAGTTTAAC
Organism: Hypsopygia costalis; assembly: GCA_937001555.2. Taxonomy (NCBI): domain Eukaryota; kingdom Metazoa; phylum Arthropoda; class Insecta; order Lepidoptera; family Pyralidae; genus Hypsopygia; species Hypsopygia costalis. Next base: position 17,967,279 of record OW443349.2, on the reverse strand, counting down.
ATAATAAGACGCGGTCGCGGTCGCGTGTTGCTCGACAATGGCTTCGAGTATTCTGAAGTTCTACTTAATTTCTGTTTTATTTCTAATGGGACAAATTTTTGTCAATTGTCTCTGAATTGAGCACCACACGAAAATTGATATGATTTTATCATTTTGATAATTGTCACAAAGGGTGGTTTTCTTTTGTTTTATGATTATGACCGATGTTAATTTGTTTTTTCTTAACTACGTTAGGATCCCTTAATTTCATAGTGATGGAAAAATCCATCACATAGTAATATGACGTAATGAATAAAAAATAGAGCTAAACAACAGAACAGGTGGGAATAGTTGAGACAAGTCACCGGATTTTTTCTCATTAAGGACAAGTTTTTCTCATTAGTTCTGCGACTTATAATACTATGGCTTTATACCGTGTATAAAGCCATAGTCTTATAAGTCGCAGAACTAATGAGAAAAAAATTACCAGTAGTCCTGCCCACAGAACTACTTAACAGAACAGGTGGAAATAGAGGAAAAGTCTCCTATGACCTCGTGTCTGAGTCAATCGGAGATATTTGCAAAAAATGGATTTTTGTGACGTTTCACCTTTGATATCTTGCGACATGACACACTTTTTAGAATGCCAAATTAAAGGTTTAGATGCAAGTGAACATTAGCCTTAGCCGTGTGGTATCCGGCAGACTAGATTAGAATCACTCCGTCTCTTCCCATGGATGTCGTACAAGGCGACTAAGGGAAATACGTTTTCAAACATCGATCAGGCCTCCCCAACCCGTCTGGCCCGCCTGGGGAGTGTAGGCCAAAACCTCCTTCTGTATGAGACGGACGAGAGAGGGCCGTGCTCTTGTAGTGGAGGCTAAAATGACCTGGTGATGATGATGATGATGTACCCTGCCGCCTAGCGAAAGAGGCTCTGGTGAAACAAAGGTAGAGTACAGCGTATTTGTAAGATGCCCGACAGGGGAAGTACCACATCATAGAATCGTCTTACTTTTGGTACTATGTATATTGTTATATAATGTACACAATGAGAAAAAAAAATGGGTACATCTTATTCCCTTTTATAAATGCAATAAAACATTACTAAATGAAATACTACTAGTTTGTCATATAATAATGAGCGCTGCTCTAGTATTAATGATCAAAGTGAGTGCTATTTTTCGAAATGAAGCTAGCCGAGTTTCAAAATACGCAGCACGAGTGTTTTAATATAATAACTTTTATATGCTGTCGCATACACTATTTAAAGTACACTCATTAAATAAATGTGGATAAATGACGTAAAATTTTATGCACACAATTCGCATCCATTTGCAAATGATAAACTTTTTAAATGATTTTTTTGCCCCTGGATACAAGCGGAACTATGAATATAAATGATATTTATTTATGCAGCTCTATGGTATGTGTTAATATTCTCCACTCAGTGAAAATATCGTTGGAAAATATACATTCCAATTTTTCCATTGATTTGAATGGAAAATGTATTCGATGATCATTCGTCAAAGACATGATCGAACCCAATTTTTATTTCTGCACAAACCTCATGCATGTCGAGGTCTTTAATTGTGACAAGTTTGATTAAAATTGGTTCAGTGGTTTTGGAGCCTATTCATTTCCAAGAGTGACTTTTCGGCGTATATAAGTGTTCAATAAAAATATCAAATTCCAAATGACGTCATAATGTCAATAACATGAAAAGCCAGGAATACACAGAGATATAAGAGCCAATTTCCATAACAGCATTTTGAACAATGCCAATAATAAAGGAGTCGACAGTGGGAACACAGCGCGACATGGGAGGGACTGGTATGAGAAAAATATGTAGCGTGCGTATGAAACATTTATAAAGTTAGGGCGGTTGTGATTCTGCGACTTTAAACAGTCGCAGTCAATAATTTTTAAGGCGATGAAAAATTGCTTGTCTGTTTTTGTTTTAGCCATAACATCTTAAGAGGTTTATGTGTATGTTACTATTGATAGCTTATAAACAAGCCTTGTGATATTTGCTAGCGGTACTTAGATTTTATGTTATGTTTAAACAAAACATTCAGTATTTATACCATACTAGCTTCTGCCTGCAGCTTCGCCCGCGTTTACACAAAAGTCTTTTCAAATACAAAACCAAATTATTTATTTGCAATAAATAGGGTAGTGGTACAATAAATGCGGTTGGATCTTAAAAGTGAAGTCGCATAGGCCCATTTAGCCATATTATATATTATGCATGCAAATATTTAGTCACAGTTAAGTTAAGAAATTACTCCATGCATCGACAAACTTGAGTTAATTATTTTTTTAAATAATTTAAGAATTCGTCAACTGTATAAAACTTTTTTTCCAGTAACCATTTACTAAATGTTTCATTTTTAGGGTTCCGAACCTCAAAAGGAAAAACGGAACCCTTATAAGATCACTTTGTTGTCCGTCTGTCTGTCTGTCTGTCTGTCTGTCTGTCTGTCTGTCAAGAATTTCTATGTCGAGAATGCGTGCAGGTATCAAGCTGAAATTTGAACTGTATGCTCAGGTCTACGGTCCCATGAAGTTAAAAAAAAAATCAAACTGCTAAGTTTACGTAGAAAAAAGTTACGGCCGTTTATTCAGCAAAAAACGCATATTTCGACACACCCAAGGGAATCAAAACCTATAGGGTACTTCCCGTTGACCTAGAACTATGAAATTTGGCAAGTAACATCGTTATAGACTACAAGTACAGGAATAAATCTCAAAACTATACATTTGTAAATAGATCTTAAAAAATAGGGGGTCTATATTTTTTATAGGGTGTCGAAATTTCAAATTGAAACTACTAGTTCAAATGGGGTATCATATGAAAGGGCTTGATGCAAATATATTTTATTAATTTTTTTCGACGCATTATTTCTTATTTATAATGGAAAATATCAAATTTAATAATGATACTACGTACCTACGGAACCCTCGGTGGGCGAGTCCGACTCGCACTTGTCCGGTTTTTTTATTCTGGTTAATATGTCTATGACGAATTTTCAAAATCTGTTCAAGAGATTACCCCCTACAATTTCATAAACTATACCTCTTTATAATATTAGTATAGATGCTTAATCTCTTTGTTTTGGTTTCATCTGGATAATTATGTTTCGACGAAACTAGACTATGTTTGTTTTTCTATCGATTTCGATAGCTACTTGACTATGATACGTATCCAATAAAATTTGAAGGTTATGCCAAGAATATACATAGTGAATAAACTAGGTACAACCTTTAAATTTTGTCGGATCACAGTTCGACAAATACATTGTAACAAGTTGATAATTTCCCAAAAAGTAACTGAATTTTAAAAGCTGTGTCTATTATTCCATCTATCTACATTTCATTAAAATCGTGGTACCGGTTCTAGGCTTACGTGGTGGTAATGGCGGCATTAACGTGGGTTTATCATGATCAATCTGATTTAAGATAGTCCAGATATTCTGTTACTGGTGTCAAAATTCTACAAAATCTTAGTAAAAATTAAACAATTATTTAAAAAAAAAAACAAAAGAATTCCCACTCATTCCAATACACGTGAATTATGTCAAATCAACACTGTGGTGCTAAACACTGGTGATAATAAAAAACAAACCACTAGAGGCTGCATACGCTCTAGACTAGACAATCAAAATATACCGGCAAAGGGGTAATGGTTTAAAGTATAAGCAGATCGCGTTTTTGTGAAATATAGTTTGTTAATTTTGATTTTGATGGGGTGTATCTTCAACTGTCTATCATGTAAGATGGTTACGCTAATCGACAAAACGCCGATGTTCCGAAAAGAGATTGCGCATATAGATAGGGAGGTAGTTCAGAAATACGAATGATAACAAAATCGGGGGATACAGTTTGGTGTTGCAGTTACATAACTATCATCTCCATCTAAAATTTCAATTACTGGATAGATGTAGGATCAAGGAATTTATTACGCTAGGTAGGGACTAAGGAACAACGTGTGCGGAGGAGGAGGAAGCGCTGCCATTTTGAGATAATTTTAGTGCATAAAACGTATTCACGTACAATTCACGGCCGTGTCCATGACACAGCCACACCACTTTTTATTACACTTCTTTGTGCTAGAATTTATAATTATTTGCAAATAGCACTCGTCAACTTCCCTGTTCTGGATTTTCTATTCCGAGTTAGACATTCTAAATAAATATTTGTTGTTACGTTCATTATCAAACGTACGTTAATTCCTGCGACTGTTAGAGTTCTTCATATTTACTAGAACATGACAGATACCTATAGTTAATAAAGGTACCCGAGTTACCGTTCTCCGCTACTTCTTATGATTTAACAGATAGATAACGAAACACAACAACAGTAGCATATGCAAATTTCAACCCTGTAGAGCGGTCGACTTCAATTTGTCAACCGTATCCGCCTACATTTCCATTTTTAGCTCCAACACGTCGACACACTTGTCTCAAACCCATAAGGTTCAAAATAGGTACACATTGCGATGCACGATCTAGGTTTCTGGTATTTCCGTAAATATTCTTAGTATTTCAGAGTTTTGGATTCAAAAGAGGATTATACACAAATAATAAATAAGGTCTCGACGAAATAACTTGGTTCTCGATGTTCTTAACGAGTACATCTACCTGGAACAAACAGTCCAATTACCTACATAGGTCTAATTTCGAGGACGAGGTCTCTCGTCGAATCCAACTCCAATTTACCTATATTTAATTTTAGAAGAGAGGGGTAGTATACTATTCTGATTTGGTAACAACAAGGGAGAATTACCAAGAGTTCAGACGATTTTGCAATTTGTTTGTTTGTTTGTTTATAAAACTTTATTGTACACATACATAAAACTTCAAGTACAGAATAACATACACAATGGCGGACTTATCCCAAAAGGGATCTCTTCCAGTCAACCAAAGAATGCTTGTAAGTGAAATTTTTAGGTCAGGGTGAGGTACATTAAGAAAAGTAGATAAAAAAGTAGTTCTTACAAACACACATATAGAAAATTCGTATTATTGGAATCAATATTGTGTTAGGTAACAACTCAATGTTTTAGGTCCCCAAAAGTGTTAGATACTTAAAATCCGTGGTGCATGGCCGTTGAGCTTCACTTGACTAGACATCTCGTTAGGCTTTTAATGCCTTATTTGCCATATTGCTGTCTCTCACATTGCTAAGAGGGGAAGTCAACTTCCAAAAGCTTCCTACTTCTACTAATTTCTTCTGATTAAATTCGTTGTGTTCACTGTTCATTGCCTTTTGTGGTCGCAGCTGTTAATCCTGGCTACACAGGGCTCAGTGAGTGGTGGAAAGGTGAATACCCCCCCCCCCCCCCATACCGTTTAGAAGAGAAGTTTACTTACATACATTTCAGAGTAAATTTGTATTATCCATTGCATAGCACGGGCGTAGATTATGCTGGACCCATAGATATAATTACAAAGTGATTGAATGTTCTCAACGTTCCCATTGCAGGTTGTCATCTTGTTATCAGACGTATAACTAGAATCCAATCCTATTTAGATTGAGTTTATATGTTGCAAGTTTATTGGAGAACGTCAGTTGAGTAAACAGTTTGACAAATTATACCCGCCTTAGGCGTGGAGTATTGATTTGGGTATGTGTCTCAACACGTACTGAGGTTGTGTATTCCGTATTGACTTAAGCAATATTCTATGTATTAGCATTTGTATTAGAGGATTTATAAGCTTCATGCCTTTAATTTGTGTTCATGCTATTTATAGGGAAATGTAGAATTCTATCTACAACTGTCGGATTTTAAAATATCTTTATATGACTGCACGAATGGAAAAATATTTTTAACCGACGAAAAAACGGAGGAGGTTCTCCAGTCGATGCGTACATAATTATATTTTTTTATGTATGACCACACACAACTTTGAGTAGTCCGATTTTGATAATTATTTTTTTATTGGAAAGGGTATGCACCTAAGTAACTTTGAGTCGGCGCCAAACAATCAATGATCAAAGATCACTAAATTACCTTAAATTTAAAGAAATAACCAAATCAAATTAACAATGCAATGTGAAATCTCCAGCGATAAATAATAATATTTTGCTAGTTTGGCGTCGACTCAAAATTACTTAGGTGTACTTAAATTAGTTTAAGAACTTAGTTATTAAGGTCAATAAAAACAAATTTTATTATTTTTTTGCTTTAAATTTTTTTCGGCGGTTCAATTTTTTTGTTAAAAGTTTTATATGTATTATGCATTTATTTATTTATTACTAGATGACCCTGCGAATTTCATACCGGATAACAGTCAATTAATGTTTTGTTACTTATTAGATCAACTAAATATATGATTTTAGGGAAGTAATACAATGAATATAAAAGAAATATATTAAGTTAAGTACTTTATTGAGATAATAACACAAAAAAAAACATAAAAAATACAAAAATTAACTATATATATAAATATCTTAAATCACATAAAGCAAAATGACATACAACTTTCGTGACCTAAAAGATTGGACATTTTTTCTTAATTAAGTCATTTGTTCATATTTATAAAGCTTGATATAAATTTCTGAACGCACGCATAAATATTTGACACTAATGAATATCTCAATCCTTTTCAATTGATACTATTTGTATGGGAAAATGTTTTGCTTTTATTTTATTTTTTCGTCACATTTCCATCGTTTTTAATACCTATTATCCTATTCCGAATGAAGACAAATCCAAAAACACAAAAATCATAAAAATCGATCGAGCCGTTCTTGAGTCACAAATGGTGTAACTAACACGACATTGTTTTCTACATACAACGTGTAACTCAAGGTACCCAAAACCTCAAACACCCCAACTGAGTTTTATTATTATTAATTGATATATCTAAGTAATAATTTCGAAAAATATTTTTCTCGGAGATATGAACACTTTTTTGTTTTCCTAATAATTCTAATAGTTTCTGAGCTCTGTGGCGCTTTCTTATCAAAAAGACGCGCCAATGGCTTCGATAGGCAGATATTAATATTAAAGAGCGAGCATCGTTCAATGACGCGTAAGCACCGCTCTCTGCACGGCGCTTATGACTTTTTGGGCGCGGCGGTATTACGTTTGTTTACCTAATTCACATTTTCTCGCTGGATTGTCGAGCGCAATTTAATAATAGACACGGCAAATAAAAATAATAATGATTATTTTTCAAAACCAGCTACTTTAAAAATGGATGACAATTATGGAATTGATTCTACTCATGATTCTGAACAAACTATTTTTAGGTTTTGCGTACTTGAAATTACACGTTGTCTAAAGGTTTATCTAAAACTTTATTATTCACAGTAAAATTGTACAAAAGGCGGACTTAATGCATTCTCTACCAGTCAACCATTAGGAGTGGAGGGTAACACATTTGAACTGTAATTGCTTTTCCTTAACCAAAATATAGCTTTAAATCCACCGATTAGTGAAAGCAGGGGCTGATATTGGTTATATGAAAGATCTCAGTGAACTCTAGAGCATTGTTGAATTTACGCGAAATGCATTCAATGTTATAGAGGATTTCGTAGCATACTATAGTCTATTATATACGAGTATCTACATAATTTATGAACGCAGTTGAGCATTGCGTAGATTGGTTCCATGACGCCTTGGTGTTGCTGATCTCCATGGGCAGTAGTGATTGCTTTCCTGTGACTTATATGCTCGTTTGCCCGCACTATTTCTGGTTATCTGTGCTTGTTTAAACAGGGGCCATACCGCCTAAGCTGAAGCCGATTACCACAGGTTTTTGATCGCGAAAATCAAACTTCACCTTACATTAGTGGCAATTGTGTTTAGCTTAGCTGACAGAAATCATGAAGCTCTACCGACAAAGCTGAAATATTTGTCAGTAACCCAAACCTAACACATATTTTTGGGGATAAAAATATTCGATGGTAATCGGCTTCATCTTCGGCGGTAGGACTCCAGGGGCCTTACCACAAGCTCTAAATGCAGGAATGGAGTTATGATGGTTGCGTATTTATCAATTAATTTCATTCATAAATTCGCAACCATGATGGTGCCATTCCTGCGTTTAGAGCTTTTGGTAAGGACCCTGATCTGGCAATACGTTTTAAAATTGTTTAAAGAACGCTTTTTTTTTATTTAGAGTATTTTTGAACGTTCCAAAAGGCATAGTTATTTTCTTGTACTTACCTTGCCATGGTGTGTAGTGTTATCATAGTGTGTGTCAATTATATCAGGATCTTCCGTTGATATGTCGTGCCCGTGTCTGTGTGCAACGAGACATGGTATCTGAAACAAAACAAATCGTAAACTGAATTATGTTTCGTCAATAACAATCCGTACCTCCATATATGTATAAAACATGGGCAAAGGATACTGTCCTGTGCGTTTGCACAGGGCAGTATCCTTACTTATGACTACAATAAGCGTTTGCTTATTGTAGTCATAAGAATAAAAACTGTATAGTACAATACTCTCTATTAATTATTTATATATCAACGGACAGTCGAATGGCTAACAATAGCTACTTTGACTCCGAGGTCGCGGGTTCGATCCCCGCACAACACAAACATTTGTGTGCATGAACATGTCTGGTGGTCTTGGTCTGGGTGTGTTCTATGTATTATAAGTATGTATTTACAAAAAAAAAATGTATTTAAGTACATTTATCAGTTGTCTAGTACTACAAGCTTTGCACTTAGTTTGGGACTAGATGGTGCTGTGTTAATTTTCCAGATATATTTAATAACTAGCAAAGTACCCGTGCTTCGCTACGGGAACACTCCTGATTTGCGTCTATTTTTGTTTCGTATTGACCATTATCACAAACATACACCATTTAAGTTAAGACGTCCCGGTAAACAATATTTTTGGCATTCGCACCAGGAGCCAAAATTGCAATGCTTCCAGGAGAACTTACTCCTGAGCAAACTACATACAACTGATCATGAGAGAAGCAGTCCTGTCTCAAGTCAACCCCAGCGACCTTTAGAGACTGCCCCTGAGCTATGTTAATGGTCATAGCGAAACACCTTTATGGGAAATTAAAGTGAAGTTTCTTAAATTGAACTGGGTGGTCTTATGGAATAATGGGAATGCGGGTTATCAAGAGAGATTCCTCAACAGCGCATCCTTTACTGTCCTCACTCAACAACTCATCATTCCAGTTGTTTAATACGTGAACAATGGTGGCACGAACCTCCTGATGATACACCTCCGTTCCATGCAAGTGGTAGGAGATGGAGCGGAACAGGCCAGCTCCATCACCATCCAAAGCGATAATGGTATGGGGCATCATCACACCTTCCACAAATATAAATTTAGTGAATCTTGACCTCAATGTTTGAAAAATACCGAAATTTTTATATTAAGTAGGTATATCCCATAAAGTCGGTACTTAGAATAGGTTTTTCAATTAGTTTTCGACACCAGATGTAGCTTCACGCAGTTTTTTTTACGCCCTACGCGCGCGATGGATTACCTCCGGGGGTAACTACTGGAATGAGGTGAGCGATAAACCGTCATGGATAACCCCATGGTATGAAATAATCTGTCGTATATACCCTTTCCTTAATAACGAAACCATAGCGCGCTGTACAAATGCTAGGTATAGCGCCATCTAGTGATAAGTTAATTCAAATATAAATATAACACTTTTTGACATTTCTTGGCTGGGCGCTGGTCAAAATATATTAAATAAAAAGAAGTTAATCGGTTACCCATAAACATCCCCTTTTTTTTTTATAAACAACTATTCCACCAAGTCTCAAAATCGTAGGTGAATCGGTTTCCAAGAGGGTTTTTTTTTCAATCCCCTATTTTAACCTCTTAGGAGAGAAATTTCGGAAAATCCCGTCTTAGTGCGCGCTTACATTGTATAAGGAACACATATCCAAAGTTTCAGGTTTCTAGCTTCAGGGGTCTGGGCTGTGCGTTGATTAGTGAGTCAGTCAGTCAAGTCAGTGAGGACAAAGCCTTTTACTATCTAGCTTTTGCCAGCGGCTTCGCTCGCGTGAAGTTCGCGCTTTTTAGATTATCCAAGTCAAGTCTAACACGCAACGCAACCACCCTCATGTAGCACCTATAATTGTACTAAATACGGATGCAAGAACTTTCCAGATAACTACTACTACACCCGTCCCGTCCTCGCCGCACCGGCCGCCCGCGATATTATAAGCACTGATTGACGCCAAATACAAATTTAAAAACCTATTAGGATAACACTTCAGTCAACACACAAGTCTCATTCCATCGGCTTAAAAAAGTTAAATCAAAGTTTAAAAAAATTACATGACTGACTGACTCACTAATCAACGCACAGCCCAAGTGAGGTCACGTTAGCCACGTTGAATTTTAAAATCGTTGTTGTTTCCGTAATCAGCGACCCGATAAAATATAAAAACAATAATATCCTTCATGATTTTCAGAGTTTTTGACCCCATTTTACTCCTTGGTTTTGGGTTGAATTTCGAAAAATTCTGAAACATGTGTTCACTCATTTATCTATAGTCAAACTAATCTCGTTTCCCTACACAAATTTTGGACCTCCGTTTCACCCTTTTAGGGGAAAAATTTGAAAAATTCTTTTAAGTTATTTCGTGTCCACTATGTTATATTTTCAAATCGATGCGATTTTCGTAATTGACGTCCCAGAAAACCATAGAATCAACACCCATATTGATATTATGACATTTCAACCCCATCGCACCCCCATAGGGGGATGATGATGATGATGAGGGGGGGGGGGGGATTTTATGTCACGTCGGCTATGTTGGATTATAAAATAGTTGTTGTTTTCGTAATCAGCGACCCGATAAACCATAAAAACAATACCCATGACGATTTTCAGACTTTTTAACTCCATTTTACCCCTTTAGGGGTTGAATTTTGAAAAATCCTTAAACACGTGTTTACTCATTTATCTATAGAAGTACTCGTGTAAAGTTTCGGATAAAATAGTCCAAGTAATTTTGTTTCCCCATACAAACTTTGGACCCCCGTTCCACCCCTTAGGGGATGAATTTTGAAAAATCCTTTCTTAGTGCACCCCTAGACGTCATAAGGAACCTACTTGCCAAATTTGGAATCTCTAGACCCAGCGGTTTGGGCTGTGCGTTGATTAGTGAGTCAGTCAGTCAGTCAGTCAGTCAGTCAGTCAGTCAGTCAGTCAGTCAGTCAGTCAGTCAGTCAGTCAGTCAGTGAGGACAAAGCCTTTTATTATTATAGATATACATATAAAACATGTGATAAGGATATAGGTGCAAACACTTAAGTTAGTCCTAATACTAAAAATTATATAGTACAATACTCATTATTGCGGAAAATAAATTAAGTTATACATAATGTATATAATTATAACAATAGTACAAAAGTCGAACTTATTGCTAAGTATTATTTTCAAGGCTTTCGTATGGAAGAGGATATTTTAAATTTACGTAGGTTGCGCATCTTTAATAACAAAGGTACACTGACGTTAAAAGTCGAAATATGAAATACGAGTTCAACGACAATAGAATTAGAAAAATATCGCTAGGTGTCCGATGTGGCGTTGCGGAGCTCAACGGATATTTATGTTGATGTCTTCGTTACCATAGGCTTCTGAACCATTTTTTTTATTTGCTAGACGTACAATAATTTAACTATAGGTGAAAAAATTACTTCCATAGCATAAAACTTCTCGAGATGTGATAACTTGAAGATCACAATTTTGGACTATCCCGAAAACGCTCCATACAAAAGGCTACAGTATTATAACGTCACGATATGCTATTTTATATGCATTAAATCAGAAATTTGTACGACAGCTATGTTAAATATTGCGTTTATGTAGCTAGTGCCGTAGCAAAAGTTATAGTATTTTTTATTGTTTTTACAATGGTAATATTTATTTTTTTATAATTTCATACTTTTAAAATGGACTTTCCCAATAAACTTTGCTCGACCATAAAACACCACAATTGAGATCGAAGATCGTTCCAGTTTTATGTATGTATTTTACATTACTGATAGAGTTTTTAAAATTTTTGAACTTTGTTCACATGCATAGTGTATTACAATTGTTCATATATATACTTCAATCAACGTTACATACTATATAATCAAACAATGTTACAATTGTAGAGATTCTGTCTCACACTATATATTTTTTCAATTAATGATAACTCATGTACCCTACCGTATATCTTTTGTATTTCGACTCTCATAGGTCGTGTCGTGTGAACGCAGTCAATGTGGCTTCAACGAATAGATCCTTCGATCGCTTGAATACGGGAATCGAGCCTCAAAAATATGGCATATAGTGACTACTATAGTGGGGTGTAAGTGGTTCATCGACATCTTTAAACCAAAGCCAACTTCACCTGCACGCGGTGCACCCTGCTGACTGACAAATGAAGCTACCTGACTGAGGCATGTACCTCCACCTCACAGAATACCGCAGCCAAATAACAATTTCCTTGAGGGTTGTTGTGTTCCTGCGAGTGAGTAAGGTTACCAGAAGGAAAGGTGATGCTGCGTTGGGAGCGGGGGTGGCGGCGCGCGAGCGATATTCTAAGTTGCTAGTGTTAATATGGCTACGGTAACCACTTCACATCAGGTTGGCCGTTTGCCGTCTGCCACCCGACGTAGTATAAAAAAAAACACTGACCACCACCACTACTACCAGGTTACCAGGAAGGAAGGAGTCGCTGCTTGGCAGCGGGCGTGGCGCCGCACGAGGGATGTTTTGCAGTATTTCATTTTGAGATTTGCGAGCGTTATATAAATGGTATGGCGTGTAGATATAGCTACGGTAACCGCTTCACATCAAATCAAATCAAAATATGTTTATTCCTTGGACTTTATCAAGCACTTAGAAACGTCATACAAATTTAATATAAGAACATGTATCTAAATTATTACTACTCTAAATCCGCAGAGCTTAGATTCACTTTCATCACACTATCTTGAATTTGAAAGCGAATTTAAGTGCCAGTTCCGGCGACGGGGCTTCTTGAGAAGAACTGGCAAGAAACTCAAGGCCGACTCTTTTAATTGCCAATATCGTTACATTAAATACAAATACAATCATTAACATAACATAACAAGAGCAATTCATACATGCCGTATACTTGTCTGCCACGCGTGGTAGTATAAAATGCGTATCCCCCATTCAGAAACCCTGCTCTGACTAAGCGATACACATTTGTGCATGCTCTGCTTTCAACCAAAACTCATTTCGTTGCTTTTTCTACAAAATCGAACTAGTCAATCGCAAACGACGATTATCCCACATGTAGCTAGCGTGTAGCAGTCATGTACTCGTAGTATCGATAAAACTGTCGTGGGTCGCATACTGACTGCACTACGAATGCACACGCTTACACGGCCGATACACGACCGATTCAATTTACCGATATCGATACGGACCGGTTACAGAAACGTTTACCCTAAACGTACAATGGTTGGGTGTACAAACATTTTAACATATCCCCCTTAGTTACATATTATTGGAATTGTGTTAGGTAACAACTCAATGTTTTTTGGTCCCCAATAGTGTTAGATACTTAAAGTCAGTGGTGCACGGCAGTTGAGATTCACTTGAGTACATCTCTTTAGGCTTTTAATGCCTTATTTGCCATATTGCTATCTCTCATATTTCTAAGAGGGCAAGTCAAATTCCAAAAGCTTCTTACTTTTCCTAATTTCTTTCGATTAAATTCGTTGTGAGTTCCAAGGCGGCCGTCTTACCCTCGAGACTGCAATGGACTTCTATGTTCATTGCCTTTTTTGGTGGTCGCCGCTCTTAATGCTGGCTACACAGGAGACACAGCGGTGGGAATCCATAGCTGAAGCCGATTACCATCGGTTTTTTGATTCCAAAAATTGGTCTTAGGGTAAAGTTATTGGCAAACATCTTCAATTGAGTTGGTAGAGCTATAGGGTCGAATCAGCATCAGCATAGCATAGCAGATCACAATAGGATCAGCTGAGCTAAACATAATTATCAACGATCTAAACAGTAGTTTAATTTTCGTATTCAAAAAATCAATGGTAATCTGCTTCAGTATCGGCGGTAGGCCCCTTGGGCTTTACATAGTTGAAGGATAGGATATATAATTAGGATGTATACAGAGATAGTATAAGGACCGAAGAGATATATAAAATGCAAGTTCTATATGACCTTTTTATTGGAAAAAGATAGTAGCTGTAGGTATCATCTAGACCGACCGATATACTCGTACGTGCGTGCTCTGTTTTACAACCAAAATACGTAGCTTTTCCAACAAAATCGAACTAGCCATCTCAAACTGCATTGTCCGTGTAACATGTCGAACGGCGTGTAGCACCGATAAAACTGTCGTCTGCCGCACACTGACTTCACAACGAATGCACACAATAACACGGCCGATGCACCGATATCGAATTCAATTTACCGATAAACAAATGTGTACCGATACGCTGTTGTTTACCCTAAATCGACTTTGTTCTTTTAACATTTTTATAAAGTAACAGGTGCTAAATTGGAATTTAATATCATAGAAATAAGGTTAACTTTTATTTCCTCTGGCTATCGCGACTTAAAGGGGTATTAGTGTGAAAGGACCAAATTGAAAAGACAGCGTTCTATTCGACCGCAAAACAAATATTGAACAGATACAATCCAAATTATTAGCAATTGACAAAGTTATGTAAACAAAAAAAAAATGAAATGAATAAACACTTTATTCTGGCAGAACAAATTTTAATATTTTATTTTTTATACAACGTCGGGTGGCAAACAAGCATACGGGCGGGTTCATGTAAAGTGGTTACAGTAGCCATATAAACGCTTGCAACATGAATCATCGCTTGCGCGCTGCCACCCCCGCTGCAGATGCAGCAACTCCTTCCTTCCTGGTGACCTCACTCACTCGCAGGAACACAACGACCCTCAATGGAATTGTTATTTAGCTGCGGTATTCTGTGAGGTGGAGGTACTTTCCCAGTCGGGCAGCTTGTAAATACGCTGACCTACCTCTTTTTTGGCAGAGCCTCTATCGCTAGTCGGCAGGGTGCACCACGTGCAGGTGAGATTGGCTCTGGCTCTAAAGATCATGGAGAGTGAATTACACTCCAAATCATACATTAGGATGATAAATAATATGACCAACTGCCTGCCAGAATGGGATCCATTTCAGCACATTGTGGAACGCTGTTTTTCAGAACAAATAAAAAAAAAATATGTGATGAACATAATAAATAAAGTATATATATTAAAATGTGAATATAAAAACGGTAGTAATTTTCTTAAATTTTCATTGTCTAGATCCGTGTTCCGCAAAGTGTGTGCCGCGGTACACTGGTGTACCGTAGTCATTAGTTGGTGTGCCTCGGAAACTTAAGGTTATCTCATAAAACTACATAAACGGACAGACACAAATAAAAACTGGTTTTTCATTTATGGTGTACCGCCAAAAAGTTTCGTTTTCCTAGATGTACAAGTTTGCGGAACACTGATCTAGATGATGATATTATTTATTTAAACTTCATGCACAAAATTTTATTGTACACAGGCACATTTGATGCTATACAAGCATTGTGGTTCATCAAGATCTTTGAACCAAAGCCAACTTCACCTGAACGTGGTGCACCCTGCTGACTGACAAACGAAGCTCTGGCGAAAAGAGAGGTAGGGAGCGTAATTGTAAGCTACCGACTGGGAAATGTACCTCCATACAGAATACCGCAGCCAAATAACAATTCCCTTGAGGGTTGTTGTGTTCCTGCGAGTGAGTGAGGTGACCAGAAAGAAAGGAAGGAGATGCTGCGTTGGCAGCGGGGGTGGCGGCGCGCGAGCAATATTTTATGTTGCAAGCGTTACTATGGCTACGGTAACCGCTTCTTGTCTGCCACCCGACGTAGTATAAAAAAAAAATCACGGTTAAGCGGCTGAAAGCATTTTAATGAAAAGTGACATAGAATGTGATCTGAATTAACAGTTTGTCGAGACACTAACTAATATAGCACGCAGGAGTGATGACGACCTGAAAAAAGTAACGGTGGCGGGGAAGATGGAAGGGAAAAGACCAACAGGATGTAGCCCAATAAGTTAGACGGATCAAAGAGAGGAATATCTGAAACTGCCCATGAATACGGCCCTCCATCTGGCACAAGAACTACGAAAGTGTCGAGAAACTAGACAACGGCGGATTCACGATCCTCGACAATAAGGGGCCGAATACGGATCAAGATAACCCCCGACAGTAAAAAGCTGACGTATCATCGCTTTGATATACCGCGTCGAGATTAAGCAAAATACTAGATACCCAAAATTAATATAAATTGCATCAATTTGAACAGCCTTCAACCCATCGGTTGCTTTATTAATCGTGTGCAAGTTTAGCCACAGCGCCGCTGAGTGCCCTCGCCGGCGGCCGGTGCCTAATGTACCGAGCTGCTCGCTCGAGCGGTTAATGCGACCCGCGAACATGTACTGAAACAAGCTATAAGAGACAGCGTCTCTCTCATAGTAAATTTTTGACCAGAGGTCCCTCTGGTCAAGAAAATGCTGGGCCGTATGTTTGTCTGCCACCGGACATACTTTAAACAAAAGATGGGCCGTACATTTGTTTGTCAGCATAATGAACAGCTTACCGCCGAAGCTGTAGCCGATTACCACCGAATATTTTGATTCCAAAAATAGGTCTTACGTTTAAGTTATTGACAAGCATATTCAGCTTACTCCGTAGAGCTCCAGAGTTACTGTCAGTTAAGCTAAACACAAGTATCATACTTCTAAGTTGAAGTTTGATTTTCGTGATCAGAAACACCGGTGGGGATCGTCTTCAGCTTAGCCGGTAGGTGTCCATGTTGGAGTGTTCATCGAGTCAAAATATCGAACATAATCTGTTTAAGAATCTGGGTGCTGATCGCGTAAATTAATGTTAGGTTTTAAGTTAATGACAAATATATTCAGCTTAGACGGTAGAGTAGTTTCTTCCAGCTAAGCTAAACACAATTACTACAAATCTAAGTTAAATTTTGATTTTCGCGATCAAATATTCCTATGGTAATTGGCTTCAGATTCAATGGTAGGGCCCCTGTATAGGCAATGAATAGGTACATGACCTTATCAGCATCCAGGACCATGGTCATTTCAACTGAGACCGACAAAAACAAACCGAATGGCATTTGCATAGTAACATAGCCTAGCCGAGACCAATAATCATAAATCAAACTAACGCAAAATCGCGACAAGTCGAGAAATATCTATATAGATAAATAAAATTGGAATGTCTGTTTGTAATATTAAAATAACCGCTTTTTACTAAACACATATTATGGATGTATATACGGTAAGTACATAATGTACCAATATAACATTTTTTTCAATTTTTGTGTGTCTGTCTGTCTGTTTGTTCCGGCTTATCTCTGAAACGGCTGGGTCGATTTTGCCAGGACTTTCACTGGTAGATAGCTGATGTGATAAGCAGTAACTAAGGCTACTTTCATTTTTATTAATATAAATAAATAATAAAAAAATATCTAATCCGCGCAGACGAAGTCGCGGGCACTGCTAGTAGAAGATAAATTCTGAACAAAAACAAAACTTTGCTATATATCAATTTACTTACTAATTTTCGCACAACTGTTGCTAGGATGTGAGAAAAACTTAAAACGCGTTGTAATAAATTATCTTGTTACATCGACTTGCTACAGCGTTATTTATATTTTCGGAAAGTTATCAATATTGCGACGGTCCCTACGTACAAAGCGACATGTCAAAAATGGCATTTTTTTTTTATTACATAAATTGCTATAGATTGTCCGTACGCTCATTCCTATACAAGATTTTTTTTTCAAATATTAACTACTTTTGGATATTTGCAAAACGCATAAGAGAACAAGTATACTAATTACAAGGAATTAATGTCGTAGATGCGTATATCTATACCATAGAAGTAGGAAGCCGCGGCGCCCGGAGTAGAATTGGAATATGGCGGTGTATGTATGCAAACCGAGCGTGGCAAATGCGCGGGTGTCGGTCTGAGGGACGGGGCAGGGAACCCGCGGGCGACCGCGCTGACAGCAGGAGTCAGTGCTGCGATACACCATCATAGATATCGATGATTTTGTTGAACGAACAATGTTTTGAAAAGAACAACGAAAAATGTTTTAAAAAGAGCAAATTTTGTGTTTATTGTACGTTCTTCACAGGGTAATAAATACCTATTGCATTCCGAACGTACGGTAGCTTCATAAAAAATTGGAGTTTCAAATGAATTGTAAAAATTCTTACTAAATAAATAATGTTTAATTTCATTTGACAATGTAATAATATTTTCAAATCAAATCAAATTAAACATTATGTATTTCGTAAGAATTTTTACAATAAGATTTGATAATACTTATTACAAATTTAATTTACAATAGCTAATTTAATAGGTATGAATAAAACAGTATTTAGGTACATATTCATATTTATTTAAGGTAGATACGAGTATGATAAAAAAAAATAGTTAAGTACGATCAATAACAATAACTTCTTATTTTACTATTTTGCATTGCAAACCAATACCACAGTATTACTATTATACAGTAGGGAATCGCCTTTGACGTGGCACGATGCCGCCGCGCCGCCCGCGTATGTATCCACGCGGTCGTTCGCCGATATGCAAGGTTGTCACAAAATTCGAAATTAAATAATCTTTAATATTTTTATAATCATTTATCAACAAGAATATAATATACATATTTACAAACATTGCTATCTATCATTAAATTTAACAATATAATGAACTCGCATTCGGATAAACAATTTGATCATGAAAATATGGGGGAAACTTAGGCATGGCTGTGATATAAACTGTACTTGTTTTAATAATACCTACCTATAATTTATCTAAAAATATTGTTTCCTATAGCACCTGGTTGGTGTTGGTATGTTAACTTATTACGTCTGCGGCGAAGACAAAAAGTCCCTATGTTCATTCGTAACTAAAAAACGGCTGAACCAATTTTGATTAGTTGTAAAATTCGTCTCTATTGCGCCAGTGTCACGGAGTATATCAAAATAAAATAAAAAATAGCGGATTTCTGGTGCCAGCCAAGTTGACGTAGGTACCAAACAATTAACGATTTAAATTTGATTACGACTCTACTCACTTCATTTTCGCAAGATACTTAATAATAGAAACTAGGAATATCAATACCCAAAATGCTATGACTGGATAGCAAAATTTACTGTAAATAATAATAACTAAAATGTGTAAAATAAAAAAGTAAATAAAAATTATCGAAAAACGTAATTGCTTAAAAAATAAATAAAAAAAGAAACTAGCCCTGAAACAAAGATCTTAACTACTAGGTATGGATAGGCCATTATAAGGAGATAATTTGTCACGAACCGATGAGTCATTTGGCTTTTCGACAGCGAAAATAATAATTATGAGAGTGTAAGTTCAAATTGGTGTCCCATTTGTTTATAAAGTTAATAGTGTACATTTACGTGACATAAACATACACATAGGTTCGTCCCACACACAGCACGTGCATATAGTCGCAGAGACAAATTTTATGTTAGAAATGGCACAGCCATACGTAGTAATTAATAGCTTTGCCCAGAAATCTTGAATATAGGTGAATATAGAACCTTGTCTTTTTCTGTCGGTTTAAATAAAATCATAACAGTTGGATATTAGACAAATACCTACTCCTTCTGTGTCCGACATCCCAACTATTAAGAAGTTGTAAACATAATAATTACACTCTGGGCAAGAGCATGCGCCGTAAAAAATACATATACCTACATATTTACACTTGAAAGGTTACGAAGTAGGTACTTAACTATTTAGTCATCTGTTGTTTGAAGCACAACAATTCGGTTATTTGTTATATACTTATAGTTGGAGTACCTTGTACTTCACCAACAATATAGCTACATACATTTCAACAAAGACAAAGTAGGTAGGATTTTACGAAATTATAGAAAAAACTTACCATGCGTAACGGGGAAATCTATGAAATTTTAAATTCTTGATGTGTTTCGACATCGAGTTACATACAATACAACCGTATACAGAACAATTTGTATGCACCATTATATTAAATAGGAATCACTGAACGTAAATTAAAAAAACGTTTAAAACATTCAGTACGCGCATGTGACTGCCTTTCACGGTGGCTCCCACAAACTACGCTTGTTTGTGGGACGCTGACCGCACCGCCCGCTTCTCCGCGGGTTCCCCTCCCTTACTCTGCGCAAGTACCTTCGATGCCCAACTGTATGCTTTTAAAACTGTGCCAATTCACATAAAAGGTAATCAGATTTCGTGTTTGTTAGTGGTGTTGCAAAGATTTCAATGTCCTTTGAACAAAATCAATTTGTTGTACATTTGTCTTTTAGAATAATCTTGGTCTTTCCAACACTTCGTAACATAATAAATTCTAATGTTTAAATATATTTCAATTATGGCTTTAATAAGGTAATTTAAATGATTATCTAAGGCGTGTTGGTCAAATTGATGATCATATAAACTTTCAAAAATGTTTATACCTACGAACCATCTCATTAATGTATTAGTGAATAATTGTTTATTAAATGAACTCTTGACCCGGTTCTGATCAATGTATGCTCGTAATGATTGTTCCGTTTTCGAACAGACTAGTACCACATCTGCTGAGGGATAAATTAATCCACCTAAATCTTTAATTTTGATAAATGATAGATCTAAATTTTCATCTAGACACTCACTTGAAGCTATACAGGCAGACACACAACGTTCGCAAGATACGCTTCTTTTTATTTTTTTAACTACAAATCCCGCAATATAATTTATAATTGCTTTAGAAAATTCGGTACAATTCGATAGCTCCTGTAAATCGTGATCAAACATATTTTCAGATTCATCCAAATTATTTAAACGAGACCGTTCATCTGTTTTATTTATTTTCATAACGGCAGATGAACATGTTAATATATTTATGTCCTCCAGCGGTACACAATTGCCGGTATCATGACTATATAACTGAGATCGTACTAACATTTTTCTATAAGCTGCACGAAATTGAAGCGCAGTAGGATTATTATTGAAGCCGCCTTTGGAACGAATGTTTGAGAAAAACATTTCAATGTGATCCTGGTTAAATTTATATGTAGGTATGTATTGTAGGAGCTTTTCTTCTAAAACGTAAGTGTGATATAAAAATTTTAAGCTTTGTATACATATTAAGAAACCAATAAATCCGCTTTTACGTTTACTAAAAATTAATTCGGTTCTAATCATAATTTCCCCATTTCTTGCCCTGTCAAACCTTTCTTCAATTGTATATAAAGTTCTGATGTACTTTTCTGCCAAGTCCAAGAAATTAAATATGGAATCAGCATTTTTAGGGTTAAGCGGTTTTTTATATCCCGGCTGTAGTAAATTCCTAGAATTAAATATGTCGAATAAATCGTTTATAATTAACAAAAACTTGCAAGTACCATTAACGCCACTGAATTCAGCAATATTTAAACGGTTGGCACAAAAATCTAAAGCCACAGACACACTTTTGCTAAACAATTGCGACGCTAGTTTTACTTTCATTATGTTATTCTGAAAATTTAAATGTTTTGCTTTTAACTTATTCGCTAAAACAAAGCCCTCGTCTTTTTGTAATTTCTCTAACTTCTCTAAATACTTCCATTGGATACCCAAATCTTGGCTATCATATAATACTTCTTTAGCCTGAAAACAATTACGAATCAACTTCAAAGCATGACACGGGTCAATAAATACGGCGACTTCTTTTTTTGTTGATATGTCTACAAACGTAGATTTCATTTTATCTGTAGACAAATCACAACCCAATATTTTGGCCATATTTAGGTTTGAAGGACAGGCATCAAAAGTTATTGATACCACTCGTACACCAGTTTCTTTTAGAGCATTTAAGGCCTGACAAACCAAGTTAGCTCTTTGCTCTCCAGTAATACCGTTGACTAAAAAATAACCTATCGGTACTTTCCAGTCTGAATTTACAGCTACAATTAAAAAAACCAATGCATCTTTTGCCTCTTCCATATAATCACTTTCTACGTCACCACTTAATGTGACATAACCATGAAATTTGGTACCATCCCATTCCACGCGTTTTCGTATCGCCATTTCGTCTAGAACTAATGAACAAAGAACAGGATAATTAACCGACGACACCTTGTTCTTAATTGTGTCTAATGACTCTACGGTGAAACCTGGATTTCCGTTAATGTTTTGGTACCATTTCGAGATAGTACTTACGTGTGGCAGACAGGAGTCAAAAGACTGTCTTACATAACTATATGCCTTTGGAGACAAATAATGCAATGTCAAAGCAAATGATCTAAGCTGATTGGAGTACTTTTTCTCATTAGGAAGATTTTTACTTTTTTTAAATTGTCTTTTAAAAATTTCAGCACTAGTAATATTAATAGATTTTAATATATCTAAATCGTTACTATTTAGAAGGTTTTTTTCCTTCAAATCCTTAAACAAATCTTCCATACGAAGTATTTTAATTTTTAAGCGCCTTTGATAAGTTTGCAAGCGATTTATTTTTAGCAAACGTTGATGCGACATATGCTCTAGGTACATTATACGGGACTTGAGTTTTTTTTTACGCGGCGAGTCAATAATTGAACCAGGTAAATCATTTGAAGCTCTTTCATCAAATGTTCTTGCAGGCAAATTTGTTGTAACAGTAACTGCTTCTACTTGCATCTGTCCATCTTGTTCATTCTCACCTACCTGCAATAATATAGAACAATAATTAAATTACGTATTATCAACTAGTTGTGTTCTGTTAGAACCCTATCATTGCGATCTCCAACCCGCCCAAGCGTGGAAATTATGGCAAGTACCTCCCATGAGAGAGGCTCATGTCCAGCAGTGAACTGTTAAGAGCTGCTAAAGAAGAACAAGAACTGTTGTTCCCAATGCATCAGCTGCGTGGAATTATATTTGAGAACAGTTTTTTTAGTTTTTATAAGTCCTATACGAAATAATAACATTGAACAGTATATATTTTTTTTTATATACTACGTCGGTTGGCAGACAAGCATACGCCCCACTTGATGTGAAGCGGTTACCGTAGCAATATTAACGCTCGCAATATAAAATATCGCTCGCGCGCCGTCACCCCCGCTGCCATCGCAGCATCTCCTTCCTTTCTGGTGACCTCACTCACTCGCAGGAACACAACAGCCCTCAAGGGAACCGTCATTTAGCTGCGGTATTCTGTGAGGTGGAGGTACATTCCCCAGTCGGGTAGCTAACAATTACGCTCCCGGTCCGGCAACACGGTGTCCGGGAGCCAAGGCAGCCAGGAAGGTGAGAGGGTACTTACATCCAGCTTTAAAGTCGGTATTGAATTCGGCAATAAACATCGCCTTTTCTTGCTTAAATCAAAACATGTTTCCTCAAAATGCTCTGAACAGATTGTGGTTCGATGACTAGGAAACCATCCCTCTTTTCGAACGGCATCTATCCATTTCTTTTTGTATATTAAGTCTTTGGGAAACCTGCAACACATCAGTATTAAATATTAATATATATTTTATCGATATTGGTAAATATTTGTATAAATACATCACTATCGATAAACAGCTGAGCGTCCGGCATCATAAAAAAATGGCGTCTTTGAGATACAAGAAATATTTTAAAAAAATGAGTTTATTTTACTTACATGTGAAAAGAAATACCACGGGATTTCAATTTCGTGTTAGGAGAATAATTTTTGCAAGGCTTTATAGCACAATTCGGCATTGTTATGGTGAAAACTTAAATAACGTAAACAATCACTAGAGCACACCGCGTTCGGGAACTGACTGATGACGCGTACTACCTATACACTAATTTATTAGTGTGTAGATGGTTACAGGGACCTGCTCGTTATTGTAGTTCTATTAAGGCGGCGCGCGGCGCTTCCTACTTTTATGATCTATACGTATCCGTTTGTACGGTGTTTGATGTTTTTTTATGCCAGCTTGCACAACGAGGTATATTCGCTCATGTCTTACATGTATGTTTATACGTGTAACTATTCAATTTATTTACGGACTTGTTTTTATACTGCTTTAATAAACTACTTTTTAGAGATAATTTTATTATTAATTAATGAGGATCGGTCTTTCGAGGTTGCTAGCAACATAAACCAAGCTGTTGAATGACACAGGGTTGGAGACGAAATCAAGGATAATTTGTTACACATTTAGAATTTATCATTTCAGTCTTTGGAAGTTACTACGGATATAATACTATAAGATACCGAAATACACAGTGATGGAAAACATAATTCTAATACATTATCGCAGACTGATTTAAATTATATAATTGTGACAGTAGAGGATCTTTCAAATGAAGAAATTGTATTCATTGTATTGTAATTACTCTTTTAATCCGCCTAGTTGTGAAGAGGAAACACCACAGCCAATATCTAATAATTCTGTTTTTTTTAAGTGAAATATCTGGCTCATCAACACCACGCAGACAAAATAAAAAAGGCGTCAATATATGAAAAAAACAATTACAAAGAACCGAATTATTGGATACAATAGGAAAATAAACTTGTCAATTTAATAGAAATATCCATACAATAGAACGTACAGCGAAAACAAACTTATTAAATACCAGATGAAGGTATACACTAGCTCGATGGGTGAAATAGAAAGATCCACAGTATTTGGTCATAGAACTGGAACAAGGCTTAATTTTGGATTATAAAGCTTTTTTACATACTTGGCTAATAATCACAAATTCAGAAAAAAATAGTCGGAATGAAATAAGAGAAGAGAAAGTTTAAGGAAGAAATCGAGATATTATTGAATTTAAAAAATATTTTATTTTAAAAAAGCTATAGAACACTAAACTGCGACAATAATTTGAAATGTACTAGTGGAAGAAAAAAGAAAGAACAAGAACTGATACTAGATAATTATTATTATTTAAATAGTTGTTTTGGCTAACTTGCCAGAATATTATAAATATTTTGGAAAATGAATGGTTTCTATAAAAACCTTAACCATAGTAAGGAACAACAAGAACAGGGTAATGATGAAGAAAATTAATAAGATTACTTGTTTTTTTCATAACGTTTGTTTTATTTATTAACAAAAAAAAGTTGATATAAAATGAATCAGTTTGAATAAATTTGTGATGATGATAATTTTATAATTTATTTACTATAATTGAAGCATTTAATTATTAATGTTAAAGAAAGCTGTGATTTACATCGTTTAGTTCCTGTTTCATTGAGACTAAAAATAAAAATGTCAGAGAGTAAGAAGATTTTTATTAAAAATCTAAATAATATTTAATCTTCATTGTTTTATTAATAAAATTCAATCCTGATATATTTTTAGGGTTCCGAACCTGAAAAGGAAAAACGGAACCCTTATAAGATCACTTTGTTGTCCGTCTGTCTGTCTGTCTGTCTGTCTGTCTGTCTGTCTGTCTGTCTGTCTGTCTGTCTGTCAAGAATTTCTATGTCGAGAATGCGTGGAGGTATCAAGCTGAAATTTGAACTGTATACTCAGGTCTACGGTCCCATGAAGTTAAAAAAAAATCAAACTGCTAAGTTTACGTAGAAAAAAGTTACGGCCGTTTATTCAGCAAAAAACGCATATTTCGACACACTCAAGGGAATCAAAACCTATAGGGTACTTCCCGTTGACCTAGAACTATGAAATTTGGCAAGTAACATCGTTATAGACTACAAGTACAGGAATAAATCTCAAAACTATACATTTGTAAATAGATCTTAAAAAATAGGGGGTCTATATTTTTTATAGGGTGTCGAAATTTCAAATTGAAACTACTGGTTCAAATGGGGTATCATATGAAAGGGCTTGATGTACACATTGCAAAATATATTTTATTTATTTTTTTCGACGCATTATTTCTTATTTATAATGAAAAATATCAAATTTAATAATGATACTACGTACCTACGGAACCCTCGGTGGGCGAGTCCGACTCGCACTTGTCCGGTTTTTTTTTAAGTGACACGTCTTTGTTTACATTGCACAAAATAGTCCTAACCAATAAATAATAGCAACGTTTAAACTGATATAATCTCCATTAATGTATTTTTATATTAATGGATAGCTATCTTGGAGTGTTTAAGTTTACCTTTTGAAAATATTAACATTTTACTATATCTTCATTAATTCTTTACTTAAATTAAAAGAAAAATTTTTTTTTGCTATTTCCCACGTATAAACAGGTATCTTGGATATGTCTGACTCGGTTTTATTTTGATGACAACGTAGAAACAGACATTTGTCACTTTCAGTATGTAAATCTAAAAAAAAAATACATGTATAAATACTACTAGAAACTTCCTAAAGCAAATGAAACATGATAGTAAAAATATAATCATAATTGTATACAGTGTAATTTTTAGAGCGATTCAAACCTTAAGTACGCTCTCCTGTAAACCTCTGTTTTCGACATGTCGCTTTATATGTAGGGACCGTCGATTGTTAGTGTCATTAAATCATAATACTTTTAACATCTTTCACTGTTATATCTCTAATAATTAGAGATAACAGTGAAAGATGCTAGATATAATTATTATAACTATTTGACTCACATAGAGTACCTAATATAATCATTTATTCATCAATGTGGTACCTAGAAGTATCTAGATGTATTTTGTCAAGTATTCAGTATATTTTATTTTATATTATGCATTTTTACGTTGTCTACCCTTCCAATAAAGTATTGTTTCGAGTACCACCATTATGGTTGGCTGGAAGAGATCTCTCGTAGAGATAAACTTACTTTTGTATTAATCTTTGTAACATCAAATTGTTTTGTATTCGTTATGCAATAAAGAGTATGTTTCAGCGAGTCAGACTCGTGATTTATATATAATAAAATATTTCTGATTTCTTATAATATGTAAATGTTATGAGCACATGGCATTACTAAAATACTATATCGAGTAGATCGGGTATAGAAGTTGCCTGCTTGCGGTCTACCAGAGAGTTTATGCGAATGGGTCACTTCTTGTCCAGCAGAAGCATTAGAGCCGTTGTTGATGGTAGTTGCTCCGATTGTATTGTACCCGACTCTGTTTTTGGTGCATATCAATGATATGTTATCTATTGACAGCATTCATTGCTATTCATTACACGGGCCGCGCTAATATTCCCCGCTCTCTGGTGGAAGAGAGCCGCGAACAACTTGTGTCGGAAATCGAGAGAGCATTGAATAGTGTGTCAGATGGTTGGTGAAAGAACCTAGTTCAATTCATTCCCATTAAGACACAAGTCTGCGAGTTCACCGCTAAGAAAACCCCTTTTGCTGTGGCTCCTCAATTCCAGACACACAACTTAACATCGCCAAAAATATTGGGATTCTCGGAGTTGAAATCTCCATCGACGTCCAGTTTCGTTGTTACCTTTAGGGGAAGGTCAAGCTGGCATCGAAGAAACTAGGTATGCTCAACAGAGCGAAGCAGTACTTCAATCCGCGGCAAAGACTTCTGCTTTACAAAGCTCAAGTTCGGCCGCATATGGAGTACTGCTGGACGATCCTAAACTGACAGACGGTTTAGAACCTTTAAGTCTGAGAAGAGATTTTGAGTCCCATTGTGTATTCTACCTATTGTACAATGGGGTGTGTTCAGAAGAGTTGTTTGACATGATGACCACGGCCTCCTTCTACAGTCGCACCGCTCGCTATCGACAGGAAATTCATCCTCACACATTGGAGCCTAAGTGGTCGCGTACTGTGCGATTCCAGAGACGGTTTCTCCCGCGTACTGTCAAGCCGTGTCGAATGACGAATGAATTGCCTGTGGAGATTTTCTCAGGAGGCTACAGCATGGGGTTCTTCAAAAAGGGCGTGAAAAGTTTTTTACAGGGACGGCAAAGCGCGTGTGATGCCCGCTGGTTTTAGTGTTACAGGCGTTCATAGGCTACGGTAACTGCTTACCATCAGGCGGGCCATATGCTTGTTTGTCACTTTAGTGGCATAATAAAAGTTCAAACTTACGGGAACGAGTACAATGACAACTAAATTGTACGACAAATACCTACGTGAAACACATCGAACACCTTAAAACTTGTTGTAGGTACATACTATTGATAAGTAATTACCATGTAGGCACATCACTATTCACAACAATAAGATAATACAATTAATATCACTACAAGGTGTAAAGTTCAACTTGTATCAATAATGAAATTTAATCCTTGTTACTTAGTAACTCTTGAAGCTCCACAAATGAATTTAATTAAAATAATAACGCCTGATAAAATACAACAGCAACGTTCTGTTACAGCGCTTTGTAGTGTTCATTTTGACAGGCGCTTAGTTTAATTAATTCAAGAATGATCATTTTGCTCATTGTGTAAAATGTTTATTTATTTATTTACTAGCCATTATTTAATTTACGTTATATTATGAGTGTACGACGTTGAAATTATGTTTTAAAGCTCGTTATTTTACTCATTGGTTTTTAATTTAATGATAATAATGAGGCCATTATTGTACCAATTAAGATGGTTCAAAATTTTTGTCCAAAGCCATAAATTGGTATTGTTCATTATGTATGCCCACTTCAGATGGTACATCCTGCTGATTTGTTTCTAAGGCTCTGACTATTGGTAGTTAGGCCACATCATCATCATTATCAGCCTGTATCTAGTCAATTATTTCTTCGTTGTAGACCAACTCTTTGGCCCAGCCCCAAACGTAGAAATCGAGTGGCGTCAAATAATTACAAAGGAAGAGTTAATTCAAATAAATAATAATGCTTTTTTAGCTATCAATGAAGAAATTAGGATTATTCTTACCACCACAGAAAAAAGCAGCAATTCGAGCAGCATCTTTAATTTTAACTCAATTTAAATTTTTGCTTTTGATGCCCGATATCCTTTCCTAAATTTCGTTATTACATTGTAAAAGTATTTTGTTCTTTAATAAATAATGTAATAAGTACACTAAGCACTTAATTTCGTTTACTTAATATCTACTGATAAATTTGCAAAAACTAGTTTGCAAAGTTCACTTCATCCTTTCGTTGACACGTTCACTTTGATCAAAATGACTATGACTGACTTGAAAATCCTACCAATATGTCTAGCGAATTAAACTTTTCGTTGCAAATTTGGGATCGCTGGAAAGGTTATAAGCCAGAACAGTTTCTATGAGTAAAATAAATTATTGAAACACCGTAGTTTTTTTTTATTTCTGGTTGAATTTGATCGCAAAGATTGTTTTTTTTTTGTAATTCGTTTTTTAAAGCGTAATTTCTTACTTTTTAACGTTGCTTTGAGGGAAATTTGAACGTATTTTAATCACAAATGTTTATACCCAACAAATAATAAAAAAAATGAAAACTAAATAAGTTACATAATTATGCTTATAGGTAAGATTTTGGAAAAAATCTCAATAAAATATAAAAATTGATAATCTCCCAAACTATAAAACTTCAGTTAGGGAAAGTAACGTCCAATAAGTAGTAAATAACCTTCTCAGTATGTGGAATTGCTATGGCGGGTTCAGTTCTAATCACTCTGTATATGCCATCCTCTTTCTTCGGTCCATCTAGAAAGATAGCGGCGCTATCTTTCTAGATGGACCGAAGCACTACTTGCCCACGTTTTGTCGCCCTATTGGCCCTATGTTACCTACAAGAAAGGAGAAGAAAGTCCTAGTTATTTTACAAACCACAGACTAACAATCTTCTAACTTGGGCCAATCCTCGGTCTAGTAGATGTTATTCTAGCATGTCCTGAGGTCATTGTTTTTAATCCTCTTGTTCTGTATTGGCCAGATTTGTTTTCTTTGTATCTCAGAGATTTTCATTTTATACAACCTTTGTTAGTTCTGAAAATGTTATAGATACAGAACTGCTCGATATATAGCTGTTCAAATAACAATATTCTTAAGGATTACTATTTATATACCTAGTTAATTTCAACCAATTTACTAGAATATTATAAATATTTTTAACAATTAAAAAATTCACCTCCGCCGCTTTGGTGTTCCTTCCTGGTAGCTCAGTTGGAAAGAACACTCGACCGATAATCGGGAGGTCCTTGGTTCGAATCCCACCGAGGCGTAGAACGTGAATTTTTCCATCCTTGAGGATTGTTGTGATCCTGCGAGTAGTTAAAGTCGCCACTTGTACACTTAGTGGAGCGTGATGCGTCAATGTGAGCATCTATATGGCTACGGTAACCGCTTTTCATCAGGCAGGTATGTTTGGCAAAAACAAAACTACTTGGCTAATATATAAACATTCTGACCGCATTAATTACAACAAGGTACAAACTAAAGTAACTAAAAATAAACTAATCTTATAATAACTTTAAAATAAAATTAATAATAAATAAATATAATTTAAAAAAAAACTAATAAAACACGCTTTTAAAGCACATCAAACTAAAAAGTGAAAAATAATTCTTAATACAAGCTGAAAATATTAATGAGTAAAAAATACTAGCATTTTTGTCAAAAAAGCGTTTGTTAGTATATTTATTTTAAGTTGCTCAATATACGAAAAATATGGCACAAAGCACCCCACGCTTTTTTGACAAAAATACATAATATATATTGGCACACATATATTATAAGGCAATAAAAATGTATCGATTGCAAATATTCGCATTTCAAAAAAATATCAAAACCTTAAACACTACGTTTTAAAAGTCTCTACTTCATTATAAAAATCGAATTAAACACTATAGATAATAATTTTACTATGAAATGTAAAGCATCCATGTGTACATTTCATAGTAAAATTATTATCTACAAAGTGCCCCTCTCCTTGCTTAGCAAAAGCGGTAACCATGACAACGAATATTTGTTCAATACGACTTCATCAATAGAAATTTCGTTTGCAACAAAAATGGTGGTATTCCTTGTGAAAAGGGGAGACGAAAACCAGTTTTTATATGAAACTAACGTGGAGAACTCAGTAGATGGCGTGGTCAATGATATAGTGGCGATTTTCAATGGAAGATTAAAGGTGCAGAGGATCTGCTATGAGCTGGACGAGCTCAAGGACCATGGGACGTTTTTGCCTCCTGAGATGCAAGGCTTGAATGAAGACCAGGTCAGATTTTTAAATATATATGAGGAGCTCGGTGGTCGAATGGTTAGCTATGGCCACTTTGACTCCGAGGTCGCAGGTTCGATTCCCGCACAAGACAAACATTTCTGTGCATGAACATGTCTGTTTGTCTTGGTCTGGCTCTGGGTGTTTTCTATGTATTATAAGTATGTATTTACAAAAAAAAAATGTATTTAAGTACATTTATCAGTTGTCTAGTACGCATAACACTAGTTTTGCGCTTAATTTGGGTCTAGATGGCACTGTGTAAATTATCCAGAAATATTTATTTATTATTATTTATTTATTATTATCATTAGCCTGTATCTACCCACTGCTGGATATAAGCCTTCCCCAATGCTTTCCACCACATACGATCCTCCGCCTTCCGCATCCAGCCGCTTTCTTAAGGTCATCGGACTATCTAGAAGGAGGGCGTCCAACGCTTCGTCGTCCTACGCGCGGCCATCACTCTAATACCTCCCCCCCCCCCCCCAATCTTCTGCTATCACTTACTCAGAAGATGTGACCGGCCCATTGCCACTTCAGCTTACAAACACCGATGGCTATACTTTGGTTCTCCGTCGAATTTCTGATTTTTAATACAAATAAAATTTAAATTACACCTGATTTTTTTATATAAATGTAAATTGTACGTTGGACTTTGTGAGTTTAAATACAGGCTTCTAATCTAGCTGAAGCACAGTCTCCTACATAAATTGTGTCTGTGCCAAGCGTGAATGACCGTGTGTGCAACTGGGGCCGTTCCAGATTCGTTTCAGATGGGAGGTGAGCTTTTTACTAGAGAGTGCTAGATCATCGACCGTAGTCTGTCTATAATCATCAGGTCATTTTAGTCTCCACTACAGGAGCACGACCCTCTCTCGTCCGTCACAGTCAGAAGGAGGATTTGGCCTACACTCCCCACGCTGGCCAGACGGGTTGGGGAGGCCTGATCGATGTTTGATAATGTATTTCCCTTAGTCGCCTTGTACGACATCCACGGGAAGAGACAGAGTGATTCTATTCTAGTCTGCCGGAAACCACACGGCCAATGTATATAATAGATGGGGTTATTTAGCTCGAATTCTTCCGTACTCTAAAGGGTTGAAACCGAAAGGGCTGTTCGCACCACTTGCAGACTTTGGCTAAATCTATTCCATCCCACTTGTATTTCAGATCCAAGAGTTGAAGCTAGAAGATCCCTGGGCTAGCCGGTGTGCTCCTCAAGGATACGTGGAGAACAAAGATGAAATGGGTCGCCGATGTGGTCTGGCTCCTCCACCAAACCTTCAAGAGGTCCTCAAGAAAGCTGCCGAGGATGCCAAGGAGTTCATAAGCAAGAGACATGTAAGTTTTTGTAGGTTGTTGTTCTAACCATCAACACCTGAGGATGCCTCGCGTAGAGGCAAAACACGTGTCGCAGAGACGACCACGGCAGTCGGGGCGGCGGCAGTCGCATGTTTCATCTGTTTCAGATGTTGGAGAGTCGCAAAGACGACCGCAGCAGCTGGAGTAGAGATGACCAATGCAGTCACGGCAGTCGCATGCTAACAATAGGGTGGGTGCCGGCTGGTAGTAGTTTTCATGAGCTAATTGGCGGCGGAAGCACGCAAAATAGAGTAGATCAAATTGCCAGTTTATATATCGAGTTGACCTCAGTGTCTGTGCATTGAGTTGATTCCACAGTTTCACCTTACGTGGTATAAAATGTCCTAGGAAACATACTGTAATATATCGCCAATTATCCAAGAAATTGTTAATTATAATTAAAAATTATATAGTATGTATTAGTATACATAGAATTTATTATGAACTTGACGTCTTCGTCAAAGTTGATGGTAAAATTCAAATGAAGATTACTAAACGAAATTGAATTTAATCAAATTTATAAAAATGTATTTCAAATTCCAAATATTCGCAGAACGTAGTGTGAGAAATGGATTTCTTATCGGATCACTCAATCGTGTGTCTATCAATGACACCTGTCTGCGAGAATATCTAGCGTAGAAAGTACTTCTTGCTTATGACATTTTATATATAGACGTAGGCGAAAATTACTGTAGTAAAAATTGGCTACAAGGCGTTTACTTAATACCTACGTTCGCATGTGCAGTTAAGGTACAGTTGGGGACTACGTTCGTGGCAGTCGGGATGTATGATGGATGAGAAAGGAGAGCACTCCCGCATTCCTGCTATCTTTTATATCGATACCTATTCGTCATACACGTATGCGTGCGTTGGGCCTTCCTTAATTTTAGTATTGTTCATATTTTTAATAAAAAGTATATCTTAAAACATATTATATTCATAGTCAAACGCGAAATATACTAAAAAACTAGAATGTATATAATTATTTAACGGGATCGGGCCATTAAGACTTTGCCCCTCTTAGCGTATTATACAGACTGGTACAATGGGTTGGTTCAGAGGAGTTGTTTGATATGATGCCCACGGCCCCTTTCGATATAGTCGCACCGCTCACTCGTATGAGAAAATGTGAAGATGGACGTACAATTAATTCAATTATTGCTGTACTAACAATCAAAAAATCATATCGTAATACTTTTGATTGAAAGGTCTACTAAGTACTAGATAAGTAGGTACTTTAGAATGTAAATTAATTTCCTAAAAATAAATTATATGTTTTTAATAACATTTAAGGTTGACCTCCGCAAATGCCTGACCCATAAAGATGTAGCAAGAGCCATGGACGAGCTTAGAGGAGCAACCAAAATAGTTTTCCCTGCAGGACTACCTCCCCACGACCCTGTCCGCATGGAGCTGGACAACGTTGAAGATCTGTCTGGCACTCAGGCTTCTAGAGAAGTTATCGATCCAGCTCGAGCCTGTCTCTGGGCTTGTGGGAAGAAATTTATCAGCGGGAATAAGCTGAGTGATCATTTGGGTAAGTTTTTATAGAAATATTTCTTACTAAAGATGGAAGGTGGTAATTTTTTAAGTGTTCAAAATAAACAAAATATGTAATGTTCGATATCCTCACATCGACCTAAAGGGATGGCTAGTCAAGTGAAGCTCAACTGCCGTGCACCACGAAGTTTATATATCTAACACTATTGGGGACTTAAAACATTGAGTTGTACCTAACACATCGATTCCAAAAAGCTTTTAATGCCTTATTTGCCATATGGCTGTCTCTCACATTGCTAAAAGGGGCAGTCAAATTCCAAAATCTTCTTACTCCTACTAATTTCTTCTGAAATTCGTTCTAAGTTCCAAGACAGCCGTACCTGTAGTTTTACCCTGGGGACTGCAATGGACTTCACTGTTCATTGCCTTTTTTGACGGTCGCCGCTGTTAATCCTGACTACACATCCTGATACAGTGGTGGGAATGTGTGGTGGGCCCCCGTCCCGTCCCGATCATAGCATGGGGCATAGCGTATTTTTAAGCTTCCCTACCGAGGAAGTACCTCCACTTCACAGAATACCGTGGCCAAATAAAAAATCCCTTGAGGGTTGTTGTGTTCTTGCGAGTGAGTGAGGTCACCAGAAAGAAATGAAGGAGTATAGGTTGGCAATGGATCGGCGACCCCTTGATGTTACTGATCTCCATGGGCGGTGGTGATTGCTTTCCATTAGGTGACCCACATGCTCGTTTGCCTCCCCAATCTCATATAAAAAATGAACCTGAACGAAACTCTCTTTCTTCTAGGTAAAAACAACAAATCTAAAGTAACAGTCAAGCTGTGCTCCAGCGACGAAGGTGCACCAGGTCGGGAACCGATCATGTCTGAAGATGAAAGGAAGCAGCTGATGCTGCACGCGTATAGGAAGCAGGAGGAGTGGAAGAAATTGGAGCAAGATGACGATGACCACTATATGGATTCTAAATGGGCCGATGGTCAGAACTTGAAGAGACAGTTTCATGGGTTAAATGACATCTCTTGGAAGCCCACGATCAGAAAGCCGCAGTAGACCATATTATGAAAACATTTTATTCATAATTTTTTTTGTGCGTTAGAATAATAGATTTTGATTCATCGAAACTTTTTTCTGCAATCTCTCTCTCGAGTCGGTCCCTATCATATCCGAGGATCGTGTTCAGAGTTGCATCTGGTGTGATTGATCTGCTTCCACCGGTTTCTGTCCAGCGCGTCTCTTACAACCGGATAAAATTTAGAAGTCTACGAGTCTTTCACCTGATTGGCCCATCTTGTTGGTGAACGTCCACCCGTGTTCCCAACCACCGTCAGTTTTTAAAAATTATCGTGGCCTCTGCGCATTATGCGGCCGAAATAGGAAAGTTTTCTGCAATATTTAATGAGATTTCTAAATGATTCAGTTACAGTAACTAGGCAAGTAATATCTAAAAGGAAAATTCCAAAATTACTGTTCTACTGCAAATTACGAGTATAACACGGGGAGTGCGCGGATAAGCTATTTGATTTGATACTTGTCGCTGAGTTCCACTATCTTTTTCCATCCATATCATCTTGAAAATTGGCGATCTACTACAGTATGTTTCCTAAGACATTTTATACCACGAACGGTGAAACTGTGGCATCCACTTTCCTCAGCGGTATTTCCGAACAATTACGACATGGGAGTCTTTATCTCCCTTAAAAGGCTGGCAACAGATCGGCGGCCCCTTGGTGTTGCTGATCGCTATATGCGGTGGTAATTGATTTCCATCATCACAAATAAAACCCAAAAAACGTCCTCACCGAAACAGCACCCAAATGACGAACTGGGAGCTCTTTCACTTAACCATATTCGAACGCTTCCATCATCTTAAGGACATTTTAGTCTCCACTACAGGAGCACGACCCTCTCTCGTCCGTCCCAGACAGGAGGATTTGGCCTACACTCCCCACGCTGGCCAGACGGGTTGGGGAGGCCTGATCGATGTTTTATAATGTATTTCCCTTAGTCGCCTTGTACGACATCCACGGGAAGAGACGGAGTGATTCTATTCTAGTCTGCCGGAAACCACACGGCGGAACGCTTCCATATTTGACATTATTTTCAAATGAATGATAAAAATCATTCATTTGAAAAGGTCTTAACCTTGTTTTTATATAAATGACACACATGAAAAACTAATCTGAATTGTAAATCTTAAACCGAAAGCCTAAGGGCGAATTTACAATGCATATTATTGTAATTAACTATTATATTATAAGAAACTTTGGTAATAATTAAGATTTATGATCTTCGGCCTACTGAGGACATTATTTTGCTTATGATCGAAGCAATCAGGTGATCCACATGCCTGTTTCCCCCCCTCTCCGATAAAAAAATACTATATGTATGTATAATCTTCACTTGACGTCATTAAGTTATAAGTGTTAGTACTTATACTCAATGCTTGACACAATGCAAATAACGTATTACCAAAAAGGGGGGACTTTTCAATTTGTCAATACATTTGCAATAGCATATTTTCGCCTTTGATTTTCAGCTTCCATCCGCGGCTTCATCCGCGTTTTTTTTTTTTTTAAATCATCCTATGTCCTTCCTAATACCTTTGAGAATATGTGTACAAAGTTTCATGATGATTGGTTGAGTAGTTTTGGCGTGAAAGCGTAACAAGCAAACTCACATTCACATTCATAATATTAGTAGGGATGTATGTACTTTAGTTAACTGCAAAAGAATAAAGATATATCAAAATTGATTCATCATTCTTATGTTTTTTTCTAGCCCCTCAACCCTACTCTATCAATCATTTATGCGGATGCCATATACGGTACTAAGGAGGTATGTGGTTTGATTTGTTGGCCCGCGTGGTCATTATTTTATTAAAACTTTCTTGTCCCGTTGGATTTATTATAATAACTAGTCTATTAACACTAGCTGACTCGCGCAACTTCGTCTGCGTGTGGCTGTGGCAGCGTTGAGAGTAAAGCGTAAGGTTACCATTTCAAAGGTTATAGTGACCCAATCTTAAAAGATAGATATATACTATCACAGACTTTTTTTTTAAACTTTTTAAGATGAATAATTCCGTCGTATATAATTGTTGCGTAACTTGAACCGTTAACGCAGCGCACGCAACGGTAGCTCTCAAAAGGAATATTTTTTCCCATTTTTGCAACATTTTTATTTGGTGCTCCGCTCCTGTCGGTGGTAGCGTAATATTATATGGCCTATAGCCTTCCTCGAAAAATAGGTTATCTAACACTAAAAGATTTTTTAAATTCGAATGAGTAGTTCCTGAGATTAGTGCGTTCAACCAAACAAACTCTTCAGCTTTATAATATTAATTATAATATAGTAATAGTAATATAAATAAATAATTAAATACTGTCAGACAAATTACACTAGACTTGCGCAAAACAGTTCACTGAACTGAAAAGAGAGATGCAGTTCTTTTGACGCAAATGAACTATATCACTCATCTAGTTCATTTAGTTCATTTAGTTCAATTGCTTCTGTAGTTCTTTTGACTCATTTAGTTCGTTTAGTTCAATTGCTTCTGTAGTTCTTTTGACTCATTTAGTTCGTTTAGTTCAATGTATCTTTGATTCAATCGACTCAGTAGTTCTGTTGACTGATTCCTTCTACATTCTTCTATGTTCTATTGCATCATTTTGATGACATTGTATTTTTGTATTAAATAAGTAAGTAATTAAATATTTTATAAATTTCCTTCCAAATATTGATTTTCCTTCAAACTTTTCACAGGCTTAGGACTGTCAAGCTTGAGTAAAAAGAAATTATTTAGTGGTTAAAATAATAATTAATATAAAAATTGAGCCTTGTACTACTACTATAGCATATTTTCGCTAACAGCTTATGGTTCTTATGTCCTTAGCCTTAGAGTTCTAATTCGGTCAGTCAACCACGCACGAAACTATCTGTCTCGTTTTATCACGAACAATTTCAGAATCTTCCGTCCTTTTCGCTCTCTATGAGCAATTTTGGCATTACAACGTATCTCTCTCATTCTAGCTCGTACGCTTTATGTATTTCCGTTCTTTTTACTCTTTGTCACTCATTGAACTAAATGACGCAGTGAACTACATGGGACAAGAAAGAGTGAGTGACAAGAACCGGCTTGTATGGTGAACTGGTACAATTGAACTACTCACTCAGGAACTACACAAGTCTAAATTACACAGCGCCATCTAGCCCCAAAGTAAGGGAAGATTGTGTTATAGGTACTAGATAACTGATAAACATACGTAAATACATTTTTTTTTGTAAATACATACTTATGATACATAGAAAACACCCAGACCAAGACAAACAGACATGTTCATGCACACAAATGTTTGTCCTGTGTGGGAATCGAACCCACGAGCGTTGGTGTCCAAGCCGCGTCATTGACCGCTACGCCACCGAGCTCGTCGCTATATAATTATATAGTAATAGTATAAAATATTCCTAGACAAGTTACACACTGCCATCTAGTCCCAAACTAAGCGAAGCTTGTACTAGGTATAAACATATCAAACCTAACATAGCTATTATTTCAGTCTCTCATTGAGTATTTTAGCGGCTCATATATTCTAATAAATTGTAGCTCATCATTCTTTAATACGAATAAATTATCCCACAACAAAATTTTATAATCCTATTGGTAACACATATATTTAATGTTCATGTACTTCCCACCGCCTGAAAACGCGTATTAATCTCTGAAGACAACATTTCAAAGAGACCGTCTCTATACAGAAAATTTTGAGCTCAAATAACGAGGCAATGATGACATAATTCATTAGTATGTTGGAGGGCTAATTAGATATGTAAATATATTTAACAAAAAGAAAATAATGATGTAGGTAACATGTTTTTGAAACTCCGATGGGTATATTCTGTTATTTTTCAAATAACACTAGTTCGTTTAGCTGTTTTACCTGCAGTTTAATATTTTTAACCGACTTCAAAACAGGAGGAGGTTCTCAATTCGACTGAATTTTTTTTTGTATGTATGTTATTCGATATCTTCGCGAATTGTGAACCGATTTTCAAAATTCTTTTTTTATTTGAAAAGGTATGATTGAATTGAATCAAGGGAAACCCTTAAATTTTATAAGCACGCATGGTCAAATTCAATTTTTTTATTTGAAAGGGTATGATTGCGAGGTTGTCCCATATTCACCAAGTCTGGGTCTGATGATGGGATCCCAGAAAAATCGAGGGGAAACCCTTATATTTGCCCTGTGGTTGCCGGCAGAATAGAATTGCGCCAGTGTATTGCTCTGCGCTGGATGTCGTACAAAGGAATCTTGTGTGACGCAATAACTTTTCTCCCTGAA
This sequence comes from Hypsopygia costalis, assembly GCA_937001555.2. Classification (NCBI taxonomy): domain Eukaryota; kingdom Metazoa; phylum Arthropoda; class Insecta; order Lepidoptera; family Pyralidae; genus Hypsopygia; species Hypsopygia costalis. The sequence goes on along the minus strand of OW443349.2, from coordinate 17,928,037 downwards.
GACGGACAGCAGCGTCTCCCGGGGTATTCTACCAATAAGCTGCGTTCGCCAACTGAAGTCAACTTTATGTTTTATATATTAGGAAAAAATCATCTCGCCCGCCGAGATGGGATTTGAACCCACGACCTCTCGATGACCGGTCGAGTGTACTTTCAACTGAGCTACCAGAAAGTTTTTGGGTTGGTGTAGAATTTGGGTTGGTGTTGAATTTTTGCATTTTATATTTTACTGCATAAGTCACGTGTGTAATTTCTAAAAAAAAAAAACGGTAAATTTATATTAAAATTCTAATAAAATATTGATTATTTTTTTTTTGTTGTTCATTCTTGGTGTTTTAAACAAGGCCATACATAAATTGCATTCAAGACAAATATTATGCATCCACGGCAGGCATTGTCGTCCGGTCTCTACGCGGCTTGTAGATAGCGACCACAATACACGACAATGGTCTATTATGTGTGTTTGTCATGGCGTACATCACATCTGGATTGAATGTCTCGTGGGTGGTTGTGGGGTTATGTCCATTGAAATTTAATTGAAACTAGTTTCTATTCCCGGTCCCGCTTAGTCCATACGTACTATTATACTGTAGTTCATCCTAACTTTTTCATAGCTGTCTCTTAAAGCTGTGTCAAATTCCAAAAGCGGGGTAGTAACACTATTCTCATTTGGTAGCAACAAGGGAGAATTACCAAGCGTTCAGATGATTTTGCAATTCATATTATTAGAATCGATGTGTTATGTAACAATTTAATGTTTTAGGTCTCCAATAGTGTTAAATAGCCTCTCTGTCTGTTTGGGTTTTAAAGCCTTGTTTGCCATATTGCTGTCTCTCATATTGCTAAGAGGGGAAGCCAAATTCCAAAAGCTTCTTACTCCTACTAATTTCTTATTATTAAATTCGTTGTGAGTTCCAAGGCAATCGTAGTTTACCTCCGGAACTACAATGGACTTCACTGTTCATTGCCTTTTTTGCGGTCGAAGCTGTTAATCCTGACTACACAGGAGACACAGTGGTGGGAATGTGTGCTAGACCCCCCCCCCCCCCCGTCCCATTTAAAAAGCTGTCGCTTAATCTTCATAGTCCTTATCAATCGCTATTATACTAGGTAGAATACGTTCTAAAACTAGGTAGAACACCGGGAGCAAAGCGAGTGGAGGTGGAAAGCATAAGGGAAGGCCTAAATCCATCAACAGATACTTAGTGATGATGATGATACTGAGACTAATCAAGTTGAACCATGCTCTACGTACGTCTAAGGAAAATAGGTTACCTACTTTTCGTCTGAAATTATTCGGAGACGCCAAATAAATATGTGTTTAAAATATTCCCATCATATTGAAATCTGCTCAAGCGAAATTGAAACGGGTTGGTCAGGGTTTTGGCAAACAGAACGCGGTAAAGCTTTTTCAATATACATCGAAGGATTTTCATTTCATTTTAGTCTATTGAGGAGATCACACACGCTATCTAGCGGTCATCATCGTCAGCCTGTATCTATCCAATGCTGGATATAGAGGCCTTTCCTAATGCCTTCCACCAAATGCGATTCTAGAGGGGGTCGCTGGATGTTTCGTCGCCCCATGTAGCCTGTACACGGATGGATTTATATTACCTCGAGCTCCTCCGTGCTTCGAAAGACAGTTTGAGCCGTTGGTCCCGGTAGTTATCAATAGATGACAGTCGTTTAGCCAAGTTAGTGGACTTGACTGACATTTTGATATTTCACAACAATAAATATCGCAATCCTTTTGCAACTGACACTTTCATTTGTATGGGAAAATGTTTTTACTTTTATTTTATTTAATTGTCAATTTGGAAATGTTTTTAATAGTTACTCTGCTATTCGGGACGGAGACAAATCCAACAAATCAAAAACCATGAAAATCGGTCCTGCGGTTCTCGAGTTATACCTAAGTGTTCGAACAAACCCGACTTTGATTTATATATATATATATAATGTGTGTGTGTGTGTGTGTGTGTGTATATTTTATATATATATATTCTTTTGGTTATTGTTAAAGTCACAAATTAAATCAATTATGGTCGAATTTTCACGACTGGGCGACCACTAGTTTAGATAGTTGCATCAGCAAAATTTATTAGATTCCCCAAAATTGAATATCTGGTTGGGCTCCGTCGCAAATTCGCCTCAACGAATAATTATATCTAGTAAGTGCGGCTACGTGATGGTGCCGACGTGCCAAGAAGTCGTGCTGCGTTTACTATCCAACCACAATTTCACCACTAACTCATTAATTTTATTTTACTTAGTCTGACCGCTGGTTTGTACATTGAAAATAACAGGGCGAGTAATGAGGTGAGTAATGTTGTAGTTCTCTACTACGTCGGGTGGCAGACAAGCATACGGCCCGCCTGATATGAAGTGGTTACCGTAGCCATATTAACGCTTGCAACATAAAATATTGCTCGCGCGCCGCCACCCCCGCTGCCAACGCGGCAACTCCTTCTTTTCTTTCTGGTGACCTCACGCACTCGCAGGAACACAACAACCCTCAAGGGAATTGTTATTTGGCTGCGGTATTCTGTGAGGTGGAGGTACATTCCCCAGTCGGGTAGCTTACAATTACGCTCCCTAACTCTCTTTTCGTCAGAGCTTCGTTTGTCAGTCAGCAGGGAAGCTTTGTTCAAAGATCTTGATGTACCACTTACACCCCAAACTAAATAATGAAATTCCATAAAAATCTAAAGTCTTGGCATTAAAAAAAAATCTAAACCTTTCCAAGTCGCAAATTTATGGATGTGGCAAAATAATAGCAATATCTGCTGTCAGGCTGAACGGAATGAACTGCCTGTCGAGGTTTTCTCAGGAGGAGGGACAGGGTCGGCAATGCGCGTGTGATGCCTCTGGTGTTACAGGCGTTCATAGGCTACGGTAACTGCTTTCCATAAGGCGGGCCGTATAATAAATAAATAAATAAATATTGCCAGACAAATTACACAGCGCCATCTAGCCCCAAAGTAAGCGAAGCTTGTGTTGTGGGTACTAGACAACTGATAAATATACGTAAATACATTTTTTTTATGTAAATATATACTTATGATACATAGAAAACACCCAGACTAAGACAAACAGACATGTTCATGCACACAAATGTTTGTCTTATGTGGGAATCGATCCCACGAGCGTTGGTGTCGAAGCTGCGTCATTGACCGCTACGCCACCGAGCTCATCGTATGCTTGTTTGCCACACTGGTGGTATAAAAAAAAATACGCAGAAAGGCATTTTGTTCCATGTATCCCTACTGACAAATCCTATCTGGTAGAATACTTGGAATATTTTTTTCAATTATCCATACCAGTTGAGATATATGGAACATCTACTTCAATATATGAAGTAGATTGGTAGAAGTAGGTTACCTAAAAAAAATTGTAAACGGCACCACAGTGGTGTCGTTCAGTGGTGTCGTTGACAATACACGGAAGCGGCTGGATGCGGAAAGCGGAGGATGGCATATGGTGGAAAGTATTAAGGATTGGGGTGTAAGTGGTTCATCAGCATCTTTGAACCAAAGCCAACCTCACCTGCACGCGGTGCACCCTGCTGACAGACAAACAAGGCCCTGGCGAAAAGAGTGGTAGGGCATAGCGTATATTTAAGCTGCCCGACTGGGGAAGTACCTCCACCTTACAGAATACCGCAGCCAAATAACAATTCCCTTGAGGGTTGTTGTGTTCCTGCCAGTGAGTGAGGTCACCAGAAACAAAGAAAGGAAGGAGAATAGGCTGGCAACGGATCGGCGACCCCTTGGTATTGCTGATCTCTCGTGGGCGGTGGTGATTGCTTTCCATCAGGTGACCCACATGCTCGTTTGCTACCCTCTCATTTATAAAAAAAAAAAAAAAGAAAAGGAAGGCCTGTGTCCAGCAATGGATAGATACAGACTGATGATGATAATTTTTACAGGTGTTCTTAAAAGCCGTGTTACTACCCCAAGTTCCTTTTTTCCAGTCCAGTATTCTTTCAAGCAGAGAGTCAAGTAAGCATACCAAACGCTCCTCAATCTCATCCATTTTCATCACGTGCGGCTTTACTACTGATTTTTCAATAGCCTGCCGGTATTTATTATTTTACTGGATCTATACTGGATATAGACGAGCTTGGTGGCGTAGCGGTCAATGACGCGGCTTCGACACCAACGCTCGTGGGTTCGATTCCCACACAGGACAAACATTTGTGTGCATGAACATGTCTGTTTGTCTTGGTCTGGGTGTTATCTGTGTATCATAAGTATGTATTTATAAAAAAAAATGTATTTACGTATGTTTATCAGTTGTCTAGTACCCATAACACAAGCTTCGCTTACTTTTGGGGCTAGATGGCGCTGTGTAATTTGTCTGACAATATTTATTTATTTATTATATTTATAGATTTAATAAAGAAAAGTTAGTTTTTTTTTGTAAAATCTCGTAAACTGGCAGTAGGTACAACAAGTGAACGAAATTTTGGCTCTAAAGTTTTGTTATTATTTACGAACTTCCCAAAATGTTATAAATATTATAAAAATGAAAAAACAAAAAAATATAATTAAAATAGCCGAATTTATCATTAAATTAGAAATATGTACTACAGCTATGTTAAATATTGCGTTTATATCGCTAATGTCGTAACAAAAGTTATAGTATTTTTATTGTTTCTCCAATGGTAATAAATTTCGACGGTACCCGCGTAAATCACCGAAATATACACTCTAAGTTCCAAAATCCTTCCATATATACATGTAAATGTGTATAACGTAATCAAAGTGCTTTAATTATTATTATTAATAGAAGAAGAAGAGCATTTATTTGCATATCATTACACAGCACTGTTTGTCTAAACAAATCAAACAGACACAAATATTATATAGAAATAAATGAAAGTACTGTGCAATGTCGCACAATGGTCCCAACTCGGCATAAAAATTGGAATCTGTAACAGATTCGGCACTGATTTTCAATTAGGACCAGTTGCGACATCACGGACATGCTCACCAACCAAAGTAACAACATAAACAATTATACACAAAATAAAAGATATGTACAATAACAAATTATGCACATACTATAACATTATTATTTAAATACTTTTCGTATTATGACTATATAACACTATTGATCGAACATGTCGGACGCACGTAAGATATTTAAAAGACGGCTGAGCGACTTAAGATCAAGAAATATAGTGTTATCAGCTCCGAATACTCATTTGTTCCATTCGAGGTCGAAAACCTTAGTCCATTGCGTCACAGCACAAAAACCTCTGTATAAGATTGGTCGACATAACTGGTGACCCAAGATCTGGCACATTCCTCACCCAAAGGATCAGTTTAGCCATCCAGCGAGGTAATGCTGCTAGCATCTTGAGAACGATGCCACATGGACCAAACTTTTTACGTCAATTTTAGTTTTATTTTAGTATTACTATTTTAGGTACTTTAGTAGTTTTATAGATGTTATATTCTGTTCCATATTTATGTAATATTTTGTATATATTAAAATGAAAGATTGTAGTTTAGTATGTTTTACTAAATTTTTAAATATCTATACAATTTTAGAAAAGTGTCATATACCCCAAGGCACAAAAATTTGACTCCAAAGATATTACGACTTTCATGCAAGTTTGATCGACTATACCGAGTAGATAGTCTAGCAGGCATACCAAACGCTCCCCAATCTCAGCAATTTCCATCACGTGCGCGCTGACTGCTGATTTTTCCGCAGGCTCCCGATATTGATAATTTCACTGGACCGGTTCGCACAATTGAGTTGCGGGCATCCACGTAATTGATGGCTATCAAAGCGCCCCTGAATCAGGGGAGGTTTTGTTTAAGACGGAAATATTCTTGTCGCGTTTGGAATACTTTTGTTTTGTGTGGAAAGAATCTTATTTGTGTGTTTCAAACTAGGGTCAAACAATATAAGTATCTGGTGAGTGAAGTAGGAGAGAAGGAGAAAGACAATAGGGTAATAATAGAGGTTTTGCTGTCCAGCCCTAACAGCCCAGGCAGTCATGCTCACTAAAGTGTTCAAACTGGTGGTGGTATCGTGTGACGGGTCGTCGCATTCCCAATAACATGGTTGAGCGCGGCGATGGCTGTCCCATGCATCAACTTGTGAACGCCGAACGGGTGCTGCCAGGTCTGCCGTGGTTGTCATGTTTGCAAGGCAAACAATAGGAGGATTTAGATTAAGTATTATTAGACTATAGTATAATTATTAGCATAATAACAGCGACGTGCAATTAGTAAATTATAATTGTGACATAAAAATAGACGATTATTAACAAAAGGTATGGACCCCGAGGTCTGTAGATTGTAATTATTTTAAATAAAAAATAACTAGACTTGCTTCTGAAGATTTTAAGATCTTATCAATAGTAGTGTATTAATAAAAGAAGATGTCACAATTATCTATTCTGTAATCAGTTAGATATATTGAATATTGATGTAAAGAGTTAATTGATGCTTGACCCATGTAATAAATATGATTTTATCACATTCCACGATTTCTTTTTCAGAAAATTCAAATTTATTATTTAATGAATGATCAATGGCAGAATATACATATCATAGAGACAATCAACTTCCGAAAACTTCTAAAATGTTTATTATATCAGCGATTTAATATACTTGCTATCTCGTTTCCTCACTGAGTGCAAAATGGTGCCAATTTTCTTGCTAAAATATTCAATATATAAAATATAGTACGTGTCAATTGTTATTGTGTACTTTCGTATGATATGTGATCACTTGACTTTAATTACTTTATCAACATAAACTACAAAGGTGTAGGAACACGTGTAGACATACAAAACTTTATTAAGTAATTTCAATTAAGGTATTGACTCAGTCGTCACAGGAAGTTCGATCTCAATCTAAATGTTAGCTTTATGTTAATCACATATTGTTACAAATCTGATATTCCTCGTTATTATTACAAGGGGAACGAAATAGGTACCTATTTGCATAAATTGAAACTCATTTAGGTATTTTACAAAGGGATAGTATTCTGGGTTAGGTGAGAAAATCCGTAAGTAATATTTCTGTCATTGTAACGTGAAACGTTTTTAAAATCAGTACAATACAGACGGGTACCAGGAACCCTACCGCTGAAGCTGAAGCCGATTACCATCCGATTTTTGATCGCGAAAATATATATTAGGTTTAAGTTAATGGCAAACGTCTTCAGTTTAGTAGCTTCAGCTCTATGGTTTCTACTAGCTAAGCTGGACAATTTATACAGCGCCATCTAGTCACAAATTAAGCGCAAAGCTTGTGTTATGGATACTTATAGACATCTGATAAATGTACTTAAATACATTTTTTTGTAAATACATACTTATAAAACGTAGAAAACACCCAGATCAAGACAATCAGACATGTTCATGCAAGGGGTGTAAGTGGTTCATCAACATCTTTGAACCAAAGCCAACTTCACCTGCACGCGGTACACCCTGCTGCCTGACAAACGAAGCTCTGGCGAAAAGAGAGGTAGGGAGTGTAATTGTAAGCTACCCGACTGGGGAATGTACCTCCATCTCACAGAATACCGCAGTCAAATAACGATTCCCATGAGGGTTGTTGTGTTCCTGCGAGTGAGTGAGGTCACCAGAAAGGAAGCAGATGCTGCATTGGCAGCGGGGGTGGCGGCGCGCGAGCGATATTTTATGTTGCGAACGTTAATATGGCTACAGTAACCGCTTCATATCAGGCGGGCCGTATGTTTGTCTGCCACCTGACGTAGTATAAAAAAATATTAAAAAAAAATATTAACTTATATTTCACATCTCTCAGTTCCAGCAGTAAAAGCGCGACAAAGCCCACCCACGACCCATTTCCATACCAAAATACTTGAAGGACTTTTGCCAAACTTTCAGTTACTCGAGGGAATTATTTCAACGTTTTCAGCATAATGCAGACGTTACATAACACTATGATTGCTGTTTCGCTCGCGGCGATTGCTGAAAAATTGCTGAAACAACCGCACACACGACTCTGGGACTCTGTAGCGTTGGCAGAATTAGGTAAATATTCCAGGACAAATTACACACTGCCATCTAGTCCCAAACTAAGTAAAGCTTGTTTTTTATACTACGTCGGACGGCAGACATACGGCCAGACTGATGTGAAGCTGTTATCGTAGCAATATTAACGCTCGCAACTTACTTCCCCAGTCCCCAGTGGTGGGAACGAGTGGTGGGCCCCGTCCCGTTAAAAAAAGGGTACATTGAGAAATATGTAAATAAGTATGTATTATTATACAATATTGACCGTGTGGTTTCCGGCAGACTAGAATAGAATAACTCCGTTTCTTCCCGTGGATGTCGTACAAGGCGACTAAGGCAAATACATTACGATCAGGCCTTTCCATCCCGTTTGGCCAGCGTGGGGAGTGTAGGCCAAATCCTCCTTCCATCTAGGACGGACGAGAGACGGTCGTGCTCCTGTAGTGGAGACTAAAATAGACCTGATGATGATGATATACATGATAGAAATATGTAAATAAGTATATCTGTAATAGATATAATAAATGATGGATATAGATGTCAATGATCAATCTTATTTAAAAATAAAAAATAAACAATCTCATTAATCTATTAACACAGAAGAAATCCTATACATAATATTTCAAAATAAATAAGCATCATATTTCCGTTCATTACTTGTCTTTTTTGCCGACAGTACCTCATCAATATTCATCCGTGTCAGGGATGGTAGATTTATTAGCTACAGTCATATCATTACGGACCCCTATGAGGGGGAAACAGGTAATTTTTATGTAACACCCCACCCCTACGCTTGGATTATCTCGATACGTGAAATTATGATGGATACGACGTTATATTTTAACAGGAAAAGGTGATTAAGTTGACGTTTATTCGCGTGTTTAGGTAGGCTTAGGTTTCATAGGACACACTTCTAAATAAATATGAGGGGTTTGGGTCTATATATGGAAGATTAGGCCTTAAGCCGCTCTACACATACGCAAAACCCCGTGATGCGATGCCAGACTGCGCGGCCGCGCAGCGGAGTACCGTGGTTTGGTTTGTTTAAAAAGTTCATTATTTTTTTTTGAAGAGAAATTTATTTACTACATTGTGCAAAAACACCATTTTAAAATGATTTTTTTTTATACTACGTCGGGTGGCAGATAAGCATACGGCCCACCTGATGTGAAGCGGTTACCGTAGCCATATTAACGCTTGCAACATAAAATATTGCTCGCGCGCCGCCACCTCCGCTGCCAACGCAGCATATCCTTCCTTTCTGATGACCTCACTCACTCGCAGGAACACAACAACCCTCAAGGGAAATATTATTTAGCTGCGGTATTCTGTGAGGTGGAGGTACATTCCCCAGTCGGGTAGCTTACAATTACGCTCCCTACCTATCTTTTCGCAAGAGCTTCGTTTCTCAGTCAGCAGGGTGCACCGCGTGCAGGTGAAGTTAGCTTTGGTTCATAGATGTTGATGAACCACTTACCTCTTTCCACTTTTACTACTAAATTAGGTCAATATTAAACCATTTTTGATGGATGACTGGTTGAGTTACCTCTTTTGTGTTTTTCAGTGGTGATATTCGAAAACACAAAGCAAACTATAAAATATAATTTATATAAAAGTTTAAAACACGCTGTACGACCATTGTTCGGGGTGCGCGCGTTAATAAATTGCGGAACAATGCGCGAAGTTCAGCGGTGTCGAGCTTTAGTTCACCTTCCAGTTAAACTGTTTATAACTAGCGGTTTAAACCTTGCTTTGTGTACGTTTTTTAAAACCACCATACAAATCAAATATACTTTGGTCTTGAAACAACGAGGTATTTCGAATAAGATGACCTTTCGCAATTCATGGAACGATCCGAGTTTCCAAAGGTCACAGTACTTGAGGATTAAAATCATATGTTGACGACTTGACTTGACTTGACTTGACAAGCTCTGTGGTCGAATGATTAGCATTGGTCACTTTGACTGTAATTAATAGACCATGTATGGGGATATCTATGTCTACTGCTGTTGTACCCTTTAAACTTCCACAACGATCGATTTTATGCCGTTTGCATTCATCGGCTCCCTAGTCTATCTATATAGTGTTAGGCTAATCGAACACGCATATTAAGCAACGTTGACCGTAGCCAGTCTACGGATGGGTTTGTTTATTATTTCGAGCTTCTCCGTGCTTCGGAGGGCACGTTAAGCCGTCGGTCTCGGCTATTGTCATTAGATGATAGTCATGAAGCTAAGTCCTTTGGGCGGCTTGAAACCACTGGCCTCCGCCAACCAGCATTTGAGTACGGATCGAACCCGCGACCTCGGAGTCAAAGTAGACATTGCGAGCCATTCGACCACCGGGGGGGGGGGGGGGGGGGAGCACAAAGACCGAAACGGAGTAATTAATCGTTGTTAAAATTAACACATATCCATGAAAAATTAAACCCTACATCTAATTACCCGTTTCCATCAAGTTAAAACAATAAAATGTTATCGAAGTATAAAACCGTAGCTAGAGTTGTCTATCAAACTTGTAATAAACGCGGCGCGGGCCGGCAATAAAACGGCTCAATACGTTGGCGTCGACATCCAATTGCGACAAATTAATTTTGTTTTAACATCGAAATACGGCGTCAAGGCTATGATTTTAATCCTCGAATAGTACCGTGAACTTTTGAAACTCGGATCGTTCCAGGAATTGCGAAAGGTCATCTTATTCAAAATACCTCAATGTTTCAAGACCAAAGTATTGTTGATTTGTATGGTGATTTACGGCGCTGTCCCCGTGACGACATGCTGTGTAGCCTTATTTTTTTTTATACTACTTCGGGTGGCAGACAAGCATACGGCCCGCCTGATGTGAAGCGGTTACCGTAGCCATATTAACGCTCGCAACATAAAATATCGCTCACGCGCCGCCACCTCCGCTGCCAACGCAGCATCTCCTTACTTTCTTTCTGGTGACCTCACTCACTCGCAGGAACACAACAAGGGAATTATTATTTGGCTGCGGTATTCTGTGAGGTAGAGATACATTCTCCAGTCGGGTAGCTTACAATTACGCTCCCTACCTCTCTTTTCGCCAGAGCTTCGTTTGTGAGTCAGCAAGGTGCACCGCTTGCGAATGAAGTTGGCTTTGGTTCAAAGATCTTGATGAACCACTTACACCCCTAATTCTTGTTCGAAAGATTTAAAATGGCTCAGGTTGTGATGAAGAGAGTTGTGTCTAGCACAACTCAAGAATCATCACCGTTATCAGCCTGTGTCTATGCCCTGGTGGATATAGGCCTTCCCTTATTCTTTCAATCATATGTGTTCCTCGTATTGGTAGCAGTTCTTACTCCCCTTTCGCATGCAAGCAGACTATTTAGGTACTTGGCGACCGACGCGACACTCGGTTTCCCAAGCATAGGGGCCCTACCACCTTTTCACATCCAGATTTTTTTCATGAGGCCATTCCAAGTCCATGAGGCCAAAATGTTAAAGGTTGCATATGCGTCCTTCACTTCAGGACTTTCATACTTTCCTCCCCCATCTGCCATCGCTGAATCGGTAGATGTGATCGTCCTAATGCCACTTCAGCTTTCTGATTTTGAGAGCTATACCTTGGTTCTCCAATGAATTTACTCCTTCCGGGTTTTTTAGAGAAACTCCAACAACTTAAGAATGATAAATGTACCTACAACACAGAAAATGAAACAATAGTGAAACCCATATACCTGAAGCAAAAACTTTGCACGAAAATTGGGCGGACGGAGGAGTATTAAATTTTGCACACTTGTAGTTTATATAGAAAAGGAGTGCAGAATGCAATTTTTTTTATAAATGACTTTTTTTTAAACTTTTAGAATAGAGATGTTGTATGCAGCAATGGTCTGGTAAAAAATTATAAAACTCAATGTGGATGTGTTTTGGAAGTATAGAGGGAAGGCTGTTGAATTCAGCAGTTGGCGTATATAAAAATTGTATTGATGATGATTTTTATGACGTTTTTGAACATAATATTACATATTATACTATACTATTAAACAAGAAACTTTTGTACATATGTCATCATCAAGAGCTATCTACCCATTGCTGGATATAAGCCTCGCCCAATGCTTTCCAACCAAATTGATCCTCCGCCTATCGCATCCAGCTCCTTCCAGCTGCTTTATTAAGGCCATTGGACCATCATGCAATGGGGCCCTCATATAACGAAACTAGCTCGCAGACTCAGTTCCGCAGCTTATGCGGTTAGGAGAATAAGACAGATAGCGGACGAGACAACTGCTAGGCTCGTTTATTTTAGTTATTTCCATAGCATTATGTCATATGGCATATTGCTTTGGGGTAAAGCAGCTGACATTGATAAAATTTTTGTATTACAAAAGAGAGCCATTAGATCAATTTACAATTTGGGTTCTAGGGATTCACTCCGTGAGTTATTTAAGGAGATAAACATCCTCACTGTCGCTTTTGTAAAATATTTCGAATTTTACAAAAGTATGTGATATAACTAATTTCAACTTGCGGAACAAAAACAAATTGGTTATTCCAAAACATAGACTGGGGAAGGTCAATAATTCGTTTGTCGTAAATTGCATCCGCTACTACAATAAGTTGCCGGAGTCGGTCCTGATTTTACCCGACACTAAATTCAAACAACTTATTAAGACCACCTTATGCAAAAAGGATTACCTTAATGATAAAAATGTATGGCAAATTCTCGGCACAGGATGTGAAGCACAGGCGTCTTATCTTTACAAGTAGTATTGTGGATATACATATTTAGACTTTTATACAATAATATGTATATACACTCTATACTATGATTTTTTATATTTTAATTCTTTTTACTATTTATTTTACTTTAATTTTCTTTTTTCTCTTATTTTGGTTGAATACCATTTTTTTTATTGTATTATGTATAATGATAATATTGTATGGCTATTTAAAAAAGACCTATATTGACAGAGTTTCTTTCGGCATTTCTTCTCGTCAATGGTCATTCCGAAATGCTGGTAGATAAAAAAATATACCTAATTGTAAAAGACGTGTCTAAGTGCCCGCGAGGGCCCACAGAATAAAGAATTTTGACTTTGACTTTGACTTTGACTTTGATCTAGAAGGAAGACGTCCAACTTCGTTGTCCTACGCGCGGCCTCCATGCATCTACACATATGTACTGGTATATATGCCACAACGATCTAGATTGGCTCTATTTCGATGAAATTTATAATAAAATAATTTAAATAAATGAAAAATCGATCTAATTGCGTCTCAATTCTGAGAATATTCCATTTCTTTCGTTCAGAAAAGCTCGACGGTATTTCAATATAACGCCATTTGTAAGCAATATACGAGTATGTCAGCTATAATATTACATTCTCGACAATAAATGACGCGATATGTCACTTTACATGACTCTAGAAAACTCCATTTCTCGCGCGAAGATCATTGAAATACCTAATTACTAAACAAATTTTGAAGAGATTTTGCGTCCCTTTGTGTCTTCTACCGATTGTACAACGGGGTATGTTCTAAGGAGTTGATTGACATAATGCTCACGATCTCCTTCTACAGTCGCACCGCTCGCGACAGGGAATTCATACTCACACATTGGAGCCTAAGTGGTCGCGTACTGTGCGGTTCCATAGAAGTTTTCTCCCGCGTAGGTACCGTCAAGCTGTGGAATGAACTGCCTATAGAGGTTTTCTCAGGAGACTACAGCATGGGGTTCTTTAAAAAGGGCGTGAAGAGGTTTTTACAGGGTAACGCGCGTTTGGCGTTACAGACATTCATAGGCTACGGTAACTGTTTCCAACAAGCGGGCCGTATGCTTGTTTGCCACTTTAGTGGTATAAAAAAAACAAAACGAAACTTCAGCTCGCATCGAATCGAAAATAATTCAAACATAAGTAACTCACATATCTGCTTAAAATCATTTTTTTTTTCGCCGCATAATAGAACACACCTAAAATAAACAAACATAACCCGAAAATGCAAATGGCTGTTCGTACCCTTTTATTTCCCACCCTTCTATACCCTTCCATTGTTAGCCGGATAATCTGGACCCAGTAGGTATTCTCTTAGCCAACTCCGGACACCTAGTTAACAAAGTCGGACTCGCAAGTTTTCTGTTTGTCTCTTTGGTATTATGCGCAGGTACAGCCAGAAGCGAAAATTTCCTTTTATATATTTTAATTGACGTTTTTCTTCCAGTTTTAAAACATTGGATTTCTTAGAGGGCAATTTATTAGTCACTTATTTTGAATTGGTTATCTTACATTGGTGGGCAATATGGCTATACACACAGTATTCTGGCAAGTTGGCCAAGACAACTATTAAAATAATAATAATATAATTAGTTTTGGTGTTATAAAAAAATAGCCGAATTTCATGCAACGATGAACTGCTGTGCCTTGTTTAGTAGTGTAATTACTTAATAGGTTGATGACGCCACACTGTGACTTACGCAGTTGAATATAAGATGCAAAAATTCGTCAGCAACACAAACCTTCCTGGTAGTTCAGTTGGAAGAGCACTCGACCGGTCATCGAGAGGTCGTGGGTTCAAATCCCACCTAGGCAGGGCAGGTGAATTTTTCCATTTTTCATTTTTTCCATTTTCAATATTTATAATACACACAGTTTCAACGGTTTCTAAGTGTTTATAATAGAAATAGGTAATAAACTTAGCATGAAATTAATTTTCTCATTTTTCTGAATCGCAGTTAGCGGATATGATACAGATCGATGCCTCCAAGGAACACTACGCAAACTAAAAATTCGATAGTTTTCTTTTTTTATCTAAATCGATTCATTACTTCAGTAACATTATGCTATCTGAATTTTATTTATAAAAGACACACAGACACAACAAAATCGACAAATACAAACTGCTAAGTAAATGTATAACTCATATTATCGGTGTTTATCTAGATGTGTATGTTTTGAGTTGGCGTACTGTTCATTGGAGGTATCGAGATCATACCGAAATCGAGAGATTTCGATATCTACCAGTATAATAGTGGATGATGAGGAGCTTGATGACGTCATTGCTCGTGTTAGCCTACACGAACACGTAAGTTAAGCAACATACTTTAGTTTACTCGAGCTCCTCCGTGCTCCGGAGGGCACGTTAAGCCGTCGGTCTCGGCTGTTGTCATTAGATGACAGTCGTTTAGTCAGTGGTGGTCAGTTTAGGCGGCTTAAAAACACTGAACTCCTCCAATCCGCAGTTGAGCAGCGTGGTGGAGTGGAGTACGTATCCCACGGGTACGTAAACGTACCCAACAGTGAGATGAATAAGGGCTGACGAGGACTATTACGCATTCATAGTTTAGAGACGATATGGCACTGTGTAACTATAATAGAATATTTGTTTAATAAATAAATAAATATTGTCAGACAAATTACACAGCGCCATCTAGCCGTTGTTATGGGTACTAGAGAACTGATAAACATACGTAAATACAATTTTTTTTGTATGTACATACTTATGATACATAGAAATCACCCAGACTAAGACAAACAGACATGTTCATGCACACAAATGTTTGTCCTATGTGGGAATCGAACCCAAGTTAATAATTTTTATAAAATTATAATATTGTTGTTAGTTTGTTTAAATCACATTAATGCAATATTTACTCCTCGAAAATCTAAATCAAACTTACTTAAGTAATGTAAGAACACGGCACAAGTAATCAGTAAACATGTCTGTTTGACATGTTCATGCACACAAATGTTTGTCCTATGTGGGAATCGAACCCAAGTTAATAATTTTTATAAAATTATAATATTGTTGTTAGTTTGTTTAAATCACATTAATGCAATATTTACTCCTCGAAAACCTAAATCAAACTTACTTAAGTAATGTAAGAACACGGCACAAGTAATCATACATCAAAGTACAACATCGCCAAGTATTACAAACTTCAATTAAGGGTGCAAACCCCTCTAACCACATGTATTCCAACATCAGACACAGAAACTAAGTTATTACCGCGAACCGATCGTTCCATAACACGTAAAATGTCACTTCGCTAACACAATTTTCGTCAAAACCCTTCGAAATTTCATCCCGCCCAAAGCAATAACACTTAAACGAATAACAACATAATGTTTCGAGTAGATTGCGCTATGTCAATCTAATATTTATGTGTGGTTATTTACGCCCAGCAACGGATATTGCTACGTCCAGGGAATCGTCTTGCGGATCTCATCATATTACTGGGAGCTGTAAACGGGTTAGGATGGTGTTATGCGAGAGTAGCTTCTTTTATTTAGTTTGGATTTTTATAACGTTATATAAAAGTAAATAAACATACATTATTTATGCGTATGTATTTTATTTAGTAAATAGATATATTTATATGCAAGAGCCTGATATAATTTTGCAAGCCAAAAAATAAAAATGTATTTTTTTGTATGTTGGTGATAGTTCACCAACATACAAAATAAAAATTATGTAAAAAAACTTTTAATTTAAACGGTTTTATTGAAAATAGTGTACTAAAAGCTAAAAAATAATTCGGTAGGTCGGAGGTTTCAGTCATCACACCCCTCTCCCTCATCAGTCTAAGGCAATGATCAGACAAAATAATAAAATCGTTGGGCGTAGCGTAAACTGAGTTGACTGGATGGAAACACGGGCCCAACGATTTTATTATTTTGTCTGATCATTGCCTTAGACTGATGAGGGAGAGGGGTGTGATGACTGAAACCTCCGACCTACCGAATTATTTTTTAGCTTTTAGTACACTATTTTCAATAAAACCGTTTAAATTAAAAGTTTTTTTACATAATTTTTATTTTCAAGTTTTTAGTTTCTAATTTCATTACATAGTACCTTTCGTTCTATTAAGTTTAGATTTGACTTTTGTCATTATTTTTTTTACTTTTAAATTTGTCTTGTATTCAAATGATTACCCATATTGAAAAAATGGGTATCAAATGATACCCATATTGAAAATTGTGAAGATATGTAACCGCGCCAACCGGCCATTTTGTTGACGGCCATCTTGGATTTTATAATATTCATCGTGAACTGTGTTCTTCTAGTTAAGCCCTTTCATTTGATACCCATATTGAGGCAGTCGTGACAAAATTTGTAAACCGCCATTTTGTAGAGGCAGCCATCTTGGATTTAAAATTTTTTTCATGTGAACTGTATTCTTCTAGTCAAGCCTTTTCATTTGATACCCATATTGAGGTAGTCGTGATAAAATTTGTATACCGCCATTTTGTAGCGGCGGCCATCTTGGATTTTCATTTTTTTTTCACGTGAACTGTGTTCTACTAGTCAAGCCCTTTCATTTGATACCCATATTGAGGTAGTCGTGACAAAATTTGTAAACCGCCATTTTGTAGCGGCGGCCATCTTGGATTTACAATGAAACAGAATTTATTTAATTGTATTGTCACCAAAATCCAAAGTGTATACAAAATTTCAAATTAATCGGTTGACAGGAAGAGGGTGAAATTTGAATTACTAAATTTGACCCAAGAATAAATAATAAAACAAACGGGGTGAGCTAAATAAAACCGTTTAAAAATACATTTTTTTCTCTTGAATCAAGTTATATAAGGGATATAAGTACATATTTTTAGTTTGTTGAGAAATGAAATCAGTTTATATTTTTTGACGCTGTTCTTTAGCAACTATTGATCCTATTTTGGTATTTGTGGCCATAAGCAGGCTTGTTTCACTCCGCACTTTAGGTATGTAAAGCCGCGGTTCCGCAGTACGAGACTGAACGGTTTGTGTGGTTATAATTTGAATAAAAAGATTTCATCTATAGTTATTGAAATAACTAAAAATCCGACGAATAATAAAAATAAATTATAAACCTATAATAATATGTTTTTTGACAAATTTGTTATTTCAAATTTGAAATTTTTGTCGCTCTGTAATATATCTGTCATCGACAGGGTGCACCAAGTGCAGGCAAGGTTGGCTTGGGCTCTAAAGATCATGGTGAGCCACTTACACCCCTAAATTGCCCGCAATGGGCCGCTGCAGTAAACGAATACTATAATACTAGCGCTAGTTGTATATAAATACATATAGTAGATATTAGATACAGTAAATAACTAAATAATAAAAAAAATATGCGCTCGGTTTTTTATTAGACATGACCAAAGCTTACGATAAGGTGTTTAGTACAGCATATTAATAAATAAACTATACGTAATTGGTATTCGCAGCATCGTTCATGACTGGTTTGAACCTACAAAATAGAGAACCGTATGTCAATAGTGAATAAGAGACAAGATTTATCCTGCCCGAAATGCTTAAAATAAATAACTCGATTCCCCAGAGAAGCGTTTTAGGATGTGTATTATTTATAATTTATAATAATGACCTGTCTAATTTAATAAGCGATAGCTACATTTTATTTGTGGATATATTCACATTGACGACTTGCATTTTGTTCTCTATACGGACTGTCAGAAAATGTTTTTGAAACAATCGTCAAAGTTTCTATTAGATACCATATATCTATACAATTTTACACATGTTTCACTCCTCTTACAACCACATCATATTTATAAAAATAAAAAATACCTCACAACATTTTGCATAATGCCGTTTCCAGAGATCCCAAACGCGCGGTCATGCGGGTGTCGATTTGCCAAAATTGTTCGTTGCCGATTGAGCTCCCCTGTTTTATTGCCCTCTAGCCGCAATGTTTATTGTATTGTACGCCCTCTGATGGACAGCCCTGGTTAGTATAACCCTTAACTACTGTTCTGTGTGTACCTTTAAATGTCAAATTTATTGAGTTATTATTGTATGTGAAATGATTTGCTTTTCTGGAAAATAGTGGAATTAAAGATCAAAACTTAGGATTAATAACCATTAAAGCGACAACGAATAGTAAAATTCATTGCATTACGGTACTGCATTACTACGGCTATCTTGGAACTTACAATAAATTGAATTAGACTACGAATAAGCAGTTTTGGAAAAGGCAGTACATTTTTATTGACTTACTTGTTTGAGAAATGAGCAACGAATGTAAAAGTCTTGAAAGCCATTCAATAAAAAAATCAAAAGATGCTTATCAATGTGAATCTTACAAATCACTTGCAGAGAATCTACAATCTGACCTGGCGCTATCATTCGCACAAAGGCTTAATACTCGTATTGATGAAAAGGGTTTGGTTTTGATGTTGCCATAGCAAGAAATTGTGCAAAGAGATCTGCATCTAACCACTTCCATTCAACCCATCTATCGTCGATTGAAAGAAGCATCTTCCCCAGTTGAATCCCCAGTGCTTCTCGTTTTATGGATATACTAGCAAAGTACCCGTGCTTCGCTACGGGAACACTCCTGATTTGCGTCTATTTTTGTTAAGATTCCAGATATTTATTTTTTTCCCCGTAAATGACTGTTTTGCATTGCCCATTATTACAAACATACACATTACATTTAGGTTAAGACCTACCTCCCTGTAAACAATTGCAAGGCTTACAGGAGAACTTACACGTGAGCAGGCTACATATAACTGATCATGAGAGATGCTTCTCAGTCCTGTCTCAAGTCATCCCCAGCCACCTTTAGAGACTGCCCCTGAGCTTTGCTAATGGTCATAGCGAAGCATATCTTTATGGAAAATTGAAGTCTCTTCAATTTAACGGGGTGGTCTGAGGGAATCATGGGAATGCGGGGTATAAAGAGAGATTCCCCAAGAGCACATTCCTTACTGTCCTCACTGAACAACTGTAACTCATCGTTCCAGTTGTCGAATACGTGGTTAACAATGGTGGCACGAACCTCCTGATGATACACCGCCGTTCCTTGCAAATAGTAGGAGATGAAACGGAACAGGCAAGCTCCATCACTTTCCACAAGTATAAATTCAGTCAATCATGACAACATTGGTTGGAAAATACAGAAATTCTGATATTAAGTAGGTATACCCCATAAAGTATACATAGAATCGGTTTTTCAATTATTTTTCGGCACCAGGTTCATTTGAAGGACGCAGTTTTTTTAAGCCCTACGGCAATGGAGATGGACAACCTCCAGGGGTAACTGAGGGGATGAGGTGGGCGATAAACCATCGTGGATAATCCTATGGTTTGAAATAATCTCTCGTTAATAACAAACCTTTTCTTAACGAAACCATAGTGCGATGTACAAATACTATGGCGCCATCTAGTGATGACTTAGGTAAAATATAAATATAACATTTTTAGACATTTCTTGGCTGGACGCTGGTTAAAAGTTAATCAGTTGCTCCTAGACATCCCCTTTTTTATAAACAACCATTCCACCAAGTCTTAAAATCGTAGGTCAATCGGTTTTCAAAAAGAGGGCATTTTTTTTCAACCCTTATTTTCAACCTCTTATGCGCGCCTACGTTGTATAGGGAACATATATCCAAATACATATATCCAAAGCTTCCGATTTCTAGCTTCAATGGTCTGGGCTGTGCGTTGATTAGTGAGTCAGTCAGTCAGTGAGGACAATGCCTTTTATTATTATAGATTATATATTATTATTATTAGTACTTACCTACTTACTTAGTACTCGTATAAAGTTGAGGATAAAATAGTCCAACTAATCTCGTTTCCCTACATAAACTTTGGACCTCCGTTTCACCGTCTTAGGAGTAAAATTTGAAAAATCCTTTTATGTAATTTCGTGTTCACTATGTTATATTTTCAAATCGATGCCATTTTCGTGATTGACGTCCCAGAAAACCATATAATCAACACCCATATTCATATTAAGACATTTCAACCCCATCGCACCCCCTTAAGGATGATTTTATGTCACCTCGGCTATGTTGGATTATAAAATAGTTGTTGTTTTCGTAATCAGCGACCCGATAAACCATAAAAATAATACCCATGACGATTTTCAGACTTTTTCGCTCCATTTTACCCCTTTTAGTGTAAAACTATGAAATATTTTACCCCTTTTAGTGTATGTATATTGGTTCAATACAGAAAACGAATTGTAATCTTTGCTAAACTCTAATTTGCCGTCAGTTATTCGCACAACGGGGATGGCACAAGTTTGAAATCATATGAAGTTGGTTTTAAAGTTTCCATGCCACGATTAAACTTACCCAACGGGATTAATGACTACCAACAAATTGGAAGACCCACAGACTGGATTCCAATTCAGTTAATGTAAAGGACATATAACGGACGGATGGACGGTTAGGAAATGAGCAATGAATATAGTCTCGGAAGTCATCCAGTAAAGAGTTCAAAAGAGGCCAATCAATGTGGATCTTAGAAATCAGCCAGCCGTAGATTCGCCGAGCACATTCAGGGCACGGGCGGAGGGCTTATGTAATAATTCAATATTTATTCAGCGAACGCCGCCTCGCTGCAATCAGGAGACGCTGTTTGAGCGGGCATTTGCATATTTTCATATATTTTTAGTTGAGAAATCATAAATTGGAATAGTAACAAAAATGCGGAAGACGTACGAGGGACCAACAAGCTAAATGATAAATATTTATTTACAAGCTCAAGATAAAATTGCCTTAAAGGTAAAAATTTAACAACTTTAGTATAATAACTAATGAGCTCGGATGAGCTGTTTGATTTGATTCCAGGCTCCTGATTTCCACTATCGTATAACTCGCCATAAATTTAAATTCCATCCATATTGTCTTGACAATTAACCACAGGACTAACTGGGATGGAATGATAGGAACTATGACATTTTATACCACGAACGGTGAAACTGTGGAATCAACTTCCGTCAGCAGTATTTCCGAACAATTACGACATAAGAGTCTTCAAGAACAAAGTCTTTATTTCCCTTAAAAGACTGGTAACGGATCGGCGACTCTAGGTATTGCTGATCTCCATGGACGGTGGTGGTTGCTCCTACCAGGTGACTCACATGTACGTTTGCCCTCTCTCATATAAAAGAAAACTCTTCCTGTATTGTAGACTATATTAGATGACATATAATAAACCGTTCCGTACACTTCAGACTGTTGTAGGGACCCAGACCCTTATAGGGTCATAATATGTAATAACTTAAAACTAACATGTATTTTAAGATCGACATGTACCTACATATTATATGCAATAAAGATATTGAGTATTTTGTATGAGTTTTACATTTTACGATTTTTTGATATTTTTCTTAGATACCTGTATATTGGACGCTTTAAGAATTGCAGTAAGAAAGGTTAGGTTAAAAACTTCCTACCACACTCATATCACTCCATGCGATTGCCGCGCCGATAACACCTACATAAACAAAACGCAAAGCGCAAATATTTATGCAAAGCGTGTATATGTGTGTGTGCGTGCGACATTAAACAAACTGTTCTAGAATCCAGATTGGATTGAAATAAATAGTTTCTTTTTTAGATCTGCCCCCTTACCACCATCTCTTTTGCGATTAAATAACTGGATAGAATGCTTATTCATACCGATGAATAAGCGACTCTATTTCAAATGAATAGAGTCGCTTATTCATACCGATGAATAAGCGACTCTATTTCAAATGGAATAGAGTCGCTTATTCATTGGTATGAATAAGCAATCTATTCAATTATTGAATCATATTAAGAGATGGTGGTAAGGGGGCTGATTCCAAAGGAATGTTACTTAAATCTGCTTTTCTTTTGCTTCTTCAGTTGCCTGGTAGAGAATGCTTTCAGCGTTAAGTCCGCCTTATGTACCCTTATATATAATTTGTGATCAATAAAGTTTTTAAATATATAAAATAAATGTTTCTTAATTTTGAAAATAAAATTGATTTACATAATGATCTCTAGGACAATGATAACCAACAAGTCAACAACAAAACTCCACATGCTAGGATAAGATTGGGATGTAAGTGGTTCATCAACATCTTGGAACCAAAGTCAACCTCACCTGCACGTGGTGCACCCTGCTGACTGACGGAAGAGGCTCTGGTGAAAAGAGAGGTAGGGTATACCCTCAGATCACACCCTCAGATCACAGCAAACAAGGGAGATTTGGCACGCAGTACAAATTGTATCGAAACCAGATGTCGCCGATTCTCCCACTACCTGCCACTCCTACATGCATAAAACAATGCATAAACTACTGCACACATGCAAAACTATCCTTATTATTGGTTCTTACCTTAAAAGGACCACATTGTACTATTACTAGTACACATTCAAACAATAGAGATATTCAATTAGAAAGAACTCTCTCAGTATCGATATCGATGAAGTGTGTTAAATATTGCTAGTTTTATTTGTAATTACTCAATTAATTTTAATACGACTAAATACATTTAGTTTATGAGAAATTCAATAGGCTATTTGACCAACATTTTTTTCGGTTTGATATGAAAATCAATTTTGGAGTTTCCTGAAAACGCTCCGCACAAAAGGCTACTGAGTTAAGACGTCACCCAGTTTGGACCTCTGCCAGCGGCATTTATCCATTTTTCTTTAATTTTTCCATCCTTCGGATATCCTAAATTTGTATTTAAAAGAAGCAGCAATAAATAGTTATTATTATTAAAAAGTACTTAAATACAAGAATAATTGAATACTCAATAATAACATATATTTTATAGATGTTTACCATTAATTCAATAGGTAATACATAGTAACTAATTAGGAATTGTACTAATATGAACAAGGAATAGGTTGTTTTAATCGATACGACTACACCTCTATTTCGCGTCAGGCAAAAGCGGCCGCACTACACGATTGTCATTGTATTGTGAGTATCGATAACACACAAATCCATTGCGCCGTCGGAAGAACCGATTCATTTATTATTTTTTACTAAAGAAGCAATGAATTTTGTTTTACACGATATGACTCACTAAGTACTCTCACAATAACAAAATAATATTTTTCGCTTTTATAAGAAGATTAAACATAAATATTGTAAATAATTATCACAATGACACGTGAAATGAGATGCCATCTTTCACGTAGTTCACTTTGCTGCTTGTATTTTTGCAAACAATCACTGAACAAGTCGACATTTTGTCAAAAATCGAGAGATGTGACAATGACGCATAGTAACTATCGACTGGCGGCAGAAATTTACAGCAAGCCAAATTATGGCCAGATGCGTTCGCACGAACTGAGCCGCCTTAGCAAATCTCCCTTGTTTGCTGTGATCTGAGGGTATACCGCATTATTTAAGCTGCCCGACTGGGGAAGTACCTCCACCTCACAGAATACCGCAGCCTAATAACAATTCCCTTGAGGGTTGTTGTGTTCCTGCGAGTGACTGAGGTCACCAGAATGGAAGAAGATGCTGCGTTGGCAGCGGGGGCGGCAGCGCGCGACCGATATTTTATGTTGCGAGCGGTATTATGGCTACGGTAACAGCTTCACATCAGGCGGGCCGTATGCTTGTCTCCCACCCGTCGTAGTATAAAAAAAAATAGATCTACTTATTGAACTCTTAGACAATGATAACCGAATCAACAAACAAAACCCCACATGCCAACAAAAGAAAGAAACCATAGCATCAAAACAATGCGAAGGGAAACCAAGCCATAACTAGATAAATCAAAATCTAAGAAACAAACAAGTTAATTTTGTTTCAAACTGTACCAGTGTGTGTATCTTCAACACAGAATCGAGGTAACGACTCAATTGAGTTTGTAAGCGTTTCTTGCAATAACGAAGCGAGTTATAAGCTGAAGCGATTTTAACCTTGCGAAAAACAATTTAACTAGTTGTTTTTGAAAATTGTATTTAATTTTATTTTATATGGCTGAGACTAGACTAGATTACTGACAGCAGTGACAGCTTTTAAATTTGTTTGTTGAAAAAAACGTTAGTCTAAAACGTATAGACGTTTTAGACTGTAACGCTTTTTTCAACAAACAAATTATTAACTAGTTTGTTTTTAATCATAAATTATACATAGGTATAATTTATGATTAAAAAAAAACTAGTTAGACAAGTTGTGATGGCATTGTGTTTACTTGCACACGAGGAAGACCGAGTATTACTCACATTTAATTTATATTTGTCGGGCACGTCGTGAGTCTGTGAACGCAATGACATTCAACTACCTTAATTTTAAATAATCACAATGTTTAGAAAAAACCCATGTAAGTTTATATGACGTTGTGTTAGTATATAATTTAGAATTAAGTTTTAAATGATTTTTATTAATAAATAAAAAAAATAAAATGATATTCTAATATATAAAATTCTCGTATCACAGTTTTAGTTACCATACTCCTTCAAAACGGCTTGACCGATTTTGATGAAATTTTATATGTATATTCAGTAGGTCTGAGAATAGGTAGTAATCTATATTTTTCTACTGAAATAATCCTAGGAATAATTTATACGGCAAAACAACGTTTGCCGGGTCAGCTAGTTTATCTATGTAAAATATTTAACAAATGTGAGCATTCTAAGACAAAATCAGTTACAAGTTATTTATATTTAAATTTAAAGATTTGACAAGCAATTGTCATTAAACAGAGTCTCACAACACTGTGTTACATTGTTGTTCAATATGTTAATCCAGAATATATTCTTCATACATACACAAACTTTCACATTGACCTCCTACCCGCTTCCAACGATTTTCTTCAACTCAACAGAATTAAAAGAAATAAGCTCCCACTGTCAAAAAGTTACTACATTATTTATAATAAAATATAACATTATTACAAATATTATTATTCTTAATAAAAAAAAAACTAATAAAACAAATTGAATATTTTTTATTAATAATTTAAAATGATTTATTTACTGTTCGGGCAGCACTGCTTTGGAATAAACTACCAATGCAAACAGTATTGTAAGCACAATTAAAAAAAAATTTTAAAGTTTACTTACTGAGAAGATATATTAATGGTATGTGTTTATATATTTATTTGTATACTATGTAATTTTATGTTATGTTATATTTTGTACTGATGTTTTGTACAATTTATTCATGTTTACGTACACATATAGAATAATTAATCTACCAGCCAAATGAAGTATATTCAACATCGATAAGATTAGCTGGAGGAAATCTCTTGTGAAACACTGTGGTTTATGTACTTTAAAATATGCAGTAAAGAATAAATAAATTTATAATCGGTAGGAAGTACAGTTTGTTAGATTCGCGTACTTGCAATAATAAAGGCATTGCAATAAGTGATTTATATGCACAAAAGAATAGTAAATACCCCTGTCGAACTTCGTTAAAAGATATCCAGATTCTCTTGTTACTTGGACCACAGTCAACAGCACAAAAAGATAGGAGGTGTTCGGTTTGCACGTATTCCCTGCTATTTCCTATATATGTCATTACTTCGGATAGAATTAGAAAGCGTGTTTGGAGTTGGCTTTTTTATACCAGCCGGGTGGTAAACTTGCATATTCTGTAAAGTAATAACTGGAATCTGGAGACCCTTCAAACACAAGAAATTTTGGAAGGAACACGAAAACAAATAACCGTTACCATGTGGGTTAATGTCAAATCGTGAAAAAATCAAGTATTTGATACATTTAGGACCCCGTCACTGAATTTGAACATTTAGTGTGCAAGCAATACGACTTTGGAACGCGTTCCCTCTTGAACTGAGAAAGGTAGAAACTCTTCGTTTACTGGCATGATGAGGTCGGTGGCCGATGTCGCGGGTTCAATCCTCTCACAAGACAAATATTTGTATGCATAAACATGTCTGTTAGTCTGGGGTATTTTCTATGTATTATAATGTATGTCACAGACATAGGCACAAAAGTTGCACAACTGAAGTGGTAATGGGCCGGCCATGTGTGCCGAAAAGACGATGACAGGTGGTCGTACAGAACTCTTCTGTGGAGACCTCGTGCAGGAAGTAGAAGTGTAGGCAGACCAGCTGCCAGATGGTCGGACGACATAAAAAAGACGGCAGGGCCGACCTGGAGGAGAATCGCTGCGTCAAGATCTTCTTGGAGAGCCATGCAATAGGCATATGTCCAGCAGTGGACACAGAAATGCTGAGAAGAAGAAGAAGAAGAGGAAGATAATGTATATATTTACAAAAAAATGTTTTTAAGTTATATATCAGTTATCTAGCACATGCTTTGGTTAGTTTGAAACAAGATGGTTTTATATAATTTGTCCAATTAATTTTATTTTATTTTGTTCTTAAATTAAAAAATTCAGTTAACCATTTTAAACCCAGTACAGTTCCTTATTTACGGCAATGTCACTTATTATACAATAAATTATTTTCATTACTATGTATTACAGGAATAAAAAAAATGGTTTATATACACTACACTTAAAACCTTTTATATTTTCAGTACATAATCAGCCTTTGAAGGTTAATTGCAACGTTTTTTTGATAATTCAAATAAAATGATAGTATTAAAATTATCTGAATTCCTAGAACACATAATTAACATCATCTCTACGTTCCAGTTTGACCCAAAATAATCCCATTATTTTAGGATTATCCGCGCATTGGACCAATAACATTTGTCGATTGCCCCCAAATATTTGCGACAGTTGGGGGCAATCTGCAAACATTTGGGAAGCAATTGAAACATTTTGTGATGTTGTCTCTACTTATTTGCATACTAAACAAATTAGTTCTGTTTACCGTTACAGTTTCATGATGTGGTAAAATTTAGATAAGGCATTTAAAATATGCCTACTACTGTGTAACCAGGATTAACAACGGCAACTAAAAGAAAAGCTATGAATAATGAAGTCTTCGGGGTAAAACTTCGGCTGACTTGGAACTCACGAAGAATTTCATCACAGTCAGAGAAAATTAAGAAAGAAATTTCAGTTTGGAGTTTTTTGTTGTATTCTGTCGATTTTTTTCAAGCTGAAGTGGCAATGGCCCGGTCACATCTGCCCAGTAAGTGATCGCAGATGGGATAGGAAGGTATTAGAGTGGAGGCAGCCCGTAGGACGACGAAGCGTTGGTCCGATGACCTTAAACAAGCGGCTGCTGGGAGAGCTGAATGCGGAAGGCGGAGGATCGTATTTGGTGGAAAGCACTGTGTAGGAAGGCTTATATCCAGCAGTTGGTAAATACAGGCTGATGATGATGACTCTATCGGAGCATAGAGGGTGTTTTACACGGTCGGTAAAGCATGAGAGATGCTTCTCGTATCGCAAGCGTACATAAGCTGCAATGACTGCTTAATATCAGGCAGATCATACGTTGGCAGGTAGGTGTAATAGGTTAAGGAAGCTTACGAATTTGACTTCGCTCACCGCATCACAAAGTCAATGCCAGTAATATGTCAAATAAAGACTAACGGGATGGCTAGTCAAGTAAAGCTGAACTGTAGTGTCGATAATACACACACATTGGAGTCTAAATAGTTGCGTACTGTCCACGAACATTAAATCATTAAAGTCCTCAAAAATACCTCAAGTAATTAATGGACGCCCGCCCCCAAAGGTATGACTCTTAATAAGCATATCCATTATTTCCTAACTCTATGTATTAACAGCAATGCTACGTTAAATAACGATCTCGTTCGCACTTCGTCCTAATTTAGTTATGACGTTAATTTTGCTTTATTAGTCGCGAGGCCTTGTTTACATAATTTTCAGTTTTGTATTTAAATTTGCAATTCAGTTACCTTTTTGAGGTTAGCCGCAGTTATAGTTTAACCGACCGACCGATAGCGGGTATAGATATATATATATTTAAGTCTCTAATGATTGCGAAAGTGGCGCCACTTTGAATAAATATAGATATTTCTGGACAATTTGCACAGCGCCATCTAGTCCCAAATTAAACGAAAAGCTTGTGTACTATGGGTACTAGATAACTGATATTATAATTAAATACATTTTTTTTTTGTAAATACATACATAGAATACACCCAGACCAAGACAAACAGCCATGTTCATGAACACATATATTTGTCTTGTGCGTGAATCGAACCCGCGACCTCGGAGTCAAAGTGGCCATTGTTAACCATTCGACCACCAAGCTCGTCATAAAAAAATCATATCATATGTAGGATGAATGAAGATGAATCGTGGTGCACCCTGCTGACTGACAAACGAGGTTCTGGCGAAAAGAGAGGTAAGGCATTGCGTATTTTGTAAGCAGCTTACAAATGTGAAGCGGTTACCATAGCCCTAGTAACGCTCGCCTCATAAAAAGTGGCGCCGCCACCCCAGCTGCCAGCGCAGATACTCTTTCCTTTCTGGTGACCTCATTCACTGGCAGGAACACAACAAAACTCAGAGAATTGTTATTTGGCTGCGGTTTTCTGTGAGATGGAGGTACTTCCCCAGTCGGGCAGCTTACAAACTTAGCAAATACGCTGAAGCCTACCTCTGCCATAGCCATTTTCGCCATAGTCCCTTTCGCTAGTCGGCAGGGTGAATCATGTGCAGGTGAAGTTGGCTTTGACTCTAAAGATCGTAGGAAGCCACATATACCCCAAGGGATAACAAAATACCGACGTACGAAGTCGCGAATGCAAGCTAGTGCTACATAAAATCTATATCGCGGAGCGTCTTATTCAGGTTTGTATACATAACGTTATTATACCTTTAAAGGCCTTCAAGGGATCCTTCAAGCGAAGCGTGAAGAAGCTTCTTGTAGGCCAGCATGGCAGCGTCAACTGACAAGACATCAAGGTCTAATTATCCGTTGCCGATGCGATTGGGGCTCCTTTTTTCTAACCATCAGTCGAAGCGGAGCCAATATGCTAAGATAATATATAAAAAAAACGTGTTGCACTCCGGAAGTGCCGGCAGAAGTGAAAACTTGAACATTAACGTTGTGCATTTTTAAATATTTTGGAATGGTTAGGGAATAATTTCGCACGAATTGCTTTTTTATCAGTATAAAATACTATCATTTATGTGGTAAAATACAATATTCATTTATAACGCTATCGTACACAAACATTACGATTTATATTACATTAAAAATAAACAGCAGGAGCAGGCATACATTTTCGCCGCGAGGTAGACCGAGAGGGGGATATCACTTCTTCTCCTACGACGCGCCGGTCCACGCCGCTCCGTCTTACGAATTTTGGATCAGGCCACGTGTCCTGACGCGAGTTTATCATTTTTTACCAATCCCAAAAAGTGCACACGCCGCTAAAGAAGTTTTCACTTAAAAAAAAGCATTTAACTTACCGCAGTAGCCACCAGCAAAGCAACAGCAAGGACTGCCCGTGCCATCGTGTCAGAGTTGTGCCTGCTCAGTTCTCATACTCCCTTACGTGACGGGCATCTGGAACAATAGAAAAGATAATTAGTTTCTATCACAGTCTCTTTCAAAGTGTTTTTTTTTTTTTTTTTTTTTTTTTTTATACTACGTGGGGTGGCAGACAAGCATACGGCCCGCCTGATGTGAAGCGGTTACCGTAGCCATATTAACGCTTGCAATATAAAATATTGCTCGCGCGCCGCCACCCCGCGCTGCCAACGCAGCATCTCCTTCCTTTCTTTCTTTCTGGTGACCTCACTCACTCGCAGGAACACAACAACCCTCAAGAGAATTGTTATTTGGCTGCGGTATTCTGTGAGGTGGAGGTACATTCCCCAGTCGGGTAGCTTACAATTACGCTCCCTACCTCTCTTTTCGCCAGAGCTTCGTTTGTCAGTCAGCAGGGTGCACCACGTGCAGGTGAAGTTGGCTTTGGTTCAAAGATC
Source organism: Hypsopygia costalis (assembly GCA_937001555.2). Lineage (NCBI taxonomy): Eukaryota > Metazoa > Arthropoda > Insecta > Lepidoptera > Pyralidae > Hypsopygia > Hypsopygia costalis. The sequence goes on along the minus strand of OW443349.2, from coordinate 17,897,480 downwards.
TTGATGAACCACTTACACCCCAAGTGTGGTTCACAACTATAAATATAATAAATATAAATATTGTCAGACAAATTACACAGCGCCATCTAGCCACAAAGTAAGCCAAGCTTGTGTTAACATACTTATGATACATAGAAAACACCCAGACCAAGACAAACAGACATGTTCATTCACACAAATGTTTGTCCTATTTGGGAATCGAATTCACGAGCATTGATGAGCATTGGTCTGGGTGTTTTCTATGTATCATAAGTATGTATTTACAAAAAAAAAAAAAATATTTACGTATGTTTATCAGTTGTCTAGTACCCATAACACAAGGTTCGCTTCCTTGGCGCTGTGTAATTTGTCTGACAATATTTATTTATTTATATTTATTCTTACATCTAACAAAACTAAAATATAACACAATATGTGCACCCCCATAGACGCACCCCATCGATACGCTTCACGCGAAACAATAAAACTTTGCCTGCCACCCGAGCCAATACACAAATCTGATACATTTACCAATAAAATATCACCCGGTAACCTACTTCCAGGAAAACGATAAATCTGGATAAATAATACAAATATTACGCTCTATGTAAAGCAGCGCTTCCTAACCTTTTCAATATTATAAATTTATGAAAAAAAAAATGAAAAATTCATTCCATCAGGCGGGATTTGAATCCAAGATCCCTCGATTATCGGTCGAGTGCTCTTTCCAACTGAGCTACCAGGAAGGTTTGTGATGGTGGAGAATTTTTGTACAGAATATGCTTTCTTTGCAGTTTACATAAAAATAATACAAATAAAAATATTAAATCAAATCAAAATATCTTTATTCATTGGACGTTATAAAGCACATAGAAACGTCATACTAATTAAATATAAGAACATGTATCTGAATCAACCTTACAGAATATCGCAGCCAAATAACAATTCCCTTGAGGGTTGTTGAGTTCCTGCGAGTGAGTGTTGTTATCAGAATGGAAGGAGTTGCTGCCTTGGCAGCGAGGATGGCGGCGGGTGAACGATATTTTCATGTGACGAGCTCGGTGGCGTAGCGGTCAATGACGCGGCTTCGTCACCAACGCTCGTGGGTCCGATTCCCACACAGAACAAACATTTGTGTGCATGAACATGTCTGTTTGTCTTGGTTTGGGTGTTTTCTGTGTATCATAAGTATGTATTTACAAAAAAAAATGTATTTACGTATGTTTATCAGTTGTCTAGTACCCATAACAGAAGCTTCGCTTACTTTGGGGCTAGATGGCGCTGTATAATTTGTCTGACAATATTTATTTATTTATGTTGCGAGTGTTTATAAGGCTACGGTAACCGCTTTACATCCAGCCGCAGCGTATGCTTGTCTGCTACCGGAAGTTGCATAAAAAAAATCTAACAGATTTTACCCCTTCCCTAGATTAGATCTAATTAGTCTAAACTAGTTTGTTATTTTTTTATCGGTGTTATTACTCCTATAGAATCCTCGTTTTGCCTTTGTGGGGATAATTGCGCCCAGGTTTGGAACCATACAATAAAGATTTTGTATTTACTGTATTTTTTACTTTTTTTTGGTGTGGTATTGTATTTTGGATGGAGATGATAGATATGTAGCTGCAATACCAAACGGTATTCCCAGATGTTGTTATCATTCGTTTTTAGGGTTCCGAACCTCAAAAGGAAAAACGGAACCCTTATAAGATCACTTTGTTGTCCGTCTGTCTGTCTGTCTGTCTGTCTGTCTGTCTGTCTGTCTGTCTGTCTGTCTGTCTGTCTGTCTGTCTGTCAAGAATTTCTATGTCGAGAATGCGTGGAGGTATCAAGCTGAAATTTGAACTGTATACTCAGGTCTACGGTCCCATAAAGTTAAAAAAAAATCAAACTGCTAAGTTTACGTAGCAAAAAGTTACGGCCGATTATTCAGCAAAAAACGCATATTTCGACACACTCAAGGGAATCAAAACCTATAGGGTACTTCCCGTTGACCTAGAACTATGAAATTTGGCAAGTAACATCGTTATAGACTACAAGTACAGGAATAAATCTCAAAACTATACATTTGTAAATAGATCTTAAAAAATAGGGGGTTATATTTTTTATAGGGTGTCGAAATTTCAAATTGAAACTACTAGTTCAAATGGGGTATCATATGAAAGGGCTTGATGTACACATTGCAAAATATATTTTATTTATTTTTTTCGACTCATTATTTCTTATTTATAATGAAAAATATCAAATTTAGTAATGATACTACGTACCTACGGAACCCTCGGTGGGCGAGTCCGACTCGCACTTGTCCGGTTTTTTTTAAATTGCCTTCCTTTGGAAGCAATTTTGAAGAGGTATCCACGTCAAAATTCTAAATAGCCAAATGTACATTTGATGGCAGATGGGGGAGGAAGGTATTAGAATGGAGGCCGCGCGTAGGACGACGAAGCGTTGGACGCCCTCCTTCTAGATGGTCCGATGACCTTAAGAAAACGGCTGGAAGCGGCTGGATGCGGAAGGCGGAGGATCGTATTTGGTGGAAAGCATTGGGGAAGGCTTATATCCAGCAGTGGATGGATACAGGCTGATGATGATGATGATGATGAAATGTACATTTATGTATGTACCAATACAATTTGTCATTCTGTGCAGATATCGGGTAAATAAAAACAAAAAGTAACTGCAGTATGACACGACTGTTCGCGTGACAAAACCACTGTTTTGATAACCCATATTAAAATGGTTACTTTTGGTCTTCCGTGATTGGGAAGTTAAACTCGACGTTATTTACAAAGATGAGCATCAAAGGATTGTCGATTATCCCAAGCATATCTATGGTAGATCTATATATTATATATATTTTTAACTATGTCGAGTGGCAGCATCTGATTAATGTATAAATGAATATAAACGACATGCTCGGTTCGTTCGGCGCATTCGACTCAGATAAGTGTGCGTTCACTCTAAAGAAGAATATTCGGCGTTTACCGTGATTTCGTGATATTCCTAGGAATTTCTGGAAATATCTGATTTCTTAATTTTCCTGCAATATATACATTATTGTAATAGAAGATAGTAATGCATCCACCTTATTATTAGGATTAGAATTAGGTCCGGAGGAGTGTTGGGACGGCACATCGCGTTGCCACCTCTGCTGTCGCCTACAGAATCGTACCTTCAGGGCAGTACATTATGGTGTAAGTGGTTCATCAACATCTTTGATCCAAAGCCAACTTCACCTGCACGCGGTCCACCCTGCTGACTGACAAACGAAGCTCTGGCGCAAAGAGAGGTAGGGAGCGTAATTGTAAGCTACCCGACTGGGGAATGTACTTCCACCTCACAGAATACCGCAGCCAAATAACGGTTCCCTTGAGGGCTGTTGTGTTTCTGCGAGTGAGTGAGGTCACCAGAAAGGAAGGAGATGCTGCGATGGCAGCAGGGGTGACGGCGCGTGAGCGATGTTTTATGTTGCGAGCGTTAATATGGCTACGGTAACCGCTTCACATCAGGCGGGCCGTATGCTTGTCTGCCACCCAACGTAGTATAAAAAAAAAAGATTTCTGCTTTACGAAACAGAAGTGAGGCCTCACCTGAAAGTAATGCTGTCATCTTTGGTTGGAAGCACCTTAATACCAGCCAGAGGCCCTACCGTCCAAGCTGAAGCCGATTCTCATTGAGATGTTTGAATGCAAATAACAAACTAGGGTTTACGTTAGTGGTAATCATGTTTAGCGTTTTTAGAATAGAATAGAATAGAATAAATATTTATTAGCATAAAACATGGTAGGTACATTTTAGGTCGTATGTATTACAATGGTGTACATGCATGTTTTATCGTATCGATGTGCAAACATTTCGTCGTCATACAATAATGTCAACTTTAATAATTACAATAATATCAACTTAAAAAAAAATACAATAATGTCAACTCAAATAATTACAACAATGTCAACATAGTATAAAACAAAGTCGCTTTCTCTGTCCCTATGTCCCCATGTATGCTTAAATCTTTGAAACTACGCAACGGATTATGATGCGGTTTTTTTTAATAGATAGAGTGATTCAACTGGAAAGTTTATATGTATAATATATGCATAACATAGTAGAAAAACACTGATAATTTAGAGGTTTCTAATGTGATGTCGTAAATAAACACATTTTTTTGCTCTTTCATTGCAAACGCTGGCTGAACCCAACGAGATAGATCAAAATAATGTAGTACAGTATTGTTCACCTTAAAATGGTCTACAAAAAAGTTCGCGATGGTATATGTCTATCTCTTAGTGGTAACACACAATAACCGTTATTTTATCCTTTGCTTTTTACAAGAAATAATGCCTTATTTACGAAGCGATTTTAAGCAATACAGAATTAATCCTTATCCAATTAAGTACCTTAAATACATTGCGCATTTAATATAGATCAATATGGCCCTTCACAGCATGTAATTTAAATGAATAGTTTAGAAGATATTACACATTTAAAATGCAGGGACATAACGGCTGTGGCGGTACCGGCCGCGGAGCCGGCGGCGTGTGCCTATAACTGGGGAAGGACTGGATAGGACAAAGCGCAAAGACCTTCTGTAGTACATTTAGTATCAGCATTGCACCCGTGCGAAGCCGGGGCGGGTCGCTAGTAATGTTATAATATAGCACTTGTACTATTCCACGTTATTATATTTAATATTACCGACCGGTTTCGCCGCTAAGGCATTATCAAGGTAAACAGATGGTCAAGGTGCCATCTGTTAAGTGCTATATTATAACATTATGATAATAATGTTCCACCAAGTGCCAACAATCAACAGTATTAACTCAACTTAAATAATTATAATTAATCGAATTTCAATAGTATTGTTGTCAATTGAACATATTAAATGACAATTCGTTTTAGTGACCGTCACGGCAGTATTTTATAAATTCGTTTATGTCATAAAAGCAGTTGTCAATCATAATTCCTAGAATTATTTTTTTGAAAACATTAATTTGCAAATTTTGTATATGATTTGGAAGTAAATTAAATAGTTTAACGCACATACTATAACTGTTTCTCGTAAAACAAGTTGTAGTTGCTGGGGGAACAGAAAAATCCAGGGGTATCTTACTGCACCGCCACGATTACAGTCATCATGCTTAGTCGGTGGAGGTCCAGAATTTCTACCAGATAAGCTAAATACACTTAATATCGCTAACCTAAGCCGAAGTTTATTATATGCATTAAAAAAATCGATGACAATCGGCTTCAGCTTAGGCGTTACGGCTCGTGGTTAATGAGCTGTGAAGATTGAAGACGGTCTCAAGCTGACGGAGCCAATAAGTCTTAGAATGGGCTTCCCGGTAGGACACACGAAGTTATGTGTGTTCTACGAACAGTACAATGGGTTTTGTTTAGAGGAGTTATTAGACATGATGCCCGCGTCTCCTTTTACAATCACATTATTTGCCATCATCAGGGAATTTACTCAATGGAACCGAATTGGTAGAATACTGTGGGATTTCAGTTGGATTTTCTTCCCCGGACTATCAAGTTGTGTTCAGAAATGAACAGCCTATCGACGTTTTTTAGGAGACTACAGTAAGAAGTTCTTCAGTCTAATCGATCACGCAAGTTAAGTAACATCGACCGTAGCCTGTCTATCGATGGGTCTATTTTTCTCAACCTCCTCCGTGATTCGGGGGATCCGTTAAGTCGTCGGCCCCGCCTGTTGTCATTAGATGACTGTTGATAAGCCAAGTTAGTGGCGTATGGGCGGCTGGAAAACTCTGGCCTCTGCCAACCCGCAGTGGAGCTCTTTGTGGCCATTTTTTTACAGCTGTGATGTTCGCCTATAGCCCGTATATATCTAAAATGTCATAGTTCGGACAATTTAATCTGACATTAACGAATTAAAATCTTCGAAATACTAAAAAGGCCAGCCTTTTAAGTACAATATAGAATAATTAATTTTTTTAAGCTCAGATTACATTGTCAAGGAAAGAAGAAAGAATTCCCATATACTTGTGAAAACATAAAAAGCTCTAAGTTTAAGCTGCGCGTAACTAGTGTAAGTGAAAGATAAAGTTTTGAGATCCGCGAGCGGAGATCTGTACAACTTTTAAGCCGGGCGTAAAGCGATCATCTTTTAAGTACTTTTTTATTCGTTTCTATAATATATATTCTACTTTATTATTTTAAATATTTTGTTATTTTTACATTACTACACTGATGCCTTATTTGCCATATTGCTGTCTCTCACATTGCTAAGAGCGGAAGTCATATTCAAAAAGCTTCTTACTCCTACTAATTTCTTCTGATTAAATTCGTTGTTAGTTCCAAGGCAGCTTAGGGTCCGTTCAAACCAAACCGGCTCGGAGAGGAGAGCAGATTCTGGACGCGTTTAAAATAGAGTTTTGTGTCATTGGCATAAGGTTTACTTTGAAAATCCGCATCGGCTCTCAACCATTCTCATATAACAAAGGAAGTGAATTTAAAAAATAAATCTCATACCAATGTGCTAAAACTCTTTTTTAAACGCCACCAAAATCTGCTCTCCTCTCCGAGCCGGTCTGTGCGAACGGACCCTTAGCATACTTAGTCTTACCCTCGGGACTGCTATAGACTTAAATGTTGATGGCCTTTTTTGGTGGTAGTCGCTGTTAATCCTGGCTACACAGGAGACACAGTGGTGGGAATGTGTCGTGGGCCCTAATTACTACATTGACTCCGTTACTTATTCGGTGGAGGATAATTGAAGACATTTTAACAAAAAATGTTTAGGGGTGTAAGTGGTTCATCAACATCTTTGAACCAAAGCCAACCTCACCTGCACGTACACCATGCTGACTGACAAACGAGGCTCTGGCGAAAGACATGTAGAGTACAGCGTATTTGTAAGCTGCCTGAAGAAGTCTGCTAGAGAAGTCCTTTCACCTCACAGAATACCGTAGCCAAATAACGATTCCCTTGAGGGTTGTTGTATTCCTGAGAGTGAGTGAGGTCACCAGAAAGAAAGGAAGGAGTATACTATGGCAACGGATCGGCGATCCCTTGGTGTAGTTGATCTCCATGCGCGGTGGTAATTGCTTTCCATCAGGTGACCTACATGCTCGTTTGTCCCCCTCTCATATAAAAAAGAGCAACGGGCGAAACCGCGTGTAAAGCTAGAATATAATATTGCATTAAAATTTACATAGCAAACGTATTGTAAAAATTCAGTTCGGGCAAGTTTATTTTCAAAATGGGATTAAACCTATCACATCAAATTCTCTATGACAAAAACATGAATTTTCATCGTTTCATAAAAAAGTCAGGCACCCCGAAACAGATCCCGGATAGAGTGCAGGGCGTGGCTTTGTTTCAAAAATCAAAATAGCAATTTTGCGCGGATAGCGACATATTTCCGCCCTCTGTATGTAGGTACGTGACTACAATATGCATGTAGGCTGCGGTCTTTCTATACAAGATTTTATTGTAACAAGTCACGATACCAAGTTTGCAGTTTCTTTTAGGTATAGGTACATCTATCGTAAATTGGAAAACAATAACTTAAATTCACTTTCACATTCAAGATAGTGTGATGAAAGTGAATCTAAGCTCTGCGGATTTAGAGTAGTAATGATTTAGATACATGTTCTTATATTTAATTTGTGTGTCGTTTCTTTATAAAGTCCGGGGAATAAAGATATTTTGATTTGATAATGTGATTATATAAAAAAACAATAACATTAACTCATAAGAACAAAACTACAGCCATATCTATGTCTAAAAGTTGTATTATACGAAACGAGTAATTACTGTATGTATGAAAATAAAGGCTATTTGACTAACATTTTTTCGGTTTGATATGTAGGGACGTCTCCATAATATAACCATAGGGGAAAGAATTACTTGGACAGCACAAAAATCTCTCGAGATATGGTAATTTGAAAATCACAATTTTAGACTGTCCCGAAAACGTTCCATACAAAAGACTACCGAATTATGACGTCGCTGGTTTGTATTTTGTATGCATCAAATCAGAAATTTGTACGATAGCTATGTTAAATATTACGTTTATGTGATTAGTATCATAATAAAAGTTATAGCATTTTTTATAGCTTCTCCAATGGAAATATTATTTTTTAATTATTTCATACTTTTAAAATAGACTTTCCCGCCAAACTTTGATCGACGCCAAAAAAAGTCTGATTGAGGATATTAGAATGAAAGTTTGCAGATCTTTATAGTTTTGTGTATTTTACGATATTGTTAAATAATTTATACAATTTTTAAACATTGGAAAATAGCCTATTATCAATAATATTTATTTTATCAGATTTTATACAAATTATTTAGATTAGACTTCGTTATCAACGCATATTCTCATGATGGGTTACGTGTCTAATTACTCGTACAATCGAAGGGGTTCAGTTAGAGTACATTAGTACTATTATTTATACTGTGGTTAGAGCATACTTTGCCACGTGGCTAACAGTGGATTGGTGGAGATTTCGATTTCAATACCTTGTAATTGGAAGAAAAACTATTGCAGTCAACTTGTGACTCAGAAACTTCAGTCATCCTATACACACGAGTCCAGTAAAATCCAGTGTAAGGTGGTCAACGTGGGTTTATTAGGCAAGAAATCCCCGTGTCCCTATTATTTTAATACTGTGTCGATTTCTTTTCAAAAAAGCTTTTTATTATTATTTTAGCGGTTATAGATGGAGCAAAAAAGTGTTTAATTAAAAAATAATTCATTTTTAAGATTTGCACGTAAACCATAAAGCGGATTGAATACGCAAATCAGCTGCTATTAGATACCTACGTAAATTTTAGTGTGTATCTACTACCTAATGTTCTAATGTATCCCAAGGGATACCCGTGCTTAAATGGATCCTGATAGACCAGTGGTTCTTAACCTATGGACCGCGGTCCATCAGTGTTCGGTAAGGGCATCTCAAATGGTCCATGAGCACCTGATTTGCCCAGTTCATGCTCATGAGTGAAAATTCCAACTGATATAACAGTTCCCGTGCTCCCTTCCCCCAATCTGCCCATTACTTCTCAAGTTTTTGGTGGTCCTTGACATTATAAAAATTTGGTTACATGGACTGCCATCAACAAAATGTTAAACAACAACCACTATGATAGACTAACAAATAGATGTATTGAATAAAAACAAACTCGCTGTGCATATTACTAGGCTCCATTAAATCTCTAACTCGTTCCCAGGTCAATGTATACGCTTCTACAATAAACTTCCAAACGACGCGTTTAAATTATCCATGGGTAAATTTAAGAAATATATCAAAACTAGACTATGTCAAAAGGCTTACTATTGTATCTCAGATTACATAAATGATAAAAGTATTTGGAAATGAATTGCTCTTGTTATGTTATGTTAATGATTGTATGTATTTGTATTTAATGTAACGATATTGGCAATTAAAAGAGTCGGCCTTGAGTTTCTTGCCAGTTCTTCTCAATAAGCCCCGTCGTCGGAACCGGCACTTAAATTCACTTTCACATTCAAGATAGTGTGATGAAAGTGAATCTAAGCTCTGCGGATTTAGAGTAGTAATGATTTAGATTATCTTTGATTTAGATTAATTAATGACGTTTCTAAGTGCTTTATAAAGTCCAAGGAATAAAGATATTTTGATTTGATTTGATTTAACGTTCATTAATTCAAGAATTACTAATCGCTAGGAGTAAGACCACAGCCGTATGCTCTAACACAGAGTCCGGAAAACAATCGGCGCACAGCGCGACACGTTTTGATTTGGTAAGCAAACACAGTACGTTTTTAGATGCGGATACAATGGCACTGGATTATTCCAAGAGCTTTATATGGTTATGTGTTTCAGTGGAGAGAGCTGCGGAATTAAAGAATGAAAAGGAAGACAGAGTGCTTAGTTGCTGCTTAATTACTTACAGATTTAAGACCATTTTGCGACATTGCACAGTACTTTATTTGTGCACAAAACAAATATTTGGGTATATGAACATGTCTGTTTGTCTTGGTCTGGGTGTTTCATATGTACGAGTATGTATTTACAAAAGTAGTATCATTATTAAATTTGATATTTTTCATTATAAATAAGAAATAATGCGTCGAAAAAAATAAATAAAATATATTTTGCAATGTGTACATCAAGCCCTTTCATATGATATCCCATTTGAACTAGTAGTTTCAATTTGAAATTTCGACACCCTATAAAAAATATAGACCCCTATTTTTTAAGATCTATTTACAAATGTATAGTTTTGAGATTTATTCCTGTACTTGTAATCTATAACGATGTTACTTGCCAAATTTCATAGTTCTAGGTCAACGGGAAGTACCCTATAGGTTTTGATTCCCTTGAGTGTGTCGAAATATGCGTTTTTTTGCTGAATAAACGGCCGTAATTATTTTCTACGTAAACTTAGCAGTTTGATTTTTTTACAACTTCATGGGACCGTAGACCTGAGTATACAGTTCAAATTTCAGCTTGATACCTCCACGCATTCTCGACATAGAAATTCTTGACAGACAGACAGACAGACGGACAACAAAGTGATCTTATAAGGGTTCCGTTTTTCCTTTTGAGGTACGGAACCCTAAAAAAAGAATGTATTTAAGTACTATATCAGTTATCTAGTACCCGTAGTACAAGCTTTGCGTAGTTTGGGACTAGATGTGTAGTGTGGTTTCCGGCAAACTAGAATAGAATCACTCCGTCTCTTCCCGTGGATGTCGTACAAGGCGACTAAGGGAAATACATTATAAAACATCGATCAGGCCTCCCCAACACATCTGGCCAGCGTGGGGAGTGTAGGCTAAATCCTCCTTCTGTCTGGGACGGACCAGAGAGGGTCGTGCTCCTGTAGTAGAGACTAAAATGACCTGATGATGATTTATTTATTTATTATTTAAAGTACTTTCGATTGAGGGGAGACCCGTATTCCAGCAGTGGAATGAATATGGTATGAGAAAACACGTCGTTTATACCAATAGTACTGGTATTATGAAGCTATCCAAGAATTATTCCTAAACTTTGAGAACCTTCGCCCAAACTCTTAGGAGTTTGGATATCTAGCCGACTCCCGAGGATTTCCAAACTTTTTGGTATTCAATCCGTGTGATTCTGTGAATAAGCCATTGGCTCGTTTTAGGGTTCCTTTCAGAATTTTAATTTAAGGTTTTTTTTACAACTAAGATGAGAAACAAACATACGACCCGCCTGATGGTAAACAATCATCGCAGCATATGGACACTCGCTACACCACAGGCATCACTCACGCGTTACCGATCCTATAAACACCTCTTCACGCCTTTCTTGAAGAACCCCATGCTGTAATCTCTTGAAAAAACCTCGGTAATTGAGTCCACAACCAGATGGCGAGCTCGGTGGTCCAATGGTTAGCAATGGCCACTTTGACTCCGAGGTCGCGGGTTTGATTCCCACATAAGACAAATATTTGTGGGCATAAACATGTCTTTTTGTCTATGTATTGTATGTATGTATTTAAAAAAAAAGTATAATATATGTTTCTTAGTACCCACAGTACAAGTTTTACTTAATTTGGGACTAGGTGGCGCGCTATGACATTGCCTCACCCCATTTTATTTTTTATTTTATCATTTGTTTAAGTTACATCTGTGACCTTTTGTATTCCCAATTTGTATGACATTCTTCTGGAGAATAGAACCCACTTAAGGGGACGGCATATACCAACAATTTTGTATGGGAAAAGTCACACGACGCGATTCGCCTGCGTGAATTGCAAGAAATGTGATTTTTTTTAATAAAGGGAAAATTGCTTTAAATATTTATAGAATACATCATTTCCGCAAGTAGACCGCAAATGAGATAGAAGGACGATATAAGAGCAATAGCATGTAGCAATAGGATTTTAACTGCCCAAAACAAGGATAATATCCTTGTTTTGCAATTGCAAGCAATTGGTAGAGAGTGGCTAAAGAAAAAGAAAAAAATGTTGTGTGGCTTTGTCATGGATACGGCCGTGTGTTGTACGTTATATGCACTAAAATTATCTCAAAATGGCAGCGTTTCCTCCTCCCTCGCACGCGATGTTCCGTAGTCCTTATTTAGCGTAATAGTTTCTTTGATCCTTTGTCTATCCAGTGGTGTAACTGAATTTTGGATCGAGATGATAGATTTGTAAAATGTATGTAAGTACTATGTTACCAAAAAATAGTTAAAAATATTACTACTAAATCACTCGTTTTGACATTAACATCTGACATCCCCTTAATGTATAGCGTCATGCAGCGTACCAAAACAAGTAGTAAAAATAAAATATTGAAAGGTATCACGGCATCCCCGGTGCCATAAACATCCCCGTCGTCTCCGGAGTGCCCGAACAGTATCGCCATGTCACGGCCCCTATAAACCTGAAGACTCAGCAAAAATCTACACCAACGGAAAGAATTCTTACTTAGTGATGGACCAAAGACTATTTAGAATAAGAGGCGTCATAGAGATGCTAGTGACTTACTCTAATTACGTGTTATTTGCTACTACGTACAGACATGTACAAAAAAAATCAAAATATTTTATTTAAATAAAGGAAAATTATGCTACGATACAGTTACTTAAATATAATATGAAAAATCTTCTAAACCAAAGTATGTAGCCTCTGTTTTATCAGTGGTCCCACACTAGGCAGAAATGCCTCTCCTGTGGTGAGCTTGATAACGCCTGTCTTCTCGAGTGCAGTATATTGACTAGGGAATCTAAAGTGTTAATTCTAAGGTGGTAATACTAAAACTGGAATATTAACGTTGTATATTTTTGAATATTTTCGCACGAATTACTTTATTTATCAGTATAACAGTAGTATTAATTATGTGGTAAAATACAATATTCATTTATTGCGCTATCGTACACAATCATAAACTATTCAAAGCAATCCAATCATGTCGTCTTTGCTTAAAGTTAGATTTTGTAGTCTCGCAGCTTTGTCTTACTAACTGTAATTTCGAATCATTAAAATATTCAAAGAATTCTCAATCGTGTCGTCTTTGTTTAAAGTAGAATTTTGTAGTTTCGCAGCTTTGTCTTGCTAATTTTCGATCAGGACACGTGATTCTGACGCGAGTTTAACATTTTTTACCCATTCCAAAAACTGCACAACGCCGCTAAAGAATTTTTTACTTCAAAAATATATAACCAATTTAAAAAAAAACATCTATCGTTTTGAAGTGTGTGAATTTTTTTTATATAGGTTACTCTAAGTAACATATATAATTTTTTTTTGCGAATTCCTCTGTCACTTCAAAATGCAAATCTCTGTATAAGTAGAGGTCACTTTAGATTTTTATGTAGTATAAAAATTAACATTATGTGTAATGGCGACTGGTAAAATAAATGTGATTACATTAAGTATCAGGACTCAGGTAGAGAAAAATTTCATTCGTATGGTTTGTAATTGCTGTGAGAAATTCAAATCCTTGCCTTTAAATTAGTCAAATCGTCGTTTTAATATATTGCCTTCCCAGCGGCTAAAACACTGTAGTAAATAAGGTTATCACTGTGCCACCTGATGTCCAAATACTAGAAACAGAAACACTAACTTGTAGTTTTGTCACACCCCGGCCACTCCATACACACGTCGCGACGTTAACTAGTACATTAACAATGGCGTCTGTGCAGAACTTGAATAAGCGTTGCGTGCAGCGCTATACAAACTGTTCCAGATTTGTCTCAGAGGGGAGGTGAGGTCGATACGAGAGAGCGGGAGAGAGTGGCCATACTGCACATAGTGCTATATATATATATACTGTGGTTTACTAGGGAATTTTCGTAGTCAAATATTAGCTCACCCGACCCGATGCGAGTAAATTTTGATTGGAACAAGTACTATCAATATTACTTTTACCACAAAATAAGGGTAAAAGCGAATTTAATGCATTATATTTCACCAGTCAACCTTTGTCATTATAATACATTATTATATGTATATTCACAACGCTTTTGTGATTTATTAAGAATATGAAAAAGCCTGGCGTCTCTTTGTCTACATACTCTAAGAAAGTTGCGTTGAAAGAATAGTTGGCATCAATAAAGCTGAGCCGACAATCCCGATTTAGTAGGAAACTACCCAAAGACGTCACGCGAGCCCCTCACGAAAACACACGTTGTTTTTATAAGACATAGAGCGGATGGATGTGGTAATAGACTCAGAATAAAAGATATGTTTGGAATATGCCAAGGAGGCAAAAATTTAGATTTAATGGATATTTCCGCCTCCTGATTGCTAATAACTCATTACCACTGAACTGCATAAGAGGATTTTACTGGATCGGCAACGAGTGAGTGAAGCATCTGGTATTGCAAATATGCATAGACTGCTTACCGTCAGATTGTACGCTTCCTTTCCACCCCAGTGCTATAAAAAACGTCACTAGCGATAAATACTATTAAAAGGCCCGTTTTGACATTTGTTTTTACGACGTAACTAGTGATGTAACCAAACGAACGACTCGGTACTTGATACTTACGATAAATCGATTCAAGTTTGCATGAGTATTTGATCAATTTGAATATGTATTGTAAAGTGTATTGGATTAAAGTTCTGATTAGAAAATTTTACTTAAAATTTTATATTGTAGGTATTTTGAAATGATACAATGTTACAAAAGCAAATAAATAAGACCGGCCAAGTGCGAGTCGGCCTTAAAAAAAGTTATCTTGATCGAATATTATTTTTCCTTAACCGATTATTAATAGTATGCACAGCACTTCGCCGAGTGAGCGATACCCATCAATGAAAAATGTAATTACCTTCAGAACATTTCGATAGGTAAAAAATATAGAACTTCATGGGCGTGAACTGTCAAAACGGGCCTATTATTTTGCGTTGAGTTTAGTTACTCGTATAAATGTGATCCGAATAAGAGCCGATTGACAAATGTTTAAATAGAACGGCGATAATCGATAATACATACTTATCTTTATTTATACAGTTTAAATTATTTAACCTTTCGTTATAATAACAACTAGCTTCCACCCGCGGCTTCGCCTGCGTTTTTTTTAAATAAAATGTATCCTATGTCCTTTCTAATACCTTTGAGGATATGTGTACAAAGTTTCACGATGATCGGTTGCGTAGTGTCGGCGTGGAAGCGTAACAAACTTACATTCACATTTATAATATGAACGTAGCGCAGTGATGTCTGAAGTAGTAATTTATACATTACTACTTCAGACATCACTGCGCGACACCGATAACGAACAAAATCAAATATTGAAATTAGGTAACACCTAAATG
Source organism: Hypsopygia costalis (assembly GCA_937001555.2). Taxonomy (NCBI): domain Eukaryota; kingdom Metazoa; phylum Arthropoda; class Insecta; order Lepidoptera; family Pyralidae; genus Hypsopygia; species Hypsopygia costalis. Next base: position 17,882,258 of record OW443349.2, on the reverse strand, counting down.
ATTTATACCACATTTCTTTTACCGATCAACAACATTTCGATACACAAAACCGTCAATACTGTCGTATGTCAAATTATCAGACGTCAAAATATGAAATCGCAACCCTCGAGAGAAATACACAAACTCAGAGTGATCAGAACACGGTATATCCATTTGCTATATATCAGGATACCTTGAAATGTCATAGCACTCCATGACGTGACTCCGTTTTTATATGCTTTACAACCGGGTTTTGCATTCATATAGGCTGGCAACGGATCGGCACCTTGGTGTCGCTGGTCTCCATGGGCGGTGGTGATTGCTTTCCACCAGGTGACCCACATGCCCGTTTGCCCCCCTCTCACATAAAAAAAATACTACTCGTTTTTTTTTATATGTCATGGAGACAAACGAGCATGTGAATCACTTGATGGAAACCAATCACCACCGCCCATTGGGATCAGCTACACCAAGGGGTTGCTGAGCCGTTGCCAGCCTTTCTTTCTTTCTGGTAACTCACTCGTAAGAATACAACAAGCCTTAAGGGAATTGATATTTGGATGCGGTGTTGTGTGAGGTGGAGGAACAAAGAAAAGAGTATAATAGCTACCATTCCTGAATTAACGGGACAGGGGCCCACCACACATTCCCACCACTGTGTCTCCTGTGTAGCCAGGATTAACAGCGGCGACCGCCAAAAAAGGCAATGTACAGTGAAGGCCATTGCAGCCTCGTGGGTGAAAACTATGTCTGCCTTGGAACTCACGACGAATTTAATATGAAGAAATTACTAGGAGTAAGATATTTTTGGAATTTGACTTCCCCTCTCAGCAATGTGGGAGATAGCAATATGGCAAATATGGCATAAAAAGAGATGGCTAGGAAGCTCAACTGCCGTGCACCACGGATTTTAAATATCTAACACTATTGGGGACCTATTTGAGTTAACCAAACACATCAATTCCAATAATATGAATTGCAGAATCGTCCCAACGCTTTGCTGAATTAAATTATAATATACTAGCTGACAAGGCGAACTTCGTATTACCTTTAAATATTTTTACGTAATTTTTTCCCATGAGTTAAATCTATCCTATCTCTCAAGTCGAGTCAAACTGCACACACTGTGCAAAATTTTATTAAAATCGGTTCAGTAGTTTAGGATTCTATTGCGGACAAACAACGTGACACGAAATTTTTATATATTAAGATAAATGATAGATCAGTTAGTACCGGAGGTCTTTTATGCTTTTATAGCTTTGACTCCGAGGTCGCGGGTTCGATTCCCGCACAAGACAAATATTTGTGTGCATGAACATGTCTGTTTGTCTTGGTCTGGGTGTTTTCTATGTATTATATGTACGTATTTACAAAAAAAATGTATTTAAGTATTATATCAGTTATCTTAGTACCCATAGTACAAGCTTTTCTTAGTTTGGGACTGGATGGCCATGTTTAATTTGTCCAGGAATATTTATAGCTAGGTAGAACACAAATACATGGGAGATAATAACGTACACCAATTTACGTTATTCGGATTATCAAATAGAGAGTATTAACATTATTACAAAGAATTTCTCCATCGAAATATAAATTTCAACTCTGCACACATCATATCATTTCTACAATTTCCATATTGAAAAAGTTCACGTGGAATGCAATATTTGAACACGGGCGCAGTGTATGCATACTGCATACTTCTGTATTTTCTATACACAGAAAATGAAAATTGAACCATTTTATAATATCAACTAGCTATGCTTGCGAATTCGTCGTGAATATTTGAAAATCTTGCGGGTTTGTATGATAATCTTACAAATATTATAAATGCAAAAGCTTGGATGGATGAATAATTGCCTCAAGCACGTCAGACAGTTCAACAGACCTGTATCTTATCTTATTTGCCATATTGTTGTCTCTCAAATTGCTAAGAGGGGAAGTCAAATTCCAAAAGCTTCATCTTCTTCTTCACTCGGTCCCTCATTGCTGAGGATCGTGGTCACAGGAACCTCCCGAACGGACAATGTGTCTCCATCGATTCCTGTCCGAAGTGGCCCTCACTGCCTGATAGAATTTAGAAAAGGAGGCGGCCCCCTTCACCTGGTCAGACCATCTTGTTGGTGAACGGCCACGTGCTCTCTTGCCTTCGGTGTTGCTAACAATAACAAGCCTTTCCAGGCTCCCATCTCCTCTCCTCATCAAATGGCCGAAATAAGAAAGTATGCGTTGCATACACGTGGTGGACAATCTGGTCTCAATAAGTTGAGAAAGAACAGATACATTTCTGCGTTTGGCCGTCCATGGTATTCGGAGCATCCGCCTTCTTACTCCCATTAATTTCTTCTGATTAAATTCGTTGTTAGTTCCAAGGCAGCCGTTGTTTTACCCCCGGGACTGCAATTTAAGGCTGGCAACGGATCGGCGATCCTTTGGTGTTGCTGATCTCCATGGGCGGTGGTGATTGCTTTCCATCAGGTGACCCACATGCTCGTTTGCCCCCCTACCATATAAAAAAAAAAAAAAAATTAGTCCAGGTCTTTTAAACAGGACGGAGGCCCATCACACATTCCCACCTCTGTGTCTCTTGTGTAGCTAGGGATCCTACCACCGCCGAAGCTGAAGCCGATTACCACCGAATATCTTGATCCGAAAAATAGTTCTTACGTTTAAGTTATTGCCAAATACCTTCAGCTTAGTCGGTAGAGCTCCATCGTTTCTAGCAGCTAAGCGAAACACAAGTAAATCTAAGTTGAAATTTGATTTCGCAATCAAAAAATCCGATGGTCCGGCTTCAGCTTCGGCGGCGGTAGGATCCCTAGCTACACAAGAGACACAGAGGTGGGAATGTGTGATGGGCCTCGGTCCTGTTTAAAAGACCTGTGTGAATAGTTGCACAAAGTTAATAATTTGGAATAGCACATAGGCAACTTTTTAGCTCGGAAAAATTTACGGTGTTCGTGGAATAGATTTATTTTAGTTTTCATAGAACAAGCTATAAAATCGACATGATTTTTAGTATAGCATATTTATAGCAATTCGTACAGTTTAGGGATAGTTAGGGTCCAGAGAATGGCTTAGGCTGCTCTATATCATGGATAAATGAACGATTCCTGTGGTATAAATATGTTTTTGTTTTTCACAAAGCAAGGGATCAAATAATAAAAAGTAAATACTAAATAAATATTCCTGGACAAATTACATACGGCCATCTGGTCCCAAACTAAGCAAAGCTTGTGATATGAGTAATAAACAAGTAACTGATATAATACTTAAATACATTGTTGTATGTATGTAAATAAATGTCGTATGTAAATAAATATAGGTACATATTCATGCACGCAAATAAGTATTTGTCTTGTGCGCGGATCGAATGCGCGACCTCGTAGTCAAAATAGCCATTGCTAACCATTCGACCACCGAGCTCGTCATAGTGATAGTTTAGAGGTTGGAGAATGACAAGCTACTCATTATCCTGAAAAATGCACAGTTTCTATAGGATAGCATAACAAATAGTATCCTACAGGAACCGTCTATTTAAGACAAGGTTTGTTAGTATTAGTGAAATTTTAGTGTATTTTCCTAAAGAAGGTTTGGCCAATTGACGAAAAAAAATCTCTAAAAAGATTAAATTAAAATTTACAACAGCACATTCAAATTTATAAATATTGTTTTACGCATTTAATTACGTTAGACGGCTTTAAGTTATATCATGTCATGGTTGCTTTACTCAGTTAGTTTTGTTGAGTGATCCAATGGGGATGTTTGATATTTTTTCTGACATTAGATGTCGCTGGGTAGGCTTCGGGTCCAGATTGTCAAAATGTACTGAATTTTTTGACAGTGAAACTTTAAGACGACAAGACAACACAAGACGTCAACAAGACATTTGACAAGATGCTATGAATTGACAAATGATTGGACCCTACGCTACTTTGCTGCCAAAAGACCCTCGTGTAAAAAATAATAACACTTTAGTTTGAAAAGTAGTAACCCACTTACCACAAAAGGTCTGTGTGTCTTTAATGTTCGGAAAGAGTCACTCATATTCTTCTTCTTATTTCAAATTGTTGGCGATCAATCGTCACTCAAAAACTATTTTTGTCATTCAATGCAATTCAATCCAATCTCGATCCCAAAAATGTCCCATTTGGTATTCTCGTATCACAATATGAAGCTTTGAAGTTTTATTTACTTTAATTCACTTTCACATTCAAGATAGTGTCATGAAAGTGAATCTAAGCTCTGCGGATTTAGAGTAGTAATGATTTAGATACATGTTCTTATATTTAATTTGTATGACGTTTCTAATTGCTTTATAAAGTCCAAGGAATAAAGATATTTTGATTTGATTTGATTTATTAAAGTGTGATCTTATTAAATATAACTAAAAATCAAACAAGCTAATAACCTTATAGCATTAATCTCAATAAGATTAAATTTTTTGTCAATTTATAATTCAATCTCAATTCGGTCAACTTTCATTCTGCGTTCGTAAAATAATTACTAGAATAGGCATAGACTAAGTAATTCACACACGCCTCAAACATTGCTTACTTTATAATAATTTTATATCATGTAATCATAAAAAAATAAAATAAACTAATTACAGCCTTCACATAATAACTAACGATACGATTGCTTTCACGTTTCGCGTCGAAATACTCCTATGTAGATACTACATTTATCTCCATTTAGCGTGAAGCGTGGATAAGTGCGACTCGGATCTTGAGCACTGTTCCGTATCATGCTTACTATAAGATCTATTATTTTTTACCATATGTACAAACATCGCATTGTTATTGACAAATATTTAATTGTAGAGTTTTGATTGTTCAGGACGTAGGTGTCGACGAAGCGTTGGACGCCCTCCTGCCTCCTACTAGATAGTCCGATGATCATAAGAAAGCGGCTGGATGCGGAAGGCGGAGGATCCTATTAGGGGCCGTCTTGAGGCTAAAAGAAGAGGGAGGGGGTTCGGTAAAAATCACGAAATATCACAAGGGGGAGGGGGGGGGGGGTGTAATAAAATATCACGTGTATTTATTTTTTTTGTCAAACGCGCGATTTATAAACCGAAAAGCGGCGTGTTGAAGGCCTTGACTCGTACGTGTAGGGTCGGCAACGCGCATGTGATGTTTCTGGTGTTACAGGCGTCCATAGAGTACAGTAACAGCTTTCCATCAGGCGGACCGTATGCTTGCTTGTCACCTTAGTGATATAACAAAAATCCTTGACACGTGATTTGAGAGGGGGGGGGGGGGGGGTTAGATTTCCAAGACCTCACCAAGTATCACCAAGGGGGTGCGGGAGTGTTAAAATTGCAAAAAAAAAAACCTCACGTGATTAATGGACGGCCCCTTAGGTGGAAAGCATTGGTGAAGGTAAACCCAACCTAACCTAACACGGTACCTACACCACCATTTTTAATAGTGCGACATAGATAGGAGTTGCCAAACTTTTTAGTACGCGAAGAATGATCCCAACGGTGAATTTGTGATATAGCAACCCTGTACGTGACGTTTTGTGACGGAGGAAGGGATAAGGGAAAATAGTTCTTCAGAGCACGCTCCGTGGTATAGACAGTAAAATACGCGTACATAGTAATATCTGAGATATCATATTTCAGGGTTCCGCGGAACCCTGAAATATCTTTGAGGTAGGCACTATATCAGATAACAAAGATATTTCCGATAAATTCTACTATAATTTACATAACTTAATAATGTAATTATAGCATATTAAAATACTTATTGCGAACACAATTTTGCCATTAAAGCAATTGAACGTTTTAATCTATGTGAGGGTCGTTATCATGAACATGACATTGCCCTATTAGTTGTTATTGGAGCATTGATTCATAACTTAAATAGACTTGGGAAGTGGGTGCAGGGGTAAAGAGATTCCTCCTGCGCCCACTAGTGGCTGGACTTAGTTTGTGGACTATAATGTTTTTTCTACGAGAGGTAGGAAAACGAACATGTGGGTCACCTGATGGAAAGCAATCACCACCGCCCATGGAGATCAGCATCACCAAGGGGGGTCGCCGATACGTTGCCAGCCTATAACTCCTTCCTTTTTTAGGGTTCCGTACCTCAAAAGGAAAAACGGAACCCTTATAAGATCACTTTGTTGTCCGTCTGTCTGTCTGTCTGTCAAGAATTTCTATGTCGAGAATGCGTGGAGGTATCAAGCTGAAATTTGAACTATATACTCAAGTATACGGTCCCATGATGTTGTAAAAAAATTAAACTGCTAAGTTTACGTAAAAAAAGTTACGGCCGTTTATTCAGCAAAAAACGCGTATTTCGACACATTCTCAGGGGAATCAAAACCTATAGGGTACTTCCCGTTGACCTAGAACTATGAAATTTGGCAAGTAACTTCGTTATAGACTACAAGTACACGAAAAAATCTCAAAACTATACATTTGTAAATAGATCTTAAAAAATAGGGGGTCTATATTTTTTATAGGGTGTCGAAATTTCAAATTGAAACTACTAGTTAAAACGGGGTATCATAGGAAAGGGCTTGATGTACACATTGCAAAATATATTTTATTTATTTTTTTCGACGCATTATTTCATATTTATAATGAAAAATATCAAATTTAATAATGATACTACGTACGGAACCCTCGGTGGGCGAGTCCGACTCGCACTTGGCCGGTTTTTTTTCTAGTAGATTTCACTCATTCGCAGGAACACAACGACCCTCAAGCAAAATTGTTATTTGGCTGCGGTTATCCGTGAGGTGGAGGTACTTCCCCAGTCGGGCAGGTTAAAAAATACACTATGCCCTACCTCTCTTTTCGCCAGAGCCTCGTTTGTCAGTCAACACACAGACAGGGTGCAACACGTGCAGGTTGGCTTTGGTTCAAAGATGTTGATGGACCACTTACCAAAGTTATGAAAAGTAAGTCGATAATTGAATGAGTTCATTTTAAGCACGGAGTTTTACTAAACCACAAACATTTCAAAGAGCGAGCTCTCAATTTTCTCCAAAACACAGTTTCATTTATACTAATGAATTAAAACCGCAACGCGTATTTCCTTCACTTAGTGTTTATTTCAAATCAAATAAATGAATAAATTTTAACTAGCTCTAGCACGCGACTTCTTTCAGAATATTGACATATAAATAAAATTCTAGCTGGCCGATGTCTGTTCATACGATATGTGATTTAGGCCGTATTCAGAAAGAAAGCAGGTAACTATATAAATTTTATACGTGGAATTTTGTCTAATTTATTTAATTTGCTTTGGAATTCAATAATAAAAATACCACTTTGTATGTGAGATATTTCATTCGGTTTTTCTGTTTCAAAAAATCAAGTGACAACAAAATGTCTAGCAGTATTTTTTGTGATATTTTTGTCACAGCGACATCAGTCATTGTGATATCTGATATCGAAACTTGTCAGTGGCGATTTATAAAATTGGACAGCTTTTTGTGAATATTTTAACTTGAAATTAATCCTCTTTTAATATATTGGAAACAGTGGCAGCGACGGACGAAATATGCTGGGTCAAACAATATAAGTATCTGATAGGTGAAGAAGGGCAGAAACAAAAAGACCAAAGGGGAATAAATAGAAGTTTTACTGTGCAGCCCTGACAGCCCAGGTAGTCATGCTCACTGAAGCGTTCGAACTGGGGCCTTACCACAAGCTCTAAACGCAGAAATGGAACCATCATGGTTGCGAATTTATGAATGAAATTCAATAATAAATACGCAACCATACTAAAAGTATAGTTACCACTACCTATAGTTCCATTCCTGCGTTTAGAGGTTGTGGTAAGGCCCCTGGCGGTGGTGCCGAATCGCCGCATTCCCAATAAAATGGTTGAATGTGGCGATGGCAGCCCCATGCAGTCATTGAATTCGTTAAAGACTACGTTTATCTCGGACAAGTGCGGAGATATGGGCGCTGACCGTTTGGCCGATTCACAGAGTAAAAGCCGCACAGCGAGCGATGAAGAGAGCAATGCTTGGAGTTTCTCTAAGGGATCGAATCCGGAACGAAGAAATTCCACCGAGAACCAAAGTGGTCGACATAACTCTCAGAGTCAGCGAATTGAAGTGGCAGTGAAGCATTGGGTAAGGCCTATATCCAGCAGTGGGTAGATACAGGCTGATAATTATCCCTAAATTATTTCACGATAAAACCCTTCTTATTCTGTACCCTTCAATTAACAAAAAATACATGAAATTACTATTTACAATTGAAAAAGGAAAAATAATAACCCCGTCTGACGTCTGAAACAATTCTGGGAAAATAGAAACGATGTTTCATTTTGAAAGTAATTTACGACATTAATTGCTTTATCTATGTCAAGTTTCAGGTTCATTATGTCGATTCACTTCAGCTGTTCAGTTTGGATGAAACAAATTGAATCACAGAAATTGAAAACTGAATGGTTCAATAATGTAAAAATCTTTGACTTTTGCGACTTTAAAGGAAAATGAACCAATCTTTTTTTTGTAAATTAGGGTGTAAGTGATTCATCAACATCTTTGAACTAAAGCCAACTTCACCTGCACGCAGTGCACCCTGCTGACTGACAAACGAACCTCTGGCGAAAAGAGAGGTAGGGAGCGTAATTGTAAGCTACCCGACTGGGGAATATACCTCCACCTCACAGAATACCGCAGCCAAATTACAATTCCCTTGAGGGTTGTTGTGTTCCTGCGATTGAGTGAGGTCACCAGAACGGACGGAGATGCTGAGTTGGCAGCGGGGGTGGCGGCGTGCGAGCGATATTTTATGTTGCGAGCGTTAATATGGCTACGGTAGCCGCTTCACATCAGGCGGGCCGTATGCTAGTCTGCCACCCGACGTAGTATTCAAAAAAATTGTCGAATCTCGTGATAGTAACTTAATATGTGAGATCGTTTTTTCTTCTTTGTCAGCGCACGAAAGTTCACCATTGGGCATACGCCTCTCCGCTGGATTTCAATTCTTGTCTACAGCTGCCCTTTCGGTACTCAACCGACGCCTTATACCAACACTGGTAGCTACTAACAGTTCATCAAATATGTACCCTTTAACACTTCCGGCGGTAGGGCCCTGAACCTCTCTAAATATAGCTCAAACGAGTGAAGTCAAGTGAGAGTCCTGCAGGCCTTCTTGTGTTTCCACTCCGACCGACAAAAACACGCCGGAGACGAAGGCCCTGACCGACTCTCTGGAGATTCGGTATCCGTGGTGTTGTTACTCACCAACAGCTCGCCACAAGCTGCCCTGCGAGATGTACCTACCCTCCTTTCCAGATTCGGGCGATTCGGCGCGGATAGGTGTACGAGGTTTCATAATACTTTATATTTTGGGGTGTAAGTGGTTCATCAACATCTTTGAACCAAAGCCAACTTCACCTGCACGCGGTGCACCCTGCTGGTTGACAAACGAAGCTCTGGCGAAAAGAGAGGTAGGGAGCGTAATTGTAAGCTACCCGACTGGGGAATGTACCTCCACCTCACAGAATACCGCAGCTAAATAACAATTCCCTTCAGGGTTGTTGTGTTCCTGCGAGTGAGTGAGGTCACCAGAAAGGAAGAAGATGCTGCGTTGGCAGCGGGGGTGGCGGCGCGCGAGCGATATTTTATATTGCGAGCGTTAATATGGCTGCGGTAACCGCTTCACATCAAGCGGACCGTATGCTTGTCTGCCACCCGAAGTAGTATAAAAAAAAAATATATAAATAAATAAATATTTCTGGACAGTTTACACAGCGCCATCTAGTTCCAAATGAAGCGCAAAGCTTGTACTATGGGTACTACTGATAAATATACTTGAATACATTTTTGAAAATGAAACCTTTAGCGGCATCGTGCACTTTTTGAGATGGGTAAAAAACTTTCTACCGCGCGGCGAAAATGTATGCTGTTTATTTCTAATGTAATATAAATTGTCATGTTTGTGTACGATAGCGCAATAAATGAATTTTGTATTTTACCACATAAATGATAGTACTATTATACTGATAAATAAAGTAATTTGTGCAAAAAGTACAACGATAATGTTCAAGTCTTCACTTCTGCCGGCACTCCCGAGTGTAATCCGTCTTTTTATTTGTTAATACATACTTATAATACATATAAACCAACAGGTTCATGCACATAAATGTTTGTATTATGCGAGGATCGAACCCGCGACCTCGGAATCAAAGTAGCCATTGCAAACCATTCGACCACCGGGCTCGTCTAATATATTAACTACCTATCTAATATATTATTTGAAGCAGTGGTTCCCAACCTTTTTTTGTTCGCGGACCATTACGAGGTTTTTGTTGGGAGTAGCATCCCCAAGCGTCATATAAATCCATTATTCTTTAACTCGACTTGTCATTATTTTGTATGATAGTGCTTTTTAATTATAAATTTGTATCACGGACCATATTTTTAAGTCTCACGGACCACTGGTGGTCCGCGGACCACCGCTTGGGAACCCCTGTTTTAAAGAATTCTAAAATTAGTTTGGTTTGGTTTGTGCGACGTTTTCGGCTCGGATATATAGAGCCACTTTGACTCCGAGGTCGCGGGTTCGATCCCCGCACAAGACAAACATTTGTGTGCATGAACATATCTGTTTGTCTTGTTCTGGGTGTTTTCTATGTATTATAAGTATGTATATACAAAAAAAAATGTATTTAAGTACATTTATCAGTTGTCTAGTACCCATAGCACAAGCTTAGCGCTTAATTTGGGACTGGATGTCGCTGTGTAAATTGTCCAGAAATATTTATTATTATTATTATATATATCTTTATATCTGCGTCAAATACATGCGAAAGTCATAAACATAGTTATAGCTTTTTGGTGGACATTACACAGCATTTAAAGTCCTTCTTTGAGTGCTTATTGTTCTGCATAAATCCTTTGTAACGCGCTCATAAATAACCCTCCAATAGCTTGTATCTAAAACAATGTCAATCACTTTTGACAACAGATGCCGCTGCTGGCGTCGGTCCAGCATTATGCTGCAGGCATCGATTGTGCTTATCTAGACTAGAACAGCACATTAAACGTATTTATTGTCCGAATTCAGGGTAATTGGCACTTCTGTTATCTGGGATAGGAATAGAATTGACGTAAAGTAATATATTGTTATTGATATTACTGTTATATGTATGGGCAATTTGATTTTCACTACTTTGCGTGCTTCCGCCACCAATTAGTTCATGCAAACTACTACCGGCCGGCACCCACCCACTACCGTTAGTAGTTGAATGCGATTGCCGTGGCTGCTTTGGTCGTCTCTGCTCCAGCTGCTGTGATCGTCTCGGCCAATCTCATACATCTGAAACAGAAGAAAGACCACAGCAGCTGGAGCAGAGACAACCAAAGCAGCCACGGCAGTCACATGCAACTACTAGCGGTAGTGGGTGGGTGCCAGCCAGCAATAGTTTGCATGAACTAATAGGTGGCGGAAGCACTTAAAGTATTGTGATTAAATTGCCTGTAAATTTGACTTCCGCAAAATACTACTAATGGTAGTGGGTGGGTGCCGGCCAGCAATAGTTTGAATGAACTAATAGGTGGCGGAAGCGAATGAACTAATAGGTGGCGGAAGCACGTAAAGTAGTGTAACTCAAATTGCCTGTAAATTTGACTTCCGCAAAATAAAACATGAAACAATGAACTTTTTAATAGATTCTCACGGAAGACCGGGATACACGTCTACGAAGTCGTGGGCGAAACGCGAAGCCTAATTCATAAATAGTTAATAATTGATTATACCATTTCATCAAACAGATTGCTACAAAATGAAACACCTATATCTATTACAAAGGCATAGAGTACCTATAAAATATTTCGTAGATACATTTTCGAGATAAAATGTCTGCCGTGCATACGACAGCATTCAATTTGGTAAATAGCTATAATACCTATGTACATATATGAATTTGTATTAGATACAAAATCTCACAGTTTTCCACAAGGCTTGGGTTTATGGTAAGATCGTGACTTGGCATCCGGTAACAAGGGTGTAAGAGTACGTGCACATTGCAAAGGATGTAGCGGGTTTCGTGAATTATGGCACTAATATCAAACAATGAAAAGCATGGCTCGCCTCATGGAAAACAGATACCAGAGGCATCACATGCGCATTGCCGACACAATGCGCATGTGATGCCTCTGGTATCTGTTTCTCTTTACGCCTTTCTTGATAAACCTCATACTGTAGTCGCTTGGGAAAACCTTGGCAGAGAATTCATTCCACAACTTGAGAGTTTGATGTAGAGTACTCCTCTGGAACGGTACAGTACGCGCCCAATCAGGTTCCAATGGGAGATGCATATAAAACCACTCTTCTAAATTATAACCTCAAAGTCCAAGACACAGGGGCATGAAATCCTTACGGCAACCATTTCGTAAGTTGAAATAGGCTAAATAATCCTCAACCTCTATTGCGAAATGGAACCAGAAGAAGTATGTATAAATATTAGCATTCAATATAAGACCTTGTATTGTATCTTCTGATTGTGGAATTTGGACAACTGTAATAGGTGTAATAATTGGCGGCGCCCATTGACATAACGAATCAATTTAGTTTACTTACTACTTCAGATTTAAACGTCATGAACGGCATTTGTTCGGTATGCTAGGGCCCTACAACCGAAGCCGATTACTATGGGATTTTTTGATTGCCAAAATAAATCTTAGGTTATTAATAAATATCTTGAGCTTACTCAGTGGAGCTCTATTGTTTCGACCAGCTAAGCTAAATAAAATTACCGCCTATTTAAGCTAAACTTTGATTTTCGCATTAAAAAAATCCGGTGGTAATTGACTTCAGCTTCGGCGGCAGACTCCGGGTTTCATGAGCTTAGAGTATAATTCTACACTAATAGTCGCTCCCCGCTCAGCTACCCGCTCGCGCTTATCACCGTACTCGTTTTTCGCTAGAACTGAGGTAAATTGCGGAGTCGCCGTGATTTCCCATTAATCATGCTGCAGAGTTTCATTATTTATTCACTCAATGTGGTTTCTATTGAAGTCGCGTGAAATATAATTTTTGTTTGGTTTGTTGAAGGAAATTCACTCTTAGTAAAACAGGGTTGCCAATAACATTATAGGTTCTTATTAATTTTGCCTCTATCAAAAGATTTCTTTAGACTTTTGGGCTGTCAGGTGGTTTATCAAGACCTTTGAACCAAAGCCAACTTCACCTCGTGGTGCACCCTGCTGACTGACAAACGAAGCTCTGGCGACAAGAGAGGTAGGGAGCGTAATTGGAAGCTACCCGACTGGGAAATGTTCCTCCACCTCACAGAATACCGCAGCCAAATAACAATTCAACAGGGTTGTTGTGTTCCTGCAAGCGAGTGAGGTCACCAGAAAGGAAGGAGATGCTGTGTTGGTAGCGGGAGTAATGGTGCGCGAGCGATATTTATCGTTGCGAGCGTTAATATGGCAACGGTAACCGCTTCACATCAGGCGGGCCGTATGCTTGTCTGCCACCCGACGGAGTATAATAATTGTCATATTTTGCGGAGCTAATTTCGAGGTTTAGTTAATATATCATTATTTACAGGTTTTATGAATATAAAATGCGTATTTCAATAAGGACCATAGCAGAAATAACAAAGAAAATGGTTAGTTTTGTTACAAGCTATGTTATATTACAACCTCTGTTTAAAAGCTAAGGTTTATACTACGTCGGGTGGCAGACAAGCATACGTCCCGCCTGATGTGAAACGGTTACCGTAGCCTTAATAGCGCTTGCAACATAAAATATCCCCCACTGCCAACGCAGCATCTCCTTTCTTTCTGGTAATCTCACTCACTCGCAGGAACACAACAACTCTCAAGGGAATTATTATTTGGCTGCGGTATTCTGTGAGGTGGAGGTACATTCCCAGTCGGGTAGCTTAAAATTACGCTCCTTATCTCTCTTTTCGCCAGAGCTTCGTTTGTCAGTCAGCAGGGTGCACCGCATGCAGGTGAAGTTGGCTTTGGTTCAAAGATGTAGATGAACCATTTGCACCCCAATTGCATTGTAATATGCTATCAAATTTTGGAACGTAACATAGACGCGAATGCAACCAGTGAGAGCCTGTGAATACTTTTCACATTCACGCCGCCGCAATGGCGCCTGCCAAAGGTATGTAGGCAATGTGTCGAATAGACAGAATTGCCAATTGAAATTCAACTCGTATAGGCGCTGAGCGTAAATATAATTGCTAATTTTAATTTATAAGTTGCAATGCTATTTAAAATGTTAGTAAAAAATTGTAGCCAAGTCTACACTACTAAATCATACTAGGAAGCTAATTGCTGTATTTTGAAGATTATTATTCCAAACACCTACCTAGGTAAACCCTATCGCCAAAGCTGAAGCCGATTGGCATCGATTTTTTGATTCTAAAAATTGCTCTTAGGTTAAAGTGGTTGACAAACATCTTCAGCTTAGACGGTAGAGCTCTAATATTTCTAACAGCTGAGCCAAACATAATTAGTAAGAATGTACGCAGTAGTTTTATTTTCGCATTTAAAAATGCTTCCGCGGTAGGCCCCCTGGACTACTAACAGCAATACTTGCATGCACGTATTATGCAGAAAGGAACCACAACATTTTTCCGCAACAAAATACATTCGCTCGAGATAAATAAATCCATCTATAGATATGCTACGATCGACGTTGCTTAACTTGCGTGAACGATTAGATTGACACGCTAAATGACGCCATCGAGCTCCTCCTTTAGTATGGATGTACCACATATAAAGAAGTATTATCACTATCAGCCTGTACCTATCTAGCCTTCTACTGTATACAGGAATTGCCTAATGCTTTCCACCTTATGCGATCCTCCGGTTTCCGCATCCAACCACATCCTGCCACTTTTTTGAGGTCCTCGATCGTTTTTTGTAATACATAATTTTTCCCCGTCTTCCATCGCAGACTTGGCACATGTAGCCAGCCCACTGCCGGCACAGTTTGCTGACTCTGAGAGCTATGTCAACCACTTTGATTCTCCGTAGAATTTCTCGTTCGTTGTCGTTTCGAATTCGATTCCTTACCCGAAGCATCGCTTTCTTCATCTCTCGCTATGCGATTTTTAGTGTGTGAACCAGCCAGCGTCGAAGTCTCTGCTCCGAATTGTAAACTTTGGTGTTCATTGGGGTATATTTGCGGATAGCAACATCATTTACAGACTTGGCTGACACCCTGCCGCGCAGCTGTTAACCATAAATATTTATGTTCAATGCCTAGACTGCCACTAAAGTGACTTTTAATTAGTTGTAAACTTGTATCTATTATTTGTTAAGCGCCACGGACGCGACTATAATTTTAACTGAGGATTATTATAGGGGTTTCACTAAAGCTGGTTTATTGGTTTGTTAATCGTTTTTATCGTTGGGGTATAAGCGGTTCTTTCTTTGAGGGATCGAATCAGGAGCGATGAAATTCGACGGAGAATCGATGTTGTCGACATAGCATAGTGTTTGCAAGCTGGAGTGACAATGGGCCGATCACATCTGCCGAGTAAGTGATGGCAGATATGGGAGGAAGGTATTAGAGTAGAGGCCGCACGTATGACAACGAAATATTAGACGCCCTCCTTCGAAAGCGGCTAGATGCGGAAAGCGGAGGACCGTATTAGGTGGAAAGCATCGGGGAAGGCCTATATCCAGCAGTGGGTAGATACAGACTCCCTCCTTTCTGGTGACCTTACTCACTCATAGGAACACAACAACCCACAAGAGAATTGTTATTTGGCTGCGGTATTCTGAGAGGTGGAGGTACTTCCCAAGTCGGGCAGCTTAAAAAATACGCTATGCCCTACCTCTCTTTTCGCCAGAGCCTCGTTTGTCGGTCACACTACAGGGCTTTGGTTTGAATGCACCACGTGCAAGTGAGGTTGGCTTTGGTTCAAAGATTTTAATGAACCTCTTACATCTCAAAACTGGGCGCCTTTGCGTAATCAAAAACTTCTACCCTTCTTATATATATAAATTCTTTGACCAAATAGGTAAGGAAATAGGTATTAAGTATGTAAATACTTAAATTACACACAATGGCCAATAAGGTAACTGTGATAAATTGGCATGGGACACATAGCCCATTGTTATTAAATGGCTGCATCTTCACGATATGACCTCAAGGGCATGCCCCATGTCCCGAAGATCGTGCTCGTGGTAAAAATATGTGCTTTCGAAAAGGTACTGTTAGGGTCACCCGTGGGTCACGTAAGTAGTTCGATTTATATCGACTTTCAATTTCTTATTTTTTGTTATATTACATACTAGCTTCCACCCGCGGCTTCGTCCGTGTTTACTTTTTTGTTTTAAAAAAGTATCCTGATTATTGGCCGTGTGTTTTCCGGCAGTCTAGAATAGAATCACTCCGTTTCTTCCCGTGGATGTCGTACAAGGCGACTAAGGGAAATACATTATCAAATATCGATCAGGCCTCCCCAACCCGATTGGCCAGCGTGGGGAGTGTAGGCCAAATCCTCCTTCCGTCTAGGACGGACAAGAGAGGGTCGTGCTCCTGTAGTGGAGACTAAAATGGACCTGATGATGATATCTTATGTACCCTTATTCACCCTGGGATACCGGTTTTCCCTCTATCGAAAGGGTTTAGAGCATATTCCACCACGCTGCTGAACTGCGTGTTGGCGGAGGCCAGGGTTTTCAAACCGTCTAAAGGCCACTGACTTGGCTTAACGAGTGTCATCTAACGAGAACAGTCGGGACCAAAGGCTTAATGTGTCCTCCGAAGCACGGAGGAGCTCGAGATAAATAAACTCATCCATGGACAGGATACGGCATACGTTGCTTAACTTGTATCTTTTATTAGTCTGATAAGCATTAGGGTCGGCATGCGCGTGTGCTGCCCCTGGTGTTACAGGCGTTCATAGGCTACGCATAGGTTCATAGGTAGTAACTGCTTTCGATTGTTCGGGCCTCGGGCCGTGTACTTGTTTGCCACTTTATCGCAATAATCACGTTCCTCTTTCCCATACACTTTGATTCTATTTACACAGATAATAAATTACCTAAATAGAAGAAGCTGATTCGTCGCCAAAATGTCGCACAATGGCGCCGAACGCGGCGGACGTCACCGCCGGAAGTCGACGCTACCAACTTCCTACTTCCGGTGCTCGGTAACAATGCCCCGGATGGTTATAGGGATTACAAGCTGCTAGCTATTTGTAGTGTATACTGCGGTATACTGCATTTTATCCTATAACTGTTTATTTAAAGCTCTTTTTTAGTAAGAAAAACATAAAAATCCCCTTAGAATCATAGAAAAAGAATTTAGGGGTGTAAGTGGTTCATCAACATCTTTGAATCAAAGCCAACTTCACCTGCCAGCGGTACACCCTGCAGACTGACAAACGAAGCTCTGGCGAAAAGAGATGTAGGGTGAGTAATTTTATTGTAAGCTACCCGATGTATAAAAAAAATATTGCTACCAAATTTTACTTAGATCACACCCCGGCTAGTCCATACAAATCTCGCATCGTTTACTACTACACACTACATAACCGGTAACGTTTTTGCAGAGCATGAATGAGCATGTGTGCGTGTGGCGTCATACAAACTATTCCAGGTTCGTTTCAGAGGGGAGGTGAGGTCGACACGGGAGAGCGGCAGGGAGTGGCCGTACTGTACATAGTACAATTACTTATACTGTACCTAGATGTATGTGCTTACCTGTAACGGAAAAATACATTTATTGAGGTTATTGCAGCCTATAGATGTTTGGAAAGAGGACACTTTGTTGAATACATCCGCCTTAAAATGACGAGCTCGGTGGCGTAGCGGTCAATGACGCGGTTTCGACACCAACGCTCGTGGGTTCGATTCTCACATTTCTGTGCATGAACATGTCTGTTTGTCTTAGTTTGGGTGTTTTTTATGTATCATAAGTATGTATTTACAAAAAAAAAATGTATTTACGTATGTTTATCAGTTGTCTAGTACCCATAACACAAGCTTCGCTTACTTTGGGGCTAGATGGCGCTATGTAATTTGTCTGACAATATTCATTTATTTATTTAAAAAAATTTAACCGTAGAGGGACGCCTGGCAAATGTGAACACCAAAACGCAACTTCATGTACACATATCCCGATATCCCGTATGAAATTTCAAAAATCCTTCATTAGATGTCTACGCCATATTTATGCTTTTCAACCCGATCCATCCAGTGGTTTGAGTTATGCATTGATAGACCTGTCAATGAATGTTATATCTCTATATCTATGTATCTAATAACAGTTGCCTTTTATTTAATTAATATACTGATTTAATTTATTAAGTTTTTATATGATAGATTGGGCAAACGAGCGTGTGAGTCACCTAATGGAAACATTTTATAGCTATAAGAAATGCTGTACTTCTTACGGGAATATTTTAAGGTCCGAGGATCATGCTTTACTTTTTGTAATGCAGCAACTAATCGCTTGTAATGCAGCATGGAAATTGTTATTGGCTGCAGTATTCTGTGCGGTCAGGTGAGGTTTCCTTTGGCTCTAAAGGTCGTAGTGAGCCACTTACACCCCAATACAAATTTATACAGCAACTGCTCTTATATCGTCCTTAAATTTGTTATCAGGCGTGAACAGACCTCGTGCATGCACTGTTTTAAAAATAAGCTGAATAAATCAGTACACCCACACTCGGTGCGCTGGTGTCAATTTATGCGTGTGCCTGTACATATAAAGGCGGGAGCCTATCTTGAGGTGCATCTACCAATTAAATTGGAAAAGAATAACAAGGCGGTGGGATTAAGAATCTAGTAGACAGGACATTTTTATGGTATGGATAGGTATGTGATTTGTGCGGTGTAATTTTAACTAGCTGACATAAAAGACGTTGCCCTGTCATCTTAACAATGAATATTTCGTGACGTGTCAGACTGACAGGGGGGCTAGCCAAATGGCAGTTTGCGAAGTAGAAAAGCGTAGCGATCACTAATTTGAATTATGGAGCTCATACTAAAATGTTCGAATTGACAAATGTCACGTGATCTATCTAACGTTCCTTACGCTACGAATTACACTTGGCTAGGGGGGGCAGTTCTGTCAAACGACATTAAGTTATATTAGAAAAGTTAATATGTTCGTTCAGTTTTCTCACTTTTTTTAATTTTCCGTGCAATTTCCTTATTTTCATATTTCATAAGAACCTTCTCCTGACAATAACAAATACAACATAAAAAGAAATAGCGAAATCGGTCCAGCCGTTCACGCGTGATACCGTGACCAAGGGAAATAGGGATTCATCTTCTAATATATAAAATTCTCATGTCACAGTTTTAGTTACCTCCGAAACGGATTGACCGATTTTGATGAAATTTTATATGTATATTCAGTATGTCTGAGAATAGGTTGTGTAGCGTTAAATAAACGCTACTAGTTGTCGACTTTCGGCGTCGCCTATAATTATCTTTCAATTGTGTGTGATCCGACCTCTAAAGATGTGAAATCTCCATATTTACTTGCTGGCAGCTTTTAGTGTCAGTTTAGATTTTTTGAAAATGAGTTTTTTTCTGTTTGCGTTGTCAAGGCGATCTGTTTGGAATTTTCCGATAGATATTTTCTTGAATTCGTCGTGGCGTGTTATTTTTGTCGAAGTTGTGGTGTTCTTTGTGAAAGAATTGGCCAATAAGCCATTGCTGTCCTATTTTTTAAGGTGGCTGTGAAATCCAGCCGCTATAATCGTTTAACTTAATTTGGAAGCCAGGTTTACTGGGTAAGTCGAGGGCATTTCCGATGCATTAGGGGTGGGTTTTGAGTTTGCTAGTTACTTTCGTGTGGATGTAGTATTGATAGGATGTGTTTGTTTTTTTTAGCTAAACCGTACGGGGTAACTGTAGACCTCGTTGCCCGCTGTCTCCCGTCGTTCACGTGGTGGACTCCGCCTGGCAACCTTTCTGACCGTTATACGGACGGTCGTCTCGCCGGTGCTCCTGCACGTCAATTTGTGCGTGTAGCGGTTCCAGACGGGCCGTCGGTGGCCGGGTTGTCCGTGCTTGTGGCCGGACCGATATCAGAAGAGGAAGGTACACGGGGCTACACTGCGGCCATTGTCCCGTTTTATTTTATAGTTCCGATATTAGTGTTTTTTTTATTTAGTTAATGTTTTTCCTTTGTTTTTTTAAAGAAGTCTCTTCCTCCCATTTAATTCCGATCCCACTGGTGATCGATTGAATCACCAGTGAAATCTTTTTTTTCCAAATTCCAATAACCCCACAGTCGGGCTACCAAGTTTTAGTTGCATTTTTACAAACTGTCGGCTCTCATCCCATCTCACCCATATCCATCAACACCACTCGATCACGCCGTCTTTTATATTTATGCAATCTACCTCTTTAATTTCAAATTTTAATTTTAATTTCTTTTAAAGTTAATTCAAATAATTATTCCCCTTAAATATTTTTTTATTATTTCCAACGTTTTGTGTTATTAATTTTACTTTCTTTAAGTGTATTAGTGTATCTTTTTCGGCAAATTTTAATTAAATAAATTATACGTGTACAAATGAAGTGAAGTTATTTTTCTTCATTCTTTATTTTCATGACAAAATGGCGCCCGAACAAATAAGTAAGTAATCTTGTTTGTTTTTTATTTGAATTGAATTATTTAGTTGTGTAGTAGTTTTTTTTTAATTTTTTTTTGTTAGTGGGGAGATGGTGACCGTTAAAGGTCGCGTTATAATAATTATCTCATCTCAATTCTAGCCATCTGAAGGTCTACGAAGAATCCCGTTCCAACCGTCACTACCGCTGTCGCTGACCGACGTCTTGATTTCTACCTTTTTTGTCGAGATACGCTTTCGGTGTTCAGTACTGTGAACAGTTTTGACTCTTCAATTATGGATTTTATCATTGTTTTAAAAATGGAAAGTTTGTCCAACTATTGTGCAATTTTATTTTGATTCCCTCATATATACCCTGAGTTATTTATTTAGTAGAATAGTTCCCGTAGTTTGTATTCATTTCTGTGTAGTTGATGTGTTTTTTATTTTTTTATTTTGTTTCTTTTCGCCATCGTTCTTTCGTCGATGTACCTTATTATTTGTGGCTGCCGTGATCGTGTTTTAGTGTTCGGTTTCGATCTCGCTATGCCGTCCCTATTCGTGAGTTAACCCGGGTTTGTCTTTGTTATTTTATTTTATACTAAATTTTTTTTTAGATGCGTTGATTTTGGGGTTTCGAACTTTGACTTTAAATTATACCGCTATGTCGCTACATAATTTTGAGGAGTCAATGACCACCTGCGTTTCTGACGAGATGCGCGAGATCCGTGATACGCCCATCGCACCCCCGGGATCTAATGCACGTCTTCCACGTGTTTTAAGTCCGCAGGCAAGCGATGTGGAGCACAATTTTGATGTCGGGTCACGGTCTCGAGCTGATTGCAGACACGCATGCTATCCTTCAGTTCCTTTAAAAGGCGAGTCTCTTACTAAATGGAACTTGATTTTTTCCGGTGAGACATGCGTACGCGAGTTCTTTCTTCGTGTTGAGGAAGAAGGAGTCGCACGTGATGTCAGGCCGGCTTACGTGGTCAGGCGCTTCCATGAACTGTTGTCGGGTAGCGCTTTGAAATTTTTTAGAGCCATAAGATATCCTGGACTCTCGTACGCTGAGCTTAAAGCCGATTTTTTCAAAACTTTTGACGTAACGGACTACGATTTTAAAGTAGAAAGCCAGCTCCGTGCGTTATCCCAGAGAGCCAATCAGTCTGTGGTTGACTTTGTGATTCAGGCCCGCGATCTCAACGCAAAACTTCGCTCTCCGTTATCGGAAGAGAGTTTGTTCAACGTAGTGAAGTATGGCATGAATCCAAAGTACCATCCTTGCCTCGCTACGAACATAGTGAGAGACATTGACGGCTTGCTGGAGATTGCCAGGAATTTCGAGGCCTTTCAAAGTCCACTACCGGTGCGCCAGGCGATAGCGTCTGTCAGTGCCGAGATTGTTAAGGAATCCGGGTCTCACCCACCGGTGACATGTATGAAGTGTGATGCGACTGGGCACAATTATCGCAACTGTCCCAACATAACCAAAGCTGTATGCTTTAGGTGTAAGCGGGTCGGAGCGATTACCCGCGATTGTCCTCTGTGTAATCCTACACCGTCAAAAAAACGGGTCATCGGCACACTGAGAGGTCCATCAGTGTCGCCCGTTGTGGTAAATAGTTCGAAGGACAATAGATTGTTCGTCGAAGTTAGTATTGCTAATTACCCTGTCAAGGCTCTTTTGGATTCAGGTGCCCAAATTTCGCTGATCGACGTTTCCCTTTTGACGGAACTCGGTTTAGCGTATTGTAACAACATCCGTCCGTCGGTTGTTTCTGCCGATAATTCACCTATCGATATTTTGGGTGGATTGGACATTCCTGTTTTTTTAAATGGTACCCGTATTTTACTTTCATGCCTTGTCAGTTGTAATTTACCAACTTCATTTATTTTAGGGATTGAATTTTGGAATTCATCCGGTCTTACGGATATTGTGAAAAGCGCATTCGCGGTTGGACAGGCTGGGAAACTTTTTGTCCCGCCGCCTGATTCCCCTGGAGTGGACCCTCCAGTGGTTGGCGAGGTACGTTATGTTCACCCGCGCGCTGTGCTTTCGACAAACCAGGAGGCTAGGCTTCAGGCTATCGGCGAGTTCGAGGAGATTTCATCTGAGAAGGCCGGTTTGGGCTGTACGTCTTGGCTTTCTCATAAGATTGAGACTGTTGGTTCTCCCATTCGACAACGCTAATATCAGTTGTCGCCCGTTAAGCGCAACGTTCTTAACGAGGAGATTGACAAGATGCTGGAGTTAGGAGTTATTCGTCCTTCGCGGTCCCCTTGGGCATCACCCGTTGTGATGGTTACAAAGAAGGATGGTAGTGTCCGATTTTGTGTGGACAGTCGGAAGTTAAACAGCGTAACCGTACGAGACTCCTATCCTCTCCCTCGCGTCCAAAATATTTTAGATAACCTTCGGGGTGCTAAATATCTGACTTCATTGGATTTTAGGAGTGCTTTTTGGCAAATCCCCTTGTCGGACAAGGCTAGTTGCGAGAAAACGGCTTTTATCGTGCCGCAAAGAGGTCTATTTGAGTTCGTACGCCTTCCTTTTGGCCTTACGAACGCAGCGTCCGAAATGCAGAGGCTCACTGACATGATTGTTAATTTTGAATTTTCCCCAGAGTCAGATGACTTCGTTTTTGGTTATGTGGATGATCTGATTCTGGTTTCACGGGATTTTGACAGCCATCTTCGACTTATCCGCAAGGTTCGTGATAGGTTAAAGGAGGCTGGCCTTACCGTCAATTTAAAGAAGTGCGAGTTTTGTAAATCGGAGTTAAGATACCTTGGCTACATCGTCAATGAGCGGGGTCTTCAGACCGATCCGAAGAAACTTGAGGCGATAAGTGATTATCCGACACCCACGAGTGCCAAGTCTCTCCGTGCCTTCATTGGCATGTGCTCATATTACCGTCGGTTCGTTGACGGTTTCTCTTCGATTATTGCACCTCTTACAGCGTTGATAGGTAAAAGGAAAGGACGTGATCCCATCGATTGGAATCACAGCGCAGCGGCGGCCTTTGCGAAGTTAAAGGATGCCTTGATGAACTCACCGCTTATGACCTGCCCAGATTTCTCGAAGCCTTTTATTCTACAGTGCGACGCTAGCCAAGTTGGTCTTGGTTCTGTACTCGCACAGGAGTTTGATGGCGTCGAGCACCCGATCGCTTATTATTCGCGTTTGTTCACTAAGGCTGAACGTAATTATGGCACAACTGAACACGAGCTTCTCGCGGTCATTGATTCCATCAAGCATTTTCGCGGATACCTCGATGGGATGAAGTTTAAAATTGTGACTGATCATATCGCTCTTAAATGGTTGATCACTCTCGATAATCCTACAGGGCGTTTGGCCCGCTGGGCAACACTGATTTCTCAATATAATTTTGAGATCGAACACAAGAAGGGTGTTTTACATGTTGTTCCTGACGCCTTATCCCGTGCTCAGGTAGGGTTTGTTTCGTTTGAACGCGGCGTTGAACCTTCTGGGGACCCCTGGTTTGAGCGTGTTTTTAACGGCGTAAGGGAGACCCCCCAGATGTTCTCGGCGTTTGCTTTGCGCGGTGGTGTGTTGATGCGTAAAGTAGCTGTGGAGAGTCCTTTGACACCTAACTCGTGGCGTATCGTTTTGCCTGCGTCAAAGACCAGAGAGGCCATCGCGGAAATCCATAACGGTTTCCCTAATGTGCATCCTGGTGTTATGAAGACGTACCTCAAGGCCCGTGACTTATATTACTGGCCGTATATGTTCCGAGATGTCGCCAGATTCCTTTCTGAATGTCAGGTCTGTAAAGCGTATAAAATCGCTAATTCGCAGCCACGCGGTCAGCGGCTGTATCCACGCCCTGTCGTCGCCCCGATGGATCTGCTGTCAATTGATTTGATAGGTCCACTACCTAATACTCGAAATGGTTTCCGTTACATCCTTACGATGGTAGACGTGTTTACAAAATTTGTGTGGTTGTCTCCACTCAAAAGGGTGAACGCGGCAACTATTTCTGCAGCGTTGGAAACTGAAGTTTTCCTGCGTTACGGCGTTCCGGCCAACATTCTGTGCGATAACGCTACTGTTTTTCACAGCGCTCAGTTTTTAAGCTTTTTATCGAGCTTCGATATTCCCGATCCGTGTTATACTCCCTATTATTCTCCTCAAGCGAACGTGGTGGAGAGGTATAACCAGGTAGTGGTTACCACCCTTAGCATTTTGGCTGGCAACGATCAGCGCAAATGGGCGGATAATTTGCGCCGGGTCGCTCTTTATTTAAATTCTTGCATTAATTTAGCTACTTCATATACACCGAATTTCCTTATGTATGGACGCGAAGTTTCGATGATTCGTCAACGTGTGGATAGCCAGGTTGTGGACCAAGAGGTTGTCCCACCTCTTGGTTGGACAACCTCTTGGTCCACAACCGGGACGAGCACGCATCTAATCTTCGTACGCTTCGTGAGGTTTACGAGAGGGTTGCGGATTCGATGGTTCTAGCCTTCCATCGTAACGCTAGGAAGTTCAACGCAAACCGTAGGTCGATTAGGTTCGATGTCGGACAGGTTGTCTGGCGAAGAAATTTCCAAAGAGGAACTTCTGATGCATTCAGAGGTGGCAAATTCGCGCCACGCTTTGTGCAGTGTCGGGTTGTTGAACGCGTGTCTCCGCAAGTTTACGTTTTGGCTGATGCGGATTCGGAACACGTGGGCACATATCACATAAAAGATATTTTGAAGTGATTTGTTTTTTTGTTTGTTTACAATTTGTTTTTCTTTTTGTGTTTGAGTTACTTTAACTAAATCCCAAAATTCTAAAAGACGCGTTTGACCGTCCGATGACCTTTTAAGGTTCTTTTGGTTCTTGTTTCGTTTGTGTGTTTCTTGTATCTCCGTTCTGGAGTGTGTTCTGATGTTGGATTTTTTTGTTGTGGTTTGATATGGGTGTTGTTTCTTTTGTTGGCATTGTTTGTTGTTGTTGTTGTTGATGTTGGTTCTGCCTGTCGTTCTTGTTGTTGTTGTTGGGTCTTGGTGTTGTTGATGTTGGGTTTATGGTTTTTTTTGTTGGTGAGAGGATGCTGTAGCGTTAAATAAACGCTACTAGTTGTCGACTTTCGGCGTCGCCTATAATTATCTTTCAATTGTGTGTGATCCGACCTCTAAAGATGTGAAATCTCCATATTTACTTGCTGGCAGCTTTTAGTGTCAGTTTAGATTTTTTGAAAATGAGTTTTTTTCTGTTTGCGTTGTCAAGGCGATCTGTTTGGAATTTTCCGATAGATATTTTCTTGAATTCGTCGTGGCGTGTTATTTTTGTCGAAGTTGTGGTGTTCTTTGTGAAAGAATTGGCCAATAAGCCATTGCTGTCCTATTTTTTAAGGTGGCTGTGAAATCCAGCCGCTATAATCGTTTAACTTAATTTGGAAGCCAGGTTTACTGGGTAAGTCGAGGGCATTTCCGATGCATTAGGGGTGGGTTTTGAGTTTGCTAGTTACTTTCGTGTGGATGTAGTATTGATAGGATGTGTTTGTTTTTTTTAGCTAAACCGTACGGGGTAACTGTAGACCTCGTTGCCCGGTGTCTCCCGTCGTTCACGTGGTGGACTCCGCCTGGCAACCTTTCTGACCGTTATACGGACGGTCGTCTCGCCGGTGCTCCTGCACGTCAATTTGTGCGTGTAGCGGTTCCAGACGGGCCGTCGGTGGCCGGGTTGTCCGTGCTTGTGGCCGGACCGATATCAGAAGAGGAAGGTACACGGGGCTACACTGCGGCCATTGTCCCGTTTTATTTTATAGTTCCGATATTAGTGTTTTTTTTATTTAGTTAATGTTTTTCCTTTGTTTTTTTAAAGAAGTCTCTTCCTCCCATTTAATTCCGATCCCACTGGTGATCGATTGAATCACCAGTGAAATCTTTTTTTTCCAAATTCCAATAACCCCACAGTCGGGCTACCAAGTTTTAGTTGCATTTTTACAAACTGTCGGCTCTCATCCCATCTCACCCATATCCATCAACACCACTCGATCACGCCGTCTTTTATATTTATGCAATCTACCTCTTTAATTTCAAATTTTAATTTTAATTTCTTTTAAAGTTAATTCAAATAATTATTCCCCTTAAATATTTTTTTATTATTTCTAACGTTTTGTGTTATTAATTTTACTTTCTTTAAGTGTATTAGTGTATCTTTTTCGGCAAATTTTAATTAAATAAATTATACGTGTACAAATGAAGTGAAGTTATTTTTCTTCATTCTTTATTTTCATGACAGTTGTTATCTATTTTTTATACCCCTAAGTGATAAGGGTGGTCCACCCCAATTTTTCTTTATTCTATAATTCTAGGAATAATGTATATGGCAAAACAACCTTTGCCGGGTCAGCTAATTTTTATATATATTTACTTAATTTTTATATACACTTTTTGTGTGTTGATATGAGCATAATCTTAGTGCGTAGATATGAAAAACTGATTACGCAAATTACAAAATTCTATTTAAAAAATGTAAAATTATTCATCCGGGGATCCAAAATTCAATAAGGTTTTGACTAAAACAACGAGGAGTAAGGGTTATGTATATTTAGTAGGTATGAGAATATGTCGTAAAGTATAATTCATAACGCCTGAAAAAAATTCTATGTAAGAATAACGTTTGTCGGGTCAGCTGAGTAAATATAAAATAATTAATATTATCTGTGCGTATATCATGTTGCCTAAGGGTATATACGCCAACATAGTACTTCACTTATCTATTTGTTAACTTCATTTGACAAATTTAATATTAATTGATCAATTTTAATTATTTTTAATTAGGCTAAAATTTGCATGCTATTTATAATAATAATAATCATTTATTTCGGAGTATAAATCCATATTTTAGTTAGTAACAATTCAAGTTATGTGCTTATGAACTAGTGTTAGTAAGAAATAATAACAAAAAACCAAGCTTATTTTGCGGCACGGTTTGAATTAATTTATAATGGCTAAATAGGCTGGTGATTTATATTACAATAACATCTGTTTTAAATGTTACCTAATTTATTGCAAATAAATTATTTTGTATTTGTATTTTGTATTCATTTCAGATATTCAAAGGTTGGCTGGCAAAGAGATCCCTCTATGGGATAAGTCCACCTTTGTACAAATTTGTGTAATCATTTCATTTCTACTGTGTTCTGCAACTTTTGTATAACAAAAATTAAATATAGTGTCAGTTCTAACCATCAATAACTCTATGCCTACATATATCAAATATACCAACAATTCAAGCGTCTAATTAAAATAGATGACCCATTTACATACTTACTGAGATTTAGTGCGATGTTCTTTTGTGCGGCTAAAAGAGATTTAAGGCGAAGCACACCTGCGTACTAAATTTACAGCCAACAATTACAGGTGAAACTGCTTTAGAACTGAACAAATTGATATTGTTTTTTAGTATAAAATAAAACTGGAAAACTGTTTCAAAAAGGTCAAATGAATATTGAAAATTATCATATATTTTTTCTTCACGTTGGGTACTTTACAAATTTCTAATGTACACTTCTGGTGCTAGAAGATTTGTTGAAATTGATCCTCACAGAAGAATTAATGATGATAATAAATATTTAAAAAAATCCACCAGGCGAGAAGGTGAATTCTTCCATTTCAGTGTAAATTTTTAGGTGAAATTCGAGTCCATTCATAACTAATGATAAATACCCTCAGTTGAGCAGTGTAGTGGCGTATGCCAAACCAACCCTTTTGAGGCGAGACTTTCGGTCAACTTTCGTTCTATGATTGTTACACACAGAATGGCAATCTCTGCAAAGGCGGAGGTCTTAACGACTGTCATCTAATGACAACAGCCGAGACCGACAGCTTAACGTACCTTCCGAAGCACGGAGGAGCTCTAGATAAATAAACAAATCCAAGGACAGTCTGCGGTCTATGTTGCTTTACTTGCGTGATCGATTAGACTGCCACGCGCAACGATGCCATCGAGCTTCTCTTGTTTTGTGTACATATAATTATATAATTGCTATTTTTTATATAATTGCGTTAAATTGGGTATTTGACTAACATTTTTTTCTGTTTGATATGTAGGGACGTCTCCATAATATAACCATAGGTGAAAGAATTACTTCGATAGCACAAAAATCTCTCGAGATATGGTAATTTGAAAATCACAATTTTTAGACTGCCCCAAAACGCTCCATACAAAAGACTACTGAATTATGACGTCACAGATCTGTATTTTGTATGCATCAAATCAGAAATTTGTACGACAGCTATGTTAAATATTACGTTTATGTAATTATTATCATAATAAAAGTTATAGCATTTTTTATTGCTACTCCAATGGAAATATTATTTTTTAATAATTTCATACTTTTAAAATGGACTTTCCCGCCAAACTTTGATCGACGCTAAAAAAAGTCTGACTGAAGATATTAGAATGAAAGTTTGCAGATCTTTATAGTTTTGTGTATTTTACGATATTGTTAATTTATTTGTACAATTTTTAAACATTGGAAACAACCCAATTATGTTTTTTACTATGTGCCTTAACCAAACGAAGAGTTAACACAATATCGTTTATCTGTTATCAAAAAATATTGAACTCGTTGATCAAATATTTGGTACAAAATATAAGCGACAGCGGTTATATAAAATTATGCCCCAATATTTTTTTTAACACGCTTTTATTGGCTTCACCTGTATGTTTGCGTGTTTGTCAGTTTGTAACCGATGTCTTTGAACTTGATTTTGACCCACATTGAACGGTTAGATTTAATTTAAACTTTGTATACTTGTCAAAGACCGATGAAAATATTATAATTTGATAAGTTTTTTAATTATTACATATTATCACATAGAACTAAAATATAAAAAAAATATGTAGTTTTATAAACTAAAAAACACGCTTTGATGATAAAGCGAATTAAAAAACTATATTATTATAATTATATTATATATTAAAAAATATAAAAAATATTTTTTAATATAGGCAGAAAATATAAAAGAATGAAAAAGATTAGTGTTTTGTGAAAAAAGCGAGGGGTACTTTGTGGCATGTTTTTCATTTATCGAGCACCCCTCGCTATTAAAAAAATATTTCTCGTTTTTTAGTTCGTTCATTATATCATGTTTTTTAAACTATATTTATTTTGTTTGAGTATTCTGTCACTTTACCACTGACAATCCAATTAAGTATTTTATTTGTAACAAACATATCGCTCGCTTGATCCGAATTCGACTAGAAATAACTAATTATGTATGTGCTGGTGTTACAAATAAAAGTTTCATTCATTCACATCACAGTACGAGGCATAGGTCAGAGTGGCAATTCTCGTAATTTAAATGTAGTCAAAATTCAGTATCGATCTCACAAATGTCAAATTTAGTATTCTCGTAACGCAATATGAATCTTCAAAGTTTATACCAAAGTGTGATTATATCGAATTATGACCCAACATTAAACAAACTAAAAATGGCATTTTGCTAGCAATAAGAATTGGTATTAATAAATAACTGAAATCTAGTAAATAATTTTTAGTCAATTCACAATTCAATTTCGATTCGGTCAACTTTCGTTCTATGATTGTTACACACAGAATGGCAGGTAAGTTAGCATATACCCCTTTTTCCACTTAGGTAACTAAACTTTAGTAACCAGTTACAAGACACACAGGCATGTTAACAAAGTTTTAAATATTATATAAATCGAAAATTTTACCTTCCCCACCCAGGTGGGATTTGAACCCACGACCTCTCGATGACCGGTCAGTGATGGTGACGAATTGTTGCATTTTATATTTTTCTGCTGTGAAGTCGCAGTGCGGCGCCATCTACCTATTAAGTATTACACAACTAAACAAGTCCATCGTTGCAGATGAAATTCGGCTATTTTATGATAACAATCATCGAGAGTGCCTGCAAATCCCACCGAGGTGGGGGAGGTGAATATTTCGATTTTTTAAATATTCTGGCCAATTGGCGGAAATTAACTATTTAAATAATAATCACGTTATCTTATACTAACCCGCTTCAACTTATAACTTAAGCTTAACGAACACCCCCATACATCATTTCAAAAATTACATTTCATAAATTGATGGGTTTTTGAGCACTTGACATAGAGGCAATTAATTAAAAATATTAAAGAAAAGACGCCCGCTGAGCGTGCTTAACTGACCAATTGTGTTTTAAAAATGTGTAGTAGATTTGGAAAAGTCTTAGTTAAACTTTAAATTAAAAATTTTGTCAATTTGATTGACGTCGTGTCATCGTCGTCAACCCTTATTTATCACACTGCTGGTTTGCGGGCCTCTCCTCAATGGAACGGGTTTAGAGTATACTCCACCCTCCACCACGCTGCTAGTCTGCCGGAAACCACACGGTCAATTAATAAATGAATTATTTATTATTTGGCCGTGTGGTTTCCGGCAGACTAGAATAGAATCACTCCGTCTCTTCCCGTGGATGTCGTACAAGGCGACTAAGGGAAATACAACCCGTCTGGCCAGCGTAGGGAGTGTAGGCCAAATCCTCCTTCTGTCAGGGACGGACGAGAGAGGGTCGTGCGCCTGTAGTGGAGACACTGGAGACTAAAATGACCTGATGATGATGAAATGAATTATACATCAAATTAGGTTCCAAGTCAATATCTAAAAAAGGTAAGTCACTAGTTAGGTTTACTCTCATACGTTCTAAGCGAGTAATTGTTACTGGCACAAAAGTAAGTTTTGTCTTGACTACATTTTTATTATTTATTTTAATACTTATCATTTGCCCAGAATGATCAGAATCCAATTTATTAATAATACTTTTTTGGGTTGGACTAATATCTGTATATATAATTATCTAAGCAGGTAGCCGTGGTGGCACTAATTCTAGTAGGCTCCATAAATAAGTTAACAAAATTATGGGATTTAAAAAGACTTAAAATTTTACATGATGTAGTTGTATTAGTAAGTATATTAATATTAAAATCTCCACAGACCAAAATAGTTTTACCTCAGTTACTAACTTTGCATAGGGCATGAAGCTCTATGCAAAGTTAGTAACTGTTAGGGCTTCATGCCAGTTCATGCCCTATGCAAAGTTAGTAACTCAGGACTGATGTATGATTTCTAAAAATAAATTAAGACCAAACAAACATACCGCCGGCGCCGGATATGAAGCGGTTACCACAGTCTATAGCAGTGTTTCTCAATCTGTGGGTCGCGACGCCCAGAGGGGTCGCGAAGCCTGACTCGGAGGGTCGGCAACAACAAGAAAAAGGCAAGGTGTAGAAGTGAATATTGCCTCTCTCCCCGCAACGACAATGCAATACGGCGCCTTTGACTTAAGACTTTTTTTTATTTATTTATTTTTTATACTACTTTGGGTGGCAGACAAGCATACGGCCCGCCTGATGTGAAGCGGTTACCGTAGCCATATTAACGCTCACAACATAAAATATTGCTCGCGCGCCACCACCGCCGCTTCCAACGCAGCATCTCCTTCCTTTCTGGTGACCCCACTCACTCGGAGGAACACAACAACCCTCAAGGGAATTGTTATTTGGCTGCGGTATTCTGTGAGGTGGAGGTACATTCCCCAGTCGGGTAGCTTACAATTACGCTCCCTACCGCTCTTTTCGCCAGAGCTTCGTTTGTCAGTCAGCAGGGTGCACCGCGTGCAGGTGAAGTTGGCTTTGGTTTAAAGATGTTGATAAACCACTTACACCCCAAAAACTTACACCCCAAAGACTTGCTTTAAGGGTGGCTTTGTCAACTTACACCGTGCTTAATTTCAAAACTCTCGCGGGTAATTAAAAAGAAACCGTAGTCTTTTAAATTATTTATTTCTCTGTCAATGGCACAACGGGGTTCGCCAGAATTTTTCAACCTGTTAAAGGGTAGTGAAATCCAAAAGATTTTGACGAGCTCGATGGTCGATTGGTTAGCAATGACCACTTTGACTCCGAGGTCGCGGGTTCGATCCCCGCACAAGACAAACATTTGTGTGCAAACACCCAGACCAGGACAAAATACATGTTGTATTTTGTCCTGGTCTGGGTGTTTTCTATGTATTTTAAGTACGTATTTACAAAAAAAAAGTATTTAAGTACATTTATCAGTGTCTAGTACCCATAACACAAGCTTTGCGCTTAATTTGGGACTAGATAGCGCTGTGTAAATTGTCCAGAAATATTTATTTATTTATAAAAGATTGAAAAACAATGGCCTATAGCAATGGTTCCCAACCTTTTTCTGTTCGGGACCACTTCCACATCCCTGTTCAATGTAGAGTAGAGACCCAACTGTCCTATAATTCAACGACATTTTATCTCGAGAATACAATATCGAGATAAAATGGGCATAGATTGGGCAGTACTACCAATTTCTTAGATTATAATTCTGTATCACGGACCTTGATTTAGCTCTCACGGACCACTAGTGGTCCGCGGACTAACGGTTGGGAACCCCTGCTCTATAGAGTAGTATTGATAGACGCTTACTTGTTTCCCAGGCTACTTACAAATTCTACAAAGTCAAGTCGGTGTTAAAATCCAAATTCATCCGATGTCGTACAAATAAATGTATACTTCATTAAAGCTTAACCGACAGGCGGTTTAAACAACAATAAATTTAAAGGCTTTAAGTACGCACCAGTTTCGAAAATGGTTGGTTAATTTTTAAACACGTAAATAAGTTGAAATTTTAAAACAATGTTAAAGGTTTTATTACTCAGTGGATAAGGTTAAAAATCGATTGACAAACTTTTAACATATTTCTGCGAGTTAATAAGTCTTGATGTTGAACTGCCGATTTGAGTTACTGCTCCATTTATGGTTTTACGGAGTTGTTAAAATTTATTATTATTGTTTACAGTTTGAGGTTTAAGGGTTTCATCAACAACTTTGAACCAAAGCTTACCTCGAACCGCGAGGCTCTGGTGAAAAGAGAGGTAGGGCATAGCGTATTTTTAAGCTACTCGACTAACTACTTTTATCTGTTAAACTAAACAACTTTTGTCTATGGATACTAAATAACTAGTAAAAATAGTTATCCACGTTTTTATTATGAACTAGCTGTCCCGGCGAACTTCGTACCGCCTAACAATCAATGAATGTCGTGGTACATATTAGCTGAACTAAATTTATGATTTTATGGAATTAATGCAATGAATAACAGAAAATAATAAAAGAAGCTCGATGGCGTTATTGCGCGTGGCAGTGTTTGTAATTGAACACGCAAGTTAAGCAATGTCGGCCGTAGCCTGTACACGGATGGGTCTATATTACCGAGAGCTCCTCCATGCTTCGAAAGACACGTTAAGCCGTCGATCCCGGTTGTTATCATTAGATTATCTTGAGCTCCGCCGTGCTTCGGAAGGCACGTTAAGCCATCGGTCCCGGTTGTTATCATTAGATGACAGTCGTTAAGCCAAGTTAGTGGCCTTTAGGCGGCTCGAAAACACTGGCCTCCGCCAACCCACAGTTGAGCAGCGTGGTGGAGTACGCTCTAAACCCCTTTGGTTGAGGGAAGACCCGTATCCATAAAAACCGAAGATTTCATAAAAATAAAGATTTCCTTATTGATTATTCAAAAAATAAAAAAACGTTTTATTATTTAGTTTTGAAATCGGTTTCATCGTTTTGGTGATTTAATAATTATCATATCTTTTGATGTTGACTCCCCAATCGATTTGACATTTTTCAATTTCCAAAAGAAATCACAGACAACTTTCGCGACATAAAAGTGACACCAATCGATTTGACATTTTGATATTTACTTTAAATCAATACATATCGCAATCCTTTTTCTACTGACACTTCTGTTTGTATGGGAAAATGTTTTTTTATTTTATTTTATTTTTTCGTCATTTTTCCAATGTTTATAATAGTTATTCTGCTATTCGGGACGGAGACAAATCCAACAAATCAAAAACCATGAAAATCGGTCCTGCGGTTCTCGAGTTATAAGTGTTCGAACAAACCCTACTTTGTTTTATATATATATATATATATATAGATATATATGTAAGGGGTTTGTACGATTAGGTTTATTACGATTTTTGACGAATCCCCTTAACTAGTCTCCTTGGAAAACCGGTGAGAGGTAGTACATTCTTTAACTTAAGTTCTCCAAAATTCCCAGTGCATGACCACATAGCAATTCATATTATGGAATCGACAATCCTCTTGTTAGATAACAACTCAATGTTCTATGTCTCTAATAGTGTTAGATCCATAAAATCCGTGGTGCAGGGTAGTTGAGCTTCACTTGACTGACCATTCCTTTATGCTTTTAATGCCTTATTTGCTTATTTAATTTCTTCTGATTAAATTCATTCAGAAGACGAGCTCGGTGGTCGAATGGTTAGCAATGGCCACTTTGACTCAGAGGTCGCAGGTTCGATTGCCGCACAAGACAAATATATGTGTGCATGAACAGTCTGTTTGTCTTGGTCTGGGTGTTTTCTATGTATGTATTTACAAAAAAAAAAAATGTATTTAAGTATAATATCAGTTATCTAGTATCCATAGTACAAGCTTTGCGCTTAATTTGGGACTAGATGGCGCTGTGTAAATTGTTCAGAAATATTTATTATTATTATTTTATTCCAAGGCAGCCGTAGTTTTAAGACACTTGATTGTTCATTACCTTATTGGTGGTCATCAGCATCATCATCAGCCTGTATCTACCCACTGCTGGATATAAGCCTTCCCCAATGCTTTCCACCAAATACGATCCTCCGCCTTCCGCATCCAGCCGCTTCCAGCCGCTTTCTTAAGGTCATCGGACCATCTAGAAGACACTTCGTCGTCCTACGCGCGGCCTCCACTCTAAATTCTTATTAACTATAAATTAACTCTATTTATTGGTGGTCCCCGTTGTTAATCCTGAGGTGGTTACACAAGAGGGACTGTCCCTGAGTGCTTATTGCGAGTATTTTGTTCGCCTTCGATCAAGTCAACGTAAACAAACCGATCAAATGATAAGAACTCTCATGTTGTGAATTTATAATCCCACCAAAAACATAAATGTAAAAAAGGAGAGCCAAGTTCAATACAAAAATTATGCTTGACTGTGGGCTTCGCCGCAAAAAGAATGGAGATCTAAATGAGTGCCAAGTTCTATGCAAAATCCAAATATGTATTTATAAAAAAAAATGTGAGATCTTAAAGTAGATGAGATTTGACTTGGCCAGTTTTTATTACATCAGTCATTTTATAAAGTTATCTAACATATAATTCTACATCACATGTTTATGTATTGCTCGGGAGCGCTTTTATGTAGATTTACTTCTGTTCTGTGTATAATTATGTGGTGCCGCGCGCCGCCGAAGACACACCGTTGGCCGGTTGTTTAGCGCGTATTACAAGTTTTTTGTATGGGGACACCACTTATTTTTTGACTTAACTTTATATTTCTGTTATATAGCAAATATAATAATACATATATTGGGATAGTTTCAAATATCTGCTTGTAACGTTGTAACGGTTCCAACGCTATAATTAAAAAAAATGTATGGGGACCCCCCTATTTTTTAACTTTTTTTTTTTTTAGATTTTTTCCTACGCTTACACACAATTACCGAGCTGGATTCGAAATTTCATCCTTCTTGATCATCTGGAAGTAGGCTAGGTTTAGGTACTATAATATGTCAGTCAGCCAGTGCTAAAATTTACGACTTTTTGACCTTCATATCTTTATAACCGTTTGAGCTAGCTTCATGAAATTTGGGCTTCTAGATGTCCTTGTGGATATAATTAAACACACGTAGTTTTATGTGTTTAGGTTAAAGAGGTTTTGAGTTATAGAAGGGTCAAAAGTGGCACCAAGTGGTTCGTGTAATATTACACTCGGCGCTGGCTAGCCAGTTCCTTTGCTTGAACTTGGCTTGACACGCTGCCGCGTGTCTAGATACGCGTGTTACATATCAAAATTATGTGGCTTACTTGTTTACATTTTGAAGTGAGTAACCCGGCTAATTTGGATATGTAACACGCGTCTGGTAAATTCGCAATATGAATATTGTTTCTCAATTTGGTCGGCTTGTAAACGTTAACCCGTTCGAATGTGACCAAAAAATCTATTTGGTTGCACTAAGCACTTTGTGGTAGGTCACCTATGAGATGAACGGACCAGATCAAGGCCGCAACTTTTTTTTTTTTATACTACGTCGGGTGGCAGACACGTATACGGCCCGCCTGATGTGAAGCGGTTACCGTAGCCATATTAACGCTCGCAACATAAAATATCGCTCGCGCACCGCCACCCCCGCTGCCATCGCAGCATCTCCTTCCTTTCTGGTGACCTCACTCACTCGCAGGAACACAACAGCCCTCAAGGGAACCGTTATTTGGTTGCGGTATTATGTGGGGTGGAGGTACATTCCCCAGTCGGATAGCTTACAATTAC
This sequence comes from Hypsopygia costalis, assembly GCA_937001555.2. Taxonomy (NCBI): domain Eukaryota; kingdom Metazoa; phylum Arthropoda; class Insecta; order Lepidoptera; family Pyralidae; genus Hypsopygia; species Hypsopygia costalis. Next base: position 17,845,360 of record OW443349.2, on the reverse strand, counting down.
GCTCCCTACCTCTCTTTTCGCCAGAGCTTCGTTTGTCATTCCACAGGGTGCACCGCGTGCAGGTGAAGTTGGCTTTGGTTCAAAGATGTTAATGAACCACTTACACCCCAAAACTGAGTGTTCCGTTTGCGAGTGCACCAGGAAAGCTGCAGTCCGTGATGAATGGCGCTCTATTACCAAAATGATCACTCATCGTGATTCATAATGATGACCACGACCACTCTGACAAGAGTGTACCGACTAGGAAGTAAGCACTTTTTTTTTTTTTTTTTTTTTTTTTTTTTTAATTTCTAGTCCCCCTGCCGTAAGCAGAGTCATTTATTTACTTTGTTAATTTGTTTTGGTTTATAGTTTCTATACTATATTTGTTATATTTTAGTTTTTCGTTTTCATTTTTCTATTTAATTAATTGTATTCTATATTTATATCTATTGTATCTTTATTTTGTTAATTTATCTTCCTACTTCTTTAATTTGACTTTCTTTTTATTCTAAATTTATGTTATAATGTTCAATTTGTTTCTATATTTAGTTATTATTTACTATTTATACCTTTTGTTTATTTGTTTGTCTATATATTTTTAATTCATTTGGTTTCTATTTCTATTTTGTTTTATTTGTTTTTGTGACTTGCTATTAACTTTTAATTTGCAACTTTTCATGTCGTTCTGAGAGCTCTACATAATTAAATGTAAGTCCAAAACTTTTTACTTGCTATTTGTTTCTACCTATTACTTTTTCTGTTATTCTTCTTCCGAAAGTTAAAAACAAGTCCCTATCAGTTTTATTGGCCATTATTTCCCTTAGATTTTCTTCTTTGAGTTTCTTACTGAGAAGGCACTCCAGTTCGTACCTCTCCTTTCCAAATACAGGGCAGTACAGAAGGACGTGTACTACTGTTTCCTCTGTCCCAGGCTCACAGATGCATGATGGGTCCTCCTTACATTTAAAGCGACTTAGATATTCGGAGAACCCACCATGCCCTGTTAGCATCTGCGTGACTACGTTGTCGAGCCTTATTCCTTTTAGAACCTTGTGAGCCGGCACCACCTCCGGGAAAAAGAGTTTAGTCACCCCGGCGGTGGTACCCGCCGCATACCTCCGGTTCCATTCGTCAAGCGACTCCAATCGTATTTGTCGCTTGACGAATGAAATCGGGCATCTATCGTAATCCGGCTTAGTCTTCTTGTGGAGTGCCGCTTCTTTAGCCAGAGTGTCAGCTCTTTCGTTCCCCTCTAAACCCGCGTGTGCTTTAATCCAGAACAAAGACACAGCTTTGTTCTGGTCCGTGCTAGATCTTAGATTGCATCGGATGGCTTCGGATAGCGGGTGAGGGGAACTATGGTCGACAATGGTCTCCAGAGCCGACCTGGAGTCGCTATAGATGCCGAAGGAGCCGTGACGGCTACGCACAATTTCCTTAGTTGCTTCGAATATGGCCAACAGTTCCGCCTGGTAGACCGAGCAATGGGAGTCGAGCTTAAGCTTTCGGGCCTTGGTTTCGGTTGCGCCGTGCCATATAGATACGGCGGCTCCGACCTTACCCTCCAGCTTACTCCCATCGGTATAAATGCGGACCGCTTGGTTGTTGTGGCGGTCTACTTGCTCCTGGTCTTCCAGAGCTGCAGTTGCATACTGCTAAGGGCGTCCAGGATGGTAAAGTCACCGCCAATCAGTGCAAGTTTGCCATGGAAAAGCGTCTTCTGGTGGTTCAGGCCAATCTGCAAAGGAAGAGATTGGCCACAGATGAGCTCATGCAGGAGGCGGGAAGACGCAACATATCCATTGCGCTGCTCCAAGAACCGTATGTCGGGGGGATTGGGAAGATGAAGAATTACGGGGCCGCGAGGGTCTTCCAGTACACGGGTATTGGGGGCGGGACGGTTAAGGCGGCAATCGTGGTGTTTGACGGGGACTTGAGAGTCACTCAATGTCCCGAATACACCACGAATAACATCGCTGCGATAAAAATATACGTCGGTGACTGGGAGATCATCGTGGCCTCGTTCTACTTTGAACCGGATTTACCCATAGGACCTTACTTGGAGCAGATCAGGGATATGAGGAAAAAAGTGGAGCCTGCAGGAGTACTGATTGGCGGTGACACCAATGCTAAGAGTATCTGGTGGGGGAGCGCTAGAGAGGATGGTAGAGGGCAGGAGGCGTCCGCAATGTTCCATGAATTGGGCCTGCACGTACTGAATGTTGGAGATACCCCAACATTTGACGTAATTAGGGGAAATACCAGGTACTCTAGCTTTGTGGACGTGACGGCTTGCTCCGAACGCGTATATGGGCTGATAGACGAGTGGAAGGTAGACGTGGGTCTTACGAGTTCGGATCACAATGGGATACTTTTCGGCATAAGACAAACTAAAATTAAAGGACAAGAAATAAAAAGGACCACAAGGAAGTTTAACACAAGGAAAGCAAACTGGGAAAAATTTAAAGAAATACTGACAGAACAATTTCAAGATAAAAATATTAACGTCGCTAGGATAGCAAAAATTTTGGATAAAGAAGGGATTGATAAAATAGCGAAAGAGTACAATGAAGCAATAATAGAAGCAAGTAATAAATCCATGCCGAAGAAGAAAAAAGAAGACCGAATAAGTGTCCCATGGTGGTCCGATGAGCTCGAAGCCCTGAAAAAGACTGTAGCCACCAAGAAAAGGCGAATACGGTGTGCAGCCCCAGTACGAAGAGATAAAGTCGTCACAGAGTACTTGGAGGTGAAGGCTGAGTACGAAGAGCGAGCAAGGAGGGCCCAAGTCCAGAGTTGGAAGGATTTTTGCGAACGGCAGGATAAGGAGGGACTCTGGACTGGGATATACAGGGTCATACGTAGAACTGCTGCTAGAAGGGAGGACGTGATGCTAGAGAAGGATGGGAAGAGTCTGGACGCCCATGGGTCTGCCAAACTGCTGGCGGAGTCCTTCTACCCGGAGGACGAAGAGTCGGGGGAAAGTGAACATCACAGGCTGATACGACAGAAAGCGGAGCAAGCAAACGAGTGGGTCTATGACGAAAGTCATGACCCACCGTTTACTAAAGAGGAGCTCAAAAGCGCGGCCGACACTTTCAACCCCAGGAAAGCTCCGGGTTCAGACGGCCTCACGGCCGATATTTGTAAGCGGGCCATAGAGCATGATCCGGAGATCTTCCTGGCACTGGCAAACAAATGTTTGGAACTGGGCCACTTCCCTACTATCTGGAAGGAGGCCACAGTCGTGATATTGCCGAAGCCGGGCAGGGACAATCTTACTGATCCTAAGACCTACCGGCCAATCGGTTTGTTGCCAGTGCTAGGGAAGATACTGGAAAAAATGATGGTAGCCAGACTGAAGTATCACGTCCTTCCTACTATTAGCTCCCGCCAATACGGCTTCATGCCCCAAAGGAGTACGGAGGACTCCCTCTATGACCTAGTGAAACACTTAAAGGAGAAACTAGATGAGAAGAAACTCATTACAGTTGTTTCGTTGGACATAGAGGGCGCCTTCGACAACGCATGGTGGCCTAAAATCAGGAAGAGATTGGCGGACGAGAAATGCCCTGTAAACCTTCGTCGTATGCTGGATGGGTATTTGCGTGACCGGAGTGTGTGTGTCAGGTACGGAGGTGCAGAACACCGCAGAGAGACCTCCAAAGGGTGTGTGCAGGGCTCAATTGGCGGGCCGATTTTATGGAATCTTCTGCTGGATCCTCTGCTGAGGGAGCTGGATCGGCGAGGCGTTTATTGTCAAGCCTTCGCGGATGATGTCGTCTTGGTCTTCAGCGAGGATACAGCAGGGGAAGTGCAGAAGCGAGCCAACGCCGCGCTCGCCTGTGTCCAGGAGTGGGGCAGGATGAACAAATTACGTTTTGCTCCCCAAAAAACCAAAGCCATGCTTATAACCAGGAAGCTAAAGCATGACACTCCACACCTGGTCATGGGCGAGGTCGACATTGAGATGTCTAAGCAAATCAAACTCCTGGGGCTGCTTATAGACGACAGGTTAACCTTTACTGCACATATTGCATATGTATGTAAGAGAGCCCTTGCCGTCTATAGGCAGCTCTCGAAAGCGGCCAACGCCAGTTGGGGCCTGCACCCAGAAGTGATACATACCATCTACACCGCCGTTGTGGAGCCCATCATCATGTATGCGGCTAGTGCCTGGGCAGCAAAGACGGAGAAGATAGGTGCTAAGAAGGAGCTGTGTGCGGTGCAAAGAGGTTTTGCACAAAAGATCTGCAAGGCGTATAGAACGGTCTCCCTTAATTCCGCACTAGTACTGGCCGGGCTACTGCCTCTCGACTTGCGAATACGCGAGGCTGCCACTCTGTACGAGGCAAGGAGGGGAGTAGCCGTGCCAGTTTTGGGACATAGGGAGATTGAGACTAAAACGATCCTTGCAGACAAACCTCATCCTGCTAAAAATATGAGCCTGCAGTTCATATGTCTGGAAGTAAGCACTTTGTAACTTGTAACCCGAGTGCGAGTACGCGGCCATTTTATTTCCAATGCTGTCTTTGGTCCCAATGAATAAATTTATTAGGGAAAATAAGACTTTGCTCCCTTGTTAGAAAATCTTCAGAGGGCTGTGAAGTACGTACTAATCTCTCTCAATAAACAGTAATTAACGTTAAAAACGTGGTAAGTACATCGCGAGAGCCAGTTGTTTCGTGAACAAAGAGCACAAATGTATTGCCGCACGCGATCCGAGCATTTCTGTTTCGAATCAGCGCGGTACTTTTGTTGCCGGTTTCCAAAATGAACTCTTTAGTTGTTCAGGTTTTATTGTACGAGGTTCAGTAATGTTGAATATATCGTTAGATAAAACGCAACGTTAGTTGTGAGTTTTTGATGTGAATATGTTTTAAAAATTGCTTCCTTAGATTATCAATTGGTCTCCGCTCCGCTTCGACTAGATGCCGCTGCGCACTTGTAAAATGAGGCAACAAATACTACGCCGTACTCGGCGTACCCGAGCCTGTTGCAATACAATTCTTCACGCACAATAGCATCTCGGCACATCAGTTGCTATACAATTCTTCACGCAGATTCTGCACATTGTTTTACGCACACTACAATATTGAGTTGCCGCATTCACGGAGCTGTTGTTTTTAGATAGTGCGGCATCTAGTCGAAGCGGAGCGGCGACCAATTGTTAATCTATGATTGCTTCCATGAGGCATTGGACGAGCTCGGTGGTCGAATGGTTAGCAGTGGCTACTTTGACTACAAGTTTGTGGGTTTGATCCCTGCACAAGACAAATATTTGTGTGCATGAAAGACGAGCTCGGTGGTCGAATGGTTAGCAATGGCCACTTTGACTCTGAAGTCGCAGGTTCGATTCCCGCTCAAGACAAACATTTGTGTGCATGAACATGTCTGTTTGTCTTAGTCTGGGTGTTTTCTATGTAACATAAGTATGTATTTACAAAAAAAAACGTATTTACGTATGTTTATCAGTTGTCTAGTACCCATAACACAAGCTTCGCTTACTTTGGGGCTAGTAATTGTAATTTGTCTGACAGTATTTATTTATTTATTATGTATGTATTTACAAAAAAAAATGTATTTAAATATAATACCAGTTATCTAGTACACATAGTACAAGCTTTGCTTAGTTTGGGACTAGATGGCCGTGTGTAATTTCTTTAGGAATATTTATTTATCTAATGAAACTTTAATATAACCCCATCATTATTAGTCATAACATATACCAGAATTCAGCATAGAAGACGGTTAATACGGTGCCCTTTCATCATAACAATAGCTCTGCTGTCGGTACTTACCGTCGGCATAAAATGTCAGTGACGGATAAATCAAACAGTACACTGTGCCAGCCTAATATGCGAGTTTAGATGTCAGGAAAAAATGATTTTTATATACGATTCCGTATCAGAACTAAATCTATATATTAATACGTGAAGCAAAAACTTTTTACAATAATTGCGCGGAAGGAGGAATATGAAATTTTGCACACTTATAGTTTATATATCAGAGGGAGCTTTAGGTACACTGCCACTAAGTGTTGGAACAATCTGCCCCCACCGTTTTAAGATCCTGCAAAACAGTTCAGCCCCCTTACCACCAACTCTTATTGCGATTCAATAACTGAATAGAATGCTTATTCATACCAATGAATAAGCGACTCTATTCCTTAAATTGGTAAGGGGCTTGGTCTTTAAACGAAAGTTTAAAGTATACTTGAATGATTGTCAGAAAACTGAACCGTGGACGTTGCTTTTCTCATTGTGCATGTTATATTTATAATAAGGAACGATTAGGGGTTGTAATTGTTTTAATGGTGATAATATAATTAAATTTAATACGACAGCAAAAAAATTAATTTGAAAATTATTTTTGTGACTATGGTCGTCCGTGAGTCACTACAGCGGGTTTCAGCTGAAAATCGGCGCTGCACGATAGTGTGGCGTATGTCGAGCTGAGGCCTTTTAACCCATATTTGATGTAGGGGAAACTGTACAATGATTGGCACTCTAAGAAAAATCTACCCTAAATTTGTTAATTATAATTTATGTAACATATTTAGACGTAATTTACGACATAAAAGGTATTCTTTAATGTATTGTTATTAAAATAAAAACACATTTAGTACGAAAAGGAAACATTTTTATTAAAAGAAAATAGAAAACATTTAAAAATATCCAAAAGTACAGTCATTGGCACTTACAGCACAATTATTGGCACTAACTTACTAGTAATTGGCACCCATCTTAGTATGTAATTATGGCACATTTTTATTAATTAAAACCGTTTTTTTTTTTTTTTTTTTATATATACTACGTCGGGTGGCAGACAAGCATACGGCCCGCCTGATGTGAAGCGGTTACCGTAACCGTATTAACGCTCGCAATATAATATATCACTTGCGCGCCGTCACCCCCGCTGCCAACGCAGCATCTCCTTCTTGTGACCTCACTCACTCGCAGGAACACAACAACACTCAAGGGATTTGTTATTTGGCTGCGGTATTCTGTGAGTTGGAGGTACATTCCCCAGTCGGGTAGCTTACAATTACCCTCCCTACCTCTCTTTTCGCCAGAGCTTCGTTTGTTAGTCAGCAGGGTGCACCACGTGCAGGTGAAGTTGGCTTTGGTTCATAGATGTTGATAAACCACTTACACCCTAGTAACTAACTGTAAAAAAATATCGAAAAATATATAATACTGGTAGATACGTTCTAAACATACTCCTTTCCTGACTCGTCATTTAAAAATTTGAACAATTCTAGTTCACTTCGAAAAGTGTCCCTTAGGAGAATAAATAAAATAAATAAAATAAGGCTTAGGGAGAATAAATAAAATGTTTGGTTTAGTTTGGTTGGATATGGCTTGAGTAAATTGAACATTTTGATTCAATAAATTTTCTTTATTATTCTTACATTCTTGTGAATATTGTGTGTATTGCCAGTATAGCATGACAATAATTATACTAGTTTCGATATTTTATAAAATACGCCAGTGATTGGCATTGGAAATATAATAATTAGCACTGCTGCTAACCGTTGCAATGATTGGCACACACGAAAATGTAGTGATTAGCACCACCTAAAGTACAATGATTGGCAGTGCTAACAATTGTGAAGAAAGAAACGAAAAACATTTTTGAACTGTGATATTAATATATTCTAAAATCTAATTTAATTGGCTATAAAAAACATAAGAAAAAAAATAAAAAGTAAAATGTAGTGATTGGCACAGGTGCCAAATTATTGCACTTCCATATAAGCTACTTGACCAATAGTTGGCACACTAATAAATTGAGGTATGTTACCAAAAATAAGGAAAATATAAATAAAGACGGTAACATTACTTAGAATTAAAATAATTAAAATATTTCCCACCTTTTGCTAAGTCAAAATCATAAAAAAAACAATAGTTTTTACATACCTCTTCTTTGTTGAATCGGTTAAAATTTGCAGGAAAAAACGACATGCCTTACGAGCGTTCTTTTTTTTAAATGCTGTGTTGCCATAATAATCTGGTAAAAAAGTCTATTATAAAATTGTGAAAGTGTTGCAATGCTAGATTTTAAAAATAACAGAGTACGTATTGTATTGCCATGACAATTCTTAATATCTCCGTTTAAAGGTTAAAGTGCCAATGACTGTGGGGATGCCAAAGTTAGTACAAGTTACCCTATTTGTTAGAATAAGTTTAATTTCAAAATAATAGTTATTTTGAACGTGTTTTTTTTTCTTTATTGTGTGTTGTTTATGGGTTAATAAATGTTTCTTCTTCTTCTTCTTCATATAGAGAAGGGGTGCAGAATGTTATAAAATACATGGTTAAATTAATAAAATTATGCAAATTTCTACCTGTGTGGCCGTGTGGTTTCCGACAGACTAGAATAGAATCACTCCGTCTCTTCCCGTGGATGTCGTACAAGGCGACTAAGGGAAATAAATACATTACCAAACATCGATCAGGCCTCCCCAACCCGTTTGGCCAGCGTGGGGAGTGTAGGCCAAATCCTCCTTCTGTATGGGACGAACGAGAGGGTCGTGCTCCTGTAGTGGAGACTAAAATGACCTGGTGATGAAATTTCTACCACTGGCCGACCACAGTTACGCACTATCTTGGCCGAAGCGCCGATTGTTTAGTAGCTGAATGGTTTTTTTTATACAACAGCTAGGGTGACAAACATACGTACGATCTGTCTAATGGTAAGCACTCAACGCAAACTATGGACGCTTCATACTAGATACCAGAAACATCACTCACGCGTTGCTGGCCCTGTAAAAACCCCTATAGTTCTTCATTGAAGAATACTGTAGTCTCCTAGCCAACCTTGGCATAACGCAACTTGAGAGTGCGAGGTAGAAAGCTCCTTTGGAACCGTACGATACGCACCCAATTTGGTTCCAATGTACGAGGATGGATTCCCTGCCTATGGCGAGCAGTGCGACTATAGAAAGAGGCCGCGAGCAACATTTACCATCATCATCAGGTCATTTTAGTCTCCACTACAGGAGCACGACCCTCTCCTCCGTCCCAGACAGAAGGAGGATTTGGCCTACACTCCCCACGTTGGCCAGACTGGTTGGGGAGGTGTGATCGATGTTTTATAACGTATTTCCCTTAGTCGCCTTGTAGGACATCCACGGGAAGTGACGGAGTGATTCTATTCTATTCTGCCGGAAACCACACGGCAAACGCAACATTTATATTTAATGTCAATTAATTCCAGTGTCATTTGAATCCTATTTTACATTATATAAATAAATAAATATTCCTAGACAAATTACACACAACCATCTAGTCCCAAACTAAGCAAAGCTTGTACTATGGGTATAGACAACTGATATAATACTTAAATACATTTTTTTTTGTAAATACATAGGTACATATTATACATAGAAAATGCCCAGATCGAGACAAACAGACATGTTCATACACTCAACTGTTTGTCTCGTGCGGGGATCGAACCCGCGACTTCGGAGTCAAAGTGGCCATTGCTAACCATTCGACCACCGAGCTCGTCAAAACAATGATTTAATTAATAGACTAGTGATGTATGATTACTGACAAATTTTATGTTAATTGATCAATTTTAAATGTTTTGAAGCAAATATTTTAGGTTAAAATTAATTTCCATTTGCATGGTATTTTATAATAGCTAAATGGGCTGGCGATGTATTTTACAATAACATGTGTTTAAATGTTTATTTATTGCAAATAAATTATTTTGTATTGTATTCAAACAACTCGATGTTTGATGTGATATGTCGGTAGAATATTGTACAGTCGGTAGAATACGCAAATTGAGTCAATGTGTCTCAAAGTGTTTGTCAAGGTATTGGGCATTTGACGAGACAGGTTACGTACGACACGATTTAATACGGTGCTTGCTTGAACAGCGTCGTGAGATATAATTTATTTTCCTTTTTTTTTACAAAGAGCAAGGTAAATACTTTTAGAAACTCTGAAATAAAAATTGTGATGAGTTCGGTAGTACCGATGACTTATTCATCCAATTTTATTACGATTTATGAACTAAATTTTACGTATTAAACGTATTTTTACGTTTTAAAATTTGTGTTTAAAAATATATATTTTATGACATTTTTTACCAACGCCAGATGTGAAGACGTTAACGTAGCCGTATAAATGCTCGGAAAGTGGAATAACGCTCGCGCGCTGCCACCTCCACTTTTAATGCAGAACTCCTTTCTTCCTGGTGACCTTACTTCACTCGCAGGAATACAGCGACGCTCAAGGTAATTGTTATTTCGCTGCTGTATTCTGTAAGGAGGAGGTAAATACTTTCCCTGTCATGCTATGCCATACCTCTCTTAAAACGTATTTTTATTAAATATGACAATTGTTAATAACCTGCATAATATTGTTTTGTACAGACTTTGACCCGCCCCGGCCTACCTCATACCACGCCAAATATACCGGTGTTGGTTACGGTACCAGTGCCGCGAGTTCAATGGTTTTTCCCCATCTAAAAAATGCCCAAGAAGTTTTTACCTCAAAAAAGTTGTTTTTGAAAAAAAAAAAAGCCGACTTCAGTTGGCGAGCGTAGCTTATTGGTGGAATACCCCGGGGGACGCTGCTGTCCGTCTTCCGGGAGAAAAGTTATTGCGTCACACAACTTTGTACGACATCCAGCGCAGGGCAATAGAGTGGCGCAATTCTATTCTGCCGGCATAACCACGGGGCAAATTTAAGGGTCTCCCTCGATTTTTCTGGGATCTCATCATCAGACCCTGACTTGTTGAATATGAGACAAATTCGCAATCATACCCTTTCAAATAAAAAAGATGAATTTGACCATACGTGCTTATAAAATTTAAGAGTTTCCCAAGAAGTTTTTACCTGGACAAAAGTTATTTTTGAAAAAAAAAAGCCGACTTCAATTGGCGAGCGTAGCTTATATTGTGGAATACCCCGAGAGACGCTGCTGTCCGTCTTCCGGGAGAAAAGTTATTGCGTCACACAACTTTGTACGACATTCAGCGCAGGGCAATAGAGTGGCGCAATTCTATTCTGCCGGCATAACCACGGGGCAAATTTAAGGGTCTCCCTTGATTTCCCTGGGATCCCATCATCAGATCCTGACTTGGTGAATATGGGACCACCCTGCAATCATACCCTTTCAAATAAAAAAAGAATTATGAAAATCGGTTCAGAATTCGCAAAGATATCGAATAACATACATACAAAAAAAATATTCAGTCGAATTGAGAACCTCCTCCTTTTTTGAAGTCGGTTAAAAATAGGTTCTATTTAGGCGGTTGTCTGTAGATACGGTGGTTTACTGCTCAAAGCAACCCCAAAATAAAAGTGGAACGAACTGCTAAACGCGATATGGTAATATAAGCTATTTATGAGCCGGCAGAGACAATATGCAATGTTCGAAACATATCAACTTTGGGTAAATACATATTTTAACGGAATCCGTGCCGCATTGCGATCGATTTTGGTATACAATAGATATGATAGGGTTTTGGGGTGTAAGTGGTTCGTCAACATCTTTGAACCAAAGCCAAATTCACCTGCACGCGATGCACCCTGCTGACTGACAAACGAGGCTGTGGCGAAAAGAGAGGTAGGGCATAGCGTATTTTTAAGTTGCCCGACTGGGGAAGTACCTCATAGGTTGTTGTGTTCCTGCGAGCGAGTGAGGTCACCAGTTTGGAAAATGTTGCTGCGTCGGTGGGTGGCAGGAATGGAGATATTAGGTTGTTATAAATATGAATGTTATAATGCAATTATCAATTTTATTTAATTTATTCTGTGACAATATCTATTTTAATATATTTTTTTTAATATTTCAGGACAATTTACACAAAGTCCCAAATTAAGCGTAAATCTTGTGTTATGGGTACTAGACAACTGATAAATGTAATTAAATATATATATTTTTTGTAAATACATACTTATAACATATAGAAAACACCCAGACCAAGACAAACAGACATGTTCATGCACACAAATGTTTGTCTTGTGTGGGAATCGAACCCGCAACCTCAGAGTCAAAGAGCCATTGCTAACCATTCGACCACCGAGCTCGTCTTATCTATGTAGTATGTAATCTATGTAGTCTTATTATCAATTAATTCTAAACTATCTAAACCTTTACTAATATTAATCCTTTACTATATTAATATTATTTTGTAGTAAAAGACTAATAATTTGCATGCCCGAAAAGGTATTGTTATGTTGGAGCATATGAGACAATTTATTTCACCTTTCAATACCTACCCTTAATTATTTTAAGTAAATAAAATATTTTTCTTCATTACTTTTCTTTTATACCACGTCGGGTGGCGGATAAGCAAAGCGATTTCCATAGCCATATGAACGCTCGCAATATGAAACATAGCTCGCGCTGTCACCCCCGCTTCCGACGCCGCAACTCCTTCCTTTCTGGTCACCTCACTCACTCGCAAAAACACAACTACCTTCAAGGTAATTGTTATTTGTGCTGCGGTATTCTGTGAGGTGGAGGTACTTTCCCCAGTCAGGCAGCTTACAAATACACTGTTCCCTACCTCTCTTTTGCCAGAGCCTCGTTAGTCAATCAGCAGGGTGCACCACGTGCAGGTGAGGTTGGCTTTGGCTCTAAAGATCGTAGCAAGTCACTTACACCCCAAATTACCAAATTACGAATAAATCCCTTAAACATTTTAAATAATTTATCTTCTTAATTATGTAAAAATGTCCGCGATAGAATCATAAACTACTGAACCGCTTTTAATAAAAGTTTGCAGTGTGTGCAGTTTGATCCAACTTGAGAGATAGGATAGTTTGTAACTCATCGGAAAAATTAACGTAAAAATATTGAGAGGTGATACGAAGTTCGCCGGGCCAGCTAGTGAATCTATAAGCTATGGTCGGATATGTTTTAAAAAATTATGCGTTAAATTACTTGTTCGTAGTGGGATCCTTTCCAACCGTAAACCTCAAATTAACTCCACGGGCAACCATAACAGGACATCAACACACACTTAACAGGAATTAAAGAATATTTTTATTAGGGTTGCCAATAATATTATATGTACTTTAAAAAGATAAAATACAATTTTTAACGTGAAAACGTTTTTAAAAAGTCTCCCTTATTCAGGTCGCGCCAGAGTTAGCGATGAAACGCTTCGCCGATTTTTGAAGTGAATACTTCTTTAGGCGCTCTGTGGACTTTATTTTTTGACTAGTGAATGTAACTGAGCTGTCACATTCGGGTATGTAACACGTCACGTTCAGCTCGAGTCAAAAGTCAGCAAGGTGGGAAGCGAGACGGAACGAAATTAAGTTTTCACTTCTATCGTGTGGAGCACATACCGGAACATTTTACCTGAATCGAAACAACCCCGAAAATATATCGATACTGCGCTCTATAGATAAGATATCGTTAATACGATATCTATAGAGAGCATATATAATACTGAACCAAACCAGAACAACACAGGCCCAAAAGATCCCATCCCGCAATATAGTAAATATTTCTGGATAAATACTTTTGCTTTTTTCTATTTAAATATTAAACTGCCAAACTAAAACAAACAGACAGAGTCATCAGTATTTATTCAATTATTAAGGTACAAAAGAAAATATTATTATGACAATACATACAAATAACTAAATGTTAACAACATTTGCAACAAAAAAAAATAACAATGCTTTGTACCAACCCTAATGTTAACCCTGCGATGTGGTCTAAACAACCCGAATGGGATTCGAATGCCCGGTTTAATTTAGTGTCAGCGGGCGGCAAGTGTGTATTCACCTTAATAAATTTCACGCGCAGCGGGGCATCACACCCTTAAGTCTGAGGTGAAGATGGATGCATTTATTTTTATTTGGGTTCTGTATAAAAGGTACAATATTACTTGTAAAAGTTTGAGAATGCATTTATAGTTACTTATTACTAATTCCAGAATAAACGATTGAATCCAGTTAAAGGAACTTTGGCATACATACACAATAAATTCTATATTAGATAATAAACAATTCATACCTCGGACAGACCATGCAACTGGGCCGGGTAATTTTAACAAAGAGATCGATAGACGCATTCGACTGGGCTGGGCAGCTTTGGGAAAGCTTCGGCACATTCTCACCGCAGATACACCCCAATGCTTGAAGACCAAAGTGTTCAATAGTGCGTCCTCCCCGCTATGACCTATGGTGCAGAGACTTGGACGCTAACCGTTAGGCTGGTTCACAGACTAAATGTATGCGACGTTTAGTCTGTGTGTGTGTGTGTAGCGAGCGATGTAGAGAGCTTGGAATTGCTTGGAATTTTTCTAAGGAATCGAATCCTGAACGAAAAAATTCGACGGAGAACCAAAGTGTTTGACATAGCTTAGAGCTAGTTGTCAAGTTGAAGTGGAAGTGGGCTAGCCACTGCCGAGTCGGCGATGGCACATAAAGGAGGAAAGCCGAACACGTATGGGTCAACTAAACGTAGCGCGCCTCCTCTGTAGATGCACCGATACCTCAAAAAAATGGCTGCTAGCGGTTGGATGCGGAAAGCGGAGGATCGCATATGGTGGAAAGGATTGGGAAAGGAGTATATCCAGACGTGGGTAGATAAGAACTGATAATAACGAATAAACTCTATATCTACTCAGCTACGGATCCCTAAAATGAATTCCTTGATTGAAGACCCTAAAATTGCTTGTAAACTCGTGTTTTTTCTTCCGTTGAGTGATTGTTTCAACACTTATAACATTCGATTATGATCGTCTTTAAACGGATAACACAACGAAATTAATCAGAAGAAATTAGTAGGAGTAAGAACCTTTTGGAATTTGACTTCCCGTCTTACCAATGTGAGAGACAGCAATATGGAAAATAAGGCATTTAAAGCCTAAAGAGATGGCTAGTGAAGCTCAACTGCACCGTGCACGACCGATTTTAAATGTTTAACACTATTGTAGACCTAAAAATTGAGTTGTTACCTAACACATCGATTCCAATAATATGAATTGAAAAATTGTCTGAACGCTTGGTAATTCTCCCTTGTTGCTACCAAATCAGAATAGTATACTACCCCGGATGCATCATGTAAGGAATTCAACATCTCGTCGCGCTTCCGCCGCCAAAGATCACATTGCCAAAAACACGCTGTGCTGTTTGATTGAATTCATGATTTGCAGTAGAACATTCGCATAAGGGCGACGGCGTTAATTTAAACGAAAACAGTTTAGCTTTAAAATTGCCATGCCCAGTTAAAACTTTTGCAATGGGGTGATCGACTTCTAACCATTTTATATTTTAATCTTTCTCTTACTAAGTGAAAGAACATTCTTTCTTATTGATAAATCCGATTCTATCGTATAACACTAGAGTGCACGCGCGCTCTACTATGGTAGATCGTACGTACTCATCTGCGTGTCACTCTTTCATTTCTTGACGTTTCCCCCCGCGCCCCTAGATAAGCCTCGACAACAAAATTACGCAACAGGTTAGTAGCGCGCCAAGTGACAGCGCGGGCGCATACGACCATAATTATCCGCCAAAATCACCATTCTACTATAGTAGTACGTGCGAGTATCGGTGTAACAAAAGCTAACGTAAGTAAACTAATTATTTATCTATCTAATTAGCAATTTATAATTATAATATTATATTGTTATTGTAGTTTTGTGGTTGAGGTGTATATAGTACGCTATTAACAATATATTTTGTTGATTATTTAGTAACTTTTGTCGCTCTTTTGCAGTAAAAACTTGCTAAAATATGGATTCAGCTATGGAAAGAAACGTTTTGGGATGGCTTGAAGAAGAGGATGATGATGGTGACGAAGTTCTTTCGTGTGAGTCAGATGATGGAGAACGTGAAGTAGCACCCATACCAATGGAACAGATTGAATCTGATCACTCACATTATTATTCCGAAGATGACATACCTCTTTCTGAACTTCCGTCAAATAATAAGAGCAAATCGGTCCACAAAAAAGTGATGCAAACGTTGTGCTAGATGGATCTGACCTGATCACTAAGCTGTCCTGTGTATTGAATGTGAGGATGATTAAAAAAAAACTCTAAATATTTTATACATTGCTGTTATATAACGTTGCTTACTATCACTTGCTAAAAATGTTGATTTTTAAAGACTGTTCTAAAAATGTTCCTAACGTAGTATTTAAGTATTAAAATTGTTACTTTTCTCTATTATGGTACTTATTATCAAACCAATATATTAAATAATCCTCTTTTTTAATTTGAAAATACTCCTGTTCAAAAGTAAAAGTAAATTTATTTTTCTACTCTGGTAGATCACGCGAGCAAACTTGTAAAAAAAGGGGGCGCGTGCGCTGTAGTGATAACTATAATAAGTATATTACAATAGGTTTTTTTTTCGATTTGTGATTTAAGCTCGTCAAAATAATGTAGGTAAATAAAGGTGAAAGAATTATTTCGATAGCATAAAAACTTCTCGAGACACCATCATGTGAAAGTTACAATTTTGGACTATTCCGAAACCGCTTCATACAAAAGGCCACCACGTTCTGACGTCACACCTTGTTATTTTATATATGTACGTATGCATTAAATCAGGAATTTGTACGTCAGCTACATTAGCTAGTGCCATAACACAAGCTATAGTGTTTTTTACTGGTTTTCTAATGGCGATCTTTATTTTTTTAAATAAATTAATCCTTTTAAAATGGACTTTCCCACCAAATTTTGATCGACCATAAAACAAGTCAGACATAAGTTATGAAAATGTTAATATGGCAAATCTATCTAGTTTTGTGTATTTTACGATACTGATAAATAGTTATTATAATTGTAGAACATTGGCAACTAACCTATTATAATAATTACACATATATAGGACATTCCATTTTGTCTACAAATTCCATTTAAACTATAAACAGATTTTATCTACGACGTCCGAACTGTAACACGAGCTAATCGCAGCGATCGCGATGCACCGATAGTGCATTCCGAATGTGGCACGTTCGCTAATATTGCATAGCAGCGGTTCTCAACCTGACACTATTTATGTGCAATTCAAATTTATTATTATAGAAATTTATTCTTCGACGATATAAAATAGACTATTATATGTATGTATATTAAAATACCAGTTAGAATTAATTCACGGTGATATAACAGTAGACCACTTTTTAGAAAAACAGAGAGAGAGCTGACCAGTTTTAGTTTATTTTTTATTTTTGTATGGGACCAAAAATTTATGACAAGTTACCAAAGTCATTGGAAAAACTTCCCATTAATATATTTAAGTCGAGATTAAAGAAAACATTAATTAACAGAGAAATGTTAATATTCTATCACACAATTTATGAACGACAAAATATAAACAATAAAATTAGAAGAATGATAATGTTTCATAGATTTAATGATGTATATATAACTGACATATTATATTGAATTATTAAGTGACAAAATTTTGGTATCATAAACTGACATAATTTTGTATATTTATCTGACTTATTTCTGTATTATTATTTGACATCATTTTGTATTATTATCTGACATAATTTTGTATTGAATTGAGACTAATTTTGTTTGAAATGACATTTGCTATCTACTCTGATTTTTGTATGCTCGATCAGCCAAACATATAGAACACAATAAACTGTATAACACCTGTATTCGTGCACTACACATGTTTAACAAAAATAGAAATATCTTCTTATCTTATATCTTGTATCTTGGGTACATATATAGGTGGTATAACTACGTTAGTACTATTACTTATACTGTGGTATAACATTAAAGTGGCTAGTTATAAATTACTTTAAACATCATGTCATAAAGTTAGCTATACAGGAGGTTGATTTTTGAATCTACATATTAGTAGAACTATGAAAAAACGAGGGTGTTTTGTATTGCATTGCATTACAGTCCATCGCACCGCAGTGCATTTACATAACATATACTTGTATATTTTTTTTAACATCACACTGTTCACGCCGGACGAATCCACGTGTAGAAGCTAGTCTTCCAACATAATAACTTGTTATAAAGTTAACAAACCCAAAATTATAAAATGGAAGGTGGGAATTAAGAGCAATTAATTAAAGTTCTTTAACAAAGTAATACCTACTATTTAAGAGATTTCGTCCAAGTTGGCGAAGTTCGACGATCGGTTAATTATTTGGTCTGCAAACCAATTTGACACTTCAACTTGAGATAGTTAAGTTGGTTGACGTCTTTTTATTATGGTAATTTTTGTTCACATCATCATCATCAGCCTGTATCTATCCACTGCTGGATATAAGCCTTACCCAATGCTTTCCACCATTTGCGATCCTCCGCTTCTCACATTCAGCAGCTTTTAGTATTATATATTTTGACGAGCTTGATGGCGTAGTGGTCAATGACGCGGCTTCAACACCAACGCTCGTTGGTTCGATTCCCACATAGGACAAACATTTGTGTGCATAAACATGTCTGTTTGTCTTAGTCTGGGTGTTTTCTATGTATCATAAGTATGTATTTACAAAAAAAAAATGTATTTACGTATGTTTATCAGTTGTCTAGTACCCACAATACAAGCTTCGCTTACTTTGGGGCTAGATGGCGCTGTGTAATTTGTCTGACAATTTTTATTTATTATTATTATTTATGAGACCATCGGTCCATGTAAAGGGAGGATGCCTCATACGCGATCTCCACTCCAGGACTTTCTTCCCCCATCTGCCAGCGCTGACTAGGCCGATGGAATAAGGATGGCCAGCCCGCCTTTACAGCTTACAGGTTTTAAGAGCTATGTAGACAATTCTAGTTCTCTACTGAATTTCCTAGTCGTTAGTTGCATTTTACTTTGTATGACTTTTAGTTCGTAAAGATTTATATTGTTTTATACTTCGGGTGGTAGCATACGGCCCGCCTGATCTGAAGCGATGACCGTATCCTATAGATGCTAGTGACAATATTTAAAAGAGATAGGGTATAGCGTATTTGTAAGTTGCTCGACTGTGGTAGTACCTCCACCTCACAGAATTCCGCAGCCAAATAACAATTCCCTTGTTCACTCGCAGGAACACAAAAACAAGTTATTGTGTTCCTACGAGAGCGTGAGGTCACCAGAAAGGGCGGAGTTATTGCATTCGCAGCAGTGGTGGCGTCGCGCGAGCAATATTACATGTTGCGAGCGTTAATATGGCTACGGTAACCGCTTCACATCAGTTGAACCGTATGCTTGTCTGCCACTCGACATGGTATAGAAAAATATATATCGCTCGTTGCTACTCTAGCTGCCTGCGTAGCAACTTCTACCTTTCCAGTGACACAACAAACTATAGGTGTCTAAGAAATTAGTACCTTCACACTGTCAATTTAAAAGAGGAGGGAGGTACTTCCCTAGTCAATCTCGACATGCTCTATCTTTCCTTTGCCAGTCCCTGGGGTCCGGTGCTTTAAATACAAACAATCTTACGATCCACCTTATGGTTAGCAGTCATCGCAGCTTACGGATGCTCGCGACACGACAGGCATCATTCCCGCATCCTGTAAAAAACTATTTATGCCTTTCTTAAAGAACCCCATACTGTAAACACCTGGGAAAACCTTGGCATGGAGTTCATTTCACATCCTAAAAGCTCGACGGTATGTTCCCACTTTGGGTCCAATGAGCAAGGAATTTCATTACAAAAAAAATCTAAACTGTCATTCACATTACACTAGGCTGGATTCTAGCCCACGGGGCCGAAATCGACGTTGAGTGGAGCGAGTAGATTCGCTGAGTGTATGTTTTCCATTGATTTCAATGGAAAATGAATTTGATGATAATTCCTCAATGACATGATCGATCTTAATTTTTGAAGTGAAAACTTCTTTAGCGGCGTTGTGCACTTTTTGGGATGGGTAAAAAATATTACATTCGCGCCAGGACACGTGACCTGATCAAAAATTCGTAAGACGGAGGGAGAGTAGACCGCCGGCGCGGCGTAGGAGAGGAATTAATATCCCCTCTCTTTCTACCGCGCGGCGAAAGTGTATGCCTGCTCCTGCTGTTTGTTTTTAATGTAAAATAAATTGTCATGTTTGTGTACGATAGCGCAATAAATGAAAATTATATTTTACCACATAAATGATTACTTTTATACTAATAAATAAAGCAATTCGTGCGAAAGTATCCCTAACCATTCCAAAATATTCAAAAATCATCATCATCATCATCAGGTCATTTTAGTCTCCACTACAGAAGCACGACCCTCTCTCGTCCGTACCTGACAGAAGGAGGATTTGGCACACTCCCCACGCTGGCCAGACGGGTTGGGGAGGCATGTTCGATGTTTTATAATATATTTCCCTTAGTCGCCTTGTACGACATCCACGGGAAGAGACGGAGTGATTCTATTCTAGTCTGCCGGAAACCACACGGCACAACGTTAATATTAAAGTTTTTACTTCTGCCGGCACTCCCGGAGTGCAACCCGTTTTTTTTTCTACACAAACCTCAAGCAAGTCGAGGTCTTTAATTGTGACAAGTTTCATCAAAATCGGTTCAGTGGTGTTGGATTCTATTCATTTCCATGAATTACTTTTCGGCGTAGGTATATAAGCTCTCACTCCACTCAATAAGCTTTTTTATAAGCTCATTTTTATGAAAGAAATCAATTTGATTAAAGGTAATGAAAATGAAAGATTAGAAAAATATCTAAAAATATACCCATTTATAAATCTTTTTACCACAGTTTAATTAAGTGTATCCTCTTTGAAAATTAATTAAAATAAGCTGTTTAAAGGAAAACTTGCAAGTAATTAGCGCTTCTGAGAAGTTCTGGTACAGGGTATGACGTAATTACTTGCAGTGGTGGAAATATATATGTTACAGGCAATGTAAAAAATTGCTCATTATTTCTGTCAAATGACTGACAGTTCTGCAATAAGACATAAAGTTACATTAGAAAAGTTAATATGATCTATCAGTTTTCTAATTTTCCGCGCAACTTTCTTATTTTTTTCCTTCATAAGAACCTTCTCCTGGCAATAACAAAAAAAAGACAAAGAAAAAAGAAACATTGAAATGGGTCCAGCCGTTCACCCGTGATGCCGTGACCAAAAAAAATAGGGATTTATTTATATATATTATATATATATTTATATTACAGTCAATGTAACAAATTGGTCATTATTGATATTGCTAAAGGCCGGCCAATGCATAAATTGTCAATTATTAATAATTAACCTTACTTGGCAGCACATCAATCATCATCTAGGGTGACGGAGCTCCGCGAAGCAGATATCTATTTCCGATGACAGGACACAAGAAAACCCTAACCTAACCAAAAATCTTAAATCGAATAATTTATATGAATAATAGAAGTTTAGTTCTGTCAAAATTCATCATCATCATCAGGTCATCCACAGCTGATAAATCCCTTCCACCATACGTGATCCTCGACTTTCCGCATCCAGCCACTTTATCCATTCAGTTCATCTAGAGATTTTTTTTTTTAACAGAAAATGCTAATTTCTTAAAAACCTGTTATCAAGTATAGAAGAGAGTATTTTTGAGATGAACAGGTCTTTAGAGCCAAAGGCAACTTCACCTGCTTCAATGTGCATTCTGCCGATAAGCGAAAGAAGCTCTAGCAAAAGAGAGGTAAATATACTCTATGTTTGATAAACAGGTTCTAACTGATAATAGGAAAATAATCGAATAAGGTTTTTGCAATCAAAAAAAAACAACTCTAAATTCTGCATATAACCAAAAATCAATCTTACGCCATCAACAAATAAGAACTAATATTAAAAAGTAGAAACTAATATAAGGTAGAGGAGGTAAGTAAAGAGGTTTCGAGCGAGCACTCCAACTTCTTGAGATCTAAATACACGTCTACCCGCCATTGAACAAGTTGGGAACCGATCTTTTGTGCCCATTCTAGTTATTGTTAGAAGTTCGCCGGCTCCTGGACTATTGAATTATTGGACGTCGAGTTTTATGATTATTTTCTTTATTTAGTTGGCAATTTGACGGTAATTTTGATGTTTGAGTATGACACAGTTTAAGTGTACGGATACTCCCTATATAGTAGAAGTAGCCGAGGACCAATCACAGTAGTCGATTTGACGTAGCACGTCAGGCGTAAGCTTTTGTGTATTACCACAATTAATTTGCATACATATAACCTAGTATGTAGTAGTAAAAATTGTGGTGTTTAGAATACAGACATTGGTTTTGTAGGAAAAGAGCAACTACGGGCTTTCTACCTCTATTAAGAGTTCTGTGAAAAAGTCGTACGGTTGCAAAAAATCAAGTTTACTGTAACTGTAACTATTTCTTTCTGAATAATAACTATATCGGTTTTATAAAAGATCCTTCTAAAAGGGAAAGTAGCCATACTACGTGACCCATTCAGGGGAGGGGGAGTTTTCAAAAATATCACGCTTCGTCACAGGTTTACAGGTACGAGTGCGGGCGGAGTGGGGGGGGGGGGATTATATTATTATCACGTAGCCAACATTCTATAAGGGGATCTCCCTTCGATCGCTTTCGATCTTTTACGAGCTACATTCAAATGTAGCGATTATTAAGTGACACAGGGATTCCTTATTATATAATATATAATAAGAAATAATGAGGCATATGCCGTACTATAACCACACTACTACAATACGCAGGCGTTCAGGTGGATTGATGCTGGAATTGTAGGTATTCGTTGAAGGTGATTGAGTTACAATATGTTTTTACATACGTTTTTTCTACTTAATAAAACACAAATACGAGCCGATTTTTTTTTTAACTTTCTCTTTACAGTATATAATTTAAAACTATTTTTATAAATTAGGGGGGGGGGGGGGGGTCTTACACTAAAGGCGAT
This sequence comes from Hypsopygia costalis, assembly GCA_937001555.2. NCBI lineage: Eukaryota > Metazoa > Arthropoda > Insecta > Lepidoptera > Pyralidae > Hypsopygia > Hypsopygia costalis. The sequence goes on along the minus strand of OW443349.2, from coordinate 17,822,587 downwards.
CATCAAGGATGGGGAGGAGAAGAAGAATTGACAAAATATAAAATAATAAAATACTAATGTTTGTACAAGCTACTGGGATCAATCACCTCAAGTAAAATACAAAAAAGTTTAACAACCAGTTGCAATTGCTCTGCCGCGTAATCATAACATTATATCGTCAATGTATGCGCCGCAGTGGACAGTGTTAGTCTAACGTTCCATTGAACGTGACGGAGTATGGCTTTGTCGCGTGTGTGCGTGCTGCTTGGACTTCTAGCCTTAGGAGTGTATCAGACTTCTGGAAAAGGTAGGCCTTAGATAATAGAATAGTCATCAGCCTGTATCTACCCACTGCTGGATATAAGTCAAATTACAAAAACTTTCTACTCCTACTAATTTCTTCTGATTAAATTCGTTGTGAGTTCCAAAGCAGTCGTAGTTTTACCCCCGGCAATGCAGTGGACTTGTTCATAACACAGGAGACAAAGGTAGGAATGTGTGGTGGGTCCCCCGTAAACAAAGCGTGAAGAAGCACCTCGGTGGAGGCCAGCATAGCAGAGTCAACCGACAAACCACTGTAGTCAGTTGCCGCTGCAATTTGCGCTCTCTTTTCAATTACCATCAGGCGAAGGAGCCACTATGCTGAGTTAATATAAAAAAAGATAACCACTATCATCATCATCATCATAAGCCTGTATCTACCCACTACTGGATATAAGCCATCCCCAATACTTTCCACTAAATACGATCCTCCGCCTTCCGCATCCAGACGCTTCCAGACGCTTTCTTAAGGTCATCGGACCATCTAGAAGGAGAGCACCCAATGCTTCGTCAACCTGCACGCGGCTTCCACTCTAATAGCTTCGTATCCTATCTGCCATCACTTACTCGGCAGATGCGACTAGACAGTTAGACACACATTATAGATACCTATTTAAAATCCGTGGTGTACGGCAGTCGAGCTTCTTTAACTGGCCATCTCTCTTTACGCTTACTCTTTAGGCTTTTAATGCCTTATTTGCGATATTGCTGTCTCTCACATTGCCAAGACGGTAAGTCCAATTCCAAAACCTACTAATTTGTTCTGATTAAATTGGTTGTAACTTTTTTTCTACTACATCTGCTTTAGAAAGCAGACGTAGTTTTACCCCCGGGACTGCAGTGGACGTCATTGTTCATTGCCTTTTGTGGCGATCGCCGCTGTTAATCCTGGCTACACAGGAGACACAGTGGTGGAAAAATGTATGGTGGGCCTCGTACCTTTAAAAAAAAAAAGATAAACGGTATATCTGATTTAAGCATTTTAAAAAGCTAGGGCATAGCGTATTGTTTAAACTGCCCGACTGAGAATGTACCTCCAGCTCACAGAATACCGCAGCCAAATAACAATTCCCTTGAGGGTTGAGATTGAGAGAGTGAGGTCACCAGAAAGAAAGGAAGGAGTATAGACTGGGAACGGATCGGTGACTTGGTGTTGTTGATCTCCATGGGCGGTGGTGATTACTTTCCATCAGGTGACCCACAAGCTCGTTTGCCCCTCCCATATAAAAAACAGTCTTGGACTACTTAAATCAGACTAGCCGTATCCTTGTTTTACATATACCTACTCTTATGTATATGTTACTGTCAATGTAATAATACATATAAGAGTATTTATACTCTGCTGCTGTCGGCTAGCCAAAGTAATAAATTGTTAATCATTAATAATTAAGCTTACTTTGCACCACATCTTTCATCATCTAGGTTGACGGAGCTCCGCTACGCGGAGCTCCTATTTCCGATGGCAGGACACAAGAAAACCCTAACCTAACCTAACCTAACCAAAAATCAACTCAAATCTAACCAAAAATCAACTCAAATCTAACGAAAAATCAACTCAAATCTAACTAAAAATCAACTCAAATCTAACCAAAAATCAACTCAAATCTAACCAAAACGTGATTTATCACATTGACCACATAACTATACATACTCACGGGGTCGAAATCGCGAATAACAACTTGTCCGGACTAAACACGACGGACATGCAATAGTAAACATTTTGGATTAATTTACACAATAGTTCGAAATGCGATGCGTCTCAAATTGCATTTTATAAGTTTGTCAAAGTGAATAGTATTTTAACACAAAAGCTTTAACGTTGAAATTACTTTAAAAACAAAATAAAAAAATCGTGGGAATTATTTACATGGTGAATTCATAATATTTTTTTATACAACGACGGGTGCCAAACAAGCATACGGCAAGCCTGATTGTACTCCAGTTACAGTAGCCTTAAAGACGGTGCAATATAAGGACTATGCTTGCTTGCATCCCCGCTGCTAACGCAATTATTTCAAAAAGCAATGTGAGTTTCATGTTCGCGTAACTATAGAATAAATGCAAAAAGAATCGAATATTTACAACAAGAGTGACGTAACTCAAAAATGTCAAATTATGAGATATGTGTTTTTTTTTTCAACAAAATCATCGCATCTCTGAAAGATAAACCGCATTATTATAAAATGTTAAACGAACCGCAAAATAAAATGTATGTCACCAAATTACCATTTGTGTCGTGTTCGTGTTTGTCAACAATGTCATTGTTCACATGTTATTTGTCAGTGTGAATGAGCCATGAGGATTTTGAATTACGTCATTCTTTGTGAAATAAACGATATTTTTTTTCTTTTAATCGGAACGAATGTCTCCCGCATGTAAAGGAATATAAATCCACAAATACTAGAACACATTCTCATATTTATGAATTAATTATTCGTTTATAAATTTAACATGATTTAGTGATTCTAAGAGAGATTTTCAAATATTATAATAAAAATTTGTGATATTTCGAATTTGAAAAAATTTATTAATATATTGGAAGTCCATGATGTTATACAAGCGAATAAAGTTCATCTATAATAAATATAAAAACAATAGTTCACACACGGTAGCGTAAGGTATAAGCCGCTTGTTGATTTATCAGTTGTAGAAAATGGTTTCTTTTTTGATCGATAGATGCGCCATCTATTTCCATGTTCAATTATTAAGACATCCTGCATCGCGCTACATCAAATCAAAAAGTAGATAATTGTAACGGATTTTACCACATTTTTACCTCCCGTTTTTTAGATATTATGTAATGACTTTTCATACAACATTGCTGCAAGTGAGTAATGTAATGAGATGTAATGAGATTAGAGATGGGCAAAATGCCGGGCATTTACGATAAATGCCAAAAAAGTACTTATAAATTCTATTTATGCCCAAAACTAGGCAGTTATTGGGCATTTATGGGCATTTGCCCATAAAAGCCCATCTCTAAATGAGATGCTGCGTTATAGCACCCGGGTCTATCTAGTTATCTACTGGACAGGGCAAGCCGATACATCTGATGACGTATGCTTGTTTGCCTCCTTAGTTGAAATCAGTTATTTAGCTTCATTAATAATAACTTTGTTGATGATTCAGACTGGGCACATTATACCTATTAGATTTAAAACAGCTGACGGTAGCGATAGACAAACTGACGTAACGTCCTATTGTTGTTATTGGATAATGATACTGTTTAAGAAACAAATGAGCTGTGCATTGCACGGAACAGACATTTAATAACAAGAAGTGAATTCATAGAACAAGAATTTATTTGTCAAGAAATATTTTTATATCAAACCACCAGAAAGAAAGGAAGGAGTATAGACTGGCAGCGAATCGTCGACCCTTTTGTGTTGCTGATCTCCATGGGCGGTGGCTTTCCATCAGATGACCCATAAGCTCGTATGCCCCCTCATATAAAAAAGCTGTATGTAAAGAAGACCGGTAGCTTTAATATGGGATCCCACTACGTCGCAGGCGCTTATCCACTTCCCGAAAGTGAAATCTCTCTCGGAGATACAGTGGAATAGAGAGATTAAATAGAATATTAAGCCGTCTCACATAAAAAAAGAAAACAAAAAAAGTAGTTTGGCAGTATACGGCCAATCTGGTATGAAGCGGTTTTTATAGCTTGCACAACTCTCCTCCACGGGAATTCCTTCGCGCGTATTATTTATTACCAGAGCTTTGTCAAAGCCTTGTTTTTTTATATGAAAGGGGCTTAAACGAGCATGTGGGTCACCTGATGGAAAGCAATCACCACTGCTCATGGAGATCAGCAACACCAAGGGGTCGCCGATTCGTTGCCAGCCTATACTCCTTCCTTCCTTCTTTTCTTTTTGGTGACCTCTCTCACTCGCAGGAACACGTCAATCCTCAGGGGAATTGTTATTTGGCTGCGGTATTCTGTGAGGTGGAGGTACTTCCTCAATAGGGCAGCTTAAAAAATACGCAATGCCCTCTTCTCGCCAGGGCCTCGTTTGTCAGTCAGCAGGGCACATCACGTGCAGGTGAGATTGGCTTTGGTTCAAAGATGTTGATGATCTACTTACACCCTAAATGATGTATTTACACCTCATAATATGATGGTGATGGTCGGGATGCATTAGGTAAAGTATCTCTACATGTTAGGCTCAGTAGTGAGTATATTCGTAGAAAAACTAGATCGACTCGACCGACGATCAGCAGGCTGAAGTGGCAGTGGGCAGGCCACATAGCACGCAGAACTTAAGATGACCAATCGGGAAGGTCCTGGATAGCGATCGCGGACCAAATAACGCGGCTTAGTATGGCCCCGAGATGGACTGACGATTCGATAAAGATTGCAGGGAGCCGATGGATGCAAACAACATAGAACCAATCATTGTGAATGTCTGTGAGGGAGGTTTATGTTCAATAGTCCATTGGCTGATGATTGAAATGAGAATGTTGATGATTATACGTAGAAGTCGATGTAGATTTAGCTGTAAAGATGATTTTGATGATGTATTTTCTCTGAGATTGATCACAGATTTTAATCACTGTTTTACGAGAACAGGATTTATCGTGAGTGTTTTTGTGAACATGATTTTTTTCATACCACTCAATTGGAAAATTCTCATTTCTCTTTCTAAAGTTAAATTAAAAGATCAGATAAAAGAAATAGAAAATGAGGAAAAAACAGATCGACCGGTGTGTATACAGTCACTAAAAAGACCGCATTTGAAACTATAATTAGATGCTAAGCAATAGGCTCACATATTTCCACAGTATTTCCTGTGCAGTTAGGATTATTAACAGAAACTATAGAAATAACAATGAATAGTGATGTCTATTACAGACCTAGGGGTAAAACTATGGCTGATTATAACGAATTTAATCAGTTAAAATTGGCAAGTGAAGTAAGTTTTGGAATTTGATGAACTGATTTCTAAAACAGTTTTTTTTTTACATTACAGGGTTTTATTGTCGAGATCCTGATACTGGCAAATTACACGATGTCAATAGTACCTGGCCGTCAACCACATTTTGTGGCAATTATACATGCAAACTAAGGAAAAAAGGACCTGCTGAAACACAGTATATACCTTTTCGACAATTTAAAGTAGCAAACGTAAACATATCTGATATTATTACAAAAAAGTCCAGAACCGTTTCGGAACTCATTTATGAAAAGCCAGAAAAACAAGAGAATGAGGACATAGAATCGAAAACCGAAAAGCACAAGCCAATTGACGAAGATTACCTAGAGAAGAATGAAATATTGCCAGTGAAAATAAATAATGCAGATGAAGACAGATACTTGAATGAAACTGAAATAAAAACTATTGCTCATTTACTACAAAGCATGAAGAAAAGTGACTTAGCAGCTATTGTTGATATTTATAACTTAGCTAAAGACATTCATAAAGAAACGGGTAACGTTCCTCCTAAAAATATAATTGACAAAACAGTAAATGCGATTAAGGAAGAAAATGAAAATATGGATAAAGTGAAAAATAATAAACAAAATTCTTATTGGTATGATCCCATACATGATCAAAATAAAAATAAAAAGAATTCTGTAGATATGGTTTATCAAGGATCTAATATTGCACCAGCAACATTTCAAATTCCCGATGCTGATTCTGATATATCTTATTTTAAAGGAACATTGACTAAGAGAGACTTTAGAAAACTGCCTTATTATTATCCAATATCAAATTTTCAGCGGGAATCATCATACTCTTATCCATATTCTGCTCCTCAGAATTCAATTCATTCTGCACCACAAAATCTGCCATATTCCATCCCCCAAACTCCATCACATTCTGTGCCTGAACATCAACCATGTCAAGTGAAGTCCTGCAGTTTGCATTATCCAAATTCCCCTGGAGTCGCTCAAGGAGCTAATAGAGTCCTTATGAAACCCTTTATAGTTGAAACAGCTAAGAAACCACAGCCTATTCTGCTGCCATATCCTTATTCTTATATTCAGCATTATAATTCAACGGGCTCTGGATACTATTACGACAGGAATCTGTGGGCACTGATTGATATGTACCATAAATATAATAGCTATTATAAACCTTATTACACAGCAAATAAAGCTCTTCATTCAAATTCTGCACCCAAAGAAGAAAGTTTGGAGGAAAAATTTGACAAAACTGAAAATTTAATAAAGTCACTAATAACTAAAACGCAAGAACACATAAAAAAGGCAGCCAGCTGGCACAGTCCTCCCATTTCAAAAGATATTTTGGAAGATATAAGAGCGCATATAGAGGACAAAACTACAATACTAAAACCCTTTCCTTTAAGGAAAAAAGTGAAAGTAGAAAAAATTGGTAAAGTTATTAACTTAGACGAACTCAATAAAAGAAGTAAAAGAAATGCAATGAGTGAAGAAGAATTAAATGAGAAAGAAAGTGAAATTGATGATAATTTTGAAGCTTACGTGGAAAGAACAACGTGAGTAGAAGCTTCTTTTTTAAAATTAGTTAAGATTCTTAAAAACTATTATCTAGCTTTTAAAAACCTGTTGTCGATAACCTAAACATACAAAAAAGCTGAGAATTTATTAATGCCAAGCTTATATATCTATCATCATCATCTATACCCACTGCTGGATATAGGCCTTCCCTAATGCCTTCCACCATATGTAATCCTCCGCTTTCCGCAACCAGTCGCATCGTGTGGCAGACAAGCATACGGTACGCCTGATGTGAAGCGGTTACCTTAGCCATATCAACTCTCGCAACATGAAATATTGGTCGCGCGTCACCACCCTCGCTGCCAGCGCAGCGACTCCTTCCGTTCTGTCTGTTGACATCACTCACTCGCAGGAATTGTTGTATTCCTCAAGGGAATTGTTATTTGGCTGCGGTATTCTGTAATATGGAGGTACTTCCCCAGTTGGGCAGCTTATAAATACGCTGTATCTACTCTTATTCTTTTTCGCAAGAGCCTCTTTGCTAGCCGGCTGGGTGCACCACGTGCAGGTGAGGTTGGCTTTGGCTCTAAATATCGTGGTGAGGCACTTACGCTTCTGTTCAGAAACTTTGTATTCTAAACTATCTACTTATCATTAAATTAATAAGAAACAATACACTGAAGGAAGCTAAAATTTCTTCTGCTTTCGATGTAATCCAAAAAGTATAAAAAAAGTTACATTCTTTTTGAATTTTATCTAAAAAAAATGGAAGTTCACACAATCATCGTCACATCACACAGTACAATATTTTAAAACACTCAAAACAACCCTAAAAAAGTGACAAATTGTCCCTCACAAAAACAATGGAATGTAACTTTTTTCTTTTTTCGAAGATGTTCAACCCTTGCATACACACGTCCTTTATCATGTTTTTGTACGGTTCTATAAAAAAAAATCTTAATCACTGTCGTAAACTTTTATGTTTAAATGAATCCTTTGTCGGTTTATTGTAAATTTCACTATGAGATTGATTCCATTAATGAGTTGTATGTATTACTTAAACTAAATTAGATTCCTGAAATATTCTTAGATAGTAGAATAGCATAAATGCCGGACATTAATGGTAAATATCCAATAAGTACATTTCAATTCTCTATTAATGCCCAAAAACAGCATTTATTGAGCTTATTGGGATTTATGAGCATTTTGCTCATCTCTATACCCACCTGAGGGGCAATTCTCGTAACAAAAATGTAGTCAAAATTAAGTTCCGATCCAGTCTTGTTATCAAAAATGTCAAATTTGGTATTCTCGTAACACAATATGAAACTTCAAAGTTTATACCAAAATGTGATGAATGAAAAATGGCATTCTGCTAGCAATAAGAATTGATATTAATTAATTATTGAAATCAAGTAATTAATTTTTCGTCATTTCACAATTCAATCTCGATTCTCAACCTTCAATCTAAGATCGTAAAAAAATTACGAGGATTGGTATTCTATGTCTGCACTTTGCTAGTTAATTTGCATTCTAAAAATTTTCAGTATGCAAAATTGCATCTTACTTGCATTCATTAAAAAAATATTCAATCGCACCGAGCACATAATGACTCAAGCGATGTACAATAGACATGATGTGACCAATGTTCTAAACTTATAAAAACTCTGTATCAATAACGTAAAATACATAAAACTCCAACGTATTTTACGGTCGATCAAAGTTTGGTGGGAAAGACCATTATATAAGAATGAAATTTAAAAAAATAAATATTACCACTGTAGAAACAATAAAAAATATTATAACTTTTGTTACGGCACTAGCTATATAGACGCAATATTTAACGTAGCTGTCGTACAAATTTGTGATTTAATGCATATAAAATAGCGTGGTGTGACGTCATAACATGGTAGCCTTTTGTCTTCAAGTTATGATATCTCGATAAGTTTTTATGCTATCGAAGTAATTCTTTCACCTATGGTTATATTATTGTGACTTCTTTAAATAACAAATCGAAAAAAATAAAATGGTTCACAAGCCTATTCAAGCTATATCCTGTCTTTTTTATTCACTTAATAAAACTTATTATAGGCAATGACGCTCAAAATAAGAAATAAAAACAGAAAAATAATAAACATATTCTGCAATTTTATAAATGATGTTGTTTTTTGTAATATATTTTCCAATATTAACCCAAGTTACGCCAATATAAGGGTCTCAGCGTCGATGGGGGAAGAATGGCCCATCAAATTTACATTTATTTTTTAGTGTTACCGATAGACAAAATATATGGAATACAAAAATTGTGTAAGCCAACTTCATTCTTATGAACTTTAGCAATAAAGATGAAAGTTCAATGTGTCGTAAAATATAATTTTCATTTAATTTTCTAATACTTTAGTTTCTGTATAATTATTTGAAATAAACAATAAAGGTTAATTAAAATAAAATAGATATCCACAATGAAATACTTAACCACTGGCGTGCCGCGACCTGTCAATTCTGGCGAAAAGAGAGGTAGAGAGCGTAATTGTAAGCTACCCGACTGGGGAATGTACCTCCATCTCACAGAATACCGCAGCCAAATAACGGTTCCCTTGAGGGCTGTTGTGTTCCTGAGAGTAAGTGAGGTCTCCAGAAAGGAAGGAGATGCTGCGATGGCAGCGGGGGTGGCGGTGCGCGAGCGATATTTTATGTTGCGAACGTTAATATGGCTATGGTAACCGCTTCACATCAGGCGGGCCGTATGCTTGTCTGCCACCCGACGTAGTATACAAAAAAAATCTGTACTAAGCATCATATGTAGTAAGGCTCTTGCATGAAGTTCAGCATCACCGAGGGGTCGCCGATCCGTTGCCAGCCTATACTGCTTCCTTTCTTTCTAGTGACCTCACTCCCTCACAGGAACACAACAACCCTTAAGAGAATTGTTATTTGGCTGCGGTATTCTGTGAAGTGGGGGTACATTCCCCAATTGGGTAGCTTACAATTACGCTCCCTACCTCTCTTTTCGCCAGAGCTTCGTTTGTCAGTCAGCAGGGTGCACCGCAAGCAGGTGAAGTTGACTTAGGTTCAAAGATGTTGTTGAACCACTTACACCCCAAAACCCTCCCTTCACTTACCCACTATTCAGGACATGTGGCTTTAAAATACATTAAACTTGTAAGAAACAACAAGCAACATTGATTTTCAGAAAAAAGAACACATCTTAAATCACTTTGCAGACCGAGACTTAAAATAGTCAAGTCTTTCAGAAAATTTTAAATTGTTGTTTTTTCTTTTGTAGATGCGAGACAGATAATATTCCCGGTTTTTTCCGGATGGGCAATCTCACTGAACTCTACCCAGCTTGTTGCCCACAGAGGATAAATGATACAGCAACGTAGATAAAGCGCAAATTTTGTATAGTCATTAGAATATTTAGTATAATTTGTACAGTACGAAAGAGAAGCTATAGTCTATAGTATATATGTCGCAGCCAATTGGTAGAACCGCCACATTACAAAACGGCTAACTTTAAGCAGATTGCATTTAAATAATCTTTTGGTTAGATTTTTGTTATTATAACCGTAATTAGAAATAGCCAAGCTATTTGATTCTATTATTATAGTATTCTTGGTGATACACCATCAGGTAACAATTAGGTCGTGTAATCATTATGATAGAAAGGCGGGTTGAAAAAATGGCTCCGCCATTTTTTAAAACAGCTAGACGTTATGTACTGCGGCGGATTTTACGAATTGGCTGCGACATATATATCTCGATAATAAATGTATTAAATTTAGACATCTAGATTATGGATCTTTTAGAAATATGTATATAAAATTTTGTAAATATTCAAAGTAGCTCGAAAGTGGTCATAACCTAGAATAGGTGATATAGCAACTGGTAAGGTTGACGGCAGACGACCATGAGGCTGCAGTCGAGATGGTCTGACCAGGGGCCTACCGCCAAAGCTGAAGCCAATTACCATCGAATGATTCGAAAAATATATCTTACTTTACGATTTATATAGTTATGTACGAGTATATAGTTATTGACAGACAGACCACCAGATAAGCTTAACACAGGTACCATAAATCTAAGTTGAAGTTTGATATTTTCGAGCCCGGTGGTCGAATGGTTAGCAATGGCCCCTTTGACTCCTAGGTCGCGGGTTCGATTCCCGCACAAGACAAACATTTGTGTCCATGAACATGTCTGTTTGTCTTGGTCTGGGTGTTTTCTATGTATTATAAGTATGTATTTACAAAAAAAAATGTATATATGTACATTTATCAGTTGTCTAGTACCCATAACACAAGCTATGCGCTTAATTTGGGACTAGATGGCACTGTGTAAATTGTCCAGAAATATTTATTATTATTATCATTTATTTATTTAGTTTTCTTTTTTATAAAAAAATGTATTTACAACATAAATATAAAAACATAACATTATAAATACAAATGAATATAAAAAGAGTTACCGCCTGTTAATTTAGACTGATATTTGAAGTAAATATGTGATTTAGAGCAAGATTTAGGAAAATGAAATAAAAGTCAACGTATTATGTACAGTCGAAGAACGGGGAGTGAACAACTTCCATAATGCACAGATTACATATCAGATGGCGCCACTTGATTCCGTTTGCGTTTAGAAACTTCAATACCGCCATTATTATTATTATTATATCTCTCTTAATTCACGGGTCAAGCCCGGTCATTTAAAAGGCGTGCGCGGGGATATGGATCCAACGCGTAGAGGCCCCTTTGAGAAGTTTGATGTAATGTTGTACGCCCGCCGTGACTCGCTCCATTGTTATTTATTATTTTTATTTGCAATAAAAACATCCGATCGTAATCAGCCACGGCTTCGGCGGTAGAGCTCCAAATTCGCACGTCTCTGAACTCGAATCTCGACAATGCCCTCGACCGCAATAGTTGGAGACAAATTGTTAGAGAGATGGTGATTCTGCGGGGGAATCACCACCCTCAGCAATGAGGTGCACCTCATGAATGTGTTGTTAAGCATAACTGCTTTGTAAATTAATTAAATTAAACGAGCCACTCAAGTGTTTTTCTTAAATACGGACTAGGTTCGATCTCAAAAGGAGTTTCATCAAGGCGATGTTATCAGACGCAGCCGCCCTATCTCTTTCGTGGCAAATATTCCGAACATGAGTGGCTAGTTTAATTTAAGATGGTGTGTCAAGCGAGTTTTTAATCATTATAAATTATCATTGCTTTGCTAAATGTGTATGATATAAGCAGTCACTTCTGCCTATGTTTAAAAAAAAACGTCTATCTATTTGGATTTTATTAATCTATATATACTTATATATGTCCCGGAAAATTTTCTTATTTTGCCATATAAATTATTCCTAGGATTATTTTAGTAGAAAAAATAGACAACAACCTAATCTCAGACCTAATGAATATACATATAAGATTTCATCAAAATCGGTCAAGCCGTTTCGGAGGTGTATGGTAACTAAAATTGCGACACGAGAATTTTATATATTAGACAATAGCTCATAAAGTCCCCCTCGTGCAACGACTAGCATCTCGCTCATTTTGCGAAAATAATGTCATAACTCAAAATTCAAAAATTTCAAAATTTTATATTGAAACCTCCCCATTCTTCAATTTATCGATATAACTCAACAGCAAAACCGACAGCGCGAATTTACTGCTGTACTCATGCGGATTTTAGGAATAGTGCTGTGCACCGGTTACGAGTTTTAAGTTTATAACCCATTGAGATTTATGAGTTTATGTTTATGTATGTAAAACAATTCGAATATGTACTTCGTTTTGTATTATAAATATTTTAAAAATGAAGAAATACTTTTTTATTTAATTACTAACTGGCCCGGCGAACTTCCTATCGCCTTTAAATATTTTTACGTAATTTTCACTATCCTATCTCTCAAGTTGGATCAAACTACACACGCTGTGCAAAATTTTATTAAAATCGGTCCAGTAGTTTAGGATTCCATCGCGAACAAACAACGTGACACGAAATTTTTATATATTAAGAAGATGTTGACCGTGTGGTTTCCGGCAGACTAGAATAGAATCACTCCGTTTCTTCCCACATCGTTTCTTCCCGACTATATAAAAAGTTTGTAAAAGTTCTACGTGATATTTTGTCTGAAAAACGATACTATTCTGTGAGAGAATTCCTAGACGACGTAATTGAGAAATAATTAACAATATTTAAATAAATTCTAATTAATATGTAACATTTTTGTAATTTAATAGTATATAATTAATAACAAATTATGACAATTGTACGAAATTTAATATTTGATTTGTATAAATTAAATATAAATATTTGCATGCTATCAAAGTAGCAGATTTAAGGATGCTATAAATTATAAATTTAACACCAGTTTGTACCTTTATCTATGCAAATAAACTCATTCATTCATTCATTCATTCCCGTGGATGTCGTACAAGGCGACTAAGGGAAATACATTATAAAACATCGATCAGGCCTCCCCAACACGTCTGGCCAGCGCGGGGGGCCAAATCCTCCGGTCTGTGACGGACGAGAGAGGGTCGTGCTCCTGTAGTGGAGACTAAAATGACCTGATGATGATGATGATGATGAAGATGATGTAGTTGTTTTCACGCAACTTGCCAGAATATGTAAATATTTTTACAAATGGAAAAATTCACCTCTCCCGCCTAGGTGGGTAGTGGGTTCGAATCCCACCTAGGTGGGGAGGTAAATTTTCCATTTTTTTTTTAATTTATAGTAAATTACATCGCCGTGCTTTCTTTGCTTTGCTGATTTTATGTAATACATATAATAAAGATTTCTACTCACTACAGTGTAGTATGGCTGTATGAAATGTGACATTTGCTTTAATATGTGTTATAAATATAATTATATTTTATTTATAAGAAACTACAAATAAGTATAGGTATCACAGCAAATCACAATAATACAATGTTTTTTTTTTTGTATTTATTTTAATTATATTGAATATTTTACTTTAAAATACTTTCTAAGATAATGAAAGATTTAATTTTTGTATACATATTTTGTAAGTAATCATATAATACAAAGATTAATTTGTGAAACGTTTATTTTATTTTACAACCAGCTTACCGCACATACGCTACGTCTGATAGTAAACGTGTATCTTTGAGCGTTATCTATCTATGTATTTGTTTTATAGTGATATATTATTATGTAATATTATGTTAGAGTATATTATTCTGTGATTATGTTATGTAAAAAAAACGAACACCTAGGTTTTTTTTACATTTGTGTGACGGTGTGAAAAATATCTCAAAATGGCAGCGCAACCCCCTCCCCGAACGCGATGTTCCATGGTCCTTACGTAGCGTAATAAATTCTTAACCCTTCATCTACCCAATGGTGTGATTGAATTTTAGATGGACATGATAGATATGTAGCAACACTAAACTGTATCCCCCGATTTTGTTATCATACGTTTTTTTTTAATTGCCTCCATATGGAAGCAATTTCAAAGACTATATTCATGTCAAAACAAGAAACACTAGCTTTTCGAACAAAAAGATTTTATTTTATTTTATTTTCTTTATTTGGGAAAACAAACAGTTGTACTTATATCTAAGTGCTTAATTTAATAATCTATGTAAATACACAACCAACAACATTCTCCACTGATTAATTTCTTAATTTCTTAAATGAGAGCTAAATTTCCACAATAATATACACAGTGACATGAAGTTTAGGAGACCATGAAGATAAAGCTAGGATACAAGTAAAAAAATAAAAAAATAATAAAACACAAGACAAAATATTTACTTAAAACAACATTAGAGACACTGTCCCAATTAAGCCAGCTTTACTTAGATAACTTGTAATTTAAAATTAATCACCAAAAAAACTGTATAATAAATCAGATAGGGTTGGAAGCCCTCACAAGTAGTGAGGACAATAAAAAGTCGACTTTTACATTTGTTGGTGGAGTGTAAAAATGTGGGAGACATTTTTTTTTTGTTTCGTAATTGTTATGATTTTTATTATTTAAATAATATGTGATCCGATTATACGGTTTATTATTCACATAACTAATTACAAAACCCTTTCATATTTTCCCTCGTTTTTGGGGTGTAAGTGGCTCACCACGATCTTAAGAACCAGAGCCAAGCTCACCTGCACGTGGTGCACCCTGCTCACTAGCGTTCGAGGCTCTGGTTTCACCACTTTTTTTTTCGTTCCTTCCTGATAACCTCACTCACTCGCAAGTACCTCACAAACAATCCTCAAGGGAATTGATATTTCGCTGCTTACAAATACCCTGTACTCTACATCTCAGAAGCCAGAGTCAAAGTCACTTGTCTTTTACAATTAGGTATATATTTTTTTATCTACCAGCATTTCGGAATGACCATTGACGAGAAGAAATGCCGAAAGAAACTCTGTCAATGTAGGTCTTTTTAGGGTTCCGAACCTCAAAAGGAAAAACGGAACCCTTATAAGATCACTTTGTTGTCCGTCTGTCTGTCTGTCTGTCTGTCTGTCTGTCTGTCTGTCTGTCTGTCTGTCTGTCTGTCTGTCTGTCAAACATTTCTATGTCGAGAATGCGTGGAGGTATCAAGCTGAAATTTGAACTGTATACACAAGTCTACGGTCCCATGAAGTTAAAAAAAAATCAAACTGCTAAGTTTACGTAGAAAAAAGTTACGGCCGTTTATTCAGCAAAAAACGCATATTTCGACACACTCAAAGGAATCAAAACCTATGGGGTACTTCCCGTTGACCTAGAACTATGAAATTTGGCAAGTAACATCGTTATAGACTACAAGTACAGGAATAAATCTCAAAACTATACATTTGTAAATAGATCTAAAAAAATAGGGGGTCTATATTTTTTATAGAGTGTCGAAATTTCAAATTGAAACTACTAGTTCAAATGGGGTATCATATGAAAGGGCTTGATGTACACATTGCAAAATATATTTTATTTATTTTTTTCGACGCATTATTTCTTATTTATAATGAAAAATATCAAATTTAATAATGATACTACGTACCTACGGAACCCTCGGTGGGCGAGTCCGACTCGCACTTGTCCGGTTTTTTTTTAAATTGCCATACAATATTATCATTATACATAATACAATATTACAATCAACCAGACTCCTTCTGTTAGTCGGTAGGATGCACCACGTGCAGATGAGGTCCAACCTCATCTGCACTTGGTGCATCCTTTGCTTTGGCTGTAAACTCCATGGTGATGCTTGGCTTTGGCTGTAAACTCCATGGTGAGCCACTTACACCCCAAAAATATATGGCTAACTTTTTGCGAGGACTTGATGGCAAACACATGCATAATACCCAAACAACAGTCATCGTCGTGAACCTTTATTCATCCCACTATTGCGATACGGGTCTCCCCTTAATCGAAGGGGTTTAGAGCGTACTCCACCACGCTGCTCAACTGCGGGTTGGCGAAGGTCAAAGATTTCAAGCCGCCTGAAGACCACTGAGTTGGCTTAACGACTGTCATCTAACGCTGACAACAACCGGACTGACTGCTTAACGTGCCCTTAGAAGCATTGAGGAGCTCGAGATAAATAAACCCATCCATAGATAGGCTACAATCAACGTCGCTTAACTTGCGTGTTCGATTAGACAGACACGCGCAAAGATGCCATAGAGCTCCCAAAGTAAAAAACTAATTAACTTATTTTTTACCAATTCTCAGGACGATATTATCGTGAGTCACGACAAAAAAATCTAAAGCACTTAAAAACAGTTATTCAATCGAAATGCCGTAATTAAATCCCATTTTCCCATAAAACAGTCATCGGCCTAATGGAGCAAACCTTAGTACATCATCGTAACAACACATTTTGTTAGAAAAACATTGTGAGAGTTCACTTAAAAAAGCATTTACCCCGCCACGGCTCTGTGACTTATCGTTGTCTGCTGAAAGGGGATGGAAGAATTCAAAAGTGTATAAGAGAGAAAAGGATGGAAATATTGCGTCAGAAATATTTAAATTAAGTCCTCCTTAATGTTGGACATTATTTTTTTATCGGCCCGTCCAAATAAAGATATGTCGCGACTGGAGACTTTTTGAAAGGAAATGGTTTTCTTGGGGAAAAATGTATTAACTGAGTTGCGCTCTTTTGTAAGTAGGGGTTGTAGTTTCATTGTCGCATTGTGATTTATTTTTATAATTCTGTATAATATTGATAGTGCTAAGGACCTTAGTTAATAGTAATGGTTTTGTTTATGCATTTTACTTCGGCATATATCTAAAATCTACATCTATATACATATATTTTATGTATTTATTTTAGTAGTCGCTTGTACAACTACGAATCCTCAAGTACTTTGGACACGTTAGCAGAAATCTTGACGCCATGGAAAGATTGGTAGTGCAGAGACGAGTCGAGGGCAAAAGAGCGCGAGGTCGATCGCCAACCAGATGGACCGACTTAATAAAGTGCAGCCGGCGTTCATCCGTTCGGGAGCTACGATACAACAGAAAGACATACAGACACGTCAAACTTATAACACCCCGTCGTTGCGTCGTGAGTTAAAAAAAACACAGACACGTTAAACTTATAACACCCGGCGTCTAGGATTAAAAAAGATAAATCCAAAATCCATTGTAAAATTACATCATAATTCTGCCTTCAACAAAGTCAGCTACTATTATTAATGAATGCGAGACAAAAAAGCCTTTTTTGTACAACGTGACATTAACAGATTAAAGGCCCAAAATATTTGTTCAAGTTCGAAGATAACGTCTACCTGCAGGATTAGGGTTACTGGGCCTTTTTGACCGCCTTCAAAAAAGGAGGAGCACTCACGTCGAGTGCATGTTTTTATGTCACCGATAGCGGTGTTTGTGATTTTCGAAGTTATTTTTGTGTTCGTACAGGGTGCTACCGTAGTTGTCATGTATGTTACGGGGTAGTACACTTACTTACACGCCAGTTAAGCAATTGTTATTGGGGTGTAAGTGGTTTATCAATGAACCAAAGCCAACTTCACCTGCACGTGGTGCACCCTGCTGACTGACAAACGAAGCCCTGGCGAAAAGAGAGGTATGGAGCGTAATTGTAAGCTACCCGACTGGGGAATGTACCTCCACCTCACAGAATGCCGCAGCCAAATAACAATTCCCTTGAGGGTTGTTGTGTTCCTGCGAGTGAGTGAGGTTACCAGAAAAGAAGGAGATGCTACGTTGGCAGCGGGGGTGGCGGCGCGCAAGTGATATTTTATGTTGCGAGTGTTAATACGGTTACTGTAACCGCTTCACATCAGGCGGGCCGTATGCTTGTCTGCCACCCAACGTCGTATAAAAAAAAAAGTCGGCCGTCGTATACTCCACCACACTGCTCAACTGCGGGTTGGCGGAGGTCCGTGTTTTCAAACTGCCTAAAGACTTGGCTTAACGACTGTCATCTAACGACAGCAGGAACCGACTGCTTAACGTGGCCTCTGAAGTACGGAGGAGTTTGAGGTAAATAAAACCATCCATGGACAGGCTACGGTCGACGTTGCTTGCTGCTCAATATATATCTTCTATATAATCAAGTACTATGGCCGTGTGGTTTCCGGCAGACTAGAATAGAATCACTCCTTTTCTTCCCGTGGATGTCGTACAAGGCGATTAAGGGAAATACATTATCAAATATCGATCAGGCCAACCCGTTTAGCTAGCGTGGGGAGTGTAGGCCAAATCCTCCTTCCGTCTAGGATGGACGAGAGAGGGTCGTGCTCCTGTAGTGGAGACTAACCTACTTGGACTTACATTATTGGAAGGACAATTCATATTATTAGAAACGATATGTTGCAGGGGCGCCGGCTTTTAGAAAACCTCATGGGTGCTCATGCCCATTTGATGACTCGAAAAAATGGCGAAGTGTGAGAAGAGAAATGCACACTGATCGACCGACAAATAAATTAATGTCCTACTTACATACTGCGTACTTAATTACTAATTATGTTTGATAAAAATATAAAATGGGTCGTCGGGTAATGAAAAAACGGCCATCCTTAAAAGTCGATTACTGATATGTTCCTTGATGTCTATTCTCAGGGGTGCACGGCACCCACTGTTTATTTCTTATGGATGCTCGAGCCCTCGCGCACCCACGGAGTCGGCGCCCCTGTGTGTTAGGTAACAATGTTTAGGTCAATGTTTAGGTCCCCAATAGTGCTAAAAATTTAAAATCCGTAGTGCACGGCAGTTGAGCTTCACTTGACTAGCCATCTCTTTAGGCTTATAATGCCTTATTTGCCATACAGCTGTCGCTCACATTGCCAAGAGAGAAAGTAAAATTCCAAAAGCTTCCTACTTCTACTAATTTCTGCTGATTAAATTCGTTGTGAGTTCCAAGGCAGCCGTAGTTTTAACCACGGGACTGCAGTGGCATTCAGTGTTCATTGCCTTTTTGGGTGGTCTCCGCTGTTAATCCTGGGCTACACAGGAGACACAGTGGTGGGAATGTACTGTATGTAATGTACGTATGATGTAATGTATGTGTATGACGAGCTCGGTGGCGTAGCGGTCAATGACGCGGCTTCGACACCAACGCTCGTGAGTTCGATTCCCACACAGGACAAACATTTGTGTGCATGAACATGTCTGTTTGTCTTGGTCTGGGTGTTTTCTATGTATGATAAGTATGTATTTACAAAAAAAAAATGTATTTACGTATGTTTATCAGTTGTCTAGTACCCATAACACAAGCTTCGCTTACTTTGGGGCTAGAGGGCGCTGTGTAATTTGTCTGACAATATTTATTAATTTATTTATTTATAATGTTTGGTGGGTTCCCGTCCCGTTATATAAAGAATATTAATAGTAAAGTTGATACTGATGATTGTTGGCACTTGTTTTTTTTTTTTTTTTTTTTTTTTTTACTACGTCGGGTGGCAGACAAGCATACGGCCCGCCTGTTATGAAGCGGTTACCGTAGCCATATTAACGCTGGCAACATAAAATATCGCTCGCGCGCCGCCACCCCCGCTGCCAATGCAGCATCTCCTTCCTTTCTGGTGACCTCACTCACTCGCAGGAACACAACAACCCTCAAGGGAATTGTTATTTGGCTGCGGTATTCTGTGAGGTGGAGGTACATTCCCCAGTCGGGTAGCTTGCAATTACGCTCCCTACCTCTCTTTTCGCCAGAGCTTCGTTTGTCAGTCAGCAGGGTGCAACGCGTGCAGGTGAAGATGGCTTTGGTTCAAAGATGTTGATGAACCACATACACCCCAATTGGTGGAACATTATTATCATAATGTTATAATAAAACACTTGTACTGTTCCACTTCATCGTCATCAGGTCCATTTTAGTCTCCACTACAGGAGCACGACCCTCTCTCGTCCGTCCTAGACGGAAGGAGGATTTGGCCTACACTCCACTTAATTAATTATATTTAATATTACCGAGGTTGTACCATTTTTAGGTACCTAGAAACGCAAATACCATCTGTTTACCTTGATAATACCTTAGCTGCGAAACCGGTCGGTAAAATTAAATTTTCTACAAGTGTGTTATTATAACATTATAAATATTTATAGTGCGTATGAGTTACATTCGTAACTGTAAGCTCATAGAGTTGAGAGCCCAGAGTGCAGAACATGCAAAGAGTCTAACGAGACCATGAAACACTTAATGTGTCAATGTGACGCCCTAGCGGGCAAACGAATGGAAATCCTAGGAAAGACATACCCGGACCTAGAGGACTACAGGCTCTTACCTATAAGCGGCATACTGAAGTACATGGAACATGTCTCCAGTCAGGGGAGAGTGACTAAAGGATTCGGAAGAACACAAAAGATCCATGAGGGTCGACGTGTCACCGGTGCTGCAGCACTGGACCCACTCGAAGCTCATAGAGACAGTATCTACTTCGGAAGTTATCTGGTCATACAGTTAAAATGTATGAATACAGTCTCCATAAACGAGCCCTGAGAGAAATTAAAATTGAATCGAGTCCAGCATGCCAAATAAAGGGACTACCCTTTCCCAACTACATAAAAATGAAATATTTCGTATATATTTACGATAATATAGTAGTACGCTTTACGACCAGCGGCGAGGGGTTAAGATGGCCTATAAATATTTTCCTACTCTTAAACTATCGCCGCTTGCAATAAACATGTCTACATAGCTGTTTGTGTGGTGTATGAATTATGAATGGAAGTAAGTTATTAGTGTCTACTTTAGTATGAATGAACCGAGAGTCGCATTAGTACCATTCTAGCTTGATAGATATATTCGATAGCCATCCTACTTCCTACTATCCTATCCTACTTCCTATTAATATTATAAATGCGAAAGTTTGTGAGTATGTGTGGATGGATGGATGTTTGTTACTCTTTCACGCAAAAACTACTGAAGGGATTATGATAAAATTTGGTATACGGATAGAATATAATCTGGAATAACACATAGAGCACTTTTTATCTCGACATTCCCACGGGAACGGGAATAATGGGAGTGAACGTGTAAATCACTAAGTACTGAAGGGATTCTGATGAAATTTAGTGGGTGAAACCGCGGGCGCTAGAATGGTACGAAGGCAGTCTCTTTTTTTAGTCACCTGCTTGATCGCATCGCTGATTCGGCAGATGTGGCCAGCTCACTGCTACTTCAACTTGCTGACTCTAAGAGCTACGAGTATGTCGACCACTTTGGTTCTCCATCGAATTTCCTCGTTCCCTTAGAGAAACTCCAAGCATGTCTCGTATTCGTATTTCCCTTAAAAGGCGGGCAACGGATCGGCGACATCCAGATCACCACCAATCTCCATGGGCGGTGGTGATGGCTGTCCATCAGGTGACCCACATGCTCGTTTGCCCTCCTCTCACATAAAAAAAAACATCTCGACAGAGGTAGTATGAAAATGATAAAATGAAAATATAAATCACATTTTCATTTCGTCTACATACATATATCTGGCTTTGTTTTTTAAAAAATAAAACTCTTTCAAACTTTATTCAAACTTTGTTCGGGTTGTTCCTCAAATATGTCTTCACATCTATTGGGAGACGTCGATTTTTTGAGGATTTTTTTATATGAGGGGGGGGGGGGGGGGCAAACGCCCATGAAGATCAGCAACACCAAGGCGTCGCTGAGCGGTTGCCAGCCTATACTTCTGCCTTTCTTTCTTTATGGTAACCTCACTCACACGCAGGAACACAACATCAAGGGAATTGTTATTACAGTCAGCATGGTGCACCACGTGCAGGTGAGGTTGGCTTTGGTTCAAAAATGTTGATCAACCACTTAACAACAAATACCTACTTAACATTTTCTTGTCACAAGACTTGTTAAATAAAACAAAAAAACCGACTGCATTATAAAATTCACATTATATACCTATATTTTTATCCTTTTATTTATTTGCGTAAATAATACCTATGTATCACTCTTCCAATTTGAATAAATTTACTGATATCACATAACCCTATTCTGTATACCACCTATACCTACTACAAAAAAAAAAGAAGGAGGTTCTCAATATGTCCGGCATTGTGTGGTTTGTTCCTCAAATATGTCTTCACATCTATCTGGAGTCGTCTCTTTGAATAACTATTTTATAAAATAATTTGTGAACTTCTTTCGTACTTTTTTGTTCACCGTACTATAAGTAGCCTCAAGTCTTGCGAGTCTCCGAGGAGACACTAGGTCACGATTCCACGCACGTTAACGTCGCCGCGGCAACAATGGCTTAATTTTCTAACCGCGTAAATCATCTTGCTTTATTCCTAGCCCGGGAGCTGCACGTGATTATTAGTAATAGGTACTTTTTTTTAAAACACTGTATCGGAAGCCCTTTAAAAATAGGATATTCGGGTAAAAATATAAAATCAACCGCTTTTGCTCCGCCGTATTGTACGTTCTGTAATATTATATGCCTCTAAGGTAGCAAACAAGCCCACGGCCCGTCTGATGGAATGCAGTTACCATAGCGTATGCCTGCGCCACACGCGTTGCCGAATGAAATGTGATGATGATGTAATGAATTAATGTCTGTTGCATATTTTTGAAGAAATAAACAGACAAATAGAGCGTCAAACGCTGATTATGAAAATTAAGTAAAATTAAAATGTATCTATTTGCCTATTTATAATTGTACAAGCAGTTGCCCGTGCCTTTCTCCGAACTCCGAATTTACGCTAAGAAAAACACAATATAAAAGTATTACATGCTATAAAACAGTTTACTGCTGTATTTAATATGCAATAAAACAGTGAAAAGGGTTGAGGCCTAAAATCTATAGTCTCTGCCGAATATTTGGAGTTTTTCTAACACATTTTATTGTATTTATTACAAAGCAAATGATATTTCGAACAGTTGAAGATAGTTAGTTATTCAATAAACTTGATCTATTTTGTCATTAAATAAAGTTATTACTCAGGGCCCGTAAAATTCTGACTTATCGGCCGAACCTTCGAAATAGACCTGGAGTTAGGCCTTGGGTATAAAAATAACGGTGAAATATCGGACATCCAACTGCGTAGATGATACTGCCACCAAAGCAGAGTTCGCTGGTAAGTCAGTTGTCGTGCAGTATTGGAGGAGATATTTTTTAGCTCAACTTGTAAGATTTTAATAATAGTTTGCATCTCTAATTAAATTATACTAGAAAATAAAACATAAAATTATATTTTTTTACAAGCCAGTTGTATTAAAAAAATAGAATAGAACTCTCATTTTGTGAATTTATAACACGCGTGTTACATATCAAAATTATGTGGCTTACTTGTTCACATTTTGAAGTGAGCAACCCGGCTAATTTGGATATGTAACACACGTCTGATAAATTCACAATATGAAACTTTTTCTAAATTTGGTCGGCTTGTCTAAATTTGATCGACGAGTAATTGGTCACATTGGAACTTGTTAAGGTTTACACCTTAACAAGTTCCAATGTGACCAAATACTCGTACTAAGCTTTCTGATAAAAAATTAACAGTGATTAATGCAGCTGGACTAAAAGCACAACCCGGTCACTCCATACAAATATCACGTTGTTTACTACTACATAAACAATTACGTCTGTGCAGAGCGTGAATGAGCGTGTGTGCGTGCGGCGCTATAGAAACTGTTCCAGATTTGTCTGAGAGGGGAGGTGAGGTCGACAAGAGAGAACGGCAGGGAGTGGCCATACTGTACGTAGTACTATTACTTATACTGTGCTAAAAGTAAACAAACACACGGGACGTTACACGGGACGGAGACACCACACACGCTCAGTGGTAGGAATGTGTGGTGGTGTCTCCTGTGTAGCCAGGTTTAACAGTGACGAGAAAAAGGCAACGAAGTCCATTGCAGTCCCGGGGGCAATACTATGGCTGCCTTGGAAATCACAACGAATTTAATCAGAAGAAATCAGTAGTGAGTAAGAAGCTTTGGAATTTTCCTTTTTTTATTCTTCTATTCTATTTTTATTTTACAATATTTTTACAATTTATTAATTGCACGTCGCTATTATGCTAATATTTTTTTTGTATTACTACATAACCTAAATCCTCCTATTGTTTACCTTGCAACCATGACAGCCGCGGCAGACCAGTCCCTTCTGGCAGCACCCGTTCACGAGTTACAATTTTACTTCAAAACAAACCTTTTTATTAAACATCGCAGTATCGCTTATCGCAACTTTTCATTAAAATCCATCAAATCGCCTTTGTGTATAAATTTATTAAACCGCGCACCTGTACTGCAGCTCCCGGGCTATAAAGTAAAAGGCCGCTGAGGTCACATAGTCTAATGA
This sequence comes from Hypsopygia costalis, assembly GCA_937001555.2. Taxonomy (NCBI): domain Eukaryota; kingdom Metazoa; phylum Arthropoda; class Insecta; order Lepidoptera; family Pyralidae; genus Hypsopygia; species Hypsopygia costalis. The sequence continues at coordinate 17,798,124 of OW443349.2, read as the reverse complement.
AATTCCAACATCCATAATTGGAGCTATTATATCTTGTTAAAATCTATTGTGCTCTCAAACAATGAAATATGTTTGAACATTAATTTATGACCGCTTTTGTATTGAATGAGTTCATTATGCTATGGGCGAAATGTTTGGAACCGCTGGCGTGTAATTTAGGCGATGCTATTATTTTGGTAAATAATGTGGTTTTATATTGGAGATGTAAGCTCGTCAACGGTTCTATTCATTAATTATAGACGACCTCGGTGGTCGAATGGCTGGCAATGGCCACTTTGACTTTGGTCGCGGGTTCCTGTAAAACTACTGCTGCCTTAGAAATAACAACGAATTTAATCAGAAGAAATTAGTAGAAGTAAGAAGCTTTTGGAGTATGACTTCCCCTCATTGCAATGTGAGAGACTGTAATATGGCAAATATGGCATTAAAAGCTGATGGCTAGCCAACTAAAGTTCAACTGCCGTGCACCACGGATTTTAAGCATCTAATTACTTCTTGATTACTAGATTTATCGAAAAAATGCCGCATCAATTGACGACACTGGAGGTCTAAAAACAAAAAAGGAACGGATGTGGTATTTCCATAAATCTCCTCGAGCAAACACGGCAATGCGTTGTGCAAACATGCGAGACATACAAACAGACAGGATGAATGTAGACGTGTAGAGATTAGGCGCAGGTGCGTGTTGCGAGCCTCGGGGATTACAATATTAAAGCTTTTTAGACGATACTAGGTTTGTGCGACGGTTTCACTCACATTTCGACGAGCTCGGTGGTCGAATAGCAAGGCCACTTTGACTCCGAGGTCGCAGGTTCGATTCCCGCATAAGAGAAATATTTGTCAGTATGAACATATCTATTTGTGTTCGTCAGGGTGTTTTCTATGTATTTACAAAAAAAAAATAAGTATAATATCAGTTACCTAGTACTCATAGTACAAAAGCTTTGTTTAGTTTGGGACTAGATAGTAGTGTGTAATTTGTCTAGGAATACTTATTATTCATTTATTTAAATAGGGATAATTAACCATAATTTTATGTAATATGTAGTAGTGCTACACATATTACATAAAAATAAAATTATGTTTATGTAATATGCTACACATATAACATAAACATAATTTTATGTTTATGTAATATGTGTAGCACTCGTTTAAATTTATAATATACGTAAATTAACACTTTATTATTCTATTATATCTTTCCTGTGCACCTGCCATGTATTATCTCTGCACCACCCTAAGGTTGACTGGTAGAGAATGCTTGTATAGCATTAAGTCCGCCTGTGTACCATTTTATGCATGAAGTTTAAATAACCAACAACCGTTCATAGATGCTAAGGTATTTAAAAAAATAATTGGTATAAGTCTTTATCATATTTAAACCAAAGTTAACCACCTGCATACGATGCACCCTGCTGACTCTCAAACGAGGTTCTGGTAAAAGTCACAGCGAACCTATTCATAAGTTGGTTCAACTGGGGAACTATCTCCATGTCACATAATACTGCAGTTAAATAACAATTACTAAGTAACATAGAAGGTTCTTGTGTTCCTGCGAGTGAGTGAAATTGCCCAAAGAGAAGGACTATATAGTATATTTTTGGGGTGTGAGTGGTTTATCATCATCTTTGAACTAAAGCCAACCTCACCTGCACGTGGTGCACCTTGCTGACTGACAAACGAGGCTCTGTCGAAAAGAAAGGTAGGGCATAGCGTATTTTTTAACCTGCCCGACTGGGGAAGTACCTCCACCTCACAGAATACCGCAGCCAAATAACAATTCCCTTGAGGGTTGTTATGTTCCTACGAGTGAGTGGTCACCAGATTCAGGTCACCAGAAAGAAAGGAAGGAAGGAGTATAGGCTGGCAATTCATCAGGTGACCCACATGATCGTTTTCCCTATTCTCATAGAAAAAGAATATGTATAGGAGAAACGAAATGTCTGTCAAACTCCAAATAAATTTATTCGCGTCTTTTTATATAAACCATCACTTAAAATTACTCAATCTCAAAAACATTTTGTGAAATAAAAGTTAGAATTTAACAGAATAAATGTATTTCTTCCGTCGTAAAGTTGTAACAAAGTTGTCAATAAATATAAGTGGATCACGGGTTCGGATAAAAGGCAAGTAACTTATTCATAGCTTAATTTTCAAAATGTCGATTCACAATAGCTATTGTTACACGAAACGTACAATTTGGGGGTCCGTAGACGAAAAATTAAAACCATTTTTTAAATGGTTTTAATTTTTGACGAGTTCGGTGGTCGAATGGTTAGCAATGGCCACTTTGACTCCGAGGTCGCGGGTTCGATTCCCGCACAAGTCCAAACATATGTGTGCATGAACATGTCTGTTTGTCTTGGTCTGGGTATTTTCTATGTATTATAAGTATGTATTTACAAAAAAAATGTATTTAAGTATATTTATCAGTTGTCTAGTACCCATAACACAAGCTTTATGCTTAAATTGGAACTAGATAGCGCTGTGTAAAATTGTCCAGAAATATTTATTTATTATTTTTTAAATTGGAACAGGGGCCTACACTACACTCTTAGCTTTGCTGTTGCTGAACCGTCCCATCCCACTGTTGGGATACGGTATCACCACTGGGATATACCACGCTCCCTAACTGCGGGTTAACGGAGTTCGTTCGTATTCATGTTCATAGTCTGTGATGACTGCTTACCATCGGGCAGGTGGTACGCTTATTTATCACGCTAGTCTTATAAAAAAAATGATTGAGATTATAATGCATTTTCAGGATTAGAAATCTAATAATATTTTTTTTATATGAGAGGGGGGGGGGGGCGGAACTGGCAGTGGGTCACCTGACGGAAAGCAATCACCACCGCCAATGGATATCACCAATCCCAAGGGGTCACCGATCCGTTGCCAGCGTTTTAAAGGTAATATAATCCAGAAATTCCGTAACGAAAAAACCTCACGCTCCCCACTCCGACGGGCAAGGAGGTGTGGCTTGAAGGCCGTGCATCGTCTAACGTCGTTTCAGTTCGGCAGTCTTCGACACGGCGTTGTGTGCGTGCGATTAGACGTATTGTACGACTCTACGAAACTCGTTTTATTTATTTAATAATAGAAAAATTTGTTTTCTTATCGGTCACCACGCTCAAAAAGTGTAACTTGAATTAATATCAAAGAAAAAGCAATACTGCATGAATAAAATAAATAAATAAAATTATAATTGCATAAGTTGATACAAAATGCTATGCAATAGCTTTACCGCGGCAGTCCCCGAGTGCCACACGTCTTTCTATGTTTAATATGTATGTATTTACAAAAAAAAAGTTTTTAAGTACAAAATGAGTCAACTAGTGCGCATCTAGCATCCATTATTTTGCATGCTTACATTTTAAAGGCAATTTACAGTTGCCAAGCTATGTGACATTGGCCTAATATTTACAATAACGACTGTAAATGAGCAAATAAAGATTTTCATTACATTTCATAATACAAGTCATTCGTTCAAGAATATTTATTTACTTATTTATAGTTTCCACCAAAATATATTTTTTTCCCTCAGGCTGAGAACGACACTTTCCTAAAAGGACAACTTCCTAAAACGACAACTTCCCAAAACGTCTCTTCCAAAAAAGTCAATTTCCGAAAATGACAAATTCCGAAAATGACAACTAACACGACAACTGGCCACTGTGGTTTCCCTTTACATCCACACTTTTACTATATTATTATCAACGAAGAAACATCGCAAATGTTTAGGTACCTACATTAAGATTGACCGGAACCCTCGAGGGAGAACGTGGCTTCCACTTGACTGGTTTTATACAAATCCTTTCTAAATCTCGGCCGGTCCCTCTTGAACATAAATATTGACCGAAATCAGGCTATTTAATAGAACGGCTACGTTTTATTTAAAATAATGTAATTTATTCTGAAGGATAGTGCAGAGTCCATGCGCTCTCGACGTACGCATCTTAAATTTCTAAAATCCTTTCTTAGCGGATGCCTACATACTATGTATGTACCAAATTTCAACCCAATCCGTCCAATAGTTTGAGCTGCCCCCTTACCACCATCTCTAATTGCGATTCAATAATTGAATAGATTGCTAATTCATACCAATGAATAAGCGACTCTATTCCATTTGAAATAGAGTCGCTTATTCAATAATTGAATAAGCATTCTATTCAGTTATTGAATCGCAATAAGAGTTGGTGGTAAGGGGGCTGTGCGTTGATAGATTCTACGCTATTTTTCAGCAAATAGAATTTGTCCAATAAAATATACGTCCATGCTTTCTGTCCGTTATTTGCTCCCAATTTTAATAAACCCTTGGTAAATAATTTCTATTTCAATTAAAAAGGGCTCACAAATAATTCCTCGAAAGTGGATCTGGACAAGGGACGCTTTGTAAGCCAATTGAATTGAATACAATACAGCCATTTTTAATATATTTTTTTACGAAATAATTTTGCACACTGAATCACGTTACAAACTAAACCCATAGCACAGTCTTAAACCCATAGACATCCTATCGTTGATATTATGCACACGTCTCTTCAACTCACAGGGATTAATCCTTCGCGTGCTGCGGTACCATGAAGCCGGAAGATAGGCACTGGCATTCCATGATGGAATATCGTATCATAGTCGTGTTTGCACTTGTGAGAAAGGCCACGTAATGGACTTTGAACACGATCAGGTTTCAAGGTTATAACAAACAACAATACAACCTCACCTGCACGTGGTGCACCAGAAAGAAGCACATCAAACTATGTGCTTTAAAAGCGTGTTTTTTTTGTTTTTTTAAACTATATTTATTGTTTATTAGTCAAGTTGTGAAGAATAAGTGTGAGGCCTATTTTTTTCTTTTTTCATAGTACGTCGGGTGGCAGTCAAGCATACGGCCCGCCTGAAGTGATGCGCCAACAACAACCCTCAAGGGAACCGTTATTTGGCTGCGGTATTCTGTGAGGTGGAGGTACATTCCCCAGTCGAGTAGCTTACAATTACGCTCTCGATCTCTCTTTTCGCCAGAGCTTCGTTTGTCAGTCAGCAGGGTGCACCGCGTGCAGGTGAAGTTGGCTTTGGCTCAAAGATGTTGATGAACCACTTACACCCCAACCTAGACGTTAATCTGTCGGTCCTGGCTGTTGTCATTAAATGAGAGTCGTTAATCATTTTTAGGGTTCCGAACCTCAAGGAAAAACGGAACCCTTATAAGATCACTTTGTTGTCCGTCTGTCTGTCTGTCTGTCTGTCTGTCTGTCTGTCTGTCTGTCTGTCTGTCTGTCTGTCTGTCTGTCAAGAATTTATATGTCGAGAATGCGTAGAGGTATCAAGCTGAAATTTGAACTGTATACTCAGGTCCACGGTCCCATGAAGTTAAAAAAAAATCAAACTGCTAAGTTTACGTAGAAAAAAGTTACGGCCGTTTATTCAGCAAAATACGCATATTTCGACACACTCAAGGGAATCAAAACCTATAGGGTACTTCCCGTTGACCTAGAACTATGAAATTTGGCAAGTAACATCGTTATAGACTACAAGTACAGGAATAAATCTCAAAACTATACATTTGTAAATAGATCTTAAAAAATAGGGGGTCTATATTTTTATAGGGTGTCGAAATTTCAAATTGAAACTACTAGTTCAAATGGGGTATCATATGAAAGGGCTTGATGTACACATTGCAAAATATATTTTATTTATTTTTTTCGACGCATTATTTTTTATTTATAATGAAAAATATCAAATTTAATAATGATACTACGTACCTACGGAACCCTCGGTGGGCGAGTCCGACTCGCACTTGTCCGGTTTTTTTTAGGGTTCCGTACCTCAAAAGGAAAAACGGAACCCTTATAAGATCACTTTGTTGTCCGTCTGTCTGTCTGTCTGTCTGTCTGTCTGTCTGTCTGTCAGTCAAGAATTTCTATGTCGAGAATGCGTGGAGGTATCAAGCTGAAATTTGAAATAGATACTTAGGTCTACGGTCCCATAAAGTTGTAAAAAAATCAAACTGCTAAGTTTACGTAGAAAAAAGTTACGGCCGTTTATTCAGCAAAAAACGCATATTTCGACACACTCAAGGGAATCAAAACCTATAGGGTACTTCCCGTTGACCTAGAACTATGAAATTTGGCAAGTAACATCGTTATAGACTACAAATACAGGAGTAAATCTCAAAACTATACATTTGTAAATAGATCTTAAAAAATAGGGGGTCTATATTTTTTATAGGGTGTCGAAATTTCAAATTGAAACTACTAGTTCAAATGGGGTATCATATGAAAGGGCTTGATGTACACATTGCAAAATATATTTTATTTAATTTTTTCGACGCATTATTTCTTATTTATAATGAAAAATATCAAATTTAATAATGATACTACGTACCTACGGAACCCTCGGTGGGCGAGTCCGACTCGCACTTGTCCGGTTTTTTTTTTAATTAAGTTGAATAGTTATTAATTTATTAAGTATATTCATTTTCTACACCCTGTTATCTTTTTATCTGCTTTGGAACCGCATTCGTGTATTTTTGCTATTCCCAAAGATTCGCTGGTAGAGAATGCTTTTAGCGTTAAGTCCGCCATTTGTAACCTTATTTTTTTATACCACTATTGTGGAAAACATGCATACGGCCCGTTTGATGAAAAGCAGTTACCGTAACCCATGAACGCCTGTAATACCAGGGGCATTTGGGGCATCAACCTTTTTACGCCCAATTTGAAGAACCCCATGCTCTAGTAAACCTCGACAGGCAATACATTCCACGGTTTGGCAGTACGCGGGAGAAGACTTCTCTGGGACCGCATAGTACGCGACCACTTAGGCTCCAATGTGAGAGCCGAACTCCCTGTCGATGGCGAGCGGTGCGACTGTAGAAGGAGGCCGTAGGCATCATGTCAAACAACTCCTCTGAACACACCCCATTGTACAATCGGTAGAACACACAAAAGGACGCAAACTGGGGTTGTAAGTGATTCATCAACGTCTTTGAACCAAAGCCAACTTTACCTGCACGCGGTGCACCCTGCTGACTGACAAACGAAGCTCTGGCGAATCGAGAAGTAGGGAGCGTAATTGTAAGCTGCCCGACTGGGGAATGTACCTCCACCTCACAGAATACCGCAGCCAAATAACAATTCCATTGAGGGTTGTTGTGTTCCTGCGAGTGAGTGAGGTCAACAGAAAGGAAGGAGATGCTGCGTTGGCAGCGGGGGTGGTGGCGCGCGAGAGATATTTTATGTTGCGAGCGTTAATATGGCTACGGTAACCGCTTCACATCAGGCGGGCCGTAAGCTTGTCTGCCACCCGACGTAGTATAAAAAAAAATCCCTTCTCGGACTTAAAGGTTATGTAAACCTTACTTAATTTTGTGGTCAATAAAGTTTAAATAAAAGTTGTTTGGAGTCTATGGATGCAGGTGTGGCACTCCAGAGGGAAGGACTATGTTTAGCAGTGGATGAATACGGGATGATATGATGATGATGATGATGAACCGTCTTACATCGTATTTGACGAGCTCGGTGATCGAATGGTTAGCAATAGCCACTTTGACTTCGAGGACGCGGGGACGAACCCTACACAAGACAAACATTTGTGTGCATGAACATGACTGTTTGACTTGGTCTTGGTATTTTCTATGTATTAATAAATAATAATAATAAATATTGTCACACAAATTACACAGCGCCATCTAGTCCCAAATTGTCTTAGTCCAATTTGTCTAGTCTTGTGCGGGAATCGAACCCGCGGCCTCGGAGTCAAAGTGGCCATTCCTAACCATTCGACCACCGAGCTCGTCAAATGGTTAGCAATAGCCACTTTGACTCCGAGGACGCGGGGTCGATCCCTGCACAAGACAAACATTTGTGTGCATGAACATGACTGTTTGACTTGGTCTGGGTATTTTCTATGTATGCATTAAAAAAAATCGGTTGTCTGTAAAGTCGGTTTACTGACGATAGTTGAACGTGACAACGTCATAAGAAAATACTGATGGAATATTTGCATTTTTCAAAAGAAAATTTTAATTGAACGCCTCAGAGCGAGGTAACGCCTTATGACGAGCTCGGTGGCGTAGCGGTCAATGACGCGGCTTCGACACCAACGCTCGTGGGTTCGATTCCCACATAGGACAAACATTTGTGTGCATGAACATGTCTGTTTGTCTTAGTCTGGGTATTTTCTATGTATCATAAGTATGTATTTACAAAAAAAAATGTATTTACGTATGTTTATACTGATAAAGTAAGCGAAGCTTGTGTTATGGGTACTAGACAACTGTGTCTAGTACCCATAACACAAGCTTCGCTTACTTTGGGACGAGGTAGCGCTGTGTAATTTGTCTGCAAATTAATTATTATAAATTAATTATTTATACGTCATGTTTTTTCGTGCGTGCAGCCGGCTCCATCGAAATATAAGACGTTGTCACGTCAAAAAAAAATTAAGAATAATATCAGTTATTGGCCGTGTGGTTTCTGGCAGACTAGAATAGAATCACTCCGTCTCTGCCCGTGGATGTCGTACAAGGCGACTAAGGGAAATACATTATCAAACATCGATCAAGCCTCCCAACCCGTCTGGCCAGCGTGGGGAGTGTAGGCCAAATCCTCCTTCTGTCTGGGACGGACGAGAGAGGGTCGTGCTCCTGTAGTGGAGACTAAAATGGCCTGATGATGATATGTATGCATTAAAAAAATGTATTTAAGTATAATATCAGTTATCTGGTACCCATAGCACAAGCTTTGCTTAGTTTGGGACTAGATGGCAGTGTGTAATTTGTCCAGGAATATTTATTTACATCAAGCGCCCCGTATGCTTTTTTTAAATTTTGTCATAGACCTACAAGAGCTTTGTCAATTTCCATACCCTATTCGTGACTAGTAGTACCCAATACATTCTAAATAATCGAACTGTATAGATAAGAGATGAGTGTTTGACCGTCCGTATGTTCTCTGTTTTTATTATAATGGACGCGTTATCGTGTAATAGCTTTTTGTTGTACATACTTCCTTGAAATTTCTAGTGATTATAAATAAATAAATATAAATATTCCTGGACAATTTACACATTGCCATCTAGCCCCAAATTAAACGAAAAGCTTGTACTATGGGTACTAGATAACTGGTATAATACTTAAATACATTTTTTTGTAAATATATACATAATAATACATAGAAAACGCCCTGAGCAAGACAGACAGACATGTTCATGCACACAAATGTTTGTCCTGTGTGGGAATCGAACTCACGAGCGTTGGTGTCGAAGCCGCGTCATTGACCGCTACGCCACCGTGCTCGTCATACACATACATTACATCATACGTACATTACATACAGTACATTCCCACCACTGTGTCTCCTGTGTAGCCAGGATTAACAGCGGCGACCACCCAAAAAGGCAATGAACAATGAATGCCACTGCAGTCCCGTGGTTAAAACTACGGCTGCCTTGGAACTCACAACGAATTTAATCAGCAGAAATTAGTAGAAGTAGGAAGCTTTTGGAATTTTACTTTCTCTCTTGGCAATGTGAGCGACAGCTGTATGGCAAATGCCTAAAGAGATGGCTAGTCAAGTGAAGCTCAACTGCCGTGCACCACGGATTTTAAATTTTTAGCACTATTGGGGACCTAAACATTGAGTTGTGTTGTTACCTAACACACAGGGGCGCCGACTCCGTGGGTGCTCGAGGGCTCGAGCATCCATAAGGAATAAACAGTGGGTGCCGAGCACCATTGCTAACCATTTGACGAGCTCGGTGGTCGAATGGTTAGGAATGGCCACTTTGACTCCGAGGTCGCGGGTTCGATTCTCGCGCAAGACAAACATTTGTGTGCATGAACATATCTGTTTGTCTTGGTCTGCGTGTTTTCTATGTATTATAAGTAGGTATGTATTTACAAAAAAAAATGTTTTTAAATACATTTATCAGTTGTCTAGTACCCATAACACAAGCTTTGCGCTTAATTTGGGACTAGATGGGGCTGTGTAAATTGTTCACAAATATTTATTTATTTATTGAAAACTCTATGTATAAAAATATAAAAAAATATATGTTGATGAGTTATCTAGTACTCCTATGGGTACAAGCTTTGCTTAGTTTGGGACTAGATGGCCGTGTGTAATTTGTCCACGAATATTTATTTATTATTTATTAGCTAATGCGCCCCTGTGCACCAATCTTCCGGTTATATCACAGAATTGCGAGTCTCTCATCTAGTAACCCAACCAGACAAGAGGACCCTTACCCGCACCGCTTTCGCGCTCGGTTAACCAACCGAGCACTCAATCAAATAGGTAGCAGCAGGTCTTACTCCCCCTTCATCTACAAGCAGGATACTTAGGCATTCTTAAGCCAAGTTGTTGACCCATCATCATCATCAGCCTGTATCTACCCACTGCTGGATTTAAGCCTTCCCTAATGCCTTCCACCAGATACGATCCTCAGCCTTCCGCATCCAGCCGCTCCCAGCCGCTTTCTTAAGGTCGTCGGACCATCTAGAAGGAGGGCGCCCAACACTTCGTCGTCCTATGCGCGGCCTCCACTCTAATACCTTTCTCCCCCATCAGCTATCACTTACTCGGCAGATGTGATCGGCCCATTGCCACTTCAGCTTACAAACTCTGAAGGCTATGTCGACAACTTTGGTTCTCCGTCGAATTTCTTCGTTCCGGATTCGATCCCGCAGAGAAACCCCGAGCATAGCCCTCTCCATCGCTCGCTGCGCGACCTTTAGCCTGTGGACCAGCAGGTCTTACTCCCCCTTCATCTACAAGCAGGATACTTAGGCATTCTTAAGTCAAGTTGTTGACCCATAGTTGAGACCCTCCACCTTCTCAGGGCTCCACCGACCTCGCGTTCATATGAACCGAATCGCGGGAGATGCGCGCGGCACTTTGCCCTAAGGCTCTTTCGTGCCGGGGGCAATGCTTGACTCCCTATAAGTTTTTTCTTCTCCGTCCTTTGTCCCTATCCTCCTCTCTCTCTTCTGGGGCGGCTACATCCACATTTACCTACGCCTTCGCTGGCGACCGAAGATGTCTTGCTTCCTGTCTTCAGCTCCCTTTCTTCAGCACTCCTGCGCGCGTGCCATTAGTGGGTGAACCTGCGCAGACGGCGAAGTTCGCCACCGAGGAAACAAGGTCGGTGTGGTACACCGGATCCGGATTGTCTTCATCCCGTCCAGTAGTTCCTGTCTGATATCGGAGTACCTGCTGCATGACCACAGAATGTGGTCCCATATTTGAGCACGTACCCTATACCTAACTGCTAGTGCGCCCCTGTGTGCCAACCTTCCGGTTATATCACAGGAGTAACATGGAGCAGAGGAGCAGACATGCGAGTCTCTCGTCCAGTAAACCAACCAGACGAGAGCCAGACGAGAGACCTTTGCGCCGCTCTTGCACTCAGTAAACCAACCAAGCACGCAAGCGGATTGGTAGCAGGTCTTACTCCCCTTTCGCCTGCAAGCAGGCTACTTACTCTAGAGTCGAGTTGTTGACCCGTATTTGAACAGCGTGGTGAAGTACGTTCTGAACCCCTTCGATTAAGAAGAAATTTAAAACTGGTTGTATGGAGGCCAGAATCTTCAGAGATATTTGAGCCCAGCATTAAAAATAATATCCTCTTTGCCGTCCACCAACAAGTAACAACAAACCCAAATTTTTGTCCAAAGACTAAAACAAATGCAATTTCACAACATCAAAGGTCCATTTAGAAGACTTACCGTTTTTAATTTAGCCTTTCGTTTTAACATCCGTGTACATTGAAATAATCCTTTCAATGACCTAATCTACTCGGAATATCCTCGCTTGGGGTAATTCCATTAAAAGCAGTTAATTCTCAAAATTGCTTAAGGGAGAATTGTCTGCATTCTTTGATGAAAGTTAGATTATATATTTGAACAATCAATACCCATAGTACAAGTGGTACAAGCTTCGCTTATTTTGGGACTAGATAGCAGTGCGTAATTATTTTGTCTAGAAATATTTAATTATTTAGTATGGGACAAGCCCGGTGGTCGAATGGGTAACAATGGCTACTTTAATTCCGAGGTCGCGGCATCGCGGGTACTATCCCCGCACATGACAAATATTTGTGTGCATGACCATGTCTATTTGTATTGGTCTGGGTGTTTTCTACGTATGTACTATAACATGTATGTATTTAAAAAAAATGTATTTAAGTACATCAGTACCCATAGTACAAGCTTTAAGCTTAATTTGGGACTAGATGGCGCTGTGTAAATTGTCCAGAAATATTTATTTATTATCATTATTCACATATTTATCCCATCACATTACAAACATAAGCAACATTATAAATCAATGGACGCCACCTGCACGCACGAAAAAGTATGACTCATTGTCACGTTCCGCCTGAGCCTAGAGTGCAAGCGAGAGCGCGGAACAAGCTATAGAGAGGCACGATCGGCCTAAGCGTTCGGCTTGTGATGCATCTATCTCTCTTTCACTCCATCGGCCGATGATGTTTTCTTATGACGGTTTCTTATGACGATATCATACAAATTATCGTTCGTATACATACTTTATAACAACCATGGGGTGTAAGTGGTTCATCAAGATCTTTGAACCAAAGCCAACTTCACCTGCACGTGGTGCACCCTGCTGACTGACAAACGAAGCTCTGGCGAAAAGAGAGGTAGGGAGCGTAATTGTAAGCTACCCGACTGGAGAATGTACCCCACCTCACAGAATACCGCAGCCAAATAACAATTCCCTTGAGGGTTGTTGTGTTCCTGGGAGTGAGTGAGGTCACCAGAAAGAAAGGAAGGAGATGCTGTGTTGGCAGCGGGGGTGGCGGCGCGGGGGTGGCGGCGCGCGAGCAATGTTTTATGTTGCAAGCGTTAATATGGCTACGGTAACCGCTTCACATCAGGCGGACCGTATGCTTGTCTGCCAACCGTCGTAGTATAAAAAAAAAAAAAAAAAAACAATTCTTTTGATTAGATAGAAATAAGAGATAGAAATGCTAGAATATGTATAAAGAAATAGAAATACAGATCTAAATCTGAGATTCTTCAAAGAACAAGCACCAAGTGACCTGGAAGAGAGCCCTCGCCACGACAAAGCTTTGCGGTCGTTATATAGTTTGGGTTTTCACTGTTTTCCGGCGAAACAAAAGGTAGCCTAACCTATTTTTAACAACAAGCGCAAAATGAAAAGTTGTTAGTTGACATTTAATTTGTATTTGTCCATGGGAATGTTTTTGAAGTGAAAACTCCTTTAGCGACGCTGTGCACTTTTTGGGATGGGTAAAAAATGTTAAACTCGCGCCAGAACACGTGGCTTGATCGAAAATTCGTAAGACGGAGGGAGCGTAGACCGCCGGCGGCGGCGCGGCGTAGGAGAGGAAGTAATAATATCCCCCTCTCTATCTACCGCGCGGCGAAAATGTATGTATTCTCCTGTATGCTCCTGTTGTTTATTTTTAATGTAATATAAATTGTCATGTTTGTGTATGATAGCGCAATAAATGAATATTGTATTTTACCACACAAATGATAGTACATTTGTAATGATAAATAAAGCAAAGCAATTCATGCGAAATTATTCCCTAACCAATCCAAAATATTCAAAAATGCTCAACGCTATGTTTAAGTTTTCACTTCTGCCAGAAGTTCCCGGAGTGCAACCCTTTTTTTTACTATGTTGGGTGGCAGACAAGCATACGAGACGAGATAATTAAACCCATCCATGGACAGGCTACGGTAGACGTTGCCTAACTTGCGTGTTCGATTAAACTGACAAGCGCAACGAAGCTATCGAGCTCCTCACAGGTATGTATTACATAAAACATCAATCATTTTGTATATTTTTTCCACTATATGCTATAATGTAATGACTTATAAATTACTTATCTTTAACACAAAATTGCACTCACATCCAGTTTAAAAAATAATTTAAAAATAATAAAGTTGACTTTCAAAAAAATTGAAACCGACTGTAGTTGGCGAGCGCAGCTTATTGGTGGAATACCCCGGCAGACACTGCTGCCCGTCTTCCGGGAGAAAAGTTATCGCGTGACACAAGATTCCTTTGTACGACATCCAGCGCAGAGCAATGGAGTGGCACAATTTTATTCTGCCGTTACCGTTCTGGCTACCATAGGGCAAATTTAAGGGCTTCCCTCGATTTTTCTGGGATCCCATCATCAGACCCTGACTTGGTGAATATGGAACCACCTCGCAATTACCCTTTCAAATAAAAAAAGTGAATTTGACCATACGAGCTTATAAAATTTAAGGGGTTCCCTTGATTTCCCTAGCATCCCATCATCAGATCCTGACATGGTAAATATGGGACCACCTTGCAATCATACCCTTTCAAATAAAAAAAGAATTATGAAAATCGGTTCACAATTCGCAAAGATATCGAATAACATACATACAAAAAAAATATTCAGTCGAATTGAGAACCTCCTTCTTTTTTGAAGTCAGATAATAAGCATGAATTTTTAATTACAAGAAAAGCTTGAAATGCCCTCCAAATACTAGGACCCTCTATCTTGATCCAAAAGTGGATCCTCGGATAGTTTTATCTCCTCTAGAATCCACATGTGGATCGAAGCTGGGGAAGTAGTTGAAAGAAGGCGAAATCCCCGGAACTCTCTAAATAATTTTATCTAAATAATTTTAAGAAAAAAAAACCGACTCCAAACGGAAAGAAAGTTCTACATTTATGTATGTAGATACAGGCTGATGATGATGATGAAAAAAATATGGGACCAATCTGGAAATATGCTCTATACTTCCAGATTGGTCCCATATTTTTATCAAATAAAAAAGTTTTTCTTTCAAATCGGTTTATAAATCACAGAGTAATTAAGTAACAAATTAAAAAAAAATATAGCCTAATTGAGAACCTCCTCCTTTTTTAGAGTCGATTGGAAGGAATGCATATTTCTACCTCACTCTTTTAAAATTTAAATTGAATTTACAAATCTCTGCACAAACATTCTACCGGCTAAGCTGAAGACGATTACCATCGGTTTTTTTAATAGCGAATACCAAACTTCAGCGTGCTTCAGCTTAGATTTAGGGTATTTGTGTTAAGCTTAGCTGGCAGAAACACAGGACCTCTACCGACTGAGCTAAAGAAATTTGTCAAAAACTAAAACGTAAGACCTATTTTTTGAATCAAAATATTGAATGTCGAATATTTTGATTCTAAAAATAGTTCTTAGGCTTAAGTTACTGACAAACATCTTTAACTTTATCGATAGAGATTCAAGTTACTGACAAACATCAATAGAGACTTTATCGATAGAGATTCAAAATTTCTACTGTAAGCGATACCTTGCCTTAACCTCAGTGTTTAGGGTGATAATTAAAAACCACGACAGTTCATTAACATCCCTTATACTTTTTATTAAATTATTATAAATTACTGAACTAAGTAAAACTTGTAAGTCGTCTTCACTGCTAGGCGCCCGTTAGTCCAATGGCTTTCCCAGTCGTACTTATCAACTTCAGTTCTCCCTTCCTACCCCACCACGTCCAACTATCACCTCATTGGCCGGCGTAATAGTGCACGGCCAATGTGAAGTACTGTAGTCAATACCAATACTCTTTAAAATTATTAAGTCAAATTACTTATCAATTATAAGTATTTAAACCATCTTGAATAAAATGTCATATTAAAGTTAACACTACTAGCTAACATAAACACAATTACGAGTAATCTAAGCAGAGCTTTAATTTTCGCATTCAAAAATTCCTATGGGAAACGGCTTCAGCTTCGGCGGTAGGGCCCCGGATTGACGTGCAGGGGCCCTGAAGCTGCAGTCAATTATCATCGAATTTTTTGATTACGAAAATAGATCTTAGGTTTTAGTTAATGATGAATATCTTCAGCTTAGTCGATGGAGATCTATGGTTTCTATCGGCTAAGCCTAACACAATTACCACAATTACAAAAAAAACGATGGTAACAGGCTTCAGCTTCAGCGGTAGGGCGGTAGTAGCCCATGGTTTCATAGTAAAATCATCGGTGGGCTTTCAGTAAACACCCAACGAAATAAACTCATTTCTCATATTATTATTTTTTTTATACTACGTGGTGGCAGACAAGCATACGGCCCGCCTGATGTGAAGCGGTTACCGTAGCCATATTAACGCTGGCAACATAAAATATTGCTCGCGCGCCGTCACCCCCGCTGCCAACGCAGCATCTCTTTCCTCTCTGGTGACCCCGATCACTCGCAGGAACACAACAACCCTCAATGTAATTGTCCATTGAGGGTTGTTGTGTTCCTGCGAGTGATTGAGGCTTTATTTGGCTGCGATATTCTGTGAGGTGGAGGTACAATTACTACCCGACTGGGGAAGTAGTTTACGCTCCCTACCATTATTTTCGCCAGAGCTTCGTTTGTCAGTCAGCAGGGTGCACCGCGTGCAGGTAAAGCTGGCTTTTGTTCAAAGATGTTAATGAACCACTCACACCCCGTTACACCATATTATATAATAGGGAGTTACTCTCTTTGTTGGTCTATTTCAGTACAACGTGTGGGCGGTAACGTAACTGGTTTCATAATCGTAATATTGTCGAAAACAACACAATGGATTTATTTGTATTAGAGTTATCGTTGTTCCAGGAAGTTTTAAATAAATAATATAAATATTTCTGAACAATTTACTCAGCGCCATCTAGTCACGAATTAAGCGCAAAGCTTGTGTTATGGGTACTAGACAACTGATAAATGTACTTAAGTAAATTTTTATTTTGTAAATTCGATCACCGAGCTCGTCAGTCGTCGTCGTTTGCCGTGTATTAAAAATTATAATTTTGTGCGCGTGCGCGAGTCCGACATGCACTTGTCCGGTTTTCTTAGAAACGCGTGGAGGTATCAAGTTGAATTTAATATCGCATACTCAGGTCGGCAATCTCTTAAAGCCGTGAAAAAAAACAAGCTTCCAAATCAACGCAGATAGACGCTAGAATCATGAAATTTGGCAAGAAGCAATGTCATGTAGCACAAGTAAAGAAAAAATCTGAAAACCGTAAACTGTAGTTATTACATAAAAAAAAATTGGTGCTGTATCTGTACCTACATTTTTTTGCTTAATTGCTTACACGGAACCCTCATTGTGCGAGTCTGATTCGCACTTGACCGGCTTTTTTCCCTTTTAATCTACGGAACTCTAAAGTTAACGAAATTTTAGTCCAAGCCAACGAAGTTATAGTTAACAATATAACAGTTAAATATAAAGTAGCTGTGATCCGTGACTTAACATTATTATTCAGAAAGTCATCAACTTAAAGCCTTCCGACGTAAGTGATACATACATTCCATAACTTCAGGCGCTTATGAATCATATCTCTTACTTAAAATAACTTTGTTTGGGATGTTAATGTATGAACTTTCACTTTAGTATAATACTTTCTTCACTTAAGTGTCGTATGTGCTTTGAATAATTTATTAGATCCAAAAACTCTATATATTGGATTTTAGTTATACAGGACGCCGGACAAGCATACGGCCACCTAATATAAAGCGGTTACCGTAGCTACATAGACATTTGCAATACGAGGAGTAATGCTTACGTACTTGCAACAGCTGCTGTTAACGGCTCTCTCATTCTCACATCAGGCTTTTTTTTTTTTCACTACGTCGTGTGGCAGACAAGCATACGGCCCGCCTGATGTGAAGCGGTTACCGTAGCCATATTAACGCTCGCAACATAAAATATCGCTCGCGCGCCGCCACCCCCGCTGCCATCGCAGCATCTCCTTCCTTTCTGGTGACCTCACTCACTCGCAGGAACACAACAGCCCTCAAGTGAACCGTTATTTGGCTGCGGTATTCTGTGAGGTGGAGGTACATTCCCCAGTCGGGTAGCTTACAAATACGCTCCCTACCTCTCTTTTCGCCAGAGCTTCGTTTGTCAGTCAACAGGGTGCACCGCGTGCAGGTGAAGTTGGCTTTGGTTCAAAGATGTTGATGAACCACTTACACCCCTAAACACACTTACAGCCTAACCACATTTACTTGCAGGAACACAACAGCCCTCAAGGAAACTGTTGTTGGCTTCGATATTCTTTGAGGTAAACGTACTTCTCTACAGCGAGGGCCTCGTTTGTCCGATAGCATGGTGCACTATGTGCAGATGAGGTCAAGGTCGGGCTTTTAAAATTGACAAAGTTTTTAGGTCAATTTTAAAAGCCCATCTCATGGGGTCCCCACTACGTCGCAAGCACTCATCCACTTCCCGAAAGTGAAATCTCTCTCGGAGATACAGTGGAATTAAGAAATTAAATAGAATATATTATAAATAAAGTCGTCATCCCTACTTTAATATTATAAATGAATGTGAGTCTGTTTGTTACACTTTTACGCCGAAACTTCTCAAACGAATATTATGAAACTTTGTACGCGTATTCTCATAGGTATTAGGAAGGACGTGGGATACTTTTTATTTAAAAAAAGTAAACGCGGGCGAAGCCGCGGGTGGAAGCTAGCACATTAGTAACTTAATCTCAGTGCAGTCGGTACTAATGAATCAAAGCGTTTAGATTACATCATTCCACGTTATGCAAGCAATTTATCATCAGGAGGCCCAGTTACCAGTCAATTGACTGACTCGTATATGTCAACAGTGTCTGACTTTTATACGAACGGATAATTTGGTAGGGAGTAAAATACCTACTTTATTTGCACGCCTAAATATTTCTGGCAAATGTGATGGATCATATAGCTAGTGTTGTTTGTACACCTATATGACCCACATTTAAGCAAATAAAGGATTCTATTCTATTCTAATGGTGTAAGACAGCGTTTCTTAACCTTTTCTGGTCCGCGGATCCCTAGAAAATTAAGCACAATTTCAATGACCTCTTTAATAAAAAACAGTAATAAAGTTAGGACAATTTAGTAAATACTGAAAAAAAAACACATTTTTTATAAAAAAATAAACACTTTATTAATGTGAGGTTGGAGCTGATTTTTTTGCAAGTCTTGTTGGAATTATTTATTAATTCAAATATTCAACACGGCGGACCCCCATACAAATACTTGCTGACGCCCCAGGGGTCCACGGACCAAAAGGAACACTGGTATAAGACGTTATATAATGTGGCCAACCAAAATCCTTGACTGATGCGAAGTGCAGGTGAAGATTAAATGTGGAGCTGTGTTTAGCGCTAAGTTATGTACTATGACATGTTATAATAGATAAGTTATATGCGAACATCATCACGTCAGTAAAAATTAGCTGCAAAGCGCTTACTCAATGCCAAAGCATTTGTACATACGTGAACATATAGAAAGGCATTTTGCCTACCAGTTTTAAATAATTACTTGATTTGACGGTAAATGGTGCGAGACTAAATGAATACTGGGTGGGTTTATTTATTTCGAGCTCTTCCGTGCTTCGGAGGGCACGGTAAGCAAGTCGGTCTCGCTTGTTGTCTTTATACGACAGCCGTTACGCTAAATCAGTTTAATGTGCTAATAAATGCTTATCTTTCTTTCTTAGGAATAAAAAAGAAACTTTAAGAGAGGTAGGGAGCGTAATTGTAAGCTACCCGACTGGGGAATGTACCTCCACCTCACAGAACACCGCAGCCAAATAACAATTCCCTTGAGGGTTGTTGTGTTCCTGCGAGTGAGTGAGGTCACCAGAAAGGAAGGAGATGCTGCGTTGGCAGCGGGTGTGGCGGCGCGCAAGCGATATTTTTAATATTGCGAGTGTTAATATGGCTACGGTAACTGCTTCCGCCACCCGAAGTCCGGTCTGCCACCCGAAGTAGTATTAAAAAAAAACTTCGTTCCAAAAGTACTCCACAACCTATCCCAAAATTTTGTTATAATTTCAGTCACCATAATGATACTGTTGAATATATTCTGAAACCTTACCATCTC
Organism: Hypsopygia costalis; assembly: GCA_937001555.2. NCBI lineage: Eukaryota > Metazoa > Arthropoda > Insecta > Lepidoptera > Pyralidae > Hypsopygia > Hypsopygia costalis. The sequence continues at coordinate 17,778,243 of OW443349.2, read as the reverse complement.
AGTTATAATAAATAACCGACGAGCACCGGCACGTGAGATATATTATCAAATCGTCATTCCTCTTCCGCCCACGTGCGAGGATTATCGCTCTGTCCAAAACTATGATAAAGCTGAACAAATTGTCGATGGAATAAATTAACCTTAGAGCAAGATAAGAGCTCGAGCATGAAGTACCTATTAACAGGCCCGCAGTACAATGTGGCAATGAGACATATATGCCTCAAGAATTGTTCCAGTAGTGGTATGTTCATGCGGCACGTCCTTCATAGCTAGTACATAACTTAAGAGTGTTAAATGTCATTGGTACTGGTCCAAACTTTAAGCACTCTGTAAATAACACCTGAATCAATTAACTTGGTAAGCACTCTGTTCAATGCACAGGGGTTTCACCAGGAGAGGAATCAAAAACACGCGTTAATTAATAGCCTTATATTGTTATCAGTTCCGCGAATCATGATTAAGAAACAATTTCCTATCAGCCCCCCAAGTGTAATTCGTAGCGTAACGAACGTTAGATAGATCTCGTGACATTTGTCAAAATCGAACATTATAATAAGAGAATTGACAAATGTCACGTGATCTATCTAACGTTCGTTACGTTACGAATTACACTTGGCTAGGAGGGCAGAACGGCTTCATAATATCTTAAATCAGCTTTTACTTGCATTAGCACAAGTATCACAATATCTACACAACTAATCAGTGTTTCCCGCATGTTACCGGCTTGACGTCTCGAACAAGAATGACCCACAGCGCGGCGTTGGCACCATCCGCGTCCCCACTTTAGCAACTTACAAGATGTAGTCAAATTCAGCCCCCTTACCACCATCTCTTATTGCGATTCAATAATTGAATAGATTGCTTATTCATACCAATGAATAAGCGACTCTATTCCATTTGAAATAGAGTAGCTTATTCATTGGTACGAACATGAACAAGCATTCTATTCAGTTATTGAATCGCAATAAGAGATGGTGCCTCCCTGCCGCATGCGACCGATATTTTTACCCGACTGCGACAGAACATGTTGTCTTATTTTAGGGGTTTTTCATTTCCAAATTACACTGAAAAGCAGTCGGGTTTTTTAGTTTTTTAAATTACCGATTTTATTGAATCATTGTCACATTTTTTTTTATTAACTTTATTTTGAAATAATTTTAAAATTATAATGTTTAAATAAAGCACTTGTACTATTCCACGTTATTATATTTAATATTACCGACCGGTTTCGCCGCTAAGGCATTATCAAGGCAAACAGATGGTGTTTGTGTTTCTACAAAACATAATATTAAATATAATAACGTTGAATAGTGCAAGTGCTTCATTATAACATTATGATAATAATGTTCCACCAAGTGCCAACAATCAACAGTATCAACTTTAAAATTAGTTTATTTTTAGTTAGTTTATAATTTGTTATAAGTTTTGTATTATCTGATTATACAAAATAATATCCATTTTGAATCAATAAACAAAACATTCTTTTCCCTAAATATGTACTTTCTAGATGGACCGACCACCCCAAAAAAGGGCCAGCCCCCTTACCACCATCTCATATTGCGATTCAATAACTGAATAGAATGCTTATTCATACCAATGAATAAGCGACTCTATTTCAAATTGAATAGAGTCGCTTATTCATAGGTATGAATATGCAATCTATTCAATTATTGAATCGCAATAAGAGATCGTGATAAGGGGGCTGGTAGCGGTTGGATGCGGAAAGCGGAATCGCATATGGTGGAAAGCGTTGGGAAAGGCTTATATCCAGCAGTGGCTAGATACAGGCTCGTAATGATGACTATGTAATAAAACATGCTTAGAAAATATTAACTAGTGGTCGTCGCGATAGAGAGAGGGAGTGCGTGCCTGGACATTTGCCTTGATGAAGACGTCCATTTGATATTAAAACTAGTGGCTTCCCGACAAAAGTTCGCGACGGACCCATATTTTTTTTTTTTATATACTACGACTTTGATACGACGGGTGGCAGACAAGCATACGGCCCACCTGATGTGAAGCGGTTCCGTAGCCATATTAACGCTCGCAACATAAAATATCGCTTGCGCGCTGCCACCCCCGCTGCTAACCAGCAACTCCTTTCTTTCTGGTGACCTCACTCACTCACAGGAACACAACAACCCTCAAGGAAATTGTTATTTGGCTGTGGTATTTTGTGAGGTGGAGGTACATTCCCCAGTCGGGTAGCTTACAATTACGCTTCCTACCTCTCTCTTTTCGCCAGAGCCTCTTCTGTCAGTCAGCAGGGTGCACCACGTGCAGGTGAGGTTGACTTTGGTTCAAAGATGTTGATGAGCAACTTACACCCCAAGTACCCATTAAATTTAATTAATTAATTTACTAAATATTTACTTACCAAACGCAACAAAACGCTCAACACCAGTCGAGCACGCTTAACGCATAGTGAATGTAACAAATGCTGAATGCTCGTTCGGAGCTGTTCAGACCGCTAAATGCAACTTAATATGTGGTATACATAAAATAACTTTGAAAACGCCTGAATTTCTAGTCTACTTATCCGGACTAAACCGGATTAGGGCGGTTCCCCTGCTATGTTAAACTCAATTACTGCTATATCTTGCGGTAGACCGCATAATCCGATGATTACAATATGGTCCTTAACCACAAATACCTAATTGGGAAACAGCGACGTTGTGGTTTTGGTTACTCGGATCATTAAATATCTTTATTCAATTGTCTGTGTGTATATATACACACATATGTTGTCAGTGTTATTATACAGCTACAAATGACGATTTTTAACAGAGGATGATGTTATAGAAGAAAGAGCATGTATGTAATTACTTAGCCGTAAAACCGTGCTCGGTGGTCGAATGGTTAAGCAGTGGCCACTTTGACTCCGAGGTCGCGGGTTCGATCCCCGCACAAGACAAACATTTTGTGTGCATAAACAATGTCTGTTTGTCTTGATCAGGGTCTTTCTACGTATTTTAAGTATGTATTTAAAAAAAATACTGTATTTAAGTACATTTATCAGTTGTCTAGTATCCATAACACAAGCTTTGCGCTTAATTTGGGACTCGATGACGCTGTGTAAATTAGGCAGAAATATTTATTTATATTTATTTACTAAATCCATGCTCTTTGCTTGGATTTAATTACTTTTTTGACGTGATAACGTGTTATAAATCATTGTCACGTTCCGCCTGAGCCGAGCGTGCAAGCGAGAGCGCGAAACAAGTGACGCATCTATCTCTCTCCATCGGCCGATATTTTCTTATGAGCTAAAAAATAAGATTATCCCTTGGATTGGCAAACATATTTTTTGCTGGATTTAGTAATTTTATCGATTCACTTCTTTTCTTGGGTTCGTAAAGGACTCTTAAAAAATGGTACCAAAAATCTGTAAGCTTCAGTTTTCCTGAAAATTGATGTACCACACATGGAACATTGCCAATTTTTCTTTATTTTTTTTGTGTTAATAGATGTTACTTGGGTGGTACGTTGACAAGTTAAGGGTAAGAATGTGTAAATAAAAAATAGTTTTTTTTAATCTAATTTAATCTTATATTTATGAACATGATGCTATTTATACCGAACAAACAGTAGATACACTAACCAAAAAAAAAAACTTAAAAAAATATATTTCGTAATGCAGATATAATCAGCACAAAGGTGAAACTAATTGTAAGTACCTATTAAAAGTTTTGAATAAAAAGGTTATACTTAAATCTATATTTTAGTATGAAATGATAGAAAACAATTTCTAGGATCTCTTCCTGGAACAAAACATAGCCTCATGTTGCATTTTATGCAAAAAACATTGGTTTTCTGTTGACAATGTCTACAACGACCTCGTTCATTTCCTATATCTGGAAAATGTCCAATGTCATCATATTTGATGGGACTCGAGGGCCTGGGAATCGTTGGTTTATATACTTTACTTTCAACGGAAACCACGCGACTAACTGAAATACCGAGTTTCTTTAGTTCTTCATAAACCTCTCGCCTGAAATGCTTCAGAGTCATGGTCTTTTTCCGCGTTTTCCGGAAGAGCAACCAGGCATTGTTGAGGCATATGTCGACCAATTGGGCAAATATACCCATATACCATCTATTCGACTTGAAGCGAATTTTGTACAGAGAGATCAGCATATCTGCTAGATCTACCCCTCCCATGTATTTATTATACTCTTTCACGATCATTGGACACTCTACATCAACTTTGGCCTTGTCTTCTTTGCAGTATCTTTTAATTTTACTGACGGGATCGGCACCCACGTAAGAACTGATTAACGTCACCGGTTTGTTGTCATTCCATTTTACAATGGATAATTTATTTTTGTTGCAAACTACTTGAGCATGTGAGCCTCTCCTTGTCTTCTTGAATGTCTTATCAACAGGCAGTACTTTTTCAGCACCTCTCATCCGGTTTGATCTAATTGTACCAAGTCCAAATATTCCGTAATCTTTTTTCAAAATGTTAAAAAGCTCCGGCGATGTAAAATAGTTGTCACAAAACACAAAAGATGGTTTCTTTTTAATTGATTGACATAGCGCAATCACAATCTTTGCACCAAATCCCAAACCCTCTTCTTCTTCTGTGAACTTGTTGAATCGGAATGTATCTTCCCCTCCATACAAAAGGAAGTCTCTGATCATGCCATCTAGACTAGCTCGTGCAAAATTCTTGAACCCCCATTTATTCGGTTTATCCTTCATATATTGCTTACGCTTGCCAGCCTTTTTGCCCTTGTAAGGAATCATCATCTCGTCAATACTGTAACATTTATCATTATTGTCCAACTTTAAACAATTCGCTCTCACCATTTCCAAAATTGGTCGCACTTTATAATATCGGTCTCCATCATTCAAATTGTTATCAACAAAATGCAAATGCCGTCTAATTTGTTGATATCTTTTAAGAGTCATGACGTCAGCTACTAAATTGTACCGAAAATTCTCAGACCAATAATCAATGTATGCCGGCATTCGTACTATACCCATAATAATTTCGATGGCAATAAAGTTTTTTAGATCATCCATAGTCATTTGCATCGATTTTCCTGTCACTTCAATAGAATACAAATTTGTGTGATGTACAATATGCTCAAGTATTTCTGGAGAAAAAAACATATAAAAGTACGCAAGTGGCGAGTTTTCAGATTCTTCTGGCAGGTCTTCGTAATTGTCATCTGTTTCTTCAGATGCAGCTTTATATTTGAACACCAAAGCTCTTTTCCAAGTATATTCAATGCCTAATTTAACTGCTTTTTTAGCTTTTTTTTTCGACGGACTTATAAGAACTTTATTGGTAGACTTTCTTTTCTTTGCTGTTTTTGAAGTAGTTGTGTCAACATTTTTCAATTTTTTGCGAAATTGTAGTCTTGTTTGTCGAGTTGTTATGTGAGCAGTTGTTGCCTTCTTTTTATTTCTATCAGTAGACTGTGGGGTGGATTGTTCGGAGTATAATGAGGGGAATGATGAAATTGAAGGGATGTTGTTATAATTAATCTCACTATTATCATTTGGAAAAACTTCATTGATGATAGGAGTGAGAGGCCCAATGTCTACTTCCGAAATGCCGTGCAAAATAGATGGCGATTTGGCTAATGGTTGACGGATTTCAGTTGGAGCTGATTCAGGATTATAATCATTGTGGTCCGATTTTTCATCGTCGTCTTTAAATATTGTATTTCCAAGTCTTTCCAAAGATGAATTAAGAGAAGGAGCTGGAGAAGTAAGGGAGCCGTCACATGATGAATTATTTGCAATTGAAGAAGAAGAGCTTGATAGTGAAAAGTACGAGCGGTTAGGAATTTCATGGTCATAATCTGAGTCACCACTTCCCTCTGAACATGCATGGATATTTGGCACAAATGAAAAAATCTTCGCAGCACGTGATTGTTTTGACTGTAAAGAAGCGAAAGACAAAAAAAATCAACCCATAACCAAAAAAGCAAGAAATGGTAAAACAAAAACCGCAAACAAAAATGATTAAATTGAATTTAAACGTAACTGATGGTCTAACCTAACTAAGTCCGGCTTTGTGGCAGAGTCCCATGCAAGGTACATGCTAGGCGGTATCAAAATTCGTAGGCAATTAGCAGTGGCCCACCCGAGGAACATATAAAAATATAATAAAATTCCTTTGCAATTGGCAGTGTACCATGCGTGGAACATCAACGTAAGGACGTTGTAAAAGTTATGAAAGACAAACAATAGCGATGAAATTAAAATATAGTGAGGTAAATTAGAGTTTTAGGAGCATGCTACAACAAAAGTTTTCAGCCGCAAAGCATAAAAAAACATTTAATTTATTATCTTACCTTGAACACTGAAGAAACACGACGTCTTGAAGCCATTGTTGCTGTCAAGCTGACAGATATAGTGTTACCAGGACGGGAAAATATTTTTTTAACAAAAAAAGAATTATGATAGTTTATGTTTTTTTCATTTTTGAAATTATTTTCTAAATAATAAATTAGCTAGATTTTTTGCAAGGTGGTGTTCCGTGCAAGGCACAGTACCAATCAAAGGGTTATGGAAACGAAAAAGATTTATAAAGACAATTTATTAACCGAAGCAAAAACCCTAGCTGAAAATTCTTACATTTTTAGGGTTCCGTAACTTAAAAGGAAAAACGGAACCCTTATAACACACAGACACCGTACGCCACTAACTGTTACAGTTGTAGATGGACCCAAGAAGAGAGCCTGGAGATCCGTAGACGAGAATCACAAATCCTTGTGAGAGTCTGGAGTCCGAAGAGACTCCGGTCTAATTCGGACTCCAGACTATCACAAGGATTTGTTTTTCACAGAGTCGGCAATGTGCGAGTAGTGCTTGCTAGCATCCATAGGTTATGATAATAGCACACCCCGGCCACTCCATACAAATGTCGCGTCGTTTTTACTACATACACAATGACGTCTGTCCAGAGCGCAAATGAGCGTGTGTGCGCGCGGCGCCATACAATGAAACGGCGCCTTATACATGAGAACTGTCTCAGAGGGGAGGTGAGGTCGACACGAGAAGGCGGCAGGGAGTGGCAATACTGTACGCAGTACTATTACTTATACTGTGTCGATACTAAACAGTGTATGTATTTATTGTAATGTAACATTTTCCTTGTGAGATGTGAATAAATATAAAAAAAAGAGGGGCGTCGTGGGACACCAGATAGGAACGAAATTCCTTATTATAATAATGATCAGATGGTTCCACTTTTGACCACCACATGGTGTAAATAATAATATGATATAATAATAATAACAAACTGCAATAATAATAACAGTCATCACGTAACCTATACATTAGACACTGCCTAACCTAACCTAACCTAACCTAATCATCATACATAGACTATACATAAAAATAACTAGCAATAAAAGCAGTTATGGCAGGCGTCCGCCCCTCTTCTGTAATAGCCCGGTATTAAGTTCACCCAGATCACATCTCCATAGCCCATTTATTTTCCATCACACTTCGCAATAGTCTCAACGCCTGCCGAGACCTGCTCATGGGTATGTCGTTCCATTGACATATCCTGGAGCGGGTCACGGCGGGCGTACAACATTACATCAAACTTCTCAAAGGGGCCTCTACGCGTTGGATCCATATCCCCGCGCACGCCTAGCAAATGACCGGGCTTGACCTGTGATTAAAAAGAAATAACAGTCATCACGTAACCTATACATTAGACACTGCCTAACCTAACCATCATACATAACCGCATTCGTGATTTTCTGCTTGTCCCGAAGGTTGACTGGTAGAGAATGCTTTTAGCGTTAAGTCCGCCTTTTGTACCCTTATTAATAATTTGTGGTCAATAAAGATTTTAAATAAATAAATAGACTATACATAAAAGTTACGGATTACGGTTAAAAGTTAAGTTTTTTAAAGTTACGGACGTTTTTTGCCGGCTAGGGTACCCCTCTGCAACGCCCCATAAGGAACTTCGTTCCAATATATTATGGGTAAAACAAACTTTATTCAAATAAACTTAAGCTCTAATTAATACATATAATTAAACTATAAAACTAAAGTTCCTAAAATTCAATAACACTAAAATAAAACTAACCTAAAACTAAAATAAATGTAAAAAGTTTGGCCCATGTGGCATCGTTCCCAAGATGCTAGCAGCATTACCTCGCTGGATGGCTAAACTGATCCTTTGGGCGAGGAATGTGCCAGATCTTGGGAATATATTATTGTTATTAATATCAGATATATTATTGTTATTAATCTAATTGAAGAACCCCACAAAAATATTTACAACAATTTCCCACAAGTTCTAGATCATTTAATGAAATTCCCATCCGCACATATCGCATAACATGCCTGACTGTTCGCTTAATATATCACAGGAAGTCTCAGGTTTCATTAGCGTGCCTTTGAATTTTTAATGATGACGTCACAGTACAGCCCGCGACAGCCTTTCGGGACCTTTATTACGACGGAAGCTGTGTCCCTGTTCTGTGCATAATTTAGGGGCCACCACGTATTCCTGTGCTTAGGGCTTTAAATACGGGCTATTGAGTGAGAATGCAAGGTTTACTGAGGTTATTGACTGATTTTGGGTAAGTACCCAAGCTTACCTGCACATTTGGGTGTAAGTAGTTCATCAACATCTTTGAACGAAAGCCAACTTCACCTGCAAGCGGTGCACCCTAGCATACGGCCCGCCTGATGCAAAGCGGCTAACGCAGCCATATCAACGCTCGCAACATAAAACATGTCTTGCGCGCCGCCACCTCCGCTGCTAACGCAGCATCTCCTTCCCTCCTTCACTTACTCGCAGGAACACAACAACTCAAGGGAATTGTCACTTGGCTGCGGTATTCTGTGAGGTACATTCCCCAGTCGGGTAGCTTACAATTACGCTCCCTATCTCTCTTTTCGCCAGAGCCTCGTTCGTCAGTCAGCAGGGTGCACCACGTGCAGGTGAGGTTGGCTTTGATTAAAAAATGTTGATGAACTCCTTACACCCCAAGTATTTAAGTCTCTTGAGGGCTGTTGTGTTTCTATGAGTGAGTGAGGTTACCAGGAAGAAAGCGTTGCGTTAGCAGTGGGGTGACCGTTTGCAAGTGATATTTTATGTTGCGAGCATTTATACGTATATGGTAATCGCTTAACATCAAGCGGGTCACTTGTTTATTAGTCATCCGACGTAATATAAAAAAATCATTTTAGCTAAAAGTGGCCCAAAGGAGTTGTTACTCGTAATTAATTGATTTAATAACACTTACTTAACCTAATGAATATTCATTAATAAATAGTAATATTTTATTTTCGGAAGGACTGTATTGAGTGTCCGTCTTTTAGTTTTATACAGAAAATAAAATTTGAAATTAAATATTAAATATTTCTGGACACTTTACACAGTACTTTATCTAGTACCAAACTAAGCAAAGTGTGTACTATGGGTGCTATATTATTATACTTAAATACATTTTTAAAAATACCTACATATAATACATAGAAAACACCCAACCAAAGAGAAATAACAAACCCAGACTATGAAAAAAGGTTTGACTTGGTTTGGGTGTTTTCTATATATTGTATGTATGCAATTACAAAAAAAGTTGATTTAAAAAAAAAAAAAAAACCGACTTCAGTTGGCGAGCGCAGCTTATTGGTGGTATACCCCGGCAGACGTTGCTGCCCGTTTTCCGGGAGAAAAGTTATTGCATGACACAAGATTCCTTAGTCGCCTTGTACTACATCCAGCGCAGAGCAATGGAGTGGCGCAATTCTATTCTGCTGGCAACCTCAGGGCAAATTTAAGGGTTTCTCTCGATTTTTCTGGGATCCCATCATCAGACCCTGACTTGATGAATATGGGATCACCTCGCAATCATACCCTTTCAAATAAAAAAAGAATTATGAAAATCGGTCCACAATTCGCGAGATATCGAATAACATACATACAAAAAAAATATTCAGTCGAATTGAGAACCTCTTCCTTTTTGAAGTCGGTTAAAAAATGTATTTAAGTAAATATAATATCAGAGCTTTGCTTAGTTTGGGACTAGATGGCAGTGTGGAATTTGTCCAGAAATATTTATATTTATTTATATCTTTATATTCTATCTTTGAAGAAGAACAGGTACTAAATCTAGCCCAGTGGTTTTCAAACTCATAAACTTCATTACCCAAATATTACGAATAATTCCCTGACCGTGAAACTCTTATTTGTTCCTTCCCTTAGCTTTATAAGGCAAGGAACAAAGAAAAATCATAATAACCGTTTAAAATTTAATGGAGCAATCACAGAGCAATCGTAAAACAGGTCTCCATTACCGTTTGTTATTACAAATCCTTTTATTATATCCGGAAAACAAATTTCCGAGTACCGGAATTCCGGTTTTAATGATCCGGTTAATGGCCGTGTCTAATCTCCGCGAAGAGGCACACGTTATCTCGTCATTAAATATTTTATGCTTGAATTTGTTACACTATGTACTCGCGTTTAACTTCGTTGGTTGATCTAAGGCATCGTCCACACCAAACGTATTGTCCGTCGCCGACTATTAGCTAGCTCACAGCCAGCTCAAGTGTGATCGAGATTGTAATTTTAGAAAAAGAAGAAATGATTGGTTGTCTGTAAAGTCGCTTTACGGACGACAATTTTACGTGATAACGTCATAAGAAAATATCGGCAAGATAGATAGATGCGTTACAAGCCGAACGCATAGACCAATCGTGCCTCTCTATCGTTTGTTCCGCGCTCTCGTTTGCACGCTCGGCTGAGGCAGAACTTGACAATGAGTCATATTTTTTTTGTGTAAAAACCTTATTCTGATCGGACAATTAGTAAACAAAAAAATGTATAATTGATAATAACAAATACACCCGTTTGATCTCAGCATAGATCCATGTTCTAGATGGATCATTAGGCTGCAATATCACCGACTTCAAGAAAGGCACTCCACTAGATATATTGTTATGTTTTAATGTTTATCAGGATCTGACTGGTTTCATGAAATCAGTTTGGAAATGTTTTTATGATACCAGCCCCGTAATAAAAGTTTTAAATTTTTATATACATATTTTATACTAGTAAGATTTCAAGGCACTAGTTTATATCAACTAATTTACTTCCACGGTTTTATATACATTTATTTACATTTCGGTTCGTTAACTCCCTTCATGGACATTCGACGAGTGGAAACTCGTTGATTGACCATTGTCCTCATTGATTTTTCAGCTTAGTTAGTTATTTGTCGGTGACTACTAAAGAGTCCGCCATAATACCCTTACAAACTATTACCATAACCCTGCCAAGAGACAGTTTTTCGCCATGCTGATAAATACGCTCTAACGTACAATGAGTAAAAGATATACTTTCACACTGAACACGTATGCTGAACAATCGACTAATCTACACATAAATTGTGCCCGCGGCGCTACAATCCAACACGCTATTACGTAGCCAATCCACATCCGCGGTGGATAGAAACGTAGCAAAATAATTGACTCCACAGACAACACACAGCGTAGAAGCTTATTGCCAGTTCGGTGTGGAAAAATGGTAGCAATGGGCGGCGGACAATACGTTTGGTGTGTACAATGCCTAATAAAACGGTTAAAAGTTTATACGAGTGTTTATGCTTTAAGTGCATAAATTTGTTTCATGGCACCTTCTCAAGCAATACTTGCTCGAGAAGCAAGTATTGCTCGCTGTTCCATTTATCCGACTTTGGACCAATCATCACCCATAAAATATCCATCCATAGAACTGTGATAATTATGTATATGTTGCAGACAATGTGATAAATTAGTCGGCTGGTCAAAGTAATAATTGTCAATTATTAATAATTAAGCTTACTTGGCACCACATCATTCATTATCTAGGTTGACGGAGCTCCGCTTCACGGAGCTCCTATTTTCGGTGACATACAAGAAACCTCAAGGGAATTATTATTTGCCAGTGGTATTCTGTGAGGTGGAAGTACTTCCCCAGTTTGACAGTTTAAAAATATGTTATCCTCGACCTCTGTTTTCGCCAGAACCTCGTTTGTCAGTCAGCACCATGTGCAGGTGAGGTTGGCTTTGATTCAAAGATGTTGATGAACCACTTACACCCCCAAGATGGATAGTCTATTTATTACTACTCTGTGTTATGTCACTTCTTGGTGTTATTTTGCAGCTTACTGCATTACTATGTCTGCATTTTCCAAAGGCTGACTGTTTTTAGAAAATTCAGGGATTCTCTGAAGAGTATTTCTCTACTAGAGAATGCTCTTAGCATTATCTCCGAGTTTGTACTCTTATTTTGTGGTCTCAAGTTTAAATTCAGTTACTAGCTGCATATTATTTGTATAAAGATTACCATTTTAGAGGTGGAAGTGGTTCATCAACATCTTTGAACCAAAGCCTTCATCACCTGCTCGCGGTGCACCCTGCTGACTGACAAACGAAGCTCTGGCGAAAAGAGAGGTAGGGAGCGTAATTTGTAAGCTACCCGACTGGGGAATGTACCTCCACCTAACAGAATACCGCAGCCAAATAACAATTCCCTTGAGGGTTGTTGTATTCCTGCGAGTGAGTGAGGTCACCCAAATAGGAAGGAGATGCTGCGTTGGCAGCGGGGGTGGCGGCGCGCGAGCGATATTTTATGTTGCGAGCGTTAATATGGCTTCGGTAACCGCTTGTCTGCCACCCGACGTAGTATAAAAAAAAAACTTTTTTTAAATTATTTATTTGTATTAGTAACAAAGAAATGATGTTATTTCTTCAAATCAAATCAAAATATCTTTATTCCTTGGACTTTCTAGAGCACTTCATACAACTTATACGCGTCATACAAATTAAATATAAGAACATGTATCTAAATCATTACTACTCAAAATCCGTAGAGCTTAGATTCACTTTCATCATACTATCTTGAATGTGAAAGTGAATTTAAGTACCAGTTCCGGCGACGGGGCTTCTTGAGAAAAACTGGCAAGAAACTCAAGGCCGACTCTTTTAATTGCCAATATCGTTACATTAATTACAAATACAATCATTAACATAACATAACAAGAGCATTTCATTTCCAAATACTTTTATCATTTATGTAATCTGAGATACAATAGATCTTTTTCACATAGTCTAGTTTTGATATATTTCTTAAATTTGCTCATGGATAATATGAACGCGTCGTTTGGAAGTTTATTGTAGAAGCGTATAGTGACCTGGGAACGAGTTAGAGATTTTATGGAGCCTAGTAATATGCACAGCGAGTTTGTTTTTATTTCTTAAATTTAATTGATGGAGATCACTGTTTTCCTAATTTTTGTTTGATTTTTATGAACGTAAATAAGATTTTCATAAATATATTGAGAATGTAATGTCATAATATTTATCTCTCTAAATTTATTTCTCAGTCTCTCCCTGGGACTCATCTCTCTTCTGGAGCACAAAAATTGAGTCTACATCTTGACCTTATGTTCATTATTTAATGACAATGTACAAATTAAATTGTAATTAATATAACTAAATACTAAAACTTGCAACCATAGATAACTAAATTAAACTGAAATTAATCTAAAAACCTATATTATTTTATCTATAAAGAAAAGAGAAAGAAACGCGACAATAAAAAATAAATATAAATTTACCTACAAATAAAAAACATTATATGGGGATCTTTTGGGATTGCCTATTCTTTAAATAAAAGTTTGAGTTTGAAATAAACATTCTTACAATATAATCCAATAATAATAAAGCAAGTTCTGTTTGTTGCATATATTGCATTAATATTTAATTGACCTAATTTACTTACATTCTTGAAGACTGGATAAGATCTGAAAGCAAAGAAATTATAATTTAGTGAAATGTTATAAAGCATTAAATGGTTATAAATATTTTTTTAAAAATGGAAAAAATCACCTCCCCCCTAGGTGGGATTTGAACCCACGAGTGATTATTTCTATTTATAAAAAAAATATTTACAATAATACTGGCAAGGCAAAATCAACTAGGTATTTAAATAATAATAATCATTTAATCTCCGCCAACTCGCAGTTGAGCAGCGTGGTGGAGTATGCTCTTAACCCCTTCGATTGAGGGGAGACCCATATCCCAACAGTGGGATAATTATGGGTTGACGCTGAATCATTTAATGGTTATTCTTCAAAGCTAATAGCAGTAGGTACTGCAGAAATTATTATTGTTTTGTCGCTTTAAGTGGATCACCATCAGGTCATTTTAGTCTCCACTACAGGAGCACGACCCTCTCTCGTCTGTCCCAGACTGAAGGAGGATTTGGCCTACACTCCCCACGCTGGCCAGACGGGTTGGGGAGGCCTGATCGATGTCTTATAATGTATTTCCCTTAGTCGCCTTGTACGACGTCCATGGGAAGAGACAGAGTGATTCTATTCTAGTCTGCCGGAAACCACACGGCCAAGATCTTTAAGTGGATGGTAGAGGTTAATGTCGAAGTGTCGTATAAGAGCTGCACATATTGGCTAGATAGACGATGTGCCGATTAAAATCACTATTACAATACTTAAAGCATATGTGGCATAACGACTAAGTTCAATACTTAAGTATAACTTCATGGTTTATTAGTTAGCTATTTATACGAAGTGTCGTATAAGAGCTGCACATATTGGCTAGATAGACGATGTGCCTATTAAAATCACTATTACAATACTTAAAGCATATGTGGCATAACGACTAAGTTCAATACTTAAGTGTAACTTAAGTATTGAACATAACATAATGCATAACGACTAAGTTCAATACTTAAGTGTAACTTCATGGTTATCGTCGTATAAGTAGCGACATAGACACATATTCTTTTTATATCACTAAAGTAGCAAACAAGCATACAAGCAAGAACATATATATATATACAACGTGTAACTTCAAGTACGCAAACCTAAAAATAGTTTGTTCAGAATCATGAGTAGAATCAATTGCATAATTATAATAATATATAGATGCAAGAAATAACATGATTATGAGTATAACTTTTCGGTGCATGAGAAGGAAGTCAAAGGAGACAGGGAAAATGACAAGCTAGTAGAGCTTTTCAGAACATTCCCTATAATAAGTGCGTTTAGGACACGCAGACTACAAACGTATCTGCGTAGATGAAGAGACTCAAGATACTTACGTGAAGCTAAACTGCCGTACACCACAGCACGTACGGTACGTATAAGTGAATCGTAAAGTGACAATCACACAGACCCTTATTCTGAATACTTTCACATAAAATTAGAATAGTCCCCATAAAACAAAAAGGGCGAGCTCAAACAAGGCCTAATTATTTCCCATCACAAGTGTGGCCCGTTTTGGCATGGAAAGGACATTTGATGGGTCCTCTTAATGTAGGTTCCAACCCAAATAAAGACCTCTGCAACCTCAAACGAACTTCGAATTACAAATTAACGGATCCTCGTATGACACCGTAAGGATCTTAAGATTACAATCTCATTATTTATTGGTGAGGCTTACGTATTTTACGGTGAAGGTTTAGACTGTTATATTGTTGCCACGTACTTCAATTACCAAAGGCTGTCGTGTATAGTTTCAAGAGTCTTGAGTTCAGTCACATGTACCTTGTCTTTGAATAAAATATTTATATTTTCCTAATCACAATATTCAGGTGTAAATTCAAGCGCTTATAGATCGGAACATATCCAGTATCACAGGGTTTCGCTTAGTGCTACGAATACTACGTACGTCTCGTACCTACGCAGGGTCATATTATACTGAAGTTTTATCATTTCTACAATAGGTTGACAGTACTATATTGAACTATGCTAAAAGCTTTCTGTACGTTAATTCTCAAGTACTAGAGCATCAAAGATACTCACTGTTCTATATGCATCGATGTACAATCGCAATGGTACTATTTTAATAATCCCTTTGTTGCTAATAGTTTCATCGTGTAGTTGTCAAGAATGTTATCATCCATCATCATCATTATCAGCCCGTATTTGTCTACTATTGAACATAGGCTTCCCCCGAGAGAACCACATGCTCCAATCTTGAGCGATCTGCATTCATCGACTCCCTGCAACTTTCTTAAGATCGACGCTTCATTAATAGTGGGTGCCATTCCACACTGCGTCTGTCAGTATAGGGTCGCTACTCGAGAAACTTTCTTCCTCCTGCTGTTATCGGTCCTATGAGCTATGTGGCCAGCCAATTGTCACTTCAGCACGGTTGTTCATTGAGCTTTATCGGTTATTTTAGTTCTATTGCGGATATCCACGTTTCAGATACTAGGTATCACGCAGCGAGACCCTAAGCATAACTCTCTTCATTGCTCGCTGAGCGACCTTGAGACCCCATAAGGCCCACAGTGAAGCACCAAAACAAGACTTTAAGACAGGTTGAACACAATATTTTCAAATGCACGTTGAAATTGAGAATGATAGAACTTAGTTCGAATGGCTATACCTTGTTCCAAAAAGAAACGTTCCAAAAACTACTAATTTTATATACTGTGAACGTGACGCAGCAGCAAAAACTATTTTGTATTACGTTGCATTTGCAATGTATGAATTTAGTCATTTTTGGAATGCAAATAAAATTAGGTATTATTTCCGCTGTTATTTGTAACTGGGTATAGAAATGGCTACTTTGATTCCAAGGTGGCGAGGTCTGAGGTTCGATTTCCGCACAACACAAACATTTATGTGCATGAACATGTCGGTTGGTCTTGGTCTGGGTGTTTTCTATGTATTATACGTTATTACAAAAAAAAAATAGATACCAATAATACAAGCCTTGCGCTTAATTTGGTACTAGATGGCGCTGTGTAAATTGTCCAAAAACATTTATTTATTTAATAGTTGAAGTACAACAATGTCGACCCATTTTATTTACATTTTACTTACGCGTTTAACTAAACGCTTTTACGCGCGTAAAAGAAATCTAATTTTAAGATTTCTTTTACAAAAAATATTACGCAATGGTGTGACAGAGTGCCCAAGCAGGGTCCACTCTGTATTAATTTGGGGACGATTTAAAATTAATTTTGCGGAAATTCAATTTTTTCCGGAGTGGAATGGCAAATTAGTTGACACGTATAATTAAATTATAATAATTTTTAGGCCAACCAAATCTTTTTTTAAAGAAAATGGCCGTTCAATGTAAAGTTTTCATTTGTTTTAAGATGATTTGTTGATAATTTAGTATTAGAGAAATGATAAAATTGTGTTCGTTTTAAGCTGTTTTTGCAACTTCACCCGCATAGTTATCGAAATTTTTGGGTTGAAAATGTTTTTGTTCTATTTTCGTGTAAGAATCCTGAATATTTCCGAAAAAAATTGGCTGTGGCTGTGTCATGGACAGGGCCATGTATTGTACGTGAATACGTTATATGCACTAAAATTATCTCAAAATGGCAAAATAGCAACGCTTCCCCCTGCCCCGCACGCGATGTTTAAAATCTATCCAGTGGTGTGATTGAGTTTTGGATGACGATGATAAACATGTAGCTGCAATACCAAACTGCCCCCTTACCACCATCTCTTCATAACTGGATAGAATGCTAATTCATACCAATGAATAAGCGACTCTATTTCAAATGAAATAGTGTCGCTTATTCATTGGTATGAATAAGCATTCTATTCAGTTATTGAATCGCAATAAGAGATGGTGGTAAGAGGGCTGTATCTCCCGATTTTGTTATCATTTTTTTTTTATTGCCTCCCTATAGAAGCAATTTTAAGGACATGCCAGTATTTACGTCTAAAACGACGTTTGCTAAGAGCACACGACAGAAGTGAAAACTTCATCTCTCGCTCTTTCCGTACACAAAGAAAGGAACAGAACGTGAGTACACAGGTAGGGTAGATATTTTTTTTTTATAGGAATACCAACAGCTGTTACAATTAAATAAATAGCTAATATATACTGAGTAAAGCACAAAAGATCCAGTGTGAGCATTCTGTGACAAACACTACTCAGTTTAGCAAGGAAACAAGTACAAAAAAAAAATATATCTACAACTTTTCAATACTTGTTTTTGATTTACGCTAACGTCTTGTCGCGACGGTAAGTAGCGCAGGACTGAGTGAATGCTGGGCAATTACCTTGCATTGCTTGCTTTTTTTCACAATTTTCCAAAGAGGCCGATGCAGGAGGAATTAGAACGCATCTATAGGTAAAAACATCTTAGGTGCCGAGCACATACAACTCTCTACAACTCTACACATGGCTCGTTACGGCCGGCACGGCACGACGATTCATGTGTGTGCAGATTTATTGACAGGCTCGGCAACTTTTAAACAAGAAACAAATCAACATTTATATAAAAACGAGTGTGTTTTAGAGCTTTAGACTACGCGACTGAAGTAAAACTTCTATTTATATCTCCCTCTCAATTTCCGTTCGCCTCACCCGATCACACTTCTTGTACCGCTCTCGTCACGCATTCACCAGCTAACTCCCCAAGTCAAGCTTGTATAAAGAAGTTTTGCTTGAACAAAACTATTGTCTAGAAAAAACCACAGGTATCCGTATGCCGATCACGTATGTCCGCGGCCATTTTATATCGGCCATATTTTTTTCTCGACACCCGCCAACTGTCAACAGCGTGACCTTTGCATTTGTCAAACGTCCGTCACCGCGCGAGGTCGTGTCTCGGGAACTTCGGTAGATTTATATGCTTTTTTCGCAACTCTAGTTGAGTAATCCCTCTTTATGACACTCTGTGGATTAGTTATTTTTTGTTGGGAGATGAAATTGTTAGGTTTATCTCGTGTCTCTTGAAGAATTACGACGTGTAAAACTGTCTTCGGATAATTTTTCAAGCGAAATTGTTGGTGCGTGACATTTCCTGGTCGTCACAGAACAGAATTAAGCTATTAGAAGATGCTGACATATTTTGTTTTCTACACAGATAAACAAAGTTGGAGTGTCTGTCTGTAATATTAAAATAACCACTTTTCACTAATTGCGTATGGATGTATACATGGTACATTATATCAAAATAACATTTTTTACAATTTTTGTCTGTCTGTTTGTTCTAGTTATTCTCTGAAACGGCTGGATCGATTTTGACGAGACTTTCACTGGCAGATAGCTGATGTAATAAGGAGTAACTTAGCTACTTTTATTTCAGAAATTTTATTTATTTTTATTAATATAAATAAATAATAAAAAAATACTGTTTCGCGCGGACGAAGTCGCGTGCAGAGCTAGTTATCTATACGCTCGCTTAGATGGTTGGAGGAGAATGGATTAGATGGTAGAGAAGCTCGATGGCTTCGCTGCACGTTTCAATCTAATCGATCACGCAATTTAAGCAACGGTGACCGTAGTCTGTCTATGGATGGGTTTTTTATCTCGAGCTCCTCGTGCTTCGGAGGGCACGTTAAGCAGTCGGTCCCGGTTGTTGTCTTAAGACAAGAGTCGTTAAGTCAAATCAGTGGCCTTTGGGCGGCTAAAAAACACTGAGCTCCACCAACCCGCAGTTGAGCAGCATGGTGGAGTATGCTCTAAACACTGACCTCCACCAACCCGCAGTTGAGCAGCGTGGTGGAGTATGCTCTAAACACTGACCTCCACCAACCCGCAGTTGAGCAGCGTGGTGGAGTATGCTCTAAATACTGACCTCCACCAACCCGCAGTTGAGCAGCGTGGTGGAGTATGCTCTAAATACTGACCTCCACCAACCCGAAGTTGAGCAGCGTGGTGGAGTATGCTCTAAACACTGACCTCCACCAACCCGCAGTTGAGCAGCGTGGTGGAGTATGCTCTAAATACTGACCTCCATCAACCCGCAGTTGAGCAGCGTGGTGGAGTATACTCTAAACCCCTTCGATTGAAGGGAGACCCGTATCCCAACAGTCCAATGATCCTGGGTCGATGCCGAAATGGTTGGCAATAGTCTTTCCCAACTATTATTTATTTTATTTATTTGTTACACACATAGTTACACATAAGTAGGCACAAAGGTTATTACATAGTCTAACAATTTGAACATAATAAAGATTATGGTACGGTTGCCCGCTCGAAAGTCGAAACTGACACCTATTGTAGGATTAACCTGTGTTACAGGTGTCAGTGCTCAACCCTCGGAAGGTTTTAATTTTTTAAATAATTACAGAAATATCAATGTGATGCCCTAGCTGGCAAACGAATGGCAATCCTAGGAAAGGCATACCCAGACCTGGAGGACTACAGGCTCTTCTCAATTAAAGATGTACTAAAGTACATGGAATATGTCTCTAGACACTCAGGGGAGAGTTACTAAAGGATAGGGAGTGCACAAAAGATCCGACAGGGTCGACGTGCCACCGGTGCTACAGCACTGGACCCATTTCAAGATAAGATAAGATAAGATACAGAAATATTTGAACCAAAAAAATGTAACAATAAATATTGCGAAACAAAAGAAATTATATAAGAAAACTTTTTTAATTTTTGCTCTTAATGTGTGTTTTTTACAGGAGAAGCCTGTGTGTATTGTGTGTGTTTGTATGTATGTATAGTGTTAAGTTGTGTAGTGTGGGGAATTACTTATTGGTTACCTTAAGATATTTAACATAGTTTCGGTTTGCTCTAGGACATTGATAACAAAAAGTTAGTAACAGCTTTTTTGCAACTAAAGAGTGACATGTGTGTGATGTTGACATTAGACCATACAAATAAGATGATTAAAGTTTCTTGTATGTATGTATGTAATCTCTTTACCACAAAACAATACAAAGAAACGTATACAAATAAATAATACAGTATAAAGGCGGGCTTATCTCTGAAAGAGATCTCTACCAGCCAACCGTAGAGTGTTTAAAAGGATACATAATAGACGTGGTTAAATCAAATAGAAGAAGAATAAATATATATTTGTAATGTGTGTGTATGTATGACATGTGTATATGTGCGCCACAGGCATTCAATTATATTGAATGTCTGTGGTGTGCACATGTATATGTATGTGTGTATGTATTAAATGGGTATATATATATATATATATATATATATATATATATATATATATATAGATTTAAACACAATATGTATTGCGTCTGTTTGTCCGTCCGTGGTGTCACAGAATGGTCCCAACTGAAAATCAGCGCTGGGGTCTGACATAGTCAGACCACGGCATAATGCTGAGTTGGGTCCAATTTGTGGCATTACGCAGCACTATGTCCTTTCTTGTATTTATGTTACTTATTGCTAACTTTTAAAAATGTGTAATAGTGTTGTGTTTTGTTACAAATAAATGTTTCTTCTTCTTCTTCTTCTTCTATTTATGCTTTCTTCATTTAGTAACATTTAAAAGTAACACAAAACAAACAGTTTCGGAACTAGGTACTTTGACTTTCTGTAAAACGTAGCCACCTTATCGCCATTTTTATTTTAACTACTTATAAGAACATAGACCTTAAGTACCATATCCTGTGGTCGAAGTTTTTTTCTTATATGAGGGAGGGAGGGGCATGGATGTCAGGTGGAGGTACTTCCCTAGTCGGGCAGCTTAAAAAATACGCTATGCCCTACCTCTCTTTTCGCCAGAGCCTCGTTTGTCAGACAGCATGGTGCACCAAGTGCAGTTGAAGTTGGCTTTGGTTCAAAGATGTGTTCCTGCCAGTGAATTAGGTCACCAAAAAGAAAGGAAGGAGTTATAGGCTGCCAACGAATCGTCGACCTCTTGGTGTTGCTGATCTCCAAGGGCGGTGGTGATAGCTTTCCATCAGGGAACCCACATGCTTGTTTGCCCCCCTATCATACAAAAAAATGCAGCAATAGCTATTCCGAACATGTTTTTGCATGACAGATATTTCTCATGTCGGCATGTACAGTTTAAATTGAGTATGCGACCCGTACAATCTATGAGGGTAGTTAGCATCCGCGTTACATCCAACTAATCCTAAGTTGACAATCCAATTTCGTTTGACAACTCCCTACGGAGATTGGAGGATTGGAGCCTTCCAGTATCGATGACATCGGACGATATTAAATCGATAATAAAACAATAATCAACACACTACTTGTAATTTTGTTTAATTAATGTAAACAGGCATACGGTAAACCTCATGGAAAGCGATTACCGTAGCCTATGGATACCTGTAACATCAGGGGCATCACATGCGCGTTGCCGGTCCTGTAAAAACCTCTTCGCGCCCTTTTTGAACCCCGTGCTGTAGTCTCCTGGAAAAATCGCAACAAGCAGTTCTCAGTCCACAGCTTGGTAGTACGTGGGAGAAAACTTTTCTGGAACCGCACAGTACGTGACCACTTCTGATTAAATACAGAAGGTTAGAAAGTACTAACATCACTTCACATCAAGTGTGTCCCATGTTGTTTGCTAACTAAAGTAGTATAAATTTTATACTTATACATAGAAAATATCCAAGCTAAGATAAGCCGAAGTTAATGACAACTTTACATAAACAATAAATATTTCGCAGGTCAAATGTTGGCTGCAAGAGATCTCTATTAAAGATAAGTCCGCCTTACACGACATACTTTTATTACAACAAAGAGAACACAAAAAATGGGGTGTAACTGGAACGCGTTATATATAGCTACACTAAAATTATCTCAAAATGGCAGCGCTACCTCCTCGCCTGCACGCGATGTTCCATAGTCCTTTCCTTACTTAGCGTAATAAATTCTTTGATCTTTCATCTTTCCAGTGGTGTGATTGAATTTTGGATGGAGATGATAGATTTGTAGCTGCAATACCAAACTGTATCCCCCAATTTTGTTATTATTCTTTTTTTCGAATTGCCTCCTTATGGAAACAAATTTAAAGACGTATTCATTTCAACAACAAACATGTTCTTTCATTTATCGTTCACAAGATAACCCCATCGGAACCAACTTAATAACATCACGAGTTACTCCATCGAACTGGGCCCAAAATTATGTTAGTTGGACCCAATCCAGTTATAAACATTCACTCAGACATGTTGCAGCTGAAACTGAATTTGGTTGGTTTGCATTGCCTGTAGGATACTACTGCTGGATTTATTGAATACCGCCTGTTTTACAGCAGTATTTTTTAAATTTATAAATTATCTATTAGCAATTGTTGTTTTGCCACATAACTATTTATTCCTATGATTATTTTAGTAGAAAAAAATAGATAACAACCTATTCTCAGACCTACTGAATGAACATATAAAATTTCATCAAAATCGGTCAAGCCGTTTCGGAGGAGTATGGTAACTAAAACTGTGACACAAGAATTTTATATATTAGATATTTTTATTAAGTATTTATTATCTTTGGTGTATAATTGGCTCACCACGATCTTTAGAGCCAAAGCCAACCTCACCTGCATGTGGTGCCAACTAACGAAAGTTGTTGTTAATGCGAGTGAGAGAGGTCACCAGACACTAGAAGGAGTATAGGCTGGCAACGGAACGGCGACGTCACGGACCTAGAACCATGATATTTAATCAAGCAAAAATACTTTTTGAATCTCAAATTAATATTACGAGAGAAAGAAAGGAAAAGTTGATTTAAAAAAAAAATATATAAACCGACTTCAGTTGGCGAGCGCAGCTTATTGGTGGAATACCCCGAGAAACACTGCTGCCCGTCTTCCGGGAGAAAAGTTATTGCATCACACAAGATTCCTTAGTCGCCTTGTACGACATCCAGCGCAGAGCAATGGAGTGGCGCAATTTTATTTTGCCGGTAACCACTCGGCAAATTGAAGGGTTTCCCTCGATTTTTGTGGGATCCAATCATCAGACTCTGACTTGGTGAATATGGAACCACCTCGCAATCATACCAATTCAAGTAAAAAAAACAGAATTTGACCACACCTGCTTATAAAATTTAAGGGTTTCCCTTGATTTCCCTGGGATCCCATCATCTGTGAATATGGGGCCACCTTGCAATCATACACTTTCAAATAAAAAAAAGAATTTTGAAAATCGGTTCACAATTCGTGAAGATATTCAATAACATACATACAAAAAAAAATTCAGTCAAATTGAGAACCTCCTCCTTTTTTGAAGTCGGTTAAGAAAGAATTGAATTTTGACAACACTGTAATATCTAAAACTAAAGCTACAATAAATATTTAGTTAACGACCCTCTTCAGCGGAGCGCTCCTTACATCTCCGGTACTCATCATGGAGATTAGGGAGTGATGGTAAGGCCCTGATGCTTGGGAAACCGAACGTCAGTCGCGACGACCTACCGACTTATGAGTACGCAAGTAGTCTGCTTGCAGGCGAAAGAGGAGTAAGACCTGCTACCAATCAGCTTGGGCGCGATAACAGGGCGGGTAAAGATCCTCTGGCCTGGTTGTTTTACTGGGTGAGAGACTCGCAATCCTGTGATATAATCGTAAGCTTGGTGCACAGGAGGGCATTAGCTGTAGGCATAGCTCCTTATCCGAATCCAGGAAACCTTATACGAACCGTATTACCGTTCAAAGGAAATTGCATCTACAGAATTGCATAATCTGTCAAAAGGTATTCAAAGCCGATTGTAATTGCATGGCACTAATGCAATTAACGTTCCACGCCACAATGCGTTCAATTTCATGAATTGCATTACCAAAGCTTCAGGAAAGGGCCAATATGTGTTGGAATAATAGTATTGAAGTTATTGTGTGGTTTGTGACAGGCATTGTATTAATAATTTGGCATTTTTACAGATTTTCAGACACAGGTTTCCGGTAAGAATCATCGTGCATCTCATATTCTTTTACACTGCCAGCCCGCGTGAGGGTAGCGGCGAGGGGGTGCAAACATGCCGTCACCATTTCAATCTCGGCGTCGATTCTGATTTCGATTCCCATTTTGTGTGATTCGAATGTCGGTTCTGGTGCCTACCGGAAGCTGAAAATTTTGTTGATTACGTTTTTTTTTATTCCGAAAATTGATCTTAGGTTAAAGCTAAACGTAGTCGGGAAAGCTCTAGGGTTTGTACGAGCTGAGCTAAACATAATTAGCAACAATCTAAGCAGTAGTTTAATTTTCGCATTCAAAAATATCCGATGGTAAACGGCTTCAGCTTCGGCGGTAGGGCCCCGGTTCCTGTTTTAATCCGATTCCTATCTCGATATCTATTTTCCTACGTCTTTTTGTTTGTAACATCTTTAATGTACATAAAATAAAATTTACAATAAAATAAATTAAAGGAAAAGTACAAAAGCGGGCTTAACCCTCACAGGGATCTCTTCCAGCCGACCTTAGAGTATCTGATAGGATTTCATGAATGGGCAAGTGGATCGTACCAAACATTTGTGTGCATGAACATGTCTGTTTGTCTTAGTCTGGGTGTTTTCTATGTATAAAAAGTATATATTTACAAAAAAAAAAAATTTACGTATGTTTATCAGTTGTCTAGTACCCATAACACAAGCTTCGCTTACTTTGGGGCTAGATGGCGCTGTCTAATTTGTCTGACAATATTTATTTATTTATATAACTACTACATTAATTATAAATACATATGTACATACATATAATAAATAATACAATATTTTATGATAAGAATATAATAAACATTGCACAAATTAATAAAATTATATCGTCCAAGGGTTCAAATCAGGATTCGGCAAAGAACCTTCTTCTTTATTTCATTATGCAGACATTCTAACAAAACCACGTACCTACTGTATATTCCGAAACACGTAGGTAATTGGGATTACATTAAACAGAGCGAAATTTATGATGCCGACATTACACAATGCCCTCTAGTCCCAAACTAAACAATACTTGTAGTAGTAGCTACGGTCTAATATCTCTATAGTACCTACTTACTTAATAACCGATAGACATTCATAAGTAGGTAGGTAGGCACATATTTTTATCTCTGTCTTTGGTAACGGGGCGGGGTAACCACACATTCCCACCATTGTATCTCCTGTGTAGCCAGTATTAATAGCGGCGGCCGCCAAAAAAGGCAATGAACAGTGAAGTCCATGGCAGTCCCGGTCGTAAAACTAGGGCTGCCTTGGAACTCACAACGAATTTAATCAGAATAAATTACCTAGTAGGAGTAAGAAGCTTTTGGAATTTAACTTCCCCTCTTGGCAATGTGAGAGAAAGCAATACGGCAAATATGACAATAAAAGCTCAACTGCCGTGCACCACGGACTTTAAGTATCTAACACTATTGGAGACCTAAAACACTCAGTTGTTACTTAACCACATCGATTCCATTAATATGAATTGCAAAATCGACTGAACGCTTGGTAGGTAATACTCCCTTGTTGCTAGCAAATCAGAACATTCGATTCGCAGTAGAATATTCGCATAAGGGCGACAGCACTAAACGAAAAGATTTTAGCCTTAAAATTGCCATGCCCAGTTAAAAATTGCGCAATGGGGTGGTCGACTTCTAATCACTTTTTCTTTAATCTATCTCTTACCGATTGAAAGAACAGATATAAGTGGCGTACTCTTCTTTTCTTAGACTTTTCTTTTCGTAAAAGTTTCCTAACTACTGATGGGACTGTTTTTTTTTTTTATACTACGTTTGGTGGCAGACAAGCGTACGGCCCGCCTGATGTGAAGCGGTTACCGTAGCCATATTAACGCTCACAACATAAAATATCGCTCGCGCGCCGCCACCCCCACTGCCAACGCAGCATCTCCTTGCATTCTGGTGACCTCACTCACTCGCAGGAACACAACAACCCTCATAGGAATTGTTATTTGGCTACGGTATTCGTGAGGTGGAGGTACATTGCCCAGTCGGGTAACTTACAATTACGCTCCCTACCTCTCTTTTCGCCAGAGCTTCGTTTGTCAGTCAGCAGGGTGCAACATTCTTCTTCTTCCAGCAAACGACGCTATTATTACGTAGTTTAATATAGATTTCCACAGATCATATATTATTGGGTATCATATAAGCTATCGCCAATTTAATTAGTTTTGTGTTTCTTAACTAATTGGGTTTGCCCGCAAAATAATAGATTTGTCACCAAAATGTAGTCACCAAACAATGTAAAATCGATTCCACAATAAATCACCTAAAATCATGGAGATATAGGGTCTAGTACCAAATAAATGTTTTTGTATGTATTATATTGTCAATTGTTAATAATTAAGCTTACTTGGCACCACATCATTCTTCATCTAGGTTGACGGAGCTCCTATTTCCGATGACAGGACACAAGAAAACCCTAACCTAACCAAAAATCAACTCAAATCTAACCAAAACATGATTTATTACATTGACCAAGTATTGGTAAGACTCGTCAGTGAATATGACGCCAATTTGACTTCGCCCCTATTAGCCATTTTTTCATTAAATTAAGGACCTGATCTATTTATTTGGTGACAGATCTATTATTTTGATGATCAAACGAATTAAATGATACTAATAGTTTGTTAAGCTGATGATTTATATTTAGAGACAGTTTTGATTAAAATGATGACTAATATATTTCTTGGGGATAGATATTATTAGGTACTGCAGATTAGTGACACATCTAAACTTTGGTGACAGAAAATATTGTTCCCTATATTATTTAGCTTTCCAACCGTGCCGTGCCGTATTATCCCAGCCATTATTTCACTGCATAAATACCCCATTAACTATTAATCTATCATTGATTATTCCACATAAATAAACACGAGATTTATTAGTCACAGGGTATTTCTGAAATAATATGGGATACTTACACTGAAAGTTTTTTTTTTTAACTTGGGTTTTTTTGACGAGCGTACGTCTTCAAATTAATTTGCTAAGATACGGGGGGAATCAAAAAAATCCAATGATAACAAAATTGTGTTAGTTATACAATTCTGCATTGTATTTAATCTATGCTCTACGTCCAAAATTCAGTCACAGCACTGGATAGATGAAGGATCAAAGATTTTGACGAGCTCGGTGGTCGAATGGTTATAGACTAAGTATTATATATAATAAGCTTTATTATATATATTATATATTACATATAATAATATTATATATAATAAGCTCAGAGTAATTTTCTGATATAGTAACAGCCTTCTAAGCGTTATTCACGATGGTTCATTTCACAGGTAAATTTTTTCCATGGGCTTGTAGTCTATTAGCAATGGCCACCTTGACTCCGAGGTCGCGGGTTCGATTCCCGCACAAGACACATTTGTGTGCATGAAAATGTCTGTTTGTCTTGGTGTTTTCTAAGTATTATAAGTATGTATTTACAAAAAAAAAAAAGTATTTAAGTACATTTATACAATACAATACAATACATTACTCTTTATTGCACCAAATACAGGATGACAAAATTGTAACAATGATTACAAAGTACAACGGGCGGCCTTATCGCTATAAGCAATCTCTTCCAGGCAACCTTTGGGTATAGGAAAAAAGAAATACATATAAGTGGTAGGTGGCGCTGTAAGCAAAGCAAAGACACAATGAAAAACTAAAAAGATACTTACATACACATATGTAGATATATAAACTTTAAACTTTACTGATAACCTTAAACAATAACATTAAAAATTAAATAAATTATGCATTATACATGGAAGAGGAACAAGGAAAAATATATATATGCTATACTGAGACCATTGAAAGGTAGTAGTAATCTTTGACTTCCTTCTTAAAATTATCAATTGCTTGAGCTTGTCGTATAGCAAGCGGAAGAGAGTTCCATAGTTGGACAGCCTGAATACAAAAGGATTTGGAGAGGAATTGAGTGGAATGAGAGGGAGTTACAAGACGAAGTTGAAGAGCACTACGAAGATTAACGCCTCGGATGTCAGAGTGGTATGTGAAGGAATCTTTAAGATATAAAGGCGTGAAGGGATTAAAAAGGATGGAATACAACAAGGCGTGAATATGCAATTTCCTGCGAAAACGGATTGGGAGCCACTTGAGCTGAGAACGAAAGTGAGAAACATGGTCATACTTACGAAGCCCATAAATGAAGCGAATACAAAGATTTTGAAGACGCTCAAGTTTACACAGTTGCTCCTCCGTGATGTCGATATAACATGAATCTGCATAATCAAGGATCGGGAGGATTATAGACTGTGCAAGCGCAATTCTGGTGTCAATCGGTAAGAAATTTCTAAGCCTCCTGAGTGAGCAGGTGGCTGCAAACATTCTCCTACTAACCTCGGCCACTTGAGGAGTCCAAGAAAAAGTTTTATCGAAATAGATTCCCAAATTTTTAACCCGGTCGCTGTATGGAATGTGTCCCCCATTAAAAATCACATTTATCTGTTGTCTAGTACCCATAACACAAGCCTTGTGCTTGATTTGGGACTAAATGGCGCTGTGTAAATTGTCCAGAAATATTTATTTATTACTTATTTTGTTACGCTAAGTAAGGACCATTGAACATCACGCGCGGTGTAGGGGGAAATGCTGCCATTTTGAGATAACTTTAGTTCATATAACGCATTCACGTACAACACAAGAAAGAAAGGAAGGAGATGCTGCGTTGGCAGCGGGGTGGCGGCGCGCGAGCAATATTTTATGTTACAAGCGTTAATATACCTACGGTAACCGCTTCACATCAGTGACGTTCACGTGAGCCTGGGAATTACAGACCGATCTCTATTCTGCCAGTATTGAGTAAAGTGTTTGAAAAGATCATGTCAAATCAGCTGCTCGCACATCTTAATAAGTTCCACATTCTACATAAGAAGCAATACGGGTTCACCGCCGGAATGTCCACTACAGACGCAGGAATCGCGCTCGTGAAATACATATTTGAGGCTTGGGAGACGTCTCAGGGCGCTATGGGTGTGTTTTGCGACCTCTCCAAAGCATTTGATTGTGTTGATCATCAGACACTGCTGCTCAAATTAAATCATTATGGTATTAAAGAGAAGGCTTTGCAAATGGTAGAATCATACCTTAGTAATAGAACTCAAACGGTGGATGTAAATGGCACAAAATCAAATGCATTTGAGGTAAAAATGGGCGTGCCCCAGGGTTCAATTTTGGGTCCTCTCTTATTCTTGGTATACATCAATGATTTGCCTGATTTGGTAGAAAAATTTGCCAACGTAGTACTGTTTGCCGACGATACCTCACTTATTTTTAAAGTTGCTAGGTATAAAGACAAAATTGATGATGTTAATAATGCTCTTTCTGCAATTTTGAACTGGTTTACTACAAATAATCTCCTTCTTAACTCATACAAAACTAAATGTATTAAATTCACGTTACCCAATATCAGGCAAGTCCATGCTGATGTAGTCATAAAGGACACCACCCTAGTTTATGACAATGATACTGTTTTTCTTGGTATTACCATTGATTCAAAGTTGCAATGGGGCCCTCATATAACGAAACTAGCTCGCAGACTCAGTTCCGCAGCTTATGCGGTTAGGAGAATAAGACAGATAGCGGACGAGACAACTGCTAGGCTCGTTTATTTTAGTTATTTCCATAGCATTATGTCATATGGCATATTGCTTTGGGGTAAAGCAGCTGACATTGATAAAATTTTTGTATTACAAAAGAGAGCCATTAGATCAATTTACAATCTGGGTTCTAGGGATTCACTCCGTGAGTTATTTAAGGAGATAAACATCCTCACTGTCGCTTCTCAATATATTTATGTAAATATTATGTACGTCCGTAAAAATATTTCGAATTTTACAAAAGTATGTGATATAACTAATTTCAACTTGCGGAACAAAAACAAATTGGTTATTCCAAAACATAGACTGGGGAAGGTCAATAATTCGTTTGTCGTAAATTGCATCCGCTACTACAATAAGTTGCCGGAGTCGGTCCTGATTTTACCCGACACTAAATTCAAACAGCTTATTAAGACCACCTTATGCAAAAAGGCTTACTACAGGACCGACGATTACCTTAATGATAAAAATGTATGGCAAATTCTCGGCACAGGATGTGAAGCACAGGCGTCTTATCTTTACAAGTAGTATTGTGGATATACATATTTAGACTTTTATACAATATGTATATATCTACTCTATACTACTCTATACTATGTTTTTTTATATTTTAACTTTTTATACTATTTTATTTTACTTATTTTTTTTTTCTCTTATTTTGGTTGAATACCATTTTTTTTATTGTATTATGTATAATGATAATATTGTATGGCTATTTAAAAAAGACCTATATTGACAGAGTTTCTTTCGGCATTTCTTCTCGTCAATGGTCATTCCGAAATGCTGGTAGATAAAAAAAATATACCTAATTGTAAAAGACGTGTCTAAGTGCCCGCGAGGGCCCACAGAATAAAGAATTTTGACTTTGACTTTGACTTTGACTCAGGCGGGCCGTATGCTTGTCTGTCACCCGATGTAGTATATAAACAGCATACTACAGCAAGGGGTTCGTTAAGAAATACCTTAAGGGATATTTACAGGATGTTTGTTCAATCATGTTGGAAGATATTTTAATTAACAAAACGTCCATACACAGCTAAATTTTTAGACAACATGACCAACATGTTGGTTTAATGTATGGCAGCTTTTAAAAAATAATATAGAAACAAAATCAAATCTGTGATCTTTCATGAAACCAAAACAAATTGCAAAGTATCCAACCCTAAGAACACAATCAATTTTCTACAAAAAACAAATCCCGGGAAATCCCACCACGGAAACGAAAACATTTTTATATTTCTCCCGCGTATCTAATTACTGAATTAATTCATTTATTCCGTCTGATAATTAGTATTCGACCCGTAGCTAAAACATCTGGGCCTTTATTAATGTCGGGCGACCGATGGCTGGGATCCCGGAATGGCGCGCCGGGATTGGCACCGATATTATACGTAACAATTTATAGATACCTCGATAAGGCGACGCCTTGATAATTTTGACGAGAGAAATAAATATAGATTTGTGCATATCTCAGCTAAGACAATACATACTAATGTATATTTTGGGGTGTAAGTGGTTCATCAACATCTTTGAACCGAAGCCAATTTCACCTGCATGCGGCACACCCTGCTGACTGACAAACGAAGCTCTGGCGAAAAGAGAGGTAGGGACCGTAATTGTAAGCTACCCGACTGGTGAAGTACCCGACTGGAAGGACGGGGGCCCACCACACTTTCCCACCAATGTGTCTCCTGTGTAGCCAGGATTAACAGCGGCGACCGCCAAAAAAGGCAATGAACAATGAAGTCCATTGCAGTCCCGGGGGTAAAACTACGGCAGCCTTGGATATATACCCGACTGGAAGATTTAGTATGACAATGAACGCGCGGTCAAATCCGCGGTTAACAGCTAGTACAATATTAATCCAAATCATGCAAAAGATAAGCTTATCTATTGCAACTGCAACATATCTGCTAATCAAATATATAATCGTATTATTAGTCTTCATTTCACAAATTGTGTAATATAATAACAACATAAATAATAATAATATGTCCGCAGGGCAGCTTGTGTGGCGAGCTGTTGTGTGAGTAGCGACACCACGGACCCGAGTCTCCAGAGAGTCGGTCAGGGCCTTCGTATCCGACGTGTCTTCATCGGTCGGAGTGTAAACACAAGAAGGCCCGCAGGACTCTCAGCTCTGGCTTGCCTTCATTGGCCGTCCAGAGAGGAGCCGCTAGAGCTATATGCTCCAGGGGTGGAAGTGTTAAAGGGCATCACGCCGCGAGTAACTTCGGAGAAAGCGCAGCACACCTCTCGACATCCCTGAGTCACTCACACCGGTGTTGCTCCCGGCCGTTTTCCTGGCATTTCGGGGGCCCATCTAGTGAGTGGCAAGCCACCGCCTGCCGCAAATAACTAGCAATAAAAGCAGTTATTTCAGGCATCCGTCCCTCTTCTGTAATAGCCCGGTATTAAGTTCACCCAGATCTCATCTCCATAGCCCATTTATTTTCCATCACACTTCGCAATAGTCTCAATGCCTGCCGAGACCTGCTCATGGGTATGTCGTTCCATTGACATATCCTGGAGCGGGTCACGGCGGGCGTACAACATTACATCAAACTCCTCAAAGGGGCCTCTACGCGTTGAATCCATATCCCCGCGCACGCCTATCAAATGACCGGGCTTGACCCGTGATTAAAAAGAGATACATATAATAATATGTATTTTTTTCTATATGAGAAGGAGGCAAACGAGCATGTGGGTTACCTGATGGAATCAGTCACTTACAGACCTTTGTTATCGGCAGCCGCTTAGCTCTATTCGGGTAGCTTTCAGCGTTTCTCACACTTTCTTACAATGTTCTTTTCATCATCAGCCTGTATCTATTCACTGCTGGATATAAGCCTTCCACCAAATACGATCCTCCGCCTTCCGCATCCAGCCGCTTTCTTAAGGTCATAGGAACATCTAGAAGGAGGGCGTCCAACGCTTCGACGTCCTACGCGCTAATAATGTTTATTTGTACAAGTTGAAATCGCCACTCAGATTCTATAGCGTCTGCGAGCTCCATTATGATTTTCAATGTTCTAGTGTAACTGTGGGGGTTACCGTAAATTGGGGGAGCGAAAAAATACTTGGCGTCGCCTTAAATGCAAGAACGTTGGGATAACAGACCCGAGCCCGACATCTCCAGCACCCTCCTCGCCACTTCGAGGACAGCTTGACGAAATTCAAGACAAACTGAAGATAATACACCTACTTAAATTTTGGGATCTGCTAAGGTTTCTAGATATTCATTCATTCGCACTCGGTCCCTCATTACTAAGGATCGTGGTCACAGGAAGCTCTCGATCGGACAATCTGTCTCCATCGATTCCTGTCCGAAATGGCCCTCACCGACTGATAGAAATTAGAAAACGAGGCGGCTCCCTTCACCTGGTCAGACCATCTCGTTGGTGAACGGCCACGTGCTCTCTTGCCTTCTATATAGATATAGATATAGAAGTGCTGTATAGCAAGCGGTCTGCATGACCGACGTCAGGTGGTTACGAAACATTATAAAAATCAGTTTTTTTTTTTTGTATGAAACAATAAATATAGCTAAATAGTTGACCTAGATATAATAAAACCTTAAACACAACATATACTGACTTGGCTTAACGACTAGGTATCATCTAATGACAACAGCCGGGACCGACGGCTTAACGTGCCCTCCGAAGTACGGAGGAGTTAAAGATAAAAGATAAAGATACATTTATTTGCTAAGAACATGTGTTGTTTTACATTGTACACGTACTTATATAAATTGCAATTGTGTTTTTTTTTATATACTACGTCGGGTGGCAGACAAGCATACGGCCCGCCTGATGTGAATCGGTTACGGTAGCCATATTAACTCGCAAGATAAAATATCGCTTGCGCGCCGCCACCTCCACTGCTAACGCAGCATCTTCTTCCTTTCTGGTAACCTCACTCACTCGCAGGAACACAACAACCCTCAAGGGAATTGTTATTTGGCTGTGGTATTCTGTGAGGTGGAGGTACATTCCCCGGTCGGGTAGCTTACAATTACGCTCCTTACCTTTCTTTCCGCCAGAGCTTTGTTTGTTTAGCAGTCAGCAGGGTGCACCGCGTGCAGGTGAAGTTGGCTTTGGTTCAAAGATGTTGATGAACCAGATGAACCAGAGAACCATTCATTTTATTCATTTATTAATGGTCTACATGTTTTGCTGTATTGTATAACAGCATGCAAATGTGATTGCATTCTTGATCTCGAGCTGGAGATAAATAAACCCATCCATAGACAGACTGCAGTTGACGTTGCTTAACTTGGGTATTCGGTTTAGACTGACATGCGCCATCGCTCTTCCTCTTAAATAGTTATTTCAAGTTACTTTAATATAATTTGGAAAATGTGCAGGTGGTATCTGTGAGCTGTGACCGCCGTCAGGTGGTAGAGCATCTGACATACACGTCAGCTGACTAAGGATTAATAAATCAGTACGACAGTTTTACAGAGCCTGAACTTATTTAAGGTAAAATTAAAATTACATTTATTAGAAAAAAAAAGTACTCAATTGACGATTATTTTAAATAATAAAAAAAAACATTTAAGTATGTTAATTATGTTCATAGTTTAAATCACGTTTTGACATTATGATCCAATTATTATTGTTTTGAATTTGTTGTATGAATGTACCAATAATTGTAAAACAATGTGAATAAAAATATAATATTACATAAATTAAAATAGATATTTAGGGACACGATCGTAAATTTTTTTGTGAATGTTTTTCTATAGCTATAATTTCAGACACAATGTAAATTATTTTCAATAACTACTTAACTACTTGGATTTGAACAGTCAGAACGATAGCAAGCGATGTATTTTTAAACAATGATTGATTATATTTATTTTGTCTAAGTTTTATCTTTAAATAAAACAACCCAACATGATAATAATTCTTCAGTATCATAATATATACGGTAGCTACAACATATAGATATAAAACATCTTAAAGTATTAGTACATTGATTGTTGCCTGTCAGTACGGTTGTTAAAATGATAACGCTTATCATTGGATTTATTTTAATGGCAGTTTTTTATATATATAATTTTCGGTCATTCAAATACTGGAAGAAAAAAGGCGTAAAACATGACAATCCAGTGCTATTCCTTGGAAACAACGCAAAAGGATACCTTATGCAAAAAAGCAAAGTTCAAATGGCGGCAGAAATGTATTACAAGTATCCAAATGAAAAAGTGGTAGGATTCTACAGAGGTATGCAACCGGAACTTATTATCAGAGATCCTGAGCTGGTGAAACGTGTTCTTGTTACTGACTTCATGTCATTTTTCTACCGCGGATTCCACCCTAATAGAAAGGTAATAGAACCTATTTTGCAAAATCTGTTCGTAGCAGAAGGGGATTTATGGAAGATGTTACGAACACGCATGACTCCAGCTTTTACTAGCTCTAAATTAAAAGTTATGTTCCCGTTGGTTATCGAAAGAGCTGAAAAATTAAAAGACAGAGTGCTGGACGCTGCTGCACATGGTAAACCATTAGATTCTAGGGAATTAATGGCAAGATACACCACAGATTTCATTGGTGCCTGCGCTTTTGGTCTCGATTCGGATTCCCTCAATGATGAAGATTCGGAATTTCGTAGACTTGGCCGTCGATTATTCGAAGCAGATTTCAAAATGTTTGTTGTATCGTCTTTAAAAGAGCTATTCCCTAAATTATGTAAAAGTTTAAAGTATTTTGGCCACATTGAAAAAGACGCTATGGGACTATCATTAGAGCTGCAAAAAGCTAGGAATTACGAACCATCGGGAAGGAAAGATTTCTTAGATATTTTGTTGGAAATTAAGAAGAAAGGTGCTGTCGAAATTGAATCTATTGAAAATATGAAAGCAGATGGAACGTCCGAGCGTGTATTGATGGATTTCGATGACAATATTTTCCTGGGACAAATAATTGTATTTTTCGCCGCAGGATTCGAAACGTCATCGAATTCAACCAGTATGACTTTACACTTATTAGCTTACCATCCGGAAGTGCAAAAGAAAGTGCAAGAAGATATTGACAAGGTACTAAAAGAACATAATAACATACTTAGTTATGACAGCGTAAAGTCGATGACATATCTTGAAATGGCCTTCAAAGAAGCGATGAGAATATTCCCTCCACTGGGTTACATATCAAGACTGTCTTCTCGCGAGTATCATTTTGAAGATCTAGGTTTCACGGTAAATAAAGGAGTGAAGATGGTGATTCCCATTCAAGCTTTACATATGGATCCTAAACATTGGCATAAACCTGAAGAGTTCCGTCCAGAACGATTCCATCCAGATAATATAAACGAAGTACCAAAAGATATATATCTACCTTTTGGTTCAGGACCCCGTAATTGTATTGGTAAGTTTGCTATTTACAACTGTACTAGCTGTTACTCGCTCTTCGCCAGCGTTGTCATTATTGTAATTAAATTGCAAAATCATCTGAACGTTTGGTAATACTCCTTTGTTGCTACCAAATCAGAATAGTATACTACCCCGGATGCGACATGCAACGAATTCAGCATGTCATTCCGCTCCCGCCGCCTAAGATCACACTTCCAGAGAACATTGTGTGCTGTTTGATCAAATTCGTGATTTGCAGTAAAACATTCGCATAAGGGCGACGGCACAAATTTAAACGAAATGAGGTTGGCCTTAAAACTGCCAGCCTAGGTAAAAATTGCGCAACGTGTGAACGACTTCTAACCACTTTTTCTTTAATCTATCTCTTACCGATTGAAAGAACCGATACAAGTGTCGTAATTAGTTAAAAGTTTCCCACCTTTCCTGCCATTAAGAAGCAGCCAAAGGAGAAGTAGAGCTCTACTCCTAAATTTATTTTATGACATCTTTGTTTCAGGTTCTCGATTGGGGATGATGCAGTCTTTAGCTGGACTGGCAGCAATCTTGTCCAAGTTCACAGTGCGGCCTGCTCCAGAATCAGTTCGACATCCAAAAGTTGATCCATTATCAGAAATCATACAAGGAGTTATAGGTGGTTTGCCTCTCATGTTTCACGTGCGTGAATAAACCCGAAACAAAAAAACCTATGTTTGTGATACACAATTGATAACGATAAGTAAAAATTCCGTCTTTTATATTTCAAAAATGCGCAATTTATGCTGATACAGTAAAACAGCCATTTAAATAGTAAATAAGTCCCTTGCATTTATTACATGAAAGTAAAAAGTAATTTTTGATTTTACCGCGTATTTTGATTGTAAATTTCATATTTTTCAAGGAGACTACATGCATTTTTATTGTCGTATGTTGTGCTATGGAATATTTTAAACCGTTGCGATATGTATAGCTTTTTAATATTTGCATTTATTACAGTCTTTTATCCGACATCATTTCTGTTCCTACCTCTAGGGTTAACTGGAAGAGATCTCTTGCAAAGATACGCTCATCTTTGTACACTTCTTACAAAATTATTCCTTTATTTTTAGTTACCTAGTGCCCCAGATGTTATTGCAGTTTTACTCCAGTATTCCGTAGAAATTTTCAATTTCTACGGAAAGAAATTTTCAAAAATCCTTCCTTAGCGGATCCCTGCATCATATTATCTACCTACCAGTATATGGCGAATTTCGACTCCATTCGTTCAGTGGTTTCAGCTGTGCGTTAATATATCAGTTAACGATGCACTTTTATAGACACAAGATTTTTTTATACTATGTACCCGAGTCAAATTCCAAATGCAATAACATTAATGCACAATACAGAGTATATAATAAAATAACCGTCTACGAAACGCCCATTAGTGGGTTCTAACAAACCTCAAGAGCCATTATCCAGGAACCTAACATTCATTAAGGAAAAACCTATTAGAGCCACCGCAGGGTACAAATAACCTTGCCGTGTACCGCAATATTTGGTTGAAGTCACCGGTGCATATTTCTCATTGCAGTGAAGTACCTCTCTCTTTTATAAAACGTGAGAAGACGTACGCTAATTTCTCGTTACGGACGTTTATTTTTTTTTATACTACGTCGGGTGGCAGACAAACATACTGCCCGCCCGATGTCAAGCGGTTACCGCAGCCATATTAACGCTCGCAACATAAAATATCACTCGCGCGCCACCACCCCCGCTACCATCGCAGCATCTTACGCAGTTAGTATTGCTGACGAATTTTTGCATATTATATTGTACTGTGTTAGTCACAGTAGTGGCGTCATCAACCTATTAAGTAATTACACTACTAAATAAGGCATAGCAGTCCATCGTTGCAGATGAAATTCGGCAATTTTTTGATAACACCAAACTAATAAAATTATTATTATTTAAATAGTTGTCTTGGCTAACTTGCCAGAATATTATAAATATTTTGAAAAATGGAAAAATTCACCTCACCGCCTAGGTGGGATTTGAACCCACTACCTCTCGATGACCTGTCGAGTGCTCTTCCAACTGAGCTACCAGGAAGGTACCAGGTGCTTTGTGAAGAGCCGGACTACGGTAATATCGACGTTCACGTTAGGTCGAATCGGCAGCTTGTAGTGTGAACAGCAAGGCCCGACACCCGACCACGGGTAAAACTGTCGGTCTGACCAAATGTGAACTAGCTCTAACTGTTACAAACAAACACAATAAAATGTAAATAAGGTGTAAGTGGTTCATCAACATCTTTGAACCAAAGCAAACTTCACCTGCTCGCGGTGCACCCTGCTGACTGACAAACGAAGCTCTGGTGAAAAGAGAGGTAGAGAGCGTAATTGTAAGCTACCCGACTGGGGAATGTACCTCCACCTCACAGAATACCGCAGCCAAATAACAATTTTCTTGAGGATTGTTGTGTTCCTACTAGTGAGTGAGGTCACCAGAAAGGAAGGAGATGCTGCGTTGGCAGCGGGGGTGGCGGCGCGCGAGCGATATTTTATGTTGCGAGCGTTAATATGGCTACGGCAACCGCTTCACATCAGGCGGGCCGTATGCTTGCCTGCAACCCGAATTAGTATAAAAACATCGGACGCGCAGCATGCGCCACCATAGCTTTTTCTTTTTTTCGAAATCCCGAATTGATATTGGAAAACCAAGGTCACTTTACAGTTCTACTTTTTGATGCTCTACACGAATCCGAAGTCAGAATTTCGAAATTTTGAGTTTCATGGCAACGGACAGGCAGAACGACCGGACGATTTCATAAGCTCAATGAATTTTGCTGAAAAAAAAACAATATGTAAATTCTTAGAACTAATACAAATGCAACAGTTTGTAGTTTTGCAAAAACGAGTCTATCTCTCTGAGAGATCTCTTCCGACCAACCTGCAACAAGTGTATACACTTGTATAACAAAACTTTTAATAAAACTCCGTACCTACCGAAAGTAACTCTTCCGAACAATTACATGTTTTAATTAAGGCCGAGTTTCATTAAACGGATTCGTAAACAATTGTTTTTGTTTTACACCTCGTATTATATACGAAAGAAAATTAATTCTGAGTGCAAAGGAAAAAGGAATGTTGAGAAAATAGCTCCCTTTTCCCTACTCCGCAATAAAGACCCCATAAATTTTGTTTTACAAGGTAAAACATACCAAAACATTATTGCGTTAAGGTTCAATTAATTTTGGCAGACGGAAATCGCTTATGATGTTTTGCCGATTTACTTTAATAAAACAGTAAAGACGTAAGTATATCATTCTGTTTATATGAAAGTGGACTTTAGGAAGAGGGGTTAAAGTATTTTTTTCTGTATTCAGTCTTTGATGTTAAGCTGTTTTGTAATAATGTGATATAATCCAGATGTGAGCGACACGCAGGTAGAATACTAATGGCATTAAGTAACGTTCTATTGTTATTACTCAACTACGAATGAGGAGGTAATGTATTTCAGCTGCATAATAGCAGCTGATTTAAACAAGCTCTCCAAGTCGAAAGAAAGTTAAACAACATGAATTGTAGCCTATGGATAGTTTAGTTGCAAATAAATGATTTGATTTGATAGTTTTATAATTCCGGTCAATGTAATAATTGGGTTTTAAATAGCTCACCAAGATTTTTAGAGCCAACCTCACCTGCACGTCGTGCACCCGTGCCGATTAGCAAAATGAAATGAAATAAATTTATTGCGAAACACACACAAGTAATACCTTAACAATAAAGAACATCACTTAAATAGATACAGACAAGTTTGTGTTGCAAAAAGGCATTGACTCAGCTGTATGTTGACCAGTGTCTACTAGGCTGCCGACACTAACCAACGCTGGTTTTCAGTCAGCCTTGTACAAATAACATTGCCTATAATGCGGAATACAAAAGAGGCCCTGGCGAAAGGGAAGAGAGAAAATTCCTTCATTTCTGTACCGGTTCAATAAGATAAGGCAAGCTTTATAAGAGAGGTAGGGAGCGTAATTGTAAGCTACCCGACAGGCGAATGTACCTCCACCTCACAGTATA
Organism: Hypsopygia costalis; assembly: GCA_937001555.2. Classification (NCBI taxonomy): domain Eukaryota; kingdom Metazoa; phylum Arthropoda; class Insecta; order Lepidoptera; family Pyralidae; genus Hypsopygia; species Hypsopygia costalis. The sequence continues at coordinate 17,737,594 of OW443349.2, read as the reverse complement.
CCGCAGCCAAATAACAATTCCCTTGAGGGTTGTTGTGTTCCTGCGAGCGAGTGAGGTCACCAGAAGGGAAGGAGATGCTTCGATGGCAACGGGGGTGACGGCACGCGAGTGCTACTGTAACCGCTTCACATCAGGCGGGCCGTATGCTTGTCTAAAAAAAAAGCTTTCATGCGCGCATCTCTTTGAAGATCAGTCAAATCGTGATGCACTTTTTAGGGTTCCGTACCCAAAGGGTAAAAAGGAACCCTATTACTAAGGCTCCGCTGTCCATCCGTCGGTCCGTCCGTCCGTCCGTCCGTCCGTCCGTCCGTCCGTCCGTCTGTCACCAGACTGTATCTCATGAACCGTGATAGTTAGAGAATTGAATTTTTCATGTATTTCTGTTGCCGCTATAACAACAAATACTAAAAAACAGAATAAAATAAATATTTAAGGGGGCTCCCATACAACAAATGTGATTTTTTTTGCTCATTTTTGCTCGCAATTGATAACAGCAATAGGTAGACGCTTGAAATACCCACATAATATTTAGACATATATTCACTTAAAAAAAAATAAAAATAAAAATAAAACAAATATTTAAGGGGAGCTTGGCCGGTTTTTTTTCTTGGTGTAACATCTACCGAGTCAGTGATGGGATGGCAAATGGGGGAGGAAAGTTTTAGAGAACTCATATGGGGCGACGAAACTTCGAGCGCCTCCCCCTCTAGATGGACTGATGATCTCATGGGAACAGCCGGAAGCGTTTAGATTCGGAAAGCGGAGGATCGCATCATGGTGGAAGGCATTACGGAAGTCTATGTCTAGCAGTGGATAGATACAGGCTGATGATGATGAATAATTGATATTTTGATACGGATTCGTTTCCACTACCACATTCAATTCATCGTTATTTACCTCAGTGGCTGGTCTTCTTCGGGGTTGATTTTCCAAGTTTAAGTTTCCACTTCCACAAAGTGATTAAGTCAAAAACTTACGATGCGTTCATTAGCCATATCTTCTCCAAACACAGCATTGATATTTATAATCACAATTTAATGTGAAATCATCAATGACTGAACAAATGAATGAATGATATTTATCATTCATACATTCATAGATGATTTTACATTAGGTTGTGGTGAATGAATGGCATTTAAGATTCATTCGTTCATTAATGCTGTGTTTGGAGAATGAATGAATAAAATAAATGATATTTATCATTCATTCATTGATATTGCTAGCTGTTTCTGCTGCGTAAAATCGACGTTGGAATTCGTATTTCATTATTAATCTAATTTTTAACGTAAAAATTGAATGAAAAACAATTGAACATCAAACAATCGAATGACCTGCCTCCTTACCACCAACTCTTATTGCTATTCAATAACTGAATAGAATGCTTATTCATACCAATGAATAAGCGACTTTATTTCAACCTGAATAGAGTCGCTTATTCATTGCTATGAATAAGCAATCTATTCAGTTATTGAATCGCAATAAGAGTTGGTGGTAAGGGGGCAGCTCGGTGGTCGAATGGCTAGCAATGGCCACTCTGACTCCGAGGTCGCAGGCTCGATCCCCGCACATGACAAACATTTGTGTGCATGAACAGTGTTTGCCTTAGTATGGGTGGTTTCTAGGTGTATTTACAAAAAAAATGTATTTAAGTATAGTATCAGTTATCGAGTAACCATAGTACAAGCATTGCTTAGGTGGTAGTATATAATTTGTTACAGTTATCATGAAAAATGCTCTGGAATCACACACCATGCAGGTTTCGTTTTAATTAAAAGTGGCCAGTATGTCTAAACGGCAATTTCTTATTTAAGAATTTATTATAATAGAAACAAAGTATAACAAAACCGCTTGGCCATATTCTTGTTCACCTCGATCCAACGTCTGATTTTAGCGAAAATTAACATCCAATTTTGCTTGGCGCGTTGATTAATTCTCTTAGAAAAAGGTTGTGAGCAATTATGGAGAAATATAAGAATTCAGATCAGACGGCCAGCATGAAAGTTAAGGTAGGGGCTGAGATGTGCGGAATAAATAATGATTTGAATAAATAAATATTTCGGGACAAATTATACACGGCCATCTAGTCCCATACTACCATCATCATCATCATCAGGTCATTTTAGTCTCCACTACAGGAGCACGACCCTCGCTCGTCTGTCCCAGACAGAAGGAGGATTTGGCCTACACTCCCCAGGCTGGCTAAACAGGTTGGGGAGGCCTGATCCATGTTTTATAATGCCCTTAGTCGCCTTGTACGACATCCACGAGAATAGACGATAGAGAGAAGACGGAGTGATTCTATTCTAGTCTGCCGTAAACCACACGGCATAGTCCCAAACTATACTAATCCCAAAATAACTAACGTATGTGTTCGATTCGTCGTCACAGTCTAAGATTTTTACAGCTTTTATTTAGTTACACTGCGGTATCTGTAATCAAATCTCGCAAGTTAAATTTCACTCACTTTTCAGTGTCCTATTGAACAGAAACTGCGCCGTGTGGTTTCCGGCAGACTAGAATAGAAGCACTCCGTCTCTTCCCGTAGATGTCGTACAAGGCGACTAAGGGAAATACATTATAAAACATCGATCAGGCCTCCCCAACTCGTCTGGCCAGCGTGGGGAGTGTAGGCCAAATCCTCCTTCTGTCTGGAACGGACGAGAGAGGGTCGTGCTCCTGTAGTGGAGACTAAAATGACCTGATGATGATTGAAAGGAAAAGCACATTAACAAATAGGCTGGACGACATTTTTTATTTCGATTTGTTATGTAAGGATGTCATTATAATATAACTATAGGTGAAAGAATTACTTCGATAGCATAAAAACTTCTCAGCGAAAGCGCTCCTACACAAGAAGAAGAAGAGGCGAAAAAAGAGGTAGGGAGCATCATTATAAAGCTACCCGACTGGGGAATGTACCACCACCTCACAGAACACCGCAGCCAAATAACAATTCCCTTGAGGGTTGTTGTGTTCCTGCGAGTGAGTGAGGTCACCAGAAAAGAAGGAGATGCTGCGTTGGCAGCGGGGGTGGTGGCGCGCGAGCGATATTTTATGTTGCGAGTGTACCGTATCCATATTATGGCTACGGTAACCGCTCTACATCAGGCTGACCATATGCTTGTCTGCCACCCGACGTACTATAAAAGAAAAAAAAAATCCTGGACAAATTACACACGGCCATCTAGTCCCAAACTACATAAAGCTTGTACTATACTAGATAACTGATAATATACTTAAATATATATTTTTTTTGTAAATACATACATACAATACATGCACCGAAGTCACAATTATTGCGGTGAATGGGTAAAATTACGGCTGCCTTGTTACGTTTAAGGATTTTTTTATATACTACGTCCGGTGACAAACAGCTATACGGCTCGCCTGATGTAAAGCGGTTACCGTAACCATATAAACGCTCGCAATATGAAATATCGCTGCCATCACCGTTGGCAACGCAGCAACGCCCTCCTTCTCTTCCCTCCTCACTCACTCGCAGGAACACAACAACCCTCAACCCTCAAGGGACCCAAACAACAACCCTCAAGGGAATTGTTATTTGGCTGCGGTATTTTGTGAGATGAAGGTACTTGACCAATCGGGCAGCTTAAAATTACGCCGTGCCCTACCTCTATTGCCAGAGACTCGTTAGTAAACCAGCAGGGTGCACGTGCAGGTGAGGTCGGCTTTGGCTCAAACTTTTTAGTTGATGTTTTATTAACAACTAATAAAAGCTTGTTACAGAAAAATCTTATTAATTCTTGCATCATCATCAAATTTATTGTAAATATTATTCTTCACATTCCTTATTACAAACCTTTAACCAAACGTCGCCGAGATCATTGATTCCAATGTTGCAAAATCGTTTGGCAAATTTCCGTTGTTATCACCAAATCAGAATAGTTTCCACCTATGTTACATGGAAACAATTCTACATATCACATCTCGCTCCCGATGCCAAATATCTCACTTATAGAGAATTTGATATGCTGTTTGATCGCATTCATGATTTTCCGTAGAACATTCTCACAAAAGAGGCGTCACAAGTTGAAATGGAAAGAATTCATATTTTTCTCAGTAACTATAACCGTTGTTGAAGCCAATAACTAACCAAATGCTTTCTTATCGTATTATTTTGTGTTATTTTCGGTATATGACGATGTTTTACAAATAGCAACACAGATATTTTCGTGAAACGTCTCCAAAATCCGTTGGCCGTGTGATTTCCGGCAGACTAGAATAAAATCACTCCGTCTCTTCCCATGGATGTCGTACAAGGCGACTATGGGAAATACATTATAAAACAATTAAAACATCGATCAGACCTCCCCTACCCGTCTGGCCAGCGTGGGGAGTGTAGGCCAAATCCTCCTTCTGTCTAGGACGGACGAGAGAGGGTCGTGCTCCTGTAGTGGAGACTAAAATGACCTGATGATGGTGTCTTCAAAATCACTCCATTTCATAAGGATACCAGGTCAGAAAATTGGACTGTAACGAATTGATCTATATCGTCTTACCTTATTAATTACAAAAAAAACTATAAGTCATATAAACATGAATCGCATGTCATTTAGCGTATATAGTTAGCTCGCTGGTAAGACCTTAAGTTTGCATCGGGGATGGGCGAGGCGGCGGAGGAGGAGCTGCGTAGAATAATGGAAACCGGCGCTCTCGCTTGTTTTGTATTCAGTATAACTCTCGACACACTAGTGATAGCGTGGTAATTGCCGATGTAGACGTTTCACGTTAACCAACGGCCGTGTGCCCCGACACAGCCCCACCATATTTTGCTTATTATATTTTGGACATCGAAATATGGTATGCTCGGAAATCCTTACATAGACGTCAAGTAGACCACCGCTATATCGAGTTGTTGGAATGTCTGTATAACTATAACAATGAATATCAAGACGCTGGAATGGAAGAACCGGGGGATCAATATGAACGGCGAGTACATCTCACATCTGAGGTTTGCCGTAGACGTGGTCATAATGACTGAATCACCTGATCACAGTCGAATGCTGAACGATCTCAATGCTGCTTCTCGAGGTGTGAAGGTGGGGATTTATTTTGACAAAACGAAAGTTATTTACTACACTATCCCTAGCCCGGTTATCAAAAAGAATGCAGTTATTGAAGTGATTAAAGACTACGTCTGTCTTGGATCGGCCATACAGCTGGGTCCGAGTAATTTCAATAAAAATATCCATAGACGCATTCGACTGAGTTGGGCTGCTTGTAGAAGGCTTTGGCACATTTTCACCGCAGATATAACCCAATGTTTGAAGACTTAAGTTAAGTCTTCAATCAGTGCGCCCACCCCTCCCCCCGCTATGACCAACGATGCTACGAAAGTCAGTCTGAAGGCTTTTGAGAGAAAGATAGTTGAGTCAATTCTCAAGAGGGCAGGATTTAAAGAAAAACTTGTAAAATATAGGTTTCGGTCCTGGTTCCAGATTTGGGTTCCGGTTCCGGTTCGGGTTCTAGTATCAGAACCTCTAAGTACGGATACTTTACCGGTATTTTATGAACCTTTTCGATCACTGCAAAAGAGGAAACCACTAAGCGAGATTCTAAGTAGGTGTCGTTGTAATTGACAAAAATACTAATAAATTAAGAAGTCTGTAAATATGCGGCTGAAGTCGGTAGAGTTTGTGTTTCATAAGCGACCGCTTCCGCTCCCGCTCCGCCTGTGTACAAAATCTGAGTGCAACCTAACGTTTGTTTTCTATAACGTAATGAATCGCACGTCAAAACCATCTGCGTCTCAGTTCGGTGGAAATTAATTTTGTTCTTGCATTGTAATGATTGTCGGCGTGTTTGTTGCGTGCTGATAAAGGAATTGTTGTCATTTGTCTTTGCTGAAGACCGAAGGGGAGTTATTATTTTGTAATGAAAAAAATGCGGTGTGGCTGAGTCATGGAAACGGACGTGTTTTGTAATCATAATTTTAACTAAAATATTCCCGCACAAGACAAACATTTGTTTGCATGAACATGTATGTTTGTCTTAGTCTGGGTGTTTTCTATGTACTTATTATAAGTATGTATTTAGAAAAAATATATATTTTGCCGTGTGGTTTCCGGCAGACTAGAATAGAATCACTCCGTCTCTTCCAGTGGATGTCGTACAAGGCGACTAAGGGAAATACATTATAAAACATCGATCAGGCCTCCCCAACCCGTCTGGCCAGCGTGGGGAGTGTAGGCCAAATCCTCCTTCTGTCTGGGACGGACGATAGAGGGTCGTGCTCCTGTAGTGGAGACTAAAATAACCTGATGATGATGATGATATATTTAAATACATTTATCAGTTGTCTAGTACCCACAGTACAAGCTTTGCGCTTAATTTGGGACTAGATGGCGCTGTGTAAATTATCCAGAAATATTAATTTATTTATATAGACGTTTCACCTTAACCAACCGCAGTGTGCAACGAGACAGTCCCATCATATTTTTTAATACATAATTTAAAAAAAAAACCGTCTCCAAACATTACTCTAATTTATGTAAAATTTATGTATGTAGATACAGGCTGATGATGATGAAAAATATGGGGCCAATCTCTTTCAAATAATAAAAGTTTTTTTCAGATCGGTTTACAAAATCACGGAGTAATTAAGTAACAAACATTAAAAAAAATACAGCCGAATTGAGAACCACCTCCTTTTTGGCATCGGTTAAAAATGGCAGCGCTTCCGCCTCCCCGCACGCGATGTTCCACAGTTCTTACTTAGCGTAGTAAATTCTTTGATCCTTCATCTATCCAGTGGTGTGATTGTCTTTTGGATGGAGATGTTAGATTTGTAGCTGTAACGCCAAACTGTATCCCCCGATTTTGTTGTCATTCGGTTTTTGGAATTGCCTTCCTATGGAATCAATTTTAAAGACGTATTTACGTCAAAAAGAAAATGTGATTAATATAGTAAATGATTTCCAGCGTGACCGATCCATTGCCACTTCATCCAACGACTCCCCACAATCTCTCGCAGGTCGTAAGTCCATCTCGTAGGCGGCCGTCCCACGCAGCCTGTACGTGGCCACTCCAGGATTTTTTTGCCCCATCGGCCATCCGATTTTCTCGCCATATGGGCCCGCCCATTGCTAGGTAATCAGTCGAATGGCTAGCAATGGCCACCTTGACTCTGAAGTCCCGGGTTCGATTCCCGCACAAGTCAAACATTTGTTTTATAGGCGTGCGCGGGGTTATGGATTCAACGCGTATAGGCCCCTTTGACAAGTTTGATGTAATGTTGTACGCCCGCCGTGACCCGCTCCAGAATACTTAACACTGATTATTATTAATATTTTTATAATTATTATTATTAACATGGATATTGTTTACACTAGTGTCTCCTTTGAATAACCCTCTGTATGGTCTTACAAATCTAAACTTGTCTTTCTTGCGGAAAAGGGGACTGGTACCTTGTAATACAGGTGGGTACACATCCACCTAACTCAGGCACCAGTTCTCTCCATTATTTTAATTGTACCTGATTCAGTGTAATTTAGTAAATTTTAATAATGTACGTTTTGGAGAGAAAAATAAATTATTTTGTATTGTTGTACTGTACTTATACTGTGGTGAGACTGAGATGCTTTCCAACGACCTTGCAGTAAGATGGGCGTCCTTATGACATTATGTATGATGATTACGCAGCACTTCAAGATTATTACTATTGCTATGGGGTCAGTAATGGCGAAGGGCTCGGATGGCCTGTTTATCGTTCGCATAATTGTTAGCGACTTTTATGATTTCCAAATGGATACTTACGGTCCTATTGTAATAGTGGATATTTTTGTATTTCATTTTGTGTTAATTGATTTCATTTTTAACCGACTCTAAAAAAAGGAGGAGGTTCTCAATTCGGCTTTTTTATGTTTGTAAACCGATTAAAAAAAATCTTTTATCTAATCTCATACTGAAATTTACACATTAAAAAACTAAACACAGTATCTTAACAGTCTTTACGCACAAGCTATCAAAATAAATTTAAAAAGTTATTTTTCGATACAGCTCTTCTATGGACAACTGTATCGTAAAATAACTTTTTTACCATTTCGATACAGCTTCAGTCCTGGATACAGGTATTTTAAACAGGTTGCAATGCAAATACATTGCAACTTTGGAAAATTTTTCTGTGAACGCGGCGCCGCGCGGCGCGTCGCGCATGCGCACTACGCATGCTCGATCTGCAAATGGATTTATAAGTAATAATGATAGCTGTTAAATTAACTTCATGGTTGTATTTAAAATATTATTATCATATATTTAATGAGATTAGATAAAGTAGTGTATGAAACTGCACATAATTAGGTATTAAAATACTCGTGTGGTCTATTATAACATTCGCCTTCGGCTCATGTTATAAACTCACACTCGTATTTTAATAACCCTTATTATGCAACAGTTTCATAAACTACTATTATTTGTTTGAAAGAGTACACTTCCAGATTGGTCCCATATTTTTTTCATCATCACCAGCAGCCTGTATCTACCCACTGTTAGGTTTGTTATTTCATTACTCCGTTATAAACCGATTTTTAAAAAAAACTTTTTTTATTTGATAGAGTATACTTCCAGATTGGTCCCATATTTTTCATCATCATCATCATCATCAGCCTGTATCTACATACGTAAATGTTGAGTAATGTTTGGAGTCGGTTTTTTTTTGTTAAAATTATGTATTAAAAAATATGATGGGACTGTCTCGTTGCACACTGCCGTTGGTTAACGTGAAACGTCTATATAAATAAATTAATATTTCTGGATAATTTACACAGCGCCATCTAGTCCCAAATTAAACGCAAAGCTTGGACTGTGGGTACTATACAACTGATAAATGTTTTTTTTATTGTACATACTTAGAAAAAACCCAGACTAAGACAAACAGACACGTTCATGCACACAAATATTTGTTTTGTGCGGGAATCGAACCAACGACCTCGGAGTCAAAATTGCTAGCCGTTCGACCACCGAGATATACTTCTAAAATTTATGTAGCAAAATATTTTACAATATAGATATGTAACATACTTTGCCCCCTGAAAACGTATGGGCGTAAGCTTTATAATTAAAAGTTTACCGAGAAGCGATTGTAAGTTTACGAAAAGTTCAAGCGTATTTCAAAGTTTGCATTTGCGTATAATATCTAGATTAATAAATATATATAGGTACATAGTAAAAGCTTTGCGCTTAATTTATGACTAGATCATCATCATCATCATCATCTCAGCCATTGAAAGTCCACTGCTGGACATAGGCCTCCCCTCTAGATCTCCAATAAGACCGGTTGGAAGCGGCTTGCATCCAGTGCGATCCCACGGTCTTAATGAGGTCGTCTGTCCACCTTGTGGGTGGACGTCCTACGCTGCGCTATGACTAGATGGCGCTGTGTAAATTGACCAGAAATATTTATTTATTTATATAAGTTGCAAAATAAATCAGTGCATTGTCTTTAGGAGTAGGTTCACTACATTTATAGTGAATAAAATCGAGAACAAAACAATTGAGAGAAAAAAAAGCTGTTTTTGAGGTGTAAGTTCATCACCGAGCTCGTCATAATACATAATTTTAATAAAAAAATATCCGACTCCAAACATTACTCTGCATGTATGTAGATACAGGCTGATGATGATAATGAAGATGAAAAAATATGGGACCAATCTGAAAGTATACTCTTTCTAATAAAAAAGTTTTTTTCAAATCGGTTTATAAATAACGGAGTAATGAAATAACAAACCTAACAGTGGGTAGATACAGGCTGATGATGATGAAAAAAATATGGGACCAATCTGGAATAATACTTTTTTATTTGAAAGAGTATACACTCTTTCAAATATTTTTTTTTTATTTGAAAGAGTATACACTCTTTCAAATAAAAAAGTTTTATTCAAATCGATTTGTAAATCACGGAGTAATTAAGTAACAAACATTAAAAAAAGTACAGCCAAATTGAGAACCTCCTTTTTTGGAGTTAGTTAAAAATAATAGTTACTTTTATACAAAGTCATCCAATTCTTACAGATTTCTACATCTAATACAAAAATAAAAAAAGATATGAAACAAAACTACAGAATAAACACGACAATTTATATCCATAATAGGAGAGCGTCGGGAAAAAACATAAATTGGTATCCCCATTTAATTTGCTGACGGTATAAGGGCGAGGCAATCAGCCGGGGATATAAAGGGATAGCGCGCGCCTCGTAAACTGTCCTGTAGAGATTGCTCCAGACTTGTACTTGCCTTTTTAGGGTTACGTACACGGTTAAAGCAACCTTTTTTCATTAATAAACGAATTTGGTATTTGACTTTGGGAATAATATTTTCTGTTACCTAAGTTTAGATGTGTCACTAATCTGCAGTACCCTAAGAATATCTATCCCCAAGAAATATATTAGTCATCATTTTAATCAAAACTGTCTCTAATTATAAATCATCAGCTTAACAAACTATTAGTATCATTTAATTCGTTTGATCATCAAAATAATAGATCTGAACCTAGATGATGAATGATGTGGTGCCAAGTAAGCTTAACTATTAATAATTGACAATATAATACATACAAAAACATTTATTTGGTACTTGACCCTATATCTCCATGATTTTAAGTGATGTATTGTGGAATCGATTTTATATTGTTTGGTGACTACATATTGGTGACAAATCTATTATTTTGCGGGCAAACCCTATTAGTGGAAACACAAAACTAATTAAATTGGCGATAGCTTAAATGATACCCTTTGACTTTTGATGTGAATACGTTTTGGTTTTAGCTGCAGCACAGTTTGGTTGTGGTTTGGTGTTGCAACTTTAAATCTCTCATCTCCATTCAAAATTCAATCACAACGCTGAATAGATAAATAAAATAAATAAATAAATATTTCTGGACAATTTACACAGCGTCATCTAGCCCCAAAGTAAGCGAAGCTTGTGTTATGGGTACTAGACAACTGATAAACATACGTAAATACATTATTTTTTCGTAAATACATACTTATGATACATAGAAAACACCCAGACCAAGACAAACAGACATGTTCATGCACACAAATGTTTGTCCAGTGTGGGAATCGAACCCACGAGCGTTGGTGTCGAAACCGAGTCATTGACCGCTGCGCCACCGAGCTCGTCAAGATGAAGGATCAAACATTTTTCCGTCCGGCCTGATGGAAGGCCAAGTCAAGTGACCTTAGGGCGGCTTGAAAACAATAGCCTCCTCCAACACTTAGGGCGGCTTGAAAACACTGGCCTCCGCCTCTCCTCCGCTCAGTTGAGCAGCGTGGTGGAGTACGCTCTAAACCCCTTCGATTGAAGGGAGACCCGTATCCCAACAGTAGGATGATTATGGGTTGATGCCCACTAGCTAGCAGCCCGCGACTTTGTACGCGCGTATCTCGGTATCCCGTTGGAATTTTCCACCCCAAATTTTTTTATTTTATTTTCTAGAAAAAAAAATTTGTTTTTATTTTTTTATGATACAGCATATAAAAATACATACAATCCCAAATTTTCACACCTCTACGATCAACCCCTAAATTTATATAGCAAAACAACGTTGCGGGGTCAGCTAGTACCTATACCTATATATAACGACGGAACCGAACATCACTGCTCGACGGTAACTTGACTGTTTTTATTTTAATACATTATTTTCTTGTCTCTCGTCACGAGAATACTCTGCGTTCTACAAGGAATAGTAAGCATCCAAAATATTTTTTTTTCTTGTGAACTTGAGTATAAAATTTTTTTATACCACGATGGGTGACAAATAAACAGACCCATCCCCAGCCATACCCAGCCTATTGGTCCGCCTGATGAAAACTGGTTTGGCGTCAACTCATAATCATTTCACTGTTGAAGAAGAAGAAGAAGAAACATTTATTGTAACATAAAACAACACTATTACATTAATTACAAGCTGTTTATGTAAGAGAACAGGGAACAAAAACAGTGCTGCATTACGCCACAAATTGGACCCAGCTCAGCATTATGCCGTTGTCTGACTATATCAGACCCCAGCGCTGATTTTCAGCTGGGACCAGTTGGAGCATGTTGGGATACGAGTCTCCCCTCAATCGAAGGGATTTAAAATATACTCCACCATGCTGCTCAACTGAGGGTTGATGGAGGCCAGTGTTTACATACCGCGCAAAGGCCACTGACTTGGCTTAATGACTATCGTTTAATGACAACAACCGGGGCCGATGGCTTAACGTGCCTTCCGAAGCACGGAGGAGCTCGAGATAAATAAACCCATCCATGGACAGGCTACGTTTGACGTTGCTTAACTTGCGTAATCGATTAGGGTGCCACGCGCAACGACGCCATTGAGCTTATCGACCATACTGGTTGCCGTTGCTTGCTATACATATAGATGCTTACAAGTTACAATACAACTTGTAAGTAACTATAAGTATATAAGTAGCTCGCTCACTCACTCACTCACAGAACAATAACCCTCAAGGGTATTGTTAGTTGGTTGCGTTTTTGTTTCGTGATATTGCGGATATATTGTATCGGATAATTTTTCATCGCCTCACATATTTCACCTTTCACAGGAATTCTACATGGAAATCATTCATTCATTTAGATTTGTTTTGGTACATAAACTTAACCTCTTTGTTTTGACATTAGTCACTGGCTTTTATTTTTTTTACTTGGGCAACTCCCATAACGGTTCTGAAAAATGGCCCCACGTTGAGCGCCAATGAAACGTTATTAATTGGATAGTTGTTTGAATTAAAGAAGTTAAAGAAAGCTGTTGGGAATTTAAAATTTAACTACTTAGATAAAGTGGGGGTATGTTATAAATAAAAAAAAATCGTTGTCTGTAAAGTCAGGTTTACGGACGATAATTTTACGTGATAACGTCATAAGAAAACATCGGCCGATGGAGTGGAAGAGAGATAGATTCGAGAGTGTTCCGCGCTCTCGCTTGCACGCTCGGCTCAGGCGGAACGTGACAATGAGTCATACTTTTTCGTGCGTGCAGCCGGCGTTCATCGATTTATAAGACGTTATCACGTCAAACATTTTAATGAAAACGTTTAGTTTCTGTTAAAAAGTTCTCATCCATACACAGGTTGGAATAATATGTTTAACTTAACAGACTACCATCAACTCGCTGTTTTCAGTCATCCCGTGACCATGGCGTCTGCAACGTCGCCGAGATATCAGGAAAACATTAAAATAGTTGTGTGCAAGCGGTTCATCAACATCATTGAACCATAACCAACTTCAGCTGCACGCGGTCTACCATGCTGACTTCTATGCAGGGACTCAAAAACACCTTCATAAAGGATACACATTCATAACGGTAACATATTCAATCTGTTACAGAATTATTCCTGTAACACTTATTGGCGTGTTTTAAACCTGTTTCGCTAGTAACACTTATAAAGTGTAACAGATATAACGTTTCTGTTACCAATCTGTTAGAAAACTGTTTCTACATTTTTCTAGACGTGTGTACCTACGCACCATACTGGTACGCGCCGCGTGAGCTGTTGCAATCGGTATAGTTATGCCAATGTAAACCTTATTGGCTGTAAAAGTTATTAACACTTATAAACCGGTATTTCGGAAAACAGATTCAAAGTGTAACACTTTCTTTCTGTTTCACTTTAAAAACAGAAATGAAAAACACTGTTCATAACACTCCATTCGGTTACCTTTAAAGTCCCTGCTTCTATGTATTATATGAATGTATATATAAAAAAAAAATATTTACGTAATATATTACTTATCTAGTACCTATCCATAGTATAGAGCTTTGCTTAGTTAGGGACTAGAAGGCAATGTGTAATTTGTCCAGGAATATTTATTATCATTCATTATAGATACATATAACGTGCAGTCACACAAAGCTTTGATTGTCAAAATCATAATCCTATTACTAATGCTAAACGAAATTCTTTGTGAAAACGTCAATACTTTTCCAGCGGTTCCCAACATTAATTTCAACTCAGACTAATCCATAAGAAATGTTTGTTGACTACAACATGAAATATCAATAGCTAACGATAATAAACGGGGCTGTGATTATCGTTTATATAATGTGAAATATCGTAGATTTACCGTCAGTGCCTTTACTATACACCATAAATTATACAAGATTTGTGTATGGTACAAAGATAAGTAATAAGCGTTATATAATTTGATCTAACTGATACGTGAATTCTAAAAGAGTGTGGATGCAGAATGTGAATGGTGAAAAGCATTGAGGGAGGCTGGATAATTGAGTAAGTATCCAGCAGTAAATAAACTGATGATGATGATGATATTTGTAATTATTTTTTTAACACTTGCTTATTGAGAAAATTGTCTTTCATTGAAAGGCACGTGACAACATTGATGTATTTGAATGTTAATGGATACATTAAGAGATCCCGAGCCCGAAAAAAGATAGATGGATATGGTGTGAAAGATTATTATGGGTAAAAAAGGAGAGCTAAAGAGATAAACTTGACAGGTGATAAAAAATATTGGAAGAAAAAGACACACCGCGCCGAGTGTTGAATATTAAACCTCTCGCCATAGGCAGGGACTTCATTCTCACGCATTGAAACCAAATTAGGCGCGTACTGTACGGTTCCAGAGGAGTTTTCTACCTCGAAAACTCAGGTTGTAGAATGAACTACCTACCCTGGTTTTCCCTGGGAACTACAGTATGAGGTTCTTCAAGAAAGGTGTAAAGGATTTTTTACAAAGGTTTATGAGAGGTCTCCTTTAATCCGGAAAAGTGCTTTTTACTATCTCGTTATATATTTGAAAGCTCAATCTAACACAAATCCAACACAGCATCCACTGAACACATACATTTCTGTTCCAGTTTGAGTTAATAATATGTACATGAACGCTTTCGCTTATGCCACTTGCACCACAGAAAATATCCAACGACTCATTATAAAATTTTAAAAGAACTTGCTGCATTTTTATCCTAATACATTTCTCTAATCACACCGGTAGATATTAGTGGCTGTTTAGTGATTATGGTATTATGCTGTAACGATGCGGACCGGTCACAGGTTCACTTCCTGTTGCGGGGTTATCTTTAAGATCTTTCTAATTTTGTTACGCAATCATCTCGTTTTCAAAGCGTTAAGCTTGAGTTGAGATTAGAGAATTTACGTTTCTGTGATGTGTGTGTAGGTAAGTAATGTTTTGAACTTAGATTATCAATTCTTCGACTAGATGCCGCGCCGCACTTGTAAAATGCGACAACAAATAGTACGCCGAACTCGGCGTACCCGAGCCTGTTGCAATACAATTCTTCACGCACACTAGCATCTCTGCACATCAGTTGCAATACAATTCTTCACGCACACTAGCATCTCTGCACATTGTTTTACGCACACTACAATATTGAGTTGCCGCATTCACGGAGCTGTTAGATAGTGCGGCATCTAGTCGAAGCGGAGCGGCGACCAATTGTTAATCTATGGTTTTGAACATACGATTTGCTATACTCACTGAAGGCACTCCCTGACAACTCCATACAAATTAATTTCGGTAATCTTCTACATCTAAAAAAATGGGGTATGGTTGTGTATGGGCACGGCTGTTTATTGTTCGTGAATACGTTATATGCACTAAAAACATCTCAAAATGGCAGCGCCTCCCCTCCCCCGCTCGCGATGTTCCATAGTCCTTACTTAGCGTAATTAATTCTTTGATCTTTCATCTGTCCAGTAGTGTGATTGTATTTTGGATGGAGATGATAGATATATAGTTGCAACCAACTGTATCCCCCTATTTTGTTATCATTCGTTTTTTTTTAATTGCCACCATATCGAAGCAATTTTTGTAACATAATAATGTTATCCTTATTTTTAAATTTTATAATTACAGATTATGTAAAATTTCTTCTTATAACAAAATTTAAAACTAATTAAACTATTATCTATAAAATTAAACAACATAAAAAATAAATAAAAAAAAAAAACAAATATATCGCTCATTGGCTGCAATAAGGTCACTACGTACATTTATGTCGTTGTTGCACGTAAATCACTTTTATGATTGTCCAACCAAATAACATTTAAAATTAATTGCAACAAAATAAATTAAAAAAATAATTAGGTCTTCTAAAATAATATTTCTTAGTTAAGATGAATCAGAAAGTAGAATTAGCATATTAAAATAAATACCAAATAGACGTTCGAAAAATGCATGGCGACTTCGATTGTGTCGTTGTTGCACCAAATGAGCGAATATAAAAACTTTTATTTACAACATTATTATCTGTGTATAAAAAAAAAATAAAGATATAATCTGCTAACAGTTTGCCATACTTACCATATATTATATACTAAAATATTTTTTAACATATAGACAACAAAGAACAATTTATTGTATGATGATGTACAGAAAATTAATTTCGCTCGGGGCGAAGGACGCGCGTGGAGAATCACCGCTGCTGTCGCGTGTCGCTCCAGCAGCCGACATTGGCCGGCGCGCGACCATCGACCATTAGAATTTCATTGAGAAACCCGCGTCCCACTGCGGTCAATTGTTACATTCAAATCTCAAGTGAACATTAATAATTTATGGTCCTATATTGTATATAATATATAATGAAATCGTTAAACTCTATGTTAATAAGTTCTGTATCCCGTGTCTGTCTGGGTTAGTTGTGCAATATATTTTTTATTTTCGTCAGTATAGGGAATGCTTTAAAGGCCGATTAACGGTAATGTAGAATGGGCACGTAGATCCACGTAGTCCCTGTACTCTTTAAATAGTATATATAATAATGTATAATAATGCTGAGTGATGCCACAGAATATAATAATAGTACCTACATATGTAGTAGTGCTTTATTTTGTAGTAAGTAGAATGCGTGGGTGGTGTTCATGTACCGCCTAAGTATCTAGTAAATACATATTGTGATGCTGAGTAGTACATTGCCTATTTTAGCACTATTCTAGTTATTGTCAGTTTGGTGGATGTAATACAGGAGCATATATAGGTACCTAGATGTTACCTAAATATAATTACTTAAATTTTGTATCTAAAACACTTATTCAGTATCTACGTGTTTCTGTAGCCTGTGGGTCTACCGTCGTAATTAAAAACTCCAGCAGCTCTATATATTTAATCAGTTTTCATTAGATTACTAAGTGTTATTAAACGCGCAACGGGTATTATCAACTCTTTGTGGTTGCTTTTAGCTGAAAGTGTATTTCATTTAATATATGAACTTACTAATTAAGTTATTTTAAAACGATTGGGCTATTTTAATTTGTGATAATCATCATCATTTATTTTGAAGTAAAACTCCTTTACAAAACACCAAACACCGTTACGGAAACGGCGAACGGAAGTTGAGAGAGATGGGATATAAGTTAGTAGAAGAAGTTTTACTTCAGTCGTGTGGTCTATAGCAAACTCGTTTTTTTCACACGGCCTACACACCACACAACGGATGGAACGTAGCAGTTTGGGACAGGAATATTTAATAATGGAGTGTTGCAAGATTGTACACAATGATCAATAGTGCGAAATTAAAAACGTTGACGTAGATAATAAGGAGCCGTGGGATTCATCTTGTAGGCCAGCATGGCAGCGTCAACTGACAAGACATCAAGGTCTCTTGTCCGTTGCCGATGCGATTGGGGCTCCTCTTTACGCTAACCATCAGGCGAAGCGGAGCCAATATGCTGAGCTAATATATATATATAATATATAATCAAATGATCCTTACGCATACACGTGTATGCATTTGACATCTTGGGGTCTAGAGCGTGTTCTGAGCGAGATGTTTTCTAAAAGCCAGCAGAACCAGGGAGGAGAATGGCAAAACCGTGGAATAAACTCCGAGTTGTATTGTTGATAGTTCACTCCGTGCTTTTTATGTGGAGCTAATATCAGATTGGACATTATTCCATTCTAAATCATCATCAGGTCATTTTAGTCTCCACTACAGGAGCAGGACCCTCTTTCGTCCGTCACAGACAGGAGGACTCTGGCCTACACTCCCCACGCTGGCCAGACGGGTTGGGGTTCGATTCTAAATATCGAAAGTTAAATGAGAAAATAATAGGGCGTGGCAGTGTTATGGACACGGCTACGTGTTTCACGTGAATATGCACTAAAATTGTCTGAAAATGGCAGCGCTTCAGACTCCTCCGCTTGCGATGTTCAATAGTCCTTACTTAGCATAATAAATTCTTTGATCCTTCATCTATCCAGTTGTGTGTTTTTAATTGGATGGAAATTACAAATTTGTAGCTGCAACACCAACACTGTATCATCCTGTTTTGCTATCATTCGTTTTTTTTTTTAAATGCCTCCATATGTAAGCAATTTTAAAGACATTTTAGTTTTGGGGTGTAAGTGGTTCATCAACATCTTTGAAACAAAGCCAACTTCACCTGCACGCGGTGCACCCTGCTGATTGACAAACGAAGCACTGGCGAAAAGAGAGGTAGGGAGCGTAATTGTAAGCTACCCGACTGGGGAATGTACCTCCACCTCACAGAATACCGCAGCCAAATAACAATTCTCTTGAGGGTTGTTGTGTTCCTGCGAGTAAGTGGGGTCACCAGAAAGGAAGGGGATGCTGCCTTGGCAGCGGGGGTGGCGGCACGCGAGCGATATTTTATGTTGCGAGCGTTGATATGGCTACGGTAACCGCTTCACATCAGGCGGGCCGTATGCTTGTCTGACACCAGACGTAGTATTAAAAAAAAACATGTTCACGTCAAAAATCTAAAAGTCTGTTGAATTCATATTCCTTATTGCTATTTAATACTTTTGCTCCATGACCACGCTTGAAATTACAATCATACTCTAGAGCATACTCCAAACTTATTTTAGCAATATCATATGAACAATAACAAAATCACGATCTTAATGCCAAGGATCGCCATGTAAGCATCGACCCGCCAATAAAGATTCAGTTTTTCAGAAGGAACCCTCCGTTATTATTATATTAGCACGTGCAGGCTCTGAAAGCTGAGGTGTGCCGGCTAAATCACAGTAATAACATTCAATCTAGTAAAAGCTATCAAATTATTTGAGTCTAATTCTTAAGCGGAGAGCGATTAATACTGCTCGACTGGTCAAATTTACAAAATTCTATGACGATCCCGGTGGTTGATTGGCTAGCAATGGCTACATCACAGACCACCTAACCTACAAGATTTGGAATGTTTACAAATTTCAAAGAGAATTATTCTGTCAAGGACAACGGGATGCGACGTAAGCAGGTGGCAGGGAAAGAGATGGGAACATGTATATCGATAACTTGCCTTGAGATGAATGTTACTTAAAAAGGAATAAAATAAATGAATTTTTTATTAAATTTATTTTTATATTATTAATTTGCATGCGATGCTTTACAGAAAACAGCGCCTAATATTTCAAGTCTTATTATGTTAGGTAGCCTGTGCGCTATCTTGACTCCGAGTCTCCGTATCTGTTTGTCATGGCCTGAATATTTGTTAATAAATTACAGAAGAAGACAGATTATCATTCTCAAGAAAAATGTACTTCTTGCACAAATAATCTCTAAGCCACATTCCAAAATGTCCAAAATTTACATTGTTCTCAAAACTCATATGAAAAGTCCAGTTTGAAAACAATCAGGAAGACAAATAAAACCAGGCAGATATTGTTTCAATTTTTTTTATATATGAACTATCATGTTAATAATATTTTCAACAAAAAATTTCATTAAAATACTGATAGAGATTTTATTTCGCGTTGTTTTGTTGTTGTTGATTTGGTGTATTTATTCATAAAACTTTCTCTTCTTATATAATTAATCTTTCTATGTTTGTTCTTTCTCTTTCTTTTTAAATCTATTGGCGGAGACGTGTAATTAGCATAGTTCTACTCATAGGTATTAGGTATATACTTTACACCTGTTTCGCTTTTCATGTGGTAAGTATTTATTTATTATTTGGGTGACAAATAATAATAAATAAATACTTACTACATGAAAACAATAAATATACATCGAGACGAGCTCGGTGGCGTAGCGGTCAATGACGCGGCTTCGACACCAATGCTCGTGGGGTCGTGGGTTCGATTCCCACATAGGGCAAACATTTGTGTGCATGAACTTGTCTGTTTGTCTTAGTCTGGGTGTTTTCTATGTATCATAAGTATATGTTTACAAAAATTTATCAGTTGTCTAGTACTCATAACACAAGCTTCGCTTACTTTGGGGCTAGATGGCGCTGTGTAATTTGTCTGACAATATTTATATTATTTATATTATATTATACATGAAATAAATAATAACTGCCCCGCTCAACGCTCATGCTTTGCGCCAACGGAATGACCCGTATAACTTGGAGTAATTTCGCCCATAGTAATCATAGGGAGAGATGGGGTTACCGATTATGACTGGTGTCGGCTTATTTTTATGGTGCGGTGATATGACGCTACCATAGCTCCGTCTATAGGGCGAAAGATAAGAGAAGATTCATTTTCATAATATTCAACCTGGAATAGTCTCACCTTGTTTTGCTGAGCTTAAGGGGGTGTAAGTAGTTCATCAACATCTTTGAACCAAAGTCAACTTCACCTGCACGTGGTGCACCCTGCTGACTGACAAACGAAGCTCTGGCGAAAAGAGAGGTAGGGAGCGTAATTGTAAGCTACCCGACTGGGGAATGTACCTCCACCTCACAGAATACCGCAGCCAAATAACAATTCCCTTGAGGGTTGTTGTGTTCCTGCGAGTGAGTGAGGTCACCAGAAAAGAAGGAGATGCTGCGTTGGCACCGGGCGTGGCGGCGCGCGAGCGATGTTTTATGTTGCGAGCGTTAATATGGCTATTGTAACCGCTTCACATCAGGCGGGCCGTATGCTTGTCTGCCCCCCGTCGTAGTATAAAAAAAAAGAAAAAAGCCGCATATTTACCGGATTTACGAAGTGTTTTGTTTTTCGAGTATGTATGTATATTTCATTCTTATGCTTAGTGCCAGATTTTTTGGTCATACTCGAACGTGTTTACGTTTACAGGCCGGCCAAATTGAGAAAATGTTTCATATTGTGAATTTACCAGACGTATGTTACATATCCAAATTAGCTGGGTTGCTCATTGCAAATTGTGGGGAAGTAAGCCCATAGTTTTGATAAGTAAAACGCGTATTGTAAATTCACAACATGAGAGTTCTTCTCTATTTGGTCGGTTTGTTTACGTTAACATGATCGAATGCGAACAAACAACTCTCACTATGCACTCAGAAGAGCTCGATGGCGTTGTTGTCGAACACGCAAGTTAAGCAACGACGATCGTTGCCTGTGCATGGGAAGCGCTATTTATTTCGAGGTCCTCCGTGTTTCGGAGTGCACGTTAAGCCGTCGGTCTCGGCTGCTGTCATCAGATCGCAGGCGGTAAACCAAGCCTTTTTACCTGGCCTCCGTGATCCTGCAGTGGAGTAACGTGGTGGTGGAGCAATGTTCTAAGGGCCGAAACAAATAACCGCGTCGCGGCGACGCGCCGCAACGCAACGCACCACCGAGCGTTGCGTTGCGGCGCCGCGAAACAAAGCGTTATGCTGTAATACTGTATGGCAAGTATGGCAACCATTTTTTGTGATTTTCAATGTTATTGAATGTATGTAAAAAAACCGGACAAGTGCGAGTCGGACTCGCCCACCGAGGGTTCCGTAGGTACGTAGTATCATTATTAAATTTGATATTTTTCATTATAAATAAGAAATAATGCGTCGATAAAAATAAATAAAATATATTTTGCAATGTGTACATCAAGCCCTTTCATATGATACCCCATTTAAACTAGTAGTTTCAATTTGAAATTTCGACACCCTATAAAAAATATAGACCCCTATTTTTTTTTTTAAGATCTATTTACAAATGTATAGTTTTGAGATTTATTCCTGTACTTGTAGTCTATAACGATGTTACTTGCCAAATTTCATAGTTCTAGGTCAACGGGAAGTACCCTATAGGTTTTGATTCCCTTGAGAATGTGTCGAAATTTGCGTTTTTTGCTGAATAAACAGCCGTATCTTTTTTTTTACGTAAACTTAGCAGTTTGATTTTTTTACAACTTCATGGGACCGTAAACCTGAGTATACAGTTCAAATTTCAGCTTGATACCTCCACCCATTCTCGACATAGAAATTCTTGACAGACAGACAGACAGACGGACAACAAAGTTATCTTATAAGGGTTCCGTTTTGCCTTTTGAGGTACGGAACCCTAAAAATAGCAAAAAATGTTACATTTCGTTAACGTTAAAGTTTGTTTAAACGATTATTTTATGTTACTTTTTGTACACTATGTGCGGCGCAGTCACACCGCAAAATTCTGCGTAGCGGCCGGCGGCACGCACTGCGTAGGTGCGGTGCCGCAACGCGGTTATGTGTTTCGGCCCTTAATCCCTTCGATGGAGCAGAGATCCATATCCCAGCAGTGGGATAATAAGGATTGACGACAAAACACACCGATAGACAAGCTATGGTAGACGTTGCTTAACTCGCGTGATCATCACTGTTTATTTTAAAGTAAGTTTCTTCTTAACTCGCCGGCAGTTAACTGCCTCCGGTATTTTAACTACATTATAAACAGTATCGAGTTTAACAAATGTTCAGTCGGCGTAGTTCCAAACGATTTACGCTCTATCGTTCATTCATTCGTTCTCACTCACGCCCACCGTTTGCTCAATGAATTGATTCTGACAGTCTGATAAATTTAAAGTTGGTCGCGTACTGATAGATTATATGTACTATGAAATATAGGTATGGACGCGATGTATTTCTTTCGATTTTTTAACGTGATTCGTCTTTAAAATTGGTTCCATGAAATTAAAAAAAAATCGAATCTTAACAAAATCAGGGATACAGTTTGGCATTGCAGCTACATATCCATCATCTCCATTCAAATTCAATCACACCACTGGATAGATTTATTTATTTATTTGGCTTGCCAACAATTGTTTACACTATTACTTAAGCTAATACATGTTATTTTTTTTACAAAAAGTGTAACAATTACTTGCAGGCTAGCACCACTTGCACTTATATTAGACAATGCAGAAGTTGTGTAAAAACACATAATTTAAAACAAAAATACATATTAGTTTGATGCATTAACATTAGTACAGTATATATATGTAAAGAAATGATACAGGTATTTCTTTAATTCGTATTTTGGCTGGCTTCGCTCAGCCGTAGACAATCATCGCAGGAAATCGTCACGTGATCACAGATGTGACATGTCATTGACGTTTGCAAAATATTGTGTGTGGAGATATGGTTATGCGTTGATGTAATATAAAGTGAAATACGAACTAAATTAAATTATAATTATTGAAAAGAAGTGCTAAAGAATAGACTTTAAATGTCGTTTCTTTGTTTGCAGGTAAGGTACTAAAGTAAGAAGTGTAATTTAACGTTCTGTTATGTTTTGTTTCGTATGATTATTATCAATAAAACTTTCTTTGTTTGCAGAGAAACAATTACTAGTTTATTTTTTGAAAAGCCTTAACAAATATCTTATAAAACGACATTTGTTGTCACATAAAAGAAAATGGATAAATTACAGTTCGAATTTGCTATGATAGCATCAAGTGATTTCAAAACGAACATATTAGCCATAACCTCAATAACTACAGAAGAAGGAAAATGTTTTGCAATTCCAGAAGAGTTTAAACCGATAATTCACCATAAAGAAATTATGAAAATGAGTAATTATGCTAAAATAAAAAATAGCTTAAAAAAAAGACATCAAACTAGAAAGATATGGATAACATTGAATGAAGAAATAAAAAAAACCTATATAGATGAAGACGGAAACATACAATTTGCAGATCAGTATTTAGAGGAAACAACCTTAGCACAACAATCAGGAATAGATAAGAACCTGCAACAAATTTTGGAAAAAATAGTGGAATCTACAGAAAAAAAAGACTGTCAACAAAATGTAAAAAATATTTCGGAGAAGTTTATTATAGAAAAATTCACAAGCAGGAACTCTAATGCAAAGCAATGGATAGAAAATTTCGAGAAAGAATGTGTACGATTTAATATAACAAAAGATGAGACAAAAATAGAGACATTGAGGTTATTTTTAGAAAAATCTTGTTTGGATTGGTATAGCTCCATGATTACAAAACTAACAATAAGTTCTGAATGGAACGAGTGGAGAGAAAGATTTTTGGAAACATTTAGAAACACGGGATGGGATATGGTAACATATGCTCTTGCATTTCGGTATAAAGAAGGATTATTGATTGATTATGCTATGAAAAAAGAACGGCTTATACTAGATATGAACAAATCTATAGATTCCACAACACTGATTGATCTGATTGCAACAGGTCTTCCAGGATTCATCTTAAATAAAATAAACAGAGATGAACTAAAAGACAGTACTGATTTGTTCAATGAAATTAGAAAATATGAAGGTATGATATACAAAAAAAACTCAACAGTAATAAAAAATAGTAAATTCAATTATAAAGTGAAAACTAATGAGAAAATTGCATGTAAAATCTGCGAGGACTTGAATAAAGGAAGTAGATACCATCCCGAAGAAGCGTGTTGGTTTAAAACAAAAAGAAATGAACAAGAAAACATAATTAAAACAAAAAATGTTAATAATAACTCTGTTATAGAAGTAGATCTAAATACAGATAAAAAAAACTAGTAAGTACACCATTAATCAAGATCAAAATATTATTAGAAGATATTTTAGAGGTGAGTGGCATTTATGATTCAGGCTCACAAATCTCTCTGATAAATTCAAGACTAGTCAAAGTTAAAGAGGAAAAAGAAAACTCAAATTTAACATATATGAAGACGGTTAATGGTGTAAGGAAAACAGATGGTTTAATAACTATTAAGATAAAGATCTTTGAAATTGAAGAAGAAATGGATGTATACATAGTTGAAAATAAGGAATTTGATGATTTCATAATTGGGTTAGATATGATAAAGAAATTTAGATTAACCCAAAATGAAAACTTAAAGATAGAACAAAAGGAAAAAGAAGATTTAAAGGAACAACAAAATAAATCTGGAAAAAACTCTAACATTACAGAAAATGAAGACGATAAGATAGAAAGTTACTCAATTAATTTCAATGAACACGTGCAAGAGGAAGAATTCAATATTAAAATAGAACATTTAGACAACCAACAGAAAACTGAAGTAGGTGAGATTATAAACGAATACAAAACGATTTTTGCAAAAGACAAATATGACATCGGTACAGTTAAAGATTACGAAGCTCACATAGACTTATTAGTTGATAGATACTGTAGTAAAAGACCATACAGATGTACAATAGAAGACAAGATAGAAATAGAAGAGCAGATATCAAGGTTATTAAAGAATAATTTGATAGAAGAATCATATAGTCCTTTTGCTGCTCCGGTGACACTGGCATTTAAAAGAGACGAAAATAAAAGATCGAGATTATGCATAGACTTTAGAGATCTAAACAAAATTATTGTACCACAAGCTCAACCTTTCCCATTAATAGATGATTTGATAATAAAGACAAGAAATTGCAAATACTTTACTACACTCGATATTAATTCTGCATTTTGGTCTATACCGCTACGAGTTGAGGATAGAAATAAAACAGGATTTGTCACACAAGATGGGCACTTCCAATGGACCTGTCTACCATTCGGTTTAAAAACATCACCGGCGATTTTCCAAAGAATTCTCAGCAATATTCTCAGAAAACATAATCTCGCAGGCTATGCTGTAAATTACATTGACGATATTTTAATTTACTCACCATCTTTTCAAGAACACATAACACACATAAGACATGTGTTAGAAGCGATAATAAAAGAAGGTTTTAGATTGAAGTTTAAGAAATGTACATTTGCTTCAAATTCCGTAAAATATCTTGGCCATGTAATTCAAAACAATTCAGTGAGACCCCTAAAAGATAATTTAACTTCCATAAGAGATTTTCCAACCCCAAAGACACAGAAGAATATTAGACAATTTTTAGGCAAAATAAATTTTTATCATGAATACATACCGAAAAGTGCACTAATTTTAGATCCATTACATAAATTATTGAGAAAAAATGAGAAGTTTATATGGACAGAAAAGTGTGAAAATTCATTTAAACAAATTAAAGATTATTTGTGCTCTCAACCAGTACTGGAAATATTTGACAAGGATTTACCAATAAAAATTTATACGGATGCATCTTTAGAAGGTATTGGGGCAATATTGAAACAAACACAACCAGATGGAAGAGTTAAGCCAGTGGCATACTTCTCAAAAAAATTAAATGAAGTACAAAAAAGGAAAAAGGCCATATACCTAGAATGTTTAGCAATAAAAGAAGCTGTAAAATACTGGCAACACTGGCTTATTGGAAAACAATTTATTATATACTCAGACCACAAACCTCTTGAGAATATGAATATAAAGGCAAGAACAGATGAAGAATTAGGAGACCTAATATACTACCTATCTGAATATGATTTTATTGTAAAATACATACCAGGCAAAGAGAATTTAGAAGCAGATTGTCTGAGTAGAAACCCAGTATTAGAGCCAGGAGATAATAAAGAGGAAATTTTGAAAATAGTTAATGTGATACAAGTAGGAGAAATAATAACAGACCAGGAGACAAATGAATCAATAAAAATAAACAAAAAGAATTTGATACACAGAAATAAAATCTATTATAAAAAAATAAAGAAACATGAAAAAATTATCCTTTCAGAAGAATTTAGCAAAAAACTTATAAAACAAGTTCATGAAGAGTTATGCCATGTTGGAAGCAGACAATTGCAAAAAAAAATAAGTCCACTATATACAGCAAAAGATTTAACAAGAAATATAATAAATATTTGTAAAAACTGCGATATCTGTAGAAAAAATAAATCAAGAGGCCAAGGAAGCTTCGGATTACTATCACAACTGGGACCAGCAACAAAACCATTCGAAATCATGTCTATAGACACCATAGGTGGTTTTGGAGGATCCAGATCAACCAAAAAGTATCTACACCTCTTGGTGGATCACTTTACTAGATATGCATTTATTGCAACTTCAAAAACGCAGAGTGCAAATGACTTTATAAAATTAGTGAATAATGTGCTAGAAACAGAGGAAATTGGAATGATTCTCGCAGATCAATATCCGGGAATTAATTCAAGAGAATTTAAAGATTACTTAGAGAAAAATAATGTTAAACTAATTTTTACAGCAGTTAATACACCATTTTCGAACGGATTGAATGAACGACTGAATCAAACAATCGTTAATAAAATAAGGTGTATGATAAATGAAAAAGATAATAAGAAAACATGGACTACGGTAGCAAGAAATTGTATAGAAAAATATAATGAGACCGAACATTCAGTTACAGGGTTTGCACCAAAATATTTACTAGACGGTACAAATGTTACTTTCTTACCAGATGAATTGAAATTAATGAATAAACAGGATAAGTGGATTGAAGATAAAAAACTAGCATTAGAAAACACAAAAAAATCACATGACTACAATAAAAAAATATTCGATAAAAACAGAAAGACATTTGAGTTCAACATAGGAGACATGGTTTATGTAGAAAATGGAAACAAATTGAACAGAAAGAAATTAGACGAATTAAAAATTGGACCTTTTGAAATTGTAGAAAAGATATCAAACTCCATTTACAGAATTAATACTGGAAATAGGAAAGTTGAATCAACTTTATTTCATGTAACAAAATTACAACCAATCGGAAGAGAAAATTAAACAAGTGAAGAAGAACGTGCAGAAACCACTAATGATGATTTTGTTAAGCATTTTCACCCCCGGTGGGGGAGATGTAAAGAAATGATACAGGTATTTCTTTAATTCGTATTTTGGCTGGCTTCGCTCAGCCGTAGACAATCATCGCAGGAAATCGTCACGTGATCACAGATGTGACATGTCATTGACGTTTGCAAAATATTGTGTGTGGAGATATGGTTATGCGTTGATGTAATATAAAGTGAAATACGAACTAAATTAAATTATAATTATTGAAAAGAAGTGCTAAAGAATAGACTTTAAATGTCGTTTCTTTGTTTGCAGGTAAGGTACTAAAGTAAGAAGTGTAATTTAACGTTCTGTTATGTTTTGTTTCGTATGATTATTATCAATAAAACTTTCTTTGTTTGCAGAGAAACAATTACTAGTTTATTTTTTGAAAAGCCTTAACAAATATCTTATATATATATATATATATATATATATATATATATATATATATATATATATATATATATATATATATATATATATATATATATATATATATATATATCAATACCATTTATTAATAGGTTCACTACATTACCCAGCCTGTGACAAATGATCTAGCACTGATCTATAAAATTTTCCTATGGAATCATAGTGCACATCAACAATATCACTACAACTAGATGAAGGATCAAAGAATTTATTATGCTAAGTAAGATCTATGGAACATCGCGTGCGGGGGAGGGGAAGCGCTGCCATTTTGGAATAAATTTAATGTATATATTATTTATTATTATTAATTTTTACATATTTTGTGTTTCTAATACATAAATTTACATAAGTTTCAATTTCTAGAAAATGCGCTGTCTAACTCATTTACAATAACTTTAGTTTCTAGATGCACCTATTAAACATAACAGTAACTTTTTTTATTCATCATTTTATTATTCTACTTCGATCTGATACTCTTTCGCTACTCCACTTTTTCGCTCAGGTTATATCCGATTCCTTTTTTTTATACCACCAGTGTGGCAAACAAGCATACGGCCCGCCTGATGGAAAGCAGTTACCGTAGCCTATGAACGCCTGTAACACCAGAGGCATCACACGCGCGTTGCCGACCCTGTAAAAACCTCTTCACGCCCTTTTTGAAGAACCCCATGCTGTAGTCCCCTGAGAAAACCTCGACAGGCAGTTCATTCCACAGCTTGACAGTACGCGGGAGAAAACTTCTCTGGAACCGCACAGTTCGTCCAGGGATACAGTTTGGCGTTACGTTTGTTGTCCTTTACATCACAGGCGTCACGACTTTGGAAAAGTGCTTTCCATTTTCCAAAGTCGTGACACACACGTTTCACAGAAAAATATCACATAAATTTAATTTCAAAGAGAAAGTTTTATGCTAACCTCTTTCAACAGCTTAATTCGGCACTGAATCGTCTTATTTGGCGCATTTGTATGTATGATACAATATATATTTATAAATGTAATATGTATATCGATACTCTAATTTGCAAACCTACTAACTCCTCTGGAGCAAATTTTACAGGAGAGACTTAAAACATCATACTAAATTTTATTTAACGCAATAAAGAAAACCAAAAATCCCGTTGGAAATTATGCTTTTTATTTATCTAAAAACACTTAAAAATCTATTTTTTTTTATAACCATTGGGTTTTATAATGAAAAAAGGAGTTGTTAGATTTGGTTTAAGCATTAATTGAAACTAAAAGTGGAGTTGTTTGTTTTTATCTTAAACTTTAAGCAAAGTACAATCGTACAAACAAATTGTTTTATAAATGAAAATAATTAATTTTCGTGTGGCAACGCATCGTAATAGGCGTAATAATCACGGGGCATAGATGACTTAAGTTGCTGTAGATCAGAAAATTATTTTTTTCGTGATTTTTCTTCTTTCATCATATAAGTTTTTTAGGTCCTCCACCCTCACAGAACAATATGGGTTTTTCTTTGATTGAGGATCCTCCACTCCTCGCCAAACCGCAGCTTGTACATTAAATGTCCATTAGGTCTTCTGCAGAGCTCTCAGATCAGTAACCTGTAAAAAAACACTTGATTTTAGAAAGCCTCCCTGTAAATAATCCCATACCTACCAAACATGTAGAAAGAAGGTCTTAAGTCATGATAAGTTGAAACAAAGCATGCAAATTGATAGAAAATAAGTGTATACCTTTGGATCCCCTTTCATTTTCCCTGGGCGAATGTATTTATAAAAAGCGATTTGTTTGAAATCCTTGAAGTAGGGAAAACTCAAATATTCACATTGGTATTTTTTGATAGTGGTCTTTGCTGTTCGGTAGATGTTTAAGTATTCAGCAAGGGCATGGATGGTTTGGTTTTTCAGCCGCTTCTCAATCATGGCATGCATGCTGTCCACCTCCATTTGTGTGTGCTCAACCTCGAGGTATTTATGAGTTATTGTTATGTTATAATATATTGACACATTAATGAAGGCATTACTGAGAACTACTTTGCGGTTTTGATAGGTACAACCATCAGTATAAAACACGATGTGCCGGTCCTTGTCGTCCATTTGAGGTATAACTTCTTTTAGAATAAATTTCGACATTATAGTGGCAAATTCCTCCGAATTCAGGCCACCCTCAGATTTGTTCCACACAAAACAATAACCCTGTTCCATTTTCATGTCAAAAATACATCAATTGTGGACACATAATTTAATTTTGTAATAATTGCTGGAAACAGTAGACCTAGGTGCCAGTAGAACAGCAGTGAAAACGAATTTGTGATCTTTCTTGTTTTGTTGTTTTTCAGCTCTAGCTTTTTTCTTTTTGTACAATGGACATAGTAAAAATTAAACTATTAGGCCCACAGTATCACAAAAACCTTGCGACAAACATATCAACTCCAAGCATCATACCAAAATATCCATAAGTCAAATCTAATAACTCCAATCCCCGTGCAAAATTTCCAAAAAAACATGACAAAATAATGGTACAAGGCTGTTTAATCATAAATACACTTACCTTAATATATCTTCTACTGTTTTTAAGCTTCAAACGGTGATAAAACACACTTTAACCATTTGTTTTGAAAATAAATCTTCGGGAGCAATCGTACGCTTCTGTGACGCCATACAAAATGACCGACTGCCCGGGAGATATTCGATTATTTTTTTCAAAATCGATGCGTTTCGTTTCACGCGGAGTTGTTTGATTTTCAAATGGCGTTTTACACCAATACAGTTAGGAATCATGGAGTTATTAGTATTTCAAAAAATAGAGCAAAAAATCTAGTTTCTGCCGGTATCAAAATGTAATTTTCGTGAAAAAGTGGAGTTATTAGGTTTGCAAATTAAGGTATCGATATGTTTATGTCCAGTATATTACTCACTTTTTATGTTCTTTATAATATATCACATAGATATATTTTTAAACCGCATTCGCGGATGTCTGCACTTGCCAATGATTGGCTAGTAGTGAATGCTTTTAACATTAAGTCCGCCTTTTGTGCTTTTGTTTAATCTGAAGGCCAATTCTCGTAATTTTTCTACGAACGCAGATTGAAAGTTGACCGCATCGAGATTGAATTGTGAATTGACTAAAATTATTACTTGATTTCATTAATTAATTATTATCAATTCTTGTTGTTGGCAAAGTAACATTCTTAGTTTGTTTAATTTTCACTCATATTTCGATATAATCCCGCTTAAATGTAATTTTGAAGTTACATATTGTGTTACGAGAATACCAAATGTGACATTTGTGAGATTGAGACTGGATCGAAACTGAATTTTGACTATATTTTAATTACGAGAATTGCCCCTCTGGTCAATAAAGAGTCACCAAAGCCAACCAAAATCAAAAAATCCGATGACTGGCATGAGCTTCGCCCGCAGGGCTCAGGTTGTACTGGCAGTGGCCAATGCTGTAGTCAGCCTGTGACCATTGTTATCTTTTCAGCGAAATTCATTGAGCTTATGAAATCGTCCGGTCGTTCTGTCTGTCCATTGCCATGAAACTCAAAATTTAGAAATTCTGACTTCGGATTCGTGTAAAAAGTAGTAACGTAAAGTGACCTTGGTATTCCGATATCAATTCGGGATTTCGAAAAAAAAAAATTCGCTATGGTGGCGCATGCGCGTCCGATGTTATAATCATGCAACGCGAAAGTTTAAAAGTGATCACAAATGTGTCTTAGCGTAGCTACCAAAGCTATAATATCTGATAGTATCCACAATCCCAATCATCTATTTAAGATAACATCTACGAACGCCTACTCGAACCATGATCTGCCTAATCAATTCACACCAATAAACCATTGATTTCAGTGACGGCGGAAACAGATTCTTGTATATGATAATCTATATATATAAAAGAAAGTCGTGTTTGTTACAACACTTATAACTCGAGAACGGCTGGACCGATTGCCATGGTTTTTGATTTGTTGGATTTGTTTCCGTCCCGAATAGCAGAATAACTCTTAAAAACATTGGAAAATTCTCGAAAAAATAAAATAAAAGAAAAAACATTTTCCCATACAAATGAAAGTGTCAGTTGAAAAAGGGATTACGATATTTATTGGTTGTCAAATATCAAAACGTCAAATCGATTGGTGTCACTTTTATGTCGCGAAAGTTGTCTGTGATTTGTTATGGAAATTTAAAAATGTCAAATCGATAGGGGTGAAAACGCTTTTCCCATGGGGTTCGAGCGCAAGAATCAAATCAGAGTAAACATCAAAAGAAATGACAATTACAAATCACCAAAATGATAAAACCTATTTCAAAACTAAAAAAAATAAAACAAAAGGTTTTTTTTTTTTTAAATTAACAATAAGGAAATCTTTATTTTTATGAAATCTTTAGTTTTTATGGATACGGATCTTCCCTCAACCGAAGGGGTTTAGAGCGTACTCCAACACGCTGCTCAACTGCGGGTTGGCGGAGGCCAGTGTTTTCGAACCGCCTAAAGGCCACTGACTTAACTTAACGACTGTCATTAAATGATAACAACCGGGACCGACAGCTTAACGTGCCTTCCGAAGCACGGAGGAGCTCAAGATGAGCTAATGATAACAACCGGGACCGACGGCTTAACGTGCCTTCCGAAGCACGGAGGAGCTCAAGATGAGCTAATGATAACAACCGGGACCGACGGCTTAACGTGCCTTCCGAAGCACGGAGGAGCTCAAGATGAGCTAATGATAACAACCGGGACCGACGGCTTAACGTGCCTTCCGAAGCACGGAGGAGCTCAAGATGAGCTAATGATAACAACCGGGACCGATGGCTTAACGTGCCTTCCGAAGCACGGAGGAGCTCAAGATGAGCTAATGATAACAACCGGGACCGACAGCTTAACGTGCCTTCCGAAGCACGGAGGAGCTCAAGATGAGCTAATGATAACAACCGGGACCGACGGCTTAACGTGCCTTCCGAAGCACGGAGGAGCTCAAGATGAGCTAATGATAACAACCGGGGCCGACGGCTTAACGTGCCTTCCGAAGCACGGAGGAGCTCAAGATGAGCTAATGATAACAACCGGGACCGACGGCTTAACGTGCCTTCCGAAGCACGGAGGAGCTCAAGATGAGCTAATGATAACAACCGGGACCGATGGCTTAACGTGCCTTCCGAAGCACGGAGGAGCTCAAGATGAGCTAATGATAACAACCGGGACCGACGGCTTAACGTGCCTTCCGAAGCACGGAGGAGCTCAAGATGAGCTAATGATAACAACCGGGACCGACGGCTTAACGTGTCTTTCGAATCACGGAGGAGTTCGAGGTAATATAAACCCATCCGTGTACAGGCTACGGTCGACGTTGCTTAACTTGCGTGTTCAATTAGACTGACACGCGCAATGACGCCATCGAGCTTCTCTATTATTTTCTACTATTCATTGTTTTAATTCCATAAAATCATAAATTTAGTTCAGCTAATATGTACCACGACATTCATTGATTGTTGGCGGTACGAAGTTCGCCGGGACAGCTAGTTTTAGAATAAAAAGAGAAGTATTTTTTTATACTACTTCAGGTGGCCCGCCTAATGTGAAGCGGTTACCGTAGCCATATTAACGTACGTAAAATAAACTTTTTCCTTTCTGGTGACCTCACTCACCGCAGGAACACAACAACCCTCAAGCGAATTGTAATATGACTGCGGTATTCTGTGAGGTATTCGGCAGACTAGAATAGAATCACTCCGTCTCTTCCCGTGGATGTCGTACAAGGCGACTAAGGGAAATACATTATAAAACATCGATCAGACCTCCCCAACCCATTTGGCCAGCGTGGGGAGTGTAGGCCAAATCCTCCTTCTGTCTTGGACACTCCACTCAATGATGATTTATTATGTACTAGCTTACCCGCGGTTACCCGTGGCTTCGCCCGTAGTCCAGGGGTGCAGGATTATACGCAGGGTCAATCTAAAGATTGTC
This sequence comes from Hypsopygia costalis, assembly GCA_937001555.2. Taxonomy (NCBI): domain Eukaryota; kingdom Metazoa; phylum Arthropoda; class Insecta; order Lepidoptera; family Pyralidae; genus Hypsopygia; species Hypsopygia costalis. The sequence goes on along the minus strand of OW443349.2, from coordinate 17,703,467 downwards.
TGAAAATTTCGTTGAAATCGGTCCAGCCGTTTCGGAGTATATACGGAACATACATACATACTTTATCTTTTATAGGTATAGATATATGTGCCATATAGTCATACCACACACATACCTACTTATAATTCATACACACAATAATGCTATGACAATTAACTAAATTGTCCCATAATTGTTGAAGGGACAATTAAGCCAACTGCAAGCCGTTACCTGCGAAACATGTTTTGGGGTGTAAGTGGTTCATCAACATCTTTGAACCAAAGCCAACCTCACCTGCACGTGGTGCACCCTGCTGACAGACAAGCGAGGCTCTGGCGAAAAGAGAGGTAGGGCATTGCGTATTTTGTAAGCTGCCCGACTGGGGAAGTAGCTCCACCTCACAGAATACCGCAGCCAAATAACAATTCCCTTGAGGATTGTTGTGTTCCTGCAAGTTCCTGAGTGAGGTCACCAGATGGAAAGGAAGGAGTTGCTGCGTTGGCAACGGGGGTGGCGGCGCGCGAGCGATATTGTGTTACGAGCGTTAATATGGCTATAGTAACCGCTTCACATCAGGTGGGCTGTATGCTTGTCTACCACCCGACGTAGTATAAAAAAAACGTCATAAAATTTACATTGCTGGCTTGCAATGGACTAAAAATATCAAAGCTAACGTCCAATGGATATCAAATTATAGGAATTGAACATAATGATAACAAATTAAATTAATTACCTTGATAAACGAGCTCGGTCAATGGTTAGCAATGGCAACTTTGACTCCGAGGTTGCGAGTTCCATCCCCTCACAAATGACAAATATTTGTGTGTGTATGAACATGTCTGTTTGTCTGGGTCTGGGTATTTTCTATGTGTTTTATGAATGTATTTACAATAAAAACATGTATTTAAGTATAATATTTGTTATCTTGTACCCATAGTACTCGTACAATCATAAATATTTTATGCTGTAGACCTGCCAAAGAATTAGACATACATACATAAGCTCGAAAATCAAAAAAACATTACTCTCTTATCATCAACAGGTCAAACCCTCCACCTCCCATGGCTCCACCGACCTCGCGGTTATAAGAGCCGAATCGCGGGAGATGCGCACAGCAGTTTGCTCTGAGGCTCTTTCGTGCCACGGGCAATTCTTGACTCCCTACAAATTATTTAACTCTATATCCTTTGTCCCTCATTGAATATTTCGTTTGATTATTAATTGAATTGACTGTTCCGCTTGCGTGCTCGGTTGGTTTACCGAGCGCAAGAGCTGAGCAGATAAAGGTCCTTTCGTCTAGTTGGTTTACTGGACGAGAGACTCGCATCCCCGTGATATAACCGGAAGGTTCGCACACTGGGCGCACTAGCTGTTAGGTATAGGGTACGTTGTCCCTCATTGAAGCTCTCTCTCTCCCATCTGGGGCAGCTACATATAATCCTACGCCTTCGCTTTCTCCCACATGCTCCCCCTCCTGTTTTTTCTTCTCTCTCCCACGCGCTCCTGCGCGCATGCCAACCGTGGGTGAACCTGCGCAGAGCTGCGAAGTTCGCCGCCGAGGAAACGAAATCGGTGAAATACACCGGACCCGGTTCTCTGCGTCGGATCCCATTCATAATTTCTGCTCTCAGATCGTCGTAGACAGACAGGACCACAGAATGTGATCTCTGTCCTCCTCACATGCTTGATTCATACAGCCCTAGATCATTCTCTGAGAGGTCTGATAATCTGGCTCGACCCAGGTTGCCCCGAGCCGACCGGACACCTCCGGGAAGAAACGGAACAAATTCCTCCCCTTTGTGTCACCAGCCCAGCGACCCTGCCACTCTTGCACTATTGCAATCCAAATTTCGCGCTGACTCCCTACTTGACGCGATTCTATGTGCTCCCTCCAAGCGCCCAGTACGCGTCCCCCGGGAGAACCCCAGCCAGTACTGGCAGGGCAGCAGTACTAGTGGACCTAGATGCTTTGGTCAACAACACTAGTGCCTGTTGTTAACTCCTCAGTACAGCACTAGGACACACATACGTACACATACTATGGCACCATTCTTATCTTCAACAGTCGAATAAAAGTATAAATTTACCAAAACTTGACATCACCTACCACTGATTTTATTATTTACAATAAAACCGAAATCCCAAACAGTCCCGTTACATTTTTGAGTATTCTGTAATGTCACTAAAACTCGTTCGATTCACACAAAAGTTCGTAGTTTTTTTTATTATCAACGTTTTGTTGGACTGTTAAGGGGAACGCCCATAAATCACGATTTTATGACCCATTTTGGACACACGACGATGGCTTTTATTTCTTTATTCAATAAATTTTACGTACCTCTACGTAAATTCTCGAAATGAACTCGAAAGAGTAAGATTAACAAAGAGTTCATCGTTTATTTATTATAATTTATTAAGAGGATAGTTTGTAGAGCATCTCCATACTACATACTCCATACTACATACCATGTTTAGTTCCGTAGTCATTTTGAGAGTAATACCAAATTGACTTCTAAAAAAATGGGATGTGACTGTGTCATAGATACGGCTATGTGTTGTACGCGAATACGTTATATGCACTAAATTATCTCAAAATAGCAGCGCTTCCCCTTCCCCCGCACACTTTGTTCAATAGTCCTTACTTAGCGTAATAAATTCTTTGATCCATCATTATCCAGTGGTGTGATTGAATTTTGGATGGAGATGATTGATTTGTAGCTGCAAAATACAAACCAAAACCGTATCCACCGACTTTGTTATCATTCGTTTTTGTGAATTGCCTCATGGAAGCAATTTTAAAGACTTATTCATGTCATAAATATTGGTGTGATTAGTATAGCAAGTCATTATTTTACGCTTGGACATCTAATTCTTATCTTTGTCTTGTTTTGGAGTGTAAGTGGTTCAGCAACATCTTTGAACCAAAGCCTTCACCTGCACGCGGTGCTGACTGACAAACGAAGCTCTGGCGAAAAGACCAATAGGGAGCGTAATTGTAAGCTACCCGACTGGGGAATGTACCTCCACCTCACAGAATACCGTAGCCAAATAACAATTCCCTTGAGGGTTGTTTTATTCCTGCGAGTGAGTGAGGTCACCCAGAAAGGAATGCTGCGTTGGCAGCAGGGGTGGCGGTTAGCGATATTTTATGTTGCGAGCGTTAATATGGCTACGGTAACCGCTTCACATCAGGCGGGCCATATGCTTGTCTGCCACCCGACGTAGTATAAAAAAAAACTTTACAAGAGATCTCTTCCAGCTAACCTAGAAAAATACACCCAAAAAACACTACCTTTCCTTGTTCGGCAGTCAGGGAAAACTACATACCTATTAAAGACAGATCTTATCTCCAAACCTTATCGGTATTATTTACCGATAAGGTTTGGAGATAGCCTATTTAATATTCAAGATAGAATCAAATCACTTTTAAATTAATCGCATTCCAGGGACTATAATTTTAATATTTAAAGTTTACGACATCTCACCGGTAAATCGAATGGGTACATACACTTATACCTTTTGTCATAACCGTTTCTTACATTTTTTTCTTTCCCTAATCCTCCTCTCTATTTCAACAAAAAAGGCCGTGTGGTTTCCGGCCGACTAGAATAGAATCACTCCGTCTCTTCCCATGGATGTCGTACAAGGCGACTAACATTACCAAACATCGATCAGGCCTCCCCAACCCGTTTGGCCAGCGTGGGGAGTGTTGGCCAAATCCTCCTTCTGTCTGGGACGGACGAGAGAGGGTCGTGCTCCTGTAGTGGAGACTAAAATGACCTGATGATGAATCATCAGATCTACCTAATTGTTTTAGGTCTCTAAAAGCGAGCTTCACTTGACTAGCCATCTCTTTAGGCTTTTAATACCTTATTTGCCATATTGCTGTCTCTCACATTGCCAAGAGGGGAAATCAATAGATTGCTACTCCTTTTTTTCTTTTTTACTACGTCGGGTGGCAGACAAGCATACAGCCCGCCTGATGTGAAGCGGTTACCGTAGCCATATCAACGCAACAAGTTGGGTAGCTTATAATTACGCTCCCTTCCTCTCTTTTCGCCAGAGCTTCGTTTGTCAGTCAGCAGGGTGCACCGCGTGCAGGTGAAGTTGGCTTTGGTTCAAAGATGTTGATGAACCACTTACACCCCAAAACTCCTACTATCTTCTAATTAAATTCGTTATCGGCGTGAATTTATAAGACGCGTGTTACATCAAAATTATGTGGCTTACTTGCTCACATTTTGTAGTGAGCAACCCGGCTAATTTTGATATGTAACACGCGTCTGACAAATTCACAATATGAATCTTTTTCTCAATTTGGTCGGCTTGTAAACGTTAACACGTTCGAATGTGACCAAACAACTCGCACTAAGCAATCTGTTACTATTTGTATATTATTATTATAAGGATTATCATTATTGTACTTATAACAAAACAATTATGTTATTTATTTAACGTTTGATAATTTGCTGGCATATAAATTTAATGTCCAAGGCAAGGTGGAAGGCAAGAGATGAGGAGAGATAGATTAAGTCTCTCACAAAATCCTCCATGTCCGAATGCTCCCACAATGCCTCCAACAGAACCAAATGGAGGAATATAACAGGAGCCGCCATTCTTAGTGACCTGCACATGATCACGACCACTCTGCCAAGAGTGTCCGACTGAGGAGAAGAAGAAATTTAATGTCAATTAAGCACAAAGACTTAAAATGAGAATAATTTTATTGTTTATTCATAATATTATGTGTATTTGTTTTGTAATGTTAAATTATTTTACTTAAATCAATTATGTTATTATTTATGAAAAAATGTAATTCGGACATGAGAAAGTGCCTGAGAAAGTCTTGTCTTTGATTAAAAGTTTGAGTGTGAAGTTGGAAATTTTACCGGTTTTACATATCGATATACCGGTAGTCACTTACGTTAGTACTACTACTTATTCTGCGCTTACGTTGCGTCAGAATTTATATGCAAATTTCATCCTAAAATACGAGCGTAGTATCACCGATTTCTTTTGAACTTCAAAAATATAGGATACCGGTTTCCAATACACTGATTTACTCCGTACATTCCAAAAAAGTTTTATATTTTTTCCACACAATTATGTTCATAAGTATTTTAAGAACCCTATTAATAACGTGCGTATGATCAATCATAAGAAAAAAGCCTTTATTTTTACCGCGAATAAAGTTCTATCTGCGTTAAATGTCAGAGCAAAATGTATTTTACTGCCATAAAGGTTAGGTTTATATTTCAGTACGGTTTATCTGGGACAGTAAAAATGTCAAAGGGATATTTAGAAAAATAGGTTATTTGCAATAAATATTATTTCATAAATAAGTAGTGGGCTCTGGCTTTGCTTGTGATTTATAGTTCGTTCAATAAACCGTTTTTAGACCATTTTACCTGAATGTGATGATTTGAAAGGGATGTTGTATTTTTATTCGTTTGAAAGACTTTTTCATGAGACTAGTCAGGGGCACCGCCGAAACTGAAGCCGATTTCCATTGGATTTTTTTATGGCGACAATCAAGCTTCACCTTAGATTTATTGCAGTTGTGTTAAGCTTAGCTTGTAGAGACTCTGGAGCTCTACAGACTAAGCTGTAAATGTTTGCCAATAACTTAAACATACGACCTGTTTTTTGAGTCAGATTATTAGATGGTAATCGGCTTCAATTTCGGCGGTAGGGCCTCAGTTATGGACACATGTTTGTAATGTCATCTCACACTGTAGAAAGCTCGCCGTGGATGTAATTAATATAGCGGATTGAAATGTAACATTGACGTAGCAATTCATACCCAACAATATCTATCCTGCTTCTTCTTCATATACCTTTGACTCTGGCCCAATGAAAAATGTTCTTTTTGACTTGGAAGAGGTTTTCCAGTTCGTAATAATCCCTAATTGATATTACTGAGGCAGCCGAATAAGTGATGGCAAATGGGCGAGGAAGGTATTAGAGTGGAGGCCGCGCGTAGGACGACGAAGCGTTGGACGGCCTCCTTCTAGATGGTCCGATTACCTTAAGAAAGCGGCTGGATGCGGAAGGCGGAGGATCTTATTTGGTGGAAAGCATTGGAGAAGGCATATATCCAGCAGTGCGTAGATACAAGCTGATGATGATGATGGTGATGATTACTGACGGCATACCTGCAACAATGAAAAATAAATTTAGTAAAAGCTTTACATTATATTGACTTATCCGTAGAATAAAGCCTGATCTGTATTCTTGATAGTACTCTTTGTGCGTTTTCATAGAGAACTACTGTCAGATTGAAAGTTATTCGATTCCAATTATCTGAACATACAGTTTTCAAATGGGTACAAAAGTATTTCTGAAGAGTTCATCAGTTCAAGTTCAGTTCAAGAGGAAAAGCGGAGACAACCTTGAGAAACTATTAATAACCGGCAAGGTTGAGGGAAAACGGCCGAGGGGGCGGAGTCCGATGCGTTGGTCAAATTCGATCTACACTCGACACCACTATCTGCGAGGCCAACCGCAACAGACAGACACAAATGGCGTAATATTGTCCGTACGAGGATCATGAGAGGTCACGACCGTCAACAATGAAGCAGACGACTCCAGGAGGAGGAAGAGTTCCTTATCCCTTAGCTAGCTTAGCTTAACTCGTTTTTGCTCCATGATCACATCGGACTGTTCTACGGATGAGTCGATTTGACTCAACATAAATATTGTCATAAATATAAATATTGTCAGAAAAATTACACAGCGCCATCTAGCCCCAAAGTAAGCGAAGCTTGTGTTATGGGTACTAGACAACTGATAAACATACGTAAATACATTTGTTTTTGTAAGTACATACTTATAATACATAGAAAGCACCCAGACCAAGACAAACAGACATGTTCATGCACACATATGTTTGTCCTATGTGGGAATCGATAACTTAGTGTATTCATTCAACACTTATTCATCCCACTGCTGGGATTTCACAGCCACAGCACAGCAACACCGCCGTGTGGCTTCCGGCAGACTAGAATAGAATCACTCCGTTTCTTCCCGTGGATGTCGTACAAGGCGACTAAGGGAAATACATTATCAAATATCGATCAGGCCTCCCCAACCCGTTTCGCCAGCGTGAGGAGTGTAGGCCAAATCCTCCTTCCGTCTAGGACGGACGAGGGAGGGTCGTGCTCCTGTAGTGGAGACTAAAATGGACCTCATCAGGTCATGATGATGATGATGATGTCACGAGTACATCTGTTTTATTGTTTTACATAATACTAAAATGTAGTTAAAGATAAGCGAGGTCTCCTAACACAGGCATATAAATTGCTTAAAAGGAGATTCCATAGAGCACATAGATAGATATGACCCTTTAATATAAAAGATTTTGTATTTTTTTGTATAAGTCGTTTTTGCTCCATGATCACATGGAACTCTGTTCTACGGATGAGTCGAAGTTGTCATCGTGTCATCAAGGGTTAATACTACACCCGTAAACTCTCTCTCTACTAGGCTCACGAGGCCGATTCTAGCCCACGGGGCCGAAATCGAGGTTGAGCAGAGCGAGTAGAATCGCTGAGTGTATGTTTTCCATTAATTTCAATGGAAAATGTTTTTGATGATCATTCCTCAACGACATGATCGATCTAATTTTTTTTCAACACAAACCTCAAGCATGTCGAGGTCTTTACTTGTTACAAGTTTTATCAAAATCGGTTCAGTGGTTTTGGTGCTTACCTATTTATTTCCAAGAGAGATCTTCCCCTCGCTCCGCTTATTCCTCTCAACAAGCTTTCTTGTACAATTTCGTAATACGATTTTCATTTTATCATCACACGCCTCTATTTACCAAAGCACTTGTATCATTTAATAACCAAAAATACATTTGCCAGCCGGCGACGAATAAAGACATAACTGCATTAACGAATTATCTTCACACCTTTAGCAAATATGCACTTAACCACAATCCACAAACTTATATTCAACATTATACCAATGAAAAATAAACTTAAGCACCTGATAATAAGACGTATCATGACTGCAAAGATATTAATGGTTAATGGTTGCATATTTGGGATAGTTGAAAAGTCAAGTGATTACAAAGCAATTTAAGCAATAAGAATTGGTAATAACGTTACATTTGGTTTGATGACATCGATTTTGGATAATTGATTTAGGGTTCTTTTGGGATTAGTGAATTATTACGCTGAAAGTTTTATTCCCTCATATGTTTTATGATTTTTAATTATAAAGGAAACTTTTCACAGTTTATATTTTGCATATAATTTAACCCTCAATGCACAGAGATGTTGTACCGGGACGGGGACCCAATACACATTCCCACCACTCTGTCTCCTGTGTAGCCAGGATTAACAGCGGCGACCACCAAAAAAGCCAATGAAGAAATCTATTGCAATCCCAGGGGTAAGACTACCGCTGCCTTGGAGCTCACAACGAATTTGATCAGTAGAAAGTAGTAGGACTAATAAGCTTTTGGAATTTGACTTTCCCTCTTAGCAATGTGAGAGACAGCAGCAGGGATGTTGTATGTTTAATTTGTGTGTTTTTATCGTGACAAGTTCACTACACATTCCCACCACTGTGTCTCCTGTGTAGCCAGGATTAACAGCGGAGATTAATAAACAGGCAATGAACAGGAAAGTCCGGGGGTAAAATTACGGCTACCTTGGAACACACAGCAAATTTAATCAGAAGAAATTTGTAGCCTCTTGATAAGGCATTAAAACCCTAAAAAGATGGCTAGTCAAGTGAATCTCGGCTACCGCGCAACATGGATTTTAAATATTTACTTTATTAGGGACCTGAAATTGTCCCCGGGTCCATGTATCCCTACTGACAAATCCCAACTGGTAGGGATACTTGAAATATTTTTTTTTCAATTATCCTTACTGATTCGCACTGGTAATGTTGTCGCAAGGGATATTTGGATACGTAAGTTTTCAAGGGCTTCTTTATATGATTAATTAGGTGTTCCTAAAAGTAGATAATTTAGTACGGGGTTGTTTGTATTAAAATTGTTTTCGCTCCTTTCTTTTGCTATCTTATAAATATTTGTTTATATCACAAGTAATTTCAGTAACACTAATTTAATCATATAATAAAACCCTTGAAAACTTATCCTTATAGGTTATGCGGTAAATGAAAAAAAGACGTGTGGCACTCGGGGACTGCCGCGGTAAAGCTATTGCATAGCATTTTGTATCAACTTATGCAATTATAATTTTATTTATTTATTTTATTCATGCAGTTTTGCTTTATCTTTGATATTAATTCAAGTTACACTTTTTGAGCGTGGTGACCGATAAGAAAACAAATTTTTCTATTATTAAATAAATAAAACGAGTTTCGTAGAGTCGTACAATACGTCTAATCGCACGCACATAACGCCGTGTCGAAGACTGCCGAACTGAAACGACGTTAGACGATGCACGGCCTTCAAGCCACACCTCCTTGCCCGTCGGAGTGGGGAGCGTGAGGTTTTTTCGTTACGGAATTTCTGGATTCGGTCCCCGCGCTCAAGGCCCGCGATAGAAGCTATGCAATAGCTTAAAAAAAAAATCAAACTTTCCCTACCACTGAGTATCAGGGATATATGGGATAGAACCTTCTGAAGGTTCCATCTCAATCGGTAGCGATAATTGGAAAACAATTTTCAAGTATCCGTTGCGATTTATCAGTAAAGATACATGGAACTGTGGGTAAATTCTGAGGTGTTAACCTAACAAATTGATTCCAATAATATTTATTGTATGACTAGCTGTCCCGGCGAACTTCGTACCGCCTAACAATCAATGAATGTCGTGGTACATATTAGCTGAACTAAATTTATGATTTTATGGAATTAAAACAATGAATAGTAGAAAATAATAGAGAAGCTCGATGGCGTCATTGCGCGTGTCAGTCTAATTGAACACGCAAGTTAAGCAACGTCGACCGTAGCCTATACACGGATGGGTTTATATTACCTCGAGCTCCTCCGTGATTCGAAAGACACGTTAAGCCGTCGGTCCCCGTTGTTATCATTAGCTCATCTTGAGCTCCTCCGTGCTTCGGAAGGCACGTTAAGCCGTCGGTCCCGGTTGTTATCATTAGCTCATCTTGAGCTCCTCCGTGCTTCGGAAGGCACGTTAAGCCGTCGGTCCCGGTTGTTATCATTAGCTCATCTTGAGCTCCTCCGTGCTTCGGAAGGCACGTTAAGCCGTCGGTCCCGGTTGTTATCATTAGCTCATCTTGAGCTCCTCCGTGCTTCGGAAGGCACGTTAAGCCGTCGGTCCCGGTTGTTATCATTAGCTCATCTTGAGCTCCTCCGTGCTTCGGAAGGCACGTTAAGCCGTCGGTCCCGGTTGTTATCATTAGCTCATCTTGAGCTCCTCCGTGCTTCGGAAGGCACGTTAAGCTGTCGGCCCCGGTTGTTATCATTTAATGACAGTCGTTAAGTTAAGTCAGTGGCCTTTAGGCGGTTCAAAAACACTGGCCTCCGCCAACCCGCAGTTGAGCAGCGTGTTGGAGTACGCTCTAAACCCCTTCGGTTGAGGGAAGACCCGTATCCATAAAATGTGAAGATTTCATAAAAGTAAAGATTTCCTTATTGTTAAATTTAAAAAAAAAAACGTTTTGTTTTATTTTTTTTAGTTTTGAAATAGGTTTTATCATTTTGGTGATTTGTAATTGTCATTTCTTTTGATGTTTACTCTGATTTGATTCTTGCGCTCGAACCCCATGGGAAAAGCGTTTTCACCCCTATCGATTTGACATTTTTAAATTTTCATAACAAATCACAGACAACTTTCGCGACATAAAAGTGACACCAATCGATTTGAGGTTTTGATATTTGACAACCAATAAATATCGTAATCCCTTTTTCAACTGACACTTTCATTTGTATGGGAAAATGTTTTTTCTTTTATTTTATTTTTTAGAGAATTTTCCAATGTTTTTAAGAGTTATTCTGCTATTCGGGACGAAAACAAATCCAACAAATCCAAAACCATGGCAATCGGTCCAGCCGTTCTCGAGTTATAAGTGTTGTAACAAACACGACTTTCTTTTATATATATATAGATTGTCTAAACCCCTGGTAATTCTGCCTTTTTGCCACAAAATCTTAACAGTATAGTAAATTATAATATGTCTATCTCAACTGTGCACGGCTTGTTAGTTGAAATCCTCCAATCTAGTGTTTTCTTCCATAATCTGCCATCATTCACTAGCAAGACTTGACCGAGGCCCACTTCTACTTCAACATGCTAGCTCCTCTGAGAGACAACTTTGCCTCTGTCTAAATTCTTTGTTTCGAATATCCCTACAAGAAACACCGAGCATAAACTCGAGTGACGAGCTCGGTGCTCGAATGGTTAGCAATGGCCACTTTGCCTCCGAGGTCGCGGGTTCGATTCCCGCACAAGACAAACATTTGTATGCATGAACATAATTATGTTTCTGTTGGTCAGGGTGTTTTCCATGTATTATAAATATGTATTTATGAAAAAAAATCGTATTTAAGTAAATCAGTTGTCTAGTACCCGTAACACAAGCTTTGCGCTTAATTTGGAACTAGATGGCGCTGTGTAAATTGTCCAGAAATATTTATTTATAATATATATTATTATTTATAAACTCCAAGCATAGTTTTCTCCAGGTATGTGCGTAGTATCTCTCCTTCTTATGGTTTATGACTAGCCTCCGCGATAGCATCGATTGAAGACTTTTCTTTAGCAATACAATTCAATTGAATCCATCTGCTCCCTGTGATTCCCTGTGCTTGCCTCTTCCATGACAAAGACATATTATGTGTTTGTCATTTCAATTAATTAAATATCTTCTTAGTACTTTTTTTGCGGGAAATAAACATTCATTCATTCATTCACTCAGTCAGTCATTCATTAATTTATTCATTCCTTCATTCATTCATTCATTAACTCTTCTTCAGCGTTAAAAAACGTTTTGCACATTGTAATTACATTGATTGTATTGTTTCTATTATAATGAACTCACGGAACCATAAACCAGGCAATGTATCAATATACAGTTGTACAAACACACGCGACTATTTCAAGCGTAGGTGTCACAATCAATGTTACCACAGGTGAGAGGAAAGCTGGATGATATCACATGAGACTGTTAAAATTCACTTATGAGATCTATTATTGGTGTTGCGGACTCTTTAGTGGGCAGCTTCACAACTGGCCACCGACCTTTAAGACTATAAGACTGACTGAAAAGAAAAGGACAATGGACAATCGACGACAACTGGACGAGGGTGAACAAACCTGAAATCTACAGGTCAACGAGTATATAAAGTAACATGTCCTGACTGACTGATTCATCAACGCCGAGGCAAAACTACTTTTTTTTTTTATACTACGACGGGTGGAAGACAAGCATACGGTCCGCCTGATGTGAAGCGGTTACCGTAGCCATATTAACGCTCGCAACATAAAATATCGCTTGCGCGCCGCCACCCCCGCTGCCAACGCAGCATCTCCTTCCTTTCTGGTGACCTCACTCACTCGCAGGAACACAACAACTCACAATGGAATTGTTATTTGGCTGCGGTATTCTGTGAGGTGGAGGTACATTCCCCAGTCGGGCAGCTTACAATTACGCTCCCTACCTCTCTTTTCGCCAGAGCTTCGTTTGTCAGTCAGCACCGCGTGCAGGTGAAGTTGGCTTTGATTCAGAAGATGTTGATGAAGCACTACACCCCAAACTGAAGCTAGAAACGTAGATAGATAGATAGATAGATAGAATATGCTTTATTTGCACAATAAGAGTACAGAGATTACAACTAAAATATTAACAAAATGTTCATGTGCAACAAGGCGGCCTTATTGCTGAAAGCAATCTTTTCAAGGCAACCTTGAGGTAACGAAACAATGCATGAAGTGGGTAGGGTTCGCAAGAAAGCACATACATATCACATATAAAACATAGATATAAACATACATACATACATATACAAACACATACACACACATATGTCCATATATATACACACACACATATATACATACATGTAAACGTAATATTTGGACCGTGGCTTCCTTTTGTGACGTATAGGTTCAATAAGAAGGTATATTGCGAAATTAATCCCCTAAAGGGGTAAACAGAGGTATCAACATTTGTATGTAACTTTTTTGTTTGTGGTCAGATCTGGGGGCTGACTTTTGAATTTGATTTGAGTCTGATTTCGATTTTGATTTGAGTTCGATTTGATTTCAATTCGATTCAAGTTTTGTACTTTTGAACGGAATCGAAATCAAATCGTAATCGAATTTAGGATCGTATTAGCATCAAACGCTGACGTAACTTCCGGCATATGGGCAAAAGTTAGACAGTTTTCGTTGACAATTTCTTGTAAAATAATTTTATCGATTTACCGAAATTAATAATAATTAAATTGTATTAATACGTATTTCTCTAGACTCGAAGAAAATAAGTTCAATTATAGTGCATAAGTCACGTAAAAGCCTTTTATATTCGAAAAAAAAATGTACAACACACGGAAAATGTGAAACAAACAAATGTCATGTTACGAAATGTCAAAATAAAGTTTCTTTCCCGCGAAATTTTAATTTCTTGTTTGTTTAATTTTTGGTACAAGTGTATAGTGAGCTTTTGTAAAAAGGTAATTATTTAGTTATTGTAGTTATGACACAGTATAAGTAATAGTACTAACGTAGTTATGATCTCCATTAAACTTTTAAATTGGGATATCTTCAATGTTAATATTTCAATATATGTTTTTTTGTAGAAAATGCAACCCACCCAGATACAAATGCAATCTTTGCTGGAATGCTTGGAAACAAATCCAGGAATTTCTAAAGGACATTTGCGCACCGCGATGGGAAAGTAAGAGGCAAAGAGGGAATGGCAGGAGTTCTCCAAGGTCTTGAATTCATTAGGATGTGCAGTGAAAAATGGGGCGAGGTGAGCTAAAGTAAGTTCATTTAGTAAAGACTATCATATTTCTCTCCATTCCAAATGGTAGACTAATACAGAATGCAATTACCATATCTTCGTCTATCGTACAGTTGGTTCCCTAAGATAACTGACTAGGATGGTGAAGTGGTCCGTTTTCTTAGGGAACCAACTGTATTAACTGACTTCGGTTAAAATAATCTGCAAGTTTAATGAAATCTATTAAAAGCTTTAAAAGTGTGCGAGGATGGATGAATCCACTAAAATGATTGAATGAAACTTGGTGCATAGAATGAATATACTCTGGATTAACATGAAGGATCCTTTTTATCCCAGTAGTGTCAAAAGGTAGTTAATATATATTCATTTTTATTGAACATAATCCTAAGTTAAAGACCGCTTTCCTTTGCAGTTTATTTGTAAATAAAATTATGCTGTAAACTGGCCGAGGAAAGGACTTTCTTCCCACTATAAGCCCAATCGAGGAGCGGATGTTAGCTTTGTTGTGTGGCAGTTGCTTTGCCACTATGTGATATGGGATTTTCTGTCCCTCTTGTTGTAAGTAACTCATACTTTTTCAGGTATAATATTTTTTTTATGCTTTTCTCTTCTTTCTTTATCTTTTGATACATTTAAGTTTCTATTTATTAGAGCACCCAGATAGAGAAGATATTATTCATCTGTAGTTCCTTTTGAGGAAAACAAAGTGATGGAACTCTTGGAAGGCAGTTTTTTTTAATTTAGTACAGTGGAAATAAAAATAAGCAATGTAGCCTGTCCATGGATGGGTATATTGATAGCGAGCTCCTTCGTGCTTCGTAGGGCACATTAAGCTGTCAATCTGGGCTGTTCTTTTAATGATAGTCGTTTCCCCCAGTGTGTGAGTTACCAGGAAGCCTTCCTGGAGGAGGTAGCATGATTATGTTACATGTAAACTAGCATACTTACAACTTTATAGTAATAGTGGTACTATTAATTGATATTTATTTTGTTAACAGATTCTCAGCCTGGTAGTTCACAATGAACCGTCGACCTGTCTACCAAGACCTTTACAACCCTTTGGGTTCACCAATTCTTCCATTACTCAGCAACGCATCGACACCATCCCATCCTACAAATATTACTCGACGTCTTCAGCAGCCCAACAGAGCACAGAGACCTGCTACATAGTCAAGAGAAAGGGCCAGACAAGGGTGTGAGACTGGTAGACATTATACATCAGTGGCCGCTCACATCTGCAAGATGAGTGGGATCGCCTAGTAGATATTGAGGCGAAAATAATAATTGCATGTGCTTAGTGTGTAATGCACTCAAAATAGTGCGACTACAAGGATAAGAAATAGTAATTTGTTTTTAGCATAGTAATTTTGTTAAATAGTATTGATTCTATCAACAACTAAGATGTATGATTGTTAATATGAAAATAAATAATGCTATTACAAAAAATATTGATTCTGTTAAAGGGTATTTTAAATGAGTTAATAATAAAAACATAACAGTAGTTTGAATATTTATTTATGTATTAAACCGTTTGGTCTGCCATAACGGGTCCATGTATGTGCTCTAGCAAGATTGCCACTTCTTAACTCATCAGTTTATCAGTATAATCCCGAGGGAGAGCAAACAAAATAATCAGCCAAGACAACAATCAATTTCAATACCCTAATTATGAAATGTACCTATATTTAAATGTTTGAGCATATTTGAGCCGTTAGGGCTAGAAACTTTAGGGCCGTGGGGCCCGTCAGCCCAATAATTATTTAGAGACATTTTACAAAAATTGGTCGACACATCCTGTCACCTGAAGACCTTGCTCAGAGAATTAGTACCGCTATCCAGCGAGGTAATGCTGCCAGTATTCTGGAGAAAGACAACGATCTTGGGGATATTTTTTATTTGTAAGTAAATTTCTATTTTTTTTCTTTTTCTTTAGCTAATAGATAAAGTATATAGGTTTTTAGATTAGTTTTAGTTTAATGTACATTTTAGAAATAATACATATTCAAATTCATTTGTAATTGTTGTATTGTCTGACTTTAAAAAAGACCCATGTTAGTAATTTGCTTTGAGAATTTCATCTTCGCCAATGGTCAATACCGAAATACTAATAGATAAAAAAAATACGAATAATATTTATAAAATAATAAACAATTGCGACATGGGAGCCTTCAAGAACAGAGTATAAATTTCCCTTAAAAGGCTGGCAACGGATCAGCGATCCCTTGGTGTTTCCTATCTCCGTGGGCGGTGGTGATTGCTTTCCACCAAGTGAAACTAATGCTCTTTTGCCCCCCTTTCATATTAAATAAAAATAATCTAAGAGTTGAACGTATAATACATAGCAAACCCCTCTGGAACCCCACGGTACGTACCCATCTTGGTTCCAATGTGCAAGGAAGTGATAAGATAAGATGAAGATAATTTATTTGCATAAAATATGGATATACAGATCTGATATGTTAATTACAATTCTCATATTTTGCCATATTTGATGGCGTGCAAATTTGTATACATTCGAGAATACTTAATTAAATTGAAATAAATAAATTAAGTTAAGTAATAAATTAATAAACATATCAAAAAATATTAATGTCAATAATGTAATAAGTTGATGTCGATTTCATATAATGTCATGCTTACAGGATAAAAAGTCACTTAATGAATAAAAACATTTGTCTTTTAACCAATTCGTTAATCTAATTTTAATAGATTAACGTATAGTTTCTTTATGATTTTTGGAATTTTATTATAGATTTTTATTGCCATATAGAAATAGTTTTTTTGGTATAGCGTTGAATTTGCGTTGGGTAACTGTAATTTCGTTGGATCTGTGAGTCGAGTGAGTTGAGTGAAATTATAACAACAGAGTGGTGAAACTGTGGAATCAACTTCCCTCAGCGGTATATACGAACAATTACAACATGGGGGCTTTTGAGAACAGAGTCTATATTTCCCCTAAAGGCCGGCAACGGATCGGCGACCCCTTAGTATTTACCACCTCCATGAGCGGTGGTGATTGCTTTTCATTAGGTGACCGACATGGTCGTTTGTGCCCATATAAAAAAACATTATTAATTAAATCGACGTCTCTAAGTGCCAACAAGGGCACAATGAATAAATAATTTCATCAATATGGCAATCATTTCAACCATTTTTTTTACACTACGTTGGGTGGCAGACAAGCATACGGCCCACCTGATGTGAAGCGGCTACCGTAGCCATATTAACGCTCGCAACATAAAATATAGCGCGCGCGTCAACGCAGCATCTCCTTCCTTTCTGGTGACCTCACTCACTCGCAGGAACACAACAAGGCTTAAGGGAATTGTTATTTGGCTGCGGTATTCTGTGAGGTGGAGGTACATTCCCCAGTCAGGTAGCTTAAAATAACGCTCCCTACCTCTCTTTTCGCCAGAGCTTCGTTTGTCAGTCAGCAGGGTGCACCGCGTGCAGGTGAAGTTGGCTTTGGTTCAAAGATGTTGATGAACCGCTTACACCCCATAATTAAGGCCCAATTGATGGCCACTGGTTAATAAATCCCTGCTTCTTAGATTTCCGTAGTTATTTGTGTTTGGCCGTTTGCTTCTATTTGCTCCGTGCGATCTTTACTAATCTTGTTTCTTTGTGTTAGCTTTATAGTACATAATGAGCATAAATATATATATACATAAAAACAGTTAAAACTATTGATGTACAAAGGCGAATTTATCTCAATAAGAAATCTATCTCTACCAGACAACCTTTGAGTGTTGGATATAAACTGTGGAGTGGCGAGGACCCTCATATATAAAGAATAGAACACGAGTCCTCATATAAAAAGATAAATACAGCAAGTAAATATAGATAAAACAAACAACAATTAATACTGAGTCTAAAAATATCTTAAATCTTTATAATCATAATCTTTATATTTCATCTGGTCTGTCACATCCTAGGGTGCGTATCCCGATCCCTTGTCACCAGATCTTTTTCACTTCATCGCTCGACATCTGCGAGCAGTTTTTCCGTTTAATCCTTCCTCCGTTCATGTCTGTTAGTTTGGGATCGTCAACAATCCTCACAGTACGCCTTTACGCGTTCCGGCGAACGGCGAAACCTCAATTGGAAACATACCTTAAAGATTTACTTTAACTTGAAAAATAAATCCACTCAGTCCAAAACTGCTTTCCTGGATAATCGTTAGTCGCAGAACTAACAATCTGCCTATTATAACAAGATTAGCTAGTCCGAGATAAATCAGGTCTAATTATCCGCTTCATTAGCGCTCTGACTTCACTATTCAGTCTCCGATAAGAGGATCTTCCTGATGTATGCTGGATAATTAGCTAGCATTAACTTGAACTTGCTAAGTTAGTTGCGTAAGGTTTACGTATACTTAGTTCAATGATCTGTACTCTACATTTTGTGACTTACACGTGTGACGTAAGTCTAACAGAGGGAGTGAGAAATTATGCTTATTTTCTTAGCCATATTGGGAGAGACTGTTGTCAGCGGAGCAGTTATTTGACATGATGCCTATAGCCTTTTTGTATGATCGTACCGCTCTGCAGAGGAATTCGTTCTTATACATACTCGTAGGAACCGAAATAAATAAATAAAATAATTATTTCTGGACAATTTACACAGCGCCATCTAGTCCTAAATTAAGCGCAATGCATGCACCATGGGTACTAGACTGATAAATGTATATAATTTTTTTTTAAATACATACTTATAATCCATAACACAACACATAACTATAATCCATAGAAAACACTTAGGTCAAGACAAACAGACATGTTCATGCACACAAATGTCTGTATTGTGCGGTGATCGAACCCGCTACCTCGGAGTCAAAGTGGCCGTTGATAACCATTCGACCACTGAGCTCGACTACTGTGTGTCGAAATGGTCGTGTATTGTGCGAATCCAGAACAGCCCCCTTACCACCATCTCTTATTGCAATTCAATAATTGAATAGATTGCTATTCAATTATATCTATTTCAAATGGAATAGAGTCACTTATTCATAGGTATGAATAAGCAATCTGTTCAATTATTGAATCGCAATAAGAGATGGTGGTAAGGGGGCAGTTTTCCTGCGTGAAGCTTCAGTTTGTGGATTAAAGACATTGACGTGGTCTCCGCTGAAGACTAAAGCATGTTTTTCAAGAAATGTATAGAGGATTTTTGATGAATAAAAAATGCCCTTCATTTTAGTAAAGATCAGAGAACGTAGTACGCTTGTTTGTCATCTTACTCAATATAAGATATAAGTCAAGAATATACAGATGAGCTCGGTGGCGTAGCGGTCAATGACGCGGCTTCGACACCAACGCTCGTGGGTTCGATTCCCACATAGGACAAACAGTTGTGTGCATGAACATGTCTGTTTGTCTTGGTCTGGGTGTTTTCTATGTATCACAAGTATGTATTTACAAATAAAAATGTATTTACGTCTGTTTATCAGTTGTCTAGTACCCATAACACAACCTTCGCTTACTTTGGGGCTAGATGGCGCTGTGTAATTTGTCTGACAATATTTTAAAGTTGGCTTTAGTTCAAAGCTGTTGATGAACCTCTTACACCCCAAAAACATTACGTCAAAAAGTGCAAATAACTTTAAATTATTGTTTGTATACTAATTAGTTTAGGGTGTAAGAGGCCACTATGTGTGATGTGGTGCATCCAGCCTATTAGTTAACGAGGATCAGGCGAAAAAGAGGAAGGGCAGTCAAGCTCGAATATAAAAGTACCTCCACGACAAATAAAACCCTTTTCGATCGCGATGTGTACACTGTGACGACCTGGAAACCGCATCGCGGTAGGGTCCTCTCGGGGACCCTCGCCAGATCGTCGCAGACTACACACCTTCTCCACTCTTTCTCCTCTAGCGTTCCGTTTGCGCTTTTAAAGCCATCGTGGCTAAAAGGGTAGCAACCAGGCTGAGGAGGTGTCGAAGAGGATTTTCCGCCTCCCTTCAGTCAAAAAATAAATAAATAAAAATCCCTGAGTATTGTTGTGTTCCTGCAAATGAGTGAACAGAACACGTAGACGAAGGTACAAGCTACCTGTCCACAAATTACTTCACTAATAAGCCCAACAACTTAAATGAGCCTTTTCCTCCGACATCGCTCTACAAAATACGGAGATAAACGTGTTTTTGTGAATAGTGCGAAGTGGCAGTTATTTAAGACGGGAGACGGGGCAAATACACTTTCTGCTGCCATTACTTAGATGAACACACCGATGTAGAAAAGACATTTAGACTTTACGACTTAAAAACTTTACACTTTTTGGGTTGTAAGTGGTTCATCAACATCTTTGAACCAAAGCCACACCAAAGGTACACCCTGCTGGCTGACAAACGAAGCTCTGGTGAAAAGAGAGGTAGGGAGCGTAATTGTAAGCTACCCGACTGGGGAATGTACTCCCACCTCACAGAATACCGCAGCCAAATAACAATTCTCTTGTGAATTGTTGTGTTCCTGCGAGTGAAAGGAAGGAGATGTTGCGATGCAAGTAGGGGTGGCGGCGCGCGAGCGATATTTTATGTTGCGAGCGTTAATATGGCTACGGTAACCGCTTTACATCAGGCGGGCCGTATGCTTGTCTGCCACCCGACGTAGTATAAAAAAAAATGTAATTCTTGTGGACTTCATTGTTCATTGCTTTTTAGGTAGTCACCGCTGTAAATCCTGGCTACACAGGAGACGCAGTGATGGGAATGTGTGGTGGGCCCCCGTCCAGTAAAAAATGCCGTGTGGCATACCACACATATGTTTTGTCATAACAAAACATATGTGTCGGTTCAAAGACAACCTGTATTTGTAAGGATTGTTTATACTTATCATCATCATCATCATCAGCCTATATCTACATATAAGCCTTCCCCAATGCTTTCCACCAAATACGATCCTCCGCTTTCCGCATCCAGCCGCTCCCAGCCGCTTTCTTTAAGGTCATCGAACCATCTAGTAGGAGGGCGCTGAACACTTCGTCGTCCTACGCGCGACCTCCACTCTAATACCTTCCTCCCCCATCTGCCATCAGTTACTCGACAGATGTTCAGAATTATGATTTCCCAAATTAAGCAATATTAATCATAGCTATGTTTAGGCCCGGTTGTTGTCATAGGCTTTAAGCTAAGTCGGTGGTCTTTAGACACTGGAGACACTGGACTCCACCAACTCGCATTTGGGCACCTTGGTGTATATGTAATATATATAATATGTAAATAAATAAATATTTCTGGACAATTTACACAGCGCTATCTAGTCCTAAATTAATTTTTGTTTTTTTTTGTAAATACATACTTATAATACATAGAAACGCCCAGACCAAGACAAACAGACATGTTCAAGCACACAAATGTTTGCCTTGTGCGGGGATCGAACCCGCGAACTCGGAGTCAAAGTGGCCATTGCTAACCATTCGACCACTGAGCTCGTCAATATTGAAAAAAGTGGGATGGTTATGGGTTGATAACGGTCAAACTACTCGTATTAGGAAGTTTAAATGGAGATTTTGCCTCCTTTGTGTGTTTTACGGATTGTACAATCAATTTTACATGTAAAAGGTAAAGTTAAAAGGAGGTAAAATTAAATCCAACCAACAAACTATGCCAAATTGAGAGATATTGTTTTGATGATGATGATGATGACGAGCTCGGTGGTCGAATGGTTAGCAATGGTCACTTTGACTCCGAGCTCGCGGGTTCGATCCCCGCACAAGGCAAACATTAACATGACTGTTTGTCTTGGTCTGGGTGTTTTCTATGTATTATAAGTATGTATTTACAAAAAAAAACAAAAATTAATTTAGGACTAGATAGCGGTGTATTTAAGTACATTTATCAGTTGTCTAGTACCCATAATACAAGCTTTGTGCTTAATTTGGGACTAGATGGCGCTGTGTAAATTGTCCAGAAATATTTATTTATTATTTATTTATATTTATAGCGAGAAACTTGAAATCGAGTTTTATATATTCGCAACAGATTCCAGCGGTTTGGTTTGATGACATTATGCTTTCCAAATCTTATACTGCGTGACATTTTTATTAATATTAAACTTTATATAGATTTAACTTAAAAGTAACAAAATGACGCTTGGTCTATTCTGCATAACAGGGTCCAATTTATTGCGTTCAGATCAGCCCCTTACCACCGTCTCTTATTGCGATTCAATAACTGAATAGAATGCTTATTCATACCAACGAATAAGCGACTCTATTACATTTGAAATTCTATCCAATTATTGAATCGCAATAAGAGATGGTGGTAAGGGGGCAGTTGTTTTTCTTATGTCGAATCGTGTAAAGGGCTCAACGATGATCATAATAAATTTCAGCGAAGTTCCGAGCACACCCTAATAACGTTTCAGAACGTACATTAAATTGAAAATAAACGTACTCCTTTTCTTCCCGTTGGCCTTTAGATAGGGCTTTGGCAATTTTGATACTTGCCCTTTTTTGGAGTTGAACATGAGATGTTCAACTCCAAAAAAAGACTCAACCAAGCGAAGACCATATAAATCTTTCTTTGAATCTATAAAAAACTTTTTAACAAAAAAATTAAACCGCCGAATTTTTTGCTTTTAATATTTAAAAGCAAGAAATAACAAACTTTGTTTTTATTGACCTTAATAACTAAGTTCTTAAACTAATTTAAGTACACCTAAGTAATTTTGAGTCGGCGCCAAACAATCAATGAACAAAGAACCTCCTCCGTTTTTTCGTCGGTTAAAAAGCTGCCCTTACGGACAGATCTTTCAACGCACAGCTCAAACCACTGGACGGATCGGGTTGGAATTTGGCATACAGATAGATATTATGAAGTAGACATCCGCAATGCTGCGACTACAGTACCGTGATATGCCAATAATTATTGCCATAATTTCAACAACGCCTAGGTGTAACCACGATTTAGGGCCATAATTTTACAATGCCAATCAATATGGCAAATGGCGGTAGACAATAGCTCCGGCGGCGGTCTTTTTTCGCACATCAAAGAGAATTACAGCAGCAATTAATGCGTTTGTGGCCACACTACCGTTTGTCCAGTGTGCAACATGAGCTCAACGGCGACGCACGTATCGACCGACATGGAGTGATCAAATAAAAAAAGCTTGAGTTTTGTAATTATTCCAATGCGAACCGTATCTTTTTATGGGCTTTCAGTCGGGTATCCCCCGATAAAAATCGCGGTATACAATAATGATTTGAAGAAGAAAAAGACCGAAACCATCTAAATAAATATAACAGCTGCAGCTTCAACCTCCATCTTGAAAAAATATATTTTTACCGCCTAATTTATTGACATATCTAGGTAAACTCTAGTGTAACCACTTCACGCAGTAATCTAAACGGTAATTTACTGCCACAATTATTGCGGTAACAGCTCGGTAGACGGTAAGGTAGTGTAGCCGCAGCAAAACAGTTATTGAAAATTCACACGGGATACGGGAATACCCGCGTCAGAAGCTCACGGCTTCTGACGCGGGTATTCCGGTATCCCAAGGTATGCAAAGTTGCGCATGTTAGGACTGATACTGCGACTGGTAGTTTCGTGGATGCACTGCTGCACTTTGCTGATTAGCGAGGCTACGGCGAAAAAGAGCTATGGCTTATTACATAGATAGATAGAATATGCTTTATCACTACATAGTATAAAACAAAGTCGCTTTCTCTGTCCCTATGTCCCTTTGTATGCTTAAATCTTTAAAACTACGCAACGGATTATGATGCGGTTTTTTTTAATAGATAGAGTGATTCAACTGGAAAGTTTATATGTATAATATATGCATAACATAGTAGAAAAACACTGATAATTTAGAGGTTTCTAATGTGATGTCGTAAATAAAAACATTTTTTTGCTCTTTCATTGCAAACGCTGGCTGAACCCAACGAGATAGATCAAAATAATGTAGTACAGTATTGTTCACCTTAAAATGGTCTACAAAAAAGTTCGCGATGGTATATGTCTATCTCTTAGTGGTAACACACAATAACCGTTATTTTGAATGAATGAATGAAAAGTTTATTACATTAAGCACACAGACACTTACAGAAGTATACAACACAATAAATCATTGTACATATGTAGTATAGAATCACGTATATCTAAAATGATCAACATTGTCAGGTGTGTCCACATGCCTAATTTAAAAGGATTTCACTCAGTATACACCACGGCGTGAGCCGGGCACTGATTTTCAGTGAAACCCATCAGTGAAATACGGGCCACGGACGGCCAGAAACTTATTGAGCCGCTAATCTTAATAATAATAATTAGAAAAAAAAATAATGACATCTAAATACTGAGATTGAAATTATCTTAAACTAAGGACAATTTAAATAATTACTAAAACAATTGAATTAAATTCTCTGAATTTGTGTGCTGATTAAATAATAATAATAATATATATTAATTCTTTATGTGTCCAACGAAAATGAATACAATTGTTATTAATACCCTGCTACATATGTATATGCTATTATTATTAATACCCTGCTATATATCCAGCAACATACCAATTCCGCAACAAAACAATTGAGCAAATGAACGCATATATCATTCGCCTTTTTGTATTTTAATTAACAGATTCCTGTAAGAATTCCTAAATGTATTTACTGAGATCAACCTACGCAGAGGCGGTGGCAAATCGTTCCAACATTTGGACGCGGCGAATTTAAAGCACCCTCTGAAAGAAGCAGTTCGATGACGCGGCAGAATCAATGTACAACTGGAAAATCGCGTCATGTATAAATGCGTATCTCGGGACCATTCCAGTTTTTCAGCAAGATAAGGCGGGGTACGGTATTTTATCAAATTGAACAAAAGACACGCTAAGTGCAACTTTCTACGCGCATTCATTTTTAAAATGTTAGCATTATTTAAATATGGAGTTACATGCGTTCGCGGCGAAATATTAAAACAGAATCTCGCACACGCGTTTTGCACACGTTGAATCTGATTTTGAGTACGTACTAGCAAGCGAGGACCATAAACCGCGTCCATATAATTAAACTTAGACAGCACAAGAGAGTCGCAGAGCCTAATACGGATGTGCGTACTAACATAGTCTCTCAGCTGATATAATACCTTAAGTCTATAAAAACAATTACTAGCGGTATTGTTTACATGTTTTTCAAAGCGCAACTGTTCATCAAAGAGTAAACCCAAGTTGCGAGCTTCCCTAACCCTAGCGATTTTTATTCCTCTAAGAGTAATGTTTAGATCATGTTGTGTGATTCCATTTACCTGGGTCATAGAACCAAGAACCATAAACTTAGTTTTACTCCCATTTAAGACGAGAGAGTTTGCATCTGACCATGAAGCGATACTTTCTAAGTCCTCATTGATTCGATCCACCGCTGATTTTGGATTATTAGGGTCACATGTTGTGTATATTTGGGTATCATCCGCATATATATGATATTTACAATAATGTATGTGCTTTACTATATCAGCGGTATAAAGAACGAACAAGAGAGGACCCAAAATTGAACCTTGTGGAACACCTCTCGACACTACTTTGGCATCAGACCTAATAATACCACCCTCAGCATTACACAATTCGACTTGCTGCACTCTATTCCTAAAGTAGCTTTCAAACCAATTTATAGTGTTTGTACAGAAACCATAAAAGTGAAGTTTAGCCATCAAAAGTGGAACGTTTATACAATCAAAAGCTCTGGAATAGTCAAGCAAAACGAGCAAAGAACCTTGGCCTGCGTCTTGTGAGGCTAAGATGTCATCTACCACATCTAACAAAGCTGTGGTCGTGCCATGAGCTCTCCGAAATCCGGATTGTTTTTGTAAGAAAATTCCATTTTTTTCCATGAATGCTCTAAGTTGGTCAGCCACTAACTTCTCCAGGACCTTTGAAGCACAAGGAAGTATACTGATCGGTCTCAAATCATTTAAAGTCGATGGAGACGACGTTTTAGGAGTGGGTTTTATCAGAGCATGTTCCCATAGTACCGGACATGTGTCAGACTCAATAGATCTATTAACTATTGACGTTATAGCGGTTAGACTACTAGGTAGGCTCATAAGCAACATATCCAATGATATGCCATCTACACCACAAGCGTTAGATTTAAGAGATGTAATTGCCTTTGCAACTTCAGTTTCACTAACTGTATGCAGTTTAAAAGTAGCAGATGACTGGTTGTTATTTGAAAAATACAACAGTTGAGACGGACAGACGCTACCATTCCCCGGGACTTTCAAAAAATGATCGTTAATTTTAGTGGGATCGTTAAAAATATTTATTGGCATTTCAGATGTAGTTTTTATTCGAACATTACGTTTAATTGTTTTCCAGAGTGTTCGTGGGTCCCTATTATAATTGATATACTGATTATAATAAGCTCTTTTTTCTCTAACAATAGCTGCGTTAACTATGTGCTTTAATTCTTTATAATAAATTTTGTGCCCAGTTTCTCCACTAGATCGTGATCTGACATATGCCTCATCTCGCTTCCTCATCATTTGCTTAATGTTGTAAGTGATCCAAGGATATTGGTAATATTTAAAGAATGAAGTTTTAAAGGGCGCATGGAGATCAAACAAATAAATTAGAGTTTTATTGAAGCTCTCTACCATGTCATTGACATTTGTAAAAGATGTAACGTTACCCCAATTTATATTTTCAAGGTCTTTCTTAAAATGTTCAATGTTGATGTCCCTCATAGCCCTATGCGTTATTTTAACAGGCATAGTTTTAATTTTTATTGAGTTCAATTCGCATACAATAAAGGCGTGGTTACCTAAATCTAGTATTTTATTTACTGTAACTGTATTCACCTTCATATCCGTACACACAAGATCTATCAGGGTCTCGCTATGTGATGTAAAATGTGTAGGTTCTGAAACATACTGTTTCAATCGGTAACACGCTAAGAAATCATTTACTTTTTTAGAATTATTGTCACTACTATTCATTAAATTTATATTAAAGTCTCCTAACAATAGCACATGATTACACCACGCAAGAGTTTCCAAGGATACCGATAGAGCATCAATAAACGTATCCACATTTAGCCATGGCGGCCTGTATGCAGTACCAATAGCTATTTTCTTCCCGGCAAGACTAAATCCTATCCACATTTGTTTAACATTAAGGTCTGACGGATGAGGCAAGACGCGAATCGATAAACCGCGTCTAATATAAAAGCCTACTCCACCACCTCGAGATCGTACGTTCGGCGGCCGCGGTATATGTCGCAGCCTATAGCCTGGTACCTCAGGTGCACGTCCCTCTTCACCCTTTCTTAGCCAGGTTTCATTCACAGCCATGAAATCCACATTATATCGTTCCATAGCTACTAGAAATTCGTCATGGCGTGTACACAGGGAACCCGCATTCAGAAAACCAACTTTTAATTGCCCTTTAGGAACCATCATTACGGCATTAAAATTATATACATCGCAATAGGATAACAAAGCCAACACAAAAATGGATCACAAAGCCCTCGCAACCTCAGTACCTCTTTCAATAATTGAATATCATTATATATGTATGATACCAAAGAAAAGTAGATTACGTGAATGTATCTATAACATGCGACCATGTGTCGTTGATATATGTTCTGACAAGAAAAAAGATTTCTATAAACTGCACTATAATCACCCATTCCCAATATCATACTGAATTTCCACACCTGACAATGTCGATACAACAGTATTTTAACATTAACAAAATAAAAATTCACAAAAACTGATATGTGTTAATATAACACTGAATAAAACAAAATTATTCGGCAATCTCATTGTGGCTAACACGATCACTCTCAAAAACCCGCTCCAGATCAGCTTCACATTTTATTCTTTTAGCCGATTGTCCCTGCTCCCGTCGAACAAATACTTTGCCATCCTTTGTCCATACAAAACGCCAACGATAAGTCCCAGCCATCCTACGGGCCCCTCCGAACAGCGTGCGATTTAGTTTAGTAAGTCTCTCGTTAATATAAAATGATCGCGGATCCGATACCGTGCGCAAGCCAAGGCCCTCCGTAGTTGTCCCACGACGCACCCGCGCTGCGTGCAGGATTTGGTCGCGCACAGCACGTCGAGTTAATCGCACCACAATGGGACGTGGTCGCATGGACGACTCCCCCTCAGGCCTCACTCCGCCCACACGGAAACAACTCACGACGTCCCGTTCATCAACTGTTAGTCCGAGCTTGGCTGCACAGGTCCGGACCAGATGAGATGCATTTTCACCACTTTCCTCAGGAATACCAGTAATCTCAACATCATTCATTAACAATTGCTGATCGCGGTCGTTAAGGTCCAGCTTAAGCTGCATCACTGTAGTCTTTAAGGCTTCTATAGATCCATCACTGTCATTCTGCATAACGACCTGCTGCTCCAATGAGGTCACGCGAGTCTCGAGATTACCCATACGCATGTCAAAAGAACCAACAAGTGCCCTCAGCTCAATTATTTCCTGCCGGAACGCCGTTATCTCCTCCCTGGTTTGTCGCATCTCATCGCTTAATTGTCGTAAATCGCTCGTGCTAATTCCCTGATTTGCCTCCTCAAACTCCGCAGAAGTATCGAAGACCGTATTGTCACTTGGCCCAGACATTCCCATGTGCAAGGTGTCTTGCTTGTTCTTTGTCGGCGTGCATAATTTACAATCGACACACAACCATGTTCGAGTAAACGGCGTATCTTTTGGGATACTAATGCAGGCCCTGTGATGGACCTTCTTACATTTGGGGCAACTAACACCATCTGCCACCGCCAAGTATTTTCCGCATGCATTACACTTAACCATTTTTAATGATTTGAGACTAATTTATCGTTACTTATATGAATAGTTCTGTTCACAATAACAGATGGCGCTGCTGATCGCACCTCTTGTGTAAGTACTGAGTGAATCGTCCAAGCCGTTGCAACTCTTTTGTGGGTATAAGTTAAATTAATGATTTCAATATAACTTACGTTTCCATTTATCAATGTGTACAAAATTTTTAAATTATGTTTATTTACACTATTCACTGTACACACTTTTTGGATAACAACTAGATGATTAAATTTATGGGATAGAATCACAACAACAGAAACTAGTATGTATTTAGAAGACTATTTGTAAATATTACAAATAAAAATGCGAACAGCTGACTGTGTCAATGACCGTCCGTGACGTATATCCTTTGCTTTATCCTTTGCTTTTTACAAGAAATAATGCCTTATTTACGAAGCGATTTTAAGCAATACAGAATTAATCCTTATCCAATTAAGTACCTTAAATACATTGCGCATTTAATATAGATCAATATGGCCCTTCACAGCATGTAATTTAAATGAATAGTTTAGAAGATATTACACATTTAAAATGCAGGGAAATAACGGCTGTGGCGGTACCGGCCGCGGAGCCGGCGGCGTGTGCCTATAACTGGGGAAGGACTGGATAGGACAAAGCGCAAAGACCTTCTGTAGTACATTTAGTATCAGCATTGCACCCGTGCGAAGCCGGGGCGGGTCGCTAGTTTACATATAAATTAAAAGTACAGTGAATCAATAAATTATTACAGACTTGTGCATATGCAACAAGGCGGCCTTATTGCTGAGAGCAATCTTTTCAAGGCAACCTTCGGGTAATGAATTTGTGCATGGAGTAGGCAGGATTAGCAGATCAAAGGAAATTAATGAAAACTAGAAGTATAGTAACATTATGCTTCTCTCTTGGACTCACGGGCTTAAACCCGGTCATTTGATAGGCGTGCGCGGGGATATAGATCCAACGCGTAGAGGCCCCTTTGAGAAGTTTAATATAATGTTGTACGCCTGCCGTGACACGCTCCAGGGTATGTCAATAGAACGACATACCCATGAGCAGGTCTCGGCAGGCGTTGAGACTATTGCGAAGTGTGATGGAAAATAAATGGGTTATGGAGATGAGATCTGGGTGAACTAAATACCGGGCAATTACAGTTGAGGGACGGACGCCTGCCATAACTGCTTTTATTGCTAGTTATTTGCGGCAGGCGGTGGCTTGCCACTCATTCTGGAGCATATAACTCTAGCGGCTCCTCTCTGGACGGCCAATGAAGGCAAGCCAGAGCTGAGAGTCCTGCGGGCCTTCTTGTGTTTACACTCCGACCGATGAAGACACTTCGGAGACTTTCTGGCGACTCGGGTCCGTGGTGTCGCTACTCACACAACAGCTCGCCACAAGCTGCCCTGCGGACACACATTATGCTTATTATTAGTGTTATGAATTGATGAAAGACAATAGCTAAGATTTTCTTGTAGAATTATTTATTTTATTATAAGGCAAACTAAACTCAACGAACATCCACAGTAAAATAAATATTGTTGCTTAGCAATCAACTTAAATAATCGTCTATACGTTCTAGTAACTAAGGAGTCCACATAGAGTACAAATTTTACCAACTTCAATACCTATCGAGCTCGACTGGAGACCTCCACTTGACAGCACACCGCTGCCATTTAAGAATTGCCCTTGAAGATTAAGATTTAGGAGAGGTAGGGTACAGTGTATTTGTAAGCTGCTCGACTCGGGGAAATACCTTCACCTCACAGAAAACCGCAGCTAAATAACATTTCCCTTGAGGGTTGTTATGTTCCCGCTAGTGAGTGAGGTCACTTGGAAGGAAAGTGTTGCTGCGGGTGGTGGCGCGCGATCTATGTATATATTTCATATTGTTGAGCGTTTATATGGCTACTTTAACTGCTATGCTAGCCATATGCTTGTCTGCCACCCGACTTAGTATAAACTTACTTAATGATACCACATCGCCTGGTTAGTTAAAAACGAAATTTCAACCCCTTTGTGCTGTTCACAGCAAGAAATCTGTTCTGTTGACAATATTTTTCTAAATCAGGAGGGCCGTAACTCAGAACTCATTCAAGTCGCTGACTCGCACCTACTTTCTTAAATCTATTCAGGAATTGCAACCATAATTATTTTATGTATATGTATGTGTATGTGTGTAAAAAAATATTTTATCTAATCTCATACTGAAATTTACACATTAAAAAACTAAACACAGTATCTTAATGACAGTCTTTACGCACAAGCTATCAAAATAAATTTAAACAGTTATTTTTCGATACAGCTCTTCTGGACAACTGTATCGTAAAATAACTTTTTTACCATATCGATACAGCTTCAGCCCTGGATACAGGTATTTTAAACAGGTTGCAATGCAAATACATTGCAACTGCAAAATTTTTCTACATAATCTGTGAACGCGGCGCCGCGCGGCGCGTCGCGCATGCGCACTACGCATGCTCGATCTGCAAATGGATTTCTAAGTAAGAATTATAGCTGTTAAATTAACTTCATGGTTGTATTTAAAATATTATTATCATATATTTCATGAGATTAGATAAAGTAGTGTATGAAACTGCACATAATTAGGTATTAAAATACTCTTGTGGTCTATTATAACATTCGCTTTCGGCTCATGTTATAAACTCACACTCGTGTTTTAATAACCCTTATTATGCAACAGTTTCATAAACTACTATTAATTAATATGTATATGCATGTGTTTAAACTTATACTATACGTAAATTAACATTTTAATTTTCAATTTATCCTCCCTGTGCACCTGCCATGTATTATCTCTGCATCACCCTATGGTTGACTGGTAGAGAATGCTTGTATAGCATTAAGTCCGCCTGTGTACCATTTTGGGCATGAAGTTTAAATAAACAAATATAAAAAAAAACATGGGGTGTGGCTGTGTCATCACTGCCGTGTGTTGTATATGAATACGTTACATGCACTAAAATTATCTAAAAATGGCAGCGCTTCCCCCTCCCTTGCACGCGATGTTCCAATAGTCCTTACTTAGCGTAAAAAAATTTCTGATCCGTCATGGTAACGTCGTGGTGTGATTGAATTTTGGATCATCATCATCATCATCTTAAGCCTCATTCAACCAATTTTTTTGGTGTAGGCCTCCTTCAATCCTCTCCATTTTGATCTATTTTGGGCAATTGACATCCAGTTGTGCCCCGCTACAGCAACTATGTCGTCTTTCCACCTCATCTGTGGCCTTCCTGTAGGTCTTTTGTGATCCCATGGTCTCCATTCTAAGACATATAGCCCGAAAGTCAGATTCGTGGTGTAAGGACATATCCTTACACCACGAATCTGACTTTCGGGCTATATGTCCTGCCCACTGCCATTTCAACTTCGCCACCCTCTTAGTAACATCAGCCACTTTACTATGCCTTCTATATATACTATGAATTTCGGATGTAGAGCCTAAATTCGAAACTACAACGCCAAACTGTATCTCCCGAGTTGGTTATCATTAGATTCTTTGGATTGCCCCCGTGTGGTAGCAAATATAAAGGCGTATTCACGTCACAAGACAGCAGCCAAATATCAATACCTTTGGGAATTGTGGAGTTTCTATCAAGTAAGTGAGGAGGAGCTGCCGCATTGACGGCGGGGGTGCCAACGCCCATGCAGAACTTCTTGTAATGCAAGTAGTTTTAGCAAATATACTAATTTCTATTAAGTCTCTGTTTGTAGGTAGATAAATAAAGCCTAGGCTAGCCTATTTCACATAGATGTCACAATTTCATGACTAGGAAATGATAAGGTAAATTTACATCTTACTTCGAAACACAGGTTAACGAACCTTTGATCGTTAGCAGACGGGCGGTTAAAATATTTTTATTTTTTTAATTTTAATGTACATACTGAAATACTTGATAGATAGATACTATTACAGCTAATATTAAAAAGTTCTCTTGATTTTTTATTTCTTAAAATAATTTTACTTTGCAGTGTGATCGTTGTATACATTATATTCACGTTGAAGAAAAAAGCAGATAATATTGATATTCAAAAATATGCAAGGAATATCATTGAAAATTAGGTACCTAGATCTTTTTTTAAGCTATTGCATAGCTTCTATCGCGGGCCTTGAGCGCGGGGACCGAATCCAGAAATTCCGTAACGAAAAAACCTCACGCTCCCCACTCCGACGGGCAAGGAGGTGTGGCTTGAAGGCCGTGCATCGTCTAACGTCGTTTCAGTTCGGCAGTCTTCGACACGGCGTTGTGTGCGTGCGATTAGACGTATTGTACGACTCTACGAAACTCGTTTTATTTATTTAATAATAGAAAAATTTGTTTTCTTATCGGTCACCACGCTCAAAAAGTGTAACTTGAATTAATATCAAAGAAAAAGCAATACTGCATGAATAAAATAAATAAATAAAATTATAATTGCATAAGTTGATACAAAATGCTATGCAATAGCTTTACCGCGGCAGTCCCCGAGTGCCACACGTCTTTTTTTTTTGTTTTTATCTATTGATATTTATTTATTTATTTATTCATCAAAAACTTACAGCTATCATTACAGGTAGAACCAATGCGACAGTGCAGTACATGAATACTTATAATACCGAAAATAAACTAGGTACATATATACTACTTAACTTTTATATCTTATAACTAATGACATATAGTCCCACCCTTGTGAATTCACTCAGACTGCACATAAATATATCCAAATCGTTGGCCATAAGGTTGACAGTGCGAAGCGCGCGCGTCATAGGAGCCTCGTGCAACAGATTTGTTCTGCCTTGAGGGACCGCCAGCAACCGAGGCTGACGCCGTCTTTCCACGTACTTATTAGGAACAAACAGACCTATTTGCTCCAAAATAGCTGGATTAAATATCTTCCCCCTAAATACCTTAATTATGTAACAAAGTAGTTGCATCTCCCTTCTAACCCTGAGTTCGTTGTATCCAACCATACCTAGTATGAATAAAGTTGGATACATTAACGGGTAAAATGGGTAAACTTTAAACTGTTTCATATATAAGTATCTTATGAATTTGTTCTGTACCCGCTCTAACATAATCTTATATTTGTCCTCATGTGGAGCCCAGATAACCGCGTTGTTTTCTAATTGGCTCCTGACCAAAGCATTATAAAGCGCTATGATTGCTCTAATATTTATAAATTGGTTACATCTGCGTAACACAAAACCTAGCCTCCTATACGCTTTTTTACAGACGCTTTCTATGTGCTGCTTGAATGTCAAGTCTGCCTCAAACCAAACCCCCAGGTCCCTTACCCTAACCACTCCGCCAATTTTATATTCGTACTGAATAGGCGTGTGCGCTCGAGTAAAAGATATAGTTGAGCACTTAGAGATGTTAAAATGCAGGAGGTTGTCTCTGCCCCACGCTAGCACCCTATCTATGTCTCTCTGTAGCCTCTCACAATCTTCTCTACGTTTTATAGGGAGAAACAACTTGAGATCATCAGCAAACAGTAGACATTCTGCGTCCTCCACAATAGTTGGTAAATCGTTTACCATCAGCAGGAACAGCAGGGGCCCAAGATTGCTTCCCTGACTTACACCAGATCGCGTGAAATATGGCTCCGACTTGCAACCCGCATATTCCACATACTGCTTCCTGCCTTGCATATAGCTAGCAAAGTATTTTAACAAGTGGGGGGTGAAGCCGACACCGGCCAACTTTTTAAGCAACACGTCGTTATTGACTAAATCAAATGCTTTTTTGAAGTCAAAGTAAGCGGCGTCGACCTGCCCCCCACTATCCATCACAGATGTAATTTTAGTTATGTAGCACAACAGATTACTGGTCGTACTTCTACTCGGTCGGAATCCATGTTGAGCATCCGATAGCTGCTCCCTGATCTGCGAGTATATACTGCTGTGCACTGCGGATTCAAGTACTTTTGCTGGACTAGATAGTATTGCGATCGGCCTATATCCATCTACCTGTGTGCTTACTCCGCCACCCTTTGGCACCGGTACTACTCTGGTAATGCACCACCTATCAATGCTTACCGCTGCTTCCAGGTGTTTATTATATATGTGAAGTAGAGGCTCGCACAGCACGGTACGACAGTCCTTTAACACGTAGGGTGGAATGCCGTCTGGTCCCGCAGATCTCTTCGGCTTAAGCTGTCGGAGTGCACGTTGTACATCTTCTAACTGCAACCGCTCCAGGTGTACCCTCGCCGCGCTATTCTCTCCGCCCGCGTCTGCTACCGCCCTAACGACATTAAGCTCGGCTACCTCTACACTGTATACTGAATGGAAATACTCAGCGAACTCTTTAACGCATTCTTCCCTTGACATAATGTGCCCGTTCCTCATAATATTCTGACTGCTGTTGTTATTTTTTTTGGACCTAATATAATTCCAGAAAGCCTTTGGATCCTTAGTCAGTTGACACTGAACACGGTCACGATACTCATTATGAGCTCTCTCTATCTCCTTTTTGACCCTGGCCCTACATTGTGCAAATGCTTCATAATCGGTACTTGTTCTAGTTTGCTTGTACCGCTTATGAAGTTTAGCTTTTCTTTTTATGTCCCGTATTATAATACTAGTGTACCATTCGGGGTAATTGTACCTCGATGCTCCACTATACGGTTTTTTCCTAGGAACACATGTATCTATGATCGCATACATGGTGTCATAAAAGTAAGTCAAACTAGCATGTCTATCTAAGCTATACATCGGAGACCAATCCACGGTTGCTATTTGCGAATATAATAATGGGAAATTTGCTTTATTAAAATTCCATTGTAAGTGTACCTGGTTGATGTTTTCTCGCTGTGAGTACGCTCCAGTGTCTGGTCCCAACTCAGCGGCTGGGCGGCATGAGTTCAGCCGCAGCTCCACCTCGAGCGGCGGGTGGTGAGAATCCACCGGCACCAACGGCCCGTACGACGCGCACACTTTTACACTATCACCCTCACCCATTGTACTCAACACTAAGTCCAAACATCGATCATTACAATTTAATATGTTATTAGTCTGAGTGAATCCACAATAAGCTAAAAAGTACTCGAAATAGTTCTTGATATTACTAGAACAAGAATGTAAATTAAAATCGCCTAAAACTAAAACCTTAACGTATTTATCACAATATAATTCAATAATTCTAAACAATAACATAAATTCCTCATCATTACTACTTGGCGGTATATACACCACGCAACATAAAAATAAAAGTCTATTGTGTAGGTAAACAGTCGCACAAACTAGTTCGAAGTTGTGATAATTAATGTTTACGTCATGCAGTATCGGTGCATGACGTATCTCTAAGCGCGGTGTGGCCACTAAACACGCACCTCCCTGTTTTCGCCCGTCCGCGCGGTCACACCTCAAAATATTGTATCCCGGTGGAATGATTTCAGCGTTTTGAATGGATTCATTACATCCTGTTTCCGTAATTGCGAACAAATCCGAGTTCATAGAAGAAATACCCACATTAAAAGTGTCTAACTTCGTTCTTAGTCCTCTTACGTTTTGATAGTAAATCTCTATTAAGTTGCTATGATTTACTTGAGTAGTGGGTTGAGTCTTATTTTCTTGAGTTACGAAACCAGATCCATTCACAATATTCTATATTTATTGCCCAATTTTCCGGTTTACTTAATGTTTCATATTTACTTTCTGGTACGCCTATTATGAAGGATGCGTAATCTCTTTCTGTTTTGTGCTTGATTTTCGTTACAGATACTTCTTCACCGCATATACTTTTCACATAATTCTCCAGACTTTCTATTGTGGTTTCTACATGTAACCGCCACACATGCAAGTATTTTTTCTTCTCCGTTCCCCGAATTTCTAAGCGACTTGTACTGCCACCTTTTCCTACTTTGCTGTTTGGGTACCTACTTTTCCGCCTTTCTACTGTTTTCCAGCCTTCTTCCCTCCTCTGCTCTGATTCCTTTTCTTCAGCATTTTCAGATGTCTCAAACAGTATTTTTTCACAATTTTTTCTCACCAATATTTGTGATTGCTGTTCGCTGTCCGATAAACAGTTAGTTTTCGTGGCCCCACTTTGTTTACTAATAGTTTTAGTAACGTTGGAGGTATTTTTTTCTTGATTTTCTTTGACTACCTTCGCAAACGACATTGCCTGAATTTGTTTATGCTGATCCTGGTTATTATTTTTTTTACTAGTATTTTCAGTGATTTTAACATTTTGCCCCTTCATACAACTCTCCAAATGTTCATTTTTTTCTTTCAATAACTTAATTTGTGATTCAAGTTCTTCTACACGGCTTGCGTTATTTTGAACTACCTTCAACGTATTTTTCAACTCCTGCAATTCACTTTCACTGCTAATAAATTTATTTTTCAGTATAGTGTACTCCTTCGCTTGTTCGTCCATTCGTAGGTTCATTTCTTTGCGAAATTCTCGCAACTCCTCCAGAATCTTGTGTTCGTTATCCATCATCACAACTGATATATCGCCAGTGTAATGGCGATTGCCGCGTTCAGTGCTTACGTAGTTCGTGGGTGTGAAAGTTTGGTTCATCAGAATGCTTCCTCGTATCGGCGTATTCGTATTATCCCGCTTTGGAATACAGCTCACACATTCTGGACAAATCCATTGCGACTTCTGGTCTGTGGTAAGCGCTTCAAATTTTTCGGATGTGAAACCCAAACACTTCAAATGATACAATTTTTTGCATGTATCTTGCGAACACTCCATAAATGAAATGTCGTAGATAACATTATCACAACCTTTACACTTCGTTGCCATGTTTATTATACCATGTAACTAATATTTTGTTATTATTTTCGCGTTACGAATAAGCAACACGTCCGTACACTTCCGAGTCGGAGAGGGGAATATGACTGCTTCTGAGCCACACTTGAATAGCTTTATTGGAATACACTTTAAACCCCATCGATTGATGGGAGAGTCATACCACAGTAATGAATAGAATATATTTATTGATATTTGTTGATACCGATATCTGCTTTGATACGCGGGTCCGTTTCAATGGGCGTGGGTAAAAAAACCTTTTTTGCGTAGTAATCAAAACAAAACTTTGATAAGTTCATCTTTGTACTAAAATATGTCTGTAAGTTTTTATTTTATTGGTTATCAATATTTCAATAAACCGAAACAAAAATGATACTCCGTCAACCCGTAGTGGTGGAGTATGCTCTAAACCCCTTCGATTTCGGGTAGATTAATATCCCAGCAGTCGATTAAACGAAATAAACACCGTTTCTCAACCGCTCGTCTGCACCAACCACATAACGAGCCAAATGTTTACTGCCACTAGTCGAGCCCAAACGTCAAATATTTGCCATCGATAGAAAAATGCTTGCGTGCATGTTTCGTTAAGACACAAGTGACGATTGCATCATCAGCAACCTATTTACGACCTACCTTCACAGTCATAGGGTTTAAATTTAAACGGGCGTGATAAGTTAATAGTGATTAGTTTGGACTTAGACAATTGGACCGGAAATGATAAAAAGCCCTTGAAATTTTTGAAATTTACTTGTACTTGTAACAAGGTCAAATTCTTTGTTTCAACATATGGCGTCTACTTTGTGCGTGTCATCTTCAATGCATATTTATATCACTGATGGAACATGAGTATTATTTATTTTTATATTTAATCTTTATTGCACACAACCCATTAAACGATTATTGTATATAATCGTGCCGTGATTATTGTATATATGCCGTGTGGTTTCCGCCAGACTAGAATAGAATAACTCCGTCTCTTCCCGTGGATGTCGTACAAGGCGACTAAGGGAAATACATTATCAAATATCGATCAGGCCTTCCCAACCCGTCTGGCCAGCGTGGGGAGTGTAGGCCAAATCCTCCTTCCGTTTAGGACGGACGAGAGAGGGTCGTGCTACTGTAGTGGAGACTAAAATGGACCTGATGATGATGATGATGATGTAGGTCTATAATCGTATCTAACCATTCCAAAATATTCAAAAATGCACAACGTTAATGTTCAAGTTTTCACTTCTGCCGACACTCCCGGAGTGCAACCCGTTTTTTTTTTATTAAAAGACACACGTACATATACAGTACGGTAAGTATAATACCTTCCAATTTTCAACAATACCAGTACACATGTTAAAATGGTTTCTGAAATATTTAGAAAGTAATTTCATAGCAAGCCGCCTGCATGACATTAGTCCTGAATACATTAGAATGCACCGCAACGAGGAATGCACACGGTACACAATATTTTTTATTCATGCAGTGAATTATATTGTTAACTGTGTACACTACACAATCACAGTAGAAGTAATAACAGTAACTCTACATCAAACCTCCAAAACGACGCACTAATAGACACGCCGGCGCCCGGTGTATTTATCTTTCTAGAGCGATTTATTAGGACATGACACCTACATGAGTATGCTTTTTGACCGACTCCAAAAAAAGGAGGAGGTTCTCAATTCGGCTGTATTTTTGTAACGTTTGTTACTTAATTCTCCGTGACTCATAAACCGATTTGAAAAATACTTTTTTTTATTTGAAAGAATATACTTCCAGATTGGGCCCATATTTTTTTCATCACCATCATCATCATTAGTCTGTATCTACTTACATAAATGTAGAGTAATGTTTGGAGTCGGTTTTTTTTTTGTTAAAATTATTAGATATATTATTTTATTATTTATTTATAAAGATCAACACCATCACATATAAAACGTTTAGTTATAGTAAGTCCTATTTACAATAAGTATAAGAATTATAATAACATTTTGTTTGAATTTTTTTCCCATAATTAGAATTTATTTATATACCGTCATCAACCCTTATTCATCCCACTGCTGGGATACGGACTTCCCTTCAATCGAAGGAATATAAAGTATACTCCACCACGCTGCTTAACTGCGCGTTGGCGGAGGCCAGTGTTTTCAAGCCGCTTAAACCCCACTGACTTGGTTTAACGACTATCATCTAATGACACCAGCCGTGACCACGGATTAACGTGCCCTCCGAAGCACCATTTATTAAAAATATATTTAATTACAAAATTGTTATGCAAGGGTTCCACTGACAAATATTTTGTTCATGGCCCGCCAAGAGGGACTATACAGGGGAACCATGGCACGGGTAAGTCACGCAAAGCTTGTGTATAAGTATATCAGATGTCGAATTCGGGTGTACGTGTAGAGTTAGAATACTGCTTGTAGTGTCAACTATGATACAATCTTAGTACAAAATGCAGCTGTTCATTATCATTAATGAACTTTACTTTCCTCGTGAGAATGCATAGAAAGCTAGTTTGTTCAAATTTAAAATACAAACTAAAAATTTATTATTAAGACAATTACTACGAGCCTGGTGGCCCAATGGCTAGCATATGTCACTTTGACTCCGAGGTCGAGGGTTCGATCCCCCCATGAGACAAATATAGTGTACTTGAACATGTGTGTTTGTCTTGGTCTGCATGTTTTCTATGTATTATAAATGTATCTATTTACAAAAAAAAAGTGTAGGTACCTATTTCAGTATTATATCAGTTACCTAGTACCATAGTACAAGCTGTGCTTAGTTTGGGACTAGATGGCGTTGTGTACTTTGTCCAGGAATATTTATTTATTTATTATTATTTTTTATACTACGTCGGGTGGCAGACAAGCATACGGCCCGCCTGATGTGAAGCGGTTACCGTAGCCATATTAATGCTCGCAACATAAAATATCGCTCGCGCACCGCCACCACCGCTGCCATCACAGCATCTCCTTCCTTTCTGGTGACCTCACTCACTCGCAGGAACACAACAGTCCTCAAGAAAACCGTTATTTGGCTGCTGTATTCTGTGAGGTGGAGGTACATTCCCCAGTCGGGTAGCTTACAATTACGCTCCCTACCTCTCTTTTCGCCAGAGCTTCCTTGGTCAGTCAGCAGGGTGCACCGCGTGCAGGTGAAGTTGGCTTTGGTTCAAAGATGTTGATGAATCACTTACACCCCAAAATATTTATATAGACGATTGCAACATAAATTATCTGTCGTACAGCCTTCCCTCCTGGTAGCTTTATTCACTCGCAGGAACATAACAACTCCCTTTAGCCAGATAACAATTTCTAGAGGTTATCATACAATATTCATTTACATTTACAAACTTCCTCATTTATAACATTTGTATTAGCAGGGCATGAGTACCTTATTATGTTGGATCTCGTAAAGAATAATTCAATAATTTAACGAATACAATAAAACTGCTACCGCATACATCCAAATACAATACACGCCGTCATAATTGCGCAGTGTATTCGCCGGTTCACGCGGCGAGCTGAACAAATACAAACATTGACATAACTCCAGAGGGATTTGTTTAATTTGACACGGCGACGCTCTGTCTCCAATGCAAAGAATAGTTTCCACAGACGGGACGGTGCCAAAGCTCCTTTATTTTGTAGACAAATCTACAGAAATGCTAAATTCTTAGGTGCAAAATGTCCACCAAATGCAAAACAAAATGTCCCTTTCGCACCATGTTCCTTAGGCACAATGTCCATTATGCACAATGTCCCTTACGCACAATGTGTCTTACGCACAATATCCCTTACGCACAATGTCCCTTACGCACAATGTCCTTTACGCACAATGTCCCTTACGCACAATGTGTCTTACGCACAATATCCCTTACGCACAATGTCCCTTACGCACAATGTCCTTTACGCACAATGTCTCTTACGCACAATGTCCCTTACGAACAATGTCCCTTTCTCACAATGTCCCTTATTACCCGACTAACAGATACCTAATAATAATAATCCGAACTAAAGCACAGTTATATTTTTATATGCTATAGAGGTCACTAACAAGAATAATGTGAAGTTTTCAGCTCAGCTTATACATGCTGCTTCACAAGAACGTCATGGAACACCGTTGCTAACATAGCACTTCCTCTCCTGAGGAAAAAAGCGTAAAAGTTCTTTTACGCATTTTTCATGTTGAGAGCGTTTATATGACTACAGTAACCGCTTCACTTCAGGCGGGCTTTTTTGCAACCCGACGTTGTAAAAAAAAAGAGCATTTAAATTTAGTAAGTACAATTTTTTAAACAAGTTCAAGTTAGTAAAACCATGGTTAGACCCATTTTTAACCTATTATAGGCCTCGGGCGGTTCAATACTATTACATAAATTTTAAATGGTGCTTAATCATTAATAGTATTGTACTGAAAGAAAAATTGGTTGTCTATAAAGTCGGTTTACTGACGATAATTTTACGTGATAACGTCATAAGAGACATAGGCCGATTGTGTCTCTCTATCGCTTGTTCTGCGTTCTCGCTTGCACGCTCGGCTCGGGCGGAACGTGACAATGAGTCATGCTTTTTCGTGCGTGCAGCCGGCGTTCCTAGACTTATAAAACGTTATCATCTCAAAAATATCTTTTTAATCGTGCCCATTTTACGTGTAACGATAAGTTAAGCCGTTTTTCATCGAACATTTACAATTTAAATGTTATAAAGTATAATTTAAATTTTAAATTAAACTTTATAAGGTACGAGTATATTAAGATAACACCTCTGCCTTCAAAATCCTCATAATCTTTGACCCTCTGCGGGACAGAGATAAGCAAGCCAAATAGAGAGGTAATCTCGACGTTAGTTTTATGAGTTTATTACAACTCGGGTAACGACCTACTTTATTTGGTTGGGTTGGATTTACTCTGCATGAAAGCATGAAATGTTCTATTGTTAAGTTTACAGGAGTATTCTTGGGATAAAAATACGTAGGTTCAGTATTTATAGATGTACGAGTATATGATATTGTTATTTACTTGAGGACGGTAATAGAGCAAAGAGGAAGTAAATGTATACGCTCTTCGGTAATAGATAAATATAGCTAGCCGTGTGGTTTCCGGCAGACTAGAATAGAATCACTCCGTCTCTTCCCGTGGATGTCGTACAAGGCGAATAAGGGAAATACATTATCAAATATCGATCAGGCCTCCCCAACCCGTTTGGCCAGCGTGGGGAGTATAGGCCAAATCCTCCGTCTAGACGGACGAGAGAGGGTCGTGCTCCTGTAGTGGAGACTAAAATGGACCTGATGATGATGAATAGGTAAATATTAAATACCTGATATCGTGGGGTCTAATATTCCAAGCAAAGCCTATTTTATCTATATACAAGAAGCAAAAACATTGTATCCATTTTTACGAAAATTGCGCGGGCGGAGTAGTGAGATGATTTCACACACTTATAGTTTATATAGGGGAGATATAAATCAATAAAAAAACCATTACACATACATACCATGTATTTCACACTCACACGCATATATATATATACATACATATATGTATATATATATATACATATATATATATATATATATATATATACATATACATATATATATATATATATATATATATATATTTGTATACTCTTTTGTTTATTGAAGTCATAATCTTTATTAATAATGGTCGAATTTCGACCACTGGGCGACCTTTGGTATTTAACTTCCCCTCTTAGCAATGTGAGAGACAGCAATATGGCAAATAAGGCATTAAAAGCTTAAAGAGATGAGATTTCAAGTCAAGTATAGCTCAAATGCCGTGCACCACGGATTTTAATTATCTATTACTAATTCAGATATTGTAAATCTCAGTATGTGAATTATGTAATTCATTGATCTTGATTTGAAGATCTTGAAATTTGTATTTCTCAGTATGTGAATTATAGAATTATTATTCTTTGTGAGAAATAAAGATTCTTAAACCTATTGGGGACTTAAAACATTGAGTTGTTACCTAACACATCGATTTCAATAATATGAACTGCAAAATCGTCTGAACGCTAAAGCTTACCAAAAGCCTGGTAATAAATTAAAACTTGAGTAACAAGTTAAACTAGCTAGCTTGTTATCTTTTTTAACAAAAGAAAAGAAAACTGTTTTGTATACCATTTAATTTAATATTAAATGGTTGTTCAAAACAGTAGCTCGTTTTATCCATTTTTCCATGAAGCTGGCGCGAACATTGTAATTACCTCGCCCTGCATTCGACGGCTTCGAAAGGTTGATTTATTTTGTGTTTAGAAAAAATAAATTGTTTTTGCAAACCAGTGTTTAGTCTATGCATTTGTAGGTATAATTATACAGGTGTATAATAATCATCGTCATTATCAGTCTGTATCTACGCATTTATGGAAATTGGCTTTTCCCAATGCTTTCCACCATATGCGATATTTCGCTTTCCGCATCCAACCGCTACCAAAAAAAACATAACTGTATCAATAATAATTAAAACACTTTACATTAAATTACATAACATATATTATAAATAAATTAAATTAAATATTCTGTTGTCAATCTGCGAAATTCTTCACCTCAAATTATAAAATAATATTCTGATTAATAACTCACTTAAAAACATGATTATTTAACAAAATAAACTTTATCAGAACAACTTACAGACATTGGAACGGACTAAGTAACAACGCTGAAACAGTGTTCCAAAGAGAAATTACGCGTGAATTCTAAATTCATGAATATTTCATTGCTTACGTGAATCACTGGCCTTAATTTGCATTATGACTAATTCAGGACTAACTTACAAGCTGAAAAACTAAACAAATATGTTTTATGGATAAAGTCTTAAGACTTTTGTTAGATATGTAAATTTTTGTTAAGCTAATATAAAACTTTGAAATAGTTTTGTTGTAAATTATTTTAACTAACTGGAATACATTTAAATTTATACTATATGTACCTAAATTAACATTTTAATTTTCAATTATGCCCTCGCTGTGCATCTGCTCCTCCAAGTCTCATCTCTGCATCACCCTTAGGTCGACTGGAGAAGAATGCTTGTATAGCATTA
This sequence comes from Hypsopygia costalis, assembly GCA_937001555.2. NCBI lineage: Eukaryota > Metazoa > Arthropoda > Insecta > Lepidoptera > Pyralidae > Hypsopygia > Hypsopygia costalis. Next base: position 17,658,966 of record OW443349.2, on the reverse strand, counting down.
AATCCGCCTGTATACAATTTTGTGCATAAAGTTTAAATAAATAAATGAATTAGGTAACTAAAATTTTTCTAAGCGTAAAAAAAAGTTTTTTTTAAACATGTTTTAATTGATATTCATTATTTACTAACTAAATAAAATATGTAAGTGTTTAAACTCAAATTTTAAATGACATGTTTTTTTAAAGTTATTAATGTTACATACACATAATGTTACGCGGTGCATCCTGCCGACTAGACAGAGGCTCTGACAAAAAAGAGGTAGTGTAAAGTGTATTTGTAGGTTACCCGACTGGCATTATTGAAAATTACAGGCGTTACAGGCGTTCATAAGCTACGTTAACTGCTTTCCATCAGGCGGGCCGTATGCTTGTTTGCCACACTGGTGGTATAAAAAAAAATTTACTATGAAACACACAAAAGATTGCTAAACTCTAGACTCGAAACTGTTCAAAGGCGTGTATATAAATTTAAATTCATCAATGATTTCCTCAACTCTTTCTAGGCCACCAATAGATAAAAAGTGCGTAATTGTGGTCAGAAGATAAGGTATCTAAAAAATCGTGGCGAACGTCGTTTAAGCTTTACTTGACTAGCCATCTCTCTAGGTTTTAATGCCATGTCTTCCATATATCTATAGTATTGCAAAATTAGGACGTCAAATTCCAAAGATTCTGATTAAATTAATTGTAAGTTCTGATACATCCAATTATAACCCCATAGATAGGATTTTAGACAAGAATTTCGTTATAGTGCTTGCCAATATAACGAAATTCTTGTCTCTAACAGAGACATCGATATCTTCCACTCAACACTGTCTCAATTCCGGAGACAACTGAGGACCCAGCTACAACCGGACGAGAGAGGATAGTATATGTGGTTCTTTCATTATTTTTCGTAAATTCATATTTTCCTTACTTTTATTTTTATTTTAACTTAAAATATTTTTATTGCTGTTCTATAAATTGTGAGCAGCAATGTCTAGCGTACTCTATTCCAATATTTGTAAAGCTGCTAGGCATACATAATTTTGGATTATAATCTAGCTCTGTACTTATTATAAGCTGTTATAATGGTGTTCATGTCGATTGTTATCTGTCTTGTATGCTAATAAATAAATAAATAAATACAGTTTAAACCCTGAACTGCATATAACTGAAGTTCCATATACAACAAATGCAAATAATAGTGAACTGTTCTTCATCACCCTTCTTAATTACCCTTGTTAGTACTGGCTATACAGACGAGACAACGGTAGAAAAATTTGGGGGTGTATGTGTTTCATCAACATCTTTGAACGAAAGCCAACTTCACCTGCACGCGGTGCACCCTGCTGACTAACAAACGAAGCTCTGGCGAAAAGAGACGTAGGGAGCGTAATTGTAAGCTACCCGACTGGGGAATGTACCTCCACGTCACAGAATACCACAGCCAAATAACAATTGCCTTGAGGGTTGTTGCATTCCAGCGAGTGAGTGAGGTCACCAGAAAGGAAGGAGATGCTGCTTTGGCAGCGGAGGTGGCGGCACGCTAGCTCTATTTTATGTCGCGAGCGTTAATATGGCTACGGTAACTGCTTCACATCAGGCGGGCCGTATGCTTGTCTACCACCCGACGTAGTATAAAAAAATGTGGTGGATATAATTTGCTTGCGTCTCAATCGAGCCGCAAGATCTAAGTTGATATCCATTCTCAATTAACATACAGAAATAGAAGTATAAATAACATACAATCGACTTCTGATATCGTATTTGAAATGAGTTAAAATAAAGATAATAAACCAAATATTCTATATCTCAAATCCAAGAATGCGCAAAAGCAACTTATTAAAAGATATATTTTAGCGCTCGCCAGCAGAGAACTGCGGCTTCCGATAAATTCTTGGCCATATCTTCCGGAGAGGTATTCCCTTTTAAATATGTCCCGGAATTCAGAAATTCACTTCTAAAGAAGCTGTATTAAGAGGTATTTAAATCTTTTTGTCCATTAGCACTTTCTTAGCGACAATTATTTAGGATTTATACTTTTTATAGGACTTGTATTTTATAGGATTCAATAAGTCAAAGTCAAAGTCAAAGTCAAAATTCTTTATTCTGTGGGCCCTCGCGGGCACTTAGACACGTCTTTTACAATTAGGTATATTTTTATGATATGATATGATAGAATGCTTATTAAGACCAATGAATAAGCAACTCTATTTCAAATTGGATAGAGTCGCTTATTCATTAGTATGAATAAGCATTCAATTCAGTTATTGAATCGCATTAAGAGATGGTGGTAAGGGGTCTGTTGGATTATATGTGATCCTTGACTTCACATGCATTTAATTATATATATGTAAAGTCAAAGATCATCAGTTAATTAATTTTATAGCCTAAACAAATTATTTTAAATGTTTTTTGAATCTGTACAGCTAAATAAAATTGGAGTGTCTGTTTGTAATATTAAAATAACCGCTTTTTACTAAATGCATATGGATGTATACATGATACATATACCAAAATAATATTTTTTACAATTTCTGTCTGTCTGTTTGTTCCGTCTTTTCTCTGAAACGGCTGGACCAATTTTGACTTCACTTTCATTGACAGATAGCTGAAGTAATAAGGAGTAACTTGTGTTACTTTTATTTTAGAAATTTTATTTATTTTTATTATTATAAGTAAATAATAAAAAACAAAACTATTCCGCGCAAACCAAGTGGCGAGCACAGCTAGTATCATAGTAACGTAAATTTTTGTAACACCACCTGCATGTATTTTCTCCATATCGCATGTATAAAGCGAATAAATAAAGGCATGTTGATGGTTAGAACAACAACCTACAATTTTTTTTTGTGTGTTGTTTGTATGTTATTTTTTTGTAGGTTGTTGTTCTAACCATCAACATCTATAGATCGCCTGAGGATGCTGATTCGCATGGACGCGAAACACGTGTCGCAGAGACGACCACGGCAGTCGGGGCGGTGGCGGTGGCACGTTTCTTCTGTTTCAGATGTTGGAGATTCGCCGAGACGACCGCAGCAGCTGGAGCAGAGACGACCAAAGCAGCCACGGCAATTGCATGTAACTACTACTAACGGTAGTGGGCGGGTGCCGGCTGGCAGTAATTTGCATGAACTAATTGGTGGCAGAAGCACGCAAAGTAGTGTAGATTAAATTGCCTGTAAATTTGACTTCCGCAAAATAACACTTAATCAATTAACTAAATAAATATATGTTTATTTTACAATAAAAAAAACCTATTTTATTCAAAAAGGTACTGCGCGTACGATTGTACACATACATTACTCTAATCATCATGTAACTAACTACTGGATAAGCTTTACTTAATGCCTTCCACCACATGCGATCCGTACTCAACAAAGATTACCATAAAAATACTGATTGCTGTTGCAGATATGCTAAATCAAGTTAAATATGCAACGAGATTTCTTAATCTCCACGAGCCTCTGCCAAGAGAAGCAACTTTTTAAATATCCCCCACATTGAGTATAAATCGCTCCTCGTTATATATGGACACAAAGGTAACTTCCCATTGATTTTAATAATTCATTTGTTTACCTAATTTCTTTTGAGGTGAAAGCTTCTTTAGGCATACAGGGCACTTTGTTTTGTGTTAACGAATGAGAGTATATTTTAATATTTTTTCCAAAAAATGAAACCGACTCCAAACATTACTCTACATTTATGCATGTATACAGGCTGATGATGATGATAATGATGAAAAAAATATGGGACCAATCTGGAAGTATACTCTATCAAATAAAAAAAGTTTTTTTTCAAATCGGTTTATAAATCACGGAGTAATTAATAACAAACATTAATAATAAAATAAAACATCCGAATTGAATAACTTTTCCTTTTTTGGAGTCGGTTAAAAATGGGAAAATTCCCCTACCCCGCCTAGGTGAGATTTGAACCCACGACCTCTCGATGACCGGTCGAGTGCTCTTCCAACTGAGCTACCAGGAAGATTTGTGATGTTGGGGAATTTTTGCATTTTATATTTTACTGCTGTGAAGTCGCAGTGTGGCGCCATCTACCTTTAAGTTTTACACTACAAAATTTTGTTCAGTTCGGTGAGGTTGTATTGATTGTAACGGTCATTTGGATAAAGTCGACAAGGAGGGAGTGAGACAGAGCGAGTGACTAAGTTTTCACTTTTGTCGAGTGATCAAGTACCTACTCACTGTTTATTTTTCGATACGAGACACATGATTGCGTAGTTTTAACAGTTTTTGCCTCCGCAAACACGCAGTTGAGCAGCGTGGTGGAGTATGCTCTGAACCCCTTCAATTGAGGGGAGGCGCGTATCCCAGCAGTAGGATAATAATAATAATATTTAATATATTAATAATATTTTTATTAATCATTACAAATTTAGGTTACATGGTTTGGGATCTCTTCTGTTAATTTATAAACCTGTATTAGAATAGTCCCCTCTTCTCTGTGGTACATTGTCACACTTGTAATAATAAAACCAGATTATACAACAATATGATGCTGTGTATGTAACTATGTAGTTTATTTAGCATTGACAAAAGTTATATAAAACTATGAAAGTAACTGTGTCTATATAATAATATAAATACATTATCTTATATATTACCTAAATAAGTACGAAAATACATAGCGATATTAGTTAAATAAATCTTTATTCATCAGCATATGAGTAACTTGTTTTGTAAGCGAGAATTTGTTTGTGAGGGTACCTCACCGATATAAGATGGGTACCTGTATAACTATACAGGTACCCATCTGCATCAGGAAACTTCCTGGACGCAATGCACAGACGGGATGAATAAGAGTTGACGACATACTATCAACCACGAAAATAAGCAGAAGTTCAAACTATAAATATACTTAAAACATTTCTATAAAAATCTAATACACAAGTATTAATGGAGTAGTACCTATGATTGTGAATAAGGGGAAAGCTAATGAAACTGTTGACACTTGTGTTATCAAGAAATTACAAGCAAACTGACAAAAAGAATGTATGATACGTCCACATCAAACATTTATAAGAACTACGTGGAGATAAGATAAAGGGTAGAATGAAATTATTCTAAAATTCCTACTTGGAGGAATAAGACAAGTCCTTGTCATGTACGCAACGTTTGAAAATATCGTCAAAAGATTGTACTAAAACAACGTTAAGATGTTTAAGGTTTTTTTTTTATATAAGAGGGGGGAAAACTAGCATGTGGGTCACCTGATGGAAAGCAATTACCATGGAGATCAGCAACACCAAGGGGTCGCCAATCCGTTGCCAGTCTATAGTCCTTCCTTTCTTTCATTCCTTCTGGTGACCACACTCACTCGCAGGAACACAACAACCCTCAAGGGAATTGTTATTTCGCTGTGGTATTCTTTGAGGTGAAGGTACTTCCCCAGTCGGGCAGCTTAAAAAATACGCTATGCCCTACCTCTCTTTTCGCCAGAGCCTCGTTTGTCAGGCAGCTGGGTGCACCACGTGCAGGTGAGGTTGGCTTTGGTTCAAAGATGTTGATGAACAACTTACACCCCACTGACACAAGTATTGGCTTCTTTGATGACCTAGTTCTGATATCAGCAAGCACTAGTTCAAGACCTGTATACGGAATCTGCATAGTCATAGTCGTCTTAAACTTAAACTTATTCATCTCACTGTTGAGATATGGGTCTTCCTATCATTTGAAGGGGTGTAGAGCGTACTCTACCACGCTGCTTAACTGCGTGTTGGCGGAGGTCAGTGTTTTCAAGCCCCCTAAAGGCCGCTGACTTGACTTAACGACAATAACGACTGTCATTAGATGAAAGTGGCCTATAATCGGACATCACTCAAAGTGCTGTGTAATATTAATTTAAAATAATGATTTTAAAGAAGAAAAAACCGACTTCATTTGGTAAGCGCAGCTTATTGGTGGAATACCCCAAAAGACGCTCCTGTCCGTCTTCCGGGAGAAAAGTTATTGCGTCACACAAGATTCCTTAGTCGCCTTGTACGACATCCAGCGCAGAGCAATGGAGTGCCGCAATTTTATTTTGCCGGCAACCACACGGCAATTTTAAGGGTTTCCCTCGATTTTTCTGGGATCCCATCATCAGACCCTGACTTCGTGAATATGGGTCCACCTCGCAATCATACCCTTTCATATAAAATAATAGAATTTGACCATACGTGCTTATAAAATTTAAGGGTTTCCCTTGATTTCCCTGGGTTCCCATCATCAGATCCTAACTTGGTGAATATGGGACCACCTTGCACTCATACCCTTTCAAATAAAAAATAATTTTGAAAATCGGTTCACAATTGGCGCAGTTATCGAATAACATACATACAAAAAAAAATCTGTCGAATTGAGAACCTCCTCCTTATTTGAAGCCGGTTAAAAAAAAACCTTCGGCCCTGTACTGTACTGTAGAAACCGCCAGTACTGTAGAAGTCCTAATGTCTCCCCGAGGGGGCCGTCAAGGGAGACATGAGTCCGAAGGGAAAATAATGTACTTCGCTACTTAGTATAGAAGAATACTTTCAATATTCTTCATTAACTTTTAATTTAGTCCGCCTGAAATTACTTCAGCAACTGACCAAGGCGTGTCTTGTAAGGGCCACGATAACGTCAAGAGAATAGTTATCTCGAAAAAATAATCTTATTCTCCCATTTCCTAATGGAATATGACCACAAAAAATCTACCCTCGTCCATTATACATGAATTCAAAACGTCTGAATTTCGTTCGCCGATTAACCAACGAGATTTGTGGTCTAAGTTCTCGCAAAAACACGTTTTTTTTTGCGAAGAAATTTGTCGCAAATGTTCGTACAAGCCACATTTGATGGATGATACTTTTCTTTCTTGGCAATGATGTAGAATTAGTTTGGATTTATGTGAGTTTTACGTTAGTTTTTACGGTTGAAATTATGCTGAAACTTTCTTCGGTAATTACAATTGAAATGAAGCTTTTGTGTTCAAATTATCTGATAATCAGATAAAGATTTTTTAATTTAGTGATTTCAATTGGAAATTGTGAGTACTTTTTAAAGCACTTTTTTTATTACGCTAAGTTAATAAATAATAAATAAATAAATATTGTCAGACAAATTACACAGCGCCATCTAGCCCCAAAGTAAGCGAAGCTTGTGTTATGGGTACTAGACAACTGATAAACATACGTAAATACATTTTTTTTTGTCAATACATACTTATGGTACATAGAAAACACCCAGACTAAGACAAACAGACATGCACACAAATGTTTGTCCTATGTGGGAATCGAACCCACGAGCGTTGGTGTCGAAGCCAGGTCATTGACCGCTATGCCACCGAGCTCGTCAATTATAGTAAAAGTTAGCAACAAGCATACGACACACTTGATGGTAAGCATTAATTTCAGCAGTTGCTGACTCTGTAAAAATCCTCTTTACGCCTTTCTTGAAGAATCGCAAGGTGGACTATGGGAAATCCACGGCAGGGAGTTAGTTCCACAATCTGAAAGTTTGCAGAAGAAACGCACTCTGAAATCGCACAGTTTGCAACGTTGCGTTTACAATGTGAGAGAATAACTTTTTTTTCTAAGGCGAGCTGTGCGATTATAGAAAGATACCCTGGACGTCACATCAAACAACTCCTCTGAATACAACCCATCGTATAGTCGGTAAAGCACACAAAAAAGGCAAAGATCGTCTCTGAAACGAGTCACAAGCTGCAAACTAATATTTCGAAATTTCTTCGTTCCGTTATTATTATTTAAATGTTGTCTTGGCCAACTTGCCAGAATATTATAAATATTTTTGAAAAATGGAAAAATTCACATGTCCAACCTAGGTGGGATTTGAACCCACGACCTCTCGATCACGGGTCGAGTGCTCTTCCAACTGAGCTACCAGGAAGGTTTGTTTCGCTGACGAATTTTTGCATCTTATATTCAACTGCGTGAGTCACAGTTTGGCGTCATCAACCTATTAAGTAATTAAACTACTAAACAAAGCATAGCAGTCCATCGTTCTGGATTCCATTCTTTAGAGCAATGGCTTCCAACCTTTATTTGTTCGCAGTGGTCCTACGAGGTTCTTGTTTGGAGTAGGGTCCCCAAGTGTCATATAAATCCATTATTCTATAACTCGACTTTTAGTACATATTTTGTATAATAGTGTTCAATCTCTTTCCTTATAAGTTTGTATCACGGACCATATTGTTACCTCTCACGGACTACTGGTGGTCGGCGGACCACCGGTCAGAAACCCCTGCTTTAGCAAAACCCCAACTACAGCTCTCTCCATCGCTCGCTGTGCGACTTTTAGTCTATGAACCAGCACAACGGTCAGCGTCCAAGTCTCAGCACCGCAGATCATAGCGGGAAGAATGATTCAAGAATTGTATATCTGCGTTGAGGATATACCAAATCTTTTCAAAAGCTGCCCAGCCCAGTTTAGTTGTCTATCGATCTCTTTGTTGTTAAAGTTACCCGGCCCAATTGTATAGCCCGTCTGTGGTAGACATAGGTTTTAACCTGTACACTTAATAAAATTGAAGAACCCCGACAGACCCACATCTCATGGGCTTCTCTAATTAGGAGAAGGTACCTGTGTACTGTCTACGAAATAACTTGTAAGCCCAATGTTACGTATTTACTTGTAATGGTGTATAGTCCAAGGTACAAGAGATAAATTGTTTCATCGATGAAGCATATTGCAGAGCTTTAACAAACCGTATATGTATTCGATACTGAGTAACGGGTATATCATCTAGCTCCAAATACCGAACCGTTACTCACAAAATCAATTCGGTGAACCGCATGAGCGTGAAAGACGGTTTATCAAATTGTAAAAGGGGTTTACTCCATTTTACTGTGGTATAGTGCACCATAAGAAATAAACGTTTATTTCGTTCGTTTCATAATAAGAAGTGTTCGAGAAGAGTCGAACTGTATGCGCCGCAACTCGTTTGTATCTCATGCTTCATGCTTGTAGTTCTAGCTGCTAATAATTTTAGTATATTTTTAACAAAACAAACTCTTTAAAAGTATTAGTGCAATGGAACATTCAGTGCGCAAAATTCGCCCTTAGCAAGAAGCAACGAATAAATGTAACGAGCGAGAAGGAGTGTGAATTCCTTCTCGCTCGTTTCATTCATTCGTTCCACACCTGATTTGAAATGAACTGAACAATTTGAAATGAACAATTTCCATACCTGAGTGTGAACTCAGGTATGGAAATTGTTTAAAAGTAGAGTTTGTAACTTGGACCACAAGAAATAATCCCCTCAGTCCGATATTTTAACGAAAAGATCTGAACTTCTGAAGCCATTTCAACGAATGCAATTTATATTTCACAATGAAACAATATTGATAATGTAATGTGATTACAATAGAAGTGAAGTAATAATAGTGTTAAAACTACAGACAATGGTTTCGTCGATGGTTAGGACAAACTTAATCTTATGAAGTTTTTGTTAAGACATTTAAACCTAGGTCCTGATGTTAGTAATGCGCAAGTTAAGGGAGGAGCTCGATAGTGTCGTTGCGTGTAGTATTACAACAATTTTTTACATCAGATATCTCTGGTTCCAGAGCCATTATGTTGATCGATAGTAGTCGATATTCAATCGATAGATGTAACCGCCAACCTACGTGCGACGATCGCTACGGGAGCGGCCGGCGATTCATTGTCTGTGGGAACGCGCTCCGCGGACGGTCGTCTGATTTTTGTGACAGTCTAATCGATCACGTAAGTCAAGCAACGTCGACCATAGCCTGTCTATGGATAGGCTTATTTATAGAGCTCCTCCATGCTTCGATGGGCACGTTAAGCCTTCGGTCCCGGTTGTTGTCGTAAGATGACAGTCGTTAAGCCAATCAGTGGCCTTTAGGCGGCTTGAAAACACTAATCTCCGCCAAACGCAGTTGAGCATTATGGTGAAGTACGCTCTAAACCCCATCCATTGAGGGGAGACCCGTATCCGAGCCGTGGGATGAATAAGTGTTGAAGATAAAGTTAAGCAGCGGCTACCATAGCTTGTCATGGATGGATTTATTTCGAGCTCCTCCGTATTTCGGAGGGGACGTTAAGCCGCTGGTCTCTGCTTCTATCATCAGTTGTTAAGGTAAGTCAGTAGCCTCTGGGTGGCTTTAAAATACTGGCCTCCGCCAACCTGTTCAATTGAACAGCGAGGTGGAGGACGCTGTATCATGATCATCAGGTCATTTTTAGTATCCACTACAGGAGCACGACCCTCTCTCGTCCGTCACAGACAGGAGGAATTGGCCTACACTCCCCACGCTGGCCAGATGGGTTGGGAGGCCTGATCGATGTCATCATCAGGTCCATTTTAGTCTCCACTACAGAAGCTCGACCCTCTCTCGTCAGTCCTAGACGGAAGGAGGATTTGCCGTACACTCCCCACGCTGGCCAAACGGGTTGGGTTGGGGAGGATCGATGTATTATAATGTATTTCCCTTTGTCGCCTTGTACGACATCCACGGGAAGAGATGGAGTGATTCTATTCTAGTCTGCCGGAAACCACACGGCCATCTAATCCCAAACTAAGCAAAGCTTGTACTATATACTTGATATAATACTTATATATATGAATATATAGGTAATACTTATATATATATATATAATATATAATATATATATATATATATTATATATATAATATATATATATATAAGACAAACAGACATGTTCATGCACACAAATGTTTGTCTTGTGTGGGAATCGAACCCGCGACTATTGCTAACCATTCGACCATCGAGCTCGTCATAATGATGATGATTGAAATAATCTCAACACCTGCCGAGACCTGCTCATGGGCATATCGTTCCATTGATATATCCTGGAACGGGTCACGGCAGGCGTACAACATTACATCAAACTTCTCAAAGGAGCCTCTACGCGTTGGATCCATGTCCCCGCGCACGCCTATCAAATGACCGGGCTTGACCCGTGATGAAAAAGAGATGCCAATAACCTTACATATTTGTAATGTTATTGGCATCTCTTTTTCAACCCGTACTGTAAAATACCAATTAAACGGCGTATGTTTAAAACAAACTGTAAGAAAAACAAATATGGCCGCATTGCAAATAAAATACTACCCCCATGGGACGCAGTTGCGACGGGCTGATATTCGCTTTTGATATTTAGCGAGCTTTTACGATTCCCACTTGTATTCGAATAAAATATAAATGAATGTATATTGTTTGATTTATTAAGTGGTTTTTTTTTTCTATACAACCACAGTACAAGTAATTGACGAGCTCGGTGGCGTAGCGGTCAATGACGCGGCTTCGACACCAACGCTCGTGGGTTCGGTTCCCACATAGGACAAACATTTGTGTGCATGAACATGTCTGTTTGTCTTAGTCTGGGTATTTTCTATGTATCATAAGTATGTATTTACAAAAAAAATGTATTTACGTATGTTTATCAGTTGTCTAGTACCCATAACACAAGCTTCGCTTACTTTAGGGCTAGATGGCGCTGTGTAATTTGTCTGACAATATTTATTTATAAGTAATAGTACTACGTATAGCCACTCCTTGCTGCTCTTTCGTGTCGACCTCACCTCCCCTCTGAGACAAATCGGGAACAGTTTGTATGGCGAAGCACTCACGCACGCTCATTCGCGCTCTGGCGCGTCAGACGTCATTGTTTATGTAGTAGTAAAGGACGCGACATTTGTATGGAGTTGCCGGGGTGTGATGCAACTAAAATGGCAAATAAGCGTATGTCTGCTAGAGTGGGTGGGATCTTTTGATTAAATTTGTTGTGAGTTCCAAGGCAGCCATAGTTTTACCCCCGGGACTGCAATAGACTTCACTGTTCATTGCCTTTTTTGGCGGTTGCCACTGTTAATCCTGGTTACACAGGAGACACAGTCATAGTCCCCGTCCCGTAGTTTGGGTGCCGCTGCCGCAAATGCTTGCAACTAAAATCTTTCACATCTTGAAGAACTTCTGTGGGCTTTAGGGTATCAAAATTTCAGTTTAATTTCAGTATTTTGTAAGATGTATTACACTCCCGCAAGTGAAGAGTTGCCGTGTGGTTTCCGGCAGACTAGAATAGAATCACACCGTTTCTTCCCGTGGATGTCGTACAAGGCGACTAAGGGAAATACATTATAAAACATCGATCAGGCCTCCCCAACCCGTCTGGCCAGCGTATCTTATCTTATCTTAGAGTGGGTCCAGTGCTGCAGCACCGGTGACACGTCGACCCTCATGGATCTTTTGTGTTCTCCCTAATCCTTTAGTCACTCTCCCCTGCTTGTCTGGAGACATGTTCCATGTACTTCAGTATGCCGCTTATAGGGAAGAGCCTGTACTCCTCCAGGTCCGGGTATGCCTTTGATAGGATTTCCATTCGTTTGCCCGCTAGGGCGTCACATTGACACATTAAGTGTTTCATGGTCTCGTTAGACTCCTTGCATGTTCTGCACTCTGGGCTCTCAACAAGTCTCATTTTATATAGGTGTCCGTGGCAGGCATAATGGCCCGTCAGTGCCCCAAGCATGAGACGCATCCGTTTCCTATCACATTTATGTACATGTCTATACCAATTCACTGTACCTTCGCCAATAGTTTCCTTAGAGTGTAGCATTCCACTCATCTCCCTCCATTCAGCCTGATGCCTAGACTTCGCTCTGCTATTTATAGCCTCAATTACTGTCCCATATGAGAGACCTACAAAGGGTTCAGGTCCTACAAAGTTTTTGCTTGATCCCTCCCTTGCCAGTTCATCAGCCCTTTCATTGCCCTCAACTCTGGCCAGCGTAGGGAGTGTAGGCCAAATCCTCCTTCCGTCTAGGACGGACGAGAGAGGATCGTGCTCCTGTAGTGGACATTAAAATGGACCTGATGATGATGAAGTGTTTGGGAATATTTTGTTTCTATTTTACTAACAATAAAATTAAGGATTTATGTGGTTATAAAAATTGACAGATTCTAAAAGCCTTGCTATTTTTTTCTAAGGGCAGTTGAGCCAAGTCAGTGACCTTAGGCTGGAAAACACTGACCTTCGCAAACCCGCAGTTGAACATCGTGGTAGCTAAAAGCCATTGGAATGAGAGAAGACCCATATCCCAACAGTGGGATGATCATAGGTTGATACCGAAGACAGTTGAGTGAAGTCGCTGGTATAAGCTAAATAAATAAATATTTCTGGACAATTTGCACAGCGCCATCTAGTCCCATACATTTTTTTTTTATACGTACACTAGACACATATACCTACAGGATCACATGGACACCAAAGACAGTGACCGTTCGCTAGGACGGTTGGCGAGAGACTGCCCCGACCGACACATCAATATACTACACCCCTTCTAATACATAGAAAACACGCAGACCAAGACAAACAAATATGTTCATGCACACAAATGTTCGTCTTGTGCATGAATCGTACCGGCGACCTCGGAGTCAAAGTGGCTATTGCTAACCATTCGACCACCGAGCTCGTCAATATAGCTAGGCAGATTATACTTTATTGCATTAAATAACTTTTAAATCAAGCTGGTACTACCAGCTTGACGTAATTCAATTTTAAATAAAGCTGGTATTACACAAGAATTACAAACGCCACGAACAATTTCTTTACAAGTGTTTGAACTAAGCTATCCGACTTACAGGCAAATTACGAAGCTGAACTTTATTACAATTTATGTAGGAAGGGGACCCTTCTACATGAATTATACAGAAGTTTTAGATTCCATTAAATTTTATAAAGAAAATGTAATCATCATCAGGTCATTTTAGTCTCCACTACAGGAGCACGACCCTCTCTCGTCCGTCCCAGACGGAAGGAGGATTTCGCCTACACTCCCCACGCTGGCCAGACGGGTTGGGGAGGCCTGATAGATGTTTGATAATGTATTTCCCATAGTCGCCTTGTACGACATCCACGGGAAGAGACGGAGTGATTCTATTCTAGTCTGCCGGAAACCACACGGCACGAAAGAAAATGTACCAGTATTCAATTCAATAGTAGGGTGTAAGTGGTTCATCAACATCTTTGAACCACCACCAACCTCACCAATACTTAGTGCACCCTGCTAACTGACAAACGAGGCTCTGGCGAAAAGAGAGATAGGGCATAGCGTATTTTTTATGCTGCTCCACTAGGGAAGTGCCTCCACAGAATACCGCAGTCAAATATCAAATCCCTTAAGGGTTGTTGTGTTCCGTGAGTGAGTGAGGTCACCACAAAGAAAGGAAGGAATATAGGCTGGCAACGCCGTCGACCCCTTGGTGTTGCGAATATCCATGAGCGGTGGTAATTATTTGCCATCATGTGACCTACTGCTCGTTTGTCCGCCTCTCATATTAAAATTAATCTTTTTATAACCATTTTCTTGAGGGTTGTCGTGTCCCTGCGAGTGAGTAAGGTTACCAGGAAGCAAGGAGTTGCTGCATTGACAGCGGGCTGGAGCCGTACGAGCGATATTTCATACTGCAAGCGTTTATATGTCTCTTTGGCTTGACATTTTGCCAGTCATTGGGTGTACCAAGAGCTGATGATGATGGAGTTGGTTTTCGCTCTAAAGATTTTTTTTTATACCACCAGTGTGGCAACCAAGCATACGGCCCGCCTGATTGAAAGCAGTTACCGTAGCCTATGAATGCCTGTAACACCAGAGGAATAATAATAACAATAAATGACGGCAAGGTACTTACACCCCTTTTGCTGGATAACAAGATGCACCACATTTTTGTGAAAATGAATCCTTAAAAAAAATTGGTTATCTGTAAAGTCGGTTTACGGACGATAATTTTACGTGATAACGTCAAAAGAAAACATCGGCCGAAGGAGTTGAAGAGAAATAGATGCGTCACAAGCCGAACGCCGAACGAAAAGGAAAATTTGGTGCGCGGCGCACCAAAACTTCCTGAGCGGTCGTGTTAATGACGCTTGGCTGTGTGTGTGCGCCGATTTGGGCGCTAGTATGAAGTTAAAGTATTGGTTGTATTACTATGCTGTGCGGAACGCTTAGGCCGATCGCGCCTCTCTATCGCTCGCTTGTTCCGCGCTCTAGCTAGCTCGGCTCAGGCGGAACGTGACTATGCAGCCGGCGTTCATTGATTTATAACACGTTATCAAGTCAATACTTAAATTTGCACACCAGAACAGCACATTCTTACAAATAACAAAGACCAATAACAGAATTAAACTTTCGCTAACCGTAACTAGGTACTTACGAGGTTACACCACTAACTCGAATAACTGGACTTAACTGGATCCCACCGGATTTTTCCGGATCTTTCAATTCGAAACTGCAAATGAAATGGAAGAAATCGTGTAAGGTTTTGCACAAAAAAGTCCATTTGCAAAACCATTTCTAGAAATAAAATGATGATAGGTTTTCTAGGAACTGTTTGTAATAAGTTTTGTGAAGTAATAACCAATCGTTTAAAAACTTTTTTTAGTAAGTTTTTATTTGTTCTTAATAAGAAAAAAAAACAGTTGGGGTGTAAGTGGTTCATCAACATCTTTGAACCAAAGCCAACTTCACCTGCACGCGGTACACTCTGCTGACTGACAAACGAAGCTCTGGCGAAAAGAGAGGTAGGGAGCGTAATTGTAAGCTACCCGACTGGGGAATGTACCTCCACCTCACAGAATACCGCAGCCAAATAACAATTCCCTTGAGAATTGTTGTGTTCCTGCGCGTGAGTGAGGTCACCAGAAAGGAAGGAGATGCTGCGTTGGCAGTAGGAGTAGCGGCGCGCGAGCGATATTTTATGTTGCGAGCGTTAATATGGCTACGGTAACCGCTTTCATCAGGCGGGCCGTATGCTTGTCTGTCACCCGACGTAGTATAAAAAAAAGTGCCATACCGGGAGTGCCGACAGAAGTGAAAACATGATTTTTTGAATCGTCAGGAAATATTTTGCACTACCGAAAACATTCCCTCTTCTGACTCTCTTGCGTGAATTTCGGAAACGAGAGTTGCGTGGACACAACAGGGTAAGCAAAGGTGGACTGACGAACTAATAGCGCACAGGCAAGTAAGCGGCGCGCGTGCGCTTTATTTATTTCATCATCAGGTCATTTTAGTCTCCACTACAGGAGCACGACCCTCTCTCGTCCGTCCGAGTCAGAAGGAGGATTTGGCCTACACTCCCCACGCTGGCCAGACGAGTTGGGGAGGCCTGATCGATGTTTTATAATGTATTTCCCTTAGTCGCCTTGTACGACATCCACGGGAAGAGACGGAGTGTTTCTATTCTAGTCTGCCGGAAACCACACGACCAATTTATTTATTTAATAAATAATAAATATTCCTAGACAAATTATACACTGCCATATAATCCCAAAGTAAGCATATAATACATAGAAAACACCCAGTCCAAGACAAACAGACATGTTCATGCACACAAATATTTATCTCGCGCGGGGATAAACCCGTGATCTCCGAGATCACGGGTTTATCAAAGTGGCAATTAATTCCCTAGCCCACCGAGCTCATCTAATTTTATTCCCGTATTTATTAATTTAATATTGCTACAGCCGTTTCACATCAGGCGAGCCATATTTTTATCTGCCACCTAACATAGTATAAAAAAAACCGGCCAAGTGCGAGTCGAACTCGGGCACAAAGGGTTCCGTATCTATAAAAACGGCAAAAAAAAAACACGTTGTTGGGTTCCTTTTTACCCTTCGGGTACGGAACCCTAAAGATCACGTTTGTTGTATGGGAGCCCCCTTATTATTATTATTTTTGTATTTGTTGTTATAGCGGCAATAGAAATACATCATCAGTGAAATTTTCAACTGTATAACTATCACGGTTCATGAGATACAGCCTGGTGACAGACGGACGGCCGGACGGACGGACGGACAGCGGAGCCTCAGTAATAGGGTCCCGTTTTACCCTTTGGGTACGGAACCCTAAAAACATACGATTTTTTGTCCAAAGAGACACCAGTTTCACGTCAGATATCGCCTTAATTCCAAACATTAAAGGCTCAGAAAAACAGGAATGCATCCTACACACTCATTATTTAATTAAAAGTACTATCGAGTTTTTATCAGACGGATTCGAATCTAAACTGCTTCTGTGAATAGATGGAATTTAACTGTTGCCTTGTTACTTAAACGGGATTTCCTTAGGGCAAGTTACTTTATATTTCATTTTTAGAAGTGTTTTGTGTAAGCTTTACCTTTACCTCGAATGAGCAGCCCCCTTACCACCATCTCTTAATGCGATTCAATAACTGAATAGAATGCTTATTCATACCAATGAATAAGCGACTCTATTTCAAATGGACTAGAGTCGCTTATTCATTAAATTAATAAGCAATCTATTCAGTTATTGAATCAGCCCCCTTACCACCATCTCTTATTGCGATTCAATAATTGAATAGATTGCTTATTAATACCAATGAATAAGCGACTCTATTTCAAATGGAACAGAGTCGCTTATCCATTGGTATGAATAAGCAATCTATTCAGTTATTGAATCGCAATAAGAGATGGTGGTAAGGGGGCTGGTGGTGGTCTTACGATTCAATTCTTCCACTATTGTAACAATCGCAAAAAAACGGGGTGTAGCTATGTCGTGGATACGGCGGTGTGTTGTACGTGAATTCGTTATATGCACTAAAATTATCTCAAAATGGCAGCGCTTCGCCTTCTGACGAGCTCGGTGGCGTAGCGGTCAATGACGCGGCTTCGACACCAACGCTCGGGGGTTCGATTCCCACATAGGACAAACGTTTGTATGCATGAACATGTCTGTTTGTCTTAGTCTGGGTGTTTTTTATGTATCATAAGTATGTAATTACAAAAAAAAATGTATTTACGTATGTTTACCAGTTGTCTAGTACCCATAACACAAGCTTCGCTTACTTTGGGGCTAGATGGCACTGTGTAATTTGCCTGACAATATTTATTTATTTTATTCGCCCGCACGCGATGTTCCATGGTCTCTTCTTACTTAGCGTAATAATTTTTTTGATCCTTCACCTATCCAGTGGTGTGATTGAATTTTGGATGTAGAGCATATATTAGAAACTACAATGCCAAAACTGTGTCCACTAATTTTGTTATAATTAGATTTTTTGCAATGCCCCCTTAGCAAATTTAATGACGTATTCACGACACAAGTCAGATTTAATAGGACGAAATAAAACTAAAACTTGCGGCAATTTACAGTTAGACTACTTCTTATGACTATGAACACAAGATTCAGAGACTAATATGAGATTCAAATTAATTCAATTCAAAACATTTTAATTATAAAGGGTACTATACTATAATTATATAAACTAAATTTACTAAAAATAAACTAATCTTAAAATAAATATTATTATGTAAATAAAAAGAAAGAGAAAAATAATTTACAGTTACTTAACTCACTAAGATGATTATTGGATGGGGTGTAAGAGGTTCATCAACATCTTTGAAATATATCTATCTATTTCACCGAGTTGCATATTCGGCATGTGCATCGGTGAATTTCTGGGTGGGTTGCATTCAACCTGTCCGCTCTAAACACTACCTATTAACTACCTACTTGTTTATAAGCTGTGGATGGTAAGGTCTGAAAATGTTTTTTTTTTTTATGTGAACCAGAGCCAACTTCTCCTGCACGCAGTGCACCCTGCTGACTGACTCTGGCGAAAAGAGAGGTAGGGAGCGTAATTGTAAGCTACCCGACTGGGGAATGTACCTCCACCTCACGGAATACCGCAGCCAAATAACAATTCCCTTGAAGGTTGTTGTGTTCTCGCGAGTGAGTGAGGTCACCAGAAGGAAGGAGATACTGTGTTGGAAACGGGGATGGCGGCGCGGGAGCGATATTTTATGTTGCGAGCATTAATATGGCTATGGTAACCGCATCCCATCAGGCGTGCCGCATACTTGTCTGCCACCCGACGTAGTAAAAAAAAAATCATTGATTATAACCCTGTATCGGGCACTGTATCAACCCGACCACACTCTTGTTCGCCATCAACAAAAAAGACAATTCAATTTGAACACAACAGAACGACATTTTTTCCGGACAACGAGTAATTTTTCACTTTCGCCACGTTTTCAGAGTAAAATGGCGGTTGGTAGGACAAAGCCATTTGTAGGAAAAATCCCATTGTTGCGACGTGGCGACAATATGTCAAAATGTGCGCGGGTTTCACCCTCACTTATTTATATCGGAGTTGTTTATCTATTGAATTTGTAGCGCCGGGTTAGCACACAATGAGAGGGTTTAGGGGTCAGTAATTAAAAGCCGTGTAGATGATTTTGTTGAAGGTTTCCTCTTCTTTAGGAGTTCTACCATAGTTTGTGGAGCATTCTGCAGTCGATTAAAAAAAAAACACAAAAAATTCTTCAAAACCGTTTAAATCTGACACTACACAAATTACGATGTTTGCAGCCGAATTGAGTGGTAGGGTGACCATACAGTGATCTATTGCCTCAGAAATTAAAGTAGAAATTTGGGAGGAATAATAATAAATTTTATTCTTAAAATGTCTACAGTTATGTATGTTGTTTAGTTATTTTTTTATTTGTAGATTTTAGATGATATGCATGTATTGCCAAAGCAAATTGACAAGGCTCTTTCAAGCATTCTATGGTTGACTGTAAGAGATCCCTATTGGGATAAGTCCGCCATTGTATACAGTGTAATGATTTTTGTATATTATGTACTTATGTTGTATATAAAACAAAATTTTACTAACAAACAAATTTATTTGTTTGCCGAGTGCAGTATAAAAAAAATATTTACCATCATTTTATGTTCTGTAACTTTAGCCTACATGCAGGCACGCGAGTAATAAAAAACGAATATCCTCCCCAACCCGTCTGACCAGCGTGGGGAGTGTAGGCCAAATCGTCCTACCTGGGATGGACGAGAGGGTCATGCTCCTGTAGTGGAGACTAAAGTGACCTGATGATGATGAATAAAAAACGAATAATGCTAAATTTTCGCATTACACTTATGCTAAAAATCATCAACTTTTTACTAGTTACAAACAAATTTTGATAAGTTTATTTGTAAAAAAAGGTAGGCTTATTTACCAAATGGCGAGTTCTCTTGCAGCACATAACAAAATCTGGTCGAAACATCTCGTGACCAAAATGCTGGCCTCTACTTTGCACAAAGAATTAGTGTTGCGATACAACGAGGCAACGGGGCCAGCATATTGGGAACTTTGCCTACGGGCAGCGGTCTATTAGATTAGTTTTGTTTTTAGTTTATTTTAATTAGTTTTAATTTAGATGTATTTGTTTATTTATTAATTTTAAGTATTATTTAATTTTAGTTTTATAAATTTTATCTAAATAATTATGTAATATAAATATATAAATAAATACAAATTTACTTACAAAATTGAGATTTTATTTATTTTATTTACCTTTTACTTATAAATATTTATAGATACAGAAGATTAATCTCTTCTGATGATGAGGATCTCGATAGTGTCTCGTTGCGCGTGGCAGTCTAATCGATCACATAAGTCACGCAACATCGACCGTAGCCTATCTTTGGATGGGTTTATATAACTCGAGCTCCTCCGTGCTTCAGAGGGCACGTTAAGCCGTCGGTCCCGACTGTTGTCGTTAGATTATCATCTTCTGTCATCGTCAACCCTTAATATCCCAGCAGTGGGATGTCAAGGGTTGACGATGACAGAAGATGATACAGATAGCAGATTAAGTTCTCAGCCAAAAAATTAAAAGAATATCTAACTATGAATTTAAAAAATGCCAGACCATTCCCCAGATAGACGAGGTGAGAGTTTACATAAAACCCTAATTTCAGGCTGTTGTAATCTCAAAAACTTCAGGTAACAAAATTTATGACCACCGCATCCGCGAGTGCTAATTTCAAATTCACAGTAACATTCATACAAATTACTCGTTTGTGAGTCCACTTTTGAATTACACAAAATTACTTTTGACTTACTAGTGAGGTTCGTTGATAAGGTATGCACCAATAATGTACCAATATAGGGTATTGCAAATTCACAGCATACAATAAAAAAATAATTATTGTTCTTTTTCTATGATTTCTTTTGAGTCATAATTTACTACATATATTATCATTTTCTTCACATAAGTAGGTACTCGTACCTTTCATTTACATTTTCCTATAACAAATAATAGCCCCGTCCTGTCCGTATATTTATATAATATCACACTGTTTACGAAATAGAAGCAAAGAAATAATATTTTTTGGAAATGATATGAATTTCGCGTGACTGAGAATTCAAATATCACGTACGTAATAAAATCGTAAAGTTACAAGGGCAAAAGTCACTAGTGAAAATTAGGTATTAATAATAAAAGCAAGGCTAGAGGGATATCTTTAATGTTTTGACGACTAAAATATCGCAAGCGAGTTTAAAAATTACGACATCTAATATATATATTTTTTTATATTAGCTCTGCATATTGGCTCCGCCTTGCCTGATGGTAAGCGAAAAGAGGAGCCCCAATTGCATCGGCAACGGACAAGAGATCTTGATGTCTTGTCAGTTGACGCTGCCATGCTGGCCTACAAGTTGCTTCTTCACGTTTCGCTTGAAGGATCCCAAATTGTATAAATGAGGAAATACATAATAGGTAATATAATGAGGAAATACGAGTATTTTTTTTATATGAGAGGGGGGCAAGCGAGCATGTGGGTCACCTGATGGAAAGCAATCACCAGAATCACAAAGAAATCAGCAACACCAAAGGGTCACCGATCCGTTGCCAGCCTTTTAAGGGAAATATTGACTCTGTTCTTGAAGGCCCCCATGTCGTATTTATTTGGGAATACCGCTGGAGGAAGTTGATTCCACAACTTCACAGTTCATATAATATATAATGTAATATCTAATATATTAAATTCTCGTGTCACAATGTTAGTTACCATACTCCTCCGAAACGGCTTGACCGATTTTTCTGAAATTTTGTGTGCATATCGGGTAGGTCTGAAAATAGGTTGTTATATATTTTTTATGGCAAAACAACGTTTGCCGGGTCAACTATTATAATATATAATTTTTTGATATGATTTAGTTATTAAATTGTGCCGGGAGAATATAACAAATATAGAATTATATTCTCAAATCGTGGTAACCCTTGGACCACAGTTGGCGCAGATCTTAGGTTTGACAGATTGAGAATTTCAGCAAAACTTATGAGTGATGTCTCTTATTCAAGTTGTGTGGTTTACGTTATAAACGACAGCGATTTTTATATCAATATAAATATTAATTGTTAAGTGGAATAAGCCTACTAGGTACGCTTTGTATTCTTCATTATGGAATAGGATTTATGAGACGTGCGGCAGCGGAGCAAACGAAATAATGGCAAAGAAAACAATGGCAATTCCAGATTTATTGTGACTGATATTTTTTATCTAGTATTAAAATATTTTTTTAAAGAGTATTATTTTTACACTTTACTCAGCGCTATCTAGTCCCAAAGCAAAGCTTGTACTTTTTTTTATACTACGTCGGGTGGCAGACAAGCATACGGCCCGCTTGATGTGAAACAGTTACCGTAGCCATATTAACGCTCGCAACATAAAATATCGCTCGAGCGCCGTCACCCCCGCTGTCATCGCAGCATCTCCTTCCTTATGTACTATTTCTATTGCACGGAGGAACCTTTTTTACTCGCACGCCCCGCCGCGCATTTTATGACTATTATTACCTGACCAGGCAAACGTTGTATTGCGGTATACGTTTACCATTTTGGGGTATGAAAAATAAATGTTGGGCAATTCTCTATCTACCCGATACGCACACAAAGTTTCATAAAAATCGGTCCAGTCGTTTCGAAGGAGTTTAGTTCGAAGGAGGTTAGTTTAACAAACATCGCAACACGAAAATTTTATATATTAGATTTGCCACACAACCTATAAACCATATTCCCTAATGGAGAATACAAAGTAGGAATGCAGGAATAGGAAAAAATACCTAGTATAGTGCTACAAACTTATCTGGCCCGGTGGCGGGGGCGGTGCAATCGACTTAAGTGTTGCCATTAAACGAAATGCCGCCCGTTTTATAGGAAACATAAAAATAATCAAAGAAATATAATATATTTCTTTGATTTTTATACACTGTTAAAATAATAGCATTGATATACTTATTAATTGTGTTGTGTGGTGTTTCAATTAAATATCAATTGCCTTCTATTTTTTGTTGATTAGTTTTAAAAATGGACCACGTTAAGTCGCGATCATAGCTATTATATAATATTAGAGAGTTATAATATTCCACAAAAACAACTCGTTGACGATTTTTTTATTGTAAGAAATGAAATATGTGTAGAAAAAGATAATATGTATTTAAAAAAATACACCCAATGGAATGTGCATACGCGGTAAGTAAATTAATTGTACCTGGCAATACTACATTCCAAGATGGCAGCTTTAGTTCTAAATTTGGCCACCGGGTCAGGTAAGTTTGTAGCACTGTAGGATTACATCACACAAATGACCTGTCACACCCGCAGGAACACAACAACCTCGGTAACGAGCTCGGTGGTCGAATGGTTAGCAATGGCCACTTTGACTCCGAGGTCGCGGGTTCGATCCCAGCACATTCAAACATTTGTGTGTTGCATGAACATGGCTGTTTGTCTTGGACTGGGTATTTTCTATGTATTATATGTATTTACAAAAAAAAATAAGTACATTTATCAGTTGTCTAGTACCCATAGTACAAGCTTTTAGCTTAATTTGGGACTAGATGGCGCTGTGTAAATTGTCTAGAAATATTTATTTAAATTAAAAAGGGAATTGTTATTTTGGCTGCCGTATTTTGTGAGCCAGCTGGGCAGCTTCCATCCAATTCCATCCATCCATTCGCTATACTCTACTTCTCTGTCGCCATAGCCCATATAACGAAAGATCGTTACCCATCAGGGTGAACCACGTGCAGGTGAGGTTAGCTTTGAGTCTAAAAATCGAGATAAGCCACTTAAACTCCACTGCGATAATAACATACTAGATCAAGTTGGAAACAAGATAATTAAGCGGTACAAATTAATATCTTTAATAACTCAGCCAACGCGATATTCCCAGCGGTGTGATTTATGGTTTCTTGTAATTTCACATTTAAATATTCATATGGTTACTGTTAATTTATTTATCAAGGTGATGAATCTATTAAAGAATTAAAATGCAGATTAGGGAAGTTAGGACGCAGATACTGATCGTGCAAAAATATGAGTTATAATAATAATAATAAATAATTATTATCAGACAAATTACACAGCGCCATCTAGCCCCAAAAGTAAGAGAAGCTTGTGTTATGGGTACTAGACAACTGATAAACATAACGTAAATATTTTTTTTTTTGTAAATACATACTTATGATACATAGAAAACACCCAGACTAAGACAAACAGACATGTTCATGCACAAAAATGTTTGTCTATGTGGGAATCGAACCCACGATCGTTGGTGTCGAAGCCGCGTCATTGACCGCTACGCCACCGAGCTCGTCAAGTCGTCCAGTTAAAAAAATGTTACCTATTTGAAAACAACAATTGCCTTGAAGGTTAAGAGAGGTAGGGCATTGCATATTTTGTAAGCTGCCCGACTGGGGTAGTACCTCCACCTCACAGAATACCGCAGTCAAATATCAATTCCCTTGAGGATTGTTTCGTTCCTGCGAGTGAGTGATGAGCAAAAAGAACGGAAGGAGTTGCTGCGTTGGCAGCAAGGGTGGCGGCGCACGAGCAATATTTTATGTTGCGAGTGTTAATATGGCTACGGTAACCGCTTCACATCAGGCGGGACTTATGCTTGCCTGCCACCCAACGTAGTATACCTCTCTTTTCGCCAGAGCTTCGTTTGTCAGTCAGCAGGGTGCACCGCGTGCAGGTGAAGTTGGCTTTGGTTCAAAGATATTGATGAACCACTTACACCCCAAAAAAACAATAAACTGGTTACACACCTTACTACCTATTATTCATATAAGTATTAAAAAAAAACGTACTATTATTACTATTTCAAAAACTTATTACTACTAGCTTACACTGATTATGGTAACATCTTTTGACGAGCTTGGTGGCGTAGCGGTCAATGACGAGGCTTCGACACCAACGCTCGTGGGTTCGATTCCTACATAGGACAAATATTTGTGTGCATGAACATATCTGTTTGTCTTAGTCTGGGTGTTTTCTATGTATCATAAGTATGTATTTACAAAAAAAAATGTATTTACGTATGTTTATCAGTTGTCTAGTACCCATAACACAAGCTTCGCTTACTTTGGGGCTAGATGGCGCTGTGTAATTTGTCTGACAATATATAATATTAATATTAATCTAAGTCATACTTGTCATAAACACAATTCATACATGCATATACAATACACTAATCATATTCATCATCATCAGGTCATTTAAGTCTCCACTACAGGAGCACGACCCTCTCGTCCGTCATAGACAGGAGGATTTGGCCTACACTCCCCACACTGGCCAGACGGGGAGGCCTGATCGATGTTTTATAATGTATTTCCCTTAGTCGCCTTGTACGACATCCACGGGAAGAGACGGAGGGATTCTATTCTAGTCTGCCGGAGACCACACGGCCAACTAATCATATTATCAGACATATACTCGTATATCCTATCAACAATCATCAAAATGATAAATTATATTCACCCGTACCTGCATCTCACATATTATAATCATTATTACTGTGACTACATCTAAAATTACTATCCAGAGGGAGCCTGGAGTTCTGTAATACAGGTTTAGGCCTAGTACAGACTCCAGACTCTCACAAGGACCTGATCTATGTCAGTGTAGGATATGAAAATCATTTTTTTTTTATTAACATGTAGGTATTGTAGGTACCTAAGTAAATTATTTGGCTCTTCAAATTTAAATGTATACATTTTGACATACAGTAAACCACGAAATTTTGTAAAAAGTCACTTTAACGGTTATGCCGAAAATTCCGCTTCATCTTTTCACTTGCGCCAGCCATCAAACCCTCTAGAGAAAATTTCAGTATAAATTTCCCCCGTCCTAACATATTATTACGCCTACGTTAAAACAAAACGCCACAAATATTAGTTTTCTTTTCGCCGTTCTAACTTTGTAGGCCTTTTAGAACACAATCGATCTACGTAATAGCTGGTAATAACATTGGATCGCTTCATATTTCTACGTCAAACTTTATATTCTTAACAGATTAGATAGAAATGATTGATATCTTGTGAAATGTCGGTTTGGGAATAAAGCAGAGCTACGAGTAAAATTTCTGTGGAGCAGATTTGATTTGATGGTTAATGTTAAACGATGAAGGCTTGTTTCTGAATATGCGAAAGTCATGTACCTGGATTATTAAATCTTTCCTAGAGAAGCCAAATATTCCTTGATTGCCTTGACATATTACAAAGCGCCATCTAGTCCCAAACTAAACAAAAATGGATACTAGATAACTGATATATGTAAATAAATCCATTTTTTATTATCAATACAAATCATCATCATCATCAGGTCATTTTAGTCTCCACTACAGGAGCACGACCCTATCTCGTCCGTCCTAGACGGAAGGAGGATTTGGCCTACACTCCCCACGCTGGCCAGACGGGTTGGGGAGGCCTGATCGATGTTGGCTAATGTATTTCCCTTAGTCGCCTTGTACGACATCCACGGGAAGAGATGCAGTGATTCTATTCTAGTCTGCCGGAAATTACACGGCCAATACAAATAATACATAGAAAACACCTAGACCAAGAGAAACAGACATATTCATGCACAGAAATGTTTGTCTTGTGCGGGGATCGAACCCGCGATCTCGGAATCATAATAGCCATTGCGAGCCATTCGACCACCGGGTTCGTGATTTAATAACCAAACTTAAACCCTTTCCTCCTTCAAGTCGTCTATTAGTCCCATACCTTTTCTCTCAATATATGGATGCTACACCTGAGACAACCCTCAATGGGTTTTTTAGCAATCCCATGGAGTCTCCTGAGAAAATCTCAACGAGGAGCTCATGTCACAATTTAATAGTATGCCGGAAAAACACTTTCTAAAACCGTACAGTACGCAGTCGTGACCGTTCGAAGTTTATTTTAGATTCATGGAAATTGTGTTTAACTTATCCGATAAGGATATCAGAACTCTTCGGACTAAAGTTTTTTTTTATACAGCGTCGGATGGACAAGCATACGGCCGGCTGATTTGAGCGATTACCGTGGCCAAAGAAATATTGCTCACGTGTTGTCTCCTCCTTGCTTTCTGTTGACCTCACTCACTCGCAGGAACACAACAATCCTCTAAGGAATCGTTATTTAGCTGCGGTATTATCCAGTCGAGCAGCTTAAAAAGTTATTTGTCCATAACTTAAACCGACGACGTCCGATTTTCGAATTCAAAAGATCAGATCGACATCGACGCCAGTGATGACAGTAAAGCCCCATCCTTATGAAATTTTGCCCCATGCCTTTTTGCAGTACAAAAAAAATCTGAAATAGATTGATTTTATATATACCTTTAAAAAGACACAATATTTAATTTATATTTATATATATTATATACTATTATTACATTCTAATGGGACTTATACAGTCCAACCGCGGTAGTTTTTTTTTATACTACGTCGGATGGCAGACAAGCATACGGCCCGCCTGATGTGAAGCAGTTACCGTGGCCATATTAACGCTCGCAACATAAAATATCGCTCGTGCACCGCCACCCCCTCTGCCAACACCTTCTTTTCTGGTGACCTCACTTACTCGCAGGAACACAAAACCCTCAACAGAATTTTTATTTGGCTGCGGTATTCTGTGACGCGGAGGTACATACCCCAGTCGGGTAGCTTACAATTATTCATTCATGCTTCATTTGTCAGTCAGCAGGGTGTACCGAGTGCAGGTGAAGTTGGCTTTGGTTTAAGGTTGTTGATGAACCACTTACACCCCTCTTAAGTTAAGGTAGTCTTTTGACGAGCTCGGTGGCGTAGCGGTCAATGACGCGGCTTCGACACCAACGCTCGTGGGTTCGATTCCCACATAGGACAAACATTTGTGTGCATGAACATGTCTGTTTGTCTTAGTCTGGGTGTTTCCTATGTATCATAAGTATGTATTTACAAAAAAAAAATGTATTTACTTATGTTTATCAGTTGTCTAGTACCCATAACACAAGCTTCGCTTACTTTGGAGCTAGATGGCGCTGTGTAATTTGTCTGACAATATTTATTAAAAAAAAAAAAGTCTTTCAAACACAAAAGACCTTAATTATTTAAGTTACTTACCCATTCAGCACCGAGGCCGCCCATCGGCGTCCGAAAAATCTTATCACATGCCAAAGCCTCCATTTTTTTCATATTGCTGTCTCTCACATTGCTAATAGAGGAAGTCAAATTCCAAAAGCTTTTTACTCCTACTAATTTCTTCTGATTAAATTCGTTATGAGTTTTAAGGCAGCTGTATTTTTACCCCCGCGACTGCACTGCAATAGACTTCGCTGTTCATTGCCTTTTTTGGTAGTCGCCGCTGTTAATCCTGGCTGCACAGGAGATACAGTGATGGGAGTAGTGGGCCAGTCCCGTATGTCAAATCCACCTATCGGCATCTAGGTTTTGTATACAATATCTAAGCTAAATAGTATGTATGCCGGCATGAGAATAAAGTTGTTAATACGTACGCCTGCAATGAAAGGGTTAACCCATACTATTTAGCCTAACATTGAATACAAAATGTAGTCACCGATGGGCGTTTTTGGCATGTGGTTAAAGATTTTTTTGGGACACCGATGGGCGGCATAGATACTAAATGGGTTTAATAAACACCGACGCTATCGCGTACTGTGCATCTTCGTATAAACGATGATCGTACGTTGAGTACTTCCTATTAACAAACCGTTATTAAACATTGTTCAATAAAAATATTTGCCTTAAACAAACACCTGCTTCGATGATGTTATATGGCCACGGAAGGTCAAGGGAACTAGTGACCTATTGGGACAGCTTATAGTCGTCAAGTATGTGGCGTTACTACCATTGATATGTTTTGATCGAATGACAAGATGTGGTGAGGTTAAAGATCTTGAGATTATCAATTTTGTGGCTATAGATATGTATATTATGTATGCAGATTTAAATATATTATCGGTTGCTATAAACTGTTTACGAGAAGCTCGATGATGTCGTGTCAGTCTAATAGAACACGCAAGTTAAGCAACGTCGATAGTAGCCTGTCAATGGATGTCCTGAAGCCCTACCGCCGAAGCCGAAGCCGATTACCACCGAATGTCTTGATTCGAAAAATAGGTCTTACGTTTATGTTATGGCCAAATACCTTCATTGATCATTGAATTTTTTGATTGCGAAAATCAAACTTGAACTTAGATTTATGTTTAGCTTAGCTGGTAGAAACTAACTCTTGGGGTGTAAGTGGTTCATCAATATCTTCGAACCAAAGCCAACTTCACCTGCACGCGGTGCACCCTGCTGACTGACAAACGAAGCTCTGACGAAAAGAGAGGTAGGGAGCGTAAATGTAAGCTACCCGACTGGGGAATGTACCTTCACCTCACAGAATACCGCAGCCAAATAACAATCCCCTTGAGGGTTGTTGTGTTCCTGCGAGTGAGTGAGGTCACCAGAAAGGAAGGAGATGCTGCGTTGGCAGCGGGGGAGGCGGCGCATGAACGAAATTTTATGTCGCGAGCGTTAATATGGCTACGCTAACTGCTTCACATCAGGCGGGCCGTATGCTTGCTTGCCACCCGACGTAGTATAAAAAAAAAATAACGATGGAGCTCTACCGACTAAGCTAAACATAAATCTAAGTTGAAGTTTGATTTCCGCAATCAAGAAAATCAATGGTTAGCGACTCTATTTCAAATGACATAGAGTTGCTTATTCATTGATATGAATAAACATTCTATTCAGTTATTGAATCGCAATAAGAGATGGTGGTAAGGGGGCTGGTGGCATTAGATTACAATCATTAAACCGAGTCAGTGGCCTTCAGACGCCTTGAAAACACTGGCCTCCGCCATTCCGCCAGAGCCTCGTTTGTTAGATAGCAGGGTGCACCACGTGCAGGTGAGCTTGGCTATGGCTCACAGATATTCGTAAATTCATCTTTTTATAAAATGGTTTAAAAATAGACAAATGTTAATGCTTAATAAATAAATAAGGAAGGATAGCAATGTTCGCTGTCTTGTCCTTACAAGTTACTCTACTCCAATTTCCGAACCAATAAATCACTGTGTGGTCACCCTACCACCCAGCAGTGTTGCGAACATCGTAATTTGTGTAGTGTAGTGACGGTTAAGTTAAGGTTAAGGGATTCAAAAGTGTTTGAATCCTTTATGTTACTGAATATAAAAACCATTTTGATGGCAAAACGTTAACTGAATTTTTAGGTCCAAAGAAAAAGTTACTTTTAACGTGAATATGTCTTTAAAATGGCAATTTAAAATACCTCTCTTTTTGCGAGCGCCTCGTTTGTCAGTCAGCAGGGTGCACCACGTGCAGGTGATGCTGACTTTGATGCAAAGATGTTGATGAACCACTTATACCGCACCTAAGAAACAGGACCACAACAACCCCCAAGAGATTTGGCTGCGGTATTCTGTGAGTTGGAGGTATATTCCCCAGTCCGGTAGCTTACAATTACTCTCCCTACCTCTCTTACATGATAATACAATAATTGCAATGGGGGCCCACCACACATTCCCATCACTGTGTCTCCTGTGTAGCCAGGATTAACAGCGGCGACCGCCAAAAAAGGCAATGAACAGTGAAGTCCATTGCAGTCCCGGGGGTACAACTATGGCTGCCTTGGAACTCACAACGAATTTAATCAGAAGAAATTAGTAGGAGTAGGAAGCTTTTGGAATTTGACTTCCCCTCTTAGCAATGTGAGAGACAGCAATATGGCAAATAAGGCATTAAAAGCCTAAAGAGATGGCTAGTCAAGTGAAGCTCAACTGCCGTGCACCACGGATTTTAAGTATCTAACACTATTGGGGACCTAAAACATTGAGTTGTTAGGTAACACATCGATTCTAATAATAAGAATTGCAAAATCGTCTGAACACTTGGTAATTCTCCCTTGTTGCTACCAAATCAGAATAGTATACTACCCCGGATGCGACCTGTAATGAATTCAACATGTCATCCCGCTCCCGCCGCCAAAGATCACATTCCCAGAGAACATGATGTGCTGTTTTATCGAATTCATAATTTGCAGTAGAATATTCGCATAAGGGCGATGGCACAAATTTTAACGAAAAGAAGAAAAAATAATGATAATACAATAAACTAAAATATATTATTAATACAGAAGATCACATAAATAGAATACAGTAACGTAACATTCAGAGCAAAATCTAAATCAAAACTTTCACCGCTCAAATTAATACAAGACATTTCGTTTAAACCCATCTACATCCCCTTAGGGAGCAAACTTGCCGATTTCAACCATGAATAAAATTCTGCGTACAAATATTACTATACGTAGACATGGGTTGTCCTTGGGGAACAAGTTTCTTTCGTTTATTTGCAGTATTTAGTCGTATACCTACATTTTGTGGGATTAAACTACTTCTCGCTCGTATTTTTCGTGGAATCCTGTTTTGTTACTATTTATATTGGTGGCGTCTTAGGACATTTTTAGAGTCACGCGTTTTTTGCGTCGCATACAGATCTGTTACCTATAGCAAATGTGTATTTTTAACGTGAACTTATTTGGTCCCATACGGGGGCAATCCAAAAAAACCTAATGATAACAATATCGGCGAATAGAGTTTGGCGTTATAGTTTCGAATCTATGCTCTACATCCAAAATTCAATCACACCACTGGATAGATGAAGGATCAAAGAATTTATTATGCTAAGTAAGGACTATGGAACATCGCGTGCGAGGAGGGGGAAGCGCTCCCATTTTCACATAGTTTTAGTGCATAAAACGTATTCACGTACAACCATGGCCGTGTCCATTACACAGCCATACCCTTTTTTTCACCTATGATCAATCCGCATGCGGAGCGAAAAACGCATGACTCTAAAAAAGTCCTAAATAAACATATAAAATACACATAATTATTCTGTATATTTATTAAAATACACAGGGATATAGTTTCACCCCGCGGCTTCGCCCGCGTGAATGTCGATTATCGCATTCGGCATCGGCAAACTTTTAGTTATCCCCCAGGAACAGCTCATTGTAAAATATACCTTTTGTATGGAGCGTTTTCAGAAAAGTTGAAAATTGTGATATTCAAGTTATCACATCTCGAGAGCTTTTTGTGCTCTCAAAGTAATAATTTCACTTATTATTATTGTGATGTCTTATATTGCAAATAAAAATAAATTATCAAATAGCCTATAAGATCATTAAATCGGGTTCTTAGTAACACATCTATTAATTTAACATCATTACTTACTTATTTAGCACACTTTTTTTTAAATTGGTGAGCGCGTCTGTGCTTAAAAAGAACATATTTTGATATATACTTAATGATATTTATTCATATTAGAGATAGTGAATTATGATTCAATTAATCATTTGAATGCATAAAATTAGCATAATCTTTGATTAAAAGTGTTTGAACCGGGGCTACGGAGTTATTCCAAAAAGTAGTGCAAAACAGTAGTAAAATTGCACTCTTACTCTGTTTTACTGTTGAGTTGTTGCAGGTATGTAATAGACGAATAAGAAGATTCCTGACGTTATTTTTCAGCATCTTCCTGAAACCGGGTATAAAATAAAGAAATATTCCAAGGTCGGGCTCTAAACGACATTGATTCCAGAGCCGTAAAGCCATTTATTGAAAATATAAAATCTTTTTTTTTCTGTTACCCAGGTGTTAAAAACAGGTTGTTTACTTCTACATATTTTATGTATTATTTATTACACTTTATAAATGTATCATACTAAATAACACACGTAACTATGTAACTAGATACTTAGAGTTTAACTGTTAAAATAAGTGACCATAATAACATACTCTGTCACCATAATTTGAATTAATAAATCAGACCGATGTTATCAATTTTTATAGCGTTTCATTTTCAACTAATGTATCCAGTTTTAAGTTAATAGCGAATCGACAAGCGTTTGTCGGCATATGTACCTATTTTTGTACTAGTGGTCGCCCAGTTGTCGAAATTCGACCATAACTGTTTCAAATTGTGACAACAATAAACAAAAGAGTAGGTACATGTAGAGTGTTTAAGGTTTTTTTTATTGATTAAATGTTTTTTATGCATATTAAAAAAAAAATTTATACTAATATTACAATATTTGACGAGCTCGGTGGTCGAATGATTAGCAATGGCCACTTTGACTCCGAGGTCGCGGGTTCGATCCCCGCACAAGACAAACATTTGTGTGCATGAACATGTCTGTTTGTCTTGGTCTGGGCGTTTTCTATGTATTATATAATATGTATGTATTTACAAAAAAAATGTATTTAAGTATTATATCAGTTATCTAGTACCCATAGTACAAGCTTTGCTTAGTTTGGGACTAGATGGCCGTGTGTAATTAGTCCAGGATTATTTATTATTTATTTATATTAGCATTCTGCACTCCTTCTCTATATAAACTATAAGTGCTCCAAATTTCATGCTCGTCCGCGCAATTTTCGTAAAAAGTGGTACAAAGTTTTTGATTCGCGTATTAGTATTAATATTAATATTGTGTAGAATTCCGTATCATCTGTGATATAAGCCCAGTATAAGTAATAGTACTACGTACAGTATGGCCACTCAGGGAGTGGCCATACTGTACGTAGTACTATACCGCTCTCTCGTGCCGACCTCACCTCCCCTCTAAAACAAACCTGGAACAGTTTATATGGCGCCGAACGCACACACGCTCATTCACACTGTGCACAGACGTCTTGTTTATGTAGTAGTAGACGACGCAATATTTGTATGGAGTGGCCGAGGTGTGATATAGGGATAATCATTGACTCAGGATTCTTCTCTCGCTATAGATGACAGGTGATGTAAAAGAGAAAGAAAGGTTGTATCTTGAGGAGCTCGATGGCGTCATTGTGTCAGTCTAATTGAACACGTAAGTTAAGCAACGTCAACCGTAGCCTGTCCATGGATGGGTTTACTTATCTCGAGCTCCTCTTCCGAGGGTACGTTAAACTGTCGGTCCCGGCTGTTGTAATTAGATGAGTATCGCTAAGCTAAGCCAGTAGCCTTTGGGCGGCTTGAAAACGCTGCCCCCTTACCACCATTTCTTATTGCGATTCAAAAACTGAATAGATCGCTTATTCATACCAATGAATAAGCGACTCTATTCCATTTGAAATAGAGTCGCTTATTCATTGGTATAAATAAGCAATCTATTCAGTTATTGAATCGCAATAAGAGATGGTGGTAAGGGGGCTGGCCTCCGCCAATCCGCGGTTGAGCATCGTGGTGGAGTATGCTCTAAACTAAACCCCATTTGATTGACGGGAGACCCGTATCCCAATAGTGGATGATTAGGGGTTGATACCAAACATAGAGGATGATGATGATGGAGAAACATAGAGGAGCATATAAGAACATATTAAATATTTTTGATTAGCGTTAATACGTTGCGGCTTGCGGCTTTCTTCATTACACAATGCAATGTAATACAGAACGCATCTATAGATACAAACATCTTAGTAAAAAAATCCAAAACATAGTAAAAAGATGCGTGCATTAAAACATAAAATAATGTGGAATTACTTCCCTCTACTCGCTACACTTCACCTACCTGAATTTTCCCAGCACCTGACGCATTATTCACAAATGTTATTGTAATGAACAGCAAACTGCGAACTTCTAAACGCACTAATTTAGAAGATTACTTTTCCCATTAATTTGGCAGAAAACGTTTACGGGCAACACTGCCGGTTGTGACGTCGCCATGATGGATGGAGGGTTAAGTACACATGCGTGCAAGTTAAATGGCATGTAAGCTCCTAAAATGAGGTTGCAATACAAAATAATATAAGCCTATTTAAATTTTAGCCGACTATGATATAGTTTTCGCATATTTTTGGGGTGTAAGTGGCTTATAATCGTCTTTGAGCCAAAGCCAACTTCACCTGCAACCACCCTATTGATTGAATGTGAGGTAGGGCACAGCATATTTAGCTGCGGCCACAGGTTTTTTTTTTTTATACTACGTTGGGTGACAGACAAGCATACGGCCCACTGGATGTGAAGCGGTTACCATAGCCATATTAACGCTCGCAACTTAAAATATTACTCGCGCGCTGCCACCTCCGCTGCCAACGCGGCATCTCCTTCCTTTCTGGTGGCCTCACTCACTCGCAGGAACACAACAACCCTCAAGGGAATTGTTATTAGGCTGTGGTATTTTGTTAGGTGGAGGTACATTCCCCAGTCAGGTAGCTTACAATTCACTCCCTACCCCTCTTTTCTCCAGAGCTTTGTTTGTCAGTCAGCAGGGTGCACCGCGTGCAGGTGAAGTTGGTTTGTTTCAAAGATGTTGATGAAGCACTTACACCCCTTCGTCTTTGAGCCAAAGTCAACTTCACCTGCAATCACCCTACTGATTGAATGTGAGGTAGGGCATAGCATATTTTGCTGCGGCCCCAGGCTAAGGCGACGTTGCTTAACTTGCGTGTTCGATTAGACTGACACACGAAACGACACCATCGAGCTCCTTCATTCATTTAATCGATTCATTCGTTCACTCATTCATTCATTCTCTACGGTCAAACGGTAGTTACATCGAAAATTGTAATTGTACCATGTTTAAATATCTCTCATCCCCACGTTGAGCGCCACTGTAACTCGCCCGAAGTCAGTGTTACACGTGGAAGATTAATTGGAGACCAAGACTCCTCAAAAGGCTAAACAAAATACTGAAGGAGGCAAACTCCTTATACATCCATAGAAGGGCATGAATGTATCATTTAGTCAAGTCAGTGGTTTTTGGTCGGGTTGAAAACAAATTTGTTTTACTACGTCAACTTGAGCAACATGGCAGAATTCACTCTATTGAAGGGTGCTCTACCTTAACAGTGCAGTTAAAGGTTGTCGACTGCCTTACATCCTACAATAATATTTCTAGTTCCAGAATCTATACCATTTTATATACCTATAGACGGGCAATATGTATACATCACGGCGTTAAAAATTGGCTACAAAGCGCGTACTCAATACCTACGCATGTATACATACAGCAAGCAAAGAAAGAAAAAGAACATGAACACGCTTGCATTTCAATTATTGAAAATTTGTAGATAAATTTTCAATAATTGTTTTTGATTTTCACTAATGTCTTGCCGGGACGGTAAGTGGCCGCGCCATTTAGTAAATGCCTTTTTCTTCACTCGGTCCCTCATTGCTGAGGATCGTGGTCACAGGAACCTCGCGAACGAACAATCTGTTTCCATCGATTCCTGTCCTAAGTGGCCCTCACTGCCTCATAGAATTTAGAATAGGAGACGGCCCCTTCACCTGGTCAGACCATCTTGTTGGTGAACGGCCACGTGCTCTCTTGCCTTTGGTGTTGCCAGCAATAACAAGCCATTCCAGGCTGCCATCTCCTCTCCTCATCCTCCTCCATACTTACATACTAATATCATAAATGTGAAAGTGTGTTTTTTGTTTGTTTGTCCTCCTTTAACTAACTAACAATTGGATTGACATGCATTTTTTTGGAAATAGTTTAAGACCTGGAGAGTGACGTAGGCAACTCTTTATCCTGGAAAAACTTCATATTCCCACGGGAAAAAAACGTTTATCCTTCTTTCACTAGATCACTAGATGGCGCTGTCTCATTTCTAAATCGTGCTACGGTTGTGTATATAAATATATATAAACAAATCAATGGCAGTTACCCTGGACCACGCGGACAAAGCCGCGGGTAACAGCTAGTCTTGCTAGCTTGCTGTCTTTCACATAGCTAAGAGAGGAAGTCAAATTCCGAAAGCTACTTACTGGTACTAATTTCTTCTGATTAAATTCGTTGTGAGTTCCAAGGCAGCCGCAGTCTTACCCCTGGGAGTGCAATTGTTCGTTGCCTTTTTTGGTGGTCGCCGCTGTTAATCCTGGGCCCCCGTCCCGTAGAAAAGAACATCTAAATGCCTAGAACTACTATTTCAGGCATCCTGCTTCATTGGCAGTACAAAATAACGCGATGAAATAGGTAATAGGCTCCTTAAAAAAATTCCCCCATTCCATCTATCCCCCATTTTAATGCATTTATAACCATTAAACCCAGCAAGTACTAAAATGCATTAGAACCATTAAAGTACACTGTTTCTGACGCCATAAAAATAACAATTACATCGTAACGGGGTATGCTCTACACGATATTTCAATTAATTAAACGTCGTTAATCGGTATTTATGAGATAATTACTGATTTAACGATAATACACCCGTTTCGTAATATTGCCTTTAAAGTCACTGAATGGTTCAAGTTCAACTGTCTGTACGGGTTCTGTAATGATCGTAATGATGTGTGAATTTTATTATGCTTTTATCGGACCGTATTTACACTTACAAAATCATCCATTTATGTCAAACAACCAGTCTTGATAGGACCGATATAAGATTTAACTACGACGATCAAACACTTACATAGGTTAATTAATATCTATTAAATTTATAAATCAAAGCCGCTTTCCGAATGTGTGTGTATGTTTACCCGCTAGCTAACCACGAAACGGGATTTACTGTGTTTTTTTCTGTCAGTTAGGTATTTTTTACGGAAGGTTATATATCTATACATATTGTAGGTATACCCTATTTGCCTTTTATATAAGTAGAAAAATCAACATCTTGTAACCAAGCTCCTACAAATTACAACCATGCTCACCTCACTACTTTTTTAATGCAAATCTATTTTTGTACGTCTGTACCTTATTGATGTTCATCAAAGATGTAGAATTAATTTCAAAAAACGACACACCTACTACGTTCATCCCGAACATCTCACTAACGAAATTAGAGGTATAAACGGATACTATAACTGTACAAAATAAAATACTAGTGCCTACTCACAAATAAAGATCATGACCCCATCAAAATTAACTAGGTAGATCATTCCAGAATATCCATCGCCAAACAAACCCACACACCACTAAACTCCCACAGTGTTTCACTTATCCCCTTATGAGTGTATCGCCCAAATCTATGGTAATACCCTGATCAAACGCTAATCCCTACTTAAGACGTGCGTGGAAATCCGATATTTTAATCAGTAGAGCCACTTACGAGGCGGTCGCATTGCATTTGCGACGAAAATGTTTAATACAATTATGGAGTCCGCTCATGCAATAGTTTTTATATATTAATCGACCTTTTTATTAGGTAGACTAATAAAATCTAGGTAACTAACAAATAAGGTTATTTCAGAACAACCATTGTGACCCCGTGTCTTTAGAATGTAATAGCACAGTATAGAAAATAGTGTAATTCTTCTTTTTTATTATTTTATTTTTAATTGTTTGTAATATGACAGTAATGTTAATATATAAAAGTAAATAAATAAATAAATATAAATAAATATTCCTGGACAAATTACACAATGCCGTCTAGTCCCAAACTAAGCAAAGCTACTCGTACAACTACTACGCTTTTACTTAAAAGGGCAAACTAAGCAAAGCTACGGGTACTAGATAACTGATATTATACTTAGATACATTTTTTTTTTGTAACAACATACATAATAATACATAGAAAACACCCAGACCAAGACAAACAGACATGTACATGCACACAAATATTTGTATTGTGCGGGGATTGAACCCGCAACCTCGGAGTCAATTGCTAGCCATTCGACCGAGCTGCTCTCTTAAGATGAGAATGAATTTCTGAACTTTCTTTAACATTAAACATAATATGTTCAGAAATTCATTCTTTTTACTTTTTTAACCGACTTCAAAAAAGGAGGAGGTTCTCAATTCGACTGAATATTTTTTTTGTATGTTATTCGATATATTTGCGAATTGTGAACCGATTTTCATAATTCTTTTTTTATTTGAAAGGGTATGGATCTGATGATGGCATGCCAGGGAAATCAAGGGAAACCCTTAAATTTTATAAGCACGTATGGTCTTCATATATTCATTTTTTTTACTTAAAAGGGCAATTGCGAGGTGGTTCCATATTCACCAAGTCAGGGTCTGATGATGGGATCCCAGAAAAATCGAGGGAAACCCTTAAATTTGCCCTATGGTAGCCGGCAGAATAAACTTGTGCCACTCCGTTGCTCTGCGCTGGATGTCGTACAAGGCGACTAAGGAATCTTGTGTCACGCGATAACTTTTCTCCCGGAAGACGGGCAGCAGCGTCTGCCGGGGTAATCCACCAATAAGCTACGTTCGCCAACTGAAGTCGGTTTCAATTTTTTTTTTAAATCAACTTTTTAAAAATGTTGTTACACTGCTTGAATATTATGTTGTAGTACGTATATATAGCAATATGTCTGCACCGTGACGCACCGTGACGTCAAAACGTCGCCATACGGATACTTTGGGAACTCCCACTAAACCACCTACCTATACCTACTCTAACTAAACTACAATTTAAATTCATTTCGTACTTAATAAATTTCTAAAACAAATCAGTAATCAACATAACTCGTCCATTTTATAGATAAAGCCGACTAAACCGAACGGTGTCAAATTTCTATCAATCGGTAGGCTTATTGACTGGACTGTTATTGACTATTATCGAAAGATTTAGTACTGGTAGCAGTGTATTTGATGACTTGAAAGCTGATACGGAATGAGTTGATGATAATTGTGATGGTTTTGTAAAGTCTTGCTATATTTAAAAGAAGAAACTGACCGGCTGATGGCTTGATCAATAATAATAATAATAGATAAAGTCACGGCAACGGCAATAATAATATAGATAAAGTCATAATGTACATCAAACTTCTCAAAGGGGCCTCTACGCGTTGGATCTGTATCCCCGCGCACGCGTATCAAATGACCGGGCTTGACACGTGAATTAAGAGAGATACAATAATGATAATAATCATTTAATTCAGGTATTTTTTTTTATACTACGTCGGGCGGCAGACAAGCATACGGCCCGCATGATGTGAAGCGGTTACCGTAGCCATATTAACGCTCACGACATAAAATATCGCTCACGCGGCGCCACCACCGCTGCCAACGCAGCATCTCCTATCTTTCTGGTGACCACACTCACTCGCAGGAACACAACAACCCTCAAGGGAATTGTTATTTGGCTGCGGTATTCTGTGAGGTGGAGGTACATTCCCCAGTCGGGTAGCTTACAATTACGCTCCCTACCTCTCTTTTCGCCAGAGCTTCGTTTGTCAGTCAGCAGGGTGCACCGCGTGCAGGTGAAGTTGGCTTTGGTTCAATGATGTTGATGAACCACTTACACCCCAAATCCGTATATATCAGAAGGCCAATTCTCGTAATTTTTCTACGAACGCAGATTGAAAGTTGACCGAATCGAGATTGAATTGTGAATTATATACTTGATTATATACTTGATTTCATTAATTAATTATTATCAATTCTTGTTGTTGGCAAAGTAACATTCTTAGTTTGTTTAATTTTCACTCATATCTATATATATAAAAGAGTAAATCACTCACTCACTCATCACGAAATCTCAGAAACTACAAGTGCTAGGAGTGTCAAACTTTTCAAGGGGGTTCCTTTTAGGACGTAGGTGCTCACTAAGACGGGAATTTGGAAAATTCAACCCCTAAGGGGGTGAAACGGGGGTCCAAAGTTTGTATGGGGAATCAAGATTAGTTGGACTATTTTATACGAAACTTAACTTGAGCACTTCTGTAGATAAATGAGTAAACACGTATTTCAGGATTTTTCAAAATTCAACCCCTAAAGGGGTGAAATGAGGTGCAAACGTCTGAAAATCGTTTTGGGTATTGTTTTTATGGTTTATCGGATCGCTGATTCCGAAAACAACAGCTATTTTATAATCTAACATAACCGACGTGACACAAGAGCACTCCTGTGGGGGTGCGATGGGGTTGAAATGTCATAATATCAATGTGGGTGTTGATTCTATGGTTTTCTGAGACGTCAATTACGAAAATAACATCGATTTGAAAACGTTGATACGAAATTTCCATCTCGATATAATAATCCAAGATTTGGAACACCCTGATGCAGAACCATAAAGGTTCAGCTAAACTATAAGAAATATAAAAATGACGCCTTAGCAAAAGTTGTTCAGCCTGATGAGTATTTTTTATTGAGGTATAAAAATCCAATATTTGGAACACTTGATGCAGATCCATAATGGTTCAGCTAAACTATAAGAAATATAAAAATGACGCCTTAGCACAAGTTGTTCAGCCTGATGAGTATTTTTGGTTGAGGCATAAAAATCCAAGATTTAGAACGCTTGATGCAGATCCATAATGGTTCCGGTAAACTATAAGAAATATAAAATTTACGCCTTAGCAAAAGTTGTTCAACTTGATCAGCATTTTTTGTTGAGGTATAAAAATCCAAGATTTGGAACACCTGATGCAGAAACATAAAGGTTCAGCTAAACTATAAGAAACATAAAAATGACGCCTTAACAAAAGTTGTTCAGCCTGATGAGTATTTTTTGTTGATGTATAAAAATCCAAGATTTGGAACACGTGATGCAGAATCATAATGGTTCAGCTAAACTATAAGAAATATAAAAATGACGCCTTAGCAAAAGTTGTTCTGCCTGATGAGCATTTTTTGGTGAGGTATATAAATCCAAGATTTGGAACACCTGATGCAGAACCATAATGGTTACGGTAAACTATAAGAAATATAAAATTGACGCCTTTGCAAAAGTTGTTCAACTTGATGAGTATTTTTTGTTGAGGTATAAAAATCCTAGATTTGGAACACCTGATGCAGAACCATAAGAAATATAAAAATGACGGCTTAACAAAAGTTGTTCAGCCTGATGAGTATTTTTAATTGAGGTACACAAATCCAATATTTGGAACACCTGATGCAGAACAAAGCTAAATTTATTTGCATAAACAACATGGTGTATATAATAAATTATAGTTTAAAAAAATAACTAAAAAACACGCTATAATAGCAAATAGAACTAAAAAAGCTACTTAAAAAAACAATAAATAGTTGATTGTAATTAATAAAAAAACAATAAATATTGATTGTATTGTAAAAAAATAACCGCGCAGTGCTACTTTTATGCTTACCTGCTACAAGTTAGACGCAATCGTTTTATTTATTTACAAAGGTAACGTGGTCTATTTAGTCAGTTTATTATAGACGTGTACGCTAAAATTGAAATGGAACGATTGGTATATATTTTGGTATGTATTATGGCACAAACCAGAAGAATGCGTGCATTTGTGGGACGCTATGTAGCAAGATTTTGTTAGATGTTTCAGTTTTCATTGTTAGATGTAACTGTTTTTCTTAGATGCTTCAGGAGGGACTGGAGGACTTATTATAATCTTTTATCAACTTGCCCCCCCCCCCCCCCGGGCTATCGGCTGGCGACGATCTTGATAATAGATACACTTTCCAGTAACTCCTAAACTAATAAACACGTCGTCAATTCAGAAACCCATACAATTTATGAGAGCGGTGTAAGTAACAACAACACGTATTGCTTGCAATAAATCTACGATACGAACTCGCGAGCTGCATGATTTGTGTGAGACGGGCATGACTGCAATACAGAGATGAACAGAGTACGGAGTTAAACCGAGGAATTACAATAGATTATTCTAATTATATATCTGTATATATAAAAGGAAAGAATTGGTTGTCTGTAAAGTCGGTTTACGGATGATAATTTACGTGACAACGTCTGGGGGGCTAGCCAAATGGCAGTTTGCGAAGTAGAAAGCGTAGCGATCGCTAATTTGAACTGTGGAGCTCATACTAAAATGTTCGAATTGACAAATGTCACGTGATCTATCTAACGTTCGTTACTAGGGGGGCTGGAATGGAAAAGAGATGCGTCACAAGCCGAACGCTTAGACCAATCAGGGGCCTTACCACAAGCTCTTAGTGCAGGAATGAAACCATCATGGTTGCGAATTTATGAATGAAATTCATTGATAAATACGCAACCATCATAGTTTTATTCCTGCGCTAAGAGCTTGTGGTAAGGCCCCAGGCCTCTATCGCTTGTTCCGCGCTCTCGCTTGTATTCTCGGCTCAGGCGGTACGTGACAATAAGTCATGCTTTTTCGTGCGTGCAGCCGGCGTTCATCGATTTATTATGTCAAAAATCAATTAATAAAATACATAACAAAACTACAACAATATGAAGAATACATAATTATGTCAATACAATAAAGGAGCCTGATAGCATCGTAACATCAGCGTGTCAGTCTAATCGAACACGCAAGTTAAGCAATGTCAAACGCAGCCTGTCTATGGATGGGTTTACATATCTCGATTTTCTCCGTGCTTCAAAGGGCACGTTGAGCCGTCACAAGAAGAAAATTGAAAATCGACAAAATAAAAATAATTAAGTCGACTGGCGAACCACCATTTTAGAAGTCGGTTTAAATGGAAATGGTGTGCAATTAGATTTGTATAGCATCAAGCGTGTCAAACCACAGTATAAGTAATAGTACTATGTACAGTACGGCCTCTCCCTGCTGCTCTCTAGTATCGACTTCACCTCCCCTCTGAAACAAATCTGGAACAGTTTGTATGGCGCCGCACGCACACACGCTCATACACGCGCTGCTCAGACGTCACCGTCTATGTAGTAGTCATCGACGCAACATTTGTGTGGAGTGACCGGGGTGTGGTCAAACTTACACAACGACAGGCAAACAATCCGAGTATACTACTAATAACTTCAATTACAACAATTGGTTGAATACGGTAGTATAGTATTGTGTCATCAAATCAAATCAAATCAAAATATCTTTATTCCTTGGACTTTATAAAGCACTTTATAAAGTTCAAGGAATAAAGATCGACGTTTCTACGTCATACAAATTAAATACAAGAACATGTATCTAAATCCGCAGAGCTTAGATTCACTTTCATCACACTATCAATATCATAAAGTGAATTCAAGTCATAA
This sequence comes from Hypsopygia costalis, assembly GCA_937001555.2. Lineage (NCBI taxonomy): Eukaryota > Metazoa > Arthropoda > Insecta > Lepidoptera > Pyralidae > Hypsopygia > Hypsopygia costalis. The sequence continues at coordinate 17,615,004 of OW443349.2, read as the reverse complement.
AGTTCAAGTTCAAGCTCAAGTTCTTTACTTGCATTTCATATTGTTATAACAACAATCTCTCTCACAATATATAATTTGTTTCAAACATGAACCCTGGTAGGGCACAGCAAAACCTACATCTAAATAATGTAATGCATTATTCATGCTTATCAAATTAGGACTATAAAATTATATTATTAAATAAAATTAAATAATAAAATTATACTTATAAAGTGTCAATCATCATTACTTGCAATATTAATGTCACAGTTAATACATTCAGTACGAAAATAGTTACATACTATACATTCATTTTTTAATTGTAATTATTATTTAAATTGTCAAAATATGTAATTAGTTTTCGTTATAATGTTATATTATATTAAATTCTATATTACAATGTCATATTACATTATATACAAATGTCGTTCAATAACCCATATCAATTGCTTGAATCAAAAAATTCCTGCAGTAGAAAAAAAAATTAGACAGTAGCAAAAAAGTATAAAGCAGATTAAAGAATATAAAATAAATTTACCGCCATTTATTACGTATAGACGAGCTCGGTGGTCGAATGGCTAGCAATGGTTACTTTGACTCCGAGGTCGCGGGTTCGATCCCCGCACAAGACAAACATTTGTGTGCATGTACATGTCTGTTTGTCTTGGTCTGTGTATTTTCTATGTATTATATGTATGTATTTATAAAAAATGTATTCAAGTACATTTATCAGTTGTCTAGTACCCATAGTACAAGCTTTACGCTTAATTCGGGACTAGATGGCGCTGTGTAAATTGTCCAGAAATATTTATTTATCTATATGATTGATAGAAATCCATACTAACCTATGCCGGATTCTAGCCCACGGGGCCGTAATCGGGGTAGAGAGGAGCGAGTAGTTTCGCTGAGTTGAGTGAGTTTTCCATTGACTTCAATGGAAAATGTATCTGATGATCATTCCTCAAGGACATTTTTTTTATACTACGTCGGGTGGCAGACAAGCATACGGCCCGCCTGATGTGAAGCGGTTACCGTAACCGTATTGACGCTCGCAACGTAATATATCACTTGCGCGCCGCCACCCCCGCTGCCAACGCAGCATCTCCTTCTTTTCTGGTGACCTCACTCACTCGCAGGAACACAACAACCCTCAAGGGAGTTGTTATTTGGCTGCGGTATTCTGTGAGGTGGAGGTACATTCCCCAGTCAGGTAGCTTACGATTACGCTCCCTACCTCCCTTTTCGCCAGAGCTTCGTTTGTCAGTCAGCAGGGTGCACCACGAGCAGGTGAAGTTTACTTTGGTTCAAAGATGTTGATAAACCACTTACACCCAAAATGTAAATTTTTTTTCGACACAAACCTCAAGCATGTCTAGGTGTTTAATTGCGACAAGTTTCATCAAAAACGGTTGAGTGGTTTTGGAGCCTATTCATTTCTGCTTACTCCACTCAACCGATCGGACGCCTTCTGTTAACATGCGCGTCGCGCTTAAATCCGCTGTCTACGATATACCTACTTGGTCTATGGTTAAAGCAATTCGTACAGCTAGGGCCGCCCCATAAACATACTTTACAAAGTTTCCAATAAAAACTTACAAAACGCAAATAAATATTAAAGTCATTTGCAATGCAAAATAAAAATCAAGACGTAATGTTAATCCCACGGTTGGTCTGCTGACAGGGGCCAAGGGTCACCGGTGCGATCCCGACGTTTGCATTTTAATGTCTCGCCGCCTGCTGAGACGGTATTCTTATTGAGGCCAATATGGTTTTGTAATTATAAATATTGTCAGACAAATTACACAGCGCCATCTAGCCCCTAATGAAGCTTCCATTCATTCCATTCTGTGTGGTGACAAGTTTCCATTCGTGGGCAGTATTTTTGACGTGAATACTTTTTTAAAATTGCTTACATAGCGAGGCTGTAAAAAACCGGCCAAGTGCGAGTCGGACTCGCCCACCGAGGGTTCCGTACGTAGGATCATTATAAATTTTATATTTTTCATTATAAATAAGAAATAATGCGTCGGAAAAAATAAATAAAATATATTTTGCAATGTGCACATCAAGCCCTTTTATATGATACCCCATTTGAACTAGTAGCTTCAATTTGAAATTCCGACCTGCTATAATAAATATGGACCCCCTATTTTTTAAGATTTAATTACAAATGTATAGTTTTGAGATTTATTCTTGTACTTGTAGTCTATAACGATGTTACTTGCCAAATTTAATAGTTCTAGGTCAACGGGAAGTACCCTGTAGGTTTTGATTCCCTTGTTAATGTGTCGAAATATGCGTAATTTGCTGAATAAACGGCCGTAACTTTTTGTTACGTAAACTAAGCAGTTTGATTTTTTTACAACTTTATGGGATCGTAGACCTGAGTATACAGTTAATATTTCAGCTTGATACCTCCACGCATTCTCGACATAAAGGGTCTTGACAGACAGACAGACCGACAGACAGACAGACAGACAGGCAGACAGACAGACAGACAGGCAGGCAGACAGACAGACAGACAGACAGACAGTCAGGCAGACAGACAGACGGACAACAAAGTGATCTTATAAGGGTTCCGTTTTCCTTTTGAGGTACGGAACCCTAAAAACGAATGTTAACAAAATCGGGGGATACAGTTTTGGTGTTGCAACTACATCTATCATCTCCCTCCGGATCAGTAGTACCATTGATGGTACAAGTGACACAACTTTGTATCTCTAGTACCATTAAAGAAAAGTCAAGATATTCCCCGTGATAACTGATGGAACTAATGATACAATTTTGTATCTCTAGTACCATTAAAGAAAACTAAAGATATTCCCCGTGATCAGGATGGTTTTGGGATGTATTCAGGATGGTTTTGGGATGTGTTTAGGATTGTTTTACACATCTCCTCTTCCCCTGTGGTCGAATGGCTAACCATGTCCACTTTTTTTTTTAAAAGACAATTTACACAGCGCCATTTAGTCCCAAATTAAGCGCAAAGCTTGTGTTATGGGTACTAGACAACTGATAAAAGTACTTAAATATTTTTTTTTTATAAATACATACTTATAATACATAGAAAATACCCAGACCAAGACAAACAGACATGTTCATGCATACAAAATATTTGTCCTGTGCGGGAATCGAACCCGCGACCTCGGAGTCAACCTAACCATTCAACCACTTTGACTCTGGGGTTCCGATTTCGATCCCCGCACAAGACAAATATTTGTGTGCATGAACATGTGTGTTTGCCTCGGTCTGGATGTTTCCTATGTATGTATTTAGAAAAAAAAATAAGTATAATATCAGGTATCTGAAATAAAAAATAAGTATAATATAAGCTTGTACTATGGGTACTAACCCATAGTACAAGCTTTGCTTAGTTTGGGACTAGATGGCAGTGGTTAATTTGTCTAGGAAAAAAAATGCAGTTTTCTTTCGTTTCAAAAATAAAGGAATGTTTTATTTGAGTACAATTTTCTATCTACAGTATTAAGAGTACATTCCCTACATCCCCCATGTCTGTGTGTGTGTTCTGAGGAGTTATTTGACATGATGCCCACGGCCTCCTTCTACAGTCGCACCGCTCGCCATCGGCAGGGAGTTCATCCTCACACATTAGAACCGAAGTGGTCACGTACTGTGCGGTTCCAAAGAAATTTTCTTCCACGTACTATCAAGCTGTGGAATGAACTGCCTGTTTTCTCAGGAGACTACAGCATGGGGTTCTTCAAAAAGAGCGTAAAGAGGTTTTTACAGGGTCGGCAACGCGCATGTGATGCTTCTGGTGTTACAGGCGTCCATAGGCTACGGTAACCGCTTTCCATCAGGCGGACTGTATGCATGTTTGTCAAATTCATGGTATATAAAAAAAAATGTGGCATTAGAAAATTCCACTCTGTATATTGTGTACTTTAATCACACTGTCTACGCAGGTTCGATTGCGTATAATGTCATGATAGAAAATTTCGCTTATTTTGCTTATTAAGGTAATCAATCTTTGCTGATTGATACCCATCCATACGTATCAATTTTTTTGCTGTCACTTTCATTTCCGCAGTTACGAGTTCTTAATTACCAACGCGGCAATACCTTCATGACAACTTAATTATTTTAACTACCATAATAATTATTCCCAACACGTTTAGAAATTCCCATTTCTGTTCTCACATAACTTGATTATATTCCCATCAATTCATAATGAACTATGTTTTTAATAAAGTTAACTAATTTAAATAATTAATTTATGTCGTCTAGTTCGACTCGTGCCAATCATGGGGACCATTAATTATTTTGACGCGGTTTATATTAAAACTGCGTTAATTAACTATTAAATTATCATATTAGACAGTTGAAGGGAGATTGAAGATTTAATTAAACTGTAAGGGATTATTAAATTTTGACTGTGATCAATTATTACTTACGTAATTGACGAGCTGGCGGTTCGATTCCCGAATAAGACAAATATTTGTGAGCATGAACATGTCTGTTTGTTTGTGTCCCAACAGTATGTGGCGTAAAATCAAACCAGATGGCGTCTATTAATGTCGAAGACCAGGATTCACTTGGGAATCTGCTTTTTGCAAAATTAGTAAACTCCTGTGAGCATTCCCTGGTTGACTGGAAGAGATCCTTGATGGGATAAGTCCGCCATTGTACAACATACATTTGCATATAGCTATTTGTTATTGCTGTGTTACAATTAAGTTTTTACAAACAAAGAAACAAAAGAGAGAGAGTAAGGGAGTTTAAGTGGGAGTTTAAGAGAGGTAGGGAGCGTAATTGTAAGCTACCCGACTGGGGAATGTACCTCCACCTCACAGAATACCGCAGCCAAATAACAATTCCCTTGAGGGTTGGTGTGTTCCTGCGAGTGAGTGTGGTCACCAGAAAGAAAGGAAGGAGACGCTGCGTTGGCAGCGGGGGTGGCGACGCGCGAGCAATATTTTGTTGCGAGCGTTAATATGGCTACGGTAACCGCTTCACATCAGGCGGGCCGTATGCTTGTCTGCCACCCGATGTAGTATAAAAAAAATAACTTGATTGCTGTGTTCCTATGAGTGAATGAGGTCACCAGGAATAGTTGCGCGAGCACATTTGCAATATTTCTTGTTGCGATTTGTCAGCGTTCTCTGTCACCCGAAGAGACAAACCTTCTGTATTACTGAAAGCTACTGGGTTTGACGGAGTTTTCAGTACCTGAAAAAAAATAAACATAGCTATAATTCAAGTTCGTTACAGTAAAAATATAATAAAATAACACTACCCTCTACCGTTTTAGTGAAAATATTTTTATAAGCGAGCTTTTAATTAACCACTCGTGTAAAATTCTAGGTACCAATTAGACACACAGTTTTTGAATAAATATACTGATTTTTATTCCACTAAAGTGAAAGTCAAGCATATGGCTCGCCTGGTGGAAACCTATTACCGCAGCCTATGGATTCCTGCAACAAGAAGCGCGCGCACAGTATAAGTAATACATACAGTATGGCCTGTCTACGAATGAATTTATTTTCTCCTCCTCCTCCGTGCTTCGGAGCACATAAAGCTGTAAAGCCCAGTCTTAATCGACGCAAGCATCTTTCAGCGGCTTCAAAACAGTGGCGTCCGCAAACCCACAGTTGAGTACGCTCTAAACCGCCCTTCGATTGAAAAATCGTTATTAATCGGCGGGTTTCTAAGTTCTGAGATGTGAAGGTGTATCCCTAATCTGCAATAATATAAAAATGAATCGCTGAAACTGTTGCTAAGCGCAAATCTCGAGAACAGCTGAACAGATTCCGCTAATTCTTTTTTTTAGAATATTCCTTGAAGTACAAGGATGGTTCTTATAAAGAGAAAAATTTAAAAAAATGCCTGAAAAAATATAATAAAAGAAAAAACATTTTTTCATAGTTATTTTCATAGCACGTTCGTGGGTATCGTACCGTACCCACGAACTTTACCGTATCGTGATACAATACAATACAAAATAATTTATTTTTCTCTCCAAAAGGAATTATTACACTGAATTAGGTACAATTAAAATAATGGAGAGAACTGGTGCCTGAGCTAGATGGATGTGTACCCACCTGTATTACAAGTCACCAGTCCCCTTTTCCGCAAGGAAGACAAGTTTAGGTTTGTAAGACCATACAGAGGGTTATTCTATGATGTTAACGTGCGTACGTCAAATGTGTGCGTTCAGAAACGTATATCAAGCTCATTTAATATGACATAGATTAAAAACAAATGTCAACTCTATTGCTCTCATTTTTACGTTTTGAAAGTTGGTTGTGATTTGATTTAAAAACAGTTTTTTTTTTTTTTTTTTTTTTTTATACTACGTCGGGTGGCAGACAAGCATACGGCCCGCCTGATGTGAAGCGGTTACCGTAGCCATATTAACGCTCGCAACATAAAATATTGCTCGCGCGCCGCCACCCCCGCTGCCAACGCAGCATCTTCTTCCTTCTGGTGACCTCACTCACTCGCAGGAACACAACAACCCTCAATGGAATTGTTATTTGGCTGCGGTATTCTGTGAGGTGGAGGTACATTCCCCAGTCGGGTAGCTTACAAATTACGCTCCCTACCTCTCTTTTCGCCAGAGCTTCGTTTGTCAGTCAGCAGGGTGCACCGCGAGCAGGTGAAGTTGGCTTTGGTTCAAAGATGTTGATGAACCACTTACACCCCAAACAGTTTTGGTCAAGTTGATTTTCAGAGTTCAGAGTCAAATTTATTGAGCTTATAAAATCGTCCGGTCGTTCTGTCTGTCCGTCCGTTGCCATGAAACTCAACATTTCGAAATTCTGACTTCAGATTCGTGTAGAACATCAAAAAGTAGTAATGTAAAGTGACCTTAGTTTTCCGATATCAATTCGGGAAAGTGACCAAAATAAATAAATAAATAAATTTCGCTATACTGCGCGTCCGATGTTTGTACTTATTATAATTTTTTTTTTAGTAATAACACGACATTGATTGACAGTTAAGAGGTACGAAGTACGCCGGGTCAGCTAATAAGGATTATAATTACGCTGTACCCTACTCTCTTTAGCCAGTTTTTTAGGGTTCCGAACCTCAAAAGGAAAAACGGAACCCTTATAAGATCACTTTGTTGTCCGTCTGTCTGTCTGTCTGTCTGTCTGTCTGTCTGTCTGTCTGTCTGTCTGTCTGTCTGTCAAGAATTTCTATGTCGAGAATGCGTGGAGGTATCAAGCTGAAATTTGAACTGTATACTCAGGTCTACGGTCCCATGAAGTGAAAAAAAAATCAAACTGCTAAGTTTACGTAGAAAAAAGTTACGGCCGTTTATTCAGCAAAAAACGCATATTTCGACACACTCAAGGGAATCAAAACCTATAGGGTACTTCCCGTTGACCTAGAACTATGAAATTTGGCAAGTAACATCGTTATAGACTACAAGTACAGGAATAAATCTCAAAACTATACATTTGTAAATAGATCTTAAAAAATAGGGGGTCTATATTTTTTATAGGGTGTCGAAATTTCAAATTGAAACTACTAGTTCAAATGGGGTATCATATGAAAGGGCTTGATGTACACATTGCAAAATATATTTTATTTATTTTTTTCGACGCTTTATTTCTTATTTATAATGAAAAATATCAAATTTAATAATGATACTACGTACCTACGGAACCCTCGGTGGGCGAGTCCGACTCGCACTTGTCCGGTTTTTTTTATATGAGAGTGGGGCAAACAAGCATGTGTGTCACCTGATGGAAAGCAATCACAACCGCCCACGGCGATCAGCAACACCAAGGGGTCGCCGATCCGTTGCCAGCCTATACTCTTTCCTTTCTTTCTTTATGGTGACCTCACTCACTCTCAGCAGCACAACAACCTTCAAGGAAAGGGTATTCAGTACCTTGTTTGTTAATCAACATAATGAGTTAACATGGTATATAAACTTCATCAACTAATGAGTTAACGTAACGTAGAAATTCGACGGAGAAACAAAGTGGTCGACATATGTAGCTCTCAGAGTCAGCGAGTTGAAGTGGCAGTGAGCTGGGGACATCTGCCGATCAGCGATGGAGTGGGGAAGGAAAGGCCTGGAGAGGAGGCTACGTATGGGGGCGACGAATAGTCGGGCGCCCCCTCTCTAGATGGACCGACGAACTCAAAAAAGATGCGGAAAGCGGAGGATCGCATATGGTGGAAAGCATTGGGAAAGGCCTATGTCCAGCAGTGACTAGATATAGGCTTATGATGATGAATGAGTTAAACACAAAAGCTTTACACAACATAAGCATAGATAAAAAATAAAGAAAAAATGTTTAATATTAATAAATTTAAAGAAAACGATGTAAAATAATCCCACGACATCCAAAATCACACATTAATTCATAGAAATTGACAGTCCATTTGACAAAATAAATAACGCAAGTTGTTTATGACTAACAGTCGGAAAAAATCGTGACTTCACATGCTATGTAATAAATTTTGGTAACTAAGTTTTTTTTTTTTTACTACGTCGAGTCGCAAACAAGCATACGGCCGGCCTGAGGTGAAGCGACTTTTACCAACTAAGGCAAACACAATTACAGCCAATCTACACCAAACTTTGATTTTCGCAATCAATAAAACCTATGGTAATCGACTTCAGCTTCAGCAGTAGCGCCCCTGTTTTTCGAATCAATAAAACCTATGGTAAACGACTTCAGCTTCAGCAGTAGCGCCCCTGTTTTTCGAATCAATAAAACCTATGGTAAACGACTTCAGCTTCAGCAGTAGCGCCTCTGTTTTTCGAATCAATAAAACCTATGGTAAACGACTTCAGCTTCAGCAGTAGCGCCCCTGTTTTTCGAATCAATAAAACCTATGGTAAACGACTTCAGCTTCAGCAGTAGCGCCCCTGTTTTTCGAATCAATAAAACCTATGGTAAACGACTTCAGCTTCAGCAGTAGCGCCCCTGTTTTTCGAATCAATAAAACCTATGGTAAACGACTTCAGCTTCAGCAGTAGCGCCCCTGTTTTTCGAATCAATAAAACCTATGGTAAACGACTTCAGCTTCAGCAGTAGCGCCCCTGTTTTTCGAATCAATAAAACCTATGGTAAACGACTTCAGCTTCAGCAGTAGCGCCCCTGTTTTTCGAATCAAAATATTCGATTGTAACCGGCTTCGGCTTCTGCCCCAGGGGCCCTACTGCCGAACTTAAAGCCTTGATTGATTACCTTGGGATTTTTTGATTGCAAAAATTGGACTTATGTTAAAGTTATTGACAAACATCTTCAGCTTAGTCGGTACAGCACTAGGGTTTATAATTATCAGCTGAGCTAAACATAGTCACCAACAATGTAAGCAATTTTTTGTGGAATCGGCTTCAGCTTCGGCGGTTGGGCCCCAGGTCAGCGAATAATTTTGTCAGAATTTGTTAGATATTTTATCATTTAAACTCTAAGGTCATAGAAGGTTTTTCCACAAGGTTTTTCAACAAAAAAAAAACATCCCTCATATTATATTTTTCCCAAATTCCTAATACAACTTTATTATAGGTAATATATTGATATAAAATATTTTTTATGAAAAATCACTCAATTAATTTTGACGTTTATCAAAAAAAAATCACTCAGTGTATAAATTAGTTTTTTTAAATCAATTCATCCTTGTTCCCTGACAACTTAATGCTACTTTAAATGTCAGCAAGTTCAATAACATCGACTTAAGGTCTATTAATATATTAATATCCAATGTTTAGCAATTATCATGTATTATTAAAATTCTCAGCTACCAAAGTTAAAATATTCGACAATATTAATTATAATGAATAGCTGAGCGATCTGCATATCTCTTCAACATATTAAAATCATTCTTTATTATGCCACTTTTGTGGAAAATAAGCGTAAAACTTGCTTATGGAAAATGCCTCATTATCATCATCTGTACTAATAATATAAAGAGGTAAAGTTTGTGAGTTTGTAGGGTTATCTCTGGAGCTAATGAACCGATAGTAACTCATAACCGAAACTCTCAAAAACGGGTAGTAACTCATATACCATCTGTTTACTACCGTGTATACTGTATTATACTGATAATACCTTGATAATGCCTTAGCGGCGAAACCGGTCGGTAAAATTAAATATAATTAAGTGGAATAGTACAAGTGTTTTATTATAACATTATGATAATAATGTTCCACCAAGTGCCAACAATCAACAGTATCAACTTTCTACTGAACCGATTTTGAAAATTCTTTTACCAATAGAAAGCCACGTTATTTGTGAGTGCCATAGACTATATATTAATCAGGAAAATGAAAAGATTTTCGCGTAAACGCGAGTTCTTAATGCGAGTTTTTTGTTCGCGTCCGATCATGTCCACGTAAACAAACGGACCAAATAGAGAAGAACTCACAGTTTTATTTTTTTATACTACGTCCGGTGGCAGACAAGCATACGGCCCGGCTGATGTGAAGCGGTTACCGTAGCCATATTAACGCTCCCAACACAAAATATCGCTTGCACGCCGCCACCACCGCTCCAACGCAGCATCTCCTTCCTTTCTGGACCTCAGTCACTCGCAGGAACACAACAACCCTCAAGGGAATTGTTATTTGACTGCGGTATTCGATGAGGTGGAGGTACATTCCCCAGTCGAGTAGCTTACAATTACGCTCCCTACCTCTCTTTTCGCCAGAGCTTCGTTTGTCAATCAGCAAGGTGTATCGCGTACAGGTGAAGTTGGCTTTGGTTCAAAGATGTTAATGAACCACTCACACCCCAAATACACGCGTCTTATAAATTCACATGTTGTGAATTAAGCCGCGTGTTACATATCAAAATTATGTGGCTTACTTGCTCACATTTTGAAGTATGCAACCCGGCTAATTTAGATATATGTAACGCGTCTGGTAAATACACAACATGAAACTGCTTCTCAATTTGGTCAGCTTGTATACGTAATACGTTCGAATGTGACCAATATCCTTGATTCGAAATTGTCTCTCAATTGACTTGCGTGTTCGATGCATCAAGACCTTCTAAAAATAAATAAACAAATGCATGAAACCAGGGGCGCCGGCTCCGTGGGTGCTCGGGGGCTCGAGCACCCATGAGAAATAAACAGTGGGTGCCGAGCACCCCTGAGAATAGACATCAAGAAACAGATCAGTGATAGCCTTTTAGGGATTGGGCGTTTTTTCCCGACGAGCGCCGGTTGAGACGCAAGGGTCGCGGGTTCGATTCTCACACCAACGCAAATGTTTGTTAATGAAACAGACATTTGTGTTGGGTTTGGGCGGTTGTGGGTCTCACACTTCGCCACTTTTTTGAGTCATCAAATGAGCATGAGCACCCATGAGGTTTTCTAAAACCCGGCTCCCCTGCATGAAACTATGTCCAAGAAAAGTCGAAGGTTCCACATAGTCTCACGACAAACGTATCTACATAGGAATTCGATTACACACGTCAACTATAACCGGATCGAGAGAGGTATTCTAGTTCATAGTTATAAACATAAATTGTGCCCAATATTGGGCCAAATATTTTTAGCAATTTCTTGAGGGTAAAAACTGTACCTACACTTTTATAAGGTTACTATTGGTGAACTGTGCCCACGGCTTGCCTTACTGCCATTAAAATTTGGCACTGTATGGAGTTAAAATAAAAATCACTGAAACGCTAATATAATGTATTGTAAAAAAATGGTATTGTTATAAGGAACGAGGGATAACAAAATTTATCTCTTTTTTTTATACCACCAGTGTGGCAAACTAGCATACGACCCGCCTGATGGAGAGCAGTTACCGTAGCCTATGAACGCCTGTAACACCAGAGGCATCACACGCGCGTGGCCGACCCTGTAAAAACCTCTTCACGCTGTGTGACAACTGATCAACATACGTAAATACCTTTTTTTTATAAATACATACTTATGATACATAGAAAACACCCAGACTAAGACAAACAGACATGTTCATGCACACAAATGTTTGTCCTATGTGGGAATCGAACCCACGAGCGTTGCTGTCGAAGCCGCGTCATTGACCGCTACGCCACCGAGCTCGTCAAAACAAAGAAATATACAACTACATTCCTTTAAAATAATATTATACTAATATAATTTCGGCTACTATGCTAATTGGTAAAGCTGTGAACAAACTAGGCCAGAGAAGCAATAATTTAATCGAATGCCTTTACTATTACATAAAGAATCGATTAAAACAAAATCGAGAGATTTTATCGCTGTCGACTCGCCGCAGGAGGCTGTGATGACAGCGATTTTAGGTTTGAATTCACCGCATTATTATTAGAGGCGTAATACACGAAAACATAGTGATGCGATAAATAAAACTGTTATCGATTAAAAACTTTATTGACCACAAATTATATATAAGGGTACAAACGGCGGACTTAGCGCTAAAAGCATTCTCTACTAGTCAAACTTTGGGAAAAGCAGAAAATCACGAATGCGGTTCTGAAGAAGCAATACAAAGGCTAAAGATTTACATATATACTACAACTAATAAAATAGTATTTATAATTACTGCAAAAAATAACATAAACATACATAGCATAATTATATACTGAAGAAACATACATACATACATACATAGAAATACATAGATTCAGCGATGATGATGATCATTTAGTGCTTAGATAATCGTCAAAAAGAATTGCATGGGGTTTCTTTTTGAAATTGAATTTGTTAGAAATAATATATTGAAATATATGTGACAATAACAGATATCAAATAACAGGTATCAAATACCTGATATTGGATTCGATCATCAAAACGAGAGTAATAAAAATGAACAGCTGACGATCGTATGAAACACCTTAACAAGGTTGTCGATACCCCGCTGTGTTAGAGCACAAATTATGTTTTTACGTCCCTTTAGACAAATTGGGTATTTTATGGTGCCAATACTATGACAAACAAGGCCTCACACAATTTATTTTGATTGGTTGACGCAAGAGTTCCTTTGAAAAAATACCATTTTTTTTATAATAAGAAAAATAATAATTAACATGGCTACCTATTACTAATTTATTATTAAGAACATAGACACATAACACATTTTATTTTTTAATATATTTACATCATTACAAATTATTATACTGACATGCTAATATTCGATCATCTAAACAAATTGGTGAGATACAAATAAATTGTTTATTGGCAATTATTTTTACAGCATATCTTTGCGTTGACCATTAACAAACTTATTGTTTTGGGTCCCGAATAGTGTTATATATTTAAACTTATATATTTCACTTGACTACCCATCTCTTTAAGCTTTTAATGCTTTATTTACCATATAGCTGTCTCTCAGATTGCCAAGAGAGGAAATAAAATTTCAAAAGCTACCTCCTCCTACTAATTTCTTCTGATTAAATTCGTTGTGAGTTCGAAGGCAGCCGTAGATTTAGTCCCGGGACTGCAGTGGACTACATTGTTCATTGCCTTTTTTGGTGGTCCCAGTGTTAATCCTGGCTACACAGGAGACACAGTGGTGGGAATGAGTGGTGGGAGGTGGGCTCCCGTACCTTAATCGAAATATACCAATAAATTATTCGAGATTTCGACAAATTCGAGTAAGACAGTCAATCATTAGCTGCAAGTTGATATTTCTGTAGTTAAATTAATACGTCCAAGTCACGTCTCATACATTATGTATGAAGTATGATGTATGTATGAAAGGTGACACGCCACGGCATGGGGATTACATTTCATTATGACACGTCGTGATCTCTCGCCTACACGGTGGGAAGTTTTATTTAGTGCTTAATAACTAATATCGACATTCGACAGCTCAGTTGGTGTCACAGAATAATAAATTTTCGAATGCATTTGCAACAAGCATCAACAAAAAGTTCTTCGACGATGGGCAGAAGACATCCATTTCAGTGCACGAATGTATGTTTGGTTAAATACGTCTTTAAATTTGGATCCATAGGGAATTAAAAAAAAAAACGAATGATAACAAAATCGGGGGATACATACTGGTGTTGCAAATACATATCTATCATCTCCATCTAAAATTCCATCACACCACTGGATAGATGAAGGATCAAAGAATTTATTACGCTAAGTAAGAACTATGGAACATCACATGCAGGGAAGGGGAAGCGCTGCCATTTTGAGATAATTTTAGTGCATATAACGTATTCACGTTCAACACACGTCCGCGTCCATGACACACGCACATCCCATTTCAAATAACAATTTCCTTGAGAGTTGTTGTGTTCCTATGAGTGAGTGAGGTTATCAGAAAGGAAGGGGTGGCAGCACTAGCAGCTAGGTGGCGGCGCGCGACCGATACATCACGTTGCGATCGTTTATATGGCTGCAGTAACCGCTCCGCATCAGGCAGGCCGTAGCATTGTTTACCCGCTCTTTGTATACCCGACGTAGTATAAAAATAAGGTCTACTAAAAGCGTTAATTGCAATCAAAGACACTCAAAACCTATCAAATAAATGTTGAACATTTCTGATTGAAATGGTATTTTTTGTAGCCCGATTACTCTTTTAAAAGATCTCTAGTGGCAGCGTTTTATAAAAATAGTTAAGCATAAAAAAACATTTCCATTAGTTAATTGTCGAATCGCAAAAAATGTTATTTAACCGAGAGTATCTAGTAAAAGGTTTATTTTAAAAAAGCTTACAAATCTCTGAATGGGTAGTTAAAAAAAATATGGTGTGGATACGCTGGTTATTTTGCAAGTTAATTTATCACGGCTTTTGATGAGCTCCGTGGTCGAATGGTTAACAATGAACGCTTTGACTCCGATGTCGAAGGTTCGATCCTCGCACAAGACAAACATTTGTGTGCATGAACATGTCTGTTTTTCTTGGTCTGGATGTTTTCTATGTATATGTATGTACTTCCAAAAAAATGTATTTAAGTATATTTATCAGCTTTCTAGTACCCATAGCAAAAGCTTTGTTTAGTTTGGGACTAGATGGCAGTGTGTCATTTGTCCAGGAATATTTAATTTAATTTAGTAAGTTTATACAGAATCTTTTAGGGGTGTAAGTGTTCATGAACATCATTGAACCAAAGCCAACTTCACCTGCACGTGGTGCACCCTGCTGACTGACAAACGAAGCTCTGGCGAAAAGAGAGGTAGGGAGCGTAATTGTAAGCTACCCGACTGGGGAATGTACCTCAACCTCACAGAATACCGCAGCCAAATAACAATTTCCTTGAGGGTTTTTGTGTTCCTGCGAGATATTGTGTAACATACTTACTTATATGTAAAAATCAGCTATTTAAATGAGGTGAGTAGTGGTTTATATATTTATACTCGAAGGAACACAACAACCCTCAAGGGAATTGTTATTTGGCTGCGGTATTCTGTGAGGTGGAGGTACTTCCCCAGTCGGCCAGCTTACAAATAAGCTGTTACTCAAAGGCAACGGCTGACTGGAAGGGATTCCTTCATGGAATAACTCTGCCATTGCAAATATAATTTTATGTATACGACTTACTTTCTTTGTAATATAAACAATAAATTATTATATTAAAAAAAACAATCTTTAAACCAAACCGAACCTCTGACTGACAAATGAGGTTCTGATAATAGAGAGATTGGGTGACTTCATTGCACTGAATATTCTTTTCTTTTTTTTTATACTACGTCGGGTGGCAGACAAGCATACGGCCCGCCTGATTTGAAGCGGTTACCGTAGCCATATTAACGCTTGCAACATAAAATAAGGCTCGCGCGCCGCCACCCCAGCTGCCATCGCAGCATCTCCTTTCTTTCTGGTGACCTCACTCACTCGCAGGAACACAACAACCCTCAAGGGAATTGTTATTTGGCTGCGGTATTCTGTGAGGTGGAGGTACATTCCCCAGTCGGGTAGCTTACAATTACGCTCCTCTCTTTTCGCCAGAGCTTCGTTTGTCAATCAGCAGGGTGCACTACGTGCAGGTGAAGTTGGCTTTGGTTCAAAGATGTTGGTGAACCACTTACACCCCTTATTCAAAGTAATTTTACTTTACCCGCGTACGCTAATGTAGAAGTTGCCATTTTAATTATTTATTTATTTAAACCGACTCAGTGCTGAATTAAGCTGTTTATTCTTTATTGCAATAAATGTTACAGCACAGGTTGTATGCATATTAGGGTGGAGCGAAAAATTTTTTTTCACATTTCGTAATTCTAAGTAGCAAAAGTTTATGCTTTATACGCTCAAACATGCACCAGTAAAATATTATTTTTAAAAAAAAAGTATAAGTACCTCCGAAAGGTCATTAAACTTTTATAAAAAGTGGATTTTAGACAGGAGTTGATGAAATTATATTTACATTACATCTTGATATATTTTATCTTTTTATTATCTTAATATATTGCTAACATACTCTTTTATAATAATAAAATATAAAAACAACGTACAATAGTAACAACACGGAAAGGGAGCGGTGCCAATCAGTTAATTACTACGCGGGTAGACTAAGGCAGTGCACTATTGTCTTTCGAGGTGAACTGTTGCGCGCAATTATCTTAACAACATAACCTAAAAATATTATTTGTTAATAAACATGGAAAAAACACGCAGTGCTTCTAAATGCCCAATATTTGGTGAATGTTGTGAGTTAAAGAAAAACGTGTTACCAACTTACGAAGATGTTGTCAAACATTACGAATGGACGCGGCACATTATGAAGACAAGCAAAAAAGAGCCCATATTTTCAGAAATTGCTGATAAAATCGTACCAGAAATCGAAAGTATATGGCAAGCGGCATCTTTGCCAATAGTTACCAGTACCAGGATTGTTCAGATGTTAAAAGCGTATCACGAGAAACGAAAAAATCTTTTGAAGTCGATAGCAAAAAATGCTCAGCAAACGATGGAAAGTTTTATACAAAATAAGAAGTTACTTTTTGATATATCGGCTTGCAAATGCAAGGATTTTAACTATTGCACCTGTCCTAGAGAAAAGAAGGTCCCAAAACGGGAACAAGCCTTTTTAATTGATCAAAGGACGGCTCGTAAAATGATAATTGGCGGAGTTGATGTTGTCACTACCAAAAAAAATCTAATAAATCAGGAACGGAAGTTAAAACGAAAACTTTGCTTCAATAACTCTTCTAGTGTAAGTACGTTGCCTTTTAATTTAGACGTCAGCACCTCTTCACTTTCTTGCAATAGCGATGAGCTTACAATAAACGAATCATCTGCCAGCAATACTAAAGCTGTCATTCCTGTAAAGAAAAGGAAAAAAGTGTCGTGCATTAATTTACCTACTGTATCAAAAACATGTGATAGATACGGAGTATCTGACAGGGCTGCTGCTGCGATTGTGTCATCAGTATTACATGACATTGGGTCCGAGGTAGAAGTTATAGACAGAAGTAAGTTACGAAGAGAAAGAAACAAGACCAGACAGGAGTTAGTGAAACAGGTAGGCCTCAGGGATATTTCTGCACTATACTTTGATGGAAGAAAGGACAGAACTTTGAAAATTATAAAAAAAGGAAAAAGAAATTACAGAAAGGTAATAGTTGAGGAACATATTTCACTTATTCAGGAGCCAGAATCCACTTATCTTGATTACGTAGTACCGGAAGTTGGAACGGCAAAAGGAATTGTATCTTCTATCAAATTATTTTTTGAACAGCATAGTGTTTCCCAAAACAAACTTATGGCAATTGGTTGTGATGGAACTAATGTCAATACTGGGAAGAATGGGGGAGTTATAAGGCTTCTCGAAAAACAACTGAGTAAACCACTTCAGTGGATAATTTGTTTGCTCCATATGAATGAGTTGCCTCTACGACATTTATTTTTTCATCTTGACGGTTCAACTTCAGGTCCAAAGTCTTTCAATGGTCCATTAGGCAAAGCATTAGAGTATTGCGAAGCACTTCCTGTAGTAAAGTTTCAAAAAATTGAAGGAGATTTGCTACCGAAAATGACCAATGATCTGAGTACAGACCAAAAGTATTTACATAGAATTGTTACAGCAGTTATTACAGGCACTTTTTCTGATGATTTAGGACACAAGTCACCAGGAAAATTATCTCATGCTCGCTGGCTCACGCGTGCTAATAGACTTTTGCGTCTTTATGTCGCCACCGAAAACCCGACATCTGCCTTGATTACTTTAGCTACGTTTATAATAAAAGTATACGCGCCATCCTGGTTTGCAATCAAGAATAATCCATCCTGTAAAGATGGTTCCCGTCATTTATTCAAGATTATATCTTCGTCACGGTACTTGCCAGAAAATTTGAAATCCATAGTAGATACTGTAATTCAAAGGAATGGTTATTTCGCACATGCTGAAAATTTGTTATTAGCTATGATAACTGATGAACGAAAACACATTCGTGAGCTGGCTGCCCGGCGTATTTTAAAGGCTCGTAGCAGTACCGTACATAGTCTAAGGCTTTTTGATGTACCAAAAATTAATTTTAATGCTTCAAACTATGTCGACATGATAGACTGGCAAAAAGAGATAACTGAACCACCACTTCTTAAAACGTTGTCAACACAGACAATATTTAATATTGTTGTTCAGTCTGGTGGTGAGAATCAGATAACATTTTTGCGTCTTCCGTGTCATACGCAGGCAGTAGAACGAGCCGTGAAGATTACAACAGAAGCAGCTATTTCGCAATGTACTAAAAAATCGCGACTAGGTGCCATAAGGGCAAAATTGGAATCAAGAGACAAAATGCCTAAATTCGATACAAAACGTCATTTTAAGCCAAATTAAAGGTGTTTCAAAATGTATGTTTTTTATGTAACTTTCATTTTTTTGCATTCATTACATTACTACTTGTGTGATCATTACATTGTGTATTTGTTTTCGCCTATTTACCTTTAATTTCTACTAAATATAGATATGAGAAAAGGAGTAGTATTTTCAAGAATTTCAAAATTTTAAATGCGGTTTCGGAGGTAGAAAACAATTTTCAATTCTTATGAAAATTGGCATACTTTTATGTTTTTACATATGGCATAAATCCCTTACACTTAGAAACCTAAATATAAAAAAAAAATTTTCGCCATACATTTGTGCTCCACCCTAATGCATATAGTTATTTAAGAGATCTCTTCCAGTTACATAACCTAAGTTAAGTAAGTTTAAGAGGTTAGCATAAACTTTCTGTTTGAAATAAAATTTATTTGATATATTTCTCAATTTGTTTAGGTTACCAATACGAACTACTGGACCACCGAGCTCTTAAAGTTCCACAGACGACATAGACAAGCCATAAAATCATTGAGTGCGCTATAAAAAGTTGTAAAAAAATTCCAAACGGTCCATATTTTACACCATCAGTGACAAAACTCTACCTAATCTTTCGAGATCAATTCCAACGAATTATCTCATTATTTATTTAATATTAAAAAACATAACGGACGCGTAAACAAATATTTTATATACACAACAACCGATATAACATGACCTTTGAGAAATACGATAGTAAACCTAAATAGTTTCGCATAGAGAATAGATTCGCTTCATTAAAGCTCAAGATTTAATAGGTTTTTTTTAAGGTTGTAGGTAGAAATTTACCTTAAAGGTGTGATTTGATATAATTAATTTTGTGTAGAAAGTTTTATTTAATATTGATAAGATTAAGGGCATAGGTGTTTGAAACGGTTTGGTTAGTTAACATAGATGTTTTAATTATTTTGGGGTGTAAGTGGTTTATCAACATCTTTGAACCAAAGTCAACTGCACGCAGTGCACCCTGCTGACTGACAAACGAAACTCTGGCGACAAGAGAGGTAGGAAGCGTAATTGTAAGCTAGCCGACTGGGAAATGCACCTCCACCTCACAGAATACCGCAGCCAAATAACAATTCCCTTGAGGGTTTTTGTGTGTCATATGATTTCATATAGAGGAAGATCCCAGGGCCGGCAGACGCCACTTATTTCTGATGAATAAAATGTGTATGATTGAACAGTGTTAGGGTGTACTATGATCGCATGACTACCTGCTACCAGTCGGCCATTCTCCAGTTATATTGCGATTCAATAACTGATTAGAATGCTTATTCATACCAATGAATAAGCGACTCTATTTCAAATGGTATAGAGTCGCTTATGATGAGATGGTGGTAAGGGGGCTGGTAATCAAGGTACGTAAAAACACTACTCACCTCATTTAAATTCTGGTAACAGATTTTTACATATATGTTACACAATATTTTTAAAAATTAGTAATCAATACGCCCAGATACTTCCGGTCGGCAGGGACTCAAAAACACCTTCATAAAGGATACACATTCATAACGGTAACATATTCAATCTGTTACAGAATTATTCCTGTAACACTTATTGGCGTGTTTTAAACCTGTTTCGCTAGTAACACTTATAAAGTGTAACAGATATAACGTTTCTGTTACCAATCTGTTAAAAAACTGTTTCTACATTTTTCTAGACGTGTGTACCTACGCACCATACTTACCTACGTACTTAACAATACCGCAACGCCGCGTGAGCTGTTGCAATCGGTATAGTTATGCCAATGTAAACCTTATTGGCTGTAACAGTTATTAACACTTATAAACCGGTATTTCGGAAAACAGATAGATAGATAGATAGATAGAATATGCTTTATTTGCATAATACAAATTAGAAGTACAGTGAATCAAACAATTTTTACAGACATGTATATATGCAACAAGGCGGCCTTATTGCTGAGAGCAATCTTTTCAAGGCAACCTTAGGGTAACGAATTTGTGCATGGAGTGGGCAGGATTCGCAAATCAAAAGAAATTAATGAAAATGATTTAAAGTCTAACACTTTCTTTCTGTTTCACTTTAAAAACAGAAATGAAAAACACTGTTCATAACACTCCATTCGGTTACCGTTAAAGTCCCTGCGGTCGGCAGTATCAACTTACAGACCTACCGCCGAAGCTGAGGCCATTGGATTTTTTAAATCCAAAATATGGTCTTAGGTAAAACTTATCCACAAACGTCCTCAGGTTAGTCGGTAGAGTTTTAGGTTTTCTACCAGCTGAGCTAAACATCATCATCGTCTTCAGGTCATTTTAGTCTCCACTACAGGAGCACGACCCTCTCGTCCATCCCAGACAGAAGGAGGATTAGGCCTAAACTCCCCACGCTGGCCAGACGGGTTGGGGAGGCCTGATTGCTGTTTTCTAACGTATTTCCCTTAGACGCCTTGTACGACATCCACGGGAAGAGACGGAGTGAGTCTATTCTAGTCTGCCGGAAACCACACGGCCAATAAAGAGCTAAATACAATTACCAACAATATAAGCAGTAGATTCATTTTTGTAATCAAAAAATCCGATACAGACTGCCATTGCCATGGTAGTTTTGCGGATAAGAATTATATAAATAGGTATGATGTTGATAAATAAGAACTAAAATGTGTCCAGTGTCCGGCGCGAGAGACAAAGGGTGGACGTGTCTGGACATTCGCCCTGATGAAGGTCTCCTTTTGAGATCGAAACTAGGCGGCTTTCCCGACAAAAAGACGTGAGTGACCCGATGAATTTATTTAATTAATTTAGTATAATGTCTCACGTAACTTTTAATAAAGAACTAAAATACTAAATAATAAGGAATAAAGAGTCAGCTAAAACCAATATACGGTAAGGCCTAAGGCGGCCACAATACGATCTAGGGCGGCCAAACACAGCCTAGGGCGGCCAATACACGGCATAAGGCGGCCAATACACGGCCTAGGGCGGTCAATAATACAAATCCGTCTCTGTCTACAAAGCTTTCATCCACGTACTCATCCGTTGTGAAATAGGCCATAGGACCTGATAAAAGCGTACTCAAACCATACAACATTTATTCGTTTCTCAGTATATATATTTCGAAACCAATAAAATACTCTTTAATGTAAACAACGGCCAATAAATTTGTTCTCAGTTAGGCACCGGGCAGCATTTTAAATAATTCCGTCGTTTTTGTTTCGACGCTGTGAAGTCATAAATTAACATACAAACAGTTTATGCTAATAGAATAGTTTGTAATCGCTTACTTTGTTTATTAGAACTGACATGTGAAGTCAAAGATTAGCAATATAGAAACTTTGCATTCTTTTTGCAAGATAGTCGTGGGTAAAAGTATTTTTTGCCCGAATATGATAAAAGGGATGTTTAATATAAATAAAGTTTGAGGTATGTGGTTTATCAACATCTTTGAAACAAAGCAAAGGTGAGGTTGTCACCTGCACGTGGTGCGACCTGCTGACTAACGGACCTGCTGCGACACCGTATCGTATCGAAAAATATCTTTTTTTTTCCATTTTGATACAGAAGCAAGCAGGTTGCAATGCAAATCCATTGCAAGTTTGCAAATAATTTGTACATAATCTGTGAAGGCGGCGCCGCGCGGCGCATCGCGCATGCGCTCCACGCATGCTCGATCTGCAAATGGATTTATAAGTAAGATATTAAGCTGTTAAATGAACATCATGGTTTTATTTAAAATATTATCATCAATTTCATGAGATTAGATAAAGTAGTGAATGAAACTCTATTATCACATTCGCCTTCGGCTCATGTGATAAACTCACACTCGTATTTTAAGAACCCTTATTATGCAACAGTTTCATAAACTACTATAATGTCATTAATGTAATAAGATGTCTTATTATTTTCCTTTCTTTTACATCGACAAGTTATTTTATAGACTTAACGAAAAGGTATCTTTCCGAGCACCCGTTTATTTGCCTTCCCTTTGGAAACTATAAATAGGTGTTATCTTCGAGGAAGCGGCCTGTTTAAAACCAGCCCGAGCTTCGTCAGCGCGGACGAGGGTCCGCGGACATTGTTTACTTTGTGTTTTGGATAGGACAGGCACAGATAACACATAGACATTTCTATTTGAAAGTAAACCTGTAGTTTTTAAAATTATTATTGATTGATTTTAATTCATTATCACAATTATGTTCAAATTTGGATCAAACAATAATAAATAAAACAAAAACTAATAGTAAATAAAATAAAAAATCGTATCAGTGGAGATTCTGGTGTTTCTAATTTGAAACACGAGTCCAATGCTGCCTCGAGGTTCAGTAAGAGAGTAATTGCCAGGGCAAAGTTTGAGTTCATCAGCAGGATTGGTAAGTGCCTAGCTAAGCACCCATCAGAGAGCTGTGCGTTTTGGTCGCTCGCTAAGGCTGCCGAGGGAAACTTTTGTCAGTCGTCCTTTCCACCACTCAGAAAACCGGATGGTGCACAGTGCTAAGGAGAAAGCCGATCTGCTGGGAAATCTCTTTGCCTCAAACTCGACTTTGAACGACGGGGACGCCGCACTAATTTCCATCGCGCGGTGTGGTGATTTCATGCCGGAAATCTCATTTACTCAAGGAGATAAGTATATCTCTCGACGTTCATAAGTTGAGTGGGTCAGATGGCTTTCCGGCAGTGGTGCCAAAGCTGTGTGTAATTCAATCCCACTAAGAATCGAGTCTGCGCGATCACCGCTAAGAAATCCCCTTTTGCTGTGGCTTCTCAATTCCAGAACACACCCCTTACCATCGCCAAAAATATTAAGATTCTCGGAGTTGAAATCTCCAACAACAAAATAAAAAAGAGAAAAAATAAAAATAAATAAATAAAATAAACAACGGAGAATATATTTTTTTTATATTACGCCAGTTGTCAGACAAACTGCATACGGCCTGCCTGATTTGAAGCGGTTACCGTAGCCATATTAACGCTCGCAATATGAAATATCGCACGCACCACCCCCGCTGCCATCGCACCAACTCCTTCCTTCCTGGTAACCTCACGCACTCGCAAAAACACAACAATCCTCAAGGGAATTGTTATTTGACTGCGGTATTCTGTGAGGTAGAGGTACTTCTCCAGTCAGGCAGCTTACGAAATACGCTATGCTCTATCGAGAGGTAAGAGGTCACCTCCTTTTGAGTCGATTAAAAATAAGCTTCGACATATCTGCGATAGTTTACTCTTATCAAAACTATACCATAAACCACCAACTTAATCTGGGTGGTCATTTAAAAACCCATAACATAAATCGTTACAAATGTGGAAACTATTGTTTTGTCTCTCCAGTTATTTTAAATGCAACGTTTAAATCGTTATGATAATTGATGGGCCTAAATGTTTTATTAATTCAATTTCTCTGACGGATGGACGATTATTTGGCCGCCATACTTAATTATACAACGATTATATCGGTATGATTGATCGCGTGTGATTAATCGATTATGTCAAATCGGTTTTCAATGACGATTCTTTTAATAATTGCTTTGAATTTGTTATGTAATTGCCTTTTTGAAGTGATTGGCATATTCTGCGTGAAATGTATATTCTATAAACTTGCCTATGATTTTAAAAAGGGAACAATATTTTCTGTATCCTAAGTTGAGTTGTGTCACTAATCTGCAGTACCCTAATAATAATATCTATCCCCAAGAAATATATTAGTCGTCATTTTAATCAAAACTGTCTCTAAATATAAATCATCAGCTTAACAAACTATTAGTATCATTTAATTCGTTTGATCATCAAAATAATAGATCTGTCACCAAATAAAAAGATCAGCTTCGTAATTTAATGAAAAAATGAATAATAGGGGAGAAGTCAAATTGGCGTCATATTCACTGACGAGTCTTACCAATACTTGGTCAATGTAATAAATCATGTTTTGGTTAGATTTGAGTTGATTTTTGGTTAGGTTAGGGTTTTCTTGTGTCCAGTCATCGGAAATAGGAGCTCCGCTAAGCGGAGCTCCGTCAACCTAGATGATGAATAATGTGGTGCCAAGTAAGCTTAATTATTAATAATTGACATTATAATACATACAAAAACATTTATTTGGTACTAGACCCTATATCTCCATGATTTTAGGTGATTTATTGTGGAATCGATTTTATATTGTTTGGTGACTACATTCTGGTGACAAATCTATTATTTTGCGGGTAAACCCTATTAGTTAAGAAACACAAAACTAATTAAATTGGCGATAGCTTAAATGATACCCTTTTAAAAATACGGTGGCTTGGGTTCACCCTTGTTTGACCGCGCGATCGGGAAAGCAATTACCACCGTCCCTGGAAGTCAGCAACACCCAGTGGTCGCCGATCCGTTGTCAGCCTATACTCCTTCCTTTCTTTCTTTCTGGTGACCTCACTCACTTCCAACCACCACCACCACTTTTGGGGTGTAAGTGGTTCATCAACACCTTTGAACCAAAGTCAACTTCACCTGCACGCGGTGCACCCTGCTGACTGACAAACGAAGCTCTGGCGAAAAGAGAGGTAGGGAGCGTAATTGTAAGCTATCCGACTGGCGAATATACCTCCACCTCACAGAATACCGAAGCCAAATAACAATTCCCTTGAGTGTTGTTGTCTTCCTGCGAGTGAGTGAGGCCACCAAAAAGGAAGGAGATGCTGCATTGGCAGCGGGGGTGGCGGCGTGCGAGCAATATTTTTAATATTGCGAGCGTTAATATGGCTACGGTAACCGCTTCACATCAGGCGGGTCGTATGCTTGTCTGTCAGCCGACGTAGTATAAAAAAAAAAAATACCAAAAATAAAAGAACCCTCAAGGGAGTTGTTATTTGGCTGCGGTATTCTGTGAGGTACTTCCCCAGTCGGGCAGGTTAAAAAATACGCTATGCCCTACCTCTCTTTTCGCCAGAGCCTCGTTTGTCATCAGCACCCTGCTGATGACAAACGAGGCTTGAAGAACAACTTGCTGACTTTGAGAACTACGTCGACCACTTTGGTTCTTTTTTTTTTTTTTTTTTTTTATACTACTTCGGGCGGCAGACAAGCATACGGCCCGCCTGATGTGATGCGGTTACCGTAGCCATATTAACGCTCGCAACATAAAATATCGCTCGCGCGCCGCCACCCCCGCTGCCATTGCAGCATCTCCTTCCTTTCTGGTGACCTCACTCACTCGCAGGAACACAACAGCCCTCCAGGGAACCGTTATTTGGCTGCGGTATTCTGTGAGGTGGAGGTACATTCCCCAGTCGGGTAGCTTACAATTACGCTCCCTACCTCTCTTTTCGCCAGAGCTTCGTTTGTCAGTCAGCAGGGTGCACCGCGTGCAGGTGAAGTTGGCTTTGGTTCAAAGATGTTGATGAACCACTTACACCCCAAACTTGTATGATCACAATTTTGATGAAATCTGATATATCAGACAATTAGGTACAAATACAGAACACGGGATGACCATCCCGACCTTTTGATTCCATACAAACGTCGCAATGTTATTAATATAGCACTTGTACCGTTCCACTAAATTAAATTAATTTTAACCGACCGATTTCGCCTTATGGCATCACGTCGTTGGCTACTACATAAACAGTGACGTCTGTGCAGCGCGTTCATGGACGTGTGTGTGTACGACGCCATACAATGTTTCAGATTTGTCTTAGAGAGAGGTGAGCTCGATACTCGAAAGCAGCAGGGGGAGTGTGAGTGAGGAGATATATATATACTGTGATAGAAGTTAAAACTTTATCTCTCGTCCCATCTTGTTCACTCTCTGCCGACTTTACCCTAAGAAACGTTACAGAGGAGGAGACTTTAATGCTGCGGCTACACTACCTTACCGTCTACCGGGCTGTTACCGCAATAATTATGGCATTGAATTACCGTTGAAATTACTGCGTGAAGTGGGGTGGTTACACTAGAGTTTACCTAGATATGTCAATAAATTAGGCGGTAAAAATATCATTTTTCAAGATGGAGGTTGAAGCTGCAGCTGTTATATTTATTTAGATGGTTTCGGTCTTTTTTCTTCTTCAAACCATCATTGTACACCGCGATTTTTATCGGGGGATACCCGACCGAAAGCCCATAATAAAAAGATACGGTTCACATTAGAATAATTCCAAAACTTAAGCTTTTTTCATTTGACCACTCCATGTCGGTCGATACGTGCGTCGCCGTTGAGCTTATGCTGCGCACTGGACAAACGGTAGTGTGGCCACAAACGCATTAATTACTGCGGTAATTCTCTTTGATGTGCAAAAAAAGACCGCCGCCGGAGCTATTGTCTACCGTCATTTGCCATATTGATTGGCATTGTAAAATTATGGCCATAAATCGTGGTTACACCTAGGCGTTGTTGAAATTATGGCAATAATTATTGGCATATCACGGTAATGTAGCCGCAGCATAATGCTACGGCCACACTACCGTGATATGCCAATATTTATTGCCATAACCACAGCCATAACTTCAACAACGCCTAGGTGTAACCACGATTTATGGCCATAATTTTACAATGCCAATCAATATGACAAATGGCGGTAGACAATAGCTCCGGCGGCGGTCTTTTTTCGCACATCAAAGAAGATTACCGCAGTAATTAATGCGTTTGTGGCCACACTACCGTTTGTCCAGTGTGTAACATGAGCTCATAGGCGACGCACATATCGACCGTCAAATGAAACGACAGTAGTCAAATGAGAAAGAGCTCCGATTTTTGGAATTATTTTTAGTCTTGCTTTAGCTTTATAAAAATTTAATAGATTCATGTAAAAATAACTGGCAATCATAAAACACATCACAGCTGAAGTCTCAACCTCCATCTTGAAAAATGATATTTTTACCGCCTAATTTATTGGCATATCTAAGTAAACTCTAGTGTAACCACACCGCTTCATGCAGTGATTTAAACGGTAATTTAATGCCATAATTATTGCGGTAACAGCCCGGTAGACGGTAAGGTAGTGTGGCCGAGACATAAGGAGTGCTCTGTCTCATTATCTATACATATATTAGGTTTTTGTACACAGGGTGCTCTATAGATGTTTTATATTTGCAAAAATACGGATTTTTTTTTAGAAGGACCGGTAGGAAAGATTGCTGGTTGTGGAAATAAAGGAAACTGTGGTGTAATTAATTAACGCGGAGTCCATGCTTTAGGGTGGAATCCATCAGTGTGTTGATAGAGGCTGATGATGAAAACAACAATAAGAAATACAAAGTTATATTATCAATTACCAGCTTTGAAGGTCATCATCATCATCATCATGACTGACTTGACTCGGCAAATGTGGCAAGCCCACTGCCACTTCAACTTGCTGACTTTGAGAACTACGTCGACCACTTAGGTTCTCCGTCGAATTTCTTCGTTCTGGATTCGATCCTTTCGAAGTTTTGAAGGTAAAAAAGTTTATTCCTTAAGGAATTGAACAGTACAAGAGACTCTTCAATAAAGAGTTTGTAAAGGGTCGGCAACGCGCGTGTAATGTACCTGGTAATGTAACTGCTTTCCATTGGGAGACCCGAGCGCTTATTTGCTTAATCTCTCTTTTTTAATACCACTAATGTAAGTGGTATTAAAAAAGAGAGATTTGGTATAATTACCAAAAAAAACTCAATAAAATCAGTAGAATATAAAATCTCTTCAAAAAGAACCTCACAGTAACTTCCACACAATAACACCCAACATCAAAAGGCTATGACTTTTCATGCTCCACCTCTGAAACGGCGTCGTCTGGGGGGTATGAAAAAATCTTAAAAACCTTAAACACCACTAAAAACCGGCGTAAACTCGTAAAATAGAAATTAAAACTCCCTAGCGACTAAAAGACGACACAGTTGACTGTTAAGCGGAGTTATAAACACTGGATATTGAGATGGAAAAAGTTTTGCCCGCAGTTACGTCGAATGAGACACACAGTCGATCCCATCTGTAAGCAGGAAAACGCTAAAATCATTCAATTACTTGCAGTAACTATAATAACTTTTAAACTTTCGCGTTGCATGATTTATGAAATATAAGAACGGGAATTAACGCGATCATGCATAAGGGTATTTACATACCTTTATTATTGCCTGACGTTTCGACCAGGTTGCACCGGCCGTGGTCACAGGCTGACTGTCTCAGCGATGTTACTCTGTCTCCGTTGTCGAGGTCGATGAATCTTCATCTACCCTCGTGTTGTTCGATATCCATGTACCGCGACATACTACACTCACGACATCCCTATTCTGCGAGCTAACCGACGCGTCCATATTCTGTCCGTTACCCGACTGCACATCAAAACGAGGTTCCATGTCGCAGATAACTTCATTTCAATCGCTTCACGCACAATAGGCTTGTATCCCATTTTTTTTTTCGATTTGTTATTTAAAGACGTCACAATAATATAAATATAGGTGAAATAATTACTTCGATTGCATAAAAACTTCTCGAGATATGATAATCTGAAGATCACAATTTTGGACTATCCCGAAAACGCTCCATACAAAAGGCCACCACGTTATGACGTCACACCGTGCTATTTTATATGCATTAAATCAGAAATTTGTACGACAGCTAGGTTAAATATTGCGTTTATGTAGCCAGTGCCGTAACAAAAGTTATAATATTTTTTATTGTTTCTACAATGGTAATATTTATTTTTTATAATTTCATACCTTTAAAATGGACTTTCCCACCAAACTTTGACCGAACATAAAACACGTTGTACATAAGTTATTAAAATTTTAAGATCGCAGATCGTTCTAGTTTTATGTATTTTACGTTACTGATAGAGAGTTTTTATAATTTTGTGACATGGGCAACAAGCCTATTCTTGAGAAGAAGTGGCGATCTGTAGAGAGGACTTGCGTACGATGAAATTCAATCCAGTGATTCGTGCCTGCTTCGAGTATATGTTCTGCAATCGCTGATTTGCTCGTCTGGCGGTTCTTAACAGCGGCGATGTGTTCTCGGACCCTTTCAGCGATGGTTCGCTTCGTATCGTAGTACTTGCAGTAACTATTGTAAAAAATCAACAGTACTGGCATGACGTGACAAATAATACAGCTGAGAGCATTTCAGGCTTGACACATAGAAGTGTGTACTTTTCTTATATTACACCTAAGTATATTAAAAGAAAAAATAATCAAACGTGATGTGTTCTTAGCTATGCCACAGTATAAGTATTAGTACTGTCTGTCGCACTCAGAGACGTCACTAAAACTTTAATGACAATTAAATCAATATTGTCTCTGTCTACCACTAACCATAAGACAAGGATGCTGCAGACTTAATTGTTAATTAAATTTAATTGACGTCTCTGAGTGCGGCGGTATGTATCGTACGTAATGTAATAGTATCTACTCCCTGCGGCTCTCTAGTATCGACCTCGCCTTCGAGATAGATTTGAAACAGTTATTAATAATATTTTTTATTAATTTATTTTGTACATTTTTATGATATTTATTGTAATTTTTTATTTTATTAAATTGCTTGTAAATTTGACTTCCGCAAAATTGCACTTGAATCAATTAGGTACATTCCCGCTATAGATAATAATTTGATAATTTTAACAAAAAAAAATGTGACGATAAATTGAGGTATGAGTACAATAAGACTTAACATATTATAGGCCACTTAACTTTTTTTTTCGATTTGTAATGTGAATGTGAACGTTAAAACAATATAAGTATAGGTGTAATTACTTCGATAGCTTATAATCTCCTCGAGATTGATAAATTGAATATAACTACTTTGGACTATCCCGATTCTATGTAGTTGAGGAACAAGTGGAGTTATTTTGTTACCTGGATAACGAATTGTTATATTAAATATTGTATTATATAGTTAGAGCGCTGTAACAAGTTATATAGTATTTTCTAGATTATATAGTCATCTTCAAGATGGTCGAAACTTGCCTGATGGCAATAATAATAAAAAAAATACCTTACATGCATGATCGCATTAATTCCCGTGGTTAATTTTAACCATGCAATGCGAAAGTTTAAAAAAAAATCATCAATTTTAGGACATTGTCAACCAACCTATTGAAATTGGTAACCACTTTACAAGTGACCCTGCTCGTATCTAAAATTTGTTTGTCAACCTTGTACACAGTGTGTCCCGCTGTTAATTGCTAAGTTGCTCCCCAGTCTAAACGCTCCATCCAAATGCCTCCTGGCTTGTTTGTTTAACAGCAGTCGTAGATAAATTAGTGCCATCGTGTAGCCGTATTTATTCGATAAATAAACTATGCGCCATCAAACCTTAATCAAGTAAGTTATTTAATCAAAGTCTTGGAGTAGAAATATATGTAATTCTTGGTATAACCTACCCTTAAACAAGTCAATCAATCCGAAATTTGAACATGCAAATTATATAGCTCACTATTATAATAAAATAATTGATGGATTGCAACAAGAGACATTACAATTTAAAGGAAACGACAGAACCTTCATACTTTATGACAGAACCGAAATAATATAAATTGCATAGCATATTTTCTTAAGCTGCCCGGCTGGGGAAGTACCTCCACTTCATAGAATACCGCAGCCAAATAACAATTCCCTTGAGGGGTGCTTGTGTTCCTGCGAGTGAGTGAGGTCACCAGAAAGAAAGGAAGGAGTATATGCTGGCAACGGTTCGGCGACCCCTTGGTGTTGCTGATCTCCATGGGCGGTGGTGCTTGCTTTTCATCAGGTGACCCACATGCTCGTTTGCTACCCTCTCATATAAAAAAATATGTATGTAGCGTATATTTTTAAGCTTCCCAACTGGGGAAGTACCTCCACCTCACAGAATACCACAATCTTGAGGATTGTTGTGTTCCTGTGAGTGAGTGAAGTCACCAAAATGAAAGGAAGGAGTATGGGCAGGCAACGGATCGGCGATCGCTTAGTGTTGCTGATCTCCATGGGCGGTAGTGATTGCTTTGCATCAGGTGAACCACATGCTCGTTTGCCCCCTCAAACAACTGCATGATTGACTGACTTAAAACAATAATTAAAAAAAAGAAATGCAGGGTGCACCAAGTGCAGGCGAAGTTAGCTTTGGCCCTATGAATAAGCCAATTAGGCCTGCACTTATTAGGGTGGTGGAGAGTATTAACACCAGCCAGGGTAGGTAGCGCAACAAACACAAAGCCACCCAATATATTTAGATTATACAATCAAAAGCCATATGCATCACTGACCAATCTCCATACATGAATATTAATGCTGTCATCGCAATATTCACTCTTCGCAAACCACCTATATACGCCAGAATCCATCAGAACAATTATGTGTTTAATCACTCAAGTATGGGATTATGTAATTCATTGTTTTCTTACGAAGCGTACAACAAAACAAGTTTTTAACGTAAATTAAAATTGCTTCATAGGTAGGCAATTCAAAAAAACCGGCCAAGTGCGAGTCGGACTCGCGCACGAAGGGTTCCGTACCATTATCTATAAAAACGGCAAAAAAAAACACGTTTGTTGTATGAGAGCTCCCCTTAAATATTAGTTTTAATTTTATTTAAATATTTATTTTTAAAGTGAATATATAACTAAATATTATGTGAGTATTTCAAGCGTCTACCTATTACCGTTATCAATTGCGAGCAAAAACGAGCAAAAAAAATCACGTTTGTTATACAACAAACGTGATTTTTTTTGCCATACGGGAGCCCCCTTAAATATTTATTTTATTCTGTTTTTTAGTATTTGTTGTTATAGCGGCAACAGAAATACATCATCTGTGAAAATTTCAACTGTCTAACTATCACGGTTCATGAGATACACCCTGGTGACATACGGACGGACAGCGGAGCCTTAGTAATAGGGTTCCTTTTTACCCTTTGGGTACGGAACCCTAAAAACGAATGATAACAAAATCGGGGATACAGTTTGGTGTTACAGGTACATATATATCATCTGCATCTATATTTATATGCTCGCAAGTATATTTTGATACTCGCAAGAGTCACAAGGGAATTAAAACCTTTACTTTCCTTTTGACGCAGAAACTAAAATAATGTCACAAGAACTGAACCGATTTTATTGCCTAACGAAGAAAAAGATCCTATTTACTATTTTGTTCAAAAGGACGGAGAAAATCACATTGATAAGATAGAAATTTAAGTATCTTATAGACTCTTTATAAAAACTGATTTTGAATTTCTTTCAAAAGTAATACTTATTCGTGAAAATAATGGGATATCACAATATACAAAAGTACCTATTTATATGACAAATTTATCATTAAGAAATATTATAATAGCATTTTTGAATTAGAAGAATTTCCAACCGATATCTGGAAGCATTAATTCGTAAGTTCTTTTAAATAAATGCTTAATTTATTATATTCTATCTGACACGACAGACGTTGTCCTGTGTTCTTAACGTCAAATGACTGATAGTTCTGTCAAACGACATAAAGTTACATTAGAAAAGTTAATATGGTCGTTCAGTTTTCTTAAATTTTCTAATTTTCCACGCAACTTTCTAATTTTTTTTTATATTACGTCGGGTGGCAGCCAAGCATAAGGCCCACCTGATGTGAAGCGGTTACCGTAGCCATATTAACGCTCGCAACATAAAATTTCACTTGCGCGCCGCTGCCAACGGAGCATCTCCTTCCTTTCTGGTGACCTCACTCACTCGCAGGAACACAAGAACCCTCAAGGGAATTGTTATTTGGCTGCGGTATTCTGTGAGGTGGACGTAATTCCCCAGTCGGGTAGCTTACAATTACGCTCCCTACCTCTATTTTCGCCAGTGCTTCGTTTGTCAGTGAGCAGGGTGCACCACGTGTAGGTGAAGTTGGCTTTGGTTCAAAGATGTTGATGAACCACTTACACCCCAAATTTCATTTCAAGAACCTCCTCCTGACAATAACAAATACAAAAAAAAATTTAGCTAAATCGGACTCGCCGTTCGATGACATAGGGAAATAGACATTCATATATATAAATTAATGTAACCATACAAAATTATATTACTGGGTATATAAAAAATGTAATTCTTTTATATTCACTAAACCAATACAAATACAAATGATTTATCTACTATATAAAAATAAGTCGGGTTTTCCTTCCTGACGCTATAACTCCAGAACGCACGAACCGATTTCCACGGTTTTGCATTCGTTGGAAAGGTCTCGGGCTCCGTGAGGTTTATAGCAAAGAAAATTCTGGAAAAATTGGAAAAGAAAAGCGGGAAAATCTTTTTTCACATACAGCGCCATCTCTAAGGAAATGGATGGAAACGAAAAGATTGAGCCACAGCGAAGCGTGGTCGGGCCGCTAGTTTGCAATAAATAGGGCGGGTACAATAAATGTGGTTGGATCTTAAAAGTAAAGTAGCTTATACCTATTTAGCCATATTATTATGATAGCATGCAAATATTTATAGTCACAATCTTAGGGAATTACTCCATGCACCGACAAGCTTGAGCTAACTATTTTTTTAAATAATTAAAATAATTAAAATGTATAACCCAGTACAATAAATAACCTAAATTTATCCAAACGTGTCAACCAAAAACATAAATAAAATACACGCATATCGTGTTGCCCTGAAGGCCACACTAATCAGACTGCTGAAACGATCGATTATTATATTGAGGTCGGTCAAAAACCCTATAAATAGCACGTCACGAATTAACATAAAGATTTACTTGTTGACCGTTTGCCAACCTTGGGTTGTTAGGCGCCTCCTTCTGAATTTAACAGTAATTAGAATTTCATCGTCATTATTTATCAGCCCGTAACTACAACCTTCGGACGGCTTTAAGGTCATCGCTGCATCAGGGGGGGGGGGACGTTCATCATCGCTCATTTGCCATCACTAACTCAGCAGAAGTGACATCTTTGAACCAAAGCCAACCTCGCCAGCACGTGGTGCACCCTGCTGACTGACAAACGAAGCGAAAAGAGAAGTAGGGAATAGCGTATTTTTAAAGCTGCCCGACTGGGGAAGTACCTCCACCGTACAAATCCCCTTGAGGGGTGTGTTCCTCCTGTAAGGAAGTAGTATAAGACTGGCAACGGATCGGCGACCCCTTTGTGCTTTGGGTTGCTGATCTCCATGGGCGGTTGTGATTGCTTTCCATCAGGTGACCCACATGCTCGTATGTACCTTCTCATAGAAAAAAAATAATGTTCACCTTTTGGAACCCATATGGTTTTCTCCACTATCAAGTTGTGGCCAGTTGAAGTTATCCTAGGAGATTAGAGGTTGAGGGTTTTCGAAAAATGTATGAAGAGATTTTTGTAGTCGCCCGTAATATGCGAGTACCCCTGATGTTGCAAGCGTCTAAAGACTGATACTGCTTGTTTTCCAGTTCAACATTAAGTTTTATCCAATGTGAAACCTTGGCACGAATTGTCCCAGAGAAGATTAATGATTTCGCAGCATTAGGCAGATATTAGAAAATGCGTTAGTAAAAAACCACACACATCCACAGGTTAAACTGCCATGATTCAAAGGAAAAACCTTACTATGGTCTGGAAATGAAATACTAACAACATAATAGTAAAATATTAACATGTAATTTACCATATAAAATGGACCTATTTTGTACAATGAACTAATAATCGACACAAATCTCTAGGGTAACTAGCTAGAACAACCAATACTGCAGGTCAGTTAATTCTGATATTCATTGGAAATGAACAATTAGTTACTAATTGGGGTTTAACCTTAATAACTATGTACAAATTCACACTAAAAACATTAACTAATTAAATTAGTGAGTATGCTCTAACCTACTTCTAATGAGGGGAGACCCGTAGCCCAGCAGCGGGATGAATAAGGGTTGACGAGGACATAGTACTTACAGTGTGGACACTCTCCGCGGTTTTCTCTTGAGTGGAATCTGGAACCGTTTGTTCGGCGCCGCACGCATTTACGCTTTGCGAAAATACAGTCCCTTGACTATAAATTTTATACCTAGTTTCTTTAATAAAAATAATGAAATATCGATATCAATATTTATCAAAATTCATCGCATAAGGGCATAGAATAAGAGTTAAAAGTTGGCTTAAAAATTGTTTAATAATATATTTCTTATAATACTGATTGAAAGTAAATAAATTATTGAGGCATAGAAGCATAATATACCAAATACTCGTTTAAAACAACCCCCAAGCTAAATACAGCCGTTAATAAGGAAAACGCTCACCAATTTCAATCTCTGCATATTAATAAGAGTAAACAAACAAACCACAATGATAACAATGCCGGCATCGTATCGCTTTGCAACTTCCTAACGCTTCATAATTCATAAGAACAGGAATGCTTATCGCGAATTTAATAATCGCGCCACGGTATTTTTCAATTCATAGAGACGAAATTTGTATCGCACAAATGGCCGAAGTTGCCACTTAAACCTTGAATTCCGACAGTGGGGTATCCAAACTTTTGCAATAAAAGTGCTTGGGTGGGGTCCCAGTGATGGACGGGTAACGATAAGCGGCTGCTGTTGACTTGTTCAAAACAAGGCGACAGATTGCTCAAGATAATGTTTAAAAGTAATTACGTTACTTATGTAGATGTGAATAAATTAACACTAAATAAATCAAGGGAAATTTCGGTAGAGAGCAAGAATGAAGCGGTACAGACTTGAAATAGGCGTAGTGACTTTAGTGGTGCTACGGCAGTCCATAGGCGTAGACTACAGCCTATGGAAGCAGTTACTACAACCTGTAGTAACTGCTTCCATTTTAGCTTGCTTCTTTGTTGTATTATCACTGGTCAATAATATTAATAGTCTTGTGGGCTATTAAACGGCGACTTTTTTCAACATCAAATGATTGTATCTATTGTACGAAAGAAAGTGAAGAATACAAGAGAAGTGTTTATAATAAAAAGGATTGAAACATTTTTACGAAAGCAGAATGGTTTATTTATTACTAGAAATATGAAATTTGTCCTAGTAGAATATCAGTTTAGATACAATTAAGTGATATACAAATATATTTAAAAATAAGCTACTAACTGCGGATTTAATTGGAAAGGGGATTCAAGGCATAATTGAAAAAAAAAACACTAAATCAATGACCACCTTGAACTCATGTTTATACTAGTCAATACAATTCGAATCATACATCTTAAATTAGATTATTTTAAATATTCCGAATAAATCATCATTTTCACGTGTGGTTAATGATACTAAATACTCAGCACGCCTTAGTAATTCTCCACCATACGGAAACGCAAATACGAATGCCAGCCCTAAAACCTCTCGCTATTTGGCCATACCCTACCAGTAAACGTTCTCAGATGCCTGCTATTTGTTCTCTGCTCGACGCTGGCACTCGCACCACACTTTAGCCAAACATTTCTCCGAATGCTACGAACTCTGAACGCTTTTTGAAGGATCGCCCGCTATATTTTGTTTTCCACTTGACTGGGTTCACGTAGCTGGTGGCGTAGTGCTTTTAGTTTCTGCGTATTTAATGGGTATTGCTATTAATAAAAAAATCCCGCGTATAATAAAATTACACCGTCTGTTGTTCATTTATCGTACTCGATTAGAAACTAAGTTGATTTGTAAAATTAAGGTTATTTTATTATGATTTTATATCCATGCAAGTATTTATTTATAAATAGTGTGCTATAAAAAGTAAATTTCAAGTTAAATATTTTTATTTATTTATAGGCAATTCTATTTAGGTACACTACATGGCATGTTTCCACCACCAGTTAGTTTATGTACACTACCGCCGGCTGGCACTCACTCCTACCGTTAGTTACACTCTATTTTTTAAATGTTAATATAATTCAAATATTTAGAAATTAGTTAAGAACAAAATAATGTTATAATTTAACAGTGTTAGTGTTAATATATTGACAAAGGGAATGATTTTTTCTTTTTTTTTTTATATATATGAGAGGGGGGCAAACGAGCATGTGATGTGTGAACCTGATGGAAAGCAATCACCATATATATAGCGATGTAATGTAATTTTAATTTGTTTCATATCAGATATATAGTATTGACTAGCTGACCCGGCGAACTTCGTATCACCTTTAAATATTTTTACCTTAATTTTTCCGATTCTTGAATAGTTATTCTGCTATACGTGGCGGAAACAAATCAAAGATCAATTATTATCAAATCTTTATGATTACACCAGTATAGGCTCGACATGTCGTATTTCTCTTTCACCAAAGCCCCTTTTGCTAGCCAGTAGGATGCACCATGTGCAAGTGAGGTTGGTTTTGGCTATAAAGTTAATAATGAGCCACATCATCATCAGATCATTTTAGTCTCCACTACAGGAGCACGACCCTCTCTACACCTACACTCCCCACGCTGGCCAAACTGGTTTGGAAGGCCTGATCGATGTGTTATAATGTACATATTTCCATTACTCGCCTCGTACGACATCCACGGGAAGAGACGGAGTGATTCTAATCTAATCTGCCGGAAAACACACGGCTTCGGATTTCATCGCGGATAAACAACGTGACACGAAATTTTTAAATATTAAGATTACCCTACCAAATTACTTTACACTGCCATTTGTTGCAATAGTTGATATGGTGCTCACAGATGAACAAATAATTTGCAATAAAAAAATAATGCGAGTATAATTCGAGTTAAAAAGTATCCTGTATCTCAAGTTGGATCAAACTGCACGCGTGTGCAAAATTTGATTTAAATCGGTTCAGTAGTTTCGGATTCCATCGCGGATAAACAACGTGACACGTAATTTTTATATATTAAGATTAAGATTACCGTACCAAATTACATTACATCGCCATTGTTACAATAGTAGATATGGTACTCACAGGGAATCATGAACAAATAATTTGGAATAAAAAATAATGCTAGTATAAATCGAGTTAAAAACTATCCTATACCTCAAGTTGGATCAAACTGCACACGTGTGCAAAATTTCATTTAAATCGGTTCAGTAGTTTCGGATTCCATCGCGGACAAACAACGTGACACGAAATTTTTGTATATTAAGATTAAGATTACCGTACCAAATTACTTTAGATCACCATTTGTTACAATAGTGGTACTCACAGATAATTATGAACAAATAATTTGCAATAAAAAAATAATGCTAGTATAAATCGAGTTAAAAACTATCCTATACCTCAAGTTGGATCAAACTGCACACGTGTGAAAAATTTGATTTAAATCGGTTCAGTAGTTTCGGATTCCATCGCGGACAAACAACGTGACACGTAATTTTTATATATTAAGATGTCGATCCAGTTACAGTTTTAAAAATAAAATACAGTTTGTTTAAGTAATTGTTTGTCATGTAAGACTTATTATTTATAAAAATAACCGCTGTATTTTTGGTAAAACGTATTTATGTTAGATTATACTCATAAATTAAATTAGGAATCCAAATTTTTCCAAAATCATTAGCATTTACAAAAGCTTACATGCAACTACCTTGGTTATATGTCACCATGCAATTTATCGACGGTGATATGTGGTTATTTTGGCAATGATGGTTTTTCCAAACGTGTATTTACAAAAACAAATTCATAGATTTAAATTTAAACGTTTTTCAACTTTAATGCTTGTGACAGTCAGACGCTTATATGATCTGAGGTAATTCAACCTCAGATCATATAAGCGTCTGACTGACCAATCAATCAATTAATTTGCAAATGTAGGTAACAATAGATGTAAGAAATACATAATAGCAACCTCTACTACATTTTACCTTTCGGCATGCAAATCTATATTTTAAATAGCTAGATACATTACAACAATGTCATTAATGGAGGTATATTATTTCCAATATTTATATCACATCAATAATAAGTCATATCAAAATCAATTATTAATTCAAGCATTGCAATGTCAGAGAATAAATTAAATCTGTCAATGAAATTACATGAAATTACAATTAAAATTATTATAAAATGTCAAAGAGATATTCATTTACACCAGTGAAGTTAAACGACAAATTGAGTAGAAAAATCTGTGAAAAAAGAAAGTTTATAAGTAAGAATTCTACCCAAGGAGATAAAAACCAAAACATTTAAAGAATCACCAGTCGCTTTGAATGTTTTAATATTTGTTTGCTCAAAACTTACAATATTCCAAACACAACAGATGAAGTAAAGAGGAGGATTGAACAAATAAATGGAGCAATCTATTTTTTGTTCAATCTCTTGTTTACTTTGTGAAGTATTATGTTTATGTTTGAATATATTACGAACAGTGTCCTCGGGAATGGTTTCAGTTACGAGTCGACAATAGTTGCATACGCTTTTCGTGGACTCGAATTCTGAATATACCCACTCAACATTTCAATACAGAGAGTATTGCTCTGTATTTTGTGGTACAACACCTTTAATCTAAACTAATATTATAAAGATGTAAGATTAGTTTGATTTTTTTTGTATTTTTGTTTTTTGTTTGTTTGTTTGTAACGAATAGGCTCCGAAACTACTGGACCGATTTCAAAAATTCTTTCACCAATAGAAAGCTACTTTATCAGGGAGTAATATAGGCTATATTTTAATTTCGAAAAAATTAGGGATCCGTAACAAAATTGCAATATTGTAACACAAGGTAGAGAACAAAAATCTTACTTGACGTGAGATATGAAAACTGTTGATGTTATAACAAAACAATGTATTACGGATTTATAGGCCTTAATAAAATCTACAACAAAATTCGTATCCAAGACCTATATTTAAGGCACAATAAGAGATTTTGTGTTCTATTTTTCAATTAATGTTCCAACAAAAACAAATGTGGGTCAAATTCCTCTCAAGATAATTACCCTTATCCAAATATATAGTTTTATCATCAAGGGTATCTATCTAGAAGTAAAATCCTTTTTAATTAATTAAAATCGGAAGCACTGTTTAAAAGTTATGACGAGAATTGCAATATTGTATAAGTAAACGCCTAAAGTATTAAAAAATCAAATCATCCTTTGCTGCCGCTGCAAAAACTATTGATGATAGAACAATACTACTGATTTGTAGACATTATTGTAATCTACTAAAAGTCCGTGACACCATATTCATGTACGTATTCTAAAATTTGATTCGATAGTCGCTGGGAAAAAGAGTTGGTTAAATTGCGTTTAAAAAATATAAAAATAAAACAACAAAAAAAAAACAAAAAGAAAAAAGTGAAAAAATAAAAAAAAATATGGCTTACCCGTGCGAAGCCGGGACGGGTACAGTAGTCAATAAAAGTATAAAACCATGTGTTAATTTTCGTATAGCTCCTACTTTGAATCCCTTCAAACCAAGACTAGAGATGGGCCAAAATGCCGGTCATTTACGATAAATGGCCAAAAAGTACTTATAAATTCCCTATTTATGGCCAAAACTAGGCATTTATTGGGCATTTACAGGTACTTACTGGGCACTTATTGTAAATGCCTGACATTTTGCGTGAAAATAAATGAATAAAACCTTATATAGGTATTAATAATAAATATATTGCAAAGAAACAGTTTACAACTCTACCCGCTGACACTGCTACCCCACCCAAGTAGACATTCCAAAGAACGTTGCCAGCGAAGGCTTTGAAGGATTGCTGCTATTTGTTTTGCTCAAAACCAATTGTCTTGCAGATATCGAACGTTTACAACCGTTCCATAAATTGCGGAATTTGGTCGCATCTCCAGAACTGAACGAGGGAATACATCTTCGAAAAAAATATTGGGTAGGGGAATATGGAAGTCAAATTGTATGTAATTAACAACATATTATGTAATATTTACATACAATGTGATGCGCTGGGATTTATAAACCGATTGTACAATGACACAAAATTAAAAAGTCAGCCAAAAATCTTAAATAAATAATATAAATAAATATTTTTGAACAATTTACACAGCGCCATCTAGTCCCAAATTAAGCGCAAAGCTTGTGTTATGGGTACTAGACAACTGATAAATGTACTTAAATACATTTTTTTTGTAAATACATACTTATAATACATAGAAAACACCCAGACCAAGACAAACTGACATGTTCATGCACACAAATATTTGTCTTGTGCGGGAATCGAACCCGCAACCTCGGATTCAAAGTGGCCATTGATAACCATTCGACCACCGAGCTCGTCGATCTTTTAAAATAAGTGAAGAACAAATCGTTATTTATCTCTGAAAGCGTCAACTTCAATGAAAGAAAGAAGAAAAAGAAATGGGATGTGTCTGTGCCATGGACACGACCGTGTGTTGTACGTGAATACGTTATATGCACTAAAATTATCTCAAAATGGCAGCGCTTCCCCCTCCCCCGCACGCGATTTACCATAGTCCTTACTCAGCGTAATAGATTCTTTGATCCTTCATATATCCAGTGGTGTATTTGAATTTTGGATCGAGATGTATTAAGGAGTAGAGGACTGTATGATTACGGAATGGAAACACGTAGATATATGTACAGTAAGAGAACGAGTTTAATACGTTAATATTACTTGCTAGCACAAATGGAGCAGACACAATAAATACATGGAAACCGTAACTATGTAAAACAATTTAAAAAATATGTCAAATATAAAATAATATTATTTATAAAAAGATTCTATCCAGCCAGTCGCCAACATCCTGGACCCCTGTGTGTCACACTAGCTGTTGGTGGCGACTGGCGGGGGCTCAGCATCAGCCTCAATTAAAATAAGCTTCCGGAGCGGTCGGCGCAGCGTGCCGCTTCTAGTGCGGACGTCCACTACGCGAACCGCTCCGTCAGGACCTCTGTAGGTCTTAACTACTCTCCCTAACGGCCATAAACCGCGAGGCAGAGTAGGGTCAGCGATAAGCACCACATCACCCTCGCTTAATGTCGACACGTTTCGTGAATAGCCTCTTGGTCGGAGCGTTGGTAGGTATTCGTGTAGCCATCGTGCCCAAAAATGATCGGCGAGGCGTAATACTCTCCTCCAGTTACATCTACGTGTTAAATCTGCATCTGTTAGCGAGCATGTCCACGGTGCTACTGATGAAGTCCCTAGAATGAAGTGAAATGGCGTCAATGCTTCAGGTACATCTGCTGAAGATGGTATGTACGTGAGTGGTCGTGAATTGACTATTGCTTCGGCCTCTATCAAAAACGTCATTAGTACATCTTCCTTTAATTTTTCATGAAGACATGATCTTAATGCTTTTTTTACACATCGCACAAGTCTCTCCCAGGCTCCTCCCATGAAAGGGGATGCAGGTGGAATGAAGCGCCATTCAATTTTGTGATTTGTTGCGAATTCTTCGACTGACTCGTCATGTAAAGATCGAAGTTCACGCGATGCGCCGACGAAATTAGTGCCATTGTCTGAGAATATGGTAGATGGAGAACCTCGGCGTGCAATGAAACGTCTTAAAGACATTATAGCGGCGTCAGATGACAGAGATGTGACTATTTCTAGATGAAGGGCTCTCGTGACCAAACACGTATAAAGAGCAACGTAGCGTTTCTCGTGGCGTCTAAGCACGGAGATTAGTATTGGGCCAAAGTAATCTAGGCCTACGTGAGTAAACGGTCTTTTGTGGTGGTCTAATCTTTCTAGAGGTAAATCGCCGGTCTGTGGCGTAATTGTTTGGCCTTTCCATCTTCGGCACCTAGTGCAAGCCCTCGCTACGCTGCGGATTGCGCTTCTTGCTTTTATTATCCAATATTTTTGTCGCAATTCGTTTAGGACAAGCTCGTTGAAACAGTGGGCTGCTTGAACATGGTGATGAAGGATCAACAAACGGTTATATGGTGGTGTCCATCCAAAATTATAGATGATTTGGCGTTTTCAGTGACTCCTGGAGCAGATTTAATTCGTGTATCTAGGCGAAGCAAATTGTTGTTGTCGAGTACTGGTGCAAGTGCTGCTATACGACTTTTATTGGGCACGGGCTGCGTAGCTCGAAGGGCTTTCAGTTCTTCAGGAAAGCTGTCCATCTGAGCTTGTTGTAGAAGCATCGTTTCGGCTTGTATCATGTCTGACGCACGAAGCTGCGAGGAGGATGTGGCGCCATCTGTATACAATTTAGAATTTTGTATTATAGGTCGAGATAGTTTTAATCGAAAGATTCGCGCACCCCGGAGAATCTGGGCGGTTGTGCGTAGCAAACGCAACCATGAACTAAATCGCGTCGGATTTGGTACCGGAAGATCTGGAAATGGGACGTGAATGAGCAGCCCCACAAGTTCCGTCTTTATTTCGGAATCTGGTGAGGTCTCATTCATGTCAATTATTTGCTCGGTCGGCCAACTACATAGTGGCTCTAACAGAAACTGTGGTCCACAAAACCATCTATGAGACGGAGTCAAATGCAGTTTTTTTGGTTTTGTTGCATCATCAGCAACGTTGAGAGAGGTAGGGAGCCACCTCCAATTGGACGGGTTAGTGGTTTCCAATATCTCTCCCAACCTATGAGCTACAAAAGGTTTAAATTTCCGCGCATCACTCCGTATCCACTTTAGTACGGTGGTTGAGTCCGTCCAAAAAGTGGTTGCGGAGGGCTTAAGACGATGAGCAAGTAAAATAGTTTGTGCGAACCGCGAAGCAATAAGTGCCGCTTGTAGCTCCAAGCGGGGAATAGATAGAGGCTTCAGTGGAGCAACTCGTGCTTTACTTCCTATAAGAGATGTGGATACAAAGCCATTATCGTAACTAAAACGCCAATATGCTACACAGGCATACGCTTGCTCACCGCCGTCAGCTATTAAATGTAGTTGAATATCCGCGGGATCGGACTTGCTTAAGTAGCAACGCGGAATTTTAATATTGGCGGCATTCTGTAATTGAGTAAACCATTCATTACATTCAATAAGATAGTTATTTGTTATTGGTGTATCCCAGTCAATACCCGCCCGCCATAATTTCTGAATTAAAATTCTTCCCCAAATAATTACGGGCATTAGTAGACCTAGTGGGTCATACACTTTCATCACACTTGATAATAAACTTCGTTTAGTTATCATGCTGGAGGATACATCAGGTCCTGGGCGGAATCGCAAGGAGTCTTCCGATGGATTCCATTTGATTCCTAGTACTCCAACCTCACTATTATGTGGTAGACAAACGTCTGAACTCGCATTGCTTCTGAGTTCTTTAGGGACAAGGGTAAGTGCCTCAGGGAAGTTTGAAGTCCAAGCTCGCATTTCAAAACCGCATGATTTGTGAACTGTTACTATATC
Source organism: Hypsopygia costalis (assembly GCA_937001555.2). Taxonomy (NCBI): domain Eukaryota; kingdom Metazoa; phylum Arthropoda; class Insecta; order Lepidoptera; family Pyralidae; genus Hypsopygia; species Hypsopygia costalis. Next base: position 17,570,262 of record OW443349.2, on the reverse strand, counting down.
GGCGGCTAGCTGTGCGGCATCAGCAACGTTAGGGTGGCTGCCCAGATAGTCGTCCATATAGTGATCCTCAAGAATCGCTTTACATGCGGTAGGACACCTCACCTCAAACTCTTTAGCGTTCTTGTTTTTTACATGCATCGCGATAAATGGACTGCATATCGCACCAAAAATTAAACAGGTCATACGATACTCCATAATGTCGCCGTCTTTGTTGCGCCAGAGAATACGTTGAGCATCTCTGTCTCTCGGTGCTACTTTCACTTGAGGAAACATTTCCCTGATGTCTGCATTAAGAGCTACGACACCTTCTCTGAAACGAAAGAGGATACTTAAAAGAGAACACAATAGGTCAGGACCTTGCAAAAGCAAGCTATTAAGGCTAATGCCTTTGGTAGCTGCGGCTGCATCATGTACAACTCTTAGTTTCCTTTTTTGAGGGTGGAAGACGCCAAATGTGGGTAGGTACCATCGAATAGTGCCGTCTGGGTTAACGCAAGAGACATTTGGTGGCATCCGTTTATAATAAGTCTGTGGATTACACTCTTCTGCGTAACCTTTCTTGACAATATCATTAATAAAATTTTGGTACGCTGTAGCAAATAATGGGTCTTTTGACATTTGTCGCTCAAGGGATTTGAAACGTGACAATGTTTGTGGGTAACTGTCCGGTATGATAGGCAAATCTCTTTTCCAAGGTAGACAAACCTCGAACCGACCGTCATCGAGTTCACGTGCTGAGGTATCAACAATGTCTACAGCCCGCTTATCATCTTCGTTGGGTCGGGGTGTGCTCTTTGTAATACCTAATGAATCAATTTCGTATTGACTTTTTATTAGAGCATCTAGATTTTCACATACGTTATTTATAAATTCGAGCGGTTTGGACGAAACTGATAGAGCGCCGTGAAGCACCCAACCTAATAAAGTTTTCGAGGCGACAGGTTCATTCCTATTGCCACAACGTACTTCGCGGCTCAACGATAAATGCCAATCGGGGGCGCCGATAAGGACAGTAGGAGTTACGTTAGTATATGAAAGTTCGTCAGCTAGATCAGACAAGTGTGTAAAATCCATAAAATTGACTATATGTGGATTTTGAACACGTAGACCCAGAGGTTGAATAGCACGCGCATGCTCTACCAAATATCGGTCGGGTAAATTACGCCCACGAATGAAAAATTTTACGTAACTTACGTCAACGTCTTTTGTCATACCACCTACGCCTTCAATACGAAGCCGTTCTTGAGAAGTGGTGGTAGCTCCAATACGTGCTGCTACCTCGCCGTCGATCAGCGTCGCCGTACTGCCCTCGTCAAGCAACGCCGTCGTTTCAAAATTGCCATTAGGGCCCTCCAGCACGATCGGCACTGTTTTCAGTAGACCAAGTGGACGTGAATACGACTGCGACCCTGTTACATTAATTAAAATATCAGAAGTGTTCGTAACTTTAACGGTTGGTTCAATGTTGTTCGCACCACCGCTTTCGTCACTAGTAATAGTTGACACATTTGAAGGTATTTGGGTTATATTCGTATTACATTGTGTAATAGGCGTCGGAGTTACTCCTGTATCAGCAGTTGCCGTGCCGTGAAGTAGTGAATTATGTCGTCTAGTACACCCTTTAACACCGCAATGCTTAGCTCGACAATTGTTCCAAGTATGTGGATTTGATTTAAGACAGCGGTAGCATATTTTACTATCTCGAACCCAGCGCCATCTATCGTCTATTGCAAGAGACAAAAATGCTTTACACATTTTAATATTGTGAGGCCCTTGCTTACAATATGAACACTGAGGCGTTTTGTCACTTGAGGTAGTAGCATGTACATTAATTTCTTTCTTACTAAACGATTTTAAGAAGTGTGTCGGGTGTTGCGGTTTAGACGTACAATCGGATATGAAGTTATACCTTAGTTGCTTGTCGGCTTCGATCAGTAGAAACCGCGATAACACCTCTAATTTTGCAACATTCTGTTGCACAGGTATGTAAGTAGCTGCAAAGTCGGTAAAACGAGCTCTAGTGTGTTCGCTTAACTTAATTAGAATAGTGCGAAAGAGCTCTGGTGAGTAAAGGAATTCACTTTGATTTAATAATTTTAATGTACTTACAAAACTCCGTAATTTATTGGCCAGGAAGTTTAAATCTTCAGGAGAACTTAACTTTGTTATGGCGCGCAGAGTAGCAACCTCGCGCGTTACAAGTACTTCTGGTCGGGCGTAGGTTTGTTCCAAGGCGTTCATCACGTCTTGGGGATCGCAGGAAGTCCAGAATAGCGAAGCCACAGACTCGTACGCCAAACCACGAACAGCATTGTTAAGGCGTGATAAGTTATCTGCTGCGGAAAAATAAATTTTAGTTTTGTCGTAGCTAGTTTTAAATGCCATCCATTGATTTATGTCTCCTGAAAAAGATAAAAGCTCTTGTTTCTTTGGGCGGTCAGATAGGGTATTAATGGCTTGGGCCAACTGAGTTATTGGGTCTAAAGAGGGAAGGTTAGCCTGTTGTCGCTCATGTTTGTTTAAGCCGACATTTACGTTTGCGGGTTTCGACTGGTTTCCATGGTTGACATTTCGTGCATTGTAAAATGGTACCGCGTTGGCGGGGACAGACTGCTTTGAACATACTTCTTGTGTGTTGTTCAAGATAGCCGGTGTCTCGCCAGGTATGTTTTTTGCATGTGTCGCCATGGCCACATTTTGTTCGGAAACCCAGGTCGTGACGCGTTGCCGCTTGGAATGGTAAGAACTAGACCGAGATGACTTATCTGATGTTTCCAATGCAGCAAGCTTGGCTTCCAGATCCCTTTGCTCTGCCTCAGACTCCAAATGAGCCAGTTCGCGCTCACGCTCCGCCTGCTGGTGAGCGAGTTCGCGCTCACGCTCCGCCTGCTGTTGAGCGAGTTCGCGCTCACGCTCCGCCTGCTGTTGAGCGAGTTCCCGTTCCCGGTGAGCGAGTTCGCGCTCACGCTCCGCCTGCTGTTGAGCGAGTTCCCGTTCCCGCTGCAATCGATGCCGCAGAGCCTCCGCCTCGATAGATAGCTTCTTGGCACGAATAGTAGCGGAAGAATTTGAAGCATGTGAATGCTCGCTTGCGGACTGTATACTGCAAATACTACGTTCACTCCGAGATGGTGTTTGGACATTGCGATGGTGATGTTGACTAGTACTGCCACTTGGACGTTTGCCGGAGCGAGGATGTGCCCCGGAGGAGAGGGTGGCGTCCACAGGCTGTGTGACAGAACTAGCAGGCAATGCTAAAACACCATCCGTTACTGCTGCTGCAGCCGACCGGACACCACGCGGTGATCTTACGTATAGATCGCGCTGTATCTGCTCGACTTGCATAGCTGTCGCCAGGTTAGCAACCGATTTGCTCTTACTACGTGTCTCCATTATGGACGAAAATATGAATTCGTGAAATGAAATGAAAATATATGACGTGAAAAATTTTGAAAATTTTTCGAGAAGGAAATGGTTTTTTATTACTTACGGCAAGAATGGACCAAATATTAAGGAGTAGAGGACTGTATGATTACGGAATGGAAACACGTAGATATATGTACAGTAAGAGAACGAGTTTAATACGTTAATATTACTTGCTAGCACAAATGGAGCAGACACAATAAATACATGGAAACCGTAACTATGTAAAACAATTTAAAAAATATGTCAAATATAAAATAATATTATTTATAAAAAGATTCTATCCAGCCAGTCGCCAACAAGATGATAGATTTGTAGCTGCAACACCAAACTGTATCCCCCGATTTTGTTATCATTGTTTTAACCAATTTTAAAGATGTATTTACGTCAAAAATATTATTTGCCACACACACATGTTTATAAATCTAGGTAGGTAGGTACTTCATCATCATCATCATCAGGTCATTTTAGTCTCCACTACAGGAGCACGACCCTCTCTCGTCCGTCCCAGACAGGAGGATTTAGCCTACCCTCCCCACACTGGCCAGACGGGTTGGGGAGGTAGGTACTTACCTATTATATAAACAAACTAGCTGCCCGCCCCGGCTTCGCACGGGTAGAAAGTGGTGTTTTATTTCCCTTGCAATTTTTACGTCTTTTCTCTCCATATGAACCTTCCTTATACCCTAACCAAAATATCAAAACAAAAATTAGCAGAATTAGTCGAGCCATTCTCGACTTTTGCGCTTAGCAGCATTCATTTTAATATTGGACCACCTGAACAATGTACCCTCTCAAATAAATAAGAATTATTGGTCAGCAATGGTTTTGTTGCCCTTGATCTGAAAGTGCAGGTTTCGAATAATTTTATGCCTACAATTTATAAAACTATGAATGATTTTGGAATAATGTCTCTGGTTTTTTTAAATCTTAATTTTCTTATTAGACAACAAAACACAGAATGAAATAGATAGTATATTTTTTTAATATCATTTATTTATTACAAAGTGTTACTATTTTTTTTGTTTTAGTTTTTAATTAATGTACATAGCAATAAAAAGAGAGTAAAATCTTTAAACTTTTGTTATATTTCAAAGAAACACCTTTTATAAGCTTTTCGTCTGTAGTTAATTTGGGGACAATTTATTTTTAAGGATCAGCAGTAATCTGCCATCATGTGACGATCCCATCTACCCTGATACCTTTCTTCTATAACTTTTAGGTCTTGGTGTTCCTGTTCCTCACTGTAATCTCCCAGATTATCTCTATCCAGGTGACTGTGGACAAAGTGTAGCTCTATGCTCATATTTGCTCCTAAAGTCTTGAAGCTTTCCAACATCTGTTGCACAATTTCTTTAAAATTTGGTGCTTTATAGTTACCAAATTTTTTTTTACTACCAATACAAAACCTCTCCATGCTTCAGTTAAGCATGAGTCGTAACTTTTGTGAAATTTTCATCTTTTTTCAATGTTCGAATTTGAGGACGAATATAGAACCGCCCTACAGGTACAATAAACAACAAATTATTGTTTATTGTACGGAATTACCTTCCATACCTTCATTACCTACCATATTATATTCCAGAAATTACCTATTAAGGTAATTTCTGGGACAAAATGTCCTTTCCCAAGACTCAAGGTATATCTGAACCAAATTTCATGTAAACCGATCCAGCGATTTAAGCGTGAAGAGGTAACAGCCCGACACTCTGTCGCATTTATAATAGGAAGGATATGCGTTCCGAAAAAACGACACATATAGATATTTCAACCCCATCGCATCCCTATAGGGGATGATGGTCACGTTGGCTATGTTGGGTTATAAAATAGTTGTTGTTTTCGTAATCAGCAACCCGATAAACCATAAAAACATTGCACATGACGATTCTCAGACTTTTTCATCCCATGTTACCCCATTAGGGATTGAATTTTGAAAAATCCTGAAACATGTATTTACTCATTTATCTATAGAAGTACTCGTGTAAAGTTTCTGATAAAATAGTCCAAATAATCCTGTTTTCCCATACAAACTTTAAACCTCCGTTTCACACTTTTAGTGGTAAAATTTGAAAAATCATTTTAAGTAATTTCGTGTCCACTATGTTATATTTTCAAATCGATTTCATTTTCGTAATTGACGTCCCAGAAAACCATAGAATCAACACCCATATTGATATTATGACATTTCAACCCCATCGCACCCCCACAGGGGTGATTTTATGTCACGTCGGCTATGTTGCATTCTAAAATAGTTGTTGTTTTCGTAATCAGCGACCCGATAAACCATAAAAACAATACCCATGACATTTTTCACACATTTCCATTCCATTTTACCCCTTTGGGGGTTGAATTTTGAAAAATCCTGAAGCACGTGATTACTCATTTATCTATAGAACTACTCGTGTAATGTTTCGGATAAAATAGTCCAACTAATCTTGTTTCCCCATACAAACGTTGGACCCCCATTTTACCCCCTTGCCAAATTTGGAATCTCCAGACCCAGCGGTTTGGGCTGTGCGTTGATATGTATATTCAGTCAGTCAGTCAGTCAGTTTCATCTTTTATAAATTTCAACCCCATTGCACCCCCCCAGGGCTGATTTTATGTCACGTTGGATATATTGGATTATAAAATAGTTGTTGTTTTCGTAATCAGCGACCCGATAAACCCTTAAAAACAATACCCATGACGATTTCCAGACTTTTCACTCCATTTTACCCCTTTAGGGGTTGAATTTTTAAAAATCCTGAAACACGTGTTTACTCATTTATCTACAGAAGAGCTCGTGTAAATTTCGTATAAAATAGTCCAACTAACCTTGGTTCCCCATACAAATTTTTGAACCCCCGTTTCACCCCCTTAGGGGTTGAATTTTCCAAATTCCCGTCTTAGTGAGCACCTACGTCCTAAAAGGAACCCCCTTGCAAAATTTGAGACTCCTAGCACTTGTAGTTTCTGAGATTTCGTGATGAGTGAGTGAGTGATTTTCTCTTTTATATATATAGATAAAAGCAATTCACAATACATATCATGTGCCATCAATATGGTCGCAGCTCAACGTACCCGAAGATATGCCACAGCGGTGGTATTCTGCTGGAACTACACGCCTGCACGAGCGGTTGTTGAAGCTGATTGAATGAAATGAGAATTAATTCTTTTTTATTAAAAAAAATATTCAAATTTTTTTTTTAAAAAGAATGACCCAAGAAGACGAAGAGAGTCGATGTGTTATGTAAAAACTCAATATTTTAGGTCCTCAAGGACTAGCCGTGTGGTTTCCGGCAGACTAGAATAGAATCACTCCGTCTCTTCCCGTGGATGTCGTACAAGGCGACTAAGGGAAATACATTATAAAACATCGATCAGGCCTCCCCAACCCGTCTGGCCAGCGTGGGGAGTGTAGGCCAAATCCTCCTTCTGTCTCCGGACGGACGAGAGAGGGTCGTGCTCCTGTAGTGGAGACTAAAATGACCCGATGATGAAGGACCTAAAACATTGAATTGTTACTCTACTCTACAACTAGTGTTAAATACTTAAAATCAGTTGAGCTTCACTCGACTAGCCATCTCTTGAGGCGTTTAATGCCTTATTTGCCATATTGCTGTCTCTCACATTGGTAAGAGGGTAAGTGTAATTCCAAAACTTCTTACTCCTACTTAATTTCTTCTGATTAAATTTGTTGTGAGTTTCAAGACAGCCGTATTCTTACCTCCGCGACTGTAATGGACTTCATTGTTCATTGCCTTTTTTGGCGGTCGCCGCTGTTAATCCTGGCTACACAGGAGACACAGTGGTGGGAATGTGTGGTGGGCCCCCATCCCTTAAGACGAAGAGAGACATAATGATATCAGATAATAATATCAGACGGGCATGAGGCCCGTCTCCGACCCGACCCTAGGTAGTATAAAAATCTCCAGATGTACGTAACCACCGCGAACACATAAAGGATATCTAAAATCTACGCGGAACTAATGGCGGAACTATTTTCAGCACATTTCTCAAACGATCCTTCACTGTAAAACCTAATAACCGACCAACATTCGTCTAGAACCTAACACATCAGTGTAAGTAGGCGATAAATCTACAAGCACTAGAGTATTCCTTTGTGTTAGAGTATTACATATTGTCTGTAGCGCAATGCTGAGAGTGGACGTCGAGGGAGGAAAGTGAACGCTTGTCTTCATATTTATGATGTCTAACATAGTCATATGTAAGTTTTATCACACCCCTGGTCAATCCATACAATTGTCGCTTCGTTTACTACTACAAAAACAACGAACGTGAATGATCGAGTGTGCATGCAGCACCATACAAACTGTTCCAGATTTATTATTATTTAAATAGTTGTTTCGGCCAACTAGCCAAAATATTATAAATATTTTAAAAAACATTGAAATTTTTTTTATTATATATCAATTAAAAACATAACATTGTTATAATATAAATTTACACTACAAACTAAATTAACTAAAAATAATCTAATCTTAAAATTAATAAATTAATAAATACATCTAAATTAAAACTAATTAAAATAAACTAAAAAAAAAAATATTAATCTAATAAACCGCTGCCCGTAGGCAAAGTTCCCAATATGCTGGCCCCGTTGCCTCGTTGGATCGCAACACTAATTCTTTGTGCAAAGTAGAGGCCAGCATTTTGGTCACGAGATGTTTCGACCAGACGCGACGAAAGTTCTTTAAAAATTTTTTTGGCACTCGGCCCCCATGGCCCCAACGTTTCTACATTTTAAAAAATGTAATAATTCACCTTCCCAACACTCCAATCCCATCTAGGCGGGGAAGGTGAATTAAAAAAATATATAATGTTCCAGATTTGTGTCAGAGGGGAGGTGAGGTGGACACGAAAGAGCGGAAGGGAGTGACGGTACTGTAAGTGCAATATAAGTGATAACTTATACTGTGTGTACGCACTGTCGACCTGCTATCCATCCTGAATTGAACCTATAAAAGTGGGACAAACAAGCATGTGAACTACAGCATGGTAAAGTGATCTTCACTGTTCATAGAAATCGGTAAATCCGAGGTGTCGCTGATCCGTTACCAATTTGTTCATCTAGATCTAGACTCAAATAGATACAGAAATAGGTCCAGAAAAAAGTAACAGCCAGTAACCGATACCTTTTCCTGGATCCGGAGCATCGATTGTAAGCGAAAATAAATTTCACTCGCGCGACAATAATTGTGAATGCGAAATTAACTCTTCTAGCAAATTCGCTATTTCAGTCGGTCATACTGTTTGATGCTCGTATTTTTAGCCCTTTCATATAGGGGAAAATTAATTGACTTAATTCAGATACCTGATGTGAGTTGTATCATTCTGTTGTATTTTGAGTGTAGGCCGTGTGGTTTCCGGCAGACTAGAATGAATCACTCCGTCTCTTCCCATGGATGTCGTACAAGGCGACTAAGGGAAATACATTATAAAACATTGATCAGGCCTCCCCAACCCGTCTGGCCAGAGAGGATCGTGTAGTGGAGACTAAAATGACCTGAAGATGATGATGATGATTATGATTTTGAGTTTGTTGTTGTAGTTAGTTGATATTCTTTCTTTCTTTATTGCATATAAATTATACAGTACAGGTAATATTGTTTTGCAAAGGCGAGCTTATCTCTTTAAGAGATCTCTTTCAGCCAATCTGTGCTGTGGAATGGTTTGAAAAATAACGGGTAGCAAAGTATATACTCGTATTATATGAAGAACATGATTTAATACCGTACACAATCTTGCATAGTGTACACAACATATAAAATCAACATAATTATATGAAGTATTTATACTCGCATACCTATAAATACTAAGTATACTCTATACTCATACATACTCATAAACATACATAGATAGCTATGTGATGATCGATAAATAGTGGTCTTTCAGTCTGTTTAGGGTTCCGTACCCAAAGGGTAAAAAGGAATCCTATATTACTAAGGCTCCGCTGTCCGTCGGTCCGTCCGTCCGTCCGTCCGTCCGCCCGTCCGTCCCTCCGTCCGTCCGTCCGCCTGTCCGTCCGTCCGTCCGGTCCGTCCGTCTGTCACCAGGCTGTATCTCATGAACCGCGACAGTTAGACAGTTGAAATTTTCACAGATGATGTATTTCTTTTGCTGCTATAACAACAAATACTAAAAAACAGAATAAAATAGATATTTAAGGGGGCTCCCATACAACAAACGTAATTTTTTTGCTCGTTTTTGCTCGCAATTGATAACGGCAATAGGTAGACGCTCGACATACTCACATAATATTTAGTTATATATTCGCTTTAAAAATAAATAATTAAATAAAAATAAAACAAATATTTAAGGGCGGCTCCCATACAACAAACGTGATTTTCTTGCCGTTTTTCTAGATAAGGGTTCGTAATGGTACGGAACCCTTCGTATGCGAGTCCGACTCGAACTTGGCTAGTTTTATTTAAAAGAAATGACAGACGGGCTCTTACGAATATGAGAGGTTAGTTGGTTCCATAATTATGCAGCATGATAAGAAAAAGAATTATAGAAGAAAATACTACGCGCAGTAGGAAGAACTAGCGTATTAGTAATGCGCTGGCGAAGAGGACGAGGTCTACCGGGAAGGACTTGGAAGCGGGAACGAAGATAAACAGAAGTTGTATCTTTAAGAATTATTATCAGTTTTGAAATCGTTACCACACATCACATCACGCATGTGATGCCTCTCGTGATGCGACCATATGCTGATATAACTGTTTTCCATCAGGCGGGTCGTTTGCTTGTTAACGACCCGCCTGATGGAAAACAGTTATATCAGCAATGAATAAACGACGATGAATAACTTCTTCAAAGAAAGACTTCTTTGTAGCGTAAGGCACAGCGACAATTAATAAGAAACAGCTAGATAACAACTCTACTACCTGGGCTGATTTTTTTAGACAACTAAGGCATATAACCTGCCTGTTGGTAGACTATTATCACAGTATAATTAATAGTACTACGTACAGTATGGCCACTCCCTGCCGCTCTCACGTATCGACCTCACCTCCCATCTGAGACAAATCTGGAACAGTTTGTATGGCGCCGCACGCACACACGCTAATTCACGCTCTGCACAGACGTCATTGTTTATGTAGTAGTTACCGACACGACATTTGTATAGAGTGGCCGAGGTGTGCTATTATCATAACCTATGGATGCTAGCAAGCACTACTCGCACATTGCCGACTCTGTGAAAAACCCTTTTTCTTGAAAAACCTAATCTTCGGCTCTCCTTGTTCTGCGGCGCCAGGACAGTCTGTCCTTGGTTTTCGAAACATTTATTTGGGCAAGCTTTAAGTCCTTGGCTACCGTGGACCACCGGGTGGTCTTGAAAACCCTAATATTAAGTTATATTCCATATACTCCTTGTGTTGCAATCAATTATAACTATACAGAGGCAAACCGCCGAAGCTGAATCCGATTACCATAGAATATTTTGATTCGATTAATTTTAACAAAATAAAACCGACTCCAAACATTACTCTACATTTATGTATGTAGATACAGGCTGATGATGATGATGATGAAAAAAAAAATGGGACCAATCTGGAAGTATACTCTTTCAAATAAAAAAAAGGTTCGTTTAAAATCGGTTTATAAATAGCGGAGTAATTAAGTAACAAACATAAAAAAAAAACCGGACAAGTGCGAGTCGGACTCGCCCACCGAGGGTTCCGTACGTAGGATCATTATTAAATTTGATATTTTTCATTATAAATAAGAAATAATGCGTCGAAAAAAATAAATAAAATATATTTTGCAATGTGTACATCAAGCCCTTTCATGTGATACCCCATTTGAACTAGTAGCTTCAATTTGAAATTTCGACACCCCATAAAAAATATAGACCCCCTATTTTTTAAGATCTATTTATAAATGTATAGTTTTCAGATTTATTCCTGTACTTGTAGTCAATAACGATGTTACTTGCCAAATTTCATAGTTCTAGGCCAACGGGAAGTACCCTATAGGTTTTGATTCCCTTGAGTGTGTCGAAATATGCGTTTTTTGCTGAATAAACGGCCGTAACTTTTTTCTACGTAAACTTAGCAGTTTGATTTTTTTTTAACTTCATGGGACCGTAGACCTGAGTATACAGTTCAAATTTCAGCTTGATACCTCCACGCATTCTCGACATAGAAATTCTTGACAGACAGACAGACAGACAGACAGACAGACAGACAGACAGACAGACAGACGGACAACAAAGTGATCTTATAAGGGTTCCGTTTTTCCTTTTGAGGTTCGGAACCCTAAAAAATACAGCCGAATTGAGAACCTCCTACTTTTGTGGAGTCGATTGAAAATAGGTCTTACTTACGATTAAATTATTGACAAATATCTTCAGCTCAGTCGGTAGCACTCTAGGGTTTCTACCAACTAAGCTAAACACAGTAGGCCGTGTGGGTTCCGGCAGACTAGAATAGAATCACTCCGTCTCTCCCCGTGGATGTAGTACAAGGCGACTAAGGGAAATACATTATCAAATATCGATCAGGCCACCCCAACCCGTTTGGCCAGCGTGGTGAGTTTAGGCCAAATCCTCCTTCCGTCTATGACGGACAAGAGAGGGTCGTGCTTCTGTAGTGGAGACTAAAATGGACCTGATGATCAACCTAAACACAGGTACCATAAATCTAGGCTGCTAGCCTTCTGGCCACTTTACCTTTTGACGGCGATGCGGAAGAATTTTTAAACTTTCGCGTTGCATGATTTATGAAATATAAGAACGGGAATTAACGCGATCATGCATAAGGGTATTTACATACCTTTATTATTGCCTGACGTTTCGACCAGGTTGCACCGGCCATGGTCACAGGCTGACTCTACGTGGGTCGTGACGTGACGTGGTGAGTCAGCCTGTGACCACCTTATGCATGATCGCGTTAATTCCCGTTCTTATATTTCATAGATGCGGAAGAATATTTTGACGCCATTGAGTTTAAGTACTAAGTATATTTTATTACTTTTAATTAGTTTTTGTCATTTCCGTTTTGTTTGTATATATAGGTTGAAGTAGTATTCGCAATCAAAAAACCCAATAGGAATCCGCTTCAGCTTAGCCGGTAGGGCCTCAGGTCACCATATTGGCTCCGCTACGCCTGATGGTAAGCGAAAAGCAGAGCCCCGATCGCATCGGCAACGGGGAAGAGACTTTGATGTCTTGTCAATTGACGCTGCCATACTGGCCTACAAGATGCTTCTTCACGCTTCGCTTGAAGGATCCCATATTGTATGATTGAGGAAATACATTTGGCGGCAGCGCGTTCCACTTTTTAATAGTGCGACATAGATATGAGTTGCCAAACTTTTAGTACGCGAAGGAATGATACCAACGGTGAATTTGTGATATCGCAAGCCTGTACGTGACATTCTGTGACGGAAATGGTTGTGACCACCCGGCGAGATGTGGCATGAAAAATATCTACCGATCTGTTCTACCGATTGTACAATGGGGTGTGTTCAGAGGAGTTGTTTGACATGATGCCCACGGCCTCCTTCTACAGTCGCACCGCTCGCCATCGACAGGGAATTCATCCTCACACATTGGAACCGAAGTGGTCACGTACTGTGCGATTCCAGCGGAGTTTTCTTCCACGTACTACTAAGCTGTGTAAAGAACTGCCTGTTGAGGTTTTCCCAGAAGACTACAGCATGGGGTTCTTCAAAAAGGGCGTAAAGAGGTTTTTACAGGGTCGGCAACGCGCACGTGATGCCTCTGGTGTTACAGGCGTCCATAGGCTACGGTAACAGCTTTCTATCAGGCGGACCGTATGCTTGTTTGTCACCTTAGTGGTATAATAAAATATATATATCTATAACCATCAATTTACAATCAAATTATATCTCTGAAGTACAGGAAAGAATTTCAAACTTTCCCTCACCTTAATTTCAATGCTAATAGGGTTAACGAAATCTTCTAAACTTGAGGAAGCACGGATGACTATGGATTTTTTTATCCAGTAACTCTCAGATTAGCTTTCCGGGAACTTTTCCAATAAAAGCTCCAGTGATGGTGTTTGATGAACTAATAGCACCATTGTCTGCTCTGTAATCTTTCTCAAGACTCAATTATACGATAAGTCGTGACTTTGGAAGCTTTTATTTAACCTGCAGCATTTGTATGTTTGTTTGTTTAGGCTTTTAGGTTTGTTAGTCTTGCAAGCTGAATAATCAATTTCTCTTATAGGCGATTTGATCTACACTAATTACCGTGATTCAGTCACCAATTAGTTCTTGCAAATTACTGCCGGCCGGCACCTTCTTACAACCATTGGTAGATGCATGTATCTGCCATGACTGCTTTTATCGTCTCTGCTCTAGCTGAAATCTTGATTGGGACTTCTTGGGAAAACCGCACAGGACGCGCCCATTTTTGTTCCAATTTGTGAGAAGGAATTCCTTGGTTATGTCGAGCGGTGCAACTACAGAAAGAAGCCGTGGTCATCATATCAAACTACTCCTCTACAATATCCAATATAGGTATATGCAAAGTTAGGCAAAGTCTTTTCACAGACTTAATGGCTCCATACCGTCTGTGGGCCTGGAATCACCCACAATCATCAGTGTGCAGTGCGAGTTTCTTGGTCACATACGAACATGTTAACGTTTACAACCGACCAAATTGAGAAAAAGTATAATATTGTGAACTTACCAGACGCGTGTTACATGTCCAAATTAGCCGGGTTGCTCACTACAAAATGTGAGCAAGTAATCCACATAATTTTGATAATTCGAGCTCGGTGGCCGAATGGTTAGTAATGCCCACTTTGATTGATTCTAAGGTCGCGGGTTAGATCCCCGCACATGACAAACATTTGTGTGCATGAACATGTCTGTTTGTCTTGGTCTGGGTATTTTCTATGTATTATATGTATGTATTTACAAAAAATAATGTATTTAAGTACATTTATCCGTTGTCTAGTACCCATAGTACAAGCTTTGCTTAGTTTGGGACTGGATGGCCGGGTGTAATTTGTCCAGGAATATATTTATATTTATTTATTTCTATCATGTAACTCGCGTCTTAGAAATTCACAACATGAGAGTTGCCATTTCGTTGCCATGATCGAATCGTATAAAAGTGGTACTTTACTGGCTGGTGGCTTGGTTACTCCCGTCCAGATATTTTATTCGTATGTTTACGTAGCGAAGCGTGAAGAAGCATCTTGTAGGCCAGCATGGCAGCGTCAACTGATAAGAGATCAAGGTCTCTTGCCCGTTGCCGATGCGATTGGGGCTCCTATTTTCGCTTACCATCAGACGCAGCAGAGCCAATATGCTGCGCTAATATAAAAAAAATCCAAAAGAACTGCCAACTATCTTCTCAAAGAAACTTCATTACAGAACTCCCCTAATAACAAAGGTCTATGAAAAATACACTTTGTATACAAACGCCTTATCTTAACCTAACTACCTATATAAATTCCAACAGCACATCCCCTATCATGCCGCTTGAAAAAAACCCTACTAAAAGAATAGGCACACAATGCTTTCATTGAGAAAACTCCTCAAAAAATAAAGGCTTAAACGCCAATACCCGTCAATCAAATCCCAACCTTAACTAATCATTATAAGAATGCAATTCATTTATCAATGGAGGTGAACATACGATGATGGATTTCGAAAGGATGACACTAGGATATCTTAAGGTGCGTATCATGATGCGAGGGTGTTACTGGATTATGGTCTTTGTATTGATGGTAATAAGGGTGTTGGTTGTCAGTTTCAAATGTGAGGTGAGTCTTGAGCAGAAGTACCTATTGATTTTCAGTCGGTTTCCCAATTTTATTAGGTTCGAGGATTTTTGATACAATGGACCCATAAGAGTCCGGGGATCCGTATATAACTACAAAACGATATTGACGGGGAGGCGTCTTGAGACTTCTAACAAATATGAAGATATTTTTAGCCGATTGCGGAAAATTGGTAATGATTTTTGACGTGACGATGGACGCCGGCTGCAGCTGCCTGATGGCTGCCTGAGCCGAGCGTGCAAGCGAGTAACTCAATTAGGTTCCAATGTATGAGGATGAATTCTCTGCCTATAGCGAGCGGTGCGATTATAGAAAGAGGCCGTGGACATCATAATATCTCTCAACACAGGCCGTTGTACAGTCGGTAGAATACGCAAGGCGATAAGACCGCCTTTTTCACCGACTTCAAAAAAGGAGGAGGTTCTCAATTCGACTGTATTGTTTTTTTTTAATGTTTGTTACTTACGGTTACTCCGTGATATATAAACCGATTTGAATTTTTTTTTATTTGAAAGAGTATACTTCCAGATTGGTCCCATATTTTTTTCATCATCATCATCGTCAGCCTGTATCTACCCACTGTTAGGTTTGTTATTTCGTTACTCCGTCATTTATAGACCGATTTGAAAAAATCTTTTTTTGTTTGAAAGAGTATACTTCCAGATTGGTCCCATATTTTTTTCATGATCATCATCTTCATCAGCCTGTATTTATATACATAAATGTAGAGTAATATTTGGAGTCGGTTTTTTTTTTTGGTAAAATTATGTACTTCTAATTTTTACAAGTTCTTGTATGTCATCATCAGGTCTCCCCTCAGGTCGACCCTCTCTCGTCCGTCCTAGATGGAAGGAGGATTTGGCCTACACTCCCCACGCTGGCCAAACGGGTTGGGGGGAGGCCTGATCGATATTTGATAATGTATTTCCCTTAGTCGCCTTGTACGACATCCACGGGGAGAGACGGAGTGATTCTATTCTAGTCTGCCGGAAACCACACGTATGTTTCTTTATCATATTGGTGCAATACAGTGTATTCTATTTTATTATATGTATATCAGCATTAAAAAAATTGCTGCTATATTTTAGCTTCGACGAGCTCGGTGGTCTCATAACTAGCAATGACCACTGACTCCGAGGTCGTGGGTGCGATCCCAACAAATATTTGTGTTTTTAGGGTTCCGAACCTCAAAAGGAAAAACGGAACCCTTATAAGATCACTTTGTTGTCCGTCTGTCTGTCTGTCTGTCTGTCTGTCAAGAATTTCTATGTCGAGAATGCGTGGAGGTATCAAGCTGAAATTTGAACTGTATACTCAGGTCTACGGTCCCATGAAGTTAAAAAAAAATCAAACTGCTAAGTTTACGTAAAAAAAAGTTACGGCCGTTTATTCAGCAAAAAACGCATATTTCGACACAGTCAAGGGAATCAAAACCTATAGGGTACTTCCCGTTGACCTAGAACTATGAAATTTGGCAAGTAACATCGTTATAGACTACAAGTAGAGGAATAAATCTCAAAACTGTACATTTGTAAATAGATCTTAAAAAATAGGGGGTCTTTATTTTTTATAGGGTGTCGAAATTTCAAATTGAAACTACTAGTTCAAATGGGGTATCATATGAAAGGGCTTGATGTACACATTGCAAAATATATTTTATTAATTTTATTCGACGCATTATTTCTTATTTATAATGAAAAATATCAAATTTAATAATGATACTACACCTACGGAACCCTCGGTGGGCGAGTTCGACTCGCACTTGTCCGGTTTTTTTTTTTATACTACGACGTGTGGCAGACAAACGTACGGCCCGACTGATGTGAAGAGGTTACCGTAGCCATATTAACGCTCGCAACATAAAATATCGCTCGCGCGCCGCCACCCCCGCTACCAACGCAGCATCTCCTTCTTTTCTGGTGACCTCACTCACTCGCAGGAACACGACAACCCTCAAGGGAATTGTTATTTGGCTGCGGTATTCTGTGACGTGGAGGTAATTCCCCTGTCGGGTAGCTTACAATTACGCTCCCTAACTCTCTTTTCGCCAGAGCTTCGTTTTTCAGTCAGCAGGGTGCACCACATGCAGGTGAAGTTGGCTTTGGTTCCAAGATCCAGACGTTTTCTATGTATTATATGTATTTATTCACAAAAAAAAGTATTTACATTCATAATATCAGTTATCTAATACCTATAATACAAGCTTTGCTTAGTTTGGGACTAGATGGCGCTGTGTAATTTGTCAAGGAATATTTGTTTATTTATATGTGACTTTTTTTATACTACGTGGGATGGCAGGCAAGCATACGACATGCCTGATGTGAAGCGGTTACCGTAGCCTTATTAACACTCGCAAGATAAAATATCACTCGTGCGCCGCCACCTCCGCTGCCAATGCAGTATCTTTCTTTCTGGGGACCTCACTCACTCGCAGACTTGTGTTTCCCCTCAAGGGAAATGTTATTTAGCTACGGTATTCTGTGAGGTGGAGGTACATTCCCCAGTCGGATAGCTTACAATTACGCTCCATACCTTTCGTTTCGCCAGAACTTCGTTTGTCAGTCAGCAGGGTGCACCGCGTGCAGGTGAAGTTGGCTTTGGTTCAAAGATGTTGGTGAACCACTTACACCCTAAAACTATTTTGTATGTTTCCATAATTTGGCTTCTAAACTTACAAAAGTTATAATAACTTTTAAACTTTCGCGTTGCATGATTAAAATGATTATAATTATAGGAGCTAAAGCAATAAATGCATGTAAGGATTTTTTACCTACCAGGTACCTACTAGGTCCAGGTGCCTGTAGAATTAGGAGGATAATACATACGTAACAGTCAAAAAATTAATGGTCATTATTTATAATGGCCGGCTAATGTAATCAATTGTCAATTATTAACATACTGCTTACATGGCACCACATCAACCCCGTTTCGCAGGGTCCCAATTTCCGTATACAGGACACAAGAAAACCCTAACCTAACCAAAACACGTATTATTTTATTGCCCAAAGGTCGGTCAGTATGATTAATAACAAATTTATTATATTGACCAGAAATTATTTAAAAAAACCGGCCAAGTGCGAGTCGGACTCGCGCACGAAGGGTTCCGTACCATTATCTTTAAAAACGGTAAATAAATCACGCTTATTGTATGTCAGCCCCCCTTATATATTTGTTTTATTGTTATTTAATTATTTATTTTTAAGGTGAATGTATAACTAAATATTATGTGAGTATTTCAAGCGTCTACCTATTGCCGTTAGCAACTGCGAGCAAAAACGAGCAAAAAAATCACGTTTGTTGTATGGGAGCCCCATTAAATATATCATTTATTCTATTTTTTAGTATTTGTTGTTATAGCGGATAGCGGCAACAGAAATACATCATATGTGAAAATTTCAACTGTCTAACTATCACCGTTCATAAGATACAGCCTGGTGACAGACGGACGAACGGACGGACGGACGGGCAGCGGAGCCTAGTAATAGGGTTCCTTTTTACCCTTTGTATACCCTAAAAAAAAACACAAAATCACCATTTGTTTTCTTACCACCATAAGTGCTAAAAACAAACTTTTTATATCTCACAGAAACATTCCCTGATATCGTCCAGGCAGTGTCACTCCCGCCAGTCCAACCCTGCCTCATTAAACATTCAGCTCGCACGCCGGCACGTGATCACCCCTCGCTTCTCCACCGCAAAACTAACGATAAATATGAGTGAGAACAGTTTCTGAACGGTTTAGAATTGCTGCCTTTTGAAACATTCATATTAAGCTTTATTTACAGTTAAACTGAACATATACAGGATGTAATAATGTTAACAAAAAAAACAAACTCCAAACATTACTCTACATTTATGTATGTAGATACAGGCTGATGATGATGATGATGAAATAAATTTGGGACCAATCTGAAAGTATAGGTACTTTTCAAATAAAAAAAGTATTTTTCAAATCGGTTTATAAATGACGGAGTAAAGCAATAACAAACCTAACAGTGGGTAGATACAGGCTGATGATGATGATGATGAAAAAATTATGGGACCAATCTGGAAGTATAATACTCTTTCAAATAAAAAAGATTTTTTGAAATCGGTTTATAAATCACGGAGTCATTAAGTAACAAACATAAAAAAAATACAGCCGAATTGAGAACGTCCTCCTTTTTTGGTGTCAGTTAAAAAAAAACCGGACAAGTGCGAGTCGGACTCGCCCACCGAGGGTTCCGTAGGTACGTAGTATCATTATTAAATTTGATATTTTTCATTATAAATAAGAAATAATGCGTCGAAAAAAATAAATAAAATATATTTTGCAATGTGTACGTCAAGCCCTTTCATATGATACCCCATTTGAACTAGTAGTTTCAATTTGAAATTTCGACACCCTATAAAAAATATAGACCCCCTATTTTTTAAGATCTATTTACAAATGTATAGTTTTGAGATTTATTCCTGTACTTGTAGTCTATAACGATGTTACTTGCCAAATTTCATAGTTCTAGGTCAACGGGAAGTACCCTATAGGTTTTGATTCCCTTGAGTGTGTCGAAATATGCGTTTTTTGCTGAATAAACGGCCGTAACTTTTTTCTATGTAAACTTAGCAGTTTGATTTTTTTTTAACTTCATGGGACCGTAGACCTGAGTATACAGTTCAAATTTCAGCTTGATACCTCCACGCATTCTCGAAATAGAAATTCTTGACAGACAGACAGACAGACAGACAGACAGACAGACAGACGGACAACAAAGTGATCTTATAAGGGTTCCGTTTTTCCTTTTGAGGTTCGGAACCCTAAAAATACTCTGATCCTTGAATGAAACTACACATCTACATCTACTCGTCAACCCTTATTCATTCCATTGTTGGGATACGGGTCTCCCCTCAATCGAAGAGGTTCAGAGCATACTCCACCACGCTGCCCAACTTCAGTTGCGTTATTATTTTCAAGCCGCCTAAAAGCCACTGCCTTGGCTTAACTATGTATCATAAGTCATATCAAAAATCATCATAATTTACAAAAAAAAGAAAAAAAAGTGTATTTACGTATGTTTATCAGTTGTCTAGTACCCATAACACAAGCTTCGCTTACTTTGGGGCTAGATGGCGCTGTGTAATTTGTGTGACAATATTTATTTATTATTAAACATAAAAATATTCCTGAATATATTACACACTGCCATTTAGTCCCAAACTAAGTAAAAAGACTGTCATCTTTTTTTATTATTTACACCACGTCGAGCATACGGCCCGCCTGATATTAAGCGGTTAGTATAGCCAATGCAGCAACTCCTTTCTATCTTATAACCTCGCTCACTCGCCGGAACACAAAAACCCTCAAAGGAATTCTTATTTGGCTACGGTATTCTGTGAGGTGGAGGTACTTTTCCATTCGGGCAGCTTACCAATACGCTGTACCTTACCTCTCTTAAAGCGATCTCTATGGACCGCGACAGCTTAACGTGCCCTCTGTCGCACGGAGGAGCTCGAAATAAATACAATCGAAACGCGCAACATCACCATCGATCCTAAAACTTATGAATAAAAAAAACAAAATGCATAAAATTTTCATAATGTTATAATAAAACACTTGTACTGTTCCACTTAATTATATTTAATTTTACCGACCGGTTTCCCCGCTAAGGCATTATCAAGGTAAACAGATGGTCCACCAAGTGCCAACAATCAACAGTATCAACTGCATAACATTTTATTTCAGTAACGTTGATAAGCGCGACAACATGACACTTTTCTCATAAAATTACCCGCGTTTGCTAACATCACGGGTCATTATGACCCAACCTGGCAGCCTGGGAGTTAAAATCTTTTAAGTTAAATAATAATAAATATTGTCAGACAAATGACACAGTGCCATCTAGCCCCAAAGTAAGCAAAGCTTGTGTTATGGGTACTAAACAACTGATAAACATACGTAAATACATTTTTTTCTGTAAATACATACATACATAGATACATAGAAAACTCCCAGACCAAGACAAACAGACATGTTCATGCACACATATGTTTGTCCTTTGTGGGAATCGAACCCACGAGCGTTGGTGTCGAAGCCGCGTCATTTACCTCGTCATTTACCTTAAGTTACCTCCACATAGTTTCTCGCTTCCGCCGTATGAATCGTCGGTCGAGCACTTAACTGAATATTCCCTGGCTAATGAGGTCTTGCACTAAACGCACCTCCTTTTAATAAAGCCCAATTAAGGGCATTACTCGAATGGGGTTCACTTACTTAAGTATTAAAAGGTATTGAAATGTGGATAATGTTGGGGAATATGGACGTACTATACCTACAGCAAATATATATATAATATGGCCTCCCCAACCCGTCTGGCCAGCGTGGGGAGTGTAGGCCAAATCCTCCTTCTGTCTGGGACGGACGAGAGAGGGTCGTGCTCCTGTAGTGGAGCCTAAAATGACCTGATGATGATGATACCTACAGCTAATACGCCCCTGTGCACCAACGTTCCGGGTATATCACAGGATTGCGAATCTCTCGTCTAGTAAACCAACAAGACGAGAGTTTGGTTTAAATAAAAATAAAATAAATAAATATTCCTGGACAAATTACTCACGGCCATCTAGTCCCAAACTAAGCAAAGCTTGTACTATAGGTACTAGACAACTACTAACTACTAGACAACTGATAAATGTACTTAAATACATTTTTCTTTTGTAAATACATACATATAATACATAGAAAATACCCAGACCAAGACAAACAGACATGTTCAAGCACACAAATGTTTGTCTTGTGCGGGAATCGAACCCGCGACCTCGGAGACGAAGTGGCCATTGCTAACCATTCGACCACCGAGCTCGTTTATAATAAATAGAAGGATTTCTGCCACTGACTTATTGAACGGACATGTCTACCACTACTTACTACCAGACATGTCGACATTTAGTTAGGTGCGTCCCTCACTGGTAAGTCGATGCGGCATCGCGGCGCGGACGAGATTAGGTATTTACAACTTAGGTCATTAATACTAGAATCACAGCATAGTAATACAACCAGTACTTTAACTTCATACTAGCTCCCAAATCGGCGTGCGCCGCGCACCAATACTTCCTGAGCGGTCGTGTAAATTACGCTTGGCTGTGTACGTGCGTCGATTTGGGCGCTAGTATGAAGTTAAACTACTGGTTGTATTATTATGCAGTGCTAGAATGCTCAAGAATTATAATTTCACGTTAGTTTCAAAATTGTTTCTCATTATGGACTAATACATAGACTATATAAATACTTACACATGGTTCACACCTTACCTGAAAAAGAGAACATCTTATTAATAATCATAATAGTAGAATTGTCCGCAGGGCAGCTTGTGTGGCGAGCTGTTGTGTGAGTAGCGACACCACGGACCCGAGTCTCCAGAGAGTCGGTCAGGGCCTTCGTATCCGACGTGTCTTCATCGGTCGGAGATAAACACAAGAAGGCCCGCAGGACTCTCAGCTCTGGCTTGCCTTCATTGGCCGTCCAGAGGGGAGCCGCTAGAGCTATATGCTCCAGGGGTGGAAGTGTTAAAGGGCATCACGCCGCGAGTAACTTCGGAGAAAGCGCAGCACACCTCTCGACATCCCTGAGTCACTCACACCGGTGTTGCCCCCGGCCGTTTTCCTGGCATTTCGGGGGCCCATCTAGTGAGTGGCAAGCCACCGCCTGCCGCAAATAACTAGCAATAAAAGCAGTTATGGCAGGCGGCCGTCCCTCTTCTGTAATAGCCCGGAATTAAGTTCACCCAGATCTCATCTCTATAGCCCATTTATTTTCCATCACACTTCGCAATAGTCTCAACGCCTGCCGAGACCTGCTCATTGGTATGTCGTTCCATTGACATATCCTGGAGCGGGTCACGGCGGGCGTACAACATTACATCAAACTTCTCTAAGGGGCCTCTACGCGTTGGATCCATATCCCCGCGCATGCCTATCAAATGACCGGGCCTGACCCGTGAGTTAAGAGAGAATCATAATAGATATTTTATTATCTACTAAAAATAAATAAATTAGCATATAATTAGTAATTTATTCACTGGTCTTTACGACGCAGGCTGGGTAAAGGGCTGTCAAACCGCCGAAGTTGAAGCCGATTAGGTACCAACGAATATTTGGTTTCGGAATATAGGTCTTACGTTTTAGTTATTGACAAACATCTTCAGCTCAGTATGTAAACTCCAGGGTTTCTACCAGCTAAGATAAAAACCATAGATTAACAATTGGTCGCCGCTCCGCTTCGACTAGATGCCGCACTATTACGACGACGAAGAAATGTATCGCAACAGGCTCGGGTACGCCGAGTTCGGCGTAGTATTTGTTGCCGCATTTTACAAGTGCGCCGCGGCATCTAGTCGAAGCGGAGCGGAGACCAATTGATAATCTAAGATAAAAACAATTACTAACAAAGTAAGCTGAAGTTTGACATTTGCAATAACAAAATCTATGGTAATCTCATTTTGGTTTGGTTTAAATAGAAGAATTTCTGCCACTGACCTGTTGAACGGTGGATAGTTTCTTGGCAAATTCTTTTCTTCAAATCCCAAACCATGCAAAGCTTGTACTATGAGTACTAGATAACTGATATTATACTTATTTTTTTTTTAATACATAGATAAAATACGTAGAAAACATTCAGAATAAGACAAACAGA
The DNA here is from genome assembly GCA_937001555.2 of Hypsopygia costalis. Taxonomy (NCBI): domain Eukaryota; kingdom Metazoa; phylum Arthropoda; class Insecta; order Lepidoptera; family Pyralidae; genus Hypsopygia; species Hypsopygia costalis. The sequence continues at coordinate 17,546,403 of OW443349.2, read as the reverse complement.
TATTTTTGAAAATAACAACGGGAATTAACGCGATCATGCATAAGGGTATTTACATACCCTTATTATTACCTGACGTTTCAACCAGGGCGAAGCTGAAGCCGATTACGATCGGATTTTTTGATTGCGAAAATCTAACGTAACCTTAAATTTGTGCTATTAGTAATAGATATGGCGAAGGCGTTCGATCGGGTCTGGCACCGTAGTCTTCTTTCGAAGTTGCCTGCGTACGGTCTACCTGAGGGTTTATGCGAATGGGTCGCTAGCTTTTTGTCCTGCAGAAGCATTAGAGCCGTTGTGGATGGCAGTCGCTCCGGTAGCATGGACATTAATGCTGGCGTCCCGCAAGGCTCGGTATTGTCCCCGACGCTGTTTTTGCTGCATATCAATGATATGTTGTCTATTGACAGCATTCATTGCTATGCTGACGACAGCACTGGGGACGCTTATTACACGGGCCGCGCTAATATACCCCGTTCTCTGGTGGAGGAGAGTCGAGAACAACTTGTGTCAGAGATTGAGAGCACATTGAATTGTGTCTCCGATTGGGGGCGAAAGAACCTAGTTCAGTTCAATCCCACTAAGACACAAGTTTGCGCGTTCACCGCTAAGAAAACCCCTTTTGCTGTGGCTCCCCAATTCCAGAACACACCCCTTACCATCGCCAAAAATATTGGGATTCTCGGAATTGAAATCTCCAGCGACGTCCAGTTTCGATGTCACCTGGAGGAGAAGGTCAAGCTGGCGTCGAAGAAACTAGGTGTGCTCAACAGGGCGAGGCAGTACTTCAACCCGCGGCAACGACTTCTGCTTTATAAAGCGCAAGTACGGCCGCATATGGAGTACTGTTGCCATCTATGGGCGGGAGCGCCTAGATACCAGCTTGCACCTTGTGACTCGATTCAAAGGCGTGCTGTGAGGATTGTTGATGATTCCAAACTGACAGACGGTTTAGAACCTTTAAGTCTGAGAAGAGATTTCGCGTCTCTTTGTGTGTTCTACCGATTGTATAATGGGGTGTGTTCAGAGGAGTTGTTTGACATGATGCCCACGGCCTCTTTCTACAGTCGCACCGCTCGCCATCGGCAGGGAATTCATCCTCACACATTGGAGCCTAAGTGGTCGCGTACTGTGCGGTTCCAGAGAAGTTTTCTCCCGCGTACTGTCAAACTGTGGAATGAACTGCCTGTCGAGGTTTTCTCAGGAGACTACAGCATGGGGTTCTTCAAAAAGGGCGTGAAGAGGTTTTTACAGGGTCGGCAACGCGCGTGTGATGCCCCTGGTGTTACAGGCGTTCATAGGCTACGGTAACTGCTTTCCATCAGGCGGGCCGTATGCTTGTTTGCCACTTTAGTTGTATAAAAAAAAAAAAAAAAAAAAATAAGAGCTTCAGTGGTAGAGACGGAGGCGCTCTTAAGAATAAACTGAAGATCATCATGGTCAGGTCCATTTTAGTCTCCACTACAGGAGCACGACCCTGTCTCATCCGTCCTAGACGGATGGAGGATTTGGCCTACACTCCCCACGCTGGCCAAACGGGTTGGGGAGACCTGATCGCCTTGTAAGACATCTACGGGAAGAAGCGGAGTGATTCTATTCTAGTCTGCTGGAAACCACGCGGCCAACTGAAGATATTCGTCACAAATTTAAAGACAAGTCTAATTTTCGTAATCAAAAAATCTGATGGTAATCGGCTTCAACTTTGGCGGTAGGGCCCCCAGGTTGCACCGACAGTGGTCACAGGCTGACCGTCTCAGCGATGTGCCTCTGCCTCCGTTCCCGAAGTCCAATGAATCTTTATCTACCCCTGTGTTGTTCGATATCCATGTACCGCGACATACTTACTACACTTCCCGTTGTTATTTATAAATATACTAGTGTTGTCGGTTGTTCAAAGTAATGAAACTCTAGATGTTCCTTGGTATTCACTTTATTCCTAGGTGTAACTTAAATGTAATACTGACAGTTGAGATCGTTTATTTCACACACGTGTTGTCTGTACGAGCGCTCGATATCGAATGCCTGCCCCCCTAGCCAAGTGTAATTCGTAGCGTAACGAACGTTAGATAAATCACGTGATATTTGTCAAAATCGAACATTAAAGTAAGAGCTCCACAGTTCCACTTAGCGATCGCTACGCTTTTCTACTTCGCAAACTGCAAAATCGAACATTTTAGTATGAGAATTGACAAATGTCACGTGATCTATCTAACGTTCGTTACGCTACGAATTACACTTGGCTAGGGGGGCAGATGCTGCTTCGCTTGGGATGAAGTTTACGCCTGTCTCCTGCACCACCACTCCCCACTCTTCAAACTGACGTGTTTCATCGTGAGTGGTGCGCTGGCGCAACGAATTACAAGCTTGGAGTCAAATCAAATCTTTTATACAATGTGAAATCATGACTTTGTGGCAATTATACGCATAAATACCTAAATACCAAATAATTATAAATTATGTTTTTAAATATAATGATAGCTAACACTAGCAAGTTGGCCGAAATCAAGTGTTTTCAAGAAAGTAAGTAAGTCATTCACTCATAAAAATGTACTAAAACTAGTAGTATCTATATATATATGTATGTATGAATGTATATGTATGTATATGTATGATAGAATATGTATGTACTTATTTATGAATGTAACATGTGTATGCTTAGGTATAGTTTACGTATAGTATATTAGTCACTTTTTATGTTTCTTGTAAATATAGTTTTAAACCGCATTCGTGGATGTCTGCACTTCCCGAAGGTTGACTGGTAGAGAATGCTTTTAGCATTAAGTCCGCCTTTTGTACCATTCATCTTATTGTGGTCAATAAAGTGTTTAAATAAAATAAATAAATAGTATCAAATAAGTGTCACAGTTTTATCCAATCCATACTCATTATATTGACGAGCTCGGTGGTCGAATCCTTTCTTTCTTTCTGGTGACCTCACTCACTCGCAGTGACACAACAACTCTCAAGGGGATTGTTGTTGACTGCGGTATTCTGTGAGGTGGAGGTACTTCCTCCGTCGGGCAGCTTAAAAATATCACTCTTTTCGCCAGAGCCTCGTTTGTCAGTAAAAAAAGTGCACCACGTGCAGGTGAGCTTGGCTTTGGTTCAAAGATGTTGATGAACTATTTACACCCCAATAATAAATCCATCTCTGGAACAGACTACGGTCGACGTTGCTTAACTTGCTAACTGATACGCGCAAAAACTTCCTGAAATTAAACTCAAAGGTCACTAAATAGTGTTTAGGCCTTTTGCTGAAAACACAATTAATATTACCATAACTTTCAGGCGCGTATGGGTTTTATAGTCAGTTTTACGGTACGCTATGACGTTAAAGCCTTTCACGTTGAAGCCTGAAAGGCCTTTTCCATGAAAAATAATGTGTTCAGTTAATTTTTAGTGAGATTTATAATGAATATGGATTGGATAAAACTGTGACATCATACTAGACATAGTAGTTTTAGTACATTTTTATGACATATTTTTACTACAGTCAATTTTTAGTGAGATATATAATAGATAAATATTTATGGACAATTTACACAGCGCCATCTGGTCCCAAATTAAGCACAAAGCTTGTGTTATGGGTAATTGACAACTGATAACTGTACTTAAATACATTTTTTAGTAAATACATACTTATAATACATAGAAAACACCCAGACCAAGACAAACAGACATGTTCATGTACACAAATGTTTGTCATGTGCGGGAATCGAACCCGCGACTTCGGAGTGAAAGTGGCCATTGCTAACCATTCGACCATCGAGCTAGTGTAATATAAAATAGAATACCGTCTATTGTAAGGTGACAATTTGAAATACCAAATAAAGTTTCAAAGTCCGAGGTCAATTTGTAAGGGTAATTAGAACGGTCTGTAAAATACCTTCATTGCCGTCTCGGCTGTCACTTTGTACCCTGTTTTAAGCTTACCGAATCCTTTAAAGTTGGTTAGCTCTTACTTTGATTTAGAAAACGGCCTCAAATAACTTTGGTGGAAAATACAAACTTTGTATCATATAACCTAATATTTAAATCGAACGAAGATAGAAGTCAAAATTAACTGAAATCTATATATATAAAAGAGAAAATCACTCACTCACTCATCACGAAATCTCAGAAACTATAACACCTACAAACTTGAAATTTGGCAGGTAGGTTCTTTATATGGTATAGACATCCGCTAAGAACGGATTTTACGATACTCCACCCCTAAGGGGGTAGAATGGGGGTTGGAAGTTTGTATGAAAGTCCTATATTTTTGAAGTAAGAGACTTGAAATTTAAAATGAATGCTCTATAGAAGGTGTGAAGGTGTACTAATAATGTATCTTTGGAAATCAACCCCTTTTTGGGGTTAAAACGGGGGTTGGAAGTTTGTATGAAAGTTCTATGTTTTTGAAGTAAATGACTTGAAATTTAAAATGCATGCTCTATAGATGGTGTGGAGCTGTACTAATAATGTATCTTTGGAAATCAACCCCTTTTTGGGGTTAAAACGGGGGTTGGAAGTTTGTATGAAAGTTCTACGTTTATGAAGTAAGAGACTTGAAATTTAAAATGTATGCTCTATAGATGGTGTGGAGATGCACTAATAATGTATCTTTGGAAATCAACCCCTTTTTGGGGTTAAAACAGGGGTTGGAAGTTTGTATGAAAGTTCTATGTTTTTGACGCAAGAAACTTGAATTTTAAAATGTTATGCTCTATAGATGGTGTGTAATAATTTATCTTTAGAAATCAACCCCTTTTTGGGGTTAATACGGGGGTTGGAAATTTGAATCAAAGTTCTATGTTTTTGAAGTAAGAGACTTTAATTTTAAAATGTATGCTCTATAGATGGTGTGGAGGTGTACTAATAATGTATCTTTAGAAATCAACACCTTTTTGGGGTTAAAACGAGGGTTGGAAGTCTGTATGAAAGTTCTATGTTTTTGAAGTAAGAAACTTGAAATTTAAAATGTATAGATAGTGTGGAGGTGTACTAATAATGTATCTTTAGAAATCAACCCATTTTTGGTGTTAAAACGGGGGTTGGAAGTTTGTATGAAAGTCCTATGTTTTTGAAGTAAGAGACTTGAAATTTAAAATGTATGCTCTATAGATGGTATGAAGGTGTACTAATAATGTATCTTTAGAAATCAACCCCTTTTAGGAGTTAAAACGGGGGTTGGAAATTTGTATGAAAATCCGATGTTATTGAAGTTAAAGTAATTATGGCAGAAGGATTTTAAATGATATTTAAGTATAAAAAATATTGAAAACAACTACATACTTACTATTATAAGGAGGGATGTTTTATTATAACAATAAAAAGTACTTCAGGTTTTACAAAGAGGTTTTAAAAAATAATATCGGTCGACTTCATTGATTCTAAAAATTCGTCTAGATATTGATTGTTTTTAACTTTTTTTATTTTTTTCCATTCATTAGGTATTTAGCTTTTTCGAATGTAATTAAAAATTATTTGCAAATAACTAACTCCACGCGTACGAAGTCGCGGGCGGCCGCTAGTATTCTATATACAACAACATGCTCGGTGGTCGAATGGTCATCAATGGCCACTTTCTTATTTACCGATACAATACCTCTACATCTAAATATATAAAAGAAGAAACTGACTGACTGACTGACTGATATATATCAACGCACAGCACAAACTGCTGGGTCTAGAGATTCCAAATTTGCCACGTAGGTTCCTTATGATGTCTAGGTGCACTAAGAAAGGATTTTTCAAAATTCATCCCTTATGGGGGTGAAACGAGATTAGTTAGACTATTTTATTCTAAATTGTACACGAGTACTTCTATTGATTAATGAGTAAACACGTGTTTGCCCCGAATGTCACGAGAGCGAAGCCGCGGGCGAAAGCTAGTTTATTATATATCTATTTAGTGGAGAAAAATAAAATAAAATATTATTACTAACTAAACCGACAGACGCCGTTATGACTTCTTAACAATGAGTATTGAATTTGTGTCGCGCTATCTGTCAAATGACTGACAATTCCGTTAAACGCCTTAAAGTTACATTAGAAATGTTAATATGGTCTTTCAGTTTTCTTAAATTTTATAATTTTCCACTTAACTTTCTCATTTCATTCCTTCATAACAACCTTCTCCTGGCAATAACAAAGACAACGAAAAAGGAATAAGTGAAATCGGCCAGCCGTTCACGCGATGCCGTGACATAGGGAAATAGAGATTACAGGCAATTTGATCTACACTACTTAAATGATTTTTTGTAGGTTGTTGTTCTAACCATCAACATTTACAGATCGCCTGAGGACGCCTCGCGTAGAGACGAAACACGTGTCGCAGAGACCACCGCGGCAGTCGGGGCAGCGGCGGTCGCATGTATCTTCTGTTTCAGATGTTGGAGATTCGCCGAGACGACCACAGCAGCTGGAGCAGAGACGACCAAAGCAGCCACGGCAGTCGCATGCAACTACTAAAAGTAGTGGGTGGGTGCCGGCCGGCAGTAATTTGCATGAACTAATTGGTGGCGGCAAAGTAGTGTAGATCATATTGCCTGTAAATTTGACTTCCGCAAAATAACATCTGAATCAATTAACTAAATTGGGATTAATTTATATATCTTTTGCATAAATAAACACTTTCATATTTATTTGGTCCATGCACCAAACAAATAAGAAAGTGTTTATGCAAAAGAAATCCAGCCCTCGACTGGTCAACAGCTACAGAACCTTCCAGTTCATAGCAACAGTTTTTCTATTCATTCCAACCCCATTTTCATTTCGTTTCTAAACTAAAAGCCCCTTTCAGTGCACCTAGCGAGTTGCAGCGTTCCTAGTAGTTTTACTGCTGATTTTCATTACTCAAACAGTGTTTTTCCTTTTAACTAGGTTTTGTAAAACGTTAAATTCCGACCATTCTGCATGCGTCATGTTTACAATAGCCGAAGCATCTACAAGCTGCGCTCCATACATTTTATTTTTATTTTGAATTAAAAGTTTAGAGAGTCAATCTGATACGTGGATTTTTATATCTGATTTTACATCTTGATGTACTGTTGTTGCGTATTTCGCGTCCCTTTGTGTGTTCTACCGATTGTACAACGGGGTATGTTCAGAGGAGTTGTTTGAAATGATGCCCACGGCTTCCTTCAACGGGGTATGTTCAGAGGAGTTGTTTGAAATGATGCCCATGGCCTCCTTCTACAGTCGCACCGCTCGCCATCGACAGGGAATTCATCCTCACACATTGGAGCCTAAGTGGTCGCGTACTGTGCGGCAGAGAAGTTTTTCTCCCGCGTTCTGTGAAGCTGTGGAATTCACTGCCTGTCGAGTTTTTCTCAAGACACTACAGCAGTGGGTTCTTCAAAAAGGGCGTGAAGAGGATTTTACAGTGGTATTGCAGGCGTTCATAGGCTACAGTAACTGCTTTCCCTCAGGCGGGCCGTATGCTTGTTTGCCACTTTAGTGTTATAAAAAAAATCGGAGGTTTTTTAGTTGCCAATAAAATTTTACATTTGTAAAGAACAATCGGCTAAGTATGAGTCCTCTACAAACTACACAATTATGTTGCTATTGATATGCCAACGTCAAAAATGTACTCCCAAAAATTTGCCAACTGGTCTTGTCTGGTCTTGTCTGGTCTGGGACGGACGAGAGAGGGTCGTGCTCCTGCAGTGGAGACTAAAATGACCTAATGATGATGATGATTTACAAAAAAAAGTACATTTATCAGTTGTCTAGTACCCATAACATAAGCGTTGCGTTTAATTTGGGACTAGATGGCGCTGTGAAAACTGTCCAGAAATATTTATTTATTCCTGAGATATCCTGAAGAACAGAATGAAAAGAGGACGGGTCTTCACAATTCGACTATATTTTTATGTGAGTGTTATTCATTATTTATAATTTATTTTATTTTTATTTTAAGTGATTTATAATTTATTTTATTTTTATTTTAAGTTAGCCATCTGAAGTTTAACTAAAGTGCGTTATATCAAGTAGTTCCTATGCCGTCACGTCGGTACTACTATGAAAATCAAAATCAATCGCCTCAATTACCATAGCAATAAAGGTTAGTACCAACTTGACGGCTTATTCTTGATAGGACTTATTTCTTGGAACGCACTCTAGTCAAACCTAGGAGCGCCTACAATCCGGCTAATGAATATAACATACACACATACATAAACTAGAAAAATATATTCAACCCTTCTTTGTGAGTCGGGTAAAAAATACGGCATCTACCTCTTCTAATTTAATATCGAAGCCTCGTAAAAACATTCAAGTTATTCCCATACACCATTATTAAAACAGCGATCCGAGCGAAACCACGATGGCTTTAACCTACGTAAAAAACATTAAAGGTTAAATTTAAAAATAAATTTGTCCTGAGGGACCCTTTGCTTGCAAATAACATCTAAAAATATACATTTATACATGTTGTTGTTATTTTCAAAAAGGGATGGGGCTGTTGTGGCTTTTTTTTAACGGGACATAACACATTCCCACCACTGTGTCTCCTGTGTAGCCAGGATTAACAGCGGCGACCACCAGAAAAGGCAATGAACAGTGAAGTCCATTGCAGTCCCGAGGTTAAAACTACGGCTGCCTTGGAACTAACAACGAATTTAATCAGAAGAAATTAGTAGGAATAGGGAGCTTTTGAAATTTGACTTCCCCTCTTGGCAATGTGGATGACAACTATATGGCAAATAAGGCATTAAAAGCCTAAAGAGATGGCTATAGTCACTTCACTAGCTCAACTGCCGTGCACCATGGATTTTTGAAGTCGGTTAAAAACGTATACATTGCTGAGTTGGCCAAAAATATGAATACGACCACTTAGCGGCGGACAAAAAGATACGGGTCCGGATGAAAAAACAGTTCCTATATGGAAAAGCCATTTGGTAAATTTCCATAAGATCTGGGGCCCGCCATTTTTGGGATTGCTACTTTTATATGAATAATAATAACCTACTTGGTTTTTGTGTTTAGGTTTTTTTGTAGGGTTCAGTATCTTTAAAGAAAAAAGTAACCTTTAAACAGGGTGAAAACACAATAGTGTAGTGGAATCGATTTTTTTTATATGAAAGGGGAACTACCGAGCATGTGGACCACCTAATAGAAAGCAATCACCACCGCCAATGGAGATCAGCAACACCAAGGGGTCGCCGATCCGTTGCCAGCCTATACTTCTTCCTTTCTTTTTTTTATACTACGTCGGGTAGACTGGCCCGCCTGATGTGAAGCGGTTAACGCAGCCATAACGCTCGCAACAATAAAAATATCGCTCACGCGCCGCGACCCGCACTGCCAACGCAGCATCTCCTTCCGTTCTGGTGACCTCACTCACTCGCAGGAACACAACAATCCTGAAGGGAAATGTTATTTGGCTGCGGTATTCTGTGAGGTGGAGGTACGTTCATCAGTCGGGTAGCTTACAATTACGCTCCTTACCTCTCTTAATCTTTTTGCGACCTTTCTGGTGACCTCACTAACTGGCAGAAACACAACCACCCGCAAGATAATAGTTATCTTGCTGCGGTATTTTGTGAGGTACCTCTACCTCTCCAGTCGGACAGCTTGTTTGTCTTGTCAGTCAGGTTCATCAGGGTTTTTGGCTTAAAGATGGTGGTGAGCCACTTATATCCCAATTTCTTGCCAGTTATAAATAAAAACCGGCCAAGTGAGAGTCGGATTCGCGCTGAAGGGTTCGGTAACATTACCTATAAAAACAGCCAAAAATAATCACGTTTGTTGTATAGGAGCCCTCTTAAATATTTATGTTTATTCTGTTTATTAGTATTTGTTGTTCTAGCGGCAACAGAAATACATCATGTGTGAAAATTTCAACTGTATAACTATCACGGATCATGAGATACAGCCTGGTGACAAACGGACGGACGCACAGCGGAGTCTCAGTAATAGGGTCCGTTTTACCCTTTGGGTACGGAATCCTAGAAATGGCTCGTTTAGAAGGCGAGCTTTTAAAAATAATTGTTGAATATTATTTTAGAACTGAAATGAGTTTTCTATGAATGAATTACATTTATTTTTACTTCAAAAGTCAGGCTATTAATAGAAAAAAATAAATCCAAGGAGTTTTATCTATTGAATAAAACAGTCGAGTTCAATAAAATCGGTTTTTATTTTAGTTTTATACAATTTATTTATCGTTTATTTCTGTAACTTTATTTTTGTACTATTCTATTCTGTTTTTTTAGTATACTATTCTGATTTAGTAGCAAATTGGGAGAATTACCAAGCGTTCAGACGATTTTGCAATTCATATTATTAGAATCGATGTATTAGGGACCAACTCAATATTTAGGTCCCCAATAGTGTTAGATATTTAAAATCCGTGTTGCACGGCAGTTGAGCTTCGACTAGACATCTCTTTAGGCTTTTAATGCCTTATTTGCCATATTGCTGTCTCTTAAATTGCCAAGAGGGGAAGTCAAATTCCAAAAGCGTCCTACTCCTACTAATTTCTTCTGATTAAATTCGTTGTGAGTTCCAAGGCAATCGTATTTTACCCCCGGGACTGCAGTGGACTTCATTGTTCATTACCTTTTTCTGGTGGTCGTCGCTGTTAATCCTGGCTACACAGGAGACACAGCGGTGGGAGTGTGTGGTGAGCCCCGTTCCATTACCCGTAGTTCTGTTTATCATTTCTACCAAATACTTGTAGCTCTAAGAAATCTCAGAGATAAATCCACTTCTAAACACACCATTCTTTTATTGTATTTACTTTATACAACAGCAATCCATACACACACAATCAGCGTGTAATTTTGGAAAAACAGGGAAAAACACAATATTGCTACCGTCAAACACAATACGTTGCATTAGTTGAATTCACATCGAAACACGGCCACAAAAGAAACGTTGTAAGAAAAAAATATCGCACAAAAAGGAGAAAAAACTCAAATAACAAGAAAAATACAAGTGGCTGTTCGCACTTGTTTGCTAAAATGAGGGTGTGCTAGTGATGTGCCGGAGACAATTTGACGCGTGAAAAATGTTTCGATATTGGGACAGAGAATATCGGGGACAAAGTCATAAGCCAGATATAATTATATATTTGTTCAACTTAACTTTTACATGCTCTATTTTTTTTTTATTTATCTGCTTTATGGCGATCTGTGATATCACAATAAGCCATTTGTTTGTTTGATACCATGTATCTGTATTAACGAATTATACATAGAGGTTCTTCGCTCTAGGCAGACAAATCTCTTCAAGAGACTCGGAACGTCATTTCTTTGAAGCCTTCTATACTTAACGCTTTCATCACGACTGAGTTTATTAGCTAGTTCGTTCTTGTGTCGTGTTAATCTGCTCTGGTATTTCTCGCTGTATTCTGTAATTTCCTGTCGAACAGTGTTAATTTTTATGTTTTGGTATATATATTTATTAGATATGTATTGTGGAATATTCAGTAATGCTCTATTATTGTGATATTCTCGGAACGAAGCTCCTTATGGGACGTTGCGGAGGGGTACCCTAGCCCAGTGTTCCGCAAACTTTTTGTGTCTAAGGTACACCTAGGAAACTTTTTGAAGGTACACCATAAATGTTAAATCATTTTTTATTAGTGCAAGTATTTTTCTTCAGCTTTATGAGATAACCTAATTTTTCCGAGGGACACTAACTATTGTCTACGGTACACCAGTGCGCCGCGGGACACACTTTGCTGAACACTGCCCTAGCCGGCAAAATACGTCCGTAACGTTAAAAAAGCCGTCAGATTTTTATTATGTATAGTCTATCTGTGTATGATATGTATGATGACAAACAAAATAAAGGTGGTTTTTATATCGATAATTTTTTTTATCTTAATCATCTTAATAACAAAATTATCTTAATAATTTTGTAAAGTAGTTTTTTTAGTTTTTTTATCGATAATAATATCACACCTTTAAATGTATACCCGAATAATTACTTTCTTTATACCTCGAATAGAACTTGAAATCAATATTTTTATAATAAGGAACTTCGTTCCTATCTGGTGTCCCACGACCCGACTTTTTTTTATTTATTTTTTTGATTTATTTGACGAATGTTGAATTAATTTAACCCACTTGTTACTACTGTCGTTTTATAACAACACATAAGATATAAAAATATAGAAGAAATTGTGGGTACTTTTGATTTTTTTTCTTTGTGTTACTTGATAGGCGAGCGTTTTGTAAATCGTATTCTGATGGTAAATCATCTTGGTTATTTAAATTCTGCGTGTTATTTATAAGTTATTTCAGCAGTTTTCAACGGTGAGTTTATCAAAGTAAGTATTTTCAATAAGTTACTTATTCTTTGAACATAACTTACTAAAATCATAATGTTAGTACTTAGACGCCACAAAAATATTAATCTATATAGTTTCGAACCCCTTCGACAGAAGTTATAGCTAGAAATAACTTGTGTTGTTTATAAACGCCAGTAGTAAAATGTACTACTACTACTTTCTTTTATTTTAGGATATGAGTGCGAAATTTGACGCTGTATGAAATTGTGGAGGAGTTGGAAAATGACGAAGAATCACCTTTACCAGATTCTTTGGTTATGTTTCCACCAGAAAACTGCAATCCAGAGGTTACAGATGAAGATTCAGGGGATGAAAACCAAGTGTTATTGCATAATAACGCAATAACACTTGGTTTTCATCCCCTGAATCTGGTAAATATACCAGGGTCGCAACTACGAGCTCGAGCAGAAATTAACTATTCTTCTTCTGATAAAGAGTAGGACGACCTGCCACCGCATGAACTTGCAAAACGTCACCGGGTTGACAGTGGCAGTATTAGTGACATGCAGCAATACTCTCAAGTAGCTTCTACTTCAACACAACCCACTGTTGTACCAAAAAATAAAAGCTGCACTTGGTCATCAGGAGACATACTTTCCACACAGAAAATATAGGACGATAAGCCAAGTGCGCCGTTGAAGCAAATACCATTGTATTATTATTTTGAGTGTCTGTTTGACTGTCAATTCATAAGTTTATTTGTAAAGTACACCAATCTGTATGCTGCTGAGAAAAAGAAGTCAGGAAATGAGACTTATGAAGCAATGTTTCTTTGGATTTTGATTGTTCAGTGGATTTACCTAGAAGGTGTTATGAGAATGCTTCTGACTGTGGGATACCCATAGTTTTTAATGCCATGTCCAGAGATCGCTTCACCTTCACTATATCCAACTTACACTGTTGTGACAATTCTAATTTACAACCAAACGATAAATTTGCCAAAATTAGACCACTTTTAGATGTCTTGATATGTGAAGATGATGATAGATGAAGCGATGGTGACTTTCTATGGTAGTCACCCATGTAAACAATATATATGGGAAACCTATCCGATGGGGATATACATTTTGGGTGGGTGGGTGCAACTCGTTTGGGTTATGTGATCTAGTTTGAACCTTATCAAGGATAATCTGGAGATAACTTGAGTCAGTACAGAAAACTTGGACTGGGAGCAAGTGAACGTTTTTCGTAAAATTGACAGTCAAGAAAACAAGAGTAGTAATTATGAAAAAATAGATGGAATTTATGCCTTTCCATCTATTTATTGATAATTACTTTTCTTCAATACCACTTATTGATGAATTAGGATGAAGAAATTTCAAATTATATATTCCCTTTTGTCACTTATTTTTGTTTTAAAGGTCTAATAAAATAAATAATAGTAATTAAGTAGTCTTATTTACAAAACAAACCCTGATAGTAGTATTATGTTACTAGCGTTGTTTATAAACAACACCAATTTTCCGAATTTCCACTAGAGATATATTTTTTTATATATTTTTCCCCACGTTATTTAACAGTTATTAAACCGCATACAAAAAATAATTAAGTTCGAACACAATATTATATGTCAGTAACATCTGGGTTAAGCATTATGCTTGTAAAGAAATTACCGCAGGACTTTCTTTCGTAATAGAACGTGATTTAGGTAACTTTACAACTTGCGTTAAAATTCTTTGATATTACCTAAGTTATGAATTTATGATCCATGACTTTGACGATTTAGTGCTTTGTTTTAAAAGAATAGTGTTGTGATGCTTGTTATTGTTTTCAAAACCACGATTGCGCTAATACATACGGAAGTTATTTTTTTTTCAGACCGTGCAAACGTTTGTCATGTAACTGGTTTATAATGTAACTTATTATAATAAATAAATATCTTATACAATTAAGCAACACACAACCAAGTGATGTCTCAAGTGATGTCGATGAATGACTTCATCGTGGATGTTTCCACGATGAAGTCATTCAGACAACACTTGGTTCTTGGTAGCCCATGGTTTTCTACTTCTATGTTAGAGTTTAAAGAATTATTAAGATTAATAATCTCGATATTTTCCTGATTTTGTACATTGATTGTGATCCAATTTACGTCAATTTCTATCATAAACTCATAACCTTAAAGGTTTCATTACTTAATGATCGTTTTTGTAGGTCGAATTTTATGGTATAATCCAAAAACGAGGTTCCGATGTTATATTTTTCGGGTCATTACTTTTATTACAGCACGAAATAGTGGATTGAGTAATAAAACGGTTATTTAGCATAGTCGTACTTAATACAAATTTAGCTATTGGGCGGAGGGCAGTTTGAATATTAAATATAAGACACTGTGTATTTCACACAGTGACTGGCTGTTATAGATTTGTGACGTCATTTACAATGCCGCAGTAAAATTATCAAGAACATGTTTATGTGTATTTTAAGTATTAATATACTCGTACATGAATTGCGTATTAGTAGTATAAAAGCACAGTATAAGTAATGTAGTACTACGTACAGTATGGCCGCTCCCTGCCGCTCTCTCGTGGCAACCTCACGTCCCTCTGAGACTAATCGGGAAAAGTTTGTATGGCTCCGTACGCACACACGCTCATTCACGCTCTGCACAGATGTTATTGTTTATGTAGTAGTAAACCACACAACATGTCGCACCTCCGCTCAAATAGTGTCACATTTCAAAAAAATTGAAAATCTCTTTTATTGTACTATTGGTGTCAGAAAACCTAAAAATCTTATCTAAAATAATGTCATGTAAATAGTTTAATTATTTATCCCTAGATGGCGCTTGTGACATTATATCATAAACTAAAAGAATTGTCTTACCAAACATGAACAGTGTCACGTCTCTGCTTGTGCGAGGTGGTCGTCTGTCTGAATATTGTGTAGAGTGATGTTTATCGATTTATGTCGGTACATGTATTGAGGCAAGTAGAAATAATTTCTGGGTTTATGCAATAAAAGTGAAGTATGTAGACATATGCCAGTTTATTTGTTTAAGGTAAGTCAAAAGTCACTATATTTTTCGCAAGAAAGTGATCCGTATCAAGTTATGACATTTTATGTGATAAAGTTTATTTTACAATCTTTTATTTTTATTTGATAAAGTGTACTGTTTCGACATATGCCATTATATGTAATAAAGACAAGTCGCAAACCATTTTTATTTTGGAAATAACAGTGTTGTGTATCTAGTTATGATAGTATACCTGATTAAGGTCATTTATTTTTTTGATTTTAAACTGACCTGTGTCAAAATTTGTCATGGTTTTAGGTATTGTTATCACGAATTTTAGAAGAAATTTTGAATGAAGTTATTATAATATACTTTTTTTACACTAAAATTATTGTTCTTATTGTCCTTAGGTGGCTGTATATACAAATATATACTACGTCCAGATCAAGCAAAATTTTGTCTCTGTGCCTGGAGCCGAATGGGCAGCATGGTCAAGAAATAAATGAATCCATTTTTATATGAGAGTGTACTCAAAAAAAATATTTAGAAGCAATGCATGACAGCGTAAACAAAGAAAATATTTATAATTTGCTATCTAAGCAGATCTTATTTAGAGCTAGAAAGTAATCTTAATGAATATGAAGAACGTATGCAAGATAACTTATATGGAGAGGAAGAAACAGATGATTCAGTTAAAGATCCAAATTACGACACGGTTCGTAATTTGGATCTTTAACTGAATAGAGTAAGAAAATCGTGGTCGTTCCTCAATGTCGATCATCATCATCATCATCGAGTACTTCAAGTGCTTCATCATCCAACTCAAGTACCTACATCCTCTTCCAGTTCAAATGCATCCTCATCCAGGTCGTCAATTTTGCCTTAGCAAAACAAAGTGAAGACATTTACGAAGACCGCCCATCAACTTCAGAAATCATATTTAGATAGGAATCACCTCCAGGCACAACATGAGGTGTCGGAATGCTAACTGAAATGCTAACTGCACCTAAATAACGTCGCGTTGAACGACAATGGAAGCAAAATGTGACTAAAGTTCTAAGGAACTCAGGATTACCTTATCAAACAAATCAAGACGAAATATTCCTAAAAAAGGATTAAAGAAGGTTGTGGCGAACGTTGTAGACTTAAATGCAGATCATTTCTTACCAACGAAATAAGGCTTCAATTGTTCGATTCTTACTGGGCTTTGCAAAATTTAGAGTAACAGAGGCAATTTATATTATGGATGTTTTGGAGCTCCGTAACCGAAACCGAAACTATCGGATATCCGAAATAAAAATCTATCCGAAACCGTCACCAAAACCGATAAAAAATTTCGGATAGAGGCGGAATCTAAATGAGACACATTTTGATAGGTTTTCGCGGGCCAAGACGACATACTAACTGCGTCGCTCGACGCATCGTTCGTCATCCATTCTTGTGAGATTAAAATTACCTAAAAAAGGCCCATTCTATTATGACAGATAATTTCCATCAATTGACATTGCAGGGGTTATAGATGATATGATTTTTTATTAGTCCAAAATTTGCTTCTCGTGATTTGTTGATTTCGCATTTACTTGAACCAGGTTTCTATTTTGTGAAAGTTTACCTTGTATTAAAATTTCTAAAAATATCCGTAACTTAAACTATCCGTAACTATCGGATAATCCGAAATAATTTGAAATCCGTAAACGTAACCGAAATCGATATAATACATATTATTTACATATCCGTAACCGTATCCTAATCCGAAATTATCATACATACATACACATATCCTTAGAATCCCCGATTTATACATAAACATTTAAGACATAAAGAAGTGAAGTACCGGTATGTTAAAGCACAAAAACAAGTAAAATAGAGATTAAAGCGTGTAAAAAAACTGATCTAATGACTTTGGTACATAATAATCATATTCCAAGTTTTTATGCTTACTTTTTCAACAGTTTGTGAAGTAGATAGTTGAGATTATAAATAATAATATTTAACAACTTTTATGATTTATTTTTGTATGTTGATTATTTCTAACAATATTATTATTTTTGTTGATTATGTTTTAAGTAACAAAGTCAAGTATTACGTTTGAGTTCTAAATTACCTACGATTAAAAAAGTATGTTTATTTTATGTATAAGACATGCTGAATTAATGAGTCACAAGATTATATTTTCGCTGTTTTTCTTGATAAGTTTTCTTTTTTGATACGCTTTAAATAAACAATATTTTGTAAATTATTCGTTTTTTTTATCCTTAAAGTCTCACAACTCAAAATTTTAAATTTTTTTTTTAATATTTTTAAGTTACCTTCTACACCATTTTGTTAAGCGACGAAAATCATTTTAACTTGTTCAAAATCATATTGCGGTAACTTTGTCAGTTTTTGAGTTATGAGCCGAAAAGTGAAAAATAAAGTTACAATTAATTTCAAACGCTTTTTACTCGATAGTTTGTTTTTTTGACTTATGACACTATTTGAGCGGAGGTGCGATGTGTATGGAGTGGCCGGTGTGTGATAAAAATAAAGTTTAGTATCTAGTTTATGGTTTGATATGTCTTTACTTTAATTTTTAAAATATTATGGTAATTGCTTAAGAGGCTCTTATCTCTACATCGCCCTTAACTGGTAGATAATCTTGTATAGTATTCCACCAGTGTACTTGCTATGTATATAAAGATTAAATAATTAATAAGAGAAACTTATCAATATTTGGAAAAAAAAAATCATTGATTCATTTGCTTGCATATAATTTGAGTGACTATAGTTATTTTAACAATAAATAATAGAAACCCCCCTTAAATGTTAACTTTATTTTCTTTTTCTTTTTTTTTAAATAGAAGAAAGTAAATTATTTTTTCATTTGTGCTACGGAACTCATACCATAGCATGAGAGTCCAAATGCGTTTTGAATTTAGAATGGGACAAATAGACGTTTATTAACTTTTGTCCCACTTGCGTTCAACACTTGTACATCACTAACGTTGGAGTAATACGTGTTCTTTCCTCGTATTTCATGGCGTAAATGCCTGTCTTACCAGCCACTTTTTTCGTCGACTTCATGTTAAGTGTCGAGAACTGTATGTTAATTTTTTATACTATGGCACCCTGGCACCCTTGCAATTGTAGTACTCATTAAACGATGTTAAACTTTTCGATCATTATTCATCATCATCATCATCATCAGGTCATTTTAGTCTCCACTACAGGAGCACGACCCCCTCTCGTCCGTCACAGACAGGAGGATTTGGCCTACACTCCCCACGCTATGATAATGTATTTCCCTTAGTCGCTTTGTACGACATCCACGGAAAGAGACGGAGTGATTCTATACTAGTCTGCCGGAAACCACACGGCCCAACATCATCGACCAACGATCATTATTATAAATATTTTAATAAAACCGGCTAAGTGCGAGTCGGACTCGCATGAAAGGTTCCGTACCATTATCTATAAAAACGGCAAAAAAAATCACATGTGTTGTATGGGAGTCCCCCTTAAATATTTATTTTATTTTTATTTATTTATATATGTGTGAATATATTACTAAATATTATGTGAGTATTTGAAGCGTCTACCTATTGCCGTTATCAATTGCCAGCAAGAACGAGCAAAAATAATCACTTTTGTTGTATGGGAGACGCTCTAAATATTTAATTTTTTCTATTTTTTAGTATTTGGTGTTATAGCGGCAACAGAAATCCATCATCTGTAATAATTTCAACTGTCTGACTATCACAGTTCATCAGATACAGCCTGGTGACAGACGGACGGACGGATGGACGGACAGCGGAGCCTTAGTAATAGGGTTCCTTTTTACCCTTTGGGTACGGAACCCTAAAAATTGAAAAATCACCTCTGCACCGGTAATCGAGAGGTCATGGCTTCAAATCCCACCTAGGCAAGGTGGGATTTGAAGCCACGACCTCTCGATTACCGGTCGAGTGCTCTTCCAACTGAGCTACCACGAAGGTTCGTGATAGTGACGAATTTTTGCATTTTATTTTTTATCGCTGTTAAGTCGCAGTGCGGCGTCATCCACCAATACTTAATGTATTACAGCTTAGTAGTTGTTATTAATATAGTTTAGTAGTTACTAAACTAGGTTATTAGTAACAACTACTACGCCTAGTTAGGCTGGGGAGGTGAATTATTCCATTTTTTAAATATTTATAACCGATAACTTAACATAACCTCTAACTAAAGAATGGTGAAAATATAACAACGTTTAATATGTATGTAGGTAGTTGAACGCGAAATGTTATATTTTCGTATTCGACGAAGCGCGAATCGCTAACAGTCGAGTTTCTCCAATTCGCTAAGCATCGTGAAAAATTGGCAAACACAATGATGTCACAGACGTGTCCCATTATATAAACGTCTGATCTCTCTCTGGTGCTCATCAGATTCACATTATAAAAATAAATTAGGCGAGCTCAGTGGTCGAATGATTAGCAATGGCCACTTTGACTCAGAGGTCTTTTTTTTATGTGAGAGGGGGGGCAAACGAGCATGTGGGTCACCTGGTGGAAAGCAATCGCCACCGCCCATGGAGACCAGCGGCACCAAGGGGTCGCCGATCCGTTGCCAGCCTTTTAAGGAAAATGAAAACTCTGTTCTTGAAGGCACCCATGTCGTAGTTGTTCGGAAATACCGCTGAGGGAAGTTGATTCCACAGTTTCACTGTTCGTGGTATGAAATGTCTTAGGAAACGTACAGTAGTAGATCGCCAATTATCAAGATAATATGGATGGAATTTTAATTTATGGGGAGTTGTACGATAGTGGAATTCAGCGGCAGGTATCAAATCAAACAGCTCATCGGAACACTCCCCTTGATATAATTCGTATAGAACGCAGAGACGCTACATCACTCAGAGGTCGCAGGTTCGATCCCCGTACAAGATGAATATTTGTGTGCATAAACATGTCTGTTTGTCTTGGTCTAGATGTTTTCTATGCATTATAATGTATTTAGAAAAATAAATGTATTTAAGTATAATATCAGTTATCTAGTACCCATAGTACAAGCTTTGCTTAGCTTGGGACTAGATGACCGTGCGTTATATACAAGTAACTAAGACTCACATTTTGTTAGTGAAGGATACTTATGAACTACGTTTTAGTAGTATTACATTTACATTTAAAATAATTCAATGTTTATATTGTGAGCCATTTCTGCACCATTCCACCCGATATGTCACAGCTCACGTACGAGCAGTCAAGTCTGCTGGCGATTATGTTCAAGGTGCTGATGGTGCTCCGTTATATAATATATTATTCTTAATTATTTAACATAATATGAAAGAGATAGTGAATTCTATATAGGAGATCAATTTCTTCGCTTTCACACAAGAAAAAGAGTGACTTACTCCATCATCGTGTAAGGAAATTCGTCGTGCCAATTGTTTTAAAGGAGATCATAATAAGATGCGAAACGTTAGCATTCAAGCGTTATATAATCTCGAGACATTCTATCTCATGTTTATCACGCCATACACACGTCTGAATACATTGCGTATATACATATTGTCATCTACAATCATGTACATGGTGTCGTTTTAATATAAAATCCTACAGATCGCAGCATTTCCAGTACAAGAAGATCCCGCGTAGTGCTACGAATGCTACGTACGTCTTGTCTACGCCGCCGCAATCCGATGGACCAACATAATACTGTAAGTTACGGCAAACCTCGGCCACTCTATACAAAAATGGCGCATTTGCTCGTAGTAAACCAAATAACGGCTGTACACGTGCCTATGTTTGCGTGTACCTTATTTAATTCAAAGGGAAAATAAATTTTCTTTTTGACTTTCCATGTGTTGAGACATCTGTTTACTGCAATCTTTTCTTTTATTTTAAACTGAATGGAGAATAAAATACGGGCGACGTCAATTCGTACGTTGTGGCATCCCTTGGGAACGGCTTCACATCTGTCTCAGAGGGGAGGTGAGGTCGACTAGTGAGAGCGGCAGGGAGTGGCCATACTACAACCGGTAGAATAAATTATTATATTACAAAATTTATTATTAATCTATATATATAAAAATCAATTCCAATTTTCGTTGTAATTTTATAACTCAAGAACGGGCTCACCTATCCAAACCAAATGTTTAGGCTTTGTTCGTACTATTTAGTAGATGGTTTATGTGAAGTTTGCACAAAATCGGTAGAGCGGTTCTTCATTTATCACATTTTTTGTAACAAATGAATTCAATAAAGGGCTGGTCATTTTGTTAATGGGGATTGTGCTGTCAAATTGAAACTTTTTTCAGTGTTGACAGTACAATCATGTTGTTATGTCATTCATGTGGTCATTTCATTTTGGACGTGCTTCAACTTTATGTTGCCTGTTCCAGAGCCGTTTGTTTATTCATGCTCAAAATGGAAAAACAAAAAATATTGTTTATCCAAATGTTTTGGATTAAATTTTAAAATAGCTAGCAATTAATAAAATATTTTTTGTTTGAATAAATGAATTTGATGTTCCAATTAATTTTTTTTAGTATTTCACTTTATACGTAGTGAAGCACGTACCGGGCCGCTAGTATTTTATATAAAAATGTCATATGAAATATGCGTCATCTTTAAACGTGCATGTGGGTCAACTGATGGAAAGCAATCACCACCACCCATGGAGATCAGCAACACCAAGAGGTCGCCGATCCGTTGCCAGCCTCTACTCCTTCTTTTCTTTCTTTCTGGTGACCTCACTCACTCGCAGTAACACAACAACCCTCTAGGGAATTTTTATTTGGCTGCGGTATACTGTGAGATGGATGTACTTCCCCAGTCGGGCAGCTTAAAAATACGCTATGTCCTACCTCCCTTTTCGCTAGAGCCTTGTTTGTCAGTCAGCAGGGTGCACTGCGTGCAAGTGAGGTTGGCTTTAGTTCAAAGATGTTGACGGGCTTTTTTAGACCCCAAACTTTTTTCTTCAACTAAATTTGGGGTGTAAGTGGTTCATCAACATCTTTGAACCAAAGCCAACTTCACCTGCACGCGGTGCACCCTGTTGAATGACAAACGAAGTTCTAGCGAAAAGAGAGGTAAATTGTAAGCTACCCGACTGGGGAATGTACCTCCACCTCACAGAATACCGCAGCCAAATAACAATTCCCTTGAGGGTTATTGTATTCCTCCGAATGAGTGAGGTCACCAGAAAGGAAGATGCTGCATTGGCAGCTGAGGTGGCGGCGCGCGGGCGATATTTGTTGCGGATGTTAATATGGCTACGGTAACCGATTCACATCATGCGGGCCGTATGCTTGTCTGCACCCGATGTAGTATTAGAAAAAAAAATATGAATGTAGGCATTAAATCAAGAACATACACAATTGAACCTTCTGTGCTTGTATATTTTGTGGTCCAAACCTTTCAAAGCTTGACTTATTACGTACTGAATTAGATTATTGAAGCACGTAGCTGTCTTTATTACGTTTTGAAGAGATTCGTTGAGTTTGTGTCATTTAATTTTATTTCGCTTTGATGTAATCGAGTTCGAAGGGTACATAATCACCCTCTAACTCGGTTTTAACCTAAGAGTAGCAGATGTATTCATTAACGAGGTCATATTATGAAACTGCCTGTTGAAGTTTTCTCAGGAGGGATGTATCATCATCAGGTCACGATTGTTGACGTGGATACGTCTTTAAAATTGCTTCCATAGAGAGGCAATTTTCAAAAAAACCGGACAAGTGCGAGTAGGTCTCGCCCACCAAGGTTTCCGTACGAAGGAGAAGAAGTTTCGGAAAAAATAAATAAAATATATTTTGCAATGTGCACATCTAGCCCTTTCATATGATACCCCATTTGAACTAGTAGCTTCAATTTGAAATTTCGATCTCCGATATAAAAAAATATAGAACGCCGGTTTTTTAACATTTAATTACAAATGTATTGTTTTAGGATTTATTCCTATACTTGTAGTCTATAACGATGTTACTTGACAAATTTCATAGTTCAACGGGAAGTACCCTATAGATTTTGATTCCCTTGAGAATGTGTCGAAATATGCGTTTTTAGCTTAATAAACGGCCGTAACTTTTTTTACGTAAACTTAGCAGTTTGATTTTTTTACAACTTCATGGGACCGTAGACCAGTAGAGTAGATACCTCCACGTATTCTCGACATAGAGGATCTTGAGAGACAGACAATAAAGTGATCTTATAAGGGATCCGTTTTTCCTTTTTAGGTACGGAACCCTAAAAATTAATGATAACAAAATCGGGAGATACATTTTGGTGTTGCAGCTATTAATCTATCATCCCCATCCAAAATTCAATCACACCGCTGGATAGATGAAGGATCAAAGAATTTATTACGCTAAGTAAGGACTATGGAACATCGCGTGCGGAGGCGGGGGAAGCGCTGCCTTTTTCAGACATTTTTAGTGCATATAACGTATACACGTACAACACGCGGCCACGTCCATTATACAGCCACATGCCACATCCCATTTCTTTTTATAATAGCTTAGCATAATGGCAATTATTCACCTGATGTTAAGTGAAAGAGGTGCCCGAAGCGGCAACGAACCTTAGTGTCTTAATATAAGATTATTGTTTTTTTTGCATTTTGTGAACTGTGGATGAGCTCACCAGTCGTAAATAGATGCTGTGTTACCAACAGGGGTGATTTTGGCCGTAAGAATGACCATCTTACACCCCGAAAATCACTGAAAAAGTTGAAAAGAAACTGAAAATAATTTCTAATATTTTGATAGGAACATTACCCAAAATTAGATAGAAGCTTCACAACATTAGGCAAAAATATGAGTTGTAATACTTGGTATTTTGTTGTACAATCGAGGGTAATACTCCAGTGTAATCTCGTAATACAAATTTATCTTTCGTTGATTGAAGATAAAATTTTCAACATCCATAAGTCAGAAAATACGAGTAGCAATATTCAAGATATAAAGACTGGGTGAGGTCACATTATAGATGGATTAGCGATTTAATTTGACAACGCGATATATACAAGAAATTATTTAACGAAACTAATAATCCGACGGACAATTTTTTACCGCGGACGTCATATTAAAAAAAAAAAAATATGATAGGGGAGCAAATTAACATGTGGGTCACCTCGTGGAAAGTGTGAAAATCACCACCGCCAATGGAGATCAGCAATACCAAAGGGTCGCCGATCCGTCGCCAGCTTTCAAGGAAAATGTAGACTCTGTTCTTGAAGGCTCCCATGTCGTAATTATTCGGAAATACAACTGAGGGAAGTTGATTCCAATTTCACTGATCGTGGTATAAAATGTCTTAGAAAACGTACTCGGCAATTATCAAGATTCTGTTATGAATCATGTGATCAAACATGTCCTTTCTTTGCCTTTTTCTGCATTAATTTCTTCGCTTTAACCGCTTCTGTGTCTCCGACCCTCTTTAATAAATACAATCGCTATCATGATAACACTAAAGCCATACCCTGAAAAAGATTACCAGCGCTCAGTTGGATTTATAACGATATACCTACAGATGCAATTGGAAAATTTAAGACCTGTCTGATCTTTTAATTTCGCACCTCAGCACACATTACGCGAGTTCAGCTCGGAATAACGCAACTTTTTTTGAATTTAAAAGAAAACTCATTAACATTCTGTTCACGAAGAATTTCTATTCGCCTGGGACTTGAACTTATGTACAAATTTATTTCATGCCAAAATTATTTCATGATGAATTAATCTCTCAGATTGACCTCACTCACTCGCAGGAACACAACAACCCTCAAGGGAATTGTTATTTGGATGCGGTATTCTGTGAGGTGGAGGTACATTCCCCAGTCGGGTAGCTTACAATTACGCTCCCTACCTCTCTTTTCGCCAAAGCTTCATTTGTCAATCAGCAGGGTGCACCACGAGCAGGTGAAGTTGGCTTTGGTTCAAAGATGTAAGTTAATCCTGGTCACGGCACCAATCTCGTTCACATTCGTGTTAGTACACGTACAAGTGCCTGGGACTTGAACTTATGTACAAATTTATTTCATGCCAAAATTATTTCATGATGCATTAATCTCTCAGATTCGGGTCATAAAACTACAAATAAGCTATAAACTAATGGGTTGTTTTCTATATAATAATAAATAGATTATAATCTGAGAAGATATTTTTATATTCATATTGTAAAAAAGAAAAATAAATTAATAAATGGTCATAATAATAATCTTTATTCAAATAAATATAAGCTATACACAACGACCCGTTTGGCCAGCGTGAGGAGTGTAGGCCAAATCCTCCTTCCGCCTAGGACGGACGAGAGAGGGTCGTGCTCCTGTAGTGGAGACTAAAATGGACCTGATGATGATGATGATACACAACAACATAGTTTAAAGATAGTTACTAAGATAACAATGTAACAAATACCTGAACTATGTTGAACCTGTGTATCAGGTAAAGTAAATTTCTATATTTTATTTCCAAATTTATGGTCAAATTTTCACGGATTTCATTGTATCAAAAAAAAATCGCGGAGGTCCCACATTCTTGCAAAAAATAATATTAAAATAGACTGCAACTCTCAATTTTTACTCTCAATTTTGTTGTGGATTATGACTCCATAACATTGGAGAACGAATACTTGGAACTATGCGTAGCACACATATGATGCTGTCTATCGCTGCCTCTGTTAATGTGTAAACTGGATACAACTGCACAAACACACGCTGTTGACTGTATACACAAGAACAAATGAGATTTCAATTGTATTATGAAAAATAAACAAGGGCTTTTTATTACAAATTGGATTACGAAATAGGAGAAAATATTTATAAACACACCAGAATTAAAAATTTAAGTAATTTTATTTTGTTGGTCAATCCTGGTCACGGCACCAATCTCGTTCACGTTCGTGTTATTACACGACTATGCAAGTCAAGATTGAGTAAGCTGCTAGGTGTGCTCAACAGCGCGAAGCAATACTTCAACCCGCTTTATAAAAATCAAATACGACCGCATATGGGGTACTATGGACCGTAGCGCCTAGATACCAGTTTGCATATTGTGATTAAATTCAAAGGCGTGCTGTGAGGATTGTTGATGATCCCAAACCGACAGACAGTTAAGAACCTTTAAGTCTAAGTAGAGATTTTTCATCCCTTTGTGTGTTCTACCGATTGTACAATGGGGTGTGTTCTCCCCTGAAGAACACAGTGTGAACTCTGGGGTTGTTTGACATGATGCCCACGGCCTGCTTCTATAGTCGTATTGCTCGCCATCGACAGGACATTCATCCTCAAACATTGGAACTTAAGTGGTCGCGTACTGTGCGGTTCCACAGAAGAGAAAGAATGAACTGCCTGACGAGGTTTTCTCAGAGGACTACAGCATGGAGTTCTTCAAAAAGAAAAGCTTTCCAACTACTTCAGTGGTATTAAAAATGCACTTCAAATACCTATCTAGACTATGATTCTAAATTGAATATGAACTCAAGACAGAAAAAACCGGACAAGTGCGAGTCGGACTCGCCCACCTAGGGTTCCGTATCACTATTAAATTTGATATTTTTCATTATAAATAAGAAATAATGCGTCGAAAAAAATTAATAAAATATATTTTGCAATGTGTACATCAAGCCCTTTCATATGATACCCCATTTGAACTAGTAGTTTCAATTTGAAATTTCGACACCGTATAATAATAGAGACCCCCTATTTTTTAAGATCTATTTACAAATGTATAGTTTTGAAATTTATTCCTATACTTGTAGTCTATAACGATGTTACTTGCCAAATTTCATAGTTCTAGGTCAACGGGAAGTACCCTATAGGTTTTGATTCCCTTGAGTGTGTCGAAATATGCGTTTTTTACTGAATAAACGGCCGTAACTTTTTTCTACGTAAACTTAGCAGTTTGATTTCTTACTACTTCATGGGACCGTAGACCTGAGTATACAGTTCAAATTTCAGCTTGATATCTCCACGCATTCTCGACATAAAAATTCTTGACAGACAGACAGACAGACAGACAGACAGACGGACAACAAAGTGATCTTATAAGGGTTCCGTTTTTCCTTTTGAGGTACGGAACCCTAAAAGTAGAATTTGCTTTATTCATATAATTTATTTTGTAATAAAAAAAAAGTGTTATGTCATTATTTATTCGCGTCCCGTGTACATTTTACCTATGTTATGTGGTTAATTAGTATAATACAATCACTTGAAACATAAATGCCACAATTTGCAAATGCAAAATGTCACAAATACCTTAAGCGTCAAGAGGCAAAAGGGAAAATAATTACTAAATTCACGTCAGTCTTTCATATATAATTTTAGGGCGTAGTGGCACCCCATGATGTTTAGAGCCAAAGCCGACGTCACTTGCACGTGGTGCACCCAGCCGACTATCTAAAGAGGCTCTAGTAAAAGAGCGGTAGGGTGCAAGGTATTTGTAAGCCGCCCTGGTGGAGAAGTGCTTCCACCTCACAGAATACCGCAGATAACAAGTTGGAGGGATATATATAAGTCCCTAAGTAAGTAAAGACTTCCTTAGATATGTCCCACAAGTTTCCAGATACTACGCCTCGTTTAATATTGAAGGGACGGTCCCACAGTCATACAAGTTTGATGCCCCGTCGCACTCAGGATTCACACCCGATGATTGAGTTGCGAACAAATAAATAAACTTTTGTATTCATTGGACATCTGTCCGATAAACAGCCTTTTATTTTTTTTATACTGACTCTGACTGAACTAAAAACAAAACTATATATGCTAATTCTATATACATATTCTTTATTCATTAACATCATCATCAGCCTGTATCTATCCACTGCTGGATAGCCTTTCCCAATGCTTTCCACCATATGCGATCCACCGCATTCAACCGCTACGAGCCGCTTTTTTGATATCGCCGGTCCATCTAGAGAGGGGGCACCCTACGCTTCGTTGCTCCATACGTGGCCTCCACTCTAGAACTTTCCTCTCCCATCTGCCATCGCTGACTCGGCAGATGTGGCCAGCCCACTGTCACTTCAACTCGCTGACTTTGCTATGTCGACCACTTTGTTACTTTGGAATTTCTTCGCTACGGATTCGGTCCCTTACAAAAACTCCATCGCACGCTGTGCGACTTTTAGTCTGTGAACCAGCCCAACGGTCAGCGTCCAAGTCTCTGCAGGCGCACAGAAGACGCACTGTTTGAACACTTTGGTCTTCAAGCATTGGGGTGCCGTAAGGATGTGCCGAAGCTTCCGAAAAGCTTAAAAAATATTTTTTATAATTTTTTTAAAAAGCTCCAAGATTTTTAGGTAAGTGGTTTGCAAAGGCAAGCTTATCTCTATTTATATAATCGTTTTTTACTGACTTTGTATATAATAGCCACAAAATGTGGGCACGGCGCATCGCAATTTTTTGACATTTTATTTAACGACTAGGTAGATAAGTATCCAGAAATCGCACAGTACGCAACCATGTGATGATGAGTGTCCGTCGATAATGGATTGTTCGGCTATCAAGAAATCATGGGCATCAAATCGAACAAATACATGTTCATCCTACCTTACTCCTACTAATTTCTACTGATAAATTTCGTTGTAATTTCCAAGGCAGTCAAGACTACGGCTGCCTTGGAAACTGCAATGGAGTTTATTGTTCATTGCCTTTTTTGGTTGTCGCCGCTGTTAATCCGGGCTACACAGTAGACACAGTGGCGGGAATATCTGGTGGGCCCCCATCCAGTTCATCCATACCTTTATACTTACCAGGATTATACTGTTAATCAATTATCAAAACAAGAATCACTTTTACGTTTTGACCGACATCGTCCCAAATCCAACAACCAACAAAATATTCGTTGTACACAAAATTCACAGATAATGTAGGTACTTATTGTATACAAAAACTGAATTTTGCTGACTGGCGCCGTCTAAGTACATTTACCCCTCGGAACATGACTCAGCAGAATTTGGGGTGGGGCGTGACTTACAGCGACATGAAACCGATAAAAAAATACACGTACTCGAGCGCTTATTGCGATGATGTTCTGCGATAAAGAAATTATAGATTCCGATCTTGTCTTTGACTTGTGGTAACTTTATAGTATGGTATATATTATATTAATATAATAATATATATTTTTTAAATCGATTTTTGTATGCTAATGGATCTTATGTTATCCAAAATAAATGATTTGAGCTTAATGTTCGCTTAGGGATCATATTGTTCAAATAAAACTCTGCTGAGTAACTTTGATGTCATTTAGAACGCAATAGTGGCATGTATAATTATATCAGGCAAGCATTTTGCCTTGCACAGAGGGTGGTATGAAAATGATTTCAAAAAAACCACCACCATTTCAAAAAAACTACAAAATATGCCTTCACAAAGTAATATTTTTATTGGTCATACGACCTTACAAAAGCGACTGATAGCAGCTGGCTGTGAAAGATCACAATTAGTGGAAATCATTGGGGAAGGCTTATCCAGCTGTGCATAGATACAGTCTGATATATAAAATTGATACTATGCCCAAAAAAATTTGCGCTTCAGTGAAGACTCCAATATAAATAAATCCGTTATAACCACCACCACAACTCAAGTCATAAAGTGAATGTCAAACAAATGGGGCCCCACTTCCAGCGGGATAATTGCTGCCAATTACGCTGAACATGAAACCCCGCCCTAACCCCGGTCCGAAACGCACTTTAGTAAACAAGCCGTCGATTAGCGCACAATTGAGGCACAAACCCAAGAGGGCTGCTTTCAACCTATCAAAGGACCCTAATCTAAGGGAACCGAATGGAGTTTGGAGAAAATGTAAAGTTATATTTTGAAAAAAGCATAATTTTGGGTTGGGCTAACGTTGTGTTATTTATATTGTGCTGATGATGGTGTATAGTGCAGGTTTTAGTGGAAAGTAGGGGGTAAGGCCTATCACCGTGGGGGATCCACATCACCGTCAGCTAAAGCCAACCTCAGCTGCACGTGATACACTCTGCTGATCAACTCAGACAAAACGAAGTTACAGGGACCAGGGTCCTAGTGACCACACTCACTCGCAGAAACACAACAACCCTCAAGGGAATTGTTATTATAACATCTTTCAACCAAAGTCAACCTCACCTGCACGTGGTGCACCCTGCTGAGCTGACTACAAACGAGGCTCTGGCGAAAAAAGAGTTAGGGTATTGCGTATTTTGTAAACTGCCCGACTAGGGAAGTAGGTAGCTCCACCTCACAGAATACCGTAGCCAAATAACAATTCCCTTGAGGGTTGTTGTGTTTGTTACAGCCCATAGCTGTGCCTCTTGCGGAGCCAGTGTGGACCACTATGGTCACCACGGACTGGTCTGTCTTTCCGGTGCTGGCCACCACTCCCGCCACGAAGCACTAAACGACATCCTCAGGAGGGCACTCGTCAGTGCAAACGTCCCTGCGGCTCTTGAGCCTCAAATCGCACGGGACGATGGCAAGAGGCCCGACGGGATGTCGTTGGTACCCTGGAGGATGGGTCGCGCGCTGATGTGGGATGCCACGTGCGCCGACACACTAGCGGCGACCTATCTCCCAGCGACCATAAAGAAAGCGGGCGCGGCGGCCGAGGCCCGGGAGCGGGCAAAAACAAGCAAATATAGTTGTCTCGGCGCCCAATACGATTTTGTGGCTTTTGGCGTCGGGACACTCGGTCCGTGGGGAGGTGGTGCACACGGGCTCTTCAAAGAGCTAAGCAAGCGCCTGAGGGAGGCGATAGGGGACCCCCGCGCAGGCGGCTTTCTCGCGCAAAGGCTCAGCCTAGCCATCCAGCGCGGGAACGTCAGTTAAGTTTAGTTGTATGTATGACATCATATATTTTTAATACTTATAATACATAGAAAACACCCAGACCAAGACAAACAGACGTGTTTATGCACACAAATGTTTGTCTTGTGCGGGAATCGAACCCGCGACCTCGGAGTCAAAGTGGCCATTGCTAACCATTCGACCACCGAGCTCGACAAATACAATAAACTATAAGTAGGTATGTCCAAAATATTTAATAAAATACACAATCTGTACCTTTTTCAGCATATATATTATATCTCTTTCAGTTCAATAGAATCTTCAGTGTAAAAATTGTATAAACCTCTAATAACAAACGAATCCATGCTGTGGCCGTCTGGGAGCTTTGTACGGGTGACTCTCGTGATAGATCGGTACGTGGTGCTATATAAATACTGAATTATTATTCTATTCTTAGGGTTCCGTACCCGAAGGGTAAAAAGGAACCCTATTACTAAGGCTCCGCTGTCCGTCCGTCCATCACCAGGCTGTATCTCATGAACCGTGATAGTTAGACAGTTGAAATTTTTACAGATGATGTATTTCTATTGCCGCTATAAAAACAAATACTAAAAAACAGAATAACATAAATATTTAAGGGGGCTCCCATACAACAAACGTGATTTCTTTGCCGTTTATATAGATCATGGTACGGAACCCTTCGTGCGCGAATTCGACTCGCACTTGGCCGGTTTTTATACTACGTCTGGTGGCAGACAAGCATACGCCCCATCTGATGTGAAGCGGTTACCGTGGCCATATTAAAGCTCGCAACAAAAAATATCGCCCGCGCGCCGCTATCCCCGCAGCCAACTACCACAACAACAACCGCTATCCAACGCAGCAACTCCTTCCTTTCTGGTGACCTCACTCACTCTCAGGAATACAACAACCGTCAAGGGAATTATTATTTAGCTGCAGTATTCTGTGAGGTGCGGGTACTTCCCCAGACGGGCAGCATATAAAATATTCTATGCTCTACCTCTCTTTACGCCAGAGCCTCGTTTGTCAGTCAGTAGGGTGCACCACGTGCAGGTGAGGTTGGCTTTGGTTTCAAAGATGTTGATGAATCACTTACACCCCAAATATCTGTTACATGTCTATTAATCTTGGTGTGAATGTTTTCTATGTATAAATATGTATGTATTTACAAAAAAAAATGTGTTTAAGTATAATCAGTTGCCTAGTACCCATAGCTTGCTTACAGACTTTGCTTAGTTTGGGACTAGATGGCAGTGTGTAATTTGTCCAGGAATATTTATTATTACTAGTGGTCGACCATAATTAATTTAAATTATGACTTTAACAATAAACAAAATAGTATATATGCGTGAGTGTGACAAATACATGTGTAATGTTTTTTTTTTATTGATTTTGTGTATTTTTTACGCATAATTAATAAAAATATATTACGATTTACACTCCTTCTCTATATAAACTATAAGTGTGCGAAATTTCATACTCCTCCGTCCGTGCAATTTTCGTAAAAAAGGGTACAAAGATTTTGCGTCACGTATTAATATAATAAATAATAATAAATACAAATACAAATACAAATAATTTATTTGCTAGCAAACACGGTACATAACATGTGGTATACATAAATAACAAAAGTACAAGCGTGCCGCACCAAAAATTGGCATGCAAAATCAGGAAATGGTTACATTTTTAATCTAATCTCAAAAAATCCTAGTTATAATGTCAATGTTATTATAATGTCTAAATATCGTAATCAAAATGTCAATATCAATTCAATTAATTCCAGTGGTAAAAATAACTGCAAATTCAAATACACATAATAATTCATAAAATCGATATAATAATATAATTTCAAAAAGAAAATTTATTGATATTTATGTCAAGTTATGTCAAATTTAGTAAATAGTAAAGTGATTTAATTATCTAATATTTCATTCTTTTAAATTCGTCAATATTGTACACACAGTTGTCACAAAGCAAACGAAACAAACGGGACTTAAAAATGTTTATAGGCAAGTCTTTAATAGTCTCAGGTAATAAGTTATACAAGAAAATTGACATATTGTAACAATTTTTAGCAAAACAAGTGGTATGTACTATGGGAGGATATGGGAGGAGATATAATAATAAATCTTTATTTCCTCTCACAAATAAAAGGCTAACTAACTAATCTTAATTAAACTAAACATTTTGCTCACATTCATAATAAGCCAATCTAAGTGAGAGGCTGTTGCTTGAAGTAGGTTTTGGTAAAAAAACCTGTGTTGCAGGTCACGAGGCCCCTCCCATTGGATGTCTAATTGTGGATGGCTAAGTGGCATCCCAACGAGTTCTCAGGAATATTTAGTATGTGTTATTGATATTTTAGTATGCGTGTGTGTATGTATGTGTAAGTGCTCGCGCGCGTGCGTATGTGTGCGGTATGTGTGTGTGTGTGTGTGTGTGTGTGTGCTTGTCTATGTTTGTTGTATGTGAGTTGTGGTGTTGACGAGTGTACAGTGTAGGAGTTTTGCTTAAGGAGTTGTGTTAGTGATAAACATCAATCAAAATTCTATTTAAAATGGACTTAGTACTTTTATTACTTAGCGTAGAGCTGGCTGGACAATATCATACTTTCTCTTCGGTATCGTAATCTATTCAAAATGGACCCAGGAGTGTCATTATTCTTTAGAAATGCACATGAATATTTGAGTTACAGATGATAAATGACTTAATAGATCTTAATAGAACTTATTCAGCTGTCGCTTGTAACTGCACACTGCAGTGACTGCAATCTGCATGCAGTCAACCGCAGCGGCTTTGGTTTGTAACGATTCTATGAACTGAATTTCGTGAGCCAGGGCGCAACAACTAAAGCCGTCGGCGGTCGAGTCGCTTCAAACTCATTTCTTGGAAAAACTCAAACTATAAACTACAAGTGGCAATAATATATCTTGCAATTTAAATCTTTTAACAGTTAATGGTTTAAGTTTTGGTTATTGATTTAACCATCGATTTGCCCATATCTGACCCTACTGCCGAAGCTGAAGCCGATTCCAATCGAAATATTTAATTCTAAAAATATATTTCTTCGACTCCACTATAAAACTAATTTACCTAAAATTAAATAATACTAAAATAAAACTAAATTAAAAATAAAAATAAAACTACATAATATTATCTAAAAAAGGCCCCCGTGGCATTGTACCGAAGATGCTGGCAGCGTTTCCTCGTTGTATGGCAATACTAATGCGTTGTGCGAGAAAGCCGCCAGCTCTTCGGTCACCACTGGTCTCGACCAGGCGCTTGGAGAGCTCATTCATTGAAAATAGGTCTTAAGTTAAAGATATTGACAAACATCTTCAGTTTATTCGATAGAGCCCTAGGATGTCTACTCACTAAGCTAAACACAATGACTAAAAATATAACCATATTTGATTTTCGCAATTAAAAAATCCAATGGTAATCGGCTTGAGCTTCGGCGGTAGGGCTGTGGTCGACGGAGCTTTACTTGCGAGTTAGATATCCTTAATTCCATCATTCCCCTCAAGAGTCTCCGAAAAATAAAGATTCTCAATCCCCCATCAATAGACCGTCCTTATAAAGAGGACGTTGTAATAAGGGTGTTCGCACACCCGATTCCGATCAGACACAAATCACGGCGACCCTAACGTTATTTACGCGAGCCACAAAGAAGTAGGTATCCTCAATCTTGTCCACGTTCGCGCGAGTGTTCCTTTTGTGGTGGCGATTGATTTCCTTCCTGTTATCATAACTGTTTGTTCTCGATTTCAACTCGAACGTGAAATCTTTTAAAACTCGAAGAGAAGTAAAAAATACACTAAAGATTAAAGAAATAAAAAGAAAAGAAGGAAGAAGGTAAGGAGTATGGGCTGGCAATAGATCGGCGACTCCCTGGTATTGTTGATCTCCATGGGCGGTGGTGATTGCTTTCCATCAGGTGATCCACATACTCGTTTTCCCTCTTCTAATTTTACTGCCTAACACTATTACTTGAAGCTTTCGAATTTATATAACTTTAACAAAAAACCGAGTCCACAAATTACTCTTCAACCGTAAACACCACTAAGTAAAAAGTTTAAAGCACAATCAGACCTGAATTTTATGATATGAAAAGAAATGGGACCAATCTGGAAGTATACTCTTTCAAATAAAACCTTTTCGCCAGAGCTTAGTTTGTCAGTCAGCAAAGTGCACCGCTTGCAGGTGAAGTTGACTTTGGTTCAAAGATGTTGATTGTTGTTGATGTAAGTAAGTGGTTTACACCCCATTGCCTGCCTGATAATCTTTTATAATACTACTAGCTGGCCCGGCGAACTTCGTATCGCCTTTAAATATTTTTACGTTAATTTTTCCGATGAGTTATAAACTATCCTATCTCTCAAGGTGGATCAAACTGCACACACTGTGCAAAATTTTATTAAAATCGGTCCAGTAGTTTAGGATTCCATCGCGGACAAAAAACGTGACAAGAATTTTTTATATATTAAGAAAGACTTATTTGACATCTAACAAGACAATAGTCTAAGTACTCTATTCGAAGCAAGTCCATAGTAGTGGTCTTGAAGTCCTGCTAGCCATTCTTTGTTACAGGAAATATTTCAGGGAGCATGAAAATAGAGAAAACATTGTCCTATGAATGATGTTCCTGCTGAAAGCCGTCACCCTACCATGTCACCAAAGGATTATTGAATAAAATATTGTATTAAATGTCGGCTTTGACGAATTATATTTCATAGAGATAGTATTGTATTGTAAGACGGAGACGTCATCCTCATCATCATCATCATCAGGTCCATTTTAGTCTCCACTACAGGAGCACGACCCTCTCTCGTCCGTCCTAGACGGAAGGAGGATTTGGCCTACACTCCCCACGCTGGCCAAACGGGTTGGGGTGGCCTGATCGATATTTGATAATGTATTTCCCTTAGTCGCCTTGTACTACATCCACGGGAAGAAACGGAGTGATTCTATTCTAGTCTGCCGGAAACCACACGGTCAAGACGGAGACATAATAGAATCTATATAATAGAATTAGGACTGAGAGTTAAAGAAACAAATAATAGTATTCTGCTTACAATATTAATTGACAATAAGTAATTAATAAAACCAAGTATACTTATATAATTAATTATCAGTCAATTCACAATTCAATCTCGATTCGGTCTACTTTCATTCTACGATGTCAAAAAATTACGAGAATTGGTCGTCTGGTATAATTAAAATATATCATTTTTATCACAAACAATATAACACTATAAAACAATTTAAAAACAATCAATCAAATCGTACATAGGTAGAATTGAGTGTTGGTTTAAAATAAAACAAAACTCAATCTATCATCATTATTTACTACGCAACTTTTAACAGTCGAGCATGAATTGTAACTAATGGTTTATAGAATTTGAATTGATGGGCGACAGAAAATGTTTCAGAAACTTTTATTGACAAAGTTGACAATAAGTATTCGATACATTAATCAAAATTACTTTTATCATTTGTTTTTTCAAGCAATTTTGACGTGACAACGTCTTATAAATTGGTTAGCCGGGTGACACTTCAAGAAACTGCGTTACGCTGCGCTCACGTTATGCGCTCACAATGAGAGCGAGTGAGAGGCACGCGTCCCTTCCACTCGGGCATGGTTAGCCCGCCTAAGAGCGAGAGAGACAGACATAAAAAGTGAAAGGCATGCGTCCCTTCCACTCGAAAACATTTTACCACTCAAAGTCGTTGTCACGTAAAACTTTCGCCCGTATACCGACTTTACAGGCAACCAAATTTTTTTTCAAGAAGAAACATTTATTGTTGCGTAACAACACTATTGGTTACATAAATATTTAACAAATAAAAATTCATAAATATTTATTTTTCTGGACTAATTACGCAGCGCCATCTAGTCCCAAACTAAATTAAGCTTGTACTATGGGTACTAGATAACTGATATAATACTTAAATACATTCCTTTTTTAAATACATACATATTAGGTTGGGGAAAAAGTCTTTTCGTATTTTATATGAAAATTCAAAACATTTTTTACTAAAGTTTATTTACATTTAACTAAAGTATGTAGGTGCCATTTTGTTCGATAACTTTTTGCCATCTTGTAGGTAGAGACATGATCCCATTACTATAGAAATTTTACTTCTGTTCAAAAAACCACGACAAGTGGTTTTGGCAGTCTTCTCGTGATGTTAACCTGACATTGCCTAAAGAATTCTGAAGAGACCGAAACAGGTGGAAATCAGAAGGTGGCAAGGTCAGGACTATACGGCGGATGCATTAACACCTTCCAGTCAAACTCTCTTAATTTTTGCTGAGTGGCTAAAGATGTGTGAGGTCTAGCGTTATCATGATGAAAAATCACACCCCTTCTGTTAATTAATTCCGGCCGCTTTCTCTCAACTTTTTGCTTTAATTCACAGTAGAGTTCAGAATCGATAGTCCTGCCTGGCGGTAACAGCTCATAATGAATAATGCCCTTCCAATCCCACCATACACACAGCATCACCTTATTGCGGGTTAACCCGGGTTTTGCCAGAGTCTGTGAAGCCTGACCGGCCTTTGACCACGACCTTTTTCGCACGTTCTTGTCGTACATGATCCACTTTTCATCACCAGTTATAAGCTTCTTCAAAAACGATTCGCTTTCATTACGTCGTAGTAAAGAATCGCAAATGAGTACACGGTTCATTAAGTTTCTTTCAGTGAGATCGTGAGGCACCCAAATATCGAGCTTTTTAGTGTACCCAGCTTTTTTCAAATACGCCAAAACTGTTTTGTGGTCAATTCCTAATTCTTCAGCTACGTCGTAACTACTGATATGCTGATCTTGCTCCACTTTTTCAAAAATGGCATCCATTTTATCCGTAACAGGGCGACCAGAGCGACGTGCATCTTTCACATCAAAATTTCCTGATTGAAAACGCTTAAACCAAATTTGTGCTACTCTCACAGACACTGCACTAGATCCATAAACGTCACAAATTTTTTTCGCAGCTTGCGTTGCATTTTTACTTTTTTTGTAGTAAAATTTTAAAATGAATCGAATTTCTTCATTAGATTCACTCATCTTGACAGTAAAAAAAACAAATGAAAATCACACATTTACCTAATTTGAATTTGGAATTATCTTTTTTAAAATTTAAACTTTTTAAAGATATCAAAACCTGCCAGATACAAATGGTATAACCAAAGAGATTTTATTACAAGTTCATACATACTAAAATGCGAAAAGACTTTTTCCCCTACCTATTATAATACATAGAAAACACCCAGACTAAGACAAAAAAGACATGTTCATGCACACAAATATTTGTCTTGTGCGGGGATCGAACCCGCGACTCCGGAGTCAAAGTGGCCATTGCTAACCATTCGACTACCGAGCTCCACAAAATAGTTAAAATAATGAGACAGAAAGGTGAAGAAAAGATATAGTGTTGCATTAAGTCAATTGAACCCAATTAAGCGTTGTGCCATGTCTGAGACTCCGGCGCAACAATATTTTGCACTATGTAAAAAAAGTATATAGAAATCATTGACGAGCTCGGTGGTCGAATGGTTAGCGATGGCCACTTTGAATCCCAAGTCGCGGGTTCGATCCCCGCACAAGACAAATATTTGTGTGAATAAACATGTCTGTTTGCCTTGGTCTGGGTGTTTTCTATGTATTATATGTATGTATTTACAAAAAAATGTATTTAAGTATTATATCAGTTATCTAGTACCCATAGTACCTACAAGCTTTGCTTAGTTTGGGACTAGATGTCCGTGTGTAATTTCTTCTGGAATATTTATTTTTATTTATTTATTATAATTATAAGATCATGGTGAGCTCTAAATTAGTAGGCCGTGTTGTTTTCGGCAGACTAGAATAGAATCACTCCAACTCCTCCCGTGGATACAAGGCGACTAAGGAAAATACATTATCAAACATCGATCAGGCCTCCCCAACCAGTTTGGCCAGCGTGGGGAGTGGGCCAAATCCTCCTTCCGTCTGGGACCGACGAGAGAGAGTCGTGCTCCTATAGTGGAGACTAAAAATGACCTGATGATGAGCTCTAAATCCTAATTTTAAGTGTTAGCAGAATTGTTCGTTTAGTAGGATAAAATAAAATAAGTAATTAAAAGGATATCGCGTGTACACAAACATGATATTTAAATATCCAATTCCCTTGAACATTTATTTATCAGTTAACACATTAAAACAAATACTCGTGGAACAAACATCTAATTGTATATCTCGTCTAAATTAAAAAGGTTACACTCGATAAGGCTACACGCGAGAATGGCATTAAATTTCTTTTGGCCGTGTTTTATTATTTTCGTTTGGGTCAGTGTACAGCTTGGGGTAAATTGACGTCAATATTAGTTATAGGAAAACTTTTATTTATTCTTTGTTTGCAATAATTTATTACAAACTGTTATTTATTGTTTGTTTGCAATAATTTATTACAAACTGTTACTTATTGTTTGTTTGCAATAATTTATTATAAACTGTTATTTATTGTTTGTGATAATTTATTACAAACAAATAATAAAAAAAACACGGGTTGCTCTCCGGGAGTGCCGGCAGAAGAGAAAACTTGAACATTAAAGTTGTGCATTTTTGAATATTTTGGAATGGTTAGGGAATAATTTCGCACGAATTGCTTTATTGATCAGTATAAAAGTACTATCATTTATGTGGTAAAATACAATATTCATTTACTGCGCTATCGTACACAAACATGACAATTTATATCACATTAAAAATAAACAGCAGGAGCAGGCATACATTTTCGCCATGCGGTAGAAAGAGAGGGGATATCACTCCCTCTTCTACGCCGCGTCGGCGGTCTACACTCCCACCGTCTTACGAATTTTCGATCAGGCCACGTGATCCTGACGCGAGTTTATCATTTTTTACCCATTCCAAAAAGTACACATAAACTAAATAAATAAAATTAAAGGCTGGCAATGGTTCGGCGACCCCTTGGTGTTGCTGATCTCCATGGGCGGTGGTGATTGATTCCCACCAGGTGACCCACATGCTCGTTTGCCCCCTCTCATATAAAAAAAATAAATAACAGTATTTAGTTATATTGCTTATGTCAACGTGGCCGTGTGGTTTCCGGCAGACTAGAATAGAATCACTCCGTCTCTTCCCGTGGATGTCGTACAAGGCGACTAAAGCAAATACATTATTAAACATCGATCAGGCCCCCCGTACCCATCTGGCCAGCGTGGGGAGTGTAGGCCAAATCCTCCTTCTGTCGGGACTGATGAGAGAGACACAAATTACGTAGGTCTGGATGTGGCACAAGTCTTTTTCAATATCAACCCAAGCTTTTAACTCGAGGTCACTAGCGCTCCAACTCACACGTACAGGCAAGTGTCACCACTGTGACGTAGACGAAGTCGCGCGCACTACCTGGTTTATAACATGTAATGATAAGTAAAATAAGTTACTAGAAAATTCTCAATTTTAACGATCTCTCTCTCGAGTCGGTCCCTCATGTCTGAGGATCGTGGTCAGCATCAGGGTTGCATCTGGAGCGAATGATCTGCTTCATCAGGGTTGCATCTGGAGCGAATGATAGCGCGTCTCCTACAACCGTATAAAATTTTGAAGACGACGAGTCTTTCACTTGATCGGCCCATCTTGTTGGTGAACGTCCGCGAGGTCTCTTGCCTTCAGTGTTCCCAACCGCCATCATCATCATCATCAGCCTGTATCTACCCACTGCTGGATATAAGCCTTCCCCAATGCTTTCCACCAGATACGATCCTCCGCCTTCCGCATCCAGCCGCTCCCACTGCCGTGTCAGGCGTAGGTCTTGTATCTTAAGATACATGAGTTACGCGTAACAGGTGTTATTCGTATTTTTTTAGTCTCCTCTATCCAGTCCTATTGATACTTTTTCAAAATCTCTTTCCGATTTTGCATACGCAGCTGTCACACAACTCATGTAACTATGATTTTGGCTGCTATTATCATGGGTAAATCTTGTATCATATACTTAACAGACATATTCAGGACAGTTGTGAACTCTTCAGTAAAGCCTAACTCTGGTAACTAGCTAGTAATACATGAGTTAGCCGTGACGGATGCGCACAGGCAGCTACGTTCGCTCCGTAGAAACACAAGCTGATATCCATTCTGAGCCTCGTAAGCTGTCGTTAATGGTGAAAAACTTTCAAGATCAAGAAGGTAAGGCCGCTCATCAATTTCTAAACACTTTTCAATAAAATCAGGAATTAACAGGTCAATAATTTGTTCACTATCTAAAGAAACTACACCAATATCATATACGGAATTGAACAACAGTCACCACCAATTGATTTTGAGCAATCGTCACCAAAACAATACACTGAACTGAAGTTCAGTACCTAACCAACCTGACCAAATACTTTCAAATACGCTGCCAAAACTTAAGAAAGAAGATTTGGTCGATTTAAATGAAAACATGGAGTTTTCTGATACGTGATGGCTACATGCAGTCGATTTATCTTGATTTGCTGAAAATGCTGACAAGGCTATCTTACCCAGTCAAGATAATTCTATGTTACATAAGGTATCAACACCGACTGATCCTTCGAAAACCATATTTGGTCAAGCACAACAATTTGAAGTTGATTCTACCAATCGACATCATCTATCACCATAGATGTATTGCACTAATAATGTAAATGCTGCAACAGCTGCCGACAATGAAAAACTGAAAAACTTACGAGTATATAGCAACTTGGTAGTGAAAACACTTTCGGAATTGGTTGTTTATCATCAGCGTAAGAAAATAGCAAGAAGTAGGAAAGGAATTCTGCTAAACGTCTAGAAATGGAGAAAAGGAAATATACTTTAAAGCCACCTTGCAGAAAAGAATGCCGCAAAAAATGCTATAAAAAATTTATAGACGAAGAAAGAGAAGAAATATGGTTAAATTTTAGAGGATTCAATAAGCAGGAACAAATAAATTTTATCTCTAGACACGTAAAGAAAACGAAGAAATCTCTACACAACAATAGAAAACTCTAAACGAAACAATACGTTGACTCGGACTATTAGAAATATTAATTCTAATTTCCAATTTTTATTAATTCTAATAGTCCAAGTCAACGTATTGTTTCATCTAGAGTTTTCTTTTGTTGTGTAGAGAGTGTGCAAAGTATTTTTTTTTTTCAAATACGCTTGGATTTAAAAATGATGATATAATAACTGTACTAAAAGCTAATTTTAAAAACATTACTGATGTTGATGAGTTACCAGCAGCTCCTGAATAGCATGGTCGAGTCAGACCATGGAATTCATTTCCAGAAGAATATAAGCAGACCGTTAAAGATTACATAGAGAAGATTCGTCCAACTATATCACATTATAATTTGTATCATGCTCCAAACTGACGTTATTTGCCATGCGGAATGTGGTTATGGGTTTATATAAGTTATACGTAAATTATTGTGATGAAACTGATGTAAAAAAATGCAGCTGGGCATATTTTCACACAGTCATTAGAGAAATGAATCTATCGACATCTATACCCAAGCAAGATATTTGCACACTGTATCAAAATCATAAAGAAGCACACAGTGAAAAAATTGATTCCAGATTTTGTTTACCAGTTAAAATATCATATTGATCATAAAGTTTATCAAAGTTGCATAAGTTAAGTTGATTTTACCTAGGCTGAATTTGTTGAAGTTCAAAAATCATTATGACGAGGCGTTTACATTATTAGTGGTTAATAACATTAACATAATTAAGTAGAAATAAACGATTTATTGCAAAACTTTTTATTTTTAGGAATTAATTATCTCATAATAGTGTTAAACCAATTTCTGGTAACTAATACTTAACTGAGTTGAGAAAAACACTCCGTGTTAGATTTGTAGCAGCTAACTCACATATCTTAAGATACAGAGCACCTCATAACAAGCTTTGTATGGAGAGCTTGTCACGCCTATATCTGTTATTGCGTTTAACTTGTAATATATTAGTATAAAAAGAAATCTGAATATTGTCCGATATTTGTCACATATTAATACGTCTGATTATGTAAAAACATTTGATTTAAGGCTTCTATATATTCAACAAAACGAGAATATCTGAAAAAATCTTTAGAAGGCGATTTCTCAAAACTATGTTTCGTGAGATAACGGATATAGGTCTGACACGGCAGCCCAGCCGCTTTCTTAAGGTCATCGGACCATCTAGTAGGAGGGCGTCCAACACTTCGTCTCTTGAAGTCTGGGCGTCCAACCGCCATCAGTTTTTCCAAATTATCGTGGCCTCTGCGCATTATGTGGCCGAAATAGGAAAGAGTGCGCTGTTGGCATATGGTGGACAGGCGAGTTCTTATTTGGAGCTGTGTTAGAACTGAAGCATTGATGCGTTTCACAATCCAAGGTATTCTCAGCACTCGTCTCCAGCACCACATCTCGAATGCATCAATTGTTTGCCTTTCTCGGGCCTGGATTGTCCACATTTTAACGATAGATAAGTACAATAACATTGTTTCACTATTATATTTTAATTATACGACGGCCCCACCATAGCTATAGCTACCAAACGCAACAGGAACCCATTTCAGACGCAATTCAGTACGAGTATGCCACATCTATAGTAATATTACATCATTGATGAAGATGAGGATGATGATATTTACTAAAAAAAAATGTATTTAAATTTAATATAAGTTATCTAGTACCCATAGTATAACCTGATGATGATGAAATATTCCTGGACAAGTGTGTAATTTGTCCAGGAATATTTCATCATAATCAGGTCCATTTTAGTCTCCACTACAGGAGCACGACCCTCTCTCGTCCATTCCAGATGGAAGGAGGATTTGGCCTACACTCCCCACGCTGGCCAGACGGGTTGGGGAGGCCTGATCGATGTTTTATAATGTATTTCCCTTAGTCGCCTTGTACGACATCCACGGGAAGAGACGGAGTGATTCTCTTGAAGTCTGCCGGAAACCACACGGCCAGTAACATAACCAGGAATATTTATTTATTTAAAAATATTTATTTAACTACTACACTATAAATGTGGAGACGGACTCTTAGGACTATGTCATATTAAGTGTCAAACCACACTACGCCGAAATTCCGCGTGATCAAGATTGGTATGTAAAAAACGCAACGTAATTTTGGTCAAATGTGTCGATAGCAATTGAAAAAGTATTGCAAGCGTAATGACGCCGTACTTCGGTCGTGTATCTTCGGTACAGTGTGTTTAGACACTATATGCGTGTATGTCAAATTTCAGCCAAATACGTTAATTGGTTAGTACTGTGCGTTTTAAATCAACCAGTCAGACGTAGGTATTTATTTATAGTTTTAGATTGTTGATCTAATCATCAACATCTACAGATCGCCTGAGGATGCCTCGTAGAGGCGAAACACGTTTCGCAGAGACGACCACGGCAGTCGGGGCGGCAGCAGTCGCATGTTTCTTCTGCTTCAGATGTTGTAGAGTCAGAGTGACGAGCACAGCAGCTGGAGCAGAGACGAACAAAGCAGCCTATCGCATGTATCTACTAACGCTGGTAGATGGGTGCCGGCCGGCAATAATTTGCATGAACGTTTAATTGAAGCACGCAAAGTAGTGTAGATCAAATTACCTGAAGCATATTTTTCTTTTAAATATTTAGAATATTCGAGCGAAGGTCGACCAAGTTTCTACAAAGTCAAAGCTATTATGACTTAGCAATAAAAAAGAAAACTACTCTACATTTCTCCGACGCGATTTTGTTCAAGGAAAATAAGAAATGTGACGGAGGTATACGGTTTCTTTGGCGATATGATGGTTGATAGGGGAGTCCTCACACTGAGAACATCTTTGTAGTTGTGGTCCAAGTCATAAGAGTTGCAATATAATTTTTAGAACTAGAAATAGTAATGAATGAATGAGAGTGTCATTTTTTTGACGAGCTCGGTGGCGTAGCGGTCAATGACGCGGCTTCGACACCAACGCTCGTAAGTTCGATTCCCACATAGGACAAACATTTGTGTGCATGAACA
Organism: Hypsopygia costalis; assembly: GCA_937001555.2. Classification (NCBI taxonomy): domain Eukaryota; kingdom Metazoa; phylum Arthropoda; class Insecta; order Lepidoptera; family Pyralidae; genus Hypsopygia; species Hypsopygia costalis. Next base: position 17,501,415 of record OW443349.2, on the reverse strand, counting down.
TGTCTGTTTGCCTTAGTCTGGGTGTTTTCTATGTATCATAAGTATGTATTTACAAAAAAAATGTATTTAAGTATGTTTATCAGTTGTCTAGTACCCATAACACAAGCTTCGCTTACTTTGGGGCTAGATGGCGCTGTGTAATTTGTATGACAATATTTATTTATTATTATTTATATTCATTTATTTTTTTTTACTTTCACCTTCCTTTCTTCGGAAGTCGGGTACTTTTTGTCAGCCTCTAGATCTAGATCATACTGTTAGGTATAATTAATTCGTCTCATTTGTGGAAGTCGCATACTCTTTCAATATGACGTTCGCGCAAAACAAATTGATGCATAGATACCAAAACAACAAAATTGTTAGAATTTTGCAGTCGGGTTTTGCAGCTCATCATAATTGTATGGAACCAAAATCAATCTCACCGGCACTGTGCACCCCTGCCAACTAGCAAATGAGATAAATAGAAATAGCCCGAGTGAAGAAGTACCACCACTTCACAAAAGCCAAACAACAAAACACATTATTGCGTCATTACGATAGCCGCGGGGTTGCCCACTCGGGAGGGCTCTGTGTTTCAGGCGTCTATACGCTACGGTAAACGCTTTACATCTGGTGGGCAGTTTGGTCAACGTTGTTTAAAAAATGTTTTTATAAATCCGTCATATTAATCCTACTGGGATCTTCTTTCAACCAAAGAGGTTAAGTTACGTGTCTTCAGATTCAGACTGTGATAGATGATCAGTACTGTCTTTACTCTATTGATAACAACCGAAATGAATGACTCAACTTGAGAGAAAACCTAAATATTAGTCCGCCTTTGTATAATTTTCTTTTACTTAATGCATATTTAGATTTTTTGATGTACAAAATTATATTTAATAATGTATTAGTATTCCTTTGTACAGTTTTCTTTTCATTAGTGTATATTTGGATTTCTTATGTACAAATTAATAAAAACAACAAACATCGAAAAACTTTCTTACAAAAAAAATTCATTCCGCTGCCGCCTATCGCTCGCGCCAAACACAAACGACACCAAGAAAATTGTCAACATAAACACGTACATCCGGATTCTGCTAAAGGGATAATGTAATTTGCAGGGTTATTCTCCCTATTCAGGGTCGTTAGTATATCCGCCCTCATCTATTCCCTTACAAACGTGATATTATAGTTTCCAAAATTGTTTCATAATTATGGCTAGTGATTAAAGGTACAGTATTTTTTTATACTTCGTCGGGTGGCATACGGCCCGCCTGATGTGAAGCGGTTACCGTAGCCATATTAACCCGCTGCCAACGCAGCATCTCCTTCCTTTATGGTGACCTCACTCACTCGCAGGAACACAATAACCATCAAGGGAATTGTTATTTGGCTGCGGTATTCTGTGAGGTGAAGGTACATTCCCCGGTCGGGTACAATTACGCTCGCTCCCTACCTCTCTTTTCGCCAGAGCTTCGTTTGCCAGTCAGCAGGGTACACCGCGTGCAGGTGAAGTTGGCTTTGGTTCAAAGATGTTGATAAACCACTTAAGCCCCTATACCTACTCATTCACACATAGTTCTTTCATACTAAAGTTTGGTTCACGTTTCTGTTCGTCCTCAATCTTATTTTATTAAGATTATTCTTCCCATTATTCTTCCCACTGCTGGGATACGGGTCTCCCCTCAATCGAATGGCCTTTTTTTATATGAGAGGGGTGCAAACGAGCATGTGGGTTACCTGATGGAAAACAATCACCATATATAGCATGGGGTTCTTCAAAAAGGGCGTGAAGAGGTTTTTACAGGGTCGGTAACGCGCGTGTGATGCCTCTGGTGTTACAGGCGTTCATAGGTTACGGTAGCTGCTTTCCATCAGGCGGGCCGTATGCTTGTTTGCCACACTGGTGGTTTAAAAAAAAATCACCACCGCCCATGGAGATCAGCAATACCAAGGGGTCGCCAATCTGTTGCCTGCCTTTTTTTCTTTCTTGTGACGTCACTCAACAACCCTCAAGAGCAAATATTTTAAAAATGGAAAAATTCACCTTCCCCGCCTAGATGGGATTTAAACCCCCGTCCTCTCGATGACCGGTCGAGAGCTCTTCCAACTGAGCTACCAGGAAAGTTTGTGATGGTGACGAATATTTGCATTTTATATTTTACTGCTGTGAAGTCGCAGTGTGGCGCCATCTACCTATTAAGTATTACACTACTAAACAAACCTCGAAAGAGTTGTTATTTAATGAGCTCGGTGGTCGAATGGTTAGCAATGGCCACTTTGACTCCTAGGTCGCGGGTTCGATTCCCGCACAAGACAAACATTTGTGTGCATGTACATGTCTGTTTGTCTTGGTCTGGGTGTTTTCTATGTATTATAAGTATGTATTTACAAAAAAAAATGTATTTAAGTACATTTATCAGTTGTCTAGTGTCCATAACACAAGCTTAGAGCTTAATTTGGGACCAGATGGCGCTATGTAAAATGTCCAGAAATATTTATTTGGCTGCGGTATTCTGTGAGGTGGAGGCACTTCCCCCAGTCGCGCAGCTAAAAAAATACGCTATGTCTTACCTCTCTTTTCGCCAGAGTCTCAAATTCTAATTAAATCACGTTTACGAGTCTCATAGTCACATGTTTACAAATAGGATGATATCAAATACCAATATCCACAAAGATAAATAAAAGCCCGCGACTGTGGCATGCGTTTTAGCCACACGTTTCAATCCGGGCATAGCCGCAGGGCTGCCTCGCAAAGTATCTTTTAAAGCAGGGGTTCCCAACCGGTGGTCCGCGGACCACCCTTGAGAGGTAAATTATGGTCCATGACACAAACTTATAATGAAAGAGATTCACCACTATTATACAAAATACATGGTACATGGCCGTGTGGTTTCCGGCACGGCTGTGTGGTTTCCGGCAGACTAGAATAGAATCACTCCGTCTCTTCCCGTGGATGTCGTACAAGGCGACTAAGGGAAGTACATTACCAAACATCGATCAGGCCTCCACTCCCCACGCTGGCCTAACGGGTTATCCGTTTGGCCAGCGTGGGGAGCGTAGGCCAAATCCTCCTTCTGTCTGGGACGGACGAGAGAGGGCCGTGCTCCTGTAGTGGAGACTGAAATGACTGATTATGATGATGATACAAAATATTAAAATCTAGAGTTATAGAATAATGGATTTATATGACAGTTGGGGGGACCCTGCACGCAACAAAAACCTCTTAGTGGTCCGCGAATAAAAAAAGGTTGGGAGCCACTGGTTTAAAGGGTGCTTTCTAAACCTTTAATGTTACGGACTGGCTCATTGGCCATAAAATCGTTTATTTTGTCCCATTTTTATTTTAGACGTTCTTTTAAGTTTGTTACTTTTTTGTATATGTACATATATGTATGTATAATAAGTATGTATTTACGAAAAAAAAATGTTATTTACGTATGTTTATCAGTTGTCTAGTACCCATAACACAAGCTTCGCTTACTTTGGGGCTAGATGGCGCTGTGTAATTTGTCTGACAATATTTATTTATTATTTTATTTATTTTTTTCCACTAAGGTGACAATCGCTATTTTGCAATTCATATTATTGGAATCGATGTGTTAGGTAACAACTCAATGTTTTAGGTCCCCCAATAGTGTTAGATATGTACTTAAAATCCGTGGTGCACGGCAGTTGAGCTTCACTTGACTAGCCATCTCTTGTCCTATTTTCTCATTCCAAAACTTCTTACTCCTACTAACTACTAGAAACCCCTACTAACTACTAGAAAAGAAGGAGATGCTGCGTTGGCAGCGGGGGTGGCGGCGCGCGAGCGATATTTTATGTTGCGAGCGTTAATATGGCTACGGTAACCGCTTCACATCAGGCGGACAGGCAGGACAGGCAGGACGGTATGCTTGTCTGCCACCCAACGTAGTATAAAAAAATAAAAAAAATAAAAATAAAATAAACTAATTTCTCCTGATTAAAATCTGCTTACGTAATACTTGAATGGCCCCTGACCGATTTTTTGGTATTATAATTTTCATTTCACACGTTAAAATTTTACGTTAAAATTATACGCACAAAATTATATTTTTGGGGTGTAAGTGATTCATCAACATCTTTGAACCAAAGCCAACTTCACCTGCTCGCGGTGCACCCTGCTGACTGACAAACGAAGCTCTGGCGAAAAGAGAGGTAGGGAGCGTAATTTGTAAGCTACCCGACTGGGGAATGTACCTCCACCTCACAGAATACCGCAGCCAAATAACAATTCCCTTGAGGGTTGTTGTGATCCTGCGAGTGAGTGAGGTCACCAGAAGGAAGGAGATGCTGCGTTGGCAGCGGGGGTGGCGGCGCGCGAGCAAAATTTTATGTTGCGAGCGTTAATATGGCTACGGTAACCTCTTCACATCAGGCGGGCCGTATGCTTGTCTGCCACCCGACGTAGTATAAAAAAATAAAAAAAAAATAAAAAAATATGCCATGTAACCGTGTTATTTGAATGAGATTGGATGTACCAACCCTAGCCGGGAGCAAATACCCATCCTGTCTAAACAATAGCGATCGGAAACAATATATTGTGATCAATAAACGGGAGATACAACAGATTACAAATATGTTTCGCTTCCTAGAAACCTTTATAAAGACTGTTGGATTTAAAATCGACTCTGGAAACTAATCGATTGTTAGTTAGGGCATAATCGAGCTTGTTGATTGGCAACACACTCGTTTCGCCGGCGCGCGCCAGCGGGGGCGCCCGCGAGCAGTCTCATATAGTCTCTCGTGTCCGCTGGATAGACTCGGGGCTGACTAGAAAATATAACCTAACAACGTGGCGGCGCGCGGCGCGCTTCTTGGACGCCGGTTGTTTTGTTGCGTGATGGCTTCCGGAAAAGCCTCGCAGCACATACGGGAATTCTCGCGGCCTGGAGTTCGCGTTCTAACTTCTGGAACCGCGCTGGACCGCGGACAGTCTGGTATAGTTCGGGAAACATAACTTGACCCATGCGCAGAACACATTTTCAGGTCCCAAACGTAATGAGGTACGAGGTGCGACGTGAGGGGCCGCGCGTAACTATAGCAACGCGGTGACGCTAACCCCCACGCAGTCGCACTCTACCCCTCGCCGCCCGCGCACGCTCCGCGCGGCCCTAGTGTACAATCGCGCCCTAAATTTTCAGTTGTTTGAAATTTCCTATTCCTGTAAATTGTGTGATCATAATAAGTCAAGACAATTGAAGATGATTACGTTAAAAGCGACCACATCATCGATAAAATGACGGAAGAATTTATAATACGAGTTGGATTCCGACAGCAGTGATACTGAATTAGATTCCTTAGAGATGGAAAAGACGCAACTCCTAGCCCAAGTTCTGGTGCCATACCACTCGTAAATTATATAAAACGTGTCATGCCAATGAGTGACAATGATTAAACATGTACCTAGTACATAAACTTTTTTTGGTATTAAATTTTTATTATTAATCCTTTAACCAATCTATTCATTAATAATACCTAGCGATCCGACACTCCAGTTTTGTTTGATTATTTTTACTGAAATTTGGTTTTCCGTTTAACTTGCGTTTAATTAAATGATTTCACTCAATTTTTACACTTCATAAAAAAAAAATTAAAATACTACGAAATCACTTTCACACGACAACTCACATTACTATTTCCCAGGCAACCGCGGAGCATTCGTCTAACACTTTTTCTTCTTAACTTTCGGACGACCACCATTTTGGTTCAACTTATGTTTCCCGAACTTTATACTGGTAGATTGTGCTATGACGCCGGGACGCGTCGAAACTCTGGACAGTGTTAACAATCAGTGATTGATCGCTGGGCGACCTCGGAACACTGAACTGTGCAACTGGTGAACGTATTCCTATTATTATTATATATTTATTCCTGTCCTTAAACCCTTATTCCTGTCTGCGTAAACCCGTCTAGATTACGGTGCACCCGCGTCAAGAATCGGGTAAGTTTAGATTAAGTGTTAATTTTAATTGAGTAATAATTATTGGTAGCAGAGACGTATTTACTCAACAAAGACATATGGTGAGTTCAAACGCTCGCGTTCCACGGACACGGGCACGAGCGCAAGCATGCTCTGCTCTGTCTCTGTATCTGTGAATTGAATGGCGGTGCCATTAACTATATAAATGCGACAATAAAATAACCTTCTAATATTATGACGAGCTCGGTGGCGTAGCGGTCAATGACGCGGCTTCGACACCAACGCTCGTGGGTTCGATTCCCACCCGGGACAAACATTTGTGTGCATGAACATGTCTGTTTGTCTTGGTCTGGGTGTTTTCTATGTATCATAGGTATGTATTTACAAAAAAAAAAGTGTATTTACGTATGTTTATCAGTTGTCTAGTACCCATAACACAAGCTTCGCTTACTTTGGGGCTAGATGGGGCTGTGTAATTTGTGTGACAATATTTATTTATTAAACATTTGTTCATATAATAAATAAATAAAAATATTCCTGAATATATTACACACTGCCATTTAGTCCCAAACTAAGTAAATCTTGTACTATGGGTATAAGATAACTGATATTCATCATCAGGTCCATTTTAGTCTCCACTACAGGAGCACGACCCTCTCTCGTCCATCCTAGAAGGAAGGAGGATTTGGCCTACACTCCCCACGCTGGCCAAACGGGTTGGGGAGGCCTGATCGATATTTGATAATGTATTTCCCTTAGTCGCCTTGTACGACATCAACGGCAAGAAACGGAGTGATTATTATTTTTGGGGTGTAAGTCGTTCATCAAGATCTTTGAACCAAAGCCAACTTCACCTGCACGCGGTGCACCCTGCTAACTGACAAACGAAGCTCTGGCGAAAAGAGAGGTAGGGAGCATAATTGTAAGCTACCCGACTGGGGAATGTACCTCCACCTCATAGAATACCGCAGCCAAATAACAATTCCCTTGAGGGTTGTGTTCCTGCGAGTGAGTGAGGTCACCAGAAAGGAGATGCTGCGTTGACAGCGGGGGTGGCGGCGCGCGAGCGATATTTTGTGTCGCGAGCGTTAATATGGCTACGGTAACCGCTTTACATCAGGCGGGCCGTATGCTTGTCTGCCACCCGTCGTAGTATAAAGAAAAAAAAAAAAAAATACTAGTTTGCCGGAAACCACACAGCCAACTAACTACTACAAACTAACTAAAATAACTGATATTATTATACTCAAATACATTTTTTTTTGTAAATACATACCTACAACACCCAGACCAAGACAAACATTCATGTTCGTGCACACAAATATTCGTCTAGTGTGGGAATCGAACCCGCGTACGCGGAGTCTAAGTGGACAGCCATTCGACAATCTCGTCATATATAAAACAAGTTAAGTTAATTAAAAAATAAAAAACCCGACTGCATCTACAACAGATTTATTAATCACGCGTAACAATAATATAATTCCATACAAGCAAAGCCGCAGGCAAAAACTAATATATCAAATATATATTTGAAATCAGGTCATCGAGACCTTTATTTTGATACCCATATCGATATATTAAGAAGAAAAAAAAATAACTTCAACGACAATTTTGCGGCTCACAGCCGCCATATTTTTTTTTTTATATTTTATGTAGCCTATGTCACTCTCACAGCAAATACGAATCTAACGACACCTCTCAAGCTAAAATCCATCCAGCCGTTCAGTCTGCAGAGCGTGCCAAACAATTATACATACATACATACATACTCTCGAAAAACATAACCCTCCTTCTGTCGCAGTCGGGTAAAAATAAATCTAAACTTTGTCATATCACACATAAGTTTGTGGCTCTATGCCTAGCTGCTTGTCAGGCTGCGTTCCTGCTATAGCTTTTTTTTTTTTTTTATACTACGACGGGTGGCAGACAAGCATACGGCCCGCTTGATGTGAAGCGGTTACCGTAGCCATATTAACGCTCGCAACATAAAATATTGCTCGCGCGCCGCCATCTCCGCTGCCAACGCAGCATCTCCTTCCTTTCTTTCTGGTGACCTCACTCACTCGCAGGAACACAACAACCCTCAAGGGAATTGTTATTTGGCTGCGGTATTCTGTGAGGTGGAGGTACATTCTCCAGTCGGGTAGCTTACAATTACGCTCCCTACCTCTCTTTTCGCCAGAGCTTCGTTTGTCAGTTAGCAGGGTGCACCACGTGCAGGTGAAGTTGGCTTTGGTTCAAAGATCTTGATGAACCACTTACACACGCTGCTGTAGCTGAGAGTTTGGTGTACATTAGTACATAAACATATTAAATATTTTCATAAGAATGTAAAGCTAGACACGTAAAGGTGCTCAGAATTACAATCTGTATTACAGGTTTCTGGGTTCTCTGATCACAAATATCCGGTCAAACTTGTTAAATAAGACTGACGAGCTGGGTGGTCAAATGGTTAGCAATGGACACTTCGACTGCGAGGCCGCAGGTTCGATCCCAGCACATGACAAATATTTTTGTGCATGAACATGTTTGTTTGTCTTGGTCTGGGTGTTTTCTGTGTATTATATGTATGCAACAAAATGTATCTAGGTATTTTATTATATCAGTTATCTAATACCCATAGCATATAGTATAAAACTTTTTTTATTTTAATAACTTAAGCTGTAAACAATTAATACAATTCAACTGTAAAACTAAAGTACCTAAAATTAAATAATACTTAAAATTTATAATTAAATAAATGCATCTAAATTAAAACTAATTAAAATAAACTAAAAACAAAACTAGTCTAATAAACCGCTGCCCGTAGGGAAAGTTCCCAATAAGCTTTGCTTATTTACCAAAATAGGTAGGTATCGAGAGATTGTAATAATTTGGTCAATTTTTTTTCAAGAAAGTGGACTCAAAATGGCAGTCAATTACAAAATAGCTTACGAAATTCGACATAGAACAAAATGAAACCTAACAGATATGAAAACTTAAAATATCTCAAAACACTATTGCTTTCTGGAGCAAAATACTATCGGAACAAATGCAAAAGTACTCGGTAATAAATAAAATTAGAGGCTATTACTGCCTCTATAATTTTTCAGTATTACAACAGAGCATGGCATGAATACAACACCAATAAAGAATAGTAAAGCCGTAGCAATTCATAAATAATTTGCGAGTAAAGTTTCTCACGCAATGTTTGTAGTTAAAAAGTCAGAGGCTTGAATACGAGTTAACTAGTTAGTACTGTTCAAAATGACCGACGGTCATTTATGGTCAGCAATGATAAATTTGCGATTTTTAGCAGGCAAAAAAAAAGTAATTTATTTAACTATCGACCCGCCCCGACGTTACAAGGAAGCAATAGAATAGGCTATGCTACTCACTATAGCTAAGCTTTCTTTACACCAGTGTTTTCCAATCTTTTAGAATACGAGATCAGAAATTTATAACATGTAAAGACAAGTTAAAAATTTCTGGCGACCCCCTCCTCTCTCACCCCTTTCTCCTCCTTCTCCCCCCCCCCTCCAAACTTCAACAATTCAGCTGCCATGAAAACTTTAAAATTGTTAGTGTTTGCTTTCGAATTTGTTGACAAAAAACGGGTTGCACTCCGGGAGTGCCGGCAGACGTGAAAACTTTTTTTTTTATGCTACATCGGGTGGTAGACAAGCATACGGCCCGCCTGATGTAAAGCGGTTACCGTAGCCATATTAACGCTCGCGACATAAAATATCGCTCGCGCGCCGCCACCCCCGCTGTCAACGCAGCATCTCCTTTCTGGTGACCTCACTCACTCGCAGGAACACAACTCTCAAGGGAATTGTTATTTGGCTGCGGTATTCTATGAGGTGGAGGTACATTCCCCAGTCGGGTAGCTTACAATTATGCTCCCTACCTCTCTTTTCGCCAGAGCTTCGTTTGTCAGTTAGCAGGGTGCACCGCGTGCAGGTGAAGTTGGCTTTGGTTCAGAGATGTTGATGAACCACTTACTCCCCAAAACTTGAACAAATTATTCCCTAACTATTCCAAAATATTCAAAAGTACACAACCTTAAGCTGTGCATTTTTGAATATTTTTGAATGGTTAGGGAATAATTTGCTTTATTAATCAGTATAAAAGTACCTACTATCATTTTTGTGGTAATATACAATTTTCATTTATTGCGCTATCGTACACAAACATGACAATTTATATTACATTAAAAGTAAACAGCAGGAGCAGGCATACATTTTAGCCGCGCGGTAGAAATAGAGGGGAATATTACTTCCTGCTCTACGCCGCCGTGCCGGCGGTCTACTCACCCTCTGTCTTACGAATTTTCGATCAGGTCACGTATCCTGACGCGAGTTTAACATTTTTTAACTATCTAAAAAGATTCATCATCGCTAAAGAAGTTTTCACTTCAAAAATAAGAAGAGAAATAGGCTTTCATAGACGAGAGCCTTCGAATAGACGAGCATTTTCAAAAAGCTCGTCTACTCGAAGGCCTATAATCTCTTTTAGTAGAATCTGTCAATGTTATAAGTAGATATTGCCGGCTGATATTTACACCCATTGTACGAAAAAAATAGCGGCCAAGTGCGAGTTGGACTCGCCCATGAAGGGTTCCATAGCAGCAAGTAACATAATTTATAGTTTACGATTTATGACGTATTAAAAAAAACTACTTACTAGATCTCGTTCAAACCTATTTTCGGTGGAAGTTTGCATGGTAATGTACATCATATTTTTTTTTTAGTTTTACCATTCTCTCATTTTAGATGTTACAGGGGGAAGGGTAGCCCACATTTTACCTCCTTGGAAGTGTCTCTCGCGCAAACTATTCAGTTTAGAAAAAAATGGATGAAAATATTAGAAACCTCTATATCATTTTTGAAGACCTATTCATAGATATATTTTTTTTCATCAAACCCATACGTGTGTGGACACGTATGGGTTTGATGAATAACAATTTTTTTAAGTTTCAGTTCTAAGTATGGGGAACCCCTAAAACTTATTGTTTTTTTTTTTTCTATTTTTGTGTAAAAATTTTACTGTGGTTCACAGAATACATCTACTTACCAAGTTTCAACAGGTATAGTTCTTATAGTTTCGGAAAAAAGTGCCTGTGACATACGGACGGACAGACAGACAGACAGACATGACGAATCCATAAGGTTTCCGTTTTTTGCCTTTTGGCTACGAAACCCTAAAAAACGGGCTGCACTCCGGGAGTGCCGGCAGAAGTAAAAACTTGAACATTGACGTTGTGCATTTTTGAATATTTTGGAATTAGGGAATAATTTCGTACGAATTGCTTTATTATCAGTACCTATAAAAGTACCATCATTTTATGTGATAAAATACAATATTAATTTATTGCGCTATCGAACACAAATATGACAATTTATATTACATTAAATATAAACAGCCGGAGCAGGCATACATCTTCACCGCGCGATAGAAAGAGAGGGGATATTACTTCCTCTCCTACGCCGCGCTGGCGGTCTACGCTCCCTTCGTCTTACGAATTTTCGATCACCCCGCGTATCCTGATCCTGACGCGAGTTTAAGATATTTTACCCATCCCTAAAAGTGAACAACGCCGCTAGAGAAGTTTTCACTTCAAAAATTATTAGTATTTATGTGACAAGAGTTCACATCAAGACTCGTTGCCGATGATGATACTACACTTTGATACTACACTTTGATCTTAGCCAAAAGGCCGAGAAGCGATTAAATGATGATGAATAAGATGACATGTATCTATCTATTTCGGCGACGTTGCAGACGCCATGGTCACGTGACGACTGACGGGACGAGTCGTCCCGTGACCATAGCAGTATAAACCGCCCTTTTTTACTTATTTAAACGCAAAATGTTTAATAAATTCAGAAGCCGCGTATATTTTGATATTAACTTTTATACGCCAATAAAGTGTAAAAGAAAGATTTATTTTATTACTACAGCGAGGCTTTATCACATAATTTTTCAGCTAAAAAATATACCGCAAAAAGCAAATATGAAATGTTTACTACGGCGGCCATTGTCGAAAAATAGCATTGTGCAAAAAACGGGCGTCTTAAAGAGACTACTTTATTTTGTCGTTACAAGAAATATACGAGTATAGGCAAAAAACGGGGGCATTTTGCGAGATGTCTCTGGAATGCTCTCGAACAAATAGGTTTAGAAAAAACATCTAGATAATGGATTGTGACTTTTGACGGCAACAATGATGAAGCTTGCGGGACGTTTGTGAAAATTCTCATTTTTTATTTTTATTAAGGCCACTATTCTTTTATGTCGCTGTAGGAGTTTTTGTAAATTCTGAATGGTTCGTGGAAAATCAAGTGAAGAAAATTGTGAACAATCTTTTTGTGTACAAAATTCACATTCATCCATATCATATGGATAATTGGCGATCTACTACAGTACGTTTCCTAAGACATTTCATACCACGAACAGTGAAACTGTGGAATCAACTTCCCTCAGCGGTATTTCCGAACAACTACGACATGGGTGCCTTCAAGAACAGAGTTTTCATTTTCCTTAAAAGGCTGGCAACGGATCGGCGACCCCTTGGTGTCGCTGGTCTCCATGGGCGGTGGTGATTGCTTTCCACCAGGTGACCCACATGCTCGTTTGCCCCCCTCTCACATAAAAAAAAAAGAAAAACATACTTATATATAATTTTTTTAAAGGCGTTTTTAAATATACGATTATTGATGGTTATTCAAAGTATTGTTGCTTGATATTCACTTTATTCCTGGGAGTACCTTAACTGTAATACTGACAGTTGAGATCGTTTATTTCACACACGTGTTGTCTGTACGAGCGCTCGATATCGAATGCCTGATGCTTGCCTCGCATGGGATGAAGTTGACGCCTGCCTCTCTACTTCCACCACGCTTCAAACTGGCGTGCTTCATCGTGAGTGGTCGGAATGACGGTGCAACGAATTACAAGCTTGGAGTTAAATCAAATCTTTTATACAATGTGAAATCATGCCTTTGTGGCAATCATACGCTTAAATAATTATAAAATATGCTTTTAAATTTAATGATAGCTAAACAATGAACTTTGAAGTGCAAGTGACTGACTTCTGAGCCAAAACAAACCTTAGTTACACAGACATGTTCATGCGCACAAATATTTGTCTTATGCGGGGACTCGCGACCCCGAAGCAAAGTGGACATTGCTAGCAATTCGACCACCGGGTTCGTCCTCGGCTCCTGGATCGGGCTCGCCGGGATGCCAAAACAATATTTAATAAACGTCAAATTAAGAACCTTTGAAAAATAGTTTTAGAATAACAATAAAAAGAACACAATTTATTCTACCTACAAAGTGCTATAAATAGTGTTTCATATCAAATAAAGTATTTCATAAAGCAATACCAACACGAGCCGTGATTTATAGCTGGACGGTATTGCTTTGAAGCTAATCTGATTTGGAAGTTTCACGTTTAATCCATATTTCTGAACGAATTTACGGTACAAACAAAGTTCAAATCAATAAGCTACGGTAAAGTTAAATATCATATGAGTGTGGAGTTATTTTTATTGCTAAAGCCCCCCCCCCCCCCCCCCCTTACACCCTGGCCACACACAGAAATATTATGTACATAATCTATATAAATAACATGTACATGTGATTGTAAACGACATGTAGAAGTACTAGTAAACGCTTTGTACGTACGAATGTGTGCGGGTGAGGCTGGAATAAACTCTGTGCGTACATAATATCAATATAATAATAGTGAATACTAATTGCATTAAGTTACAGTTTTTCTGAATAACGAGCTCGGTGATCGAATGGTTAGCAATGGCCACTTTGATTCCGAGGTCGCGGGTTCGATTCCCGCACAAGACAAACATCTGTGTGCATGAACATGTCTGTGTGTCTTGGTCTGTGTGTTTTCTATGTATTTTAAGTATGTATTTACAAAAAAAAATGTATTTAAGTCATTTATCAGTTGTCTAGTACCCATAACACAAGCGTTGCGCTTAATTTGGGACTAGATGGCGCTGTGTAAATTGTACAGAACTATATTTATATTTATTAAATAAAGAAAATTAAGAAGTTGTTATTATTTCCATTCTTAACCCGCTAACTGGGGTATAAAAACTTATGTCCCGTTTTGAGTTCAAAAATAAATGATCTGTTCCGGTAATCCATAACTATAGTATTTATAACATCATTGCTTGCAACATGAAATATATCTCGCACTGCCACCCCGCCAACACAGCAAGCAAGTTTTTTTTTTTTTACTACGACGGGTGGCAGACAAGCATACGGCCCGCCTGATGTGAAGCGGTTACCGTAGCCATATTAACGCTCGCAACATAAAATATCGCTCGCGCGCCGCCACCCCCGCTGCCAACACAGCATCTCCTTCCTTTCTGGTGACCTCACTCACTCGCAGGAACACAACAACTCTCAAGGGAATTGTTATTTGGCTGCGGTATTCTGTGAGGTGGAGACATTCCCTAGTCGGGTAGCTTACAATTACGCTCCCTACCTCTCTTTTTCGCCAGAGCTTCGTTTGTCAGTCAGCAGGGTGCACCGCGTGCAGGTGAAGTTGGCTTTGGTTTAAAGATGTTGATGAACCACTTACACCCCAAAGTCTTTCATTCCTGGTGACCTCTGTCACAGGAACACAACACCTTCCTAGGCTCTGTGATCGGTAGGTTTCTAGGAAATTATTATTCGACTGCAGACTTACCCAGCTTAAAAGCTGCATATTCGACTACGGAACTCCTGACTGGAGAAGTAAAACAGCCTCGTTAGCTGTGTGCTCGGGTGTATCACGTGTAGGTCAGATTTTGTTACGGTGTGCATTATTTGAAGAAATATTGGACGCGATACAAATAGGCAATTTGATCTACACTACTTTACGTACTTCCGCCACCAATTAATTCATGCAAACTACTGACCGGCACCCACCTACCGTTAGTAGATGCATGCGACTGCCGTAGCTGCTTTGATCAGCTCCAGCTGCTGCGGTCGTCTGCGGCGACTCTACAACATCTGAAACAGAAGAAACGGGCGACTGCCGCCGCCTCGACTGCCGTGGTCGTCTCTGCGACACGTGTTTCGCCTCTACGCGAGGCATAACAGGTGATATGTAGATGTTGATGGTTAGAACAACCACGTCGCGATACAAATCTCTACAAACACAAACTTAACTGGGCTTGATTCCTTTGATTTCAATGGAAAATGTATTTGATGATCATTCCTCAAGGATATGACCTATCTAATTTTTTTTTTCGACACAAATCTCAATCATGTCGAGGTGTTTAATTGTGACAAGTTTTATCAAAATCTGTTCAGTGATTTTGGAGCCTATTCATTTCCAAGAATGACTTTTGAACGAGCTCGGTGGCGCAGCGGTCTACGACACGGCTTCGACACCAACGCTCGTGGGTTCGATTCCCACACAGGACAAACATTTGTGTGCATGAACATGTCTGTTTGTCTTGGTCTTGGTGTTTTCTATGTATCATAAGTATGTATTTACAAAAAAAGAATGTATTTACGTATGTTTATCAGTTGTCTAGTACCCATAACAAAAGCTTCGCTTAATTTTGGGGCTAGATGGCGCTGTGTAATTTGTCTGACAATATTTATTATTTATTTGAAAGGCGTATATAAGCGTTTCGCTCGCTCCGCTCAATACTTGGCAATGTTTGAACAAACATTGGGCCCACAACAACTAAATAAAAATTATTTTGCAACATTTCAAACTCATCTAGCGATCCATTTTCTATCATTAATTTCGAAAATCCTTTACAAAGTTCCAATACGAAAAACAAAGGCCCCGTCCGTAATAATGTTTGTTTGTAAAACAATTAAAACAGTCCTAAGCGTATTAATGAAACAAAAAGCGCGACGTCAATTTAGAAGGCACTTACAATAATTTACTGCAGTCCCCTTAGCAATCGGACCGGCCAGTAGGGTTGTCCATTTGTTAAAAATCATTCATAATTTATTGTAGTGAAAACTTCTTTAGCGACGTTCTGCACTTTTTGGGATGGATAAAAAAATGTTAAAGCCGCGTCAGGAAACGTGACCTGATCGAAAATTCGTGAGACGGAGGAAGAGTAGACCGCCGGCGCGGCGTAGGAGAGGAAGTAATATCCCTCTCTTTCTACTGCGCCGCGAAAATGTATGCCTGCTCCACTGGTGTTTATTTTTAATGTAATATAAATTGTCATGTTTGTGTGTACGATAGCGCAATAAATTAATATTGTATTTTACCACATAAATGATAGTAATTATTTTTTTACAGATAAATAAAGCAATTCGTGCGAAAGTATTCAATAACCATTCAAAAATGCACAACGTTAATGTTAAGTTTTCACTTCTGCCGGCACTCCCGGAGTGTAACCGGTTTTTTTTATAGTTAAAAATAGAACATTAGATTTCTGACGTTAATACATCTTTAAAATTGCTTCCATAGGGAGTCAATTTAAAAAAACGAATGCTAACAAAATCGGCGGCTACAGTTTGGTGTTGCAGATACATATCTATCATCTCCATTCAACATTCAATCACATCACTAGATAGAAGGATCAAAAAATTTATTACGTTAAGTAAGGACTATGGAACATCGCGTGCGGGAGGGAAGCGCTGCCTTTTTGAGATAATTATTGATTATTTTTGAGATATTACTCAAGTTGGATCAAACTGCACACACTGTGCAAAAATTTTTTAAAATCGGTCCAGTAGTTTAGTATTCCATCGCGGACAAACAACATGACACAATTTTTTTTATATATTAAGATATAACGTATTGACGTTTAACCCCCGACGCGACGCAAAAACGACGGGGTGTTATAAGTTGTCTGTGCGTGTGTGTGTGTGAGAGAGAGAGAGAGTGTGTGTGTGCGTGTGTGTGTGTGCGTGTGTGTGTGCGTGTGTGTGTGCTAATGTAATTTGTAAGTATGGTAGAATGTAATTTGTAAGTATGGTATGGTAGAATTGGCAACCCTACCTCACTTTAGCCAAAGAATAAATAAGTATTGCTGTTAGCTGACTGTTTGAGTTATATGTCTTGCATAGAAAATTTGCTTTCATTTTTATTATATGAGAATGGGGTAAATCTTTAGAGCCAAAGCACCCTGCCGACTAACGAAAGAAGCTCTGGCGAAGGAGAGGTAGAGTCCAGCATTTGTAAGCTACCCGACTAGGGAAGTACCTCCACCTCACAGAATACCGCAGCCAAATAACAATTCCCTTGAGGGTTGTTGTATTCCTGCAAGTAGTGAGATCACTAGAAAGGAGCTTGTTTGCCACCCGACGTGATGAAAAAAATATTGTACGGACTCGTGCAAAAATGCATAAGAGTATGCGAAAGAAATCGCTTTCGCCTGTTAAGTAAATAAATAATAAATAAATATTTCTTGACAAACAAATTAAACTAATATAATAAATAATTAAACAAACAATTCAAGACAAACAGACACTTTCATGCACACAAATGTTTGTCTTGTAAGGGAATCGAACCCGCAACCTCGGAGTCAATGTGGCCATTGCTAACCATTCGACCACCGAGCTCGTAGAGTTAAGTGTCAATGAAAATTATTTTAACGCCGCCCGGAGAGATAGAAGAATTGGATCAGATGATCACGCGCCCTTAGAGATAGAAGAATTGGATCCACCGGCTGCCACTATGTCATCGTCGAAGGCAGCGCTCCACCAATCAACGCACCAACCCCCCACCACCCTTTCCAGTCGTGCGGCGCGCGCATTGGCGCGCAGTGTCCGGCGCGTGAGACAAAGGGTGGACGTGTCTGGACATTCGCCCTGAAGAAGGTCTCCTTTTGAGATCGAAACTAGTCGGCTTTCCCGACAAAAAGACGTGAGTGACCCGTTTAATTTATCTAATTAATTTAGTATAATGTCTCACATGAGTTTTAATAATATTGCTGAGGGAATTACTATTGATAGCACTAAGTATTACTTTACTATATATATATATATATATATATATATATATATATATATATATATATATATATATATATATATATATATATATATATATATATATATATATATATATACATATATATATTAATTCTTACGCTATATGTGAAGTTTTAAACGAGACAGTATATTTATATCCACCAACAACGGTTGCGATAATAAAACTTGTTCACTCTCACGTATGAGCTTGGTACTAAAAATTTATAGTCTGTTTTGTGAAGAATCTTGTATTATACTTGACAATAAACTTCCATCTTTGTTTTCCTAAGATATTAGACATAATAATCGCTGGAGATATGCCTGTGGAAATATTCAAAGAACAGAGCTCCGATCATAATATAAACGAAGTATTCTTCTTGTGTTAATGACGAGCTCGGTGGCGTAGCGGTCAATGACGCGGCTTCGACACCAACGCTCGTGGGTTCGATTCCCACACAGGACAAACATTTGTGTGCATGAACATGTCTGTTTGTCTTAGTCTGGATGTTTTCTATGCATCATAAGTATGTATTTACAAAAAAAAATGTATTTATGTATGTTTATCAGTTGTCTAGTACCCATAACACAAGCTTCGCTTACTTTGGGGCTAGATGGCGCTGTGTAATTTGTCTGACAATATTTATTTATTATTCTCTTCGTCAACCCTTATTCATGCCACTGCTGTGACACGGGTCTCTCCTCAGTCGAAGGGGTTTAGAGCATACTCCACCATGCTGCACAACTGCGGATTGGCGGAGGCCAGTGTTTTCAAACCGACTAAAGGCCACAGACTTAACGACTGGTATTTAACGACAACAGCCGGGACCGACGGCTTAACGTGCCCTCCGAAGCAGGAGGAGCAGCAAATACTAATGGTAGTGGGTGGGTGCCGGCCGGCAGTAATTTGCATGAACTAATTGGTGGCGGAAGCACGCAAAGTAGTGTAGATCAAATTGCCTACATATAAAATGAGCAATCGAAGGTACCTACTCGTATGTAACATATTGTGGAGTATATATTATTAAGCGATGCCTTAGTTAATAGACTTAATAGCTTATAAATATTATAGTGGGAGTAATCGAGACGAGTGGCATTGAATTAATGAAACAATTGTCATTTGTACGTCCCGAGGTGACATTGCAGTGACAAGTTACAGCTAGGGTGTAGAGGTGGATTAAAGGTGATTTTACATCAACCAGGCGCGGATAGAAATTCAAAGTCAAAGTCACAATATCTTTATTCCTTGGACTTTATAAAGCACTTAGAAACGTCATAAAAATTAAATATAAGACATGTATCTAAATCATTACTACTCTAAATCCGCAGAGCTTAGATTCACTCTCATCACACTACATGTGAAAGTGAATTTAAGTGCCAGTTCCGGCGACGGGGCTTCTTGAGAAGAACTGGCAAGAAACTCAAGGCCGACTCTTTTAATTGCCAATATCGTTACATTAAACACAAATACAATCATTAACATAACAAGAGCAATTCATTTCCAAATAGTTTTATCATTTATGTAATCTGAGATACAATAAGTAAGCTTTTTGACATAGTCTAGTTTTGATAAATCTTTTAAATTTACCCATGGATAATTTAAACGCGTCATTTGGAAGTTTATTGTAGAAGCGTATACATTGACCTGGGAACGTGTTTGAGATTTTATGGAGCCTAGTAATATGCACAGCGAGTTTGTTTTTATTTCTTAAATTTAATTGATGGAGATCACTGTTTTTCCTAAATTGAGTTTGATTTTTATAAACGTAAATAAGATTTTCATAAATATATTGAGAATGTAATGTCATAATATTTATCTCTTTAAATTTATTTCTCAGTGTCTCCCTGGGACTCATCTCAATTGAAAATAGGATTGTTTCAGGGTGATTTTTTGATATACTGCGTCGGGTGGCTGACAAGCATACCCGCCTTATGTGAAGCGGTTACCGTAGCCACATTAACGCTCGCAGCATGAAATATCGCTCGCGCGCTGCCACCCCCGCTGCCAGCGCAGCAACTCCTTCCTTTCTGGTGACCTCACTCACACGCAGGAACACAACAGCCCTCAAGGGAACCGTTATTTGGCTGCGGTATTCTGTGAGGTGGAGGTACTTTCCCCAGTCGGGTAGCTTACAATTACGCTCCCTACCTCTCTTAAAAGAACTTACCTCACATATAAGAAAAATACAAATCTCATATCGGACGTCCAGGTCCCGTGTGGTGTCTGTCCGTACACGCTCGCGTTATATGTGGCGAAACAAAACGAGATGGGGAATTACATCACTGATCTGTGCCTACAGACATGCTGCAGACTGTACCATGTCGAAAGATTTATATCACACTGTAGTATACAGAGCGAGATCGCAATCTAAGTAAGTAGTAAGGGGGTGTAAGTGGTTCATCAACATCTTTGAACCTAAGCCAACTGCACCTGCACGCGGTACACCCTAATATACAATAAATATATGTATATAGATGCTAAACTTTTTCCAATAGACTGAAGAGTTGAAGGGTTTTCTTTATACGGTCGGCGAAGCGTGCCTGATGCCTCTGGATTGCATCTGGTGTCATAGAATTATCGCTGGATCTTTTGTCCATTCCCTTATCTTTTATTTCTTCATTTCGTACTGTCCAAAGACATGAGTAGAGAACTTGTAATCCTACAATCTAGGATGTACCTCTGCTAACATTTCCAGTAGCGTTCCTGCACGGCAGACATTGACACCTGCTGCCATCCATTGTCAGGGTCCCATTCAATTCTTCATAGGCCCAACTGCAATGCAACCCTTACTGCCAGCTCAGTACTCCCTCAAGACCTTCGTGACTTCTAAAACAATGGGTTGTCTGTAAAGTCGGTTTCATCATCATCAGGTCCATTTTAATCTCCACTACAGGAGCACGACCCTCTCTTGTCCGTCCTAGATGGAAGGAGGATATGGCCTACACTCCCCACGCTGGCCAAACGGGTTGGGGAGGCCTGATCGATATTTGATAATGTATTTCCCTTAGTCGCCTTGTACGACATCCACGGGAAGAAACGGAGTGATTCTATTCTAGTCTGCCGGTAACCACACGGCCATGTCGGCCGACACGGCAAAGTCGGTTTACAGACGTTAATTTTACGTGATAACGTCATACACATATACATGCCGATCGTGCTTCTCTATCTCTTGTTCGGCGCTCTAGCTTACACGCTCGGTTCAGGCGGGACGGGTCATGCTTTTTCGTGCATACAGCCAGCGTTCATCGATCTATAAGAGAGGTTATCACGCCGAAATGCCTAAAAATAAACTCTATATTGATTACTTCGTATAAATTCCCTTTCCAAAGTTAATGTAAATCAGTCCCCTGTCAGACTAATTGCACGACACTCGACACTCGTTTCTCACATCAAACGAGTGTCAGACATTTACAAACAAGTCGAGTTTGACTACCATTACGAGTTGAGAACTTTCAGTAGTTGCAAAGTGGTAAATTTATGTAAACGTCAAACTGACTGAAAGGGATCCTGAAACATAGCCACAAATTTAAAATAGGCTGTTTTCCAAGTCAGTTACAATGTTCTTTTTTTTATACTGAGTCAGAGGATCATACGGGCAGCAATGTAAAGCGGTTACGGTAGACATGTTAACGCTCGCGTACCCCCACACCCGCTGTCAAGGTAGCAACTCCTTCCTGGAATATAACAATGCCCAAGGGATTTTTCTATTTGGCTGCGGTATTCTGTGAGCTGTAGGTACTTCCCCGTTGTAGTGTTGCCAGATGTCCCTCTTTTAGCGGGATGTCCCGTTTATTAACCCTCTCAGGACGCGTCCCGTCTGAGAGGGACGCCCAAAATCACACTTTTTCATAAAAGTAGACACAAATTTCATAAAGTAAGAAAGAAAGAAAATATGTTTATTAACATTTAAAAAATCGGTTGTCTGTAAAGTCGGTTTACTGACGATAGTTGAACGTGACAACGTCATAAGAAAATGCTGATGGAATGTTTGCATTTAATGACGAGCTAGGTGGCGTAGCGGTCATGACGCGGCTTCGACACCAACGCTCGTGGGTTCGATTCCCACACAGGACAAACATTTGTGTGCATGAACATGTCTGTTTGTCTTGGTCTGGGTGTTTTCTATGTATCATAAGTATGTATTTACAAAAAAAAAAAGTATTTACGTATGTTTATCAGTTGTCTAGTACCCATAACACAAGCTTCGGTTATTTTAAAACTGACAATATTTTCATACATATAGATGCTTACATTTTTTCATACATATAGTTTCTACACAAATTCTGTTCTCCCTTTCTTTCAGCAGATATCAACGGACAAACAATCACACACTCATACATATACTCATACATATACACATACATACATCCAAACATACACACAATCGCGAGGAGTTAAGGTTATCCAGTTATCGTCAAACAAACTACCACATATTTATACAAATAGGCATATGTGCATACTTGAAACATCAGTTCGTCAGCTATTGTCACACAAACTTCTGCACATACTTAAAAATATACAAAGATACATCTGCATACATAGATATACATATATTGCAATTGCATCATACTGGGACTACCACGTAGTAACTTTATATATAAAAATTTAATAATTTAGATTTAGTAAATATTTGTGACGACATTGAGCACACCACAAATTATACATCAATTTCCTGCGACGTTGAAAATGTACATAGATATACTCCTCGTTCTAAATCTACACTCACTTTAATGACACAAAATATAAGAAGCATTAGTAATAATTTTGACGACCTTGAGGTTTTATTGGAACGCATTAAAACTAACATAGACATCCTGGTCCTCACCGAGGCCTGGATCTTCAGAAGCCAAACGGTACCTAACCTTGAAAACTATCGCTCTTATGTAACAAAAAACAATTTTAAACAAAACGATGGAGTAGTTGTCTATGTGAAAAATACTTTAAATGTACAATCGGAGGAACCTATTTTTGTAGATGCAAACAGTCTAATTTTGAAAATTAATAATCAAACGGCCTTAATAGCTATTTACCGATCACCTTCAATTTCAAATATCACACCATTTCTAACAACACTCAATGATAATCTGTCTAATATCGCTGGCTTTCAAAATATAATACTCATCGGAGACATTAATATATCTATAAATCCTGAAAAAAATAATCTAAATTCGGAAAAATATTTGAACATGACAGCCTATCATGGCCTCTTACCTGCACACACACTGGTAACAAGGGATGAGAGTTCCAGCTGTATTGACCATGTATTAATTAAATCTAAAATGCCAGCTTTCACAATAGTCGCAAATTCTACGATCACTGATCATAAGACCGTCATAACTTTTTTACACAATACGATAAAGCAAGAGCAAGCTATCTCGCAAAAAATTGATAATGAGGGGGTAATAGCAGCAATTGAGAAAATCGATCTAAATCCAATATATAATTCTAGTGATCCAGAGTTTTGCATGAACTACTTAATAAGTAAAATATCAACTGCAATAGACCATAACACCAAAACATATAAAAGAACAGGACGTAAAAAAATTATGAAACCGTGGATTACACAGGGCTTACTACGTTGCATACAAAATCGAGACAAATTACACCACAAATCCAAACGTGAACCACTAAATGAGACACTTGCTCTGACATACAAACGATATAGAAACTTTTGTAATCGTATTTTGAAAATCGCAAAAAGAGCTTATGACAAAGAACAGATCGAAAAAGCAGGCAAAAGTAACAAACAAATTTGGGAAGCAATTAAAAGAATCTGTAACTTCAAAAATAAAAGTAACAATAAACCTAAAGAACTAACAACGCTTATTGCAGATCCTAAAGATTCACTAAATTTGGTTAATGATTATTTTACAAGCATTGGTAAAACTTTGGCTGATAAAATACAAAATAATTTAAATAATATAAACACACCCACAAACACGAATCACACAACACTTAATTCATTTGTTCTGTTAGAGACAAATGAAGAAGAAATAGAAAACTTAATAACCGGGTTAAAAACTGAATGTTCTTCAGGTTGGGACAATATATCGAACAAAATTATAAAAGAAGTTAAATCGTTTCTGATTCCACCACTGAATTATATTTTTAATGCATGTCTAAAGAAAGGTGTTTTCCCGTCTGCACTTAAAAGATCAGTAGTCGTACCTATACATAAAGGTGGAGATAGAGACTGTGTCGGAAACTATCGGCCAATTTCACTTTTACCAGCCTTTTCCAAAATTCTCGAAAAGATAATAAATAATCGTCTAATAAACTATCTGGAAATAAATAATATAATATCAAAAAACCAATTTGGCTTTCGACGGGGCAAGTCAACTTCAGATGCAATACAGGAGCTCACTAATTTCGTTACTCAAAATATTGATGAAGGGAAAAAATGTTTAGGAATATTTCTTGATTTGACCAAGGCTTTCGATACGGTCTCTGTCCCAATCTTATTAAATAAGTTGGAATGTGTGGGAATAAGGGATGTACAATTGCAGTTATTTAAAAGCTACCTCTCTGGTCGCCTCCAGTGTGTGCGTGTGAGTTCGTATACAAGTAATGACTTGCCTATTACTTTTGGAGTGCCCCAGGGAAGTATTTTGGGTCCAACCTTGTTTCTGATATACATAAATCTTATATGTGACACAACATTAACGAATGGCAAGCTAATTTCTTACGCAGATGACACAACTTTACTTTTTGCAGCTGATACTTGGAATGAAGTATATGACACTGCGCAAAAAGGATTAAATAAGATAACAACTTTACTCAAGCATCATTTTTTATCACTCAATGTTACAAAAACAAAGTATATCCGTTTCTCTATTAGAAATACAGAGCGCAATCTAAATTTCATGTTGAAAGTACACAACTGTACAAATGATACTGCTAATTGTGGCTGCTCCTTGTTAGAGTATTCTACTTCATTGAAGTACTTAGGTGTTATACTAGACAATAACCTAACATTTAAACCACATATCATATTCATGGCCAATAAAATCCAGAAACTTATAGTTATTTTCAAAAATCTTAGACATGTGGTTGAACCGAAATTACTAAAAACTATTTATTATTCACTTTGTCAATCAGTCTGTTCTTATTGTATTATAGTTTGGGGAGGTTCCCATAAAACCACATTAAAAAGCCTCGAAGTTGCTCAAAGAGCCGTACTAAAAGTATCAACCTTTCGTCCATTTCTGTATCCGACTAAATTATTATATGAGGAATGTGGGGTTTTGACGGTACGACAACTTTTCATTCTTACGACCACAATCAAACAGCACACAGATTTAACATTCGATCCCGACCTAATGAACAAACGCAAATATAACGTCTGCAGACAAAAACATATGTATCAAACATCTTTTGCTCATAGGTTCTATGGCTTTCTGGGACCCTTTTTATATAATAGAATTAATAAACTTATATTTATCTACTCAAATAATAAGCATCAATGCAGAAAAAACTTAATAGATTGGTTAAAAACTTTGTCGTATGAGGACACTGAAAAATTATTGGATATAATAACTTGAGTCAATTATGAATAAATAATGTAATAACATTAAATCTTTTATTATGTATATATTCATGCATAAGCGTAAATCCACTCACAAGTAAACGATTACATACACACGCACCCACCCACACACACAAACAAACCCACCCACAGAAACACATATATACTTACATAAGTATGCGAACACACGCACACTCACATATATTTGTTGATAATGTAGTAAAACTAGGTCCATATTATGTTTAGACTATACAAAATTATAAATGTAACCATCATAAATGATAAATCAATCAGGAGAGAGCCTGGAGATCTGTAAGACAGGTTTCGACCTAGTTCAGACTCCAGACTCTCACAAGGATTTAATTAAAATTGAAAATTGAAACAGTGTCTGTATGTGTACCTTGTGAGAAGTGAATAAGTGAATAAATAAATTTATTATTATTATTATTATTATTATTTTGGGGCTAGATGGCGCTGTGTTATTTGTCTGAAAAATATATTATTTAAAATATATTTTTCAAAAGAAAATTTTAATGGAACGCCTCAGAGCGAGGTAACGCCGCATACGTCATCTTTTTTCGTGCGTGCAGCCGGCTCCATCGAATTATAAGACGTTGTCACGTCGATATAAGACAATAATTGAAACAATACAATAACATATAACATTTCAAACACAATGTACATTATCATGATGTTAATTTGGCCATCGCTCGGCGTTAATGCTTTGCGGATAATACTTTGCCCATGTTTAAATCAGTCCACGCTACGTCACTGTGTCCATAGCACAGTACTTTTTTAGCGTATTCACAATCCAATGGGGTGTAAGTGATTCATCAACATCAAAGCCAACTTCACCTGCGCGCGGTGCACCCTGCTGACTGACAAACGAAGCTCAGGCGAAAAGAGAAGTAGAAAGCGTAACTGTAAGCTACCCGACTGGGGAATGTACCTCCACCTCACAGAATACCGCAGCCAAATAACAATTCCCATATGGGTTGTTGTGTTCCTTCGAGTGAGTGAGATACTCACTCACTGAAGAGGACGTCACCAGAACGGAAGGAGATGGTGTATTGGCAGCGGGGGTGGCAGCACGCGAGCGATATTTTATGTTGCTAGCGTGAATATGGCTACGGTAACCGCTTCATATCAGTCGGGCCGTACTACTGCCACCCGATGTAGTATAAAAGAAAAAATACTTTGCCCACGTTTAAATCAGTCCACGCTACGCCACTGTGTCCATAGCACAGTACTTCATTAGGCCGTCGTGTTCACAATCCAATGTACAAATCACCGAATCCCTAGCCACTTAGTCATACCCAACACTTGTGTCTCTCGAGCGCGTATCACACATTAAACAAACAAGCCAGCTCGATGGCAATAGTCCTGTTTTATGTGAGTTGGCAACTTCCAAAGTGATATTTCTAAAAGTGATTATATTCTGTTGTAAGCTGTAACTGTAGAACATGTGATTTAGAAAGGCCTTTCATTATTTGTATGTAAATTCACCCCTTTGTTTCTTTGTCTAACTAAAAAACAGGTCCTTTGGTATTATGCTAAGTTAGGAACTTAGGTCCCATACATATTGTGTCTTATTTTCAATTAGGTACTTATATTTTGACGTGCTCGGTGGTCGAATGGTTAGCAATGGCCACTTTGACTCCGAGGTCGCGAGTTCGATTCCCGCACAAGACAAACATTTGTTTGCATGAACATGTCTGTTTGTCTTGATCTGGGTGTTTTCTATATATTATAACTATGTATTTACAAAAAAAATTTTTTTTAAGTACATTTATCAGTTGTCTAGTACCCATAACACAAGCTTTGCGCTTAATTTGGGACTAAATGGCGCTGTGTAAACTGTCTAGAAATATTTATTTATTTAATTACTGTATCTTCTTCTTCCTCGTCTTATCCCGTTACGCAGGGTCGGCTTTCGCAATCATACGACGTCATTTGTCAATTACTTACATACATCAGGTATATATTATATATACCTGATGGAAAGTTATCACCACAGCCAATAGAAATTAGCCACACCAAGTGGTCACCTTCCGTTGCCAGACTTTTAAGGGAAAAATTTACTCTGTTCTTGACAGCTCCCATGTCGTATTTATTTGGGTATACAGCCGAGGAAAGTTAAATAAATTAATAAATATTCTTGGATGCATTACACACTGTCATCTAGTCCCAAACTAAGCAAAGCTTGTACTATGGGCACTAGATAATTAGAAATAAACTTGCTTCTTATATGCACTTTCAACCCTACTATTATTATTACGGAGTAAGCTGACCGTGCCGACTATGCGCGTTTAATTATAGATTTATATAAATATATATTTTAGTTTAAGGTATTTGTTATGTTAGTATAAGGACTTGTTGTGTTTACACTGCAAAATTGTCTGAAATAAATTATTATATTATATTATATATTATAAATATGAGAGTTTGCCAGGATGTATGAGCCCGGAGGTTGAAAGCGATGGCTACTCTGACAACGTGCTCGCGAGTTCGATCCCCGCACAAGGCAAACATATGTGTGCATGAACATGTCTGTTTGTCTCGGTCTGGGTGTTTTCTATGTATTATAATAATGTATGTATTTATAAAAAAAAAGTATTTACCAATATCCATAGGGTTATATATAGGGTTAGCTTCAAAAAACAATATCAATATTTTATTATTGCAGAAACTTTAAAAATAAACAAACATTACTTAAGCTAGTAAGCCGTGTGGTTTCCGGCAGACTAGAATAGAATCACTCCGTTTCTTCCCGTGCATGTCGTACAAGGCGACTAAGGGAATACATTATAAAACATCGATCAGGCTTCCCCAACCCGTCTGGGCAACGTGGGGAGTGTAGGCCAAATCCTCCTTCAGTCTAGGACGGACGAGAGAGGGTCGTGCTCCTGTAGTGGAGACTAAAATAGACCTGATGATGATGATGACTCAAGCTAATATTTAATATAATAAGATCTTTCTGACATACAATTGCTAGCTTAACAGTCAACAGATTAAACAATACCAAAGTTAAGTATTCCTTTGTTCCGTTTAAAAAGAAACAGTTAAAGAAACTAGTATAGTTCCAAAATAACTAGAGTCAAGTACACTTTGCGCTTAACTGCGCAGTGTGGCCGCGAGCAATTCCAAGTTTCAAGGCTTCTCCGCTATAATTGTGGAAAACTCGTCATAATATTCACGAAGAAACACGTCTACTTAACCGCAGTTGTATGCAAGAAATTTACAACTCACGCTGCAGTGAATATATTTTCGTTGTTGACTACGTCTTTAAAACTGCTCCCATAGGGAGGCAGTTCAAAAAGACTGATGATAACAAAATCGGCGGATACAGTTTCGTGTTGCAGCTACATATCTATCATCTCCAGAATTCAATCACACCACTGGATAGCTGAAGGACCAAAGAAGATATTGCGCTAAGTAAGGACTATGGAACATCGCGTGCGGGGGAAGGAGCAGCGTTGTCATTTTGAGATAATTTTAGTGTATATAACGTATTCACGTACAACCCACGGCCGTGTCTATGACACAGACTACCTTACCCTCCTAGTTTCAAGGAAACTACATGATGTGTAACAGCAATAAGCGCGTAAGAAAGTTCTTACGCGCTTATTGCTGAATTAAAGTTAATTCACTCGCAAGGGAGTTTGATTTCGACCTGTTCAGAGGGCTCTTTCTTTGAGGAATCGATTCCGGAACGAAGAAATTCGACGGAGAAACAAAGTTATCGACATAGCCTTCAGAGTTTGCAAGCTGAAGTGGCAATGGGCCGGTCACATCTGTCGAGTAAGTGATGACAGATGGGGAGGAAGGTATTAGAGTGAGCTGTGCGTATCGAGATTTAGTCATAAAACGATTTAGTCAAACCTGCATCTAGTGTTATCGAGAAGTAGTCCTAAAGCTTCTAACCCTGTAGGACGACGAAGCTTTGAACGCCCTCAGAAACAACACAACAAAACTATCTCCGGCCGATTTCCTGGCATTTCTGGTGCCCATCTAGTGAGTGGCGAGCCACCGCCTACCGGAAATAACGATCGAAAATGGTAGTTATGACAGGCGCCCGTCTTTTACAATAGCCTAGTATCTAGTCCACTTAGGTCTCATCTCAATAGCCCACTTATTTTCCATAACACTTAGCAATTGTCTCAACGCCTGCCGAGACCTGCTCATGTGTATACCGTTCCAGTGATACATTCTGGAGCGTGTTACGAGTGTGTGTACATTACATCAAAATTCTCAAAGGGGCCTGTACGCGTTGGATCCATATCCCCGAGCACACCTATCAAATTACCTGACCTGATGCAAGACCTGACCCTGACAAAAGAAAGATAATAATGGATATATAAAGATAATAATAAATATTCCTGGAGAAATTACATACTGCCAACTAGTTCCATATTAAGTAAAGCTTGCGCTAAGGGTACCAGGTAACAGATGTTATACTTAAATACATTTTTTGTAAATACATATCTACATATAATACTTATAAAACACACTGACCAAGAAAAACAGACATGTTTATGCACACATATATTTGTCATGTGCAGGGATCGAACCAGCGACTTCTGAGTCAAACTGGTCATTGCTAGCCATTCGAAGACCGGGCTCGTCAACATGAAGAAGAAGTAACAGATATACCTGCAGACAATAGAAGTAATACGACCCGTTATTACTACGAAGGCCATGAAATGCCTCGCCAACAATTTAGCACTACAAAATTCCCCATCAAAGACCTTCAAAGTCATTGTTGACCCAACTCATCTAGGCAGCAAGTGGCAGCCTCTAAAGTTTGCAAACTGGAACTAAGGGCCATCGAAGGGCCGAAGTCGGAATTAGGAAGGCACGTTAATTTAGTACAACTTGAGGGATGGTTTGAGACGCCAAATTGGATGATTTCGGCGAATGACTTACGAGCGACGAAAAGGTCCTTTCCACTTAGTACTTGAAGCTCCGATTCAAAAGGCAAGTGAAATAAATTCAATGCTTCTGTTAGCATTGATTAATTAGTCTGTAGGTTGGGACTAGATGGCAGTGCGTAATTTTCAACAAAGAGATCGATGATGCATTCGACTGGATTGGACAGCTTTTGGGAAGCTTGGGCACATCCTCACCACAGATATACCCCAATGCTTGAAGACCAAAGTGTTCAATCAGTGTGTCATCCCCGTTATGACCTACAGTGCATACTTGAACGCTGACCGTGGGGCTCGTTCACAGACTAAAAGTAACACAGCTAGCGATGGAGAGAGCAACGCTTGGAGTTTCTCTAAGGGATCGAATCCAGAACGAAGAAATTCGACGGGGAACCAAAGTGGTCGACATAGCTCTCACATTCAGCGAGTTTCAGTGGCTGGCCACATCTGCCGAGTCAGCGATGGCAGATGGGGGAGGAACGAAGCGTAGGGCGCCCGGAAAGTGGTGGATCGCATATGATAGAAAGCATTGGGTCGTGAAAGTGTCGCGAGTTCAATGCTCTTTTCCCATCTCAAAAAATGCCAAACGTGCCTAAACTTTTCACTTCAATAACTATTTATGTCAATTACAAAATCCAATAAAAGTATGTCAAGTTAAAATAAAAACATCGGATGCGCAGCATGCGCCACCATAGCGAAATTTTTTTTTCGAAATCCCGAATTGATGTCGGAAAACCAAGGTCACTTTACATTACTACTTTTTGATGCTCTACACGAATCCGAAGTCAGAATTTCTAAATTTAGAGTTTCATGGCAACGGACGGACAGACAGAACGACTTTTTTTCGGAAAACCAAGGTCACTTTACATTACTACTTTTTGATGCTCTACACGAATCCGAAGTCAGAATTTCTAAATTTTGAGTTTCATGGCTACGGACAGACAGAACGACCGGACGATTTAATAAGCTCAATAATTTTCGCTGAACATCATGACTAACCCCATTAAGTACCTGTACACTATCTGCATTCAATAATGTAATAACGACAGCGCTCGGCATATAAACTATGAGACCCTAGGGACCATCAGCCTGCTAGTTAATTATACAAGGAACTTGCCAAGAAGCTGGTCTCTTCGGGTGGCCAAAATGCTGGCCAATATCTAGGTCAGAATATTTCCGTCGTTATGCAGCGTTTAAATGCGGCCTGCCTTGTGACCGCAATTCCAAAAGACTTTAGGGACAAATAGTGGACTTTTTTTTGTATTTAATTTTATGATATACTATTTTCATGTCATGAAATTAAAAACTAAAATTCCGACCCCGGTGGTCGAATGGCTAGTAAAGACTCCTTACACTCCGAGACCGCGGGTTCGATCCTCGCACAAGACAAACATTTGTTTGCAAGAACATGTCTGTTTGTCTTGGTGTTTTCTATGTATTTACAAAAAAAATGTATTTAAGTACATTTATCAGTTGTCTAGTACCCACAAGCTTTGCCCTTAATTTGGGACTAGATGGCGCTGTGTGAATTGTCCACAAATAATTATTATTTATCCATTGGTTCCTTTCGATGTAAAATAAAGACAAACAAACAAGCATACTATTTTCTTAGTCCTACTAATGTCTTTTGATTAAATTCGTTGTGAGTTCCAAGGCAGCCGTAGTTTTACCCCCGGGACTGCAATGAACTTCACTGTTCATTGCCTTTTTTGGCCGTCACCACTGTTAATCCTGGCTACACTGGAGACACAGTGGTGGGAATGTCTAGTAGACTATTAGTCTACTAGACCCCCGTCCCGTAATAAAAACACTTTCACATTTATAATATTAGATGGCGAGTGGATACAATACTGGGTTGTAAGTAGAACCAACCTACAAAAAGGCTCTGAGGTTTGTGTGCTTGTGCAACACGGATCAAACGAATTGGATCAAAGTGAACCCATTACTGAGTTAACACGATTATATACGTATCAAAATGAATTTAGTTTGTCGAAAGAGTTTACAAGTTACTAGCTAGCGCCCGCGACTTCGTACTTATATGACGTCTTTATAATTGCTTCGATAGGGGAGGTGAAACGGAGAACTAGTGGATATGTAATGATACGAAAGCAGATGGCGATCGAATATAATGTATTTAGATAGAAATATATCATAAGTGGTACACACACGGTTCAAGAGTAAAGACAAAGACCAAGTAAACAAAATTGGTTTCTATGGAAATAGTTATTAAAAAAAAACCGGACAACTGCGCGTCCGATCGCCCACCGAGGGTTCCGTACGTAGTATCATTATTAAATTTGATATTTTTCATTTTAAATAAGAAATAATGCGTCGAAAAAAATAAACAAAATATATTTTTGGAGGATACAGTTTGGTGTTACAGCTACATATCTATCATCTCCATTCAAAATTCAATCACACTTCTGGATAGATGAAGGATCAAAGAATTTATTACGCAAAGCAAGGAACATCGCGTGCGGAGTAGGGGGAAACGCTGCCATTTTGAAATAATTTTAGTGCATATATAACGTTCACGTACAACACACGAGCGTGTTCATGACACAACCACACCCCATTTTTTTTCTTACTGCGTCGAGAGGACAACATGCATACGGCTCACCTGATCTAAAGCAGTTGCTATAGCCATGTAAAAGCCCACAACATGAATTATCGCTCGCGTGCAGCCACCTCTACTCCAACGCAGCAACTTTTTCCTGCTTGATGATCTCACTCACTCGCAGGAACACAACAACTCAAAAGGGAATTGTTATTTGGCTGCGGTATTCTCACAAATGGAAGTACTTCCCCAGTTGGACAGCTTACAAAATACGCTATATCCAATCTCTCTTTTCGCCAGAGCCTCGTTTATCCGTCAGTAAGGTGCACCACGTGCCGGTGAAAGATGTTGATGAACCGCTTACACCCCAAAGCTTACGGGCTGCCTCTGTCTGTGTCCTTTTTGCTAGAACTTGAACTCTCAAGATGTGGAATGAACAGGCAAGCTTTGACCAGGAAACTATAGTATAGAGTTATTTAAGTAAGGCGTAAAGAGGTTTCTTAGGTTGGAAACGCGTGAGTGATGCCTCTGTCACAAGCTTCCATATGCTGCGATGACCGATAACCAGATCACCCTAATCGCATAAAAACAGATTAACATGCAGGGTAGATTTCGTTCTAAAGATGGCTGTTAGCCATTTTAACCAAACAGTCTGCATGAAAAACAATGTAATTAGTACGTTACACTTAGTTACCTTCACCGCTGGGTATAAGTAGTCAGGAGAACTGCGTATTTTTCGTCTGGTAATTTTACCTATAACAAAGAAAAAACAATTTATTTATGGTAAAACAATGAAACCACAGAAGAGCTCGATGGCGCATGTCAGTCTAATCGAATACGCAAGTTAAGCAACGTCGACCGCAGCCTGTGTATGGATGGGTTTATTTATCTCGGGTTCCTCCATGCTTCGGGGGGTACGTTAAGCCGTCGATCCCGGCTGTTGTCAATAGATGCCGAATGCCGAATTGTGATGTTAATACACATATTTTGTTCTTAAGTATAGTATTTATGTTATGATTAATGTAATAAATGATTCATACTGACTGATACTTGGTCAATGTAATAGATCATGTTTTGGTTAGATTTGAGTTGATTTTTGGTTAAGTTAGGGCAAGGGCGTCGCCAGCCGATGGCCCAGGGAGGGGCAAGTTGATATGGAGAATGAGAAAAGTATTAATTGTAGGTAAAGTCAAGAGCTCATGAAGCTTTTCACTTACATCTACAGCGATTGTACTAATAACGGTACAGAGCCCAATAAAACTTATAAATAAATAGAATCTCTAGGGGGGGGGGGGGGAGCTGCCCCTCCTGCTCCCCCTTGGCGACACTCTTGGGTTAGGGTTTCCTTGTGTCCTGTCACCGGAGATAGGAGCTCCTTCAACCTAGATGATGAATGATGTGGTGCCAAGTAAGCTTAATTATTAATAATTGCCAATTTATTACATTTGCCGGCCATTATAAATAATGACCAATTTATTACATTGACTGTAACATTATATACTATTAAACTGTCTAAACCTAACCACGTATTTCAATGACCCATTTAGTATTTTTAGTCGTTCAGTTTTTTATTCTCCTTAATATTGTGCCATGACCAAAGAACTTGTCAATATAATAAATATTTCTAAAAATTGTCTAAGCATTTCATAACAGAAAATACATACCTGAATTACACGGGAAAAGTAATATTCCTACGCCCTTCAAACAGAGTTAACCTCACCCCTGATCTTGAAACTTGATAACCTTCGCATCTCCACATGTGAATAAAAAACATTTTCAGGAACAGCTCAATATCTTCGAAGAGGATTACTTTTATTTGGAAACATCTCATATCTTTGTATTGTAAGATATGATAAGATAAAATTTCTTTATTCACAAAAATAAGGTGATGCGGATGTCAGATTTAAAATTTGGGCGTGTGAACTAACATAATTATCATAATTATTAAAAAAAAATACAGTTTAAGTAGCCAATATACAAATCATTATTACTGAAATTAATTACAATTTATGTCGCAAGTATTCGTCAATAGAATAAAAACTTTTTTTTAAATAGAATGGCATGCATTTATTTCTTAAATGTCTATAATTTCAGCTCTTTAAGATTGTCAGGTAGATAATTGAAATTTTTTATTGACATGCAATATACGTTTATTTTAAATTGTATGTCTAAAACCGTATCTCATGCGAATAATACTGGTAAATCATTACACAAATTAAGACCCTTTGGATCGACTGCACTCGCTCTCTCTACCTATACGTAGAGATGTAGCGTCTCTTTGCATTCTATACAAATTATATCACGGGGAGTGCTCGGATGAGCTGTTTGATTAGATACCTGCCGCTGAGTTCACTATCATACAACACAACATAAATTTAAATTCCATCCATATCATCATAATAATTGGCGATCTACTACGTTTCCTAAGACATTTTATACCCAGAAAGGTGAAACTCTGGAATCAACTTCCCTCAGCAGTATTTCCGAAAAATTTCGACATGCCTTCACGAACAGAGTTTATATTCTCCTTAAAAGGCTAGCAAGGGATCGGCGACCCTCTTGGTGTTGCTGATCCCTTGGACTTGCCCTCCACTTATATTAAAAAAAAACAAAAGCATTGAAACATAGGGCCGAACACATTTGTGTACGCAAAGACAATGTTTTTGTTTTCTGCGGCGGATGGAAAACATCCCCAGCAGGTGAAGAGGGATAGGGTTTGTTTCATTATCAACAGCCATAGGTACTGCTGATATCAATGAAAAATAATTTAATTCTTAGAAAATAGCTTGTGTATGAAATAAGCCAGCAACGGGAAATGTGGTAGTTAAGTGAACTACCACATTCCCCGTCATTGTCACCGTCACCATTACCGTCAACTTCAACGCCACCGTCTCCTTCATCATCATTATAGTATCCCCATCCTCCTTAGTTACAGGTAAACTGTTTCAGGAAGCCAATATTGTTTTTTATTTTAAATATTTCAAATGGCATTAAAATATGAGAAAAATTACAACGAGTAAAAAATGCATTCTAAATAAATGTTTTACAGTCTTAAAAAAGAGTATAGTCTGAAAGGAAAATGGGATTTTTCACAAAACTTTATATACCAAATATTATAGGCAAATACTTGGTCGTGTTGAAAACACACTCCGCCATTTTTTGTTCACGTACCTGAAAATCATGTTTGTTCACGAATCACGTAAAACCGGATCATCGATTTTGTTCAGTTTGTTATGCATAAGGATACCCTTTCCCAATGGGCTCCATGCATACCAAGTTTCGAGCTCCATTTCACACAAAACTCAATGGTAATTTGTTAATCAAAATACTTTTCAATTATTCCCAATATAATTTTAACAAAAAAAAAACGACTCCAAAATTTAAAAGTTAAAAAAGCACGGATCAGAACTGAATTTTATGATATGAATAAAATAGGACCAATCTGGAAGTATACTCTTTCAAATAAAAAAAGATTTTTCCAAATTGGTTTATAAATGACGGAGTAATGAAGTAACAAACATAAAAAAAATAGAACCATATTGAGAAGCTCCTCCTTTTTTGAAGTCCCAGTTTGGCTCTGGCGAAAAGAGAGGTAGGGCAAAGCGTATTTTTTAAGCTGTCCGACTGAGGAAGTACCTCCACCTCATATAATACCGCAGCCAAATAACAATTCCCTTGAGGGTTGTTGTGTTCCTGCGAGTGAGTGAGGTCACCAGAAACGAAGGAGTTGCTGCGGTGGCAGCGAGGGTCGCGGCGCACGAGCAATATGTTACGTTGCGAGCGTTAATATAGCTATGGTAACTGCTTCACATCAGGCGGGCCGTATGCTTGTCTGCCACCCGACGTAGTATAAAAAAAAAATCTTAATCTAAATGAACGCACGTGCCACGTAACTTTAGTAACATAAACTTGCACTAAAAGCTCTCACTATGACCATCAATAACCTCACTGTGGTCATCAAAAACCAATATCTCTGAAAGTAAGGCGTTTATTGTCATGATTGTAATAAAAATCATCTTCCATATTCCCAAGCCGCTTTGGCTACACTTATTGCTGCTAAAGTAATATGAAAATTTTCTGAAGAAAGCCTTTTATATGAGCCAAGTTGGGATCCTTGTCGGATTTGTGTGGTGCCACTGCGAGCGATAAATTGAAATCATTATCGAATTTAAGGTACAATAATAAATTAATAGTTTAAAAAACACTAGAAAAACACACTTTTATAAATGCACGTGATCGTGTTCAAAGTCCATTACGTGGCCTTTCTCACAAGTGCAAACACGACAATGATACGATATTCCATCATGGAATGCCAGTGTCTATCTTCCCGCTTCATCATCAGACCTTGAAACCTAATTGTGGTCAAAGTTCATTACAAGACTTTTCTAAGAAATCTAAAAACAGCTATGATACGATGTTTCATCATGAAGTTCCAGTTCATAGCTTCCGGCTCCATCATCAGATCAGTTCGACAGTACCATATTATTGTATTGTCATCAGAACTACATACAGCTGCCAATTGTCATTACGCTACGATCCTTGGAAGATGGTTAAATTAGTTACCTTAGATTCCATTACCTAATGAAACGACCTAATGAAAGCGTGTTAATAAACCAAGGGAATCTCTTCCTTTATCTTATATGAGAGGGGGGGCAAACGAGCATGTGTGTCACCTGATGGAAAACAATCACCACCGCCCATGGAGATCACACCAAGGGGTCACCGATTCGTTGCCAGCCTATACTCCTTCTTTTATTTCTTTCATTCTGGTGACCTCACTCACTCGCGGAAAGCATCACCAATATGGAAATCCGCAACACCAAGGTATCGCCGATCCGTTGCCAGCCTATACTCCTATCTTTCTGGTGAGTTCAATCACTAGTAGGAACAACCCTCAAAGGAATTGTTATTTGGCTGCAGTATTCTGTGAGGTGCCTCCCCAACCCGTCTGGCCAGCGTGGGGAGTGTAGGCCAAATCCTCCTTCCGTCTAGGACGGACGTGAGAGGGTCGTGCTCCTGTAGTGGAGACTAAAATGACCTGATGATGATGATGATTCTGTGAGGTGGAGGCACTTCCCCAGTCGGGCAGATAAAAAAATACTCTATGCCCTACCTCCTTCGGATAGACTCCGGCCTAGTGCTGTAACGGTACAGACCGTCTTGCACGTGGATATGCTACCTTTATGTAACCTTGGATCACAAGATAAATGATGAATGCAATTGGCACTTGTAAAGTAAGAAAGTAGCTTCATCCTGTGGAATAATGGCTGGGTACCCAGAGGAATCCGAGTTCCGAAGGGGAGGGAGTAGGGCTGACTGGGTCAGAGGCCTATATTAAGATGCCGATGATCCTCATCAGACAGAACGGCGGAGCCACCACAGTTTGCAAAATAATGTAAGAGGCACGGGCCTAACTGCACGTCTAAAGCCACTGCAAAGCTGTATTAGTGATTCCAAGTAAGTTGTGTTTGTTAGTACTATTTTGCTAATAGAAATGTAAGAATTCTTGTGTTAAAGTGTCATGCAATGAACCATAATTCCCTCACAAAGTCTTGGGTTTACTAACGGTCACAACAACAATATAAGGGATCTAGATGATCACACTGCCAAATACTCGGTCCAAATTATTAATATCACATCCGGTTAACAGAAGAACGGGGTATACTTCGTCATGGGGTATATTTTACATGTGTATACTCTTGTAGGAGTGGGGTGTAAGAGCCTATAAGTGCATATAACCTGCCAAGACGGCAAGAGGCAACCAGCCGTTCAGGGGCAGGAGTAGCGTCTATCGCCTTACTCGGGGGGGGGGGGGGGGGGGGTCGTTACAGTGCTACACCCCGTGTGAGTAGCACTAGGCCGGACTCTAGTCCGGCCTAGTGCCGGACTCTAGTCCGGCCTAGTGCTACTCACACGGGTCTATTTCCCCGGGCCCCGGGGGCAACAGCCCCCGGGGCCGAAATAGAGGTTGAGTGGTGCGAGTAGATACGCGTAGTGTATGTTTTCCATTGATTTAAATCCAAAATGTAATAATACAAACATATACATTATAATATAATACAAACATTATGTATTATATCAAGATAATAAACATACATACACATACTTACTTAGTTTATCTAATATCTTAGATTAAGCATTTAGTTGCTGTAAATGTTACCAAACAATTATATTTTAATCTTGATACGCGACAATATTGTTATTACTTCTGTTCTATTTTCTATACTAATATTATAATGCTGAAGAGTTTATTGGTATTTTTTTTTGTTTTTATACTACGTCGGTTAGCAGACAAGCATACGGCCCGCCTGATGTGAAGCGGTCCGCCTGATGTGAAGCGGTTACCGTAGCCATATTAACGCTCGCAACATAATATCAATATCGCTCGCGCGCCGCCACCCCCGCTTCCAACGCAGCATCTCCTTCCTTTCTGGTGACCTCACTCACTCGCAGTAACACAACAACCCTCAAGGGAGTTGTTATTTGGCTGCGGTATTCTGTGAGGTGGAGGTACATTCCCCAGTCGAGTAGCTTACCTCCCTACGCTCCCTACCTCTCTTTTCGCCAGAGCTTCGTTTGTCGGTCAGCAGGTTGCACCACGTGCAGGTGAAGTTGGCTTTGGTTCAAAGATGTTGATGAACCACTTACACCTCAAATTTGTTTGGTTGAACGCGTTAACTCAGCCCCTACTCATTCGATTGAAAAATTCTTTTAGTGTTAGATAGCCTATCTTTCGAGTAAGGCTTATACTTTAAAACATCCTGCTACCACCAATAAGAGCAGAGCACCAATGAAAAATGTTGCATAAATGGGAAAAAAATATTCCTTTTGAGAGCTTCCGTTGCGTGCGCTGCGTAGACGGTTGAAGTTACGCAACAATTTTAGACGACGGAATTATTCATCTTAAAAAGTTCTAAAAAAAAGTCCGCGATAGCATATGTCACGTTCACGTGCTAGTAAATGCGCTAGTAAAAATTAATGTCAAATACCTAGTCACACACAAATTGCAATCAACAAATCAATTTTACCTGCTATTATCCTTACTTCAGCTCAATCATTAGGGGCTATTAGACAGCCAATGCATGCGAGCCTACATTACGAGTGCAAGCACGGAACTACGGTAGTTATTTTTATACACTTGTTAACGTAATGGAGCTTTTTCGTGTCACTTTGTTATTTCAATACTAAATAATAAATAAATATTGTCAGACAAATTACACAGCGCCACCTAGCCCCAAAGTAAGCGAAGCTTGTGTTATGGGTAATAGACAACTGATAAACATACGTAAATACTTTTTTTTTTTTGTAAATACATACTTAGATACATAGAAAACACCCAGACTAAGACAAACAGACATGTTCATGCACACAAATGTTTGTCCTATGTGGGACTCGAACCCACGAGCGTTGGTGTCGAAGCCGCGTCATTGACCGCTACGCCACCGAGCTCGTCAAAATACTGTGTTTCATCTTCTGTTTCAATATGTCTGTTTTAGATTTATATAGGTATTATACATTCATATAACGTCTACTGGCAGTAATTTACAGTTAATTGATTCAGGTGATATTTTTCGGAAGACAAATTTGAAAATTAAGACAAAATAATATATAAAAATAATGACAACAAGCAGTGTAGATCAAATTCCCAGTAATTTACAGGTAAAAAAGGGAATAGAAAAGTAAGGAAAGACATTTATTGACATATAATACACTATAAAAATATATGTGTATAAAATAAATAACAATGAGAAAAAAAGTGATAAGTCGGATAGTAATTTAGGATGTCGGTAACATGCGTGTATTTCGCTGGTGTTACAGTCGTTCATAAGCAGCAGTAAGTGCTTGCAATCAGATGGGCTATATGCTTATTTGCCACCTAAGTAGACTTGACGATGATATTTAGACGAGGCCAGTTATAAGACACAACAATTCACACACACACATAAACACAAATTCTTGATCTTTTTTGCATTATTTGTAAAAGTAGGTACATAATATTTTATCATGTCTCTTAACTGTCCTAACGCTCATACTCCACAGAGTACCCAACTGTGGGGAGCTGGAACTACGGGTCCTGCTGTTTGGATCAG
The DNA here is from genome assembly GCA_937001555.2 of Hypsopygia costalis. Classification (NCBI taxonomy): domain Eukaryota; kingdom Metazoa; phylum Arthropoda; class Insecta; order Lepidoptera; family Pyralidae; genus Hypsopygia; species Hypsopygia costalis. The sequence continues at coordinate 17,460,448 of OW443349.2, read as the reverse complement.
GGTACCTCGGGGACTGGCGGCAAGCCCATAATTTGCCAGTCATGGGTCCGGATTCAAGACGGTTTTATGTGCGTGTAATCACTCACGTGCATGTGGTTCGGCTACAGAGGTTGGGCATGTTCGTTTGCCTTATTTGTCGGCCGGGCGTGAAACCTGGCGCGTAGCGAGTTGGGGAGTCACTGGTCTAAGGCGAAGGGCCGCCACAGTGGTTCACAACGGGGCTTGGAGCGGCCCTTATACCAGTGTCGGCTTCCCAAGCTGGCTTTCGCAGCTAGGGTACTTGCTTGCTGAGCAAGGAGGATGGCGGGCGATCGCTTCCGTCACTCTACCGTAGGCTCTGGCCTATAGTAGCTAGGCGCCCTTAAATGAAGTGGCGTCGGGAAGTGAGCGTGCCTTATACAGCTGGCTCCGGTACCTGTCATGGACATCAGGTAGCCAGCTAACTGGCGCCCCAGTGTGAGTACAGAAACACTAGACGTACTGGTACGTCGGGAAGTGAGCTTGCCCACAGCTCCGGTACCCATCATGTAGATTAGGGAGTGGTAGTAGGGCCCCGATGCTTGGTTCGCCGAGCGTCGGTTTGCCACGAGCTACTCGACTTAAGAGTACCTAAGTAGCCTGCATGCAGGTGAAAGGGGCGTAAGACCTGCTACCAATCCACTTGCGTGCTCGGTTGGTTTACTGAGCGCAAGAGCGGTGCGGGTAAAAGTTCTCTCGTCTGGTTGGTTTACTAGACGAGAGACTCGCAATCCTGTGATATAGAAAGTTGGCACACAGGGGCGCATTAGCAGTTAGGTATAGGGCACGAGTCCTAACGCTCATGGTTGAGTCGCTAACAGTGTGGCCGCACCCCATTTCGTGCAAACTTTATCGGTGCAGTCGAAGTTATCCGTTGCCAGACTTAAAAGGCTGGCAACGGATCGGCGACCCCTTGGTGTCGCTGGTCTCCATGGGCGGTGGTGATTGCTTTCCACCAGGTGACCCACATGCTCGTTTGCCCCCCTCTCACATAAAAAAAAAAAAAAAAAAAAAGTTACCGAGAGAGTCTGAACGCAATGCTTTGTCTCACATAGCAGTTGGCTGTGGTTTTGCTAGGTGTAATAGCGAGACTCTATTGGTCCAATGAGTTATCTGTCTGTTATCTAAACCTTTGTAGTACCAGAAAGAGCATTAACCTACACTTTCTTGCATGAATGCGTCTTAGGTTATCATCTATAATAATAAAAGGCTTTGTCCTCACTGACTGACTGACTGACTGACTCACTAATCAACGCACAGCCCAAACCGCTGGGTCTAGAGATTCCAAATTTGGCAAGCAGGTTCCTTATGACGTCTAGGGGTGCACTAAGAAAGGATTTTTCAAAATTCATCCCCTAAGGGGGTGAAACGGGGGTCCAAAGTTGTATGGGGAAACAAGATTAGTTGGACTATTTTATCCGAAACTTTACACGAGTACTTCTATAGATAAATGAGTAAACACGTGTTTCAGGATTTTTCAAAATTCAACCCCTAAAGGGGTAAAATGGAGTTAAAAAGTCTGAAAATCGTCATGGGTATTGTTGTTATAGTTTATCGGGTCGCTGATTACGAAAACAACAACTATTTTATAATCCAACATAGCCGACGTGACATAAAATCACCCTATCACCTATGGAGGTGCGATGGGGTTGAAATGTCATAATATCAATATGGGTGTTAATTCTATGGTTTTCTGGGACGTCAATTAAGAAAATGGCATCGATTTGAAAATATAACATAGTGGACACGAAATCACTTAAAAGGATTTTTTTTAATTTTACCCCTATGAGGGTGAAACGGAGGTCCAAAGTTTGTGTAGGGAAACGAGATTAGTTGGACTATTTTATCCTAAACTTTACACGAATATTTCTATAGATAAATGAGTAAACACGTGTTTCAGGATTTTTCAAAATTCAACCAAAAAAAAAGAGCACAATGGGGTCAAAAAGTCGGAAAATCGTCAAGGGTATTATTGTTTTTATATTTTATCGGGTCGCTGATTACGAAAACAACAACGATTTTAAAATTCAACGTGGTTAACGTGACCATCATCACGTAATTTTTTTTGAACCTTGATTTAACCTTTTTAAGCTGATGGAATAAGACTTGTGTGTTGACTGAAATGTTATCTTAATAGGTTTTTAAATTTGTATTTGGCGTCAATCAGTGCATATACGATAGCGGGCGGCGCGGCGAGGGGCGGGACGGGTGTAGTAGTTATCTGGAAAGTTCTTGCATCCGTATTTAGTACAATTAAAGGTGCTACATCAATGCACAGCCCAGACCACTGAAGCTAGAAACCTGAAACTTTGGATATGTGTTCCTTATGCAACGTAAGAGGTTGAAAATAGGGGATGAAAAAACCCCCTTTTTGGAAATCGATTGATCTACGATTTTGAGACTTGGTGGAAACGTTGTTCATAAAAAAGGTGATGTTTAGGGCTAACTGATTAACTTTTGATCAGCGCCCAGCCAAGAAATATTTATAAATGTTATATTATTTTATTACTAGATGCCGCTATAGTATTTGTACATCGCGCTGTGGTTTCATTGTTAAGGAAAGGCTATATTATACAAGATATTATTTCAAACTACGCGGGAATCCATGAGAATTCCCGTACTCCCGCGCACCTTCCCGTAGTCATGCAGGCCTTTCGGTGGTCACCCGCGGAAGATTGTACATCACACGCGTAGGACGTAAAAAATACCGCGTCCTTCAATCAAATGAAGTGACATCTGGTGCCGAAGAGTACTGGAAAAACCGATTCCAAGTACCGACATTTTTGGGGTGGGATACTTAATATCAAAATTTCTGTATTTTTCAAACAATGACAAGATTGACTGAATTTATACTTGTGGAAGGTGTGATGACGCCCCATACTATTATAGCTGTGTAAGGAGATGAATCTTGTCTGTTCTCAGAGGCAGTCTCTAAAGATCACTGGGGTTGACTTGAGACAGGATGCTTCTCTCATTATCAGTTGTATGTAGCTTGCTCACGAGTAAGTTATCCTGGTAGCCTTGCAATTTAGGCGCCTGGTGTGAAAGCCAAAAATATTATCGGGAGGTCTTAACCTAAATGGTATGTTTGTAATAATGATCAATGTGAAACAGACCTTTATGGGGGAAAAATTAAATGTCTGGAATCTTAACAAAAATAGACGCAAATCCGATGATCAAAAGTTAATCCCGTAGCGAAGCACGGGTACTTTGCTAGTCAATGATATTTTATAAACTAGATATGGCATATCCATACAAAATTGCGATAGAAAACGGTTCCTGTTCTATATGTGTAGCTAATCACTTCGCTTAGGTATATAGCAGGGCTATCCAAACCATATACAATACCAGGCCATTACAAATTACTAAATAGATTAGCGGGCCGCAGAAACAAATACCTACATGACATTTTTACTACCCAAAAAAAGTTTAAACTTATATACCTAGTTATTATCAGTTACTTATAAAACTTTAACTTTTCTAGAAATATATAATTTTCAGTCAATGTAGCGGTAAAAAACTGTATAAAAACCGGTAAATGAAAACCACGTCACGGGCCGCACAAAAATAAGCCGAGTGCCGCATGCGGCCCGCGAGCCGTGACTTGGATAGCCCTGAATTATAGACTATCACTTCTTGCTTCATCTTTATCATCTCAGCACTTGAAGAAATCGCAAGTTTATTGCGATCGGATTGGCTAATTCAATCTTAATAATATTTTTACTAAAAAGTAACACGTACGTACATGCTATCAAGCTGTAGAATTAACTGCATGTCGAGGTTTCCCCAGGAAACTATAGCATGGGGTTCCTCAAAAAAAAGCGTAGAGGTTTTTAGGTCGGCAACGCGCATGAAATACTCCAGTTGTAAGGCGTCCGTAGGCTACGGTAACTGATTTTCATAAAACGGGAGTTTGTTTGTCACCTTAGTGGTATAAGAAAATGAAGTGTATAAGGTTACATATAAGATTCTTATACAAAAATGTATTTTCTCTGCTAATAATTCAGTAGCATTCAGAAAATTAGAAGTTTATAAAATCATGCGTGCATAGGAAACAAACAGCAAGTTAAAATATAAACATGAAATATGTTTTTTTTTATGTGCCAATCTCTATCTATCTGATTAATTTCGTTGTGAGTTCCAAGGCAGCCGTAGTTTTACCCCCGGGACTGCAATGGACTTCACTGTTCATTGCCTTATTTCGCGGTCGCCGCTGGCTACATATGAGACACGTGCTAATATCTAAGCAATCACATTGCAAAATCAGACAGTACGACAAATGGAGCGTCAAAACATAAATGTACTACTATATACGACTACTAGTTTGCTCGTCTTCACAATGTTAAAGCGACAGTCCCGCTCGAAGTGAGTCCACACCCAACCTCGTGCAAACTTTATCGGTCTGTGGTGAAGTTAGCGAAAGCGTTTATACGCAATGCTTTGTCTCGCGTAGCGGTTTGCTGTGGTTTTACCAAATTGGAGTCCTGGAGACATTGTTTGTTTTCAGCGTTGATGTGGTACAATACATGTTTCAAGGTCTTTTTTGACGTGAAAACGTATACGTAACGTACTTATAAATCAATGACGCCGGCTGCTCGCACGAAAAAGGATGGCTTGGTGTCTGGTTTCGCCTGAACCGAGTATAACAATATGTAAATCAGCAGCAACACCAAGGTATCGCCGATCCGTTGCCAGCCTATACTCCTTCCTTTCTTTCTTTCTGGTGTGCTCAATCACTAGTAGGAACACAACAACCCTCAATGGAATTGTTATTTGGCTGCGGTATTCTGTGAGGTGGAGGTACATTCCCCAGTCTGGTAGCTTACAATTACGCTCCCTGCCTCTCTTTTCGCCGGAGCTTCATTTGTCAGTCAGCAGGGTGTACCGCGTGCAGGTGAAGTTGGCTTATGTTCAAAGATGTTGATGAACCACTTACACCCCTAAAATTTTGTTAGTTTTATTTTATTATTATAACAAAAAAATAGCGATGTTTCAAAAATCTCCGTTGTCTGCTCTCTTTGAGAAGTGGCAGCTAGATTTCTATGGTGTCTATACACTATAGAATTAGAGCTTCCAAGACTATGACAGATCTATGACAGCGATTATACCTCTATAGGGATACCCGCTGTCATAGATCTGTATACTATATAATATAAGGAGTCGACTATGTGCTCATAAGTGTCATCTAACATTAAAGTCAACATTTGAACTGTGCGTTGATAGATCAGTCAATAACGGTTGCCTTTTAAAGTTACGGAGAAGAGATGAATGTTTTTTGAAAAATGGAAAAATTCGCCTGCCCCCTCTAGGTGGGATTTGAACCCACGACCTCTCGATGTCCGGTCGAGTGCTCTTCCAACTGAGCTACCAGGAAGGTTTGTGTTGCTGACGAATTTTTGCATTTTATATTTCTATACTGTGTGAGTCACAGTGTGACGTCATCAACCTATTAAGTAATTACACTACTAAAGTATAGCAGTCCATCGTTGCAGATGAAATTCAGCTATTTTTTGATAACACCAAACTAATTAAATTATTATTATTTAAATAGTTGTCTTGGCCAACTTGCCAGATAAATATTTTTTGAAAAATGGAAAAATTCGCCTGCCCCCCCTAGGTGGGATTTGAAACCACGACCTCTCGATGTCCGGTCGAGTGCTCTTCCAACTGAGCTACCAGGAAGGTTTGTGTTGCTGACGAATTTTTGCATCTTATATTTCTATACTGTGTGAGTCACAGTGTGACGTCATCAACCTATTAAGTAATTACACTACTAAAGTAGGCATAGCAGTCCACCTAGGGGGGGCAGGCGAATTTTTCCATTTTTCAAAAAATATTTATCTGGCAAGTTGGCCAAGACAACTATTTAAATAATAATAAGAGATGAATGCTCAACAGTTTCCCAAAAAATATCCGAAACTGAACTAACGAACCTTAAAAAGAATTAACGCTGCGGTCGCTCCACACACCCGCTAAGCCGACCCGGTATAATCCTCGGGAGGGAAAAGCCGTGTCATAAGTAAACAACTTGACATGCCTCATAGATTATATAGAACTATCTTATTTATATATATAACATAGTGCCATCATCATCAGCCTGTACCTACCTGCTGCTGGATATTGGCTTTCACCAATGCTTTACGCAGTATAAAAAAAATGTTATCAGAATGTATCTCATGCATATGTGGTCAATAAAAAATCTTACCTGTTGCCTACACCTACGTCTGCATGCAGGTTGAATACATCTTCAGTTCGAATGTACTGTAATAAGACCTCATATTAATGATACTGTGTATGCTAGCAAACAAATGATCAATTTAAATGCTAAGAAAATTGCCTGCGTGGGGATGCGGAAACACCGCCTGCATCATGGGCACCCGGACTAGAGGAGCCAGTTTTTAGAATAGTTTCATTTTTAAGTTTTTATTGGTATATTTTAGATTACGTTTAATTTTGTTTCTGGTAGATTGTTCTATAGACCAACATGAAATATACTAATAAATTGCTAAAACACTGCTATTAACAATAAATGAAAATGAAGGATAGACTACGTCACTTCACTTGTGCGGCGGCATTCGAGCGTGGTGGACGTATCTCTTAGCAATATTCTTGTTACACATTGTACTCGATTAGTTATTTATTTAAATCATTTATTACATATTGTTGATTATAAATGTTTTGTTATTTGGATACGCGATACATTTTTCTTTTTTTTAAAACGAATTCCAGTCCTGGTTTATACTACCTTATTTATGACTACTGAACAGACAAATACACAACAAACAAACAAACATTCAAAACATCATTGTACACAATGTCGAATCCCGTACAATATCGGCAACATAGCCTGCCGGTCATCCAATTTACTTGGAAGTGTATTGAAACCTAAGACTTAGGATAGATTAGATACGCCATTTGATTCTTTATTATGTTTAATAAGCTGTGATTCTTACTTAGTATTCTTTTCATAGTACGCCAGGTGGCAGACAAACGGCACGCCTGATGTGAAGCTATGACCGTAATTATTGATACTACATTACTTGCATATTTATTTACTTGGCGATTCGCACGCAAGTAAATTTAATTTGTTCGCCACCCACGTTACCATCGCAGCAACTCCTTTCCGATTGAACCTCAAATAGAATTTAGCAGCAATTAGTGCAATGTGCACTAAACTTTACTGATACGTTAAGACTGACCAACTAGATAGGTGCAAGTTGTCCACTTGCACCTATCTAGTTGGTACCGGATCTATGATTGAGTCATCTATGGCCCTTGAAACTTTGAAGCCGCTACCATTGGCTTAGCACGAATGAATATTAAACGATCCAGTGTGAGTGCCTATCGATCTTCACGGTCGGTGGGATTTAAAGTTTTTGGATTCCATACTAATATCTCTATAATAATAAATAGTTCCGATCCACTGACATCCAGCCTACTTGAAATTGGTAAATTTTTAAGTATAGAAAACTTTATATTGAAAAAAAAATTATATTGAATTTGAGATAGTTAAAAAATACAATTTTTCACTTTTGGGATTAAGAGTAGATTGTATTTTTGATTGTTTTTTTTTAAATTCATGACTTTGTTGGCGTTATCTACCGTACCAGAAAGCTTTTTACAAAATACAAAAAAATAGAAAGAAAAATTAATTCTCTAAGTACAACTCGCATAGACTATTCCTTTACAAAGTGTAGGTCTGATCCCACTTTATTCGTTCTCGCGGAACGCCTACTTAGGCTCGGAACCCATGTTGCTTCCACTGTCTGAAAACAAATCCTGGCAGGGTCGCCATGTAATGTTGCACGGGGAGGTGACTTAATGAAAGACGTTGGCGGGTTGTAACTGACTGTCTTTATTGTGGAAAATCATGGGTTTATATACAGTTCTAAATTAGGGCATTACAATGATGTAGGCTAAGGATGGATGACCTACATAACGAGGTGACCTACATCGGAAGTACTCGTAGGTGTACTACATTGGAATGAGGTTTAAGTACAAGGCAATTAGAAAGAGAATGATGCGTGTGTCGTCACACTACAATAGAATACTATTGATACCTGTGGGCGAGCGCTCTTAGTCTTGACTCCTTGATCAGCTAGTACCTTATGTCCCGGTTCAGAGATGAGATGTGAGGATTATTGATTTATCTTACAAACGTTATTGAATCCTTATGAGTCCGCACAACAGTGAACAGGGTTCAAACAGTGGCTTCGTTTCTACAGATTACTTTCCTGCCTTTCTTTTCTTTCAAGCCTGCTTGCAGGGGAAAGGGGGACTCTTAAGGCGAGTAGCTCGTGGCGACCGACGCTTGGTTTCCCAAGCATCGGAGCCCTACTACCACTCCCCAATCTCCATGATGGGTATCGGAATGAATAATCGATTTTATACCTAGTATAAATATATTAAAAAAATCAAAACTAAGCTGACAAGACATCTAAAATATCTCAGTAATCTCTGCGGCCATCTTAGCAAAAAAACTGTTCGCGATAATGAAAAAATGTAACGAAATTTCTTCTAAATTTTAATCCAAAAAATTCCCTACGGTCATACCAGAAATATGAGCTACTAAGCTTCGCTTTATCCTTCCGTCGGTTATTTGAGTTACAAAATAATATGAAATTGAATTTCACGACCCTCGGATTAACTCAAAGTGCTCTGACCGCCACAGAGTAGAAAAGTTTATTCATCTGACGTTTGCACATTGAGAAATACCGAGCGAAATGATTTGTTAAAAATTGTTAAGCTTAACTTGTAAGTGCATTTTCTTTCGTTTGTTGAGAAAGGTTACTATTTTTTAATTTTGCTAGAGAATAATAAGAAACGTAGGCGTTGGTATTTATAAATTAAATAACAACTTATAAATCAAAATATACTGTAATAAGCATAGAAAAAAAATACATTATTCATTCTTTCGTCGAGGAGCTCGCTGTCGGCGTTGCATCAGTTTAACAGAACACGCAAATTAAGCAACATCGACTGTACCCTTTCTATTGTAACGTCGTCAACCTTCTATTCATCCCACTGCTGGGATACGGGTATACGGGGATACGAGTTTCCCCTCAACTGAAGGGGTTTAGAGCAAGGCTGCCCAATCCCAGGCACACGGGCCAATTAGTGGCCCGCGGTCGCATTAAGATATGCCCGCCAAGAGCACTGGTTGACCGGCCATCGACAAGCGGGGTGGTCCTATCAATGTAACAAGGTACATCAGGCCTATATAGATGGCCCAAGGGATGACAAGAAATCGAAATTATGGCCTACATACAAAAATAATTGAGCAGCCTTAGTTTAGAGCGTACTCCACCGCGCTGCTCAGCTACAGGTTGGCGGAGGCCAGTGTTTTCAAGCCGCCTAAAACCCACTGACTTGGCTTAACAGCTGTCATTTAATGGCAACAGCCGGGACCGATGGCTTAATGTGACCTCCGAAGCACGATTACTATTGTATAGAATGAGTTTATATATCTCCATTCTCCAACTTCTCCGTGTTTAAGAGGGCATGCTAATAGTTCAATACTAGCTCTCCCTGGCAATCCGTAGTGGAGCAGTGGGTCAACCTTTTGGACTGAGGGGGAGACCCGTATCTCAATGATGAATATATAATGTTTATCTTAAACAAATACAAATATTTTAATTTGATTCACACTATGATAAAATAAATACGAAAATAATTTCTCACGTTTAATTTTCACCTACACTTTAATAAGACTTTATTGGGAAACAAAGGTAATATATACAAATTCATTGGAAACAAAGTTAATAGATACAAATTCATTGGAAACAAAGTTAATATATACAAATTCATTGGAAACATAGTTAATATATACAGTTCTATACTACTGCAGATGTCATCGTTTCAAAGTTGAATTTGTATATATTAACTTTGTTTCCAAATAAAGTCTTATTAAAGTCTTACTTTTCATCAAGCGATGTGGAGACATTTCGGCGGACATAAAAAAAATGTACGCATCGTACACGCCTTATTTAAAAAGAACAAACGAAATGATTACACTGACTGTTCTTACTCTATGCGATCTACATTAGACCACTGCTCCAATTTCCATAAAAACTTATTGTTGTGTAATTACGGAGGCTTTTTAATTGAAATGTTGTAAACAATTGTACCTAGTAAACATTTGAACACAGACGACAAACATCCTGGTACCCAAAATACTGCAATTAGAACAGGTTTGTTTTGTGTTCCCAAAGAATAAAGTTGCTGAGACTGATTATCTCAGATTTTTTCTCTACCACTTGTGCTAGAATCTGATTAAGAAAGAAATCAAAGCTCGTGTAACCACAGGAAACAGAGGTCTAGTTGCGTGCAAGCTCATTCCAAACAGCAACCACCTAACTGCTAAGTCTAAAATTCGATCTACAAGACAATAATTCGACCAGCCGTAGCCTATGCATGTGAAACCTGGACACTGACACAAAAAAAAACGAACTCAAACTATTTTTTTATATATATATGAGAGGGGGGGGACATATATGCATAAATATATATTTACATAAACTACTTAAATACCTATGTACTTATTCTAGCAGCGCAGTCAGTGACAGACAAAGGAACATAAATAAAGAAGTTAATAATAAGTTACATATATAATGAACTTTAACTTGATTTGTAGAACTGGAAACAGTTTGCGCGTTACTAATACAACGAAAAAAAAATTGTTTATATTTTATAAGGCCATATGTAAATCTATAGGCTTCAGCAACAGTGTTTTGTGTTTACTAAGATCTAACAAAATATGGACGTTGCTCAAATAGATAGATAGAATATACTTTATTTGCATAATACAAATTTAAATAAAATACACAAATTGACAAATTGTGGAAAAGGCCAGAGAGTTTTACATCACCCTCTATGTGTGTTTCGTTGATTTCAGGAAGGCTTTCGATACCGTTAAGTGGTGGAAATTATGACTAGTCCTGACCGAAATGGGTGTACCACACTCATACACCTCATTAGACGTCTGTATGAAGATGGCACAGCCGCTGTCCGTATTGACGCCTTGACGGTATTGACTGTGGTATTGACTCTGAACGTTTTAAAACACAAGCCGGCGTTAGACAGGGCTGTATATTATCTCCTTTACTATTTAATATATATTCAAAGTACATAATGTGGATAGTTGTCGAAAATTGCGACAAGGGAATATCCGTGGGAGGTCGAAAAATGTCTAATTTAAGATACGCTGATGATACTACACTCCTGGGGTCAACCAGAGACGAAATCGAAAATCTTCTTCAACGACTAGAGACCACAGCGTTGGATTTTGGACTCGCAATCAATCGCGACAAGACCAAAGTGATGATTGTAGACCTTGCTGGCAATCAGCCCGATATTCAAAACATAGCAGGATGCCTAGTAGTCGAGATCTATGTATATTTGGGCTCCACTATCACTAATGCTGGGGGCTGCGAGGATGAAATTCGAAGACGTTGCGCCATGACTAGATCCTCAGCAGAAAAACTCACAAAAATTTGGAAGGACCGCAGAATAACCAGAAACACAAAGGTTCGTCTGATGCGATGCCTGGTCTTTCCTATCTTCCTATAGGGAGCCGAGACGTGGACGCTGAGGATACAGGACCGTCGTAAGATTGACGCACTGGAAATGTGATGTTGGAGACGCATGCTCAGAATCCCATGGACCGCGCACCGAACCAACGTTTCCATCCTGAAAGAACTCAACATCAAACAGAGATTATCGTCGACTGTGCAATTACGAATCCTCAAGTTCTTTGAACACATAACCCGCAACGAGGACTCAATGGAACGATTGGTGGTGCAGGGGAAAGTGGATGGCAGGAGATCACGTGGGCGTTCTCCAACACGATGGACCGATCTCATTAAATCTCTGACGCACTCCACTGTCAACGATTACTCTAGTTCCGCTAAACATAGAACTGCATGGCTGCTGCTGCATAGAAATAAAGTACAGTGAATCATTATTTTTTTACAGACTTGTATATATGCTACAAGGCGGCCTTATTTCTGAGAGCAATATTTCAAGGCAACCTTAGGGTAACGAATTTGTGCATGGAGCGTGCAGGATTCGCAAATCAAAAGACATTATTGAAAATTAGAAGTATAAATATATTATGAGAATCATATTTATGTATAAACGAAGATATGCAACCTATTACTGATAAATAATTTAATAATAAATAAAAAAATACATACACTACATATTTATAATAGAATATATGATAAATAAATATTAATATGTACTATAAAATGTTAGTTTACTATAGTTGGAATTAAATAGCGAGGAAATGATTTTCTTGCTTTTTTTAAAAAAATATCAATATACTTTGCAGTTCTGATAGCTACAGGTAAAGTATTCGTTTTCGGTGGAACGTAGAGGTAGACCATGTGAAGAAGAAGTGAAGGCGACTCAACTGTTTTGTTACGAAAACAAGCAAACAAATCTAAGACGCAGAGCGTGAAGTAGAAGTTTGTTTCTTCGTTTTTCAATGTCGCAGAAGACTGCAATGTTCCATCTCATCTAGAGAGATAAATGCATAATAAGTATATATATGGCCGTGTGGTTTCCGGCAGACTAGAATAGAAATACTCCATCTCTTCCCGTGGATGTTGTACAAGGCGACTAAGGGAAATACATTACCAAACATCGATCAAGCCTCCCCAACCCGTTTGGCCAGCGTGGGGAGTGTAGGCCAATTCCTCTTTCTGTCTAGGACGGACGAGAGAGGGTCGTGCTCCTGTAGTGGAGACAAAAATGACCTCATGATGATGATAATGAAGAATAAATGCCTTATTTTTGAGGATAAATAGAGAATTTATATTTATTTATTGGGTATTTTATCGTAAATGCACGGCATTTTGCTAATCTCTAATCTCATCTCATCTCACTTCACCAACACTTCATTTCATTTCGTGTCACTTCATTTTGTTTTATTTTTAGTTTTGCTAACAAGTTTGGTGTTAGGTATTTGAAAACACAAAACGGTGTCGGCGTAGATCGGATTAACGGAGTATATAATTTTGGACACCGCTTTAAAACCAGTCCTAAGTACCTCATGTTTTATTAATGTTTGTAATATGTTTCGTGTGCCTAAATAAAATAAATAAACTAACTCCTCGCAACTTTAGGGAAGTCTGTATTTCGAAAGGAAATTTGAGTTTCCAAAACTGTCCGCCAAAGGCGCTACTGAGCAACCCTGAACGTTGGCAGTAGCAACATAAATCTTCATAAAATTCAGAGCGCTGTTTATGTTGTAAAAACATGACTAAATGGCTGCCGTAACGTATTCATAAGTGGAAAAAAAATACATGGTTTTCATTATATTTGAAATGAACATGCGGTATCTATAATAGGCCAAATCTATGGTTATTCTAAGAAAATGACATATTTTTAGGAGCTCCTGCTCCTAAAAAAACGTCATTATTACATTAAATTAACGTGAGATCTATTTTCGCCAACCAAAAAATCCGATGGTAATCGGCTTCAGCTTCGGGGGTGGGGGTGCTAGCGTTTAGAAATGGCAACCCGGCCACCCGGCCACTCCATACAAATATCGCGTCGTTTACAACTACATAAACAATGACGTCTGTGTAGAGCATGAATGAGTGTGTGTGGGTGCGGTGCCATACAACTTTTTTTTATACTACGTCGGGTGGTAGACAAGTATACGGCCCGCCTGATGTGAAACGGTTACCGTAACCGTATTAACTCTCGCAACATAATATATCACTTGCGCGCCGCCACCCCCGCTTCCAACGCAGCATCTCCTTCCTTTCTGGTGACCTCACTCACTCGCAGGAACACAACAACCCTCAAGGGAATTGTTATTTGGCTGCGGTATTCTGTAAGGTGGAGGTACATTCCCCAGTCGGGTAGCTTACAATTACACTACCTACCTCTCTTTTCGCCAGAGCTTCGTTTGTCAGTCAGCAGGGTGCACCGCGTGCAGGTGAAGTTGGCTTTGGTTCAAAGGTGTTGATGAACCACTTACACCCCAAAATAATCTATTTCATTGATTAATAAGACAGGAGTACCTCAAGGAACTGTATTGGGACCACTGTTATTTATTATTTACATAAATGATTTGCCTAGCGTAACTGAACACCAATGTAATTTGTTTGCAGACGACATATCTATTGTAATTCCGGAAATTCCAGGTACTAATTATAATGACGATATCAACTCAACCGTATCCAGAGTGACACATTGGCTAAAATTAAATAACCTCCAAGTAAATATTAACAAAACAAAATATCTTCGGTTCTTTAATAGTAAACGCGCCTTCGCGGTTTAACTATACGTGCTTGCAATGAAACTTTAATGGAATCAAATGAAGTTATTTTTTTAGGAATTACAATAGACAATCAATGTACATGGAGACAACACATTAAAATAGTATGTGCTAAATTAAACCGTTTTGCATATGCTCTATGGCGACATTGGCGACTGACTAAACAAATAAACCAAAAAATTATGTCGCATCAAACCTAAAGTATGGGCTCCTCCTCTGGGGTAACTCAACGGATATAAATAGGGTTTTTAAATCCCAGAAACAATGCATACGCGCAATCTGTGATGTACCACCCTTGACTACATGTGTACCACTATTTCGGAAATTAAATTTGCTAACCGTCCCCTCAATGTACATTTTTGAGTGTTGCATTCTTATTAAGACTCAACCCGAGCTATTTATCAGTAAAGAAACGATTAACCGATTAAAACCAACCCGATATCCTGGAAGGCTTTTACTACCCAAGATACATACTGATTATTTTGATAGAAATTGCTATTGCAATTGTATTAGAATTTACAATAAATTACCACAGAATTTTATGGAACTACAGTTATAACCATTTAAAACACTTTTGTTTCGTTGGCTAGTCGAGAAATGTTTTTACTCCACTTAGGATTACTTAAATTGTAAAATGGACATAGTATAAATTCATGACATCTTATATAGTAATATTGTATATGTATAAATCACCTACACAATGTAATAATAAAACCAGACATCATTTAACTGTATTGACATTATTTATTTTTCATTGAATTTCTTTGTTTGCATGGCTGGTTGTATAATGTTTTTACAAAGCTAAGACTAATAAAATTGTGTAATGGACTATTAATTATAATGACATTCTATTTTTAATCTAATAATTAACATATTTTACCATTGTATAATTTTGCTTGCCACCAGTTGGCTGAATGATATGGCTCACAGTGTAATCTAAATCTATCATATCTATGATCTATGTTACCTCATTCAATGCAAATAAACTCATTCATTCATTCATTCAAGAGAGAGAGCGGCAGGGAGTAGCTGTACTGTACGTAGTACACTTATACTGTGGTGCAGGTGAAGCTAGTTCAGACTTTAAGTGAACCTAACTAGTTCACAATAAATTCTATTTGTAAGCCATTAAGTATTGAAGTTGTTTCAACCTTGTCTGTCACTCAACACTGGTGAATATAAATAATAAAATATAAATGGAGGAGTGTAGGCTTAGTTAGAGTTGTATTGATTTAGCAAGCCATTGAATTATGTAGGTCAGGAGAAGGTTGGTATTAACAGGCTGTAACTGGCCGTTTCGTTTATAGCTCAGTTGGATATTTCATATATTTTATTTGAAAATATATAATATAAACTAGCGACACGGCGAACGTTGGCCGTTTTGCCATATAAATTTAGGGGTGTGAAAATAGAACGGTGAAACTTTGAAGATGTATGTAGGTATTTTTCAATGCTGAATCATAATTTTGGGGTGTAAGTGGTTCATCAACATCTTTGAACCAAAGCCAACTTCACCTGCGCGCGGTGTACCCTGCTGACTGACAAACGAAGCTCTGACGAAAAGAGAGGTAGGGAGCGTAATTGTAAGCTACCCAACTGGGGAATGTACCTCCACCTCACAGAATACCACAGCCAAATAACGGTTCCCTTGAGGGCTGTTGTGTTCCTGCGAGTGAGTGAGGTCACCAGAAAGGAAGGAGATGCTGCGATGGCAGCGGGGGTGGCGGCGCGCGAGCGATATTTCATGTTGCGAGCGTTAATATGGCTACGGTAACCGCTTCTCTTCAGGCGGGCCGTATGCTTGTCTGCCACCCGAAGTAGTATAAAAAAAAATATTTAGGGGTGGGTCCCATAAGAATTTTGTTTACAGCGATCTCAAAAAGGCTTGGCTGACTCTTCTCGGGATCAGAGGGCTGGCCTATTTCTCGCCGCTGAAGCTGAAGCCGATTACCATTGGATTTTTTGATTGCGAAAATCAAACTTCAACCAGACCCCGGCCACTCCATACAAATGTCGCATTATTTATTACTACATAAACAATAACGTTTGTACAGAGCGTGAATGAGCGCGTCTGCGTGCGGCGCCATACAAACTGTTCCAGATTTGTCTTAGAGGGGAGGTGAGGTCGACACGAGAGAGCGGCAGGGAGAGGCCATACTGTACTATTATTTATACTGTGCTTCAACTTAGATAAAGTAAGCGAAGCTTGTGTTATGGTTACTAGACAACTGATAAACATACGTAAATACATTTTTTTTTGTAAATACATACTTATGATACATAGAAAACACCCAGACTAAGACAAACAGACATGTTCATGCAAATACAAATGTTTGTCCTATGTGGGAATCGAACCCACGAGCGTTGGTGTCGTCGTCGTCGTCGTAAGATGTTTGGCAATAACTTAAACGAAAGACCTATTTTTCGAATCAAGATATTCGGTGGTAATGGCTTCAGCTTCGGCGGTAGGGTCCCAGCTAATAAGTATTGCCATCCGAAATAGTAGAAGTTATCCCTTATAACGGTTGTATTGCCTTATGCACAGTATAAGTAATAGTACTATGTACAGTATAGCCAATCCCTGACGCTATCTCGCATCGACCTCATTTCTTCTCTGAGACGAATCTGCCCCCTTACCACCAATTCTTATTGGGATTCAATAACTGAATAGATTGCTTACTCATACCAATGAATAAGCGACTCTATTTCAAATTGAATTGAGTCGCTTATGAATAAGCATTCTATTCAGATATTGAATCGCAATAAGAGTTGGTGGTAAGGGGGCTGGAATAGTTTGTACCTGCCGCTATCTCGCATCGACCTCATTTCTTCTCTGAGACGAATCTGCACCCTTACCACCAATTCTTATTGGGATTCAATAACTGAATAGATTGCTTATTCATACCAATGAATAAGCGACTCTATTTCAAATTGAATTGAGTCGCTTATGAATAAGCATTCTATTCAGATATTGAATCGCAATAAGAGTTGGTGGTAAGGGGGCTGGAATAGTTTGTACGTCGTGGCACTCACACACACAATCTCGCATTGTATAGACGTCATTTATATAATATATATAAATCTTCATACAAAAATCATATCGTTCACTATTATTAGTGAACGATATGATTTTTGTATGAAGTGGCCAGGGTATGCCTTAAGTTACTTGCGAGTTATGTTGTTACCACGATATTAGACATGTTGGGAACTTCTTCTAATACTGCGAACTTAATTTTACCGTAAACATTCATTATGTTACATAAAATAACATTCAAGAGCCATTCGTAAAACTAATACATAGTAATAAGTAACTATCTATTCCTACTATATATTATTTTGACGAGCTCGGTGGTCGAATGGTTAGCAATGGCCACTTTGACTCCGAGGTCGCGGGTTCGATTCCCGCACAAGACAAACATTTGTGTGCATGAACATGTCTGTTTGTATCGGTCTGGGTGTTTTTCTATGTATTATAAGTACGCATTTACAAAAAAAAAAAACATTTAAGTACATTTATCAGTTGTCTAGTACCCATAACACATGTTTGCACGTTGTGCTTAATTTGGGACTAGATGGCGCTGTGTAAATTGTCCAGAAATATTTATATTTATTCCCCTTTTGCTATCCAAATTGTCTTTATATTTATTATATAATGTACATAAAATTATCGTGTCACAATTTTAGTTACCATATTCCTCCGAAACGGCATGACCGATTTTGATGAAATTTTATATGTATATTAAGAAGGTCTGAGAATAGGTTGTTAGCTATTTTTGATGGCAAAACTACGTTTGTTGGGCCAGCTAGTAATATACGAGGATGTTCCCCTTCTTCTATCCAAACTGCCTTTCTACAGACAGGACACTCATTCTGTGAATTGGTTCAGCCCCTTACCGCCAACTCTTATTGCGATTCAATAACTGAATAGAATGCTAATTCATACCAATGAATAAGCGACTCTATTCAATTTGAAATAGAGTCGCTTATTCATTGGCATCGCTGGTTCAGCTCATTACCACTTACCATGCCAATGAATAAGCGACTCTATTTCAAATTGAGTAGAGTCGCTTATTCATTGGTATGAATACGCATTCTATTCAGTTATTGAATCGCAATAAGAGATGGTGGTAAGGGGGCTGAGCTGTGGCCATTTGCTTGCTGCAGCACACACATGCATCTTTTATTCTGCATTCTGTTTCCTAATGTAGTTCTCTCCTTGTTATTTTTTAATTTAATTTTTGTATGTGTGCGACTGTAGTTTGCAATAAACGTATCTATCTATCTAACTAAACTTATAAGTTGTACTCCTAGCTCCGGCATACCTTTGTCGGAGTCATCTGATTAGGCTCGGTCATCGTAATGAAGAGGGTTTTATCAAAATTCCGCCGATCCCTCAACTCTAGTGAGGGGAAAGTGCGTTAACTTTTTCATAAAAAGAAAGTGAAAAAGTGTTACTTATTACGATCACGCAGGGACCCAAACTAGATCTGGATCTCCAACTCCAGATGACTCCAGGCTTACAGGAAAGCCTGGAGTCATCTGGAGTTGGAGATCTTGGCTTCACAGTTTACTATTCACAGTTGGCTACTGGTGGAGTCTTCAACTCCACCAGTAGCCAACTGTGAGGTTCTGCAGGTCTTTCAGTATCCCATCATCGCAGCGATACCTGGTACATCCAACTGATCGGCGATCATTAAGTAGTAAATAAATAAATAAACATTTCTGGACAATTTACACAGAGCTATCTAGTCCCAAATTAAGCTCAAAACTTGTACTATTGGTACTAGATAACAGATAACGGTACTTAAATACATTTTGTAAATATATTAATGTATACATATAACATACCCAGACTACGTCAAACAGACATGTTCATGCATACAAATTAAATTAAATTAAATATTTCTAGATCCATCTACTCCACATTGCCATCTACTCCCAAATTAAGCAAAGCTTGTACTATGGGTACTAGATAACTGATATTATAATTCAATACCTACATACACATAATACATAAAAAAAATACCCAGACCAAGACAAACAGATATGTTCATGCACACAAATATTTATTTTGTGCGGGAATCGAACACGCAACCTCGGAGTCGAAGTGGCCATTCCTAACCATTTGACTTCCGAGTCATGTAACAAATGTTTGTCTTGTGCGGGGATTGCGACCTCCGAGACAAAGTAACCATTGCTAGCTATTCGACCACCGGGCCCATCTCGAATATGTTCTTTTTAGTTCACGATCGACAAATATATCGACATTATAACTCCCATCACTAATCCACGCCCTTTAATAAGACCCCTTCCATTCCACGTAATGTTATATTTAAATTATTTGCATGTTAAATGTAGCGAAAACATTGCCTTTCGGTGCTGTGATTAATTTTATTTTATGAACACTTCGATAAATTTCAACTGTATAATATCTGTTTTAAATTAATAAATAATAAATATTTCTGGACAATTTACACAGCGCCATCTAGTCCCAAATTAAGCGCAAAGCTTGTGTTATGAGTACTAGACAACTGAAAATGTATTTAAATACATTTTTTTTTTGTAAATACATACTTATAATACATAGATAACACCCAGATCAAGACAAACAGACATGTTCATGCACACAAAAGTTTGTCCTGTGTGGGAATCGAACCCACGACCTCGGAGTCAAATTGGCCATTGCTAACCATTCTACCACCGAGCTCGTCATTTACCACAAAAACACACAAAATCAAAGTAAGGTCGACAAAAATGTGGAACGCATTGCCTGTTGATGTTCGGATGGCTCCCACGTTATTTTCCTTAAAATCAGGATTTTAGAGATTCTTTACTGATGAGACTTGAAGTTACCTAATATTTTCATTCGTTTTATAATTTATTTGTAATCCATTTTCAGCCTTTTTAGGGAAATAAAGACTCTGTTCTTGAAGGCTCCTATGTCGTAATTGACTGTAGTAGATCGCCAATAGGCTAGATGACAACGATAAAAAAATATAAAAAATACTTATCAGTGTCATAAAATATACAAAACTAGAACGATCTGCGATTTTGAAATTTTAATAACTTATGTCCGACTTATTCTATGATCGATCAAAGTGTAGTGGGAAAGTCCAATTTAAAAGAATGAAATTATAAAAAAAAGATATTAACTTAGGAAAAACAATCAAAAATACTATAACTTTTGTTATGGCACTAGCTACATAAACGCAGTATTTCACATAGCTGTCGTACAAATTTCTGTTTTAACGTATACAAAATACATAAGTGTGACGTCATAATTCAGTAGCCTTTTGTATGGAGCGTTTTCGGGAAAGTCCAAAATTGTGATTTTCCAGTTATCATATCTCGAGAAGTTTTTATGCTATGGAAGTAATTCTTCCACCTATAGTTATATTATTGTGACGACCTTACATAACACATCGAAAGAAAAAAATGTCGTCTAGCCTGGTCTGGAAGTGCATAAAGCATCGACAAATGTTGAATTTGATATTCTAGTATAACGAAAGTTTCTTTTTTATAAGAGGTGGGCAAACGAGCATGATAACTGGTGGAAAGCAATCACCACCGCCCATGGATTAGGAACACAAAGGGGTCGCCGATCCGTTGCCAGCCTTCTAAGGGAAATGATGACTCTGTTCTTGAATACTCCCATTTCGTAATTGTTGGGAAGTACCGCTGAAGGAAGTTGATTCCACAGTTTCATCGTTCGTGGTATAAAATGTCTTAGAAAACGTACTGTAGTAGATCGCCAATTATCAGGATAATAAATAAATATTCCTGGAGAAATTACACACGGTCATCTAGTCCCAAACTAAGCAAATCTTGTGCTATGGGTACTAGATAACCGGAATTATACTTAAAAACACTTTTTTTTTGTAAATATATACATATAATACATATAAATCACTTAGACCAAGACAAACAGACATGTTCATGCACACAAATATTTGTTTTGTGCTCGGGTCGAACCCGCAACCTCGGAGTCAAAGTGGCTATTCCTAACCATTCGACCGCCGAGCTCGTCTCTAGAGTGATCTAGAGCGGAGGTGATAAATGCTTCGAAAAATATAGTCCCTAAGGTAGGTACTATATCCTACCATACCATTAGACCGGTAACGCCTTAAATATTTAATGGTTCGTTCCAAAACGCTGCAACACGGGTGGGTCCCTCTGGATTGCTGAGTTAATTATTAATTAACGATCGATTACTACCTGACAATACGGGGAACTAGCCCTTGGGGGATTGGGAATGAATTGTGAATGACAAGACGTACAGTGGGCCAAACAAGTGGTTAACTATGGACATACGTTTGTAATTTTTACCCGACTGCGACAGAAGGAGGGTTATGATTTTCGAGAGTATGTATGTATGTATGTATAATTGTTTGGCACGCTCTGTAGCTTGAACGGCTGGATGGATTTTAGCTTGAGAGGTGTCGTTAGATTCGTATTTGCTGTGAGAGTGACATAGGCTACATCAAATATAAAAAAAATCAATATGGCGGCTGTGAGCCGCAAAATTGTCGTAGCAGAAATTTTTTTTTTCCTTCTTAATATATCGATAGGAGGGTTATGTTTTTCGAGAGTATGTATGTATGTATAATTGTTTGGCATGCTCTGCAGCCTGAACGGCTGGATGGATTTTAGCTTGAGAGGTGTCGTTAGATTCGTATTTGCTGTGAGAGCGACATAGGCTACATCAAATATAAAAAAATCAATATGGCGACTGTGAGCCGCAAAATTTTTTTTTCTTCTAAATATATCGATATGGGTATCAAAATAAAGGTCTCGGTGACCTGATTTCAAATATATATATCAAATATTAGTTTTTGCCTGCGGCTTTGCTTGTATGGAATTATATTATTGTTACGCTTGATTAATAAATCTGTTGTAGGTGCAGTCGGGTTTTTGATTTTTTTAATTAACTTATAACTTGTGTATTATGCACATTTTTGAAGTGAAAACTTCTTTAGCGGCGTTGTGCACTCTTTGGGATGGGTAAAAATGTTATGTCAGGATCACGAGTCCTGATCGAAAATTCGTAAGACGTAGGGAGAGTAGACTGCCGGCGCGGCGTAGGGGAAGAAGTAATTATCCCCTCTCTTTCTACTGCGCGGTGAAAATGTGTGCCTGCCCCTGCTGTTTATTTTTAATGTAATATAAATTGTCATGTTTGTGTACGATAATTGAATGTTGTTTTTTACTTTTATACTGATAAATAAAGCAATTCGTGCGAAATGATTCTCGAACTATTCCAAAATATTCAAAAATGCAGAACGTTAATGTTCAAGTTTTCACTTCTGCCGGCACTCCCGGAGTGCACCCCGTTTTTTTAGTATTACACGGTTACTTACACTTTACGAGATATGATTGAAAATTACAATTTTAGACTTTCCCGTTGCTTTCCAAACAACGCTCCGTACAAAAGCCAACTATATTATGAAACTAGCTTTCGCCCGCGGCTTCGCTCGCGTGAAATTTGGGGTAATACATGTTTACTCATTTATCTATAGAAGTACTCGTGTAAAGGTTAGGATAAAATAGTCCAACTAATCTCGTTACCCCATACAAACTTTTGACTTCCGTTTCACCCTCTTAGAGGTAAAATTTGAAAAATCATTTGAAGTAATTTCGTGTCCACTGTGTTATATTTTCAAATTGATGCTATTTTCGTAATTGACGTCACAGGCAACCATAGAATCAACATCCATATTGATATTATGACATTTCAACCCCATCGCATCTCCACAGGGGTGATTTTATGTCACGTCGGCTATGTTGCATTATAAAATATTTGTTCTTTTTCGTAATTAGCGAACCGATAAACTATAAAAACAATACCCATGACGATTTTCAGAGTTTTTCACCACATTTTAGACATGTCGACCCCATCGTACCCCAAAAGGTGATGATGGATACGTTAGCCTTGTTGAATTTTAAAATCGTTGTTGTTTTCGTAACCAGCGACACGATAAACCATAAAAATTATACCCATGTCAATTTTCAGACTTTTTGGCCCCATTTTACCCTTTTTGGGGTTGAATTTTGGAAAAATACTAAAACACGTGTTTACTCATTTATCTATAGAAGTACTCGTGTAAATTTTAAGGTAAAATAGTCCAACTAATTTCGTTTCCCCATACAAACTTTGGACCTCCGTTTCACCCTCTTAGGAATAAAATTAATAAAAAAACCTTTTAAGTAATTTCGTGTACACTATGTTATATTTTCAAATCCATCAGAAAACCATGGCATCAACACCCATATTCATATTATGACATTTCAACCCCATTGCACCCCCATAGGGGTGATTTTATGTCACGTCGGCTACGTTTGATTATAATTTAGTTGTTTTTTCGTAACCAGCGACTCAATAAACCATAAAAATAATACCCATGACGATATTCAGACTTTTTCATCCCATTTTAGAAATTTCAACCCCATCGCACCCATGACGATTTTTAGACTTTTTAACCCCACTTTACCCCTAGGGGTTGAATATTGAAAAATCCTGAAACGCGTATTTACTCATTTATCTATAGAAGTACTTTTGAAAAGTTTCGGATAAAATAGTCCAACAAATCTTGTCTCCCCATACAAACTTTGAACTCCAGTTTCATCCCCTTAGGGGATGAATTTTGAAAAATCATTTCTTAGTGTACCCCTAGACGTCATAAGGAACCTACGTGCCAAATTTGGAATCTCTAGACCCAGCGGTTTGGGCTTTGCGTTGATATATCAGTCAGTCAGTCAGTCAGGACTTTGAATTTTATGTATATAGATAGATAGATTCTTTAGATTGATAGAACTTTTTTATTTATGAACCGATTGAAATGAAACAAACACTAAATGTTATGTAGAGCAAACCGTAACGCATTAGTGAAAACTGCGTTCAAATAGGTTAAGAAGTTTCTAAGATTAGCGTGCACAAACGTACAGACAAACAGAAAAAAATTCTAAAAATCATTGTTTTGGGTTCTATTGCGTTCATAAAGCCCCCCTGTAATAGATTTTCTTATATATCTTTCATTTCTGCACACAGAGTTATTACTAAGCCAATTGATATATTTTTTGTGCCAATTGTTGTCACCCATCCTAGTTGGAACCACGACAGGGGTTGCTTAACTTGCGTTAGCGCTACGACCTCTAAGCATCTCTCTCATTGTATTATTTACTTTAACGATGATAACATAATACCTTCATAAAGTTTCAGTTAATTCAACTGAAAAGTTTCAGTCAATTCAATTGATTGGTTATTTTGTACCATTTTATATGTGATTCTTTAGATTGATATACCTTTTTTATTTATGAACCGATTGAAATGAAACAAACACTAAATGTTAAGTTGAGCAAACCTTAACGCATTAGTGAAAACCGTATTCAAATTGGTTAAGCCGTTTCTGAGATTAGCGTGCACAAACGTACGGACAAACAGACAAACCGACAAACAGACAAACAGACAAACAGACAAACAGACAAACAGACAAAAATTCTAAAAATCATTGTTTTGGGTTCTATTGCGTTCATAAAGCCCCCCTATATTAGTTTTTTTTATATATCTTCAATGTACAGACAGCGGCCAGTTACGATTTTATTATATGTATTGATCACACGTACCTACATGTTTTGTTTGTATTAAATCAGAAATAAGTAGGTACAACAGGTTTGTTATATAATACTTTTACATAGCTTATTATTACTTCAATCGACGTGGTACAAAAAAAATCTTTGTAATTACATAATCGGCTTTATGTACTTGGTTATAGGGTATGACAGAGCTATCAAGTTTTAAACAAAACCTCACAAAAATATGTCCATAGTTCTGTTACAAAATTTCATTTATTTCGTAGTGGGATATTTCAAACTATCGTTAGTAAAATGTCTGGTCATTCCCAAAATAACCCGGTGCTGCAGTCAAAGGCAACTTCGGAAACTTTCGGTTCTGACATTGTTATGAGGCTTCGAGCCCTGCACGTCGGAGCACGCTCCCAACTTTGACTTGTGTCAGTCCAATTTTACACGTGAATCCCAATTTTAACTCAGATTTTATTAATAATAATAAATAAAAGACGTTTACACGACAGCAATTTTGAATTTAATGTATACTACATAAAGTGGAGCGATTTTTTTTTTTTTTTTTTTTATATACTACTCAGATTATCTCAGAAAAGTAGCATGAAGAAGGTGGGTGTAGAAAGGAATTCACCAATGGATGGAGTAATTCGTGAGGAAGATATAAGACGTACCTACTTATATAATTCATTACGGGTTTCTGTGAATTAGCTGATACATGACGGTGAAAATCATGCCACCTGCGCTAACGTCTTATGCGACGGCAAGTAGCGGAGAACTTTGTGAATGCTGGCAATTACCTTGCTTTCTATTTGCCACCACGTAAGGGGGCAGGTAAAACGCATAGATAGGTATAGATAAGAACAGCTTAGCCTACTACTTCAAGCGACAAAGCATTATAGGTTGGTATACCCTATAAGTGGAGTCATTTCAGCAAAGAGATTGATAGATGCATTCGATTGAGCTGGGTACTTTTGGAAAGCTTCGGCATATTTCGCCGCACAGATACCCCAATGCTTAAAGACTAAATTCTTCAACCAGTGCAGCCTCCCTGCAATGACCTATGTTGCAGAGACTTGGGCACTGGCCATCGGTCTGGTTAACAGGCTTAAAGGTCGCTCAGCGAGCGTTGGACAGAGCTATGCTCGGGGTTTCTTTGAGAGATCGAATACGGATAGAAGAAATTCGACGGAGAACCAAACTTGTCGATATAGCCTTCAGAGTTTGTAAGCTACAGTGACAATGGGCCGGTCATATCTGCCGAGTAAGTGATGGCAGACGGGAAGAAAGGTATCAGAGTTGAAACCGCGTGAAGCGGTGGAAGCGTTCCTTCTAGATGGTCCAATGACCATAAGAAATCGGCTGGACGCGGCTGCGGAAGCGGAAGGCGGAGTACAGTATTTTATGGAAAGCTTGATGAAAGCCTTTATCCAGCAGTGGATAGATGCAGGCTTATGAAAACAGGACCTCATCTAATCTAAGTTCCACCGCGGTCAATTTGATAAGCAGAAACTTTTGACCTTCCTAACAATAACAACGTACCCTGAAAGTTTCAGGGCTGTTTTGCTCCCTTGAGATGTAATTGTCCGTCAAACAGTGTCAGACAAGTAGAGCCATGTAATATTTAACTGTAGTTTTATAGCACTTGTTCAAACCTAGATAAAATATTCAGTAAAGTAAATTCGACCGAATAAAAAACAAAAAAAACAGTGAAACAAAAAAGCTGTGGAGTACCACAACCTGGCTTTTTGGCTGGCATAAAAGTTATTACTACCTACTGGTAGTAATAACTTTTTTGGCACCAAGGGTCGATTGTTCGATCCCCGCACAAGATAAACATTAGTATGCTTATATATGTCGGCTTTTGTCTGGATGTTTTCTATATATTACTAGGTGACCCAACAGACAGACGTTGTATTATCTTTTTAACTACGAATATTAAATTGGTTTCGCGCTGGCTGTCAAATGACTGGCAGTTCTGTCATACGCTATAAAGTTACATCACAGAAGTTAATAATAATCGTTCAGTTTTCTTAAATTTTACTAGTATTCCACGTAACTTTCTTACTTTTTTCTTTCATATGAACCTTCTCCTGACAATAAGAAACACGGCAAAAATCCGTGGCGTCGTTGCCTGTGTCAGTCTAATCGATCACACCAGTTAAGCAATGTCGACCATGGCCTGTACATGGATGGGTTTATTTATCTCGAGCTCCCTTGTGCTTCTGAGGGCTCGTTAAGACTTATTCCCTGAGGGCACGTACCCTATACCTAACAGCTAGTGAGCCCCGTGTGCCAACCTTCCGGTTATATCATGGAATTGCGACTCTCCCGTCCAGTAAATCCCTGATGGCAGGATAGAAGGTGCGGAACGCGTGACACAGAAAGGCTTTAAGTCATACATATTGTAAGGTTGCATTACATGATAATTCACTGATTAAAATAAATTGTTAAATTTACATTTGTCCATAAATATTTTTACTTTAAAAGTATGCACAGAATAATAATTAATTGGTCTAAAAAGTCTTCAACTTGACTTAACGCAAGGAAGTGGAATTGTAATGGTAGGGGGAGTAGGAGGGGATGAATAGGAGGGCGGTTGGACAGCACAGTCGAGTGGGCAGTCCGAGTTCAGCTACAGAGTGATCAACAACCACTGAAATATGTTAACGGCCAGTGTTTAGGCTTATAAGATTTTTTTTTTTTTTTTTTGTACTACGTCGGGTGGCAGACAAGCATACGGCCCGCCTGATGTGAAGCGGTTACCGTAGCCATATTAACGCTCGCAACATAAAATATCGCTCGCGCGCCGCCACCCCCGCTGCCATCACAGCATCTCCTTCCTTTCTGGTGACCTCACTCACTCGCAGGAACACAACAGCTCTCAAGGGAACCGTTATTTGGCTGCGGTATTCTGTGAGGTGGAGGTACATCCCCCAGACGGGTAGCTTACAATTACGCTCCCTACCTCTCTTTTCGCCAGAGCTTCGTTTGTCAGTCAGCAGGGTGCACCACGTGCAGGTGAAGTTGGCTTTGGTTCAAAGATGTCGATGAACCACTTACACCCCAAAAAGAAATAAAAGTATTGTCATTACGTGTGGCGTTTTACTTACAATATCTAACTGACAGCTATCCACTACGCATTCTTTCGGCTTCCCCACTGTAATGACACAGTATAAGTAATAGTACTAAGTACAGTATGGCCACTCCCTGCCGCTCTCTCGTGTCGACCTCACCTCCCCTCTGAGACAAATCAGGAACAGTTTGTATGGCGACGCACGCACACACGCTTATTCACGCTGTGCACAGACGTCATTGTTTATGTAGTAGTTACCCACACGACATTTGTATGGAGTGGCCGGGGTGTGGTAATGGTTTAATTCTAAAATGGAGGGAGCGAAACGTTTTTCGCTTTTTTATATATACGCCGGAACGTCATTGTTGGAAACGAAGAGACTCCAAAACCACTAAACCGATTTTGATGAAACTTGTCACAATTAAAGACCTCGACATGCTTGAGGTTTGTGTTGAAGAAAATTGAGATCGATCATGTCCTTGAGGAATGATCATAAAAAAAAATTCCATTGAAATCAATGGAAAACATACACTCAGCGAATCAACTCGCTCCCTCAACCTCGATTTCGGCCCCGTGGGCTAGAATCCCGCCTATTAATTTTCCAAAAGTTTATGTTACCTTGCATTTCAATGTATTCTATAAGGTAAGATGAATATGGTACTTACCTTCGCTGAATTTACTTTAATAGTAATTTTCACCTGCACGCCCGGGTATAATTCTAACCGGCTCTGGGGGTTAATATTTTATGTACCACTTAAAATTCATCCCTCCGGTGTCATGTTTAAACCCAACCGTGCCTTTTGAAGGGTTGAATTATGAGAACACCGAGGGAAATTGAAGACATTGCGACGTTGCAAAGGATTTTCACTATGTTTCACTCCAAATGTGAAAGATCATTTAATTTAAGTAACAGTGCCATAATTTTGTGGTCGGATGTAAGTGGCTCATCATCGGGGAACCAAAGCTAACCTTACATGCACGTGGTGCACCCTGCTGATTAACTGAGGAGACCAAAGGGAGGTATGGCACGTCGAGTAAAGTATTTGCTATACATGGACGTTACGCCGTCGGTCCCGATTGTTGTCATTAAAGGACAGTCATTAAGCCAAGTCAGTGGCCTTTGGGCGGCTTGAAAAGACTGGCCTCCGTCAACCTGCAGTTGAGCAGCTTGATGAATGCCAGCCTGGCGCAACTCAAGGTAAAAAAACGACTCTATGAATCGGAAGCGAATTTGGTACAAATTCTGATTGTTTTCGCTTCCATTTCATACATATTAGAATTACGCTATTTTTATGGCACATCCGTCTCTTAAAACGTAGTGGTTACATTCTCTTTGGTGAATGCTCTAAACCCCCTCGAATGAGGGGAGACCCATATCCCAACAGTGGGATGAATAAAAGTCGATGACGACTATTACTTATACTGTAATATAAATCAGGCTCCTAGTTTTATCCACAACAAAGTTATAGGGGGTCGAAAAAGACCTGAAGTGCTTCGAGAAAAGGATGGTACGGCCGTGCCGCTTTTTGCTCGACTTGGTGGGGGCACTGCCGTGCCCCCAGATACATCAAATTGACAACAATAACTAATACTTAGTTTATAATTAAAAAAAAACGACCTGCCTGATTGTAAGCAGTCAATTTAGCATATGAAAGCTTACGACACTTCATTTTAATCAAAAAAACTGATTTCCTCTTGAACGTAGACATTTTTAATTTAAAAGGATAGAAATTGTTTCCTCGTTTTTATTAATTTAATAGAGAGCTTTTATTTACAAAAGGACTCTCCATTTCCCACCACCGCAAGTAAAAATCAAGTTAAAATAATTTTAAGACAACTTCTCAGAAAGAGAAATTATCTTTGCAAAATCTACCTTCGAACACGTTCTGGCAACCCTTCCAACCTTCTACTATAATTAAATTACTCAAGAAATGGTCCCCAGTTCATTTGTAAACATTTCGGTAGTATTTATGTAAATACGCCATTCGACGTTCGCTAATCAACACGAGCATTCAAACTCAAAGGTATATCTCTTATCTCAAAATCGAATAATTTTGCATCTACAGATAAGTTAACATATGCGTTAATTGGCAATAATATTTACTAATCAGAAAAATACTATAATCTAAGGTTATATTTAAATTTATTATAACGGCAACACTGATTTATTTTCGCGCCATAACACAACTTTAAATCTAAATTCAACCTTACGCCGTTCTAATAACAACGTGACTACTTTTTAGTAGTTGTAAAATTTATTAGTTATCTGTTACTTATCTGAAGAAAAAATCTCAAAGTTTTCTTTTATCTATGCGCTGTTAGAGACAAGGCTAATTACCAATTCTATTGGTTTTCTACCATTAAAATGGCCGCGATAAAATGTTGGAATTTATTTTGTACAATCTCGATTCGTTTATAAATAAAAATGGAGCATGGATAGTACTCGTAATAAATCGTGAATTTGTATAATTTCGTTTAAACCGTGTTGATGCATTTCCATTAGCATTTGTTAACAAAATTAGGTACCGTTAAATATTCGTAACTATTTCAATTTAAAATTTCTTTCCTTAGTGAAGTTTGAATTTATTTTTATCTGTATTTTATTTTATAGTCAGTAAAATTCTGAATTACTAAAATCGAATCGAACGTTTCTTATTTCGAACTCTAAGGCTGTGAACACATGGTCAGGCAAATAGTTTGCGACTGATTATAATACAGTGAAACTTGGATAAGTGAGAGCTTAAAGGACCGCGATCTCATTTTCTCCTATATAGGTTTCTCACTAACCCGAGTTTCTAGCTTACAGAGTTACAGAAGGGGTCTGTCTCACTTATAGAGGCCTATAAAAATATTCAAATATGACATAATTAGAAACAAAATATGTGTATGTATGGGCATAACATATTTATTGAAATAATAGCTGAACATAAATGTTCTAAATAATGTTATAACAACATTTACTTGAAAAAATCTATTAATTTCTTTTGCGATTATGTTTTTAAAGTTTGTGTATGTTCACTTTACGCACTCACAAGTTTTAGTTTGTCACTTATAGACAATATTGAGTTTTCGTTTAGACATTATGAGTAAATACAGGGAGGTTACTTCGCAACTGCTGTTTATGAACTGACTGTAATAAGCTTGACAAACAAGTCGGTACGCACATTTGGCTTTTTGAATGGAATGAGTTCCTCGAACTATAATAACAAAACAATAACAGATGCACGTTTGGTTTGAATTAAATAAATCTCTCGAAATTGAAGAATGAGTCGTAAATAGCAAAACTTAAACGCGTATATGCAAGTATCAGTCTCGCTTAAAGAGGTTCACGTGTGAGAAATGACTGTCTCTACAGGTTTATGTTTCTCACTTATAGAGGTATTAGGAGGGCAAAATGACAGGACCTGGTAAATACTCTCATTAATAGAATTTCTCGCTTACCCAGTTCTCACTTACTCAGGTTTAATACAGTCGTATTTATTATGTATGTATTTAGATAGTTGATTTCGGTAACTTCCCAGAATATTATGAAAATTTTAAAAAATGGAAATATTCACCTCCCCCGCCTTAATACATAATATGTAGATGGCGCCACGCTGTGACTTACAGCAGTAAAATATAAAATGCAAAAATTGGTCACCAACACAAGCCTTCCGGTAGCTCAGTTGGAAGAGCACTCGACCGGTCATCCAGAGGTCGTGGGTTCAAATCCCACCTAAGCGGGGGAGGTAAATGATTATAATAACTTCTGAGATGGCCTTGTCACGATGTTAATTCCACGCACTCAGAATGAAAAATCATCTGTTTTTGAACACACACTTTTAGAACACAGTTACAGAAACATTCTTTTAGAAACACAGTTTCAGGGTTTCAGTAACAGTTTCGGAACCCCGAATGAAGTTTTTAAGAGAAGAAAGAATTTTTTTTTGTTGTGTAACTGGTTCATCAACAACTTTGAACCAAAGCCACCTTCACCTGCACGCGTTGCACCCTGCTGACTGACAAACGAAGTTCTAGCGAAAAGAGAGGTAGGGAGCATAATTGTAAGCTACCCGACTGGGGAATGTATCTCCACCTCACAGAATACCGCAAGCGAGCATGTGGGTCACCTGATGGAAAGCAATCACCACCGCCCATAGAAATCAGCAACACCAAAGGGTCACCGATCCGTTGCCAGCCTTTTAAGGGAAATATTGACTCTGTTATTGTTGTGTTCCTGCGAGTGAGTGAGGTCACCAGAAAGGAAGGAAGGAGATGCTACGTTGGCAGCGAGGGTGGCGGCGCGCGAACAATATTTTATGTTGCGAGCGTTAATATGGCTACGGTAACCGCTTCACATCAGGTGGGCCGTATGCTCGTCTGCCACCCGACGTAGTTTAAAAAAAATTTCATTTTATCTGAAGAGTAGGAGCTGTAAAAAACTTCATTGTGACCGCATTTGGTGCTAAAGAACATACCTTGTATATGGGAACAATATTTTCTGTCACCTAAGTTTAGATGTGTCACTAATCTGCAGTACTCTAATAATAATATCTATCCCCAAGAAATATATTAGTCATCATTTGAATCAAAATTCAAAACTGTCTCTAAATATAAATCATCAGCTTAACAAACTATTAGTATCGTTTAATTCATTTGATCATCAAAATAATAGATCTGTCACCAAATAAATAGATTAGCTCCATAATTTAATGAAAAAATGGCTAATAGGGGCGAAGTCAAATTGGCGTCATATTCACTGACGAGTCTTACCAATAAGTACTTGGTCAATGTAATAAATCATGTTTTGGTTAGATTTGAGTTGATTTTTGGTTAGGTTAGGGTTTTCTTGTGTCCTGTCATCGGAAATAGTCAACATCGTCAACCTAGATAATGATGTAGTGCCAAGTAAGCTTAATTAATTAATAATTGACAATATAATACATACAGAAACATTTATTTGGTACTAGACCCTATATCTATAATCTCCAGGATTTTAGGTGATTTATTGTGGAATCGATTTTATATTGTTTGGTGACTACATTTTGGTGAGAAATTTATTATTTTGCGGGCAAACCCTATTAGCAACGACGATATATTAATATCCTATTATTATTTAAATAGTTGTCTTGGCCAACTTGCCAGATAAATATTTTTTGAAAAATGGAAAAATTCGCCTGCCCACCTAGGGGGGACAGGCGAATTTTTCCATTTTTCAAAAAATATATTATTATCCTTTTCTCTATGCTATTAGTTAAGAAACACAAAACTAATTAAATTGGCGATAGCTTAAATGATACCCCTTATATATCTACCACGAGTAGAACTATGTTTCCCTGCACATAGAATTGTTACATTCGTCATAGTGAAAGCGAATGAAAGCAATATGCAATGTTAAACGATAGAGGTGTAGGTTACGCTCGAACCGTGTTGAGAAATGGTTCAAAAGGTTCTACATATCTAACCTATGTCCCATTTGTGAAACCCGTTTGGCTGTTCGTTTAATTGTTTCGCGTCACGCAACGCCCTTTTCCGTGGCGAATGGAAGTACGAGTAACAGTGAGGTATCGTTTCATGATCGTTTGATGGCTATTGCTAGTGTTCTAGGAAAATAATAGGTCTCTGGAGCCTTGATAACTAAGAAAAAGAGTGAGTATACGGAAATATGTTCACACCTCTAAGCCAGTGTTCCCTATTAGTGGTACGCGTACCCCCGGGGGTACGTGAGATTGCATCAAGGGGTACGTGAGATTGCATCAAGGGCGCAGCATTCACTTAACTCAACTAAAATATGAAATCCTTAAAAACAATAATGCAATAACAATTGCCAAAAAAATAATCTTAATTAAACGATCAGTCGGTAATTCAAACGTATGCATCGAGGGCTTTAGTGTGCCTTTTGATAATAGTAAATATAAAATACACCTGATTTCATTTTTTGTTTAACGTTCCGGCAATAAGGGGTACGCATGTTTGGTGTTTTTCTTGAAGTGGTACGTAGAAAAAAACTAATTGGGAACCGCTGCTCTAAGCTATAAGAAATTTTAAATAGTCTGTTTGACTATATTTATTTTCGGTTTGATATGTAGGGACGTCTCCAT
Source organism: Hypsopygia costalis (assembly GCA_937001555.2). Lineage (NCBI taxonomy): Eukaryota > Metazoa > Arthropoda > Insecta > Lepidoptera > Pyralidae > Hypsopygia > Hypsopygia costalis. Next base: position 17,426,409 of record OW443349.2, on the reverse strand, counting down.
AATATAACCAAAGAATTACTTCGATAGCACAAAAATCACTCGAGATATGTTAATTTGAAAAATCATTATTTTTAGACTGCCCCAAAACGATCCATACAAAAGACTACCGAATTATGACGTCACAGGTTTGTATTTTGTATGCATCAAATCAGAAATTTGTACGACAGCTATGTTAAATATTACGTTTATGTGATTAGTATCATAATAAAAGTTATAGCATTTTTTATTGCTTCTCCAATGGAAATATTATTTTTTAATAATTTCATACTTTTAAAATGGACTTGCCCGCCAAACTTTGATCGATGCTAAAAAAAAGTCTGACTGAAGATATTAGAATGAAAGTTTGCAGATGCTTATAGTTTTGTGTATTTTACGATATTGTTAAATAATTTATACAATTTTTAAACTTTGGTAACTGCCCCGAGAAACTTAGGTTTCTTGTGTTCTGTGGTTGACTGGAAAAGATCCCTGGTGGGTTAGGTATTGTACTAATGGTATTAATATTAGTTTAAGTGTATGTATTACTGTTATAGTGCAATATACATTTACAAATAAAACAAACAAATAAAACAAGACGAGCTCGGTGGTCGAATGGTTAGCAATGGCCGCTTTGACTCCGAGGTTGCAGGTTCGATTCCCGCACAAGACAAACATTTGTGTGTGAACATGTCTGTTTGTCTTGGTCTGGGTGTTTTATATATATTATAAGTATGTATTTACAAAAAAAAATGTATTTAAGTACATTTATCAGTTGTCTAGAACCCATAACACAAGCTTTGCGCTTAATTTGGGACTAGATGGCGCTGTGTAAATTATCCAGAAATATTTATTAAAAAAATATTTATTATTAAAGAAATCGAGGAGGTCGATGGCGTCGTGGCGCGTGTCAGTATAATCAAACACGCATGTTAAGCAACATCAACCGTAGCCTTTCCTTGGATTCAGAGGGCGCGTTAGGGTCCGTTCAAACAAACCGGCCCGGAGAGGAGAGCAGATTTTCGAATGCGTTTAAAATAGAGCTTTGTGTCATTGGTATAAGGTTTACTTTAAAAATTCACATTGTTGTCACTAAATGATAGTTGTTAAGCCATTGGCCATACCATAATTTTGTGGTCGGGTGGGGTAAGTGGCTCACCATCTGGTAACCAAAGCTAAACTTAAATGCACATGGTGCACCCTGCTGATTGATTAACGAGACCAAAGGTCGGTAAAAAGGACGGTATGGCATGTCGAGTAGAGTATTGGATATACTCTACTCGACATTGGAGATCAGCAACGCCAATAGCCAGTCCGTTGCCAGCCAATACTCCTCCTTTCTTTCTTTCTGGTGACCTCACTCACTCGCAGGAACACAACAACTCTCAAGGGTATTGTTATTTGGCTGCGGTATTCTGTGAGGTGGAGTTACTTCCCCAAGCGGACAGCTTACGAATACGCTGTAACCTACATCTCTTTTGCTGGGGGGGCTAGCCAAATGGCAGTTTGCGAAGTAGAATAGCGTAGCGATCGCTAATTTGAACTGTGGAGCTCATACTAAAATGTTCGAATTGACAAATGTCACGTGATCTATCTAACGTTCGTTACGCTACGAATTACACTTGGCTAAGGCGGCTGAACCTCTTTCGCTAGACTGGACGCGTGGTATTAGCGCCTAATTTTCTAAGATATAATGAGAGAAAAGCTTAGAATAGTTTTCATGTTAAAAGATGACGTCAGTAAACGGCCTATAGTCTTTCACACAAATGGCGTTTGTAGAAACACGAGGGTAGTGATAATTAAACCGTTGTAGTGCTGTGATCGATACGCCTTTGACACGCAACGAGCTGGCGCGTCCACATTTGTTTTAGTGAAGCGACGTAGCCTGAAAGGGACTAAAACTACGGAGCATCACTATATACCACTGTATATACTGTATAGACAAAAGCTTGTCCGAGGGTTGCCACCTTTTTTTGAGAAAATAAAGTATTATGATTCTTCCAGATTGGAAATGGAGAAGATGTCGATACAAGAGATAGGCGGCGAGTGGCTATACTGTAGGCAATACTAAAGTTAAGTTAAAACCCTTTTTTTTTTTATTTGAGAGGGGGGCAAACGAGCATGTGGGTCACCTGCTGGAAAGCAATCACCACCGCCCATGGAGATCAGCAACACCAAAGGATCGCCGATCCGTTGCCAGCCTTTTAAGGGAATTAAATACTCTATTCTTGAAGGCTCCCATGTCGTAATTGTTCGGAAATACCGCTGAGGGAAGTTAATTCCACAATTTAACCGTTCGTGGTATAAAATGCCTTAGGAAACGTACTGTAGTAGATCGCCAATTATCAAGATGATATGGGTGGAATTTTAATTTATGGCGAGTTGTACGATAGTGGAATCCAGCGGCAGGTATCAAATCAAACAGCACATCCGAGCACTCCCCGTGATATAATTTGTATAGAATGCAAAGAGACGCTACATCTCTGCGTGTAGAGAGAGAGTCCAGTCGATCCGAGATCATTGGGTCCCCGACGATTCGAACTGCTCTTCGTTGTATGCGGTCAAATGAAGTACCGGTGCGCCCCAATACTTGCTGTATTGGGGCGCACCGGCCCAGAGATGCGAACAGTACTCCATGTGAGGGCGAATCTGGGCTTTATATAGTTGAAGGCGATGTCGGGGTGTAAAATACCGCCTGGCTTTATTGATGACCCCAATCTTCTTAGAAGCCAGTTTGGCCTTGCACTCCAAGTGGCCGCGAAACTGAACATCACTCGATATGTCGACACCCAAGATGGAAATGTTGGGACTAACACTAAGGGGAGTACCTTCTAATCTAGGAGCTACGATTAACGGGGACAAAAATTTTTTTTCTTGCTAAGTGTACAGAGGATCTTAGACTTTTAGTCAACTTTGTCAGGTATTGGAAAAGACTTCAGGCACGCGCGCGACTACCTATCTACTATCTATATACATATATCCGTACATGAAGCATTTCTTCAATACTATTACGTTTAATGTAACTTCATTGTATGAAGAACACAACTCCCTTCGTCACGGTTGAATAGAAAACAGAACTTCTTGAAAGTTACATAGATGGGGACGCAAGACGCTACGTTCATGGCGGACGCAAGGTCAATGCGGCATAATACAATATTGAAGAAAGTCGAACGCACGCGCACGTATCAAACAAAATATCGACATGAAAGATAGCGAGAGAACGCAGATAGTACCGCACTGATGCGTGGCCGTCGCAAGTGTGCAAGAGTGCGGGGGCCCGCCTTGTACACTCTCATTTGTGCAAAAACCCCATGTTGTAGTCTCCTGAGAAAACCTAGACCGACAGTTCATTCCACTGCTTGATAGTACGCGGGAGAAAACTTTTCTGGAACCGCACAGTATGCGACCACTTATGCTCCAATTTGTGAGGATGAATTCCCTGTCGATGGCGAGCGGTGCGACTGTAGAACAAGGCCGTGGGCATCATGTCAAACTGAAAACACATTATTGAACAATCGATAGAACACCCAAAAGGGACGCAAAATCTCTACTCAGACATAAAAGTTCTAAACTGTCTATTAGTTTGGGATCGTCAACAATCCTCACAGCACGCCTTTGAATTGAGTCACAAGGTGCAAGCTGTTATGTAGGCGCTCCCACCCATAGATGACAACAGTACACCATATGCGGCCATACTTGAGCTTCGCAAAAACCCCTACCGAGAGAGAGCTTCCCAAAATTATGTTGCTATCTGTCGTCCAACAGGACGCTTAATAAAGCTTGTTTTGCGTTATTTTTAACCCCCGACTAGGGCATGCAATATTCGCCCGATTTTAGTATTCGAGTTTTACGAATATCATGATTCATACTATTCGAGTTATTCGAGTTTTACGAGTTTTTCGAATATTTTCTTTATATAGTATAACTAGCTGATGCCCGCGACTTCGTTCGCGTGGACTTTATGATTCCGGCGTATTAACACAAATACGAACTAAAGTAGATACATAAGAAAATATTTGGGGCAGTATTACACGTTAAAAGTCAACAAATTATTATTTTATTTAAGATAGTAACCATAGTTTATAAAAAAAAAAAATGAAGGGAGTCTTTCCTTCGGGAGCTAATATGAAAAGACCTGAAGCGTTACTAATCCTCGATAAAGCCACATTCTTGGCCATTTCGCATTCATCTGAAACGATTAGACAGCAATCCTGAAACATTTTCGTTTTGTTACAGTTTCGTGTCACAAAGCATGTCGGTGTTTCCGTTCTGTATAAATCGAGTAGAATATTGAACATTGTATTTGCGTCCTTCCGTCTAGAGGTAATATTATGGCTGCAATACCTGGCGATGCTGCTTTGTGATATTATTTTGGCGCCTGATTTCAGCGAGGATTGCTCTCGGAGGAAATTTGTATGAAAGTCCTATGTTTTTGAAGCAAGAGACTTGAAATTTAAAATGTATGCTCTATAGACGGTGTGGAGGTGTACTAATAATGTATCTTTGGAAATCAACCCCGTTTTGGGGTTAAAACGGGGGTTGGAAGTTTGTATGAAAATTCTACGTTTTTGAAGTAAGAGACTTGAAATTTAAAATGTATGCTCTATAGATGGTGTCGAGGTGTACTAATAATGTATCTTTGGAAATCAACCCCTTTTTGGGGATAAAACGGGGGTTGGAAATTTGTATGGAAATCCAATGTTATTGAAGTTAAAGTGATTATGGCAGAAGGATTTTAAATGATATTTAAGTATAAAAAATATTGAAAACAACTACATACTTACTATTATAAGGAGGAATGTTTTATTATAACAATAAAAAATACTTTAGGTTTTACAAAGAGGCTTTAAAAAATAATATCCGTCGACTTCATTGATTCTAAAAATTCGTCTAGATATTGATTGTTTTTAACTTTTTTTATTTTTTTCCTTTCATTAGGTACCTATTTAGGTTTTTCGAATGTAATTAAAAATTCTTTGCAAATAAATAACTCCACGCGTACGAAGTCGCGGGCGGCCGCTAGTATATATATATATATATACGTTATATATATATATATATGTATATATATATATATATATATATGTGTATATAATTTATATGTATATATATATATATATATATATATATACATATAAATTTATATATATAACGTAAATAAATAAAACTATTGCGTCTAACTTGTAGCAGGTAAGAATAAAAGTAGCATTGCGCGGTTATTTTTTTACAATACAATCAACATTTTGTTAAACTATTTATGCTCATCAGGCTGAACAACTTTTGCTAAGGCGTCATTATTATATTCCTTATAGTTTAGCTGAACCATTATGGTTCTGCATCAGGTGTTCTAAATCTTGGATTTTTATACCTCAACAAAAAATGCTTATCAGGCTTAACAACTTTTGCTAAAGCGTCATTTTTATATTTCTTATAGTTTAGCTGAACCATTATGGTTATGCATCAGGTGTTCCAAATCTTGGATTTTTATACCGAGATGGAAATTTCGTGTCCACGTTTTCAAATCGATGCCATTTTCGTAATTGACATTTCAGAAAACCATAGAATCAACACCCATATTGATATTATGACATTTCAACCCCATCGCACCCCCACCGGAGTGCTCTTGTGTCACGTCGATTATGTTAGATTATAAAATAGCTGTTGTTTTCGGAATCAGCGACCCGATAAACCATAAAAACTATACCCATGTCGATTTTCAGACGTTTGCACCTCATTTTACCCCTTTAGGGGTTGAATTTTGAAAAATCCTGAAACACGTGTTTACTCATTTATCTACAGAAGTTCTCGTGTAAAGTTTCGTATAGAATAGTCCAACTAATCTTGGTTCCCCATACAAACTTTGGACCCCCGTTTCACCCCCTTAGGGGTTGAATTTTTCAAATTCCCGTCTTAGTGAGCATCTACGTCCTGAAAGGAACCCCCATACAAAATTTGAGACTCCTAGCACTTGTAGTTTCTGAGATTTCGTGATGAGTGATTTTCTATAAAGAAAAATTTTCTTTAAACTTTAAATGACGATAACTTTTTAATCTGACATTAGATTTCGATGAAACAAAGCCTATATGTTGCTCAGGGATGAGCTTAATCTTTTAGTGAAAACCGCGTAAAAATCTGTTCATTAGTTTTAAAGATTAGCGAGTACATACAGACAGACAGACAGACAGACAGACAGACAAAAAAATCAAAAAAATCTTTTTTGTGTTCTGTTACTCTTTTTTTATCGCCCACACCCATTTTTTGTTAATTTTATCAAATGTACAGACACGCGGTTCCTACTGTTTTATTATATGTATTGAAATGAAATAAAGTCGCAACCGCTGTCTGTGCGCTTAGATCTTTTAAACTACGCAACAGATTTCAATGCAGTTTTCAGCATTACATAAATAAATAAATAAATAATTCTGGACAATTTACACAGCGCCGTCTAGTCCCAAATTAGGCGCAAAGCTACTAGATACGTGATAAATGTACTTAAATACATTTTTTTTGTACATAAATGCATATACATAATACTTAAAAAACACCCAGACCTCAGCTCAGACTCAGCTCAAATCAAACATTTGTGTGCATAAACATGTCTGTTTGTCTCAACAGACATGTTTATGCACACAAATGTTTGACTTGAGCTGGGATTGTTGGCTGACTCTGTGTGATCTCTGGTTTTCTACCCCATGGTATAGTATTATCATAATCTGGTATCAAAGGGTTTTGTCTCTAATTGTTGGATTTGGTTTAAAATGGCGGATGACGGCATCAGTCATTTATCACCGCGCGCGCAAACCCCCGAGTAGACTTGTGTAGTTCCTGAGTGAGTAGTTCAATTGTATCAGTTCACCATACAAGCCGGTTCTTGTCACTCACTCTTTCTTGTCCCATATAGTTCACTGCGTCATTTAGTTCAATCGAGTGACAAAGAGTAAAAAGAACGGAAATACATAAAGCGTACGAGCTAGAATGAGAGAGATACGTTGTAATGCAAAAAATGCTAGCGATAGAGAGCGAAAAGGACGGAAGATTCTGAAATTGTTCGAGATAAAACGAAACAGATAGTTTCGTGCGTGATTGACTGACCGAATTAGAACTCTAAGGCTAAGGACATAAGAACCATAAGCTGTTAGCGAAAATATGCTATAGTAGTAAAGATACAAGGCTCAATTTTTATATAAATTATTATTTTAACCACTAAATAATTTATTTTTACTCAAGGTTGACAGTCCTAAGCCTGTGAAAAGTTTGAAGGAAAATCAATATTTGTAAGGGAATTTATAAAATACTAGCTTTCGCCCGCGGCTTCGCTCGCGTGATATGCGGGGCAAACACGTGTTTACTCATTAATCAATAGAAGAACTCGTGTAAAATTTAGGATAAAATAGTCAATCACATTTGCCCATATAAACCAACTAATCTCGTTTTCTCAAACAAACTTTAGACCTCCGTTTCACCCTCCTAAAGGTAAAATTTTAAAAATCTTTTTAAGTAATTCGTGTCCACCACGTTACATTTTCAAGTCGATGCCATTGTTGTAATTAACGTCCCAGAAAACCGTATAATCAACACCCATAATGATATTATGACGTTTCAACCCCATTTCACTCTTACAGAGTTGTCACGTCGGCTATGTAGGATTGTTAAATAGTTGTTTTTTCGTAACCTATGACGATTTTCGGACTTTTTCACCTCATTTTTGACAATTCAACTCCATTGCACCCCAATAGGGGATGATGGTCAAATTACCGCCCTACGGGTACAATAAATAACAATAATAGGTAATTTCTGGGATAAAAACTATCTTAGGTATGTCCTTTCCCAGGACTCAAGGTATCTCTCAACCAAATTTCATCTAAATCGGTCCAGCGATTTAAGCGTGAAGAGGTAACAGACATTCTGTCGCATTTATAATATTACTTAGTATGAAATGGCGTTCCAAAAACCCGTAAAAACGACACTTATATTGATATATAGACATTTCAACCTCATCGCACTTCTATAGAGGATGATGATCACGTTAGCCACGTTGAATTTTAAAATCGTTGTTGTTTTCGTAATCAGCCCCCTTACCACCATCTCATAATGCGATTCAATAACTGAATACAATGCTTATTTATACCAATGAATAAGCGACTCTATTCCATTTGAAATAGAGTCGCTTATTCATTGGTATGGATAAGCATTCTGTCCAGTTATTGAATCGCAATAAGAGATGGTGGTAAGGGGGCAGTGACCCGATAAACCATAAAAACAATACCCATGACGATTTTCAGACTTTTTGACCCCATTTTACCCTTTTAGGGGTTGACATTTTCAAATCGATGCTATTTTTGTAATTGATGTCTCAGAAAACCAAACTAAGAATCAACACCAATGTTGATATTATGACATTTCAAGCCCATTGCACCCCCACAGGGGGGATTTTATGTTATGTCGGCTACGTTTGATTAGAAAATAGTTAGTATTTTCGTAATCAGTGACCCGATAAACTATAAAAACAATACCCGTGACGATTTTCAGAATTTTTCACCCTATTGCACCCCTTTAGGGGTTGAATATTGAAAAATCCTGAAACACATGTTTACTCATTTATCTATAGAAGTACTCGTGTAAAGTTTCGAATAAAATAGTCCAACTAATCTCGTTTCCCCATACAAATTTTTGGACCCCCGTTTCACCCCCTTAGGGGATGAATTTTGAAAAATCCTTTCTTAGTGTACCCCTAGATGTCATAAGGAACCTACGTGCCAAATTTGAAATCTGTAGACCCAGCGGTTTGGGCTGTGCGTTGATATATCAGTCAGTCAGGACTTTGAATTTTATATTTATAGATTTAATTTGTTATACTTATTTAATACAAAAATACAATGTCATCAAAATGATGCAATAGAACTGAGAAGAATGTAGAAGGAATCAGTCAATAGAACTACTGAGTCGATTCAATCAAAGATACATTGAACTAAACTGAACTAGTGAGTCAAAAGAACTACAGAAGTAATTGAAGTAATTGACCTAAATGAACTAAATGAACTAGATGAGTGATATATATAGTTCATTTGCGTCAAAAGAACTGCATCTCTCTTTTCAGTTCAGTGAACTGTTTTGCGCAAGTCTACCCCCGAGAACGATCGGATACACGCACAGATCAAAAAGCTGCGATCGCAAATTTTGTTGTTATCATTTTACTAGTTATTTAATATTCAATTTTATACTATTCGAAAAACTCAGAAACCTCGAATACTAAGTTTTTAATATTCGAATATTAAACAAGGGCGAATACTCGAATAAAACGAATACTCGAATACTCGAATTGCATGCCCTACCCCCGACGCAAAAAGACGGGTGTTATAAGTTTGACGTGTCTGTGTGTGTGTGTGTGCGTCTGTCTGTCCGTGGCATCATAGCTCCGGAACGGATGAAGCGATTTCAATTTAGTTTTTTTTTGTATTAAAGGTGATTTATGTGCGAGTGTTCTTAGATATGTTTGATGAAAATCGGTTGCGCCGTTAAGTTATGGGGGGTAAAAGTGGGGAAGAATAACCGAATGTCTGCAAATATACTCGAGTGGGGTCTCAAATGAAAGCGCATCACGTGCATATTACAAAAAGGGAACTTTGGTGTCGAAGGTTTTTTTTTTAATTTTTAATTTATACTTGATTAATTATAAATAGAACAGTACAATCTAATTTATTCATAACAAATTCGGTGCGTAGAGAACAAATAATATATTAATTTGAATTTCATTTGGCATAAAGTTCATTTTCTATAATTTGATATCCATTGTTAATTAGGTTTGATATTTTAGTCCATTGCAAGCCAGCAATGTATTTAAAATTATGGCAAATAAATTTATATGGATTGAATATTCCGGTCAGGAATATTGAGGTCACGGGTCAATCTCCGGGCAAGACAATTTTTTGTGTGCATGAACAGGACATGTCTGTTTGTCTAGGTCTAGTTGTTTTCTGTGTATTAATAAATAAATAAATATTCCTGAACAAATTACACACGGCCATCTAGTCTCAAACTAAGCAAAGCTTGTACTATGGGTACTAGATAACAGACATTATACTTAAATATATTTTATTTATATTCATATAGATTATACATAGAAAACACCCAGACCAAGACAAAGAGACATGTTCATGCACACAAAAAAATGTCTAGCGCGTGGAACGATCCCGCGACCTCGGATTCAAAGTGGCCATTGCTAACCAATTGACCACCGGGCTCATCATTATGTGTATGTTTTTACAAAAAAAATATATTTGAGAAACATATCAGTTATCTAGTACCCATAGTTGGTTTATGATAGTTTATTGAACATAATGAAAGTAACTTACTAACAATTAAGAATAAACAATTAAAATAAAAACTAAGTATGACTAACTATATATACAAACAGAACGGAAATAACAAAAACTAATTAAAATTAATAAAATAGAATAATCTAAATAGCATCATAAAATTCTTCCGCATCGCAGTCAAAGGGTAAAGTGGCCAGAAGGCTAGCAGCATTGCACGCTGGATGGTAATGCTTATTCGCTGAGCGAGAAATAGGCCAGCCCTCTGGTCGCGGGAAGAGTCGACCAAACGTTTGGAGATGGCACTAGCTTTGCTTAGCTTGGGACTAGATAGCCGTGTGTAATTTGTCCAGGGTTATTTATTTATTATTTACTTAACAAAAACAATTAATGACTTCGGAGCAGTAGCCTGAAAAAGCCCTGGACATGAGTTGTTTTCAAAATAAATGTACGTCCCGGAAAATTTTGTAAATTGTGCCGTCAGGAAATGGTAAAAATAAGGCAATGTCAATGTTATGAAATTGTTGGTCAATACAACCATGGTAAAACGTCATTTCCTAACAAAACAATTTACTGACACTTTCGTGACGTACATTTATTTTGAATACGACCCACATATTTTTTTGTCCAGAGCTTTTTCAGTCTAGTGTTCGTTTGGGACTAGATGGCAGTATGTAATTTGTTCAGAAATATTTATTTATTTATGACATATATTACACACCCTAGATATTGTACATAACTAAAAACAATACCTCTACAACAGGGGTTCCCAACCGGTGGTCCGCGGACAACCAGTGGTCCGTGAGAGGTAAATTATGGTCCGAGACACAAACTTATAGATTACTTATAGAAGAGATAGTGCTAACTATTATACACAATTTTAACAAAAAAAAAACTGACTCCAAACATTACTCTACATTTATGTATATAAATACAGACTGATGATGATGATGATGAAAACGAAAAAAAATATGGGACCAATCTGGAAGTATATTCTATCAAATAAAAAAAGTTTTTTTTTCAAATCGGTCTACAAATCACGGAGTAATTAAGTACCTTTCTTTTTATCCGACTCCAAAAAAGGAGGAGGTTCTCAATTCGGCTGTATTTTTTTAAAATGTTTGTTTAAAAAAAATACAGCCGAATTGAGAACCTCCTCCTTTTTTGGAGTCGGTTAAAAAGAAAGGTCATCGTGTCAATATTAGCGTGCTCTGAAACTGTCCTAAATGCCAATAAATTTAACAGTGTCATTTACAAATAGACGACCATTTATATTGTTAAACAATACAACGTGCCCCCCACGCGCTCTCATTAATAAAATACAAATAAAACATTATAATCTGTAGTTTGGTTACCTACAAAACAATATTTCACTAAGGGCTTTTGCAGTCTGAAAGATCACCGACAAAATAAATCCAGACCAATTAATAATTTTGTATATTTTTTTTTATGTATAGGGGGCGTTCAAGTATTACGTAACGCAATTTTTAAAGAATTTTTTTGATTGCCTATATAAGGATGTACTTTCTCATTGGTGTCTCCGAAAAGACATCGACGTGGCCGACGAGCCCGCCCGCGACTTCGTCCGCGCCGAATTGTTATTTTTTTATTATTTATTTAATAATAATCAAATGACCGGGCTTGACCCGTGAATTAAGAGAGATACATAAAAATAAATGAAATTGCGAGCTCGGTGGCGTAGCGGTCAATGACACCGCTTCGACTCCAACGCTCGTGGGTTCGATTCCCACACAGGACAAACATTTGTGTGCATGAACATGTCTGTTTGTCTTGGTCTGGGTGTTTTCTATGTATCATAAGTATGTATTTACAAAAAAAAAATGTATTTACGTATGTTTATCAGTTGTCTAGTACCCATAACACAAGCTTCGATTACTTTGGGGCTAGATGGCGCTGTGTAATTTGTCTGACAATATCTATCTATTGCTAAAATTAAACTAGTCTACTCCTTATTACATCAGCTGTCTCATCCAGTGAAAGTTCCGTCTAAATCGGTCCAGCCGTTTCAGAGATTAGCTGGAATAAACAGACAGACAGACAAAAATAGTAAAAAATGTTATTTTGATATATGTGCCGTATGATGAGCAAATCAGGTTTTTTTTTTTGTGGATCATTTTAATATTTTCCTTCCTCATACAACTTTACAACAAGACGGAAATGTCGTCGGTATGTAGGCGTCCTACAGGGCGTCATTGTACCCTGAGGAAATTTTACATAATAAAAGGATGAATAAATCTAATTTTACTTCGAAATAGAAGATAAAAAAAATGTAATAACGGACCTAATCGGTTGTAAATTTTAACATTTTTATGGTGATTAAATTTGGAATTATTTTAATCACTACTTGTTATTTAAGGCGACGCCAATACAATTCAAATGATTTATTTTGCTAAAAACATTGTACAGAATATAGGTGTTGGTATGAATAGAAGATCCATTATGTTCTGCCTTTTGCAACAATTTGGGCATGTAAAATGTCAAAATTAATAACAAGTTTAATTAATTTTATTATAAATGTCATGTTAAGTAATTCTGATAGTCAAAGGATATTATATCTTCTTTACATAATACTTATATCAAATTTATATATAATTTTAATATCAAATTTATATTAACAATTTTGAAGGCGCCTTGACAATTTTGGTGGCATCTGGATTTATTTCAACAATTATAATACATCCGAATGTTATTTTAACAACTTTCGGTTTGTTGATTTCTTGACATGATTTCTTTCCAGAAACAGTTAAAGATCTGGAGAGTGTCATTGGCTACTTTTTATATTAGAAAACAATTTATACCCACGGGATTTTTATTTTAATTAAAATAATGGCCACGCCAGCGAAGCCGCGGGTAACAGCTAGTTGATAGAATGGATCGTCTAAATTAGAAAAAACAACTAAATATTTACTACGAAATAATAACTAAATATTTGAAATAAATAAATATTTCTGAACACTACTCAGCGCCATCTAGTCCCGACTTAAGCAAAGCTTGTACTAGGTCCTAGATAACTGATATTATACTTATATACATTTTTTTAATACATACATATAAAAGACAAATGGACATGTTCATGCACACAAATATTTGTCTCGCGGGGATCGAACCCGCGACCTTGGAGTCAAAGTGATCATTGTTAGCCCTTCGAACACCGAGCTCGTCAAAATGAAAAATTGATGTTTTTATTTTATACTACGTCGGGTGCCAGATACGGCCCGCCTGATGTGAAGCGGTTATCTCAGCCATATTAACGCTCGCAACATAAAATATCGTTCGCGCGCATCATACATCAAAAATCGTCATTTTTCAGTGAAAGATCACGTTTTTACCATGAGAAATATTTGTTATTACAAATCTCTCCATTTTTTCTCCAATTTTATTCGATTAAAGCGAAAACCACTTTCAGCAGGATTTAATATTAATAAAATATTATCTATGAAAAGGAAGGAATATTCTTTTGTATACAAAAATGAAAATTGTTGAAACCAACCAACTTTATCTTCATAAAGACCTTCTTTCTAAGTATTTATCACTATATATTATAGCACACCCTGGTCACTCCATACAAATGTCACGTCGTTTACTACTACATAAATAATGACGTCTGTGCAGAGCGTGAATATGGGTGTGGGCGTGCGGCGCCATACAACCGGTTCCAGATTTGTCTCAGAGGGGAGGTGAGGTCGACACGAGAGAGCGGCAGGGAGAGGCCATACTGTACGTAGTACTATTACTTGTACTGTGATTATAGGATACTATTTTTGTAACATCAAGTAAATACTTTGGGTTTAAAGTGGTTCATCAACATCGTTGAACCAAAGCCAACTTCGCCTGCACGCGGTGCCCCCTGCTGACTGACAAACGAAGCTCTGGCGAAAAGAGAGGTAGGGAGCGTAATTGTAAGCTACCCAACTGGGGAATGTACCTCCACCTCACAGAATACCGCAGCCAAATAACAATTCCCTTGAGGGTTGTTGTATCCTGCGAGTGAGTGAGGTCATCAGAAAGGAAGGAGATGCTGCGTTGGCAGCGTGGGTAGCGGCGCGCGAGCGATATTTTATGTTGCGAGCGTTAATATGGCTACGGTAACCGCTTCACATAAGGCAGGCCCTATCTGGCACCCGACGACGTAGTATAAAAAAAAACATCAAACTATTGTGTTTAAATTTATTTATGTATTAATCTTGCATCATCGTTAACCCTTTTATTCATCCCACTGTTGGGATACAGGCTTCCCCTCAATCGAAGTGGTTTAGACTCCTCCACCACGCTGTTCAACTGCTGGTTGGCGGAGGCCTTTGCCGGTTAAAAATCGCCTTAACATCTTGGGCATTATCATTAGGAGTGACATCAAACCCTTTATAGGTAAAGACAAGCTTCATATTTAAAGTATATACTTTTAACTTTAAATATGTAGCTTGTCTTTACATCTAGTAACCTCACTCACTCGCAGAAACACAACAATCCTCCATCGTACTGTGTCACTACTATATCAGCAGTATCGACAACATTATGGAAACTTAAATCCGCTATGCATTTAATAAATATAATATATAATAAATATTTCTAGACAATTTACACAGCGCCATCTAGTCCCAAATTAAGCGCAAAGCTTGTGTTATGGGTACTAGACAACAGATAAATATACTTAAATACATTTTTTTTTTGTAAATACATACTTATGATGCATAGAAAATACCCAGACCAAGACAAACAGACATGTAACTGATAGGTCCTAGATAACTGATATTATACTTAAACACATTTTTTGTAAATACATATAAAACACCCAGACTAACACAAACAGACATGTCCTGCACACAAATGTTTGTCTTGTGCGGGAATCGAATCTGCGACATCGGAGTCAAAGTGGCCGACTCGACCACCGAGCTCGTCATAAAAATATTTTTAAAATGGAAAATTCACCTCCCCAACCTAGGTGAGACTTGCACCCACGACCTCGCGATAATAATAATAACGATGATCGATCTCGGGTTCGAGTCTCACCTAGGTATGGAGAGGTGACTTTTTACATTTTAAAAATACTTTAAATATTTTTAGTCTATAAATAAACTATGCAAAGCTTGTACCATGGGTACTAGATAACTGATACTTACACAATAATAAATAAATTTGTCAGATTATCATAAATATGTTTAAAAAATATAACCAACATAATAAGTACATATTGAGTTCAAGTAAATAATTTTTAATCAATTCTAAATTCAATCTCGATTCGATCAACTTTCATTCTACGATCGTAGAAGAAATACAAGAATTGGTCTTCTGATTGAATTCATCAACTAACTACAAACATATACCAACAATGTATAAAACAAAACTTTCACACATCTAAAATTCTCTTTGCATTTCCTAGCTTCAGATATCTCGCGAGCTATACTTTAGTTCGTTCGCTGAGAAAGCTGGGAGATCAAATCGAAGTTACGGCCAGTACTAAATCAATACGAAATCGGATAGACTGGGATTCATTGCGATTGAATCGAAATCTAACACCGAAATTATAGGCTTTATTTTAATAGCTTTTTAGATTTTGAAGAAAATTAATTGCAGTACGCTGCGAACTTAGACCTGCATTACAAATCGGTATCCGTATTTCAAAAACTGAATGTTCTACTTCAAATCATGAATTCGATCAATCAGCACACCATGTTCTCTGGGAGTGTGATCTTTGGCGGCGGGAGCGGGACGACATGTTGATTTGGTTGCATGTCGCATCCGGCGTAGGAATAGTAGTATACTATTCTAATTTGGTAGCAACAAGGGAGAATACCTTAATTGTTCAGACGATTTTGCAATTCATATCATTGGAATCGATGTGCTAGGTAACAACTCAATGTTGTAGGTCCCCTAGTGTTAGATACATATAATCCGTGGTGCACGGCAGTTGAGCTTCACTTGACTAGCCATCTCTTTAGGCTTTTAATGCCTTATTTGCCATATTGCTGTCTCTCACATTGCAAAGAGGGGAAGTCAAATTCCAAGACCACTCCTCCTACTAATTTGATTGATTGATCGGTGTGCCCCCATCCCGATTTCAAAAACTGAAGCTTAATGTAATGCTCTTTGAGCAAAGTAGCCGATTTTTTTTTATATGAGAGGGGGGCAAAGGATCATGTTGTTCACCTGGTGGAAAGCAATCACCACCGCCCATGGAGATCAGCAACACCAAGGGGTCGCCGATCGGTTGCCATTCTTTTAAGGGAAATAAATTTTCTTGATGGCTCCCATGTCGTAATTGTTCGGAAATACCGCTGAGGGAAGTTGATTCTACAGTTTCACTGTTCGTGGTATAAAATGTCTTAGCAAAACGTACTGTGGTAGATCGCCAATTATCAAGATGATAATGGATGGAATTTTAATTTAATTTACATCAAAATCGAACCAAAGAGTCGAGAGTAATAGTGCAATATTTATTTTGCACTATTACTCTCGACTCTTGTGGTTCTTTGTAAAAAACTTTTCAACGGATTTCGTTGTCTAACGATTTTAATACATTAAATTTAAGTTATGAAAAAAAAAACTAAAAAGAAATATTTTTATGAAAGTGTGTAAACTGAAAATCGAAAGCAGTTTTGGTCATTTAGTACACATTACGAGCCACACACATTATGGAAACTTAGGGACGCGCTCGGTGGTCGAATGGTTAGCAATGGCCACTTTGATTCCGAGGTCGCGGGTTCGATCCCCGCACATGACAAACATTTGTGTACATGAACATGTCTGTTGGTCTTGGTCTGGGTATTTTCTACGTATTATATGTATGTATTTACAAAAAATATATAATTAAGTACATTTATCAGTTGTCTAGTATCAATAGTACAAGATTTGCGCTTAATTTGGGTTTAGATGGAGCTGTGTAAATTGTCTAGAAATATTTATTATATATTATATTTATTAAATGCATAGTGGATTTAAGTTTCCATAATGTTGTCGATACTGCTGACATAGTAGTGACACATTACGATTGAGGATTGTTGTGTTTCTGCGAGTGAGTGAGGTTACCAGACGTAAAGACAAGCTACATTAGGAGCAGGGATGCCAACGCGGGAGCAATGCTCGAGTAATTCCTCAAAAATACGCCGCCACAACACAACAAGGAAAGGGCATTTTTACATAAATGTTTAAAACATGTATTTTTTTCCGATACAAGTTGAATAATAAAATTAATTATTAATATTTCATTGAAAAATATGGAAGATATACAAATTTCCATAATACTCATCCTTAGCACCAATTCAATTAGGACTTATCTTGTTTCCAATAATATTAAATTTTCCAAGTACCTTTAGATAGATGTCATCCCTGGGGAAACCTGATGAAAAATCGTCAAACAAGAAAACTTATATTATCTATCTATATATAAATAAAAATTAATGTTGCTAAGCTCAATACTCGATAACGACTCGACCAATTCGTCAATTTTTTAGGGTTCTGTACCCAAAGGGTAAAACGGCACCCTATTACTGAAACTTCGCTGTCCGTCCGTCTGTCACACCAGGCTGTATCTCATGAACCGTACTAGTTAAACAGTTGAAATTGTCACAGATGATGTATTTCTGTTGCCGCTATAAGTAGAAATACAAAAAAATAGAATCAAATAAATATTTAAGGGGGGCTCCCATACAACAAACGTGATTTTTAGGGTTCCGTACCCAAAGGGTAAAAAGGAACCCTATGACTAAGGCTCCGCTGTCCGTCCGTCCATCCGTCAGTCACCAGGCTGTATCTCATGAACCGTGATAGTTAGACAGTTGAAATTTTCACAGATGATGTATTTCTCTTGCAGCACAACAAATACTAAAAATA
Organism: Hypsopygia costalis; assembly: GCA_937001555.2. Classification (NCBI taxonomy): domain Eukaryota; kingdom Metazoa; phylum Arthropoda; class Insecta; order Lepidoptera; family Pyralidae; genus Hypsopygia; species Hypsopygia costalis. The sequence goes on along the minus strand of OW443349.2, from coordinate 17,408,272 downwards.
GAATAAAATAAGTATTTAAGGGGGGCTCCCATACAACAAACGTGATTTTTTGCTCGTTTTTGCTCGCAATTGATAACGGCAATAGGTAGACGTTTGAAATACTCACATAATATTTAGTTATATATTCACTTTAAAAATAAAGAATTAAATAAAAATAAAACAAATATTTAAGGGAGGGCTCACATAATAAACGTGATTTTTTTTAATGCCGTTTTTATAGATAAGGGTACGGAACCCTTCGTGCGCGAGTCCGACTCGCACTTGGCCGGTTTTTTATTTTGCTCGTTTTGCTGGATATTTATAACGGTAACAGGTAGACGCTTGAAATATTCACAGAATATTTAGTTATTATATTCATTTTAAAAATAAATAATTAAAATAAAATAAAACAAATATTTAAGGGGGCTCCCATGCAACAGACATGATTTGGAGGGAAAATCTATTTTAAAAGTATGAAAGAGATTTTTGTGCTATCGAAGTAATTCTTTCACCTATGGTTTATATTCTTGGTGAAAATAGCCTATATTTTTTTTATATATACTTACGAAGAATAATGAAAAATAACGTTTGACGGGTCAGTTAGTAATTATATAGAATACACAAATATCTATAAAAATATATGTACTACATATAATAAAAGTAAATATGTTTTTTTTTATACTACGTCGGGTGGCAGACAAGCATACGGCCCGCCTGATGTGAATGCGGGCTCACAACATAAAATATCGCTCGCGCGCCGCCACCCCCGCTGCCATCGCAACATCTCTTTCCTTTCTGGTGACCTCACTCACTCGCAGGAACACAACAGCCCTCAAGGGAACCGTTATTTGGCTGCGGTATTCTGTGAGGTGAAGGTACATTCCCCAGTCGGGTACAATTACGCTCCCTGCCTCTCTTTTCGCCAGAGCTTCGTTTGTCAGTCAGCAGGGTGCATCGCGTGCAGGTGAAGTTGGCTTTGGTTCAAAGATGTTGATGAACCACTTACACCCCAGATATATGTAGTTAAATATACCTAGCACATTTGCCTTTAAAGTGTTCTCAGTACTGGATTTCTAGATTGAGGACTGGATTTCTAGATTTAATGAAATTCGGTAATTCCGAAACATTACGGTATTGTTTGAAATTTCGTGATTGGTGTCATTAAAATCTGGATTTTGATATTGAAAACAACATAATAATATAATTATCACGGTTTGAGGCGTGAAACCTTGGGATTTCGTAAAAATTATCCTGAAGTCAACTAGAGTCTAGTTGATAGAGTCCTTTAATTCATATTGAAGACTTCACTCAGTTAACCGAGTCGTTGTGTCAGCGATTACTACATAAAAATCTAGACCGGGTTCTAGCCCACGGGGCCGAAATCGAGGTTGAGTTAGTTGGAGATTCGCTGAGTGTATGTTTTCCATTGACTTCAATGGAAAATGTATTTGATGATCATTCCTCGAGGACATGATCGATTTCAATTTTTCTTCAACACAAACGTGAAGCATGACGAGGTCTTTAATTGTGACAGGTTTCATCAAAATCGGTTCAGTGGTTTTGGAGCCTATTCATTTCCAAGGGTGACTTTTCGGCGTGTGTAAGCGTTCCGCTCGCTACAGACAACAATTTCTAAATAAGAACAGTATACTTTTGGAAAGTTTGACAGGAGTCGAATGTCAATTTTTGAATACAGCGGAGTTCTGCGAAGCTTCTGGCATAGATTCGAACTCCGGAATTTCGGAACTGGAATGCTAAAAATTCAAAATCCAATACCGAAATTAAAAAAGGTTCGATATTCAAGCCGGTTCACGATTAATCGACCTCATTGATCCTCTGTATTACGATGCAATAAATCGAACCTACTTCTTACGTCCCGTAGTATCTTAACTGAGGACGACAACAGACAATTCCACTCAATTTTCCCGTTTTCCTTACATTTCATTCACAATATTTTTTACTGTTACATTTTTCCCGTTTCTTTGACGACATTTTGTAACATTTGCATACAATTTCTATTAAGCCATTTCGGTATTATATTTCGCGAAATATATAGAAGGTTTTCGGGACACATTTACTTTAATAACATTGTTTCTTCGAAATAAGCGTTTATATTTTTTTCGTGTAAGTATGTTTTCCTCAACAGTAACATGTCCGGAAAAATCTTCGTTTTTATTTGCATAGAAAAAGTAATTTTGTTCTCAGAATGTTTCTTTACTTAAAGTACATATATTAAAAAATAATATTTGACGGCAAAATAAGACGTACTGTTATAGCATTTTAGGACGCGATGGTGGATATAAAAATAATAACGTTTCCTTGAGCGGACTTTGAATAATATTATTTCGTTTAGTTTTTAAAAATATTAAAGTCTAGTTTAGTTATTTTTTATCTTACTATCGCTTGAAATTATAAATTTTACCGTACTATATTTTTTATATCCTAGGAAATGATTCTGTTTTATAGCGTAGAAGTCCTTAATACATTGAAATTAAGTAGGTACCTAGGTAAAAAAGACACTAGACTCGGGCTGATCTGATAGGACCAGTATCCAGGTCCATTTAATATTAAAAAACATACTTAGAAATAAATTAGTCAAAACAGGATTAAGTATCAAATTCATACTTGTTTCCAATCACTTTGCCTCAAATTATGTAAGAATTTTACCTCATAATTAATAAATTTAATGATTATCTTTATCAACTCTAATACGATTTAGGGTATGTACTTACTTTATTTAGTCTATTAAGTATATCTAACTGTATTCTAAAAAAATCTTCAGATTTAAAGTAATTAAACCTAAAATAAAATTATTTATAAAATTACCTTTCAAACAGCAACAATATGTATCCAAAAACCAGCAAAAAAAACAACACTAACAACAAAATATCACACTATTAAAATTCGAATAAAAATCACAACACTATATTCTGACACTTTTAAAATCACGTAATCACTATAGCACAAAATTAAAATTCGAACGATTTAAATTTCAACACGATATCTGATTCGAAATTGTAACTTCGAATTTCGAACGTTCTCCACACGGGCTGAGCCGTCACGGGACACGCAGCCTCCTTGCCTGCCGACGTACACCCGAATGCCTTTTGCGCATGGTACTCTTGTCTAGAACGAAACGGCGTACGTCGCATTGCGTTATTACGTTTAAAACTGTCCTTACGTATTCTTCGGATGAGATCTTTCTTTTTGAGGACTGTTTGAAATTAATTGGAGTTTGTTTGTCGATTTCGAAAAAGGAATTCCGAACCCTTGTAACAATCGACCCAGAAAGAAAATAAGTGTCACATAAAAAATAAAGAGGATCTATTAGGAACTCTTTGCTTTAAAGCCGTTTTGCATCTCCTAAACGTTCGAATTATGGATTGAATCGGTTTATATTTCAATCAATTTGTCACAAACGAGGTAAGACAATTGGCTTACTTTTCGGATGTTCGTTTTTGACGCTTAGTGGCACATCTAAGTAAAATTATTGAATTTTGCTCTTCGAGAAATAGATTTATCTCCTAACTCTACAACACATAAGATTCTATTTGATATAGTCACAAACGGATTAAAAAAACAATAGCATGATAATTTTCTGCAGTGTCCTGTACGGATAGGCTTTAGCCGGACATGTTTGGCTTTTTAAGGTCGCGTCCGGCCAAATATGTACGTGTTTGGCCTGTCCGGCTTTTGTCAGGCTTTTTGTCAGAGTGGCGATTCGTACGACGATGGGCGGACGAGCGTCCGAGCGGACAAGAAAGCAAACTGTTGGCGCGCGCGGCGCAAGTGCCAAATATAACTAGTTATTGTTATTTTTTAAAGATTTTAAATTGTTCTTACTTCAATTTAAACCTATATAAAGTAAATTCTTACCTAGCCGTAAAATTAATATTATCATTTTGTTACTTTCCAGAAGAATGGTTATTTTTATTTGTTTAATTATATTTTTTAGTTTATATTTTTTTTTTTTTTTTTTTTTTTTATGTGAGAGGGGGGCAAACGAGCATGTGGGTCACCTGGTGGAAAGCAATCACCACCGCCCATGGAGACCAGCGACACCAAGGGGTCGCCGATCCGTTGCCAGCCTTTTAAGGAAAATGAAAACTCTGTTCTTGAAGGCACCCATGTCGTAGTTGTTCGGAAATACCGCTGAGGGAAGTTGATTCCACAGTTTCACTGTTCGTGGTATGAAATGTCTTAGGAAACGTACTGTAGTAGATCGCCAATTATCAAGATGATATGGATGGAATTTTAATTTATGGCGAGTTGTACGATAGTGGAATTCAGCGGCAGGTATCAAATCAAACAGCTCATCGGAGCACTCCCCGTGATATAATTTGTATAGAACGCAAAGAGACGCTACATCTCTGCGTGTAGAGAGAGAGTCCAATCGATCCGAGATCATTGGGTCACCGACGATTCGAGCTGCTCTTCGTTGTATGCGGTCAAATGGAGCAAGCAAGTACTGGGGCGCACCGGCCCAGAGATGCGAACAGTACTCCATGTGAGGTCGAACCTGGGCTTTGTATAGTTGAAGGCGGTGTCGGGGTGTAAAATACCGCCTGGCTTTACTAATCACACCAATCTTCCTGGAAGCCAGTTTGGCCTTGCATTCCAAGTGACCGCGAAACTGAACATCACTCGATATGTCGACACCCAAGATGGTAATGCTAGTTCTTACACTAAGGGGAGTACCTTCCAAACTAGGAGCTACGACGAATGGGGACTTTTTAGCGGTAAACGCACAAACCTGTGTCTTGGAGGGATTTAGCTGCACCAAATTCAATCTACCCCAATCCGAGACGTGTCCAAGGGACGTCTCAATCTCAGACACAAGTTTTGTTCGGTACTCATCGACGCAATCCCGAGAAACATTACATTGGCCAGTGTATCTTACGTCCACTGTACTGTCATCCGCATAGCAATGAACATTGTGTATAAGCAGCAAGTCATTGATATGCAGAAGAAACAGCGTGGGGGACAATACACAGCCTTGTGGTACGCCAGCATTCAAGCGTAGTGGGTCCGAGCGTGCTCCGTCAACTACAACTTTGATGCTACGCTCAGATAGAAAACTGGCAATCCATATGCAAAGCTTCTCAGGTAGCCCAAAAGAAGGAAGCTTGGAAAGTAATGCTTTATGCCACACCCGATCAAAAGCTTTTGCTACGTCCAGACTAGCAGCCAATGCCTCGCCCTTGCTTTCCACTGACTCCGCCCAACGGTGAGTCAAGTATACCAGAAGATCACCAGCTGAGCGACCATGGCGGAAACCATATTGGCGATCATTTATCAGCTGGTGATCCTCTAAGTAGGCTACCAGCTGTTTGTTAATGATAGCTTCCATGATTTTGGAAAATATGGAAGCTATCGCAATAGGCCTGTAATTGGACGGATCTGAGCAAGTGCCTTTTTTAGGGATCGGGTGGACTAAAGCCTCCTTCCATGAGCAGGGGACCACGCCAAGTGAGTAGGAGTACCGAAATAGGCGTGTTAAAATCGGAGCCAACTCTGGAGCACATGTTTTTAAAACAATAGGTGGAATGCCATCCGGCCCACTCGACTTATGGATGTCCAGGGAGAAGAGTGCTCTACGGACAGCTCTTTGCGAGAACTTAATGTCTGGCATAGAGCTCTCACACCGTGGGATGGTTGGCGGTGTTGCTCCCTGATCATCGAGAGTCGAGTTAGACGCAAAGAGAAGTCCAAGAAGATCGGCCTTTTCCCTTGCAGTATGGGCCAGTGAGTCATCCACTCGGTGCAATGGTGGAAACGACGACCGACAGAAGTTACCTTGAACAGCCTTGGCGAGCGACCAGAACGCACGAGACCCAGAGGGCAAGCGCACTAATCTCTCGCCAATTTTGCTAACGAATTTGGACTTTGCCCTGGCGATGCAGCCCTTAAAGGATCTAGACGCAGCGTTGTAATTCTTCTTAAGGACACCGGTATTTGCATCTCCAGCTGCCTGAGCCTCGGACCAGGCTCGGTAAGAATCCTGCTTATGACGCAACGCGGCTTTGCAAGACCCCCCGAACCATGGTCGAGATTTGCCACCAATGGGCACCGCAGAATTAGGAATAAAAAGTTCCATGCCCTGCAGAACCACATCAGCGACAGCATTAGCACAGGCGCTGGGATCTTCCAGCGAAAAGCAAATCCGCCCCCAAGGGTAGGAGGCCAGGAAACTACGCAGCCCATCCCAATCTGCTGACCTAAAATGCCACACACGACGTGTGCTGGCTGTGCGCGGTCGCCTTTGGCGTGTGAGTGGCACAATACTCTTTATGAGGCAATGATCCGAAGACCCAAGAGGGGCGCCAACAGACACACGATAATTTTCAGGGTGGGAGGTCAGCAGAAGATCCAAAAGGGACGCCATATGCTCCGACACATCCGGCACCCGCGTGGGCGAGGAAACCAGCTGTGTCAGACCATATGCCAAGGCAAAGTCATGGAAAGTTCTTCCAGCATGGTCAGTTGATCTAGACCCTAGCCATTCGACGTGGTGGGCATTAAAATCACCCAGTACCACAATCTCTGCAGAAGGCATCTGCTGGAGTATACTGTCGGTCGTCGTTTGTATGTGCTCCACAAGACGCTCCGTTTCGACATTTCCGCTGTGGGACCTGTAGAGGCACGCGTAAATGCGAGTGCGGTCCTCAAAATCTGCGCGCAGCCACATAATTGACAGGTCCCTCGCTTCAAGACTGCCAAGACGTCGACAACAGATATTCTCCCGAATGTACGCGCAAACACCGGCTCGTGGCACAAAGTGATGTTCCACTTTGTACCCTGGGTAACGCAGATATGAGATGTCAGCAGGGGGGAATATCTGAGTCTCCGTCAAAAAGAGTATGGCCGGCCTAGCCGTCTCTAGATGATGGTGGACAGCATTGATGTTGGAGTTAAGTCCCCTAACGTTACACAGCTCAACGCAGAGCTCAGGGGGAGGTGCCACCACACTCTTCTTGCGTTTGCTCCCGGCAGAAATATAGAGCGGCGTAATGCCCGCCCCAGAATACGTCGGGCGGCCTGAGCAGTGGTGCTCAGGGAGGGATTCTCCGTCACCAGCGGTGACGGTACCCTCCTGGGGTATTGTTCTTTTTACTACCGCTGCCATATTTAGAGTTGGGGTGTTTGGGTTGGGCTCCGGGTTTCAACACTCACCGTACGAAACGCAATAGCGCGAGCTATTACTTCACGCCGGTCTTCTGCGTGAGAGTGGTACTGCCCCGGACGAGCCGGCCCAATTACGAGCTGTATTCATTCAATGTCCAAAACTTGACCGCGATCATGTTCTAGACACTAAACGACTACAGCTTGGCTCTACCACTCAGGAAAAAGGCTACTCGTTTAGCACCACCCAGGGGTCACGTGCAGGGAAACTAGGGTAAAGCCTGCGGACGTGAGTAGCATCAACCCCCAAATTATAGTATTAACAATGCCAAAAGAGAGCTATATTCGTTTGTTTTTTTAGTTTTAATAATACTTAATAATCTACAAAATACTGATGATTCATTTGTAAGTAATCCTGTAATAGTGTAACTTAATAAACATTTCAAATTCGTAAACGAGCTATTTTATTATAAATATCGAATATGCATATATCAGGCACACACTCCATCTTCGATCTCATTCTCACTTTACATCACGTATAAATACTTTTTTCAACAGCCCAGCTGTAAAAACATTATGTTTGGCAATTAAAAAAATATGTCCGGCTTTTAGGGCAAAATGTCAGGCCTTATATAGTGCGCAGTCCGGCCTTTGCATTTTATGGCCTGGCAACCCTATGTACGGATCAAGAATATAAAGCAGATATATCCATTTATTATCTCATAAGAGTATAATGATCGGTCCATCGGTTCCAATAATATGCAAATCATATTACTGGAATCGATATGTTAGATAACAACTCAATATTTTAGGTCCCGAATAGTATTACTAGTATACCTACTAGTATTAATAGTATACTTAAAATCCGTGGTGCACGGCAGTTGAACTTTACTTAACTGGCCATCTCTTTAGGTTTTTAATGTCTTATTTGCCATATTGCTGTCTCTCACATTGCTAAGAGGGGAAGTTAAATTCCAAAAGCGATTAAATCGCGTGTCGCGTCGCTCTCGGCTGTAGTATTAAATTAAACAGTTGTTCACTGACGTCCACCAATACGCAGTTGAGAAGCGTGGCGGAATACGCTCTAAACTCTTTCGATTGAGGTGAGGCAAGTATCCCAGTGGTGGGACGAAAAAGATATGATGCAAGATATCTATAATGTAAAATTGAGTGGTATATTTGATTCTATCAAACGCTGAGCCGGATAAAATCCACTCAGTGTCGATCTGGCAGGAACGTGATTCTTCATATTGTTCACCTATTTTAAAATAAAAACGGTGGTGCCTTTGTTGTTCTGTACTATTACAGACGAATATTACGAATATTCGTCTGTAGTCGAAGTTTTTGACCCTAAAATACCTGACGAAATTTAAATAAATAAACCCATCCATCGACAAGCTACGGTCGACATTGCTTAACTTCAACAATGATAGTATCGAGTTCTTCACACCATCTATATCTAACCTACGTATATTTATAGATACTATTGGTCGACCAGTGACCTTAATTAATTTAAATTATGGCTTTAACTTTGGCCGTGTGGTTTCCGGCAGACTAGAATAGTAACACTCCGTCTCTTCCCGTGGATGTCGTACAAGGCGACTAAGGGATACATTATAAAACTCGATCAGGCCTCCCCAACCCGTCTGGCCAGCGTAGGGAGTGTAGGCCAAATCCTCCTTCTGTCGTGACGGACGAGAGAGGGTCGTGCTCCTGTAGTGGAGACTAAAATGACCTGATGATGATGGATGACTTTAACAATAAACAAAAGAATATAATATGCGTGTATGTGTCAATTACATGGTGGTGTGTGTAATAAATAAATAATAATAAATATAATGATATTACTATATATAGATTTACTTTACACGTATTAATATATATAGATTTAATAGTTTTTTTTATTAGTTTTATTTTTAAGTAATTTTAACATTAATTTATTTTTATTTACTTTAGTTTAGTTTGTACTTTGTTAACATTAGCTTCTCATTATTAAACTTTAAAATGATAAAAAAAAGTAAATTGTAATTAAATATAGCTCTAAACTAGACCACCATAGTCTAAACCAACAAGTGAAAAAGCTTGCACAAAAAACAACCAGTTATCTGGTAAGATGCCTACATTAAAGTAAACTTTGGCTCTTCCATTAAATCTTTGTGAATAAATTACTAATTTCACAATCAAAAAGATATTCAGAGAGAAATCTAGATTTAAAATCAAGACAAGAGTACTAAGTTATTAAATTGTTATCTTAATCAAAGAAAGGTTCAGTATAAAGAAAACATTTATTTTAGTACAATCTACATTTAACTGGATTGTTTGTTTAAGTTAATACTATTTAATCCAGAAAGTATTATTTTTAAGATAAGATAAATTGCATAAACTAAAACAACAAGAATGTGAACGTTTAATATACAAAGTGAGTGTTTCGGAAGGCACATTGAGCCGTCGATCCCTGCTGTCCCCTTACCACCAACTGTTATTGCGATTCAATAACTGAATAGAATGCTTATTCATACCAATGAATAAGCGACTCTATATCAAATTGAATAGAGTTACTTATTCATTGGTATGAATAAGCATTCTATTCAGTTATTGAATCGCAATAAGAGATGGTGGTAAGGGGGCTGTTGTCATTAGATGACAGTCGTTAAGCCAAGTCATTGGCCTTAAGGCGCCGGCTTGAAAACACTGCCCACCGCTAACCCAGCAGCTTAAGCAGCGTGGTGAAGTATGCTCTAAACCTCTTAGAATGAGCGGAGACCCGTATTCAGTGGGATGATTATGGATCGATGCCGATCTAAAGTGAGTGTACGTAGCTCACCATCAGCTTTATAGAAAACGCCAACATTACCTACCCGTGTTGAACCCTGACGCTATAGAACAATGTACAGGCAAAAGGAACTTCACAGTTGTCCGTAGTCAAATATAGCTGTGAGATAGGAGGAGGGAGGGTGATGTGTCAAGCTGTCAATTGTATATTGTCTGTCTGTAGTGTCTGTACCACACACTGTGCCATCCGGTGCCGTCGTCGGTCTGTTTCAGTATGTTATGGGGAATTTTCCCCAATATACATGCTTTGCGGCCCTGTATGCAGGGATTTTTGTAAGGTACATACCTCGTCCGACGATGTGCTGTTGGCTGTCGCAGAATACCGGCGCTGTGTGTATTACACCGCATTAATGTCGAGCGATGGCCAACATCATAATAATGTACATTGTGTTTGAAATGTTATATGTCATTATGATTTGTTCCAATTATTGTCTTATATTGTGATGTTATTAAACATATTTTCTTCTTCCTTAATAATAACTGCTTTTCTGCGAGTGACTAAAATCACCAGTGTTAACAGACACTACTTTGCAAACGTCTATAGGCTCTGCAGCCTACAAAACACAAGGTAAATTTTGTAGCAACAGATGTGGTTACGTGATTTGATCTGTTTTTTGTACGAAAAATGCTAGATTTTAACACACAAACGTGACGTAGTCTTGACAATATCTGCCACGGGAAGAACATACCAGGTGTTTTTCTACCACGTTTTACATCAGTGGCTAGTGCGCTTTACTTGGTAGATTATGTAGTCCATTTAAAAAAATAGGTTATCTGTAAAGTCGGTTTACGGACGATAATTTTACGTGATAACGTCATAAGAAAACATCGGCCGATGGAGTAGAAGACAGATAGATACGTCACAAGCCGAATGCTTAGACCGATCGTGGCTCTCTTTCGCTTTTTCCGCGCTCTCGATTGCACGCTCGGCTCAGGCGTAACGTGACAATGAATCATGCTTTTTCGTGCGTGCAACCGGCGTTCATCGATTTATAAAAAGTTATCACGTCACAAAAATAAGGGCAGGAGAATTATTTAATTACGCATATGGATCGACACACAAGTCGTGCAGGAAATACGTACCCAATTATCTTAACCAGGGATTGAATAACCGAAAAAATTTAAAGGTATGACGTCATACCTTTAACCGATATATCGGTTAAAGGTATGACGTCATACCTTTAAATTTCGATACCTTAAAGTAAAGGTATCTTAATAATTTCGGTATTGTAATATTCCGGTATCATTATTTTTTTAGATATCTAAATTATAAAATAAAGGTTTTAAATTTCGATACCATAAAGTAATGGTATCTTAATAATTTCGGTATTGTAATATTCCGGTATCGTTATTTTTTTAGGTATCTAAATTATAAAATAAAGGTTTTCTTTCCACAATGTCGGCCGCATTGGTAGGTAAGTACTTGATCACACGCCAATGCTACCTACGTCGCGTCGTTGTCGCATCATTTTTTCGGTAGGTACCGAAATGGTTTTGGTTAAGGTACTGGTAATATAAAGGTATAATGGTACCGTAATAAAATAAAGGTATTCTTCTTGTTTTACCGGTATCGTAACCACAATTCTCAACCGTTCTGGCTCTACCTTTAAATCAAAACGATATCGTAATTTTATACCAGTACCATACCCTTATACCTTTACCGCTTTCAATCCCTGATCTTAACAAGTATAAATCTGACGAGCTCGGTGGACGAATGGTTAGCAATGGCCACTTTGACTCCGAGTTCGCAGGTTCGATTCCCGCGCATGACAAACATTTGTGTGCATGAACATGTCTGTTTGTCTTGGTCCGGGTGTTTACTATATGTATTATAAGCATGTATTTACAAAAGAAATGTACTTATTTAAGTACATTTATCAGTTGTATAGTACTCATAACACAAGAAATATTTATTTATTTATTTATTAATAACCATCATAAAGATACAATGTAAATAGACAAATTAAAACATACTAATGCCCCCAAACCGGGAAAAATAACAAGGAACAAAAAACATTACACGGTTTGTCGAAGACAGGGAAGGAATAGCCAATCGTCACACAGGATATTGCCTGAGGCGCTGTTATTCTGGATGGCCCAAGACGCTGTTCCTATTTATTTGTAAATGTCAGCAAAAGAAAATTTATTGATAAAAGGAATAACGACTCTATGCCTACAGCTTAATGGCTCCCTGTGCACCAACCTTCCGGTCATATCACAGGATTGTGAGTCTCTCAAACTTGCAAGAGGATCTTTGCCACAGAAGTTTAAGTAACAAAACATATTTAATTGGTGCCTTGTTAAAATTTCTGTGACCTTTGCCCTGCCCGTTCTCATACCCAATAAATAGGGTTGCCAACTCTTGAAAGGACCAACCCGGGAGATTGTAAAATGGGGGGGGGGGGGGTTAGAATAAATATAAGTTTAATTTTTAAATTTACATTTTTTCTGCTTTCAAGCAGCATCTAATATTCGTCGGTTTTTCATCACAAAATCATAAAAGTTTTTACATGGAAAATCGTTTCACACCTTCGTAAGAAGAAACAAGAGACAGGAAAGAACAAATGTGACCATATTTTTTTTTCAATTCAGAACATGGATGGATGTTTCGATTTAATACAGAAGTCAATCCAGTGTAAATCCAGTTTATTTTCTTCAACGAGATGTTCCATTTTTTTAAAAAACCCAAATTAAGCGCAAAGCTTGTACTATAGATACCTACTAGACAACTGATAATTAAACTACTTAAATAGATTTTTTTTTTGTAAATACATATTTATAATACATAGAAAACACCCAGACCAAGACAAACAGATATGTTCATGCACACAAATGTTTGTCTTGTGCAGGGATTGAAACCGCAACCTCGGAGTCAAAGCGGCCATTGCTAACCATTCGACCACCGAGCTCGTCAAATCGATAATGTCCTTAACTCTGTCAAGAGTCGATCACTAGTATGTTTAATCCACTAGGGTGGCAAACAAGCACATGACCATTAAAAGTCTAGTATAAAAACCGGCCAAGTGCGAGTCGGAATCGCGCACGAAGGCTTCCGTACCATCTATAAAAAGGGCAAAAAAAAACAACTTTGTTGCATGGGAGGCCCCTTAAATATTTATTTTATTCTGTATTTTAGTATTTGTTGTTATAGCGGCAACAGAAATACATCATCTGCTAAAATTTCAACTATCTAACTATCACGGTTCATGAGATACAGCCAGGTGACAGACGGACGGACGGACGGACGGACAGCGGAGCCTTAGTAATAGGGTTCCTTTGTACCCGTTGGGTACGGAACCCTAAAAATCACGTTTGTTGTATGGGAGCCCCCTTAAATATTTATTTTATTCTGTTTTTTAGTATTTGTTGTTATAGCGGCAACAGAAATACATCATCTGTGAAAATTTCAACTGTCTAACTATCACGGTTCATGAGATACAGCCTGGTGACAGACGGACGGACGGACGGACAGCGGAGCCTAATAGGGTTCCTTTTTACCCTTTGGGTACGGAACCCTTAAAATGGGACACGGGCGTGTTTTGTACGTGAATACGTTATATGTACTAAAATTATCTCAAAATAGGCCTTAATTAGCGTAATAAATTCCTTGGCCCTTCATCTCTCTCCATCTATCCAGTGGTGTGATTGAATTCTGAATGGAGATGATAGATTTGTAACTGCTACACCAAACTGTATCCCCCGATTTTTTTTACCATTCATTTTTTTGAATTGCCTCCCTTTGGATGCATTTACTAAGGCTCCGCTGTCCGTCCGTCCGTCCGTCTGTCAATATGCTGTATGTCATGAACTGTGATAGTTAGACGGTTGAAATTTTGACAGATGATGTATTTCCATTGCCGCTATAACAACAAATACTAAAAACCAGAATAAAATAAATATTTAAGGGGGCTCCCATACAACAAACGTGATTTTTTTTGCTCGTTTTTGCTCGGAATTGATAACGGCAATAGGTAGACGCTTGAAATACTCACATAACATTTAGCTATATATTCACTTAAAAAAATATATACAAATATTTAAATGGGGCTGTCATACAACAAACGTAACGTTTAAGGGGTGTAAGTGGTTCATCAAGATCTTAGAACCAAAGCCAACTTCACCTGCACGTGGTGCACCCTGCTGACTGACAAACGAAGCTCTGGCGAAAAGAGAGGTAGGGAGCGTAATTGTAAGCTACCCGACTGGGGAATGTACCTCCACCTCACAGAATACCGCAGCCAAATAACAATTCCCTTAAGGGTTGTTGTGTTTCTGCGAGTGAGTGAGGTCACCAGAAAAGAAGGAGATGCTGCGTTGGCAGCGGGGGTGGCGGCGCGCAAGTGATATATTATGTTGCGAGCGTTAATACGGTTACGGTAACCGCTTCACATCAGGCGGGCCGTATGCTTGGCTGCCACCCGACGTAGTATAAAAAAAAAACAAAAAAAAAACAAAATAAAGTTGATTTTTGTGCCGTTTTTATAGATAATGGTACGGAACCCTTCGTGCGCGAGTCCGACTCGCACTTGGCCGGTTTATTAAAAACGTATTCAAGTCAATAACACTGTTTTTCCCACAGACCACCTAGATAGCTGTATAATTGATTATGGCTATGCTGTATACGAGTATGTATATGTTAAGGCTAGAGGATGTGCATTACTTCAATAAATACATTACTTACTTAGTGCAGGGGCTATGGTTCAATTTATATATAACTAGCGGCCCGACCACGCTTCGCTGTGGCTCAATCTTTTCGTTTCCATCCATTTCCTTAGAGATGGCGCTGTATGTGAAAAAAGATTTTCCCGCTTTTCTTTTCAAATTTTTCCATAATTTTCTTTGCTATAAACCTCACGGAGCCCGAGACCTTTCCAACGAATGCAAAACCGTGGAAATCGGTTCGTGCGTTCTGGAGTTATAGGGTCAGGAAGGAAAACCCGACTTATTTTTATATAGTAGATTTTCAGTACACCTGAGTGACAGAGCGTGAAAATGAATTTTCTCGAAATTGAAATCCGACTATCTAAATCAGTCAAGGGAGAAATACAAAGCGTTCAGACGATTTTGCAATTCATATTATTATAATCGTTGTGTTAGACAACAACTCAATGTTTTAGGTCCCGAATAGGGTTAGATACTTAAAATCCGTGGAGCACAGTTGAGCTTCAATTGACTAGCCATCTCTTTTGGCTTTTAATGCCTTATTTGCCATGTTGCTGTCTCTCACATTGCTAAGAGGGGAAGCCAAATTCCAAAAGCTTCTTACCTCTATTAATTTCTTCTCATTCAATTCGTTGTGAGTTCCGAAGCAGCCGTAGTAGCCGGGACTGCAATGGACTTCTATTCATTGCCTTTCCTCCTCACAGAATACCGCAGCCAAATAACAACTCCCTTGAGGGTTGCTGTGTTCCTACGAGTGAGTGAGTTCACCAGAAGGAAAGAAAAGAGGCTGGCAATGGATCGGCGACCCCTTGGTGTTGCTGATCTCCTATGGCGGTGGTGATTGCTTTCCATCAGGTGACCCACGCGCTAGTTTGCCAAACTCTCATATAAAAAAATACAGGTCTCCCCGTAATCGAAGGGGTGTAGACTGTAGAGTATACTCCATCACCTACTCAGCTGCGGGTTGGCAGAGGCCAGTGTTATAAAGTCCACTGGCTTGACTTAACGACTGTCTGACTGAATGACAACAGTCCGACCGACCGGGACCCACATGCTCGTTTGCCCCGCTCCCATATAAAAAATCCGGCCAAGTGCGAGTCGGACTCGCCCACAGAGGGTTCCGCATGTAAGATCATTATAAATTTGATATTTTTCATTATAAGTAAGAAATAATGCGTCGGAATAAATAAATAAAATATATTTTGCAATGTGCACATCAAGCCCTTTCATATGATACCCCATTTGAACTAGTAGCTTCAATTTGAAATTTCGACCCCTATAAAAAATATAGACCCCCTATTTTAAAAAAAATTATTACAAATGTATACTTTTGAGATTTATTCTTGTACTTGTAGTCTATAATGATGTCACTTGCCAAATTTCTTAGTTCTAGGTCAACGGAAAGTACCCTATAGGTTTTGATTCCCTTGAGAATGTGTCGAAATATGCGTTTTTTGCTTAATAAACTTAGCAGTTTGATTTTTTTACAACCTCATGGGTCCGTAGGCCTGAGTATACAATTCAAATTTCAGCTTGATACCTCTACGCATTTTCGACATAGAGGGTCTTGACAGACTGACAAACGGACAACAAAGTGATCTTATAAGGGTTCCGTTTTTCCATTTGAGGTACGGAACCCTAAAAAAGACAAAGTCACGGGGCAACGGCTAGGTAATTCTAGTAGTTAGTGTTAGTAGTTTATTGAAGGCATTAAGTAAACATGTTTATCCCAGGACGTTGCATTAGCATGCTAATGGCATGACCCGCCATTTTAATTACTTTACATTACCTTCTTAATAAAACAAGCACGGCTTGTTTCTGGAAAACTATGTAACTCTTTAGAAGACATATATTAGGAACACTAACTTACGCCCGCGACTTCGTACGCGCGAATCCTGTTATTCCCTGGAAATAAAAAAAAAACGGGTAGCACTCCGAGAGTGTCGGCAGAAATGAAAATTTGAACATTAACATTGCGCATTTTTGAATATTTTGGAATGGTTAGGGAATAATTTCGCACGAATTGCTTTATTTATCAGTAGGTATAAAGGTGCTGTCATTTATGTGGTAAAATACAATATTCATTATATAATATCGTACACAAACACAAATATGACTAACTATATATATATATACAAACAAAAAAAACGTAAATAACAAAAACTAATCTATAAATATAAAATTCAAAGTCCTGACTGACTGATATATCAACGCACAGCCCAAACCGCTGGGTTTAGAGATTCGAAATTTGGCACGTAGGTTCCTTATGACGTCTAGGGGTACACTAAGAAAGGATTTTTCAAAATTCATCCCCTAAGGGGGTGAAACAGGGGTCCAAGGTTTGTATGGGGAAACGAGATTAGTAGGACTATTTTATCCGAAACTTTACACGAGTACTTCTATAGATAAATGAATAAACACGTGTTTCAGGATTTTACAATATTCAACCCCTAAAGGAGTGAAATGGGGTGAAAAAGTCTGAAAATCGTCATGGATATTGTTTTTATAGTTTATTGGGTCGCTGATTACGAAAATAACAACTATTATATAATCAAACTTAGCCGACGTGATAAAAAGTCGCCCCTGAGGGGGTGCGATGGGGTTGAAATTTCTAAAATGCGGTCAAAAAGTCTGAAAATCGTCATGGGTATTGTTTTATAGTCTATCGGGTCGCTGATTACGGAAAAAACAACTATTTTATAATCCAACATAGCCGGCGTGACATAAAATTACCCAATATGGGAGTGCGATCGGGTTGAAATGCCATAATACCAATATGGGTGTTGATTCTATGGTTTTCTGGAACGTTAACTACGAAAATGGCATCGATTTGTAAATATTACATAGTGGACATAAAATTAGTTAAAAGGACTTTTCAAATTTTACCCCTAAGAGGGTGAAACGGATGTCCAAAAACTTTATGGGGAAACGAGATTGGTTGACTATTTTATCTTAAACTTTACCCGACTCCTTCTATAGATAAATGAGTAAACACGTGTTTGCCCCGAATTTCACGCGAGCGAAGCCGCGGGCGAAAGAAATCTATATATATAAAAGAGTAAATCACTCACTCATCACGAAATCTCAGAAACTACAAGTGCTAGGAGTGTCAATTTTTTCAAGGGGGTTCCTTTTAGGACGTAGGTGCTCACTAAGACGGGAATTTGGAAAATTCAACCCCTAAGAGGGTGAAACGGGGGTCCAAAGTTTGTATGGGGAACCAAGATTAGTTGGACTATTTTATACGAAACTTTACATGAGCACTTCTGTAGATAAATGAGTAAACACGTGTTTCAGGATTTTTCAAAATTCAACCCCTAAAGGGGTGAAATGAGGTGCAAACATCTGAAAATCGTTATGGGTATTGTTTTTATGGTTTATCGGGTCGCTGATTCCGAAAACAACAGCTATTTTATAATCTAACATAACCGACGTGACACAAGAGCACTCCTGTGGGGGTGCGATGGGGTTGAAATGTCATAATATCAATATGGGTGTTGATTCTATGGTTTTCTGAGACGTCAATTACGAAAATGGCATCGATTTGAAAACGTTGACACGAAATTTCCATATCGGTATAAAAATCCAAGATTTGGAACACCTGATGCAGAACCATAATGGTTCAGCTAAACTATAAGAAATATAAAAATGACGCCTGAGCAAAAGTTGTTCAGCCTGATGAGCATTTTTGGTGAGGTATATAAATCCAAGATTTGGAACACCTGATGCAGAACCATAATGGTTACGGTAAACTATAAGAAATATAAAATTGACGCCTTTGCAAAAGTTGTTCAACTTGATGAGTATTTTTTGTTGAGATATAAAAATCCAAGATTTAGAACACCTGATGCAGATCCATAATGGTTCCGGTAAACTATAAGAAATATTAAATTGACGCCTTAGCAAAAGTTGTTCAACTTGATCAGCATTTTTTGTTGAGGTATAAAAATCCAATATTTGGAACACCTGATGCAGAACCATAAAGGTTCAGCTAAACTATAAGAAATATAAAATTGACGCCTTAGCAAAAGTTGTTCAACTTGATCTGCATTTTTTGTTGAGGTATATAAATCCAAGATTTGGAACACCTGATGCAGAACCATAATGGTTACGGTAAACTATAAGAAATATAAAATTGACGCCTTTGCAAAAGTTGTTCAACTTGATGAGTATTTTTTGTTGAGGTATAAAAGTCCTAGATTTGGAACACCTGATGCAGAACCATAATGGTTCAACTAAACTATAAGAAATATAAAAATGACGCCTTAGCAAAAGTTGTTCAGCCTGATGAGTAATTTTTGTTGAGGTATAAAAATCCAAGATTTAGAACACCTGATGCAGATCCATAATGGTTCCGGTAAACTATAAGAAATATAAAATTGACGCCTTTGCAAAAGTTGTTCAACTTGATGAGTATTTTTTGTTGAGGTATAAAAGTCCTAGATTTGGAACACCTGATGCAGAACCATAATGGTTCAGCTAAACTATAAGAAATATAAAAATGACGCCTTAGCAAAAGTTGTTCAGCCTGATGAGTATTTTTTATTGAGGTACAAAAATCCAATATTTGGAACACCTGATGCAGAACAAAGCTAAATTTATTTGCATAAACTACATGGTGTATACAATAAATTATAGTTTAAAAAAATAACTAAAAAACACGCTATAATAGCAAATAGAACTAAAAAAGTTACTTAAAAAAACAATAAATAGTTTAACAAAATATTGATTGTATTGTAAAAAAATAACCGCGCAGTGCTACTTTTATGCTTACCTGCTACAAGTTAGAGGCAATCATTTTATTTATTTACAAAGGTAACGTGGTCTATTTAGTCAGTTTATTATAGACGTGTACGCTAAAATTGAAATGGAACGATTGGTATATATTCGCACAAACCAGAAGAATGCGTGCATTTGTGGGACGCTATGTAGCAAGATTTTGTGATGCAAAGTCTTTTAAACAACGAGGGGAAACTGTTTTTCTTAGATGCTTCAGGAGGGACTGGAAAAACATACCTGACGAGAGCAATCATCGCTGAAATCAGGCGCCAAAATAATATCTTACAGCAGCATCGCCAGGTATTGCAGCCACATATTACTTCTAGGCGGAATGACGCAAATACAATGTTCAATATTATACTCGATTTATACAGAACGGAAACACCGACATGCTTTGTGACACGAAACTGTGACAAAGCGAAAATGTTTCAGGATTGCTGTCTAATCGTTTCAGATGAATGCGAAAAAAAAACAATAAAGCAGTAGAAGCTGTAGATAGAACTTTACGTGCCCAAGAGTTTTCAAAAATGTTATTAAAATTTGGGGAAGATCTCCTTCCTGAAGTAAAGTCAATGTTTAGCAGCGAAATATGTATAATTGAAGCTGAGATTCTCACTGGGAGTGGTGCCGATGAAACTGTATTTATTCCGCGTATACCACTCTTCCTTCTTACGGACGTGTGGTTTCCAGCAGACTAGAATAGAATCACTCCGTCTCTTCCCGTGGATGTCGTACAAGGCGACTATGGGAATAGGGATAAGGGAATTTTGTCCCAGAAATTACCTATTATTGTTGTTTATTGTACCTGTAGGGCATTTCTATGTTCGACTGTATGTATTTCTTTAAATTCAATGATTTCTCCGTCAATTGTACAGCAATTTTAATAATTCTTATTCGTTAGAGAGGATACACTCTCCAGGTGGTCCCATATTAAAATGAATGTTGCTAAGCGCAAAACTCGAGAACGGCTCGACCAATTCTGCTAATTTTTAATTTAATATTTTCGGAAGGTTCTTATGTACATAGAAATTGCGAGGAAAAGAAAACAACACTTTCTACCCGTGCGAAGCCGGGGCGGGCAGCTAGTATAATATATAATAGCATCAAAAAATTCTTCCGCATCGCCATCAAAGGGTAACGTGGCCAGAAGGCTAGCAGCATTGCCACGCTGGATGGCAATGCTTATTCGCTGAGCGAGGAATAGGCCAGCCCTCTGGTCGCGGGAAGAGTCGACTAACCGTTTGAAGATGTCCATAAATATTTTTTTTGCGCTCGGACCCCATGGGCCAAGCGTTTCAACCCCAAACGGCTCAAAAAATGTTTTGATTGCGTCAATCATATTTCAGCTTAGATGTATGTAGGGTTGCCAACCATGCTTTATAATAGCGTATCCTACTTTATTTTTGGTAATTATACTTTATACTTTTGCATACAAATAAAGTATGTGAAAATACTTTATTTCCAACCTTTACTGTGATCTAAAGTGGCGAGAAGAGAGAAATAGAGCGTTAATAAATTTAATTAAAAACGAATTGTTTATTTATTTAAATTTTGAATTTTGCTTGTTACAAAGCTTTGAAACATTTAATTAATTAAATGTTTAATTAAAAAATATAGTAAAAAAAATTATAGCATGTGCTAAAAGCATATCAAAATACATTTTTAACGCAATAAAAACACTTTATTTTAAAAATACTTTTTTTTTCTTCTAAATACTTTATTTTTTTCGTAACCAAACTATAATATACGTTTTTTTGTGAAAAAAAAGTTGCCAACCCTAGATGTATGGTACTTGTGTTTAGCTTATCGAGTACCCTGGAGCTCTACCGTCTAAGCTGAAAATGTTTGGCAATAACTAAAACGTATCACGATCGATCACTGCGGCTGAAGTTATTAGGATAATAGGGTCAATAAATTCCAAAGCTGTGGGGGATGATAATATCGGAATTGACATGATAAATCCATTAAAGTGTGTTATTGCTCCCTATTTGGCTAATATACTGAACTGCTCCATATCAATGGGAGTCTTTCCTTTGGCCTGGAAGAAAGCCCATATTATTCCTCATCCCAAAAAGTCCAATCCATCTTCCTTCTCCGATTTTCGTCCTATCTCAATCCTACCTGTCCTTTCCAAGGTGTTGGAGCACTTTGTGCATCAGCGCCTATCCAACTATCTACGTAGACACAATCTCCTGAGTGAATATCAGTCGGGATTTCGGCCGGGGCATAGCACGGTGTCAGCACTGGTGAAGGTCACTGATGATATAAGAAACCATATTGACAACAAAAAGTTGACAGTTCTAGTTCTACTTGACTTCACCAATGCGTTCAACACGGTAGATTTTGATATCTTACTTGGCATGATACGCACTCTCAATCCTTCACCTACTACATTATCTTGGTTTATGTCCTATCTCTTTGATCGAAATCAGTTGGTGAAGATTGATGAGACTAGATCCGACTGGTGTGAACTTAGGGCGGGTGTACCACAGGGGGGAGTTCTTTCACCAATTCTGTTCTCCTTTTTCATCAATAGCATTGTGTCCTCCCTCTCCTCCTCATACCACTTATATGCTGATGACCTTCAAATTTATGCATCTGATACAATTGATAACATAAACAAGGCTATAGATATCATAAATAATGATTTATCAGCCATTGCCAAGTGGACCAAAGACTTTGGATTAAAAATCAACCCCTCTAAATCTCAAGCCATTGTGGTCGGTAGTCCACATTTTGTTACTAAGCTGCATGGCGTGAAGTGTGCAAATGTTGTTCTCGATGGTAACATTATCCCTTTTTCCACCACTGTTAAAAACTTAGGCATTACCATTGATCAAACTCTTTCGTGGGCCCCACATATCGCTGAAGTGAGCCGGAAAATCTTTGCTTCAATTCACTCGTTAAAACGACTGCAACACTTCCTTCCTATTGACACCAAAAGTCTACTAGTGCGTTCTCTTTTACTTCCTATACTAGACTATGGGGATGTAGTCTATCTGGACCCTACTGAGGACCTCATTAACAAACTGGAACGCATACAAAATTTGTGTATTAGATATGTCTTTGGGGTGAGGAAGTTTGACCATATTTCGGAATACCGCAAGAAACTAAATTTACTCCCTATTAGACAGCGCAGGAACATCCATATACTTTCACTTCTTTATCAAGTCCTGTTTAATCCCTCAGCTCCAAATTACCTATTAGAAAAGTTTAGGTTTCGAGAGGTGGATGACCGCCTCAGGTCTAGCAAAAATCCTGTGCTGAAAATTCCTTGGTACAGTTGTCATTCCTATGCAAAATCATTTACGATACAAGCGGCACGACTCTGGAACTCACTCCCCTTTGATGTGAAAATGTCTCAGTCTGTTGACTCTTTCAAACTGAAATTACACAAGCTCTGGTTTCATGAAACAAATGTGTTGAGCTAAACAAATTATCTGTATATGTGTAAATATGTGTATTATATTGAATAGGTATATATATGTAGGTATATGGTACATATGTATGTATTTGTGTATATATGTATGTAGTATATGTATGTTTATAATTATCTAGACATGGTGCTTAATTTCAACTGCCTCGCTAATCTTTCATTTTCCTATGAGTATTCTATGGTTGACTGGAAGAGATCCCTGATGGGATAAGTCCGCCATTGTACAAAAATGTTATAAACACTGTGTGTATTAATGTTATGTTATTGTACAATAAAGTTTTTACAAACAAACAAACAAACAAACGTATCACCAAATTTTGGAACCAAAATATTCGACGGTAATCGACATCAGGTTCGACGGTACGGCCACAGGTTGTGGAATGAACTTAATTCTGCATTTTTCTAGGAAACTACAACATAGGTATCTTTCAGGGGGATTCTGAAACTTAAGTCATTATGAATTAATTAAGAACCATCATGGTTGCGAATTTATGAATGAAATTCATTGATAAATACTCAACCATCATAGTCCTATTCCTGCGTTTAGAGCTTGTGGTAAGGCCCCAGAAAAGTATAAGACCACACAATTAGAAACCTTCATATTTAACACGCCATTACTAAAAAGCAGTATGTACGACTCGTTGTTACTCACTCTTTCCTGTAACAAATACATAGTCGGGACTAACTCGCACCCTCTTCACCAATTAAACAAGCAGTAACAGCGAACGCCGAGCAAACCGTCTGTCAGCGTCCGTCACTCGCTTCTCGAAACATATACACGTGGGGACAAAAATACGGCACTTGTTTAATAATTATATAGTTATTTATATTGTTATTTGGCTGCGGTATTCTGTGAGGTGGAGGTACATTCCCCAGTCGGGTAGCTTACAATTACGCTCCCTACCTCTCTTTTCGCCAGAGCTTCGTTCGTTAGTCAACAGGCACTAACAAACGAACAAACATAGTTCTTTATGCGCAGTAGGGTTGGCTGGAAGAAATCTCTTAAAGGAATAAGCACACCTTTGTATACTTGTCTATTTACTAATTTCTGTATTTGTTGATATGCAATAAATATTATACTAAATTAATTAAATAAATTAAACGGGTCACTCACGTCTTTTTTGTCGGGAAAGCCGACTAGTTTCGATCTCAAAAGGAGACCTTCATCAGCCCGAATGTCCAGACACATCCACACGCGAGAGACAAACTCTCGCGCCGGGCACTGCGCGCCAATGCGCGCTCCGCCCGACTGGAAAGGGTGGTGGGGGGTTGGTGCGTTGATTGGTGGAGCGCTGCCCTCGACGATGACGTAGTGGTAGCCGATGGATCCAATTCTTCTATCTCTTCAGGCGCGTGGTCATCTAGTGCGCTTACCTTGTTGTTGTGGTGAAAACTGACAGTATCAGCATTGCCGTTTAATTAATTTAGTATAATGTCTGATGTGAGTTTTAATAATAACTAGCTGGCCCGGCGAACTTCGTACCGCCTAATTGTCAATGAATGTCGTGGTATACATATTAGTTGAACAAAATTTATGATGTCTTGAAATTAATATAATGAATAATAGAAAATAATAGCAAAGCACGATGGCGTCATTGCGCGTGTCAGTTTAATTGTACACGCAAGTTAAGCAACGTCAACCGTAGCCTGTCCATGGATGAGTTTATATTATCTCGAGCTCCTCCGTGCTTCGGAAGGTACGTTAATCCGTCGGTCCCGGTTGTAATCATTAGATTAACTCGAGGTCCTCCGTGCTTCGGAAGGCACGTAAGACGTCGGTCCCGGTTGTTATCATTAGATTATCTCGAGCTCCTCTGTGCTTCGGAAGGCACGTAAGCCGTCGGTCCCGGTTGTTATCATTAGATTATCTCGAGCTCCTCCGTGCTTCGGAAGGCACGTTAGGCCGTCGGTCCTGGTTGTTATCATTAGATGGCAGTCGTTAAGCCAAGTGGCCTTTAGGCGGCTTGAAATTACTGGCGTCCGCCAACTCGCAGTTGAGAAGCGTGGTGGAGTATGCTCGAAACATATTCAGTTGAAGGAAGACCCGTATTTAATATTACCCAGCAGTGGGTAAATATTACCCAGCAGTGGGTAAATATTAAGTTCAGTATTTTACTATGTCACAAAATAAAGTACCATGACACTTGACAACCAATTAATATTCATTTTCAAGCATTCATTCATAAACAATTTTCAAAACAACAACGGACAACTTTCGCGACGTAAAAGTTAGACCAGGTCGATTTGACATTTAATTGAAAATCAATAAATATTCCAATCCGTTTTCAAATTTAATTTTTCGACATTTTTGTCAATGTTTTTATACTTATTATCCTATACCCACATTTCTGAACGCACGCATACATTTGACGTACGCACGTTAACGTCACGTTTGACAGGTCCGACATCCACGAACATTTTGTATGGAAAAATGATTTTTCTTTTATTTTATTTTTTTCGTAAATTTTTCAATTTTTTAATAGTTATTCTGCTATTCTGGACGGAGACAAATCCAACAAATCAAAAACCATGGCAATCGGTCCAGCCGTTCTCGAGTTATAAGTGTTGTAACAAACACGACTTTCTTTTATATATATAGATAATATATATATACTTCATCGATGGTTCTATAAGATAAAGAATACACTGCATTTATAGATAGGCAATTGATACGAACAAAATAAATTTATTATCCTCAAACAGAATGCCAATATGAGCTGTACAAACTTTCCCTTTGATAAATTGAGATTTAGAGAGGTAAATAATAATCAAAATCACACTTCACACTCAATGAATCTACGATATTATTCCCCCAATAACGAGACTCGCATTAATTATAATACAAATGAAATGTTAAATGGTAAAGTTATTTTATAACTACCCGCATGGCTGTGAAATTGTGAATACATTTTACGATCTACCGTTATTTTACTTTTTAACTATTTAGTAAACTATTTGGAAGCATTTTTAATTGTCGAGACGAATAAAAATGATAATGAGATGTAGGAATGTTTAATAATTTTAAATGTTCTGATATGTTTGGTTTTACGCTATAAATTATTGAGTTGTAAGAAAGTTCATAAGAATTAAATAAAATATGCGTTGACATGCGTGGGCCATAAGATTATTAGTGATTGTTGTGTATGGTAATTACGAACAAGAATATCGTTGCTTCTAATAGTATATCACAAGTTATTATATTTAATGCCTTATTGGCCGTATTGCTGTCTCTCACATTGCTAAAAGGGGAAGTCAAATTCCAATAGCTCCACTCCTACTAATTTCATCTGATTAAATTCGTTGTGAGTTCCAATGCAGTCGTAGTTTTACCCTCGGGACTGCAATGGACTTCATTGTTCATTGTCTATTTTGATGGTCGCCGCTGTTAATCTAGGCTACTTAGGAGACACAGTGGAGGGCACTGGTGGGCCCCCGTCCCGTTTAAAAATCTATACTAATATTATAAAGGGAGAACATATGTACTTTTGTTTAAAATGGATAAACAACAAAACTACGAGACGTATTTAAAAATTCTTTCATCTGTACAAAGCTACATGATTAACAAGTAACATGGTTTTTTTTTATACTACGTCGGGTGGCAGACAAGCATACGGCCCACCTGGTGTGAAGCGGTTACCGTAGCCATGTTAACGCTTGCAACATGAAATATCGCTCGCACGCTGCCACCCTCGCTGCCAACGCAACAACTCCTTCCTTTCCATTTGGGTTATAATTTATTGCTTACATGCGAAGCCGGAGCAGTTTGCTAGTTTCACAAATAATTAAATATCCTATTCGCTATCTTCCTTGTCCGCAAGTGTACAGAGCGAGAGCGCAAAAAAGCGACGTTTCCATGACCTCGGCATTGTAATGAATTGGCTAAGCGTCTGTTAGCGATGGGTGGTCTATTTTGCGAGCCTTCCCTTGCCAGGCTCACTGGCCTTTCTTTTATTCGTCTATTAAGAGCCATATTACATTTTGACTGTGATTTTTGCGTAAAATGGCCAATTTTGGCGTTCTCGATCTCGGAAACAAAAATACATTAACAATGTTGACTTATTGAATAGTACAGAATAGCTATTGGCATAGTACATAGCGGCCTCGCTTTTTGTAAATTTTGCTTAACTTTTTAAATAAACCCAAAATTGCAGAGAAAGATTTTCATAAAATGCGCGCATTCACTATTTTGAACTCCTGGATTGTACTACTGTTCCAAACAAATGAAATAAAAAAAATAGAATGTTATTTGTTATATAGTCGTATAGTACATAGCGGCCTCGGAATTTTGAAATATCATTGATTTAATATAGAAAAAAACATTCTTTTAACCAAAAAAAATTCGAAAATCGCTCTAAGTAAACTGTTAATTTCTCGAATAAACGATAATATTATTGAGCAAAATTTATACGAGAATAATTGTTACTTCATGATGAATAAACTTTGTAGCATGAATTTATTATCTTATTTCAATAAAAACGATAAATATAGCTTCAAAATTACTACAAAAAACGATGCACCGGCGGCCTTCGCGGGTTTAGTACTGCGCGAGAGCTCGTCAGCGTGCAAATGTAATAGGGCTCTTAACGAATTATATTACTGAGCTTGTACCTTTCTATTCAATTCAATGGAGCGAGCCGAGTGAACCGATTTTGATGAAACTTGTCATAATTAAAGACTTCGACATGCTTGAGGTTTGTGTCGAAAAAAAATTGAGATCGATCGTGTCCTTGGGAATGATCATCAAATACAGTTTCCATTGCAATCAATGGAAAACATACATTCAGCGACTTCATAATTCATTGCCTTTTAGGTGGTCGTCCTCTGTTAATTCTGGCTACACAGGAGACACAAAGGTGACCCCCGAGCCCCCGTCCCGTTTAAAAATCTATACTAATATTATAAAGAGAGAAAATTTTACACAAAAACTGCGGAGGCGATCTTAAAAATTATTTCGTCTATAAAAAAGCTACATGATTAGCGAGTAACATAGATTATATTTTATTGCTCCCGTACGAAGCCGGGGCAAGTCGCTAGTTTCACAAATAATAAAATATCCCATTCGCTATCTTTCTTGTCCGCAAGTGTACAGAGGGAGAGCGCAAAAAGCGACGTTTCCATGACCTCGGACCTCGGCGCAGTGTAATGAATTGGCTAAGCGTCTGTTAGCAATGGGTGGCCTGTTTTGCGAGCCTTCCCTTGCCAGGCTCACTGACCATTTTTTTATTCCTCTATTAACGAATTACATTACTGAGTTTGCACCTTTCTAATTAATAATTCCTTTCGATTTGAAAGAATGACAAACAAAACAAACAAAAAACATCCTGTCGGGGTGTTCCCAGTAGGCTACAAGCATGAAGTTCTTCGTGAAATGAAATGAAATAATAGTAGTTTATGAAACTGTTGCATAATAAGGATTCTTAAAATACGAGTGTGAGTTTATCAAACGAGCCGAAGGCGAATTTGATAATAGCGTCACACGAGTAATTATGTGCAGTTTCATACACTACTTTATCTAATCTCATGAAATAGATGATAATAATATTTTTAGTAAAACCGTGAAGTTAATTTAACAACTTCATTTCTTACTTATAAATCCATTTACAGATCGAGCGTGCGTGGTGCGTTTACAGATTATGTAGAATTTTTTTGCAAAGTTGCTATGCATTTGCATTGCAACCTGCTTGCTGCTGTATCGAAATGGAAAAAAAGTTATTTTTCGATACAGTTGTCCATAAAGAGCTGTATCGAAAACTAACTTTTTAAATTTATTTTAATGGCTTGTGCGTAAAAGACTGACATTAAGATTCTGTGTTTAGATTTTTAATCTCTAAATTTTAGTATGAGAGTAGATAAAATTCTTTATTTGCTCATTTACAGTCGTTATTGTAAATATTAGGCCAATGTCACATAATTATGTAGTTTGGCAACTGTAAATTGCCTTTAGAATGTAGGCATGCAAAATAATGGAATAAGTAAGTATATGCTTTGCAGTCTAGTTCAGAATCGATACAATACATACATGTTTAAGTGAAGAGGTTTCTAACGCGCGTGTGATGCCCCTGACATTGCAGGCGTCCATAGGCTGCAATAACTGCTTTCCATCAGGTCGGCCATATATTTGTTTGTCATCTTAATCGCGTAAAAAAACTTATGGATGAAACTAATAGGCGGTTTTAGTTGTTTCTTTACTCTTAATTGCCCGGGACAGGCGCCTCATTTTTTTTCATTATTGACTATTAACGATCGTCGCTTTTTGTACCGAGTCTACCAGCACAGAAAGCTCCTGGACGATTGTGCATTAGTAGCGATGTTGATAACACGCGACCATTACTTACCTTTCAAGATACATTTAATAGTACTCTTTCTTCCACAAACAAGTGTTTTTTTTAACAAAACCCTGAGATTAGCGCGTTCAAACAAACAAACTCTTCAGCTTTATAATATTAGTATAGATTTAATAAGAAATGTTTGTGGCACATTTAATCTATTCATTGGTACTGCAAAAACAATAAAAGAACAATTAATTGTTACGTCTATAAACTACGAAATCTATGCGGCCGGACTACGCCTCAACACTCTTGGTAATAGGCCTACACCCACCATGTCTTATCCTATTTAATTATAGGGGAAGGGGAAAAGAGTGGCAATACTGCGAATTTACTTGCACGTATGGAAAGTGCTGATTCCAGACGGATATTTGGGTACTAAAGCTATTCCTATAGACTTAGACATACATACATGCATTTGATAGGTACCTATACAAATATATATCTAGGTATCTATCAAATTAAGTATCGGTTAAAACTCTCGCCTCGCCTCACAAATTTGTTATAGCTAAGAACCCGCACGATGTGAATTTCATTTAACTATCACAAATTCTCTATGATAGACTAAACATGCCCGACTCAAACTCAAAAATCCATTTTAACCGATACTTCACTTGATAGATTCTCGTAACGTTACGTTATTAACAAAAACAAAAGAAATAACAATTACAAACAAAATAACAAAAATGAATAACATTTACGAATAACAATAACCATCAAATATAACAAAAAAAAAACAAGAAATAACAATATAACCAAGAATTGCATCAACATCCCAACTACGTGCCAGAGTTGACAATGAATGAATTAAACTGG
This sequence comes from Hypsopygia costalis, assembly GCA_937001555.2. Lineage (NCBI taxonomy): Eukaryota > Metazoa > Arthropoda > Insecta > Lepidoptera > Pyralidae > Hypsopygia > Hypsopygia costalis. Next base: position 17,378,320 of record OW443349.2, on the reverse strand, counting down.
TAGGTCAGAGGGGCAAGATGGCTGCCGAATTAGTACCCAGATGTCCTTACAGATAGCGCAGCTTTATATGAAAATCGACGTTCTTCGAAGATAATTGGCCCTGTCCTAAGGTCGACTGGTAGAGAATACTGAAAATCAGTGTTTTGCTCTCCGAGCAAGTCCAATACTAAGTTGTTGTCCGTTTGTATCACTGCAACGCACGCCAAAGGCGGATGGGGCTTCGGTTTGTTTGTGAGGTGCTATTGTTATTAAATGATGGCTCGCGGTTGAACTGGACTTGTGTTGCAAGTTCTGGTTTAATATTTGGGGTGTAACACCTGCACACGATGCACCCTGCTGACTGACAAACGAAGCTCTGGCGAAAAGAGAGGTAGGGAGCGTAATTGTAAGCTACCCGATTGGGGAATGTACCTCCACTTCACAGAATACCGCAGCCAAATAACAATTCCCTTGAGGGTTGTTGTGTTCCTGCGAGTGAGTGAGGTGAGTGGCGACGCGAGAGTGATATTTTATGTTGCGAGCCTTAATATGGCTACGGTACCGCTTCCCAACAGGCGGGCTGTATGCTTGTCTGCCACCCGACGTAGTATAAAAAAAAAATTAGAATTACTGTAAGTTTCTACATTTTGTGCTTCAGCATACAAATAAAAATGTTATCAATCTATCTATCTATCAATGCTTGTATAGTATTAAATCCGCCTTTGTATATTTTTATAAGAATGAAGATTAATTAAATCAATAGGCGATTTAGCTACGGATCCCGAAATAGCGTGCACAATACAAACAATCAAGTTTTGAACCTCAAGTCGACGCACACGAGCGTACATTTTACGCCACAAAATATAAAATGAATTTAGAAAAAATCTAAAAGAATGTGTTTCGGATATCCTCCGTGTGCGCCAGCCGTATGAAGGCCAGCCAGCGGTGGCCCTACCATCGTGTGGCACACTTCTTTGAGGAAAATAATAGGCTTGTATCCCATATTTTTTTTCGATTTGTTATTTAAAGACTTCACAATAATGTAAATATAGGTGAAATAATTACTTCGATAGCATAAAAACTTCTCGAGATATGATAACTTGAAGATCACAATTTTGGACTATCCCGAAAACGCTCCATACAAAAGGCCACCACGTTATGACGTCACACCGTACTATTTTATATGCATTAAATCAGAAATTTGTACGACAGCTATATTAAATATTGCGTTTATGTAGCCAGTGCCGTAACAAAAGTTATAGTATTTTTTATTCTTTCTACAATGGTAATATTTATTTTTTATAATTTCATACCTTTAAAATGGACTTTCCCACCAAACTTTGACCGAGTATATAACATGTCGGACATAAGTTATTAAAATTTTAAGATCGCAGATCGTTCTAGTTTTATGTATTTTACGTTACTGATAGAGAGTTTTTATAATTTTGTAACATGGGCAACAAGCCTATTATTAGAGAGGCTAAACATTATCTATTAGATGGGCGACTACATCATCTTTAGTCGCCAAGTTATACTATATACATATATAATACTATGTATAGTAAGTTCGTTTCTAAAAATAATGTTCAAGCTTATTTACTTGAGAATTTGTCCAAGCAATAATCATCACTGTCCTATTGTTTTTCCTTTGCATTTCCGTGTATAATTATAAATTTGTATATGATTATATATAAAATAAATAAATTTGTCAGACAAATTACACAGCGTCATCTAGCCCGAAAGTAAGCGAAGCTTGTGTTATGGGTACTAGACAACTGAGAAACATACGTAAATACATTTTTTTTTGTAAATACATACTTATGATACATAGAAAAAACCCAATTTGCCTTGTGCGGGGATCGAACCCGCGACCCCTGAGTCAAAGCCATTCGACCGGGGTCGGCGAAACAACTAAATTAAAAAAATAATAAACCCACGATCTTCTAGTCTAGTCACACACACACACACATACACACAAACAGCTCTCTGTTGAGAGAGTGACACGTCAAACTACCCGTTAAATGTTGACCCGTTCTTTGTGCGTCGGGGCGGGGGTTAAAAATGAGAACCGATGGTACCCGCCACGAATTATCCGCATAATAATTTTATGAACGTAAAAGCACAGTGGATATAAGTGAGCTTTGTTGCAACTTTTTCAATTCGTATTTAATTTCGTGCTTGTGTGCGCAGACGGTACGTTTTTTGAACATAAAAACGAGCTTAATTGCCGAAAACAAAGACTTTGTGCGAAAGAAAATAATTGTTTAACAAAAACCAGGAAAGGATTTCTTTTATTAAGTTGTAAACAGCGTTGCCAGGCGTCCCGATTTTGGCGGGATGTCCCGCTTTTTTAAGGCTAAAGTGTCCCGAGGGACACCACATGTCCCGCTTTTGGCAGTGGACGTCAAAATTATTATTTCTTCAACTGAAATTAACGGACGGAATACCAAAATTTGAATCTTCGGAAAAATATAACCAATTTAAAGTTTAACAAACTGAAATATATTTGAAATTATAATAAACACGGGAATTAACGTGATCATGCATGCATGCATGCGTGTAAGGTCTGTCAGCCTGTGACCACGGCCGGTGCAACCAGCCCCCTTACCACCAACTCATATTGCGATTCAATAACTGAATAGATTGCTTATTCATACCAATGAATAAGCGACTCTAATCAAGTTGAAATAAAGTCGCTTATTCATTGGTATGAATAAGCATTCTATTCAGTTATTGAATCGCAATAAGAATTGGTGGTAAGGGGGCTGGTCGAAACGTCAGGCAATAATAAAGGTATGTAAAACTACCTTACATGCATGTTCGCGTTAATTCCTGTGTTTATTATAATTTCAATCATGCAACGCAAAAGTTTAAAAGTTATTATGTGAAATATATTTTTCCATTTTTTTTAAATATTTATAATATTTTGGTAAGTTAGCCGAAATCTACCATTTAAATAATAATTAAACTGAAATATTTTTTATCTTTGATTGTAAAGTGTTCGTTTGCACCGCACTTCAGATTGTTCTATAGCACACTTTTCGAAGATGCACGCGCCGCATCTCAAATGGCAGGGTCGCCATATGAGGTATAGACTACAGGCCCGTGTACAAAAAATTGTGGGTCATTTGAACCACCAGTTGACCTATCTAGAACGATATAAGAGCATAAAATAATAAGATTCAGCACTATGCCGTCACTTGTAAGCTGTCCAACTGAGTGCAGGTGAGAATTCAAAAGTACAGGTAGAGTGAGTACATTTTGGTCATATGATTTTGTACGGCATTCTTACCATCAATAGATCCATGAAAAATATTAAGAAAACGCGCAGTGCCGTAAAAAAATGGTGCGCCATAAAGTCGGATTTTTTTTTTTTGATTTTGCGACAATTTCCAGGGTAAATTTGGTCATTTGATTTTGTACGGCATCAGTTTAATACTGTTTCAATACAGCTTCTAATCCATTATTCCCCAACGCCATACAAAAATCATGAGACAAGGGGAAAAAATCGAGGGTTGCAACCCCCTCACTTTCAGTGGTCCAGGGGATGATTTGAAAAAGTACGGCATCGGTTCCAAAACATTATCAAGCACTCAAAAGTACTATTAAAAATAATGCCGTCAAAAAAATTGGTTGCCTGTAAAGTCGGTATACGGGCGAAAGTTTTACGTGACAACGACTTTGAGTGGTAAAATGTTTTCGAGTGGAAGGGACGCATGCCTTTCACTTTTTATGTCTGTCTCTCTCGCTCTTAGAAGGGACGCGTGCCTTTCACTCGCTCTCATTGTAAGCGCCCTTCCCCAGTTATAAGCACACGCCGCCGGCTCCGCGGCCGGTACCGCCACAGCCGTTATGTCCCTGCATTTTAAATGTGTAATATCTTCTAAACTATTCATTTAAATTACATGCTGTGAAGGGCCATATTGATCTATATTAAATGCGCAATGTATTTAAGGTACTTAATTGGATAAGGATTAATTCTGTATTGCTTAAAATCGCTTCGTAAATAAGGCATTATTTCTTGTAAAAAGCAAAGGATAAAATAACGGTTATTGTGTGTTACCACTAAGAGATAGACATATACCATCGCGAACTTTTTTGTAGACCATTTTAAGGTGAACAATACTGTACTACATTATTTTGATCTATCTCGTTGGGTTCAGCCAGCGTTTGCAATGAAAGAGCAAAAAAATGTGTTTATTTACGACATCACATTAGAAACCTCTAAATTATCAGTGTTTTTCTACTATGTTATGCATATATTATACATATAAACTTTCCAGTTGAATCACTCTATCTATTAAAAAAAACCGCATCATAATCCGTTGCGTAGTTTCAAAGATTTAAGCATACATGGGGACATAGGGACAGAGAAAGCGACTTTGTTTTATACTATGTAGTGAGAGAGTCCCTGAGATTAACGCGTTCAAACAAACAAACAAACAAACTCTTCAGCTTTATAATATTAGTATAGATTTAATAAGAAATGTATGTGGCCCATTTAATCTATTCATTGGTACTGCAAGAACAATAAAAGAACATTTAATTGTTACGTCTATAAACTACGAAATCTATGCGACCGGACTACGCCTCAACACTCTTGGTAATAGGCTTTGTACACCTACCATATCTCTGCATCACTAAGGCAAAGAGTAAAGTATTTAATTATAGGGGAAAAGAGTGGCAACACCGCGAATTTACTTGCATGTATGGAAAGTGCTGCTTCCAGACGGATATTTGGGTACTAAATGCTATTCCTATAGACCTATATAAGTACTATGTCATATTTATACATATTTGTATAAGTACCTATCTAATGAAGTATCGGTTAAAATTGATTCTTAGAGTATTATTATTTAAATAGTTGTCTTGGCCAACTTGCCAATTAAATATTTCAAATCCCACCTAGGGGGTGGTCGTGGGTTCAAATCCCACCTAGGGGGGGCAGGTGAAATTTCCATTTTTCAAAAAAGATTCTTAGAGTTTTTAGATTCAGGCGTCTCTCGCCTCGCCTCGCAAATTTGTTATAGCTAAGAACCCGCACGATATGAATATCATTTAACTATCACAAATTCTCTAAGATAGACTAAACATGCCCGACTCAAACTACAAAAAGCCATTTTAACCGATACTTACTTATAACCTTCACTTGCTAAATTCTCGTAACGTTACGTTATTAACAAAAACAAAAGAAATAACAATTACAAACAAAATTACAAAAATGAATAACATTTACGAATAACAATAACCATTAAATATAACAAAAAAACAAGAAATAACAATATAACCAAGAATCGCATCAACATCCCAACCGTTTCTTTGCTCATGTGTCCCAACTACGTGCCAGAGTTGACAATGAATGAATTAAAGTCAGGTAGGTCAGAGGGGCAAGATGGCTGCCGAATTTGTACCCAGATGTCCTTACAGATAGCGCAGCTTTCGACGTTCTTCGAAGATAATTGGCCCTGCCCTAAGGTCGACTGGTAGAGAATACTGAAAATCTGTTTTTCCTATCCGAACAAATCCAACTCTGAGTTGTTGTCCGTTTGTATCACTGCAACGCATGCCAAACAACGGAACGGCGGATGGGGCTTCGGTTTGTTTGTGAGCTGCTATGGGGCCGTCCATTAATCACGTGAGGCTCAAAAGAGGGGGGTGGGGTTCGGTAAAAATCACGAAATATCACAAGGGGGGAGGGGGGGTGTAGTAAAATATCACGTGTAATTATTTTTTTGTCAAACGCGCGATTTCTAAACCGAAGAGCGGCGTGTTGAAGACCTGACTCGCCGATGCCAGGCAACGAACGAAGTTGAAGACGATGACGGCCTACAACTCCCTGCGCATACAGTATAATAATGGTTTCAGAGTATTGATGGAGCTGCCACCATTCTGTAGCGCGTCTGGCATGTTCACGCTTGCACGAACAGCCCCCTTACCACCAATGAGTCACTTATTCATTGGTATTAATAAGCATTCTATTCAGTTATTGAATCGCAATAAGAGTTGGTGGTAAAGGGTCAGAACTTTTATGCCACGATAAGCGGTCATCCCTAAATTACGTCACACGCTAAGGGGGAAGGAAGAGGTCGACGAAGTGTGATACTGTGTGACAAGGGGGTGGGAGGGGTCCTAAATTTCGTGACGTGACATTTCAAAATCTATTATAATCTAAGTGCCAAAACACGAACTTTGAACTATTAACAAAAAACTCAAATACATTTGCAATTCTAGATGTAAAATTGCATAATATGTGACGTCACACTAGGGATGGGGGGATCTCACTAATGTGACCAGCTGTGACAAGGACGGGGGGATCTCACTAATGTGACCAGCTGTGACAAGGACGGGGGATCTCACTAATGTGACCAGCTGTGACAAGGACGGGGGGATCTCACAAATGTGACCAGCTGTGACAAGGACGGGGAAAGGGTCCAAAAATTATTAAATTCGTGTGACGTAATTTATGGATGGCCCCTAAGGAAAAAGACAGCATCCTTTTCTTCATGACTGTTGACGAACGGATGGTTTAGAACCTTTGAGTCTGAGAAGAGATTTTCCGTCCCTTTGTGTGTTCTGCCGATTGTAGATTGTATGGGGTGTGTTATTTGACACAATATCCACGGCCTCCTCCTACTGTCTATCGCACCGCTCACAGGACAGGGAATTCTCAGGCTCACAGGACTAGATTTCCAAGACCTCATCAAGTATCACCAAGGGGGAGGGGGGGTATTAAAATTGCAAAAAAAACCTCACGTGATTAATGGACGGCCCCTATTGTTATTAGATTATGGCTCGCGGTTGAACTGGACTTGCGTTGCAAATATTTGGGGTGTAACACCTGCACGCGATGCACCCTGCTGACTGACAAACGAAGCTCTGGCGAAAAGAGAGGTAGGTATCGTAATTGTAAGCTACACGATTGGGGAATGTACCTCCACTTCACAGAACACCGCAGCAAAATAAAAATTCCCTTGAGGGTTGTTGTGTTCCTGGGAGTGAGTGAGGTGAGTAGCGACGCGAGAGTGATATTTTATGTAGCCATATTAAGATATGGCTACGGTAACCTGTTCACATCAGGCGGGCCGTATGCTTGTCTGCCACCCGACGTAGTATAAAAAAAAATATTAGAATTACTGTAAATATCTTCATTTTGTGCTTCAGCATACAAATAAAAAATGTTATCAATCTATCTATCAATGCTTGTATAGTATTATGTCCACCTTTGTACATTTTTATAAGAATGAAGATTAAATAAATAAATAGGCGATTTACTTACGGATCCCTAAACTGCATGCACAATACAAACAATCAAATTTTCAACCTCAAGTCGGCGTAAAATGTACGCTACATTTTACGCCCCAAAATATAATATAATGAATTTAGAAAAAATCTAAAAGAATGTGTTTCGGATATCCTCCGTGTGCGCCGGCCGTATGAAGGCCAGCCAGCGGTGGCCCTACCATCGTGTGGCGCATTTCTTTGGGAAAAATAACTATTAGAGAGGCTAAAAATTATCTAGGTACTATATGGGCTACTACATCATCTTTAGTCGCCAAGTTATATACAGGGAGCTTTTGATTTATCTGCCAGGATTGAAAAGGGTAGTAGTATTACATATGCCGATTTCGATAGTAAATGAAATTTGTGCCCCACGTGTTATTTTTTTTCTCTTAGGAAATAAAATCGCATCATGAAAAGATTAGTTTACTTTGTATGAACCATCCCTCTGTGTCGCAGTCTAGACGGCGTGGTCAATGCGCTCGGGTATGACCCGTGCCGAAAGGCTACGTCACGAGCTGCCAAACGCTTTCCGAATACGGTGATAACCGCGGTAAAGTCAAAGTTTACTCAAACGTTGGGCCGCCCTTTGTAAACGCCGCCGCTTCGCAGCGATGTCTGTCGCTTGATCTCCTGCCGCCCGCCCCCGCACGGGCGGCGCGGCAACAGCGCTCGCGCCGCGAGAAAGAAGGAAGAAAGGATCCAAGGAAACGAAAACAGTGTTAACCGTGATTCGTCCGTGTGTTGACCTAATCATGCCTATACGCCGCAGTTTTACGAAATGTACAAATTTCTCGAAATGGTATGGTATGGTTTCTTGTCGCGAGTGTAAATGCGCACGCAGAATATCTGGACGAAATTCAGTACAGATAGACCTCGATCAGTTACAGAAAGCGGTAGTGGACTTTTTCCGCAGACATTCCATGGCAAAAAAGTGGTAAAACATGTATGTAGACGTGGATAAATTAGTGGCTAATTGTGATTTTGTGTAAATAATTTGAATGAGCTTTTAAACACGCCAAGTTATTGTAGAACATGTTATGTGACTGTGTTATTTTTGAAAACTAACATCGTAACTGTTTTTATGATGTTTCCATAAACAAACACATACATTATTCGACGAGCTCGGTGGCGTAGCGGTCAATGACGCGGCTTCGACACCAACGCTCGTGGGGTTGATTCCCACATAGGACAAACATTTGTGTGCATGAACATGTCTGTTTGTCTTGGTCTGGGTATTTTCTATGTATCATAAGTATGTATTTACAAAAAAAAACTGTATTTACGTATGTTTATCAGCTGTCTAGTACCCATAACACAAGCTTCGCTTACTTTGGGGCTAGATGGCGCTGTGTAATTTGTCTGACAATATTTATTATTTATTTATTATGATATTAATTTGACAGTTCAAAACCTGTGATAATAAGTGTGATGAAAAGTTCAATGACCTTGATAAGGACAATCATCTGCCCTCCTGTAAGTGTATGTTATTATTACCTATCAGTTTTACATTTGATTACATTTTTTTTACCTATCCTATTTTGATTACAACGCATTTTAAAGGAAATATGCAATTGGGACGACGCTACCTACGTACAGCTGTTATTGTTATATCGACTTCATCTGATAGCGCGGAATGTATTAAGCACTATGAAACCAGTTCATTGACTACGTTATTTATTTTTTCAAAGCTTATTAATGATATTGGGACACCATATTTCTTCACTAACGTAACAAGTAGGCTTAATACTATCTGCCATTAAATTCCTGGCTAATACAAAAAAAGCACCTTATATACTATATACATATATAGTACTGTATAGTAAGTTATATTATATTGGCCGTGTGGTTTCCGGCAGACTAGTATAGAATCACTCCTTCTCTTCCCGTGGATGTCGTACAAGGCGACTAAGGGAAATACATTATAAAACATCGATCAGGCCTCCCCAACCCGTCTGGCCAGCGTGGGGAGAGTAGGCCAAATCCTCCTTCTGTCAGGGACGGACGAGACAGGGTCGTGCTCCTGTAGTGGAGACTAAAATGACCTGATGATGATGATGATGATAGTAAGTTCGTTTCTAAAAATAATGTTCAAGCTTATTTACTTGAGAATTTGTCCAAGCAATAATCATCACTGTCCTATTGTTTTTCCTTTGCATTTCCGTGTATAATTATAAATTTGTATATGATTAAATTTATAATATTATATAAATTTATAAAATAAATATTGTCAGACAAATTACACAGCGCCATCTAGCCCCAAAGTAAGCGAAGCTTGTGTTATGGGTACTAGACAACTGATAAACATACGTAAATACATTTTTTTTTTTGTATATACATACTTATGATACATACCAATTTGCCTTGTGCGGGTATCGAACCCGCGACCCCAGAGTCAAAGCCATTCGACCACCGGGGTCGGCGAAACAACTAAATTAAAAAATTAATAAACCCACGATCTTCTAGTCTAGTCAAGCCCTTTCATTTGACACCCATATTGAGGAAGATGTGACACACACACACACACGCACACACACACGCACACACACACGCACGCACGCACATACACACACACACACACACACACACACACACACATTCACACACATACACACAAACAGCTCTCTGTTGAGAGAGTGACACGTCAAACTACCCGTTAAATGTTGACCCGTTCTTTGTGCGTCGGGGCGGGGGTTAAAAATGAGAACCGATGGTACCCGCCACGAATTATCCGCATAATAATTTTATGAACGTAAAAGCACAGTGGATATAAGTGAGCTTTGTTGCAACTTTTTCAATTCGTATTTAATTTCGTGCTTGTGTGCGCAGACGGTACGTTTTTTGAACATAAAAACGAGCTTAATTGCCGAAAACAAAGACTTTGTGCGAAAGAAAATAATTGTTTAACAAAAACCAGGAAAGGATTTCTTTTATTAAGTTGTAAACAGCGTTGCCAGGCGTCCCGATTTTGGCGGGATGTCCCGCTTTTTTAAGGCTAAAGTGTCCCGAGGGACACCACATGTCCCGCTTTTGGCAGTGGACGTCAAAATTATTATTTCTTCAACTGAAATTAACGGACGGAATACCAAAATTTGAATCTTCGGAAAAATATAACCAATTTAAAGTTTAACAAACTGAAATATATTTGAAATTATAATAAACACGGGAATTAACGTGATCATGCATGCATGCATGCGTGTAAGGTCTGTCAGCCTGTGACCACGGCCGGTGCAACCAGCCCCCTTACCACCAACTCATATTGCGATTCAATAACTGAATAGATTGCTTATTCATACCAATGAATAAGCGACTCTAATCAAGTTGAAATAAAGTCGCTTATTCATTGGTATGAATAAGCATTCTATTCAGTTATTGAATCGCAATAAGAATTGGTGGTAAGGGGGCTGGTCGAAACGTCAGGCAATAATAAAGGTATGTAAAACTACCTTACATGCATGTTCGCGTTAATTCCTGTGTTTATTATAATTTCAATCATGCAACGCAAAAGTTTAAAAGTTATTATGTGAAATATATTTTTCCATTTTTTTTAAATATTTATAATATTTTGGTAAGTTAGCCGAAATCTACCATTTAAATAATAATTAAACTGAAATATTTTTTATCTTTGATTGTAAAGTGTTCGTTTGCACCGCACTTCAGATTGTTCTATAGCACACTTTTCGAAGATGCACGCGCCGCATCTCAAATGGCAGGGTCGCCATATGAGGTATAGACTACAGGCCCGTGTACAAAAAATTGTGGGTCATTTGAACCACCAGGTGACCTATCTAGAACGATATAAGAGCATAAAATAATAAGATTCAGCACTATGCCGTCACTTGTAAGCTGTCCAACTGAGTGCAGGTGAGAATTCAAAAGTACAGGTAGAGTGAGTACATTTTGGTCATATGATTTTGTACGGCATTCTTACCATCAATAGATCCATGAAAAATATTAAGAAAACGCGCAGTGCCGTAAAAAAATGGTGCGCCATAAAGTCGGATTTTTTTTTTTTGATTTTGCGACAATTTCCAGGGTAAATTTGGTCATTTGATTTTGTACGGCATCAGTTTAATACTGTTTCAATACAGCTTCTAATCCATTATTCCCCAACGCCATACAAAAATCATGAGACAAGGGGAAAAAATCGAGGGTTGCAACCCCCTCACTTTCAGTGGTCCAGGGGATGATTTGAAAAAGTACGGCATCGGTTCCAAAACATTATCAAGCACTCAAAAGTACTATTAAAAATAATGCCGTCAAAAAAATTGGTTGCCTGTAAAGTCGGTATACGGGCGAAAGTTTTACGTGACAACGACTTTGAGTGGTAAAATGTTTTCGAGTGGAAGGGACGCATGCCTTTCACTTTTTATGTCTGTCTCTCTCGCTCTTAGAAGGGACGCGTGCCTTTCACTCGCTCTCATTGTAAGCGCATAACGTGAGCCAGTTTCTTGAAGTGTCACCCGGCTAACCAATTTATAAGACGTTGTCACGTCAAAATTATTGTTCATTTGAATGTATATCAATAATTATCTTAATTTCATCGTATACTTGATTTATAAAGCTGTAAAGTCATTTGATCCTGTACGGGAACTTTTTTTTAACATGATATTATAAAATACAATTGTTATATAGTATTGCCGTTCAAAAGAAACTGTTCTAGAAAAAATTATAGAGATATACAAAAACTGTAATTTTTCAAGTTATTGCAAAAGTTTAAATACTCATAGATTAATGAAATATAGCAATTTTCTACATTTTATCCCTTGTTTTAAATAGTATTAAGATAAATAAATTAGGAAAAGATGATGCCGTACATTTTAATGCAGACCATCTCTTTTAGGCTGATGAAAATGACGCTACCATTTTAAGGGTACTTTATGGCCATCTGATACTGTACGACATTAACATATTTTTGAAGAGAACAATTGATAATATGATAAAATCATTATGACGTCTAACTGAAGTGAAACGGCGTGTATATTATATCCAAGAATTGAAACTGTCAATCCCAGTATCAACAGTTTTGTATACTTTTTGGTTTAATATATACTTCAAACATTATTGATACATATATGTGGCGCCACGTGTTATTGAGTGACGTCAGATCGCCTCAACACGTGCGCATGACGAGTTGTTTATCGACCGATCCATGAATCAGGCGATGTGCGAGTGGGGAGGGCGGCCGAGGCGGCTTTATAAAGCAACGCGCGGCGTTCTCGATTCATTCTTGCCGCGACCGCTCTACTGATCGCATGTTTAAATGTGATACTGATCACACCTGAATCATTGATTTATTTAATTAATGAAGTTATTACGTTGATTTGATTTTTCTTCGTAATATTCAGTACACATTTGGTAATAAAAATAATACTAAATGGTTAACGCCTTTGCTCTGATGGAAAATATTACCGAGTAAGATAAATCGTCACCTATCGTGCCTAGATCTTGAACTCCCGACGAAATATATATAATTGATTTGTTTCATTGTAATGATGTGAATAAATAAAACAACTATTTTTTAGAAAAATTATATTGATTGGTGATAATAAAACATAAGTTTTTTTATTTAAATTATTCAGTATCGGAATCACCCGCTGAATTGTTGTCAGAATCATCGTCTTCATCGACGTCCGAATTATCTTATCTATCATTTTCTGAGACATGAATATATTATAACAAAAAACGTCAACAAAAAAATTATAACAAAAAACGTCAACAAGAAACTTTTTACTGACCGCAAGTGTATTTGGAACTCAGTCGGACGTAGACGCAGTGCGGGAGGCAAGGGTCTACTGATCTACCAATCATGCGTTCGATACGATACTTCCCGCCGTCGCGCGTAGGTGCGGGCACCTACTACCAATGAGATCTAATATTTGCTACTGCGCAGTCAAGTCACTTCCTCAAGAAGTTTGCAGGGAACTAATATGTAAATTATATTTATTCAATATTTTTATTACTTTTTTATCAATATGAACTTTTATTAAGTACAAATAAACTATCTAAATGCCGTATAAAAAAATATCGTGATGAATTTCACCTTACATTTCGTTATATGGATTTTTTCTTGAGTTTTTTTTTCCTACAGACGAATGAAACCATTTTTGGACCAATGAAAATGTACGGCATGTGAAAAAATATTATCTATGCATAAAATACTTACAAAATAAATTAATTTTATGTTGTGTCAAATCACCCCCTGGACCACGGAAAGAGAGGGGGTTGCAACCCTCGATTTTTACTCCTTGTCGCATGATTTTTGTACGGCGTTGCGGAATAATGGATTAGAAGCTGCATTGGAACAGTATTAAACTGATGCCGTACAAAATCAAATGACCAAATTTACCCTGGAAATTGTCGGAAAATCAAAAAAAAATCCGACTTTGTGGCGCACCATTTTTTTACGGCACTGCGCGTTTTCTTATTATTTTTCATGGATCTATCGATGGTAAGAATGCCGTACAAAATAATATGACCAAAATGTACTCACTCTACCTGTACTTTTGAATTCTCACCTGCACTCAGTTGGACAGCTTACAAGTGACGGCATAGTGCTGAATCTTATTATTTTATGCTCTTATATCGTTCTAGATAGGTCACCTGGTGGTTCAAATGACCCACAATTTTTTGTACACGGGCCTGTAGTCTAGTATGGAATTTGTCAATAATAAGATGTTATCATTGCAACGGATTTATTAATACTCTTTTTAATACATTGCAGTTTTGACTTATATTTTTTTTTGACGCCCGACGCGCGTGGTTGCACCCCCCAGCTGTGCTGGAGGGAGGCAGAAAATCCTCTTCGACACCCCCTCAGCCCAGTTGCTACCAGACTGACCTTTCAAGGGCGAATCAGGCTTTAACTGACTAAAACCCGCCTGCCTAACTACTTTTAGCCGCGATGGCTTTAAAAGCGCAAACGGAACGACTTTGACTTATATACTAATCATATGTTTTATAAAGGTGTTCACACACCACACATTCACTCATAACAAAAACACTTACCTATTCATTGTAATCTATCTAACAAATATGTATTTTTCTTGTAGTCCCACTTTTTTTAAACGTGTCCCGCTTTTTTTAACCGACTCCAAAAAAGGAGGTTCTCAATTCGGCTGTATTTTTTTTTGTGTTTGTTACTTAATTACTCCGGGATTTATAAACTGATTTGAAAAAAATCTTTTCTATTTGAAAGAGTATACTTTCAGATTGGTCCCATATTTTCATCATCATTAGCCTGTATCTAGCCACTGTAAGGTTTGTTATTTCATTACTCTGCCTTTTATAAACCGATTTGAATAAAAACTTTATTTATTTGATTGGTCCCATATTTTTTTCATCATTATCATCATCATCAGCCTGTATCTACATACATAAATGTAGAGTAATGTAGGTTTTTTTGTTAAAATTATTTACTTTCAAAAATCCCGCGCTCATCTAAAGTAAATATGGCAACGCTGGTATAAAGTCTGGTTTACAATGATTTCGGGGTTAAGTGATTCATCAACATCTTTGAACGAAAGCCAACCTCGCCTTGTCTTCATCTTGCTGACTGCCAAACCAAGTTCTGGCGAAAAGAGAGGTATTTTTGCATAGCGTATTTTGTAAACTGCCCCGAGGGAGAAGTATCTCCACCTCACGGAATAAAGGAGCCAAATAACAATTAACTTGAGGTTGTTGTGTTCCTGCGAGTGAATTCATTCAATCATTAGAAAGAAAGGATATACATATATAAATCCCGTGTAACTATGTTTTTCCATAATAAACTCCATAACCAAGTACTGAACCAATCTAAAATGTTACACATCGTGTGTTATTCATGATGAAAGTTAATAACAATATAATATATAATAATATTTCACGTACTGGTTACAAACCAACATGCACATAAATATACGGGAATTAAACCTGGCCAACAAAAGTACCATCAAATAATTTAATCTCACAAAAGTAGGGATTACAATCCAGCGGCATTATCATTCCAGCATAATTTTTGCTCGATCCGGCCAAATCTAGCTGAATCCAGCGCGAATCCAGCACGTACCGTTTTTGTTTTAATGATAGAAACTTACATGACTAATATATTTATTATTATCTATCCATTGTAAAAGTAATTTAAATAAATAATGTAAAATTCCATCCATATCATCTTGTTAATTGGCGATCTACTACAGTACGTTTCCTAAGACATTTTATATCACGAATGGTGAAACTGAGGAATCAACTTCCCTCAGCGCTATTTCAGAATAATTACAACATGGGAACCTTCAAGAACAGAGTCTTTATTTTCTTTAAAAGGCTGGCAACGGATCGGCGAGCCCTTGGTGTTGCTGATCTCCATGGGCGGTGGTGATTACTTTGCACCAGGTGGCCACCCATATGCTCATTTACCCCCCTCTCATTTATATAAATCACGAAAAGCCTTTAAAGTTTCTTTAAGGTTGATTTACTCAGATTGGCTCTAATCAAAACTGTAATCAAGAATAATAAATAAATAAATATTCCTGGACAATTTACACAGCGCCATCCAGTCCCAAATTACGCGAAAAGCTTGTACTATGGGTACTAGATAACTGGTAATAATACTTAAATACATTTTTTTTTTGTAAATATATACATATAATACATAGAAAACGCCCAGACAAAACAGACATGTTAATGCACACAAATGTTTGTCTTGTGCGGGGATCGAACCCGCGACCTCGGAGTCAAAGTGGCCATTGCTTATCATTCGACCACCAAGCTCGTCAATCAAACTAATAATAATACAAAAAAACTAATAATAAAAAAAATCGGTTGTCTGTAAAGTCGGTTTACTGACGATAGTTGAACGTGACAACGTCATAAGAAAATACTGATGGAATGTTTGCATTTTTCAAAAGAAAATTTTAATGGAACGCCTCAGAGCGAGGTAACGCCGCATACGTCATGTTTTTTCGTGCGTGCAGCCGGCTCCATCGAATTATAAGACGTTGTCACGTCAAAAAATCAAACTAAAAAGTAGAAGGAGCGGTGTAGAACGGCAGAGTGGCACATGCCACATGGAAGTCAGAATGTCGACGTTATTTGCTAGGGTTCAGTTCGGAGTAACTATAAAGCCGGCGGAATTAAAATGGCGTTTTCGTGAAAAAAGAAAGTTAGTGACTTGTTTTCAGCTAACTGTGGATCAGCACAGCTAGATCCAGCGCTAGATGCTGGATCCGACAAGCAGCTGAAAATGTGCAGCCCCCTTACCACCATCTCTTATTGCGATTTAATAACTGAATAGAATGCTTATTCATTGGTATGATGATGAATAAGCTCTATTTCAAATGGAATAGAGTCGCTTATTCATTGGTATGGATAATCAATCTATTCAATTATTGAATCGCAATAAGAGATGGTAAGGGGGCTGGATTCGTCTGGATTACTGGATTTAGGGGACTTCGGCCCACCACACATTCCCACTGTGTCTCCTGTGTAGCCAGGATTAACAGCGGCGACCGCCAAAAAGGACAAATCAAATCAGTGAAGTTCATTGCAGTCCAGGAGGTAAAACTACAGCTGCCTTGAAACTCACAACGAATTCAATCAGAAGAAATTATTAGGAGTAAGAAAAGTAGAGGATGTCAATTCAAGAGAGAGGCAGCGAGTGGCTATACTGTAGCTAATACCACAGTATAGGTAACTACGTACAGTATGGCTACTCCCTGCCGCTCTTTCGTGTCGACCTCACCTCCCCTCAATCTGGAACATGTATGGCACCGAGCACACACACACACTCATTCACGTGCTGCACGAAGTAAGAAGCTTTTTGAATTTAACTTAGATTGCTGGATTGGAACCTATACATTGCTATATAAGAATTTCTACATAAAACATACAAAAAAACGACTATTCTCTTGAAAATTGGAGAAAAATATCAGGCAATAGACAAGGGCCGAGCGCCTCATCACATTTTGATAAATTAGCCAATTCCTATTCAGCAATAATAGTTATTAAGGCCCGGCCGACCCTTCAATCCCATGGGAATTTTCTAGCAACATGCTTTAGCATTCCCATTTCTGATATTGTATGAATATTGCGAAGTCGCTCTAGTGATATTTGCAATACACACAAGGAAGTCAATTTGATTAGACCCACAGTAACACCGTCGGTAATCCCAGTGGTACGGTGGGTATTCCTTTTTCCCCAGGATACCACCAAAGTACCGAGACCTAACATGGTTTGCAATTATCATCGTTTATAATATTTTACTCATATACTAAACTAAAAATGGGATCAGAAACGGAATAATATTGGACTAAACTTTTAGGGTGTAAGTGACTCACCACGATCTTTAAAGATTACCTGCACGTGGTGCACCCTGCCGACTGTCAAAAAAGAGACTTATAAAAAAGGTACCTGAATCTCACAGAATACGGCATGTAAATAACAATTCCCTTGAGGGCTGTTGTGTTCCTGCGAATGAGTGAGGTCACCAGAAATAAAGGAGTTGCCGTCTTGGCAGCGGGAGTGGCGGCGCTTGAGCGATATTTCATGTTGCGAGTGTTAACATTGCTACGGTAACCGCTTCACATCAAGCGGATATATGCTTGTCTGCGATCCGACGTAGAAAAAAAAATTACATTTGGGACAAACGAAGAATTTGTCAATTGTTGGCGAATCAAGAACAGACGCAAGAAGAAACGTTTTTATGTTAATGGGTGACCTACAAGATTGTCTTGCATTATGATATAAATGCATTATATATGTATATACAATCGAAATAATCATAATTTATGAACAATCCATATGGATTCTTAATTTAAGAACAATTTACCTTAAATTGTTGTGTTCTTGCGACAGAGTGAGATGACCAGCCCCCTTACCACCATCTCTTATTGGGATTCAATAATTGAATAGATTGCTTATTCATACCAATGAATAAGCGACTTTATTCCATTTGAAATAGAGTCGCTTTTACATTGGTATGAATAAGCATTCTATTCAGTTATTGAATCGCAATAAGAGATGGTGGTAAGGGAGTAGGAAGGTAAAAGTTGTGGTGATCGAAGCGGTGGTGGCGGAGCACGAGCATTATATCATGTTGCGATTGTTTATTTATATGGCTACGGTAACCGCTTGACATCGGGCAGGCCGTCTTACTTGCTTGTCTGCCACCCAACGTTAGCATACAGGACGTGGGCCCACCACTTTGTCTCCTGTGTAGCCAGAATTAACAGCGGCGACCACCAAAAAAGGCAATGAACAGTGAAGTCCATTGCAGTCCAGGGGGTAAGAACGGGTAACTACGGCTGCCTTGGAACTCACAACAAATTTAATCACAGGAAATTAGTAAGAGTAAGAAACTTTTGGAATTGAACTATCCCTCTTAGCAATGTGAGAGACAGCAATATGGCAAATAAGGCATTAAAAAACTAAAGAGATATGTCAAGTGAAGTGAATACCCGACGTAGTGTAAAAAATGGGGTGTGACTGTCTCATGGACACGGCCGTGTGTTGTACGTGAATACGTTCATCATCATCATCAGGTCATTTTAGTCTCCACTACAGGAGCACGACCCTCTCTCGTCCGTCCAAGACAGAAGGAGGATTTGGCCTATACTCCCCACGCTGGCCAGACGGGTTGGGGAGGCCTGATCGATGTTTTATAATGTATTTCCCTTAGTCGCCTTGTACGACATCCTCGGGACGAGACGGAGTGATTCTATTCTAGTCTGCCGGAGACCACACGGCAAATTCGTATGTTGCTCTATAACCACAAAAGTATTATAAAAATAAAAAAACTTTGGTTCCAATTTGATGCATTGTTCATGTTTACATTTCTTTTAATTCAATGTTATTATTATAACAGTCATATATTAAGAGGCATCCTGCTGCATTCTCGCTGCTCGATAAAAATAATCTCATCTGTTATTAATAAAAAAATGTTACTCGGTTATTTATCAATCCTTGTATAAATCATATAAAATGAACGCAACGCAATTTCCTCACTTTTTTTTTTTGTTCCGTAGTCCTTATTTATCGTAATAAATCCTTTGATCTATTATCTATCCAGTGGTGTGATTGAATTTTGGATGGAGATGATAGATTTGTAGCTGCAACATCAAACTGTATCTCGATTCGTTATGATTCGTTTTTTGAATTGCCTCCCTATGGAAGCATTTATATAAACGTGTTTACGTTAAAAAACCTACGTTATGAAACTGAGCAACTTCACGAATCCTGGAAACATGAAACTAAAACATGAAAGGAAAATCTAAAAATATACTCAGGTACTTAAAACAAAAAATCTCAAAAAGGCTGTATTATATATAGCTAGTCTCTCAAAGTTGTTCAACAATTAGGCACTAACTGTCAGGTACAATTAACATGAAGAACTTAATCCTTCGCAACGAGGTTTAATTTTATTTAATATGAAAACGTGAAACATTGCCGGAAAATTATGTCTCTACAATTTCAGACAATTAACAAGCATCTCGAACGAAAATGGTACTTTGAACATAATTAAATGTTTGGGTAATATTCTTCTTAATACCTATATATTTGTAATTGTGGAGTTCATAATAGACCGAGATAAAAAACGGGTTGCACTCCGGGAGTACCGGCAGAAGTGAAAACTTGAACATTATTGAATATTTTGGAATGGTTAGGGAATAATTTCGCACGGATTGCTTTATTTATCAGTATAAAAGTACTATCATTTATGTAGTAAAACACAATATTCATTTAATGCGCTATCCTACACAAACATAACAATTTATATTACATTAAAAATAAACAGCAGGAGCATTCGCCGCGCGGTAGAAAAAGAGGGGGATATTACTTCCTCTCCTACGCCGCGTCGGCGGTCTCTCTCTCTTACTCTCCCTCCGTCTTAGGCCGTTTACACATTATGCCGCACACCGCCGCCGCCGCTGCGGCACCGCTGCACTAGTCTCCCTTGAATTTGTATGAACCCTTACACATGGCGCCGCAGTAGCGTCGTGAGTCTTCATACTGCAGTAGCTCCAGAGCAGCCAAATATAAAGCCGCTGCGGCGCTATGTGTAAACGCTCTTACGAATTTTCGATCACGCCACGTGTCCTGACGCGAGTTTACCATTTTTTACCCATCCCAAAAAGTGCACAACGCCGCTAAAGAAGTTTTCACTTCAAAATGGCAGCTCCTCTCCTCCACCGTACGCGATGTTCCATAGTCCTTAACTTTACGTAATAAATTCTTTGGTCCTTCATTTATCCATTGGTTTGATTGAATTTTGGATGGAGTTGATAGATATGTAGCTGTAACACCAAACTGTATTCTTTTTTTAGGGTTCCGAACCTAAAAAGGAAAAACGGAACCCATCACTTTGTTGTCCGTCTGTCTGTCTGTCTGTCTGTCTGTCTGTCTGTCTGTCAAGAATTTCTATGTCGAGAATGCGGGGAGGTATCAAGCTGAAATTTGAACTGTATACTCAGGTCTACGGTCCCATAAAGTTAAAAAAAAATCAAACTGCTAAGTTTACGTAGAAAAAAGTTACGGCCGTTTATTCAGCAAAAAACGCATATTTCGACACACTCAAGGGAATCAAAACCTATAGGGTACTTCCCGTTGACCTAGAACTATGAAATTTCGCAAGTAACATCGTTATAGACTACAGGCACATGAGTAAAGAAGGAACAGAGGGAAAGCTGTCTAAGATCTGCAAAATTTGTGCCTATTCTCATAGGGTTGACACCTTTGTGGGGTGTATTTGTGGGGGTATAAGTAGCTCAGTATCACCTTATGAGCCAAAGCCAATCTCACCTGCACGTGGCAACCTCCCTGCCAATAAATTCTGGCGAAAGAGAGATATGTCACATCAATAACCCGACTGGGAAGTACCACACCTCACAGAAGACCGCAGTCAAATAACATCTCTCTGGAGTGTTATTGTGTTCCTGCGTCAGGTCATCAAAAAGAAGGATTAGCAGCAATAGCAACCGGGGTGGCAACGCGCGAGTGGCATTTACTGTGTTGCAAGAGTATAATAGGCTATGGTAACCGCTTCACATCAGGCGGGTCATGTGCTTGTTTTCCACCCGACGTAGCATAAAAATCCTTTACTGGTATGTCGACAGTTCTATACGACAGTTCTTTGACTTCAGGTTGTGTAATGCTAATAATAAAAAAACTTATTCACGAACATTAAAAAATGTTTCTAGATATCAATAACATTATGATAGCAAATTGATTTAAAAATTTGACTTTTAGCCCCTCTCTACTGGGTCGATAAATTGCATTCCGCTCCATTGAGATATAAGTACTACGTGCTTATATCTCAATGTTCCGCTCCTAGGCTATCGTGACTTCTTTCTTACTCTTACATCACGGAGTACAAGATCACTTACTTAGGTACTCTTTACATAAAGAAACCAAAAATGTATTTATATCGATAAAATTAATATTCACTACATTAAAATTGCAATTAATTTAATATGAAGAATTAGATTAAGTAGGTATATTGAAATTACAGCTTATTAAATACTTGATACATTAGCAGGCCGATGGATATAAATCGCGTGCATATTGTAATAAATAAATTAATCATATATCTCCTTACCTAGTTGAATCCTTGGGATAGTTATCCATTTGTTCAATACTTTTATTCTCATACCTACTCGTAAACAACGTGAAGCGAACAAAAACACCTATACGTGCAACGCGCAGGCCCTGAGCTTGTCCACTGGCGGAGTCAGTTTGAACCGGTTTTTTCCAACCGCGGCGTGTACGCGACGAGCGGCCAGTGGACACGCACACAAGGCCACGCATGCTTGTAGCAGTGTACCTAAACACCGCGGTTGAATGAAGCTTTATCTCTGTTCCGTTTCTTTACTCATGTGCTACAGGTACAGGAATAAATCTCAAAACTATACATTTATAAATAGATCTTAAAAAATAGGGGGTCTATATTTTTTATAGGGTGTCGAAATTTCAAATTGAAACTACTAGTTCAAATGGGGTATCATATGAAAGGGCTTGATGTACACATTGCAAAATATATTTTATTTATTTTTTTCGACGCATTATTTCTTATATAGAATGAAAAATATCAAATTTAATAATGATACTACGTACCTACGGAACCCTCGGTGGGCGAGTCCGACTCGCACTTGTCCGGTTTTTTTTACACTACGTCGGGTGGCAGACAAGCACACGGCCCGCCTGATGTGAAGCGGTTACCGTACCCATATTAACGCTCGCAACATAAAATATCGCTCGCGCGCCGCCACCCCCGCTGCCATCACAGCATCTGCTTCCTTTCTGGTGACCTCACTCACTCGCAGGAACACAACAGCCTCAAGGGAACCGTTATTTGGCTGCGGTATTCTGTGCGGTGGAGGTACATTCCCCAGTCGGGTAGCTTACAATTACGCTCCCTACCTCTCTTTTCGCCAGAGCTTCGTCAGTCAGCAGGGTGCACCGCGTGCACGTAAAGTTGGCTTTGGTTCAAAGATGTTGATTGATGTTGATGAACCCCAAAATTCCCCGATTTTGTTTTTAGGGTTCCGTACCTCAAAAAGAAAAACGGAACCCTTATAAGATCACTTTGTTGACCGTCTGTCTGTCTGTCTGTCTGTCTGTCTGTCTGTCTGTCTGTCAAGAATTTCTATGTCGAGAATGCGTGGAGGTATCAAGCTGAAATTTGAACTGTATACTCAGGTCTACGGTCCCATGAAGTTGTAAAAAAATCAAACTGCTCAGTTTACGTAAAAAAAAGTTACGGCTGTTTATTCAGCAAAAAACGCATATTTCGACATTCTCAAGGGAATCAAAACCTACAGGGTACTTCCCGTTGAACCTAGAACTATGAAATTTGGCAAGTAACATCGTTATAGACTACAAGTACAGGAATAAATCTCAAAACTATATATTTGTAACTAAATCTTAAAAAATAGGGGGTCTATATTTTTTATAGGAGGTCGAAATTTCAAATTGAAGCTACTAGTTCAAATGGGGTATCATAGGGCTTGATGTGCACGTTGCAAAATATATTTTATTTAATTTTTCCGATGCATTATTTCTAGTTTATAATGAAAAATATCAAATTTATAATGATCCTACGTACGGAACCCTCGGTGGGCGAGTCCGACTCGCACTTGGCCGGTTTTTTTTTTAATTGCCTCCCTATGGAAGCAATTTTAAAGACGAAATTCACGTCAAAAATGAAAAAAGTAAACTTTTCTGAGAACAATTTTTGAAATCAGCATAAAAAGAAGTATGTTCGAACATAAAAAAAACATTCCAAAAACTTTAATATAGGCACAGTAGAGCCCAATACGGGCAATGTCACGTCACAAGCGTTTACAGATTGGAAAAGTTGTAGGACCATCAGTCCTTTTTTTAATAAAAATTGGATTAAACGCACTTCATTCTGGGTTAGTCACGAAATGAGGTTTTTTGTCGGCACTCCAGTTAGGTTGGCGCTTTGCCCTCAGTTGAAATTGTTTTAATACTCCCGCTGGGGTAAGGCCGTCGTACAGTGGCGGAGATATAATATTGGTAGGCGAATCGAAGATTTGTAATGTCTGTTGGCTACAGCGTTGCCAGACGTACCGATTTTGGTAATTCTTTTTTTATTACAAAAAAATAAATAATGTATTTTTAATGTTATACATCTAATGCGATGAATGAGACCGGCTGTTGATAGGGCGACGTGCCATGCGCTTGTAACTTTGCGACTGTCCACTCGGTTCAATGATCAATCCCTTCGCGCACATCATTGGTTCACATCTGTAACGGGTGATTTTTCGTCGTCGCACATGTTTCGGGCTTTTTTTCCTGGTCGAAGCGTCTCTCCAACCAAAAGCACCCAGTTCGTACGTCGCGCGTTTGCGGTTCCACTCACCAAACTAGAGATTCCCCAGCGCATTGACTTCGTCACCTTTACGAGGGCTTTTGGGAGTCCAGTGAAGCCCCCGGCGCCTTCAAGCGTACGTGTTGGAGTGAACCGTGGGAAGACGTCTGATTGACGGCGCGGTGCTGGTTTCGCGTGGTTCCTGCGGCACGGCGTATCAGCGCGACCAGCAGCGCTTTCTGCGGCGCCATTCGGCCGTGCTATTCTCCAGGCCGCGGTTCAAACCCACAGTCGGGAGGTTTTTTTTATATATCCTCTCACCAACCCGGTCGTGAGACTGACTGCGCAGTGGTGACGTGGCAAGCCGTCCGGGCCACTTCGACTCGGGTCAGCTTGCTACTGCGGCCCTTGAACGTATCGCTTGAGGACAGCTGTGTTCCCAGGATCTCGCAGCTAAGTGGTGTTACAGATAGCGATGTAACGACTCGACTTTTTAAACCGATTCAAACCGATTTGAGCATAAACCGAGTTGCGTCGATTAGCGCGTCTACTAAACCGATTTGGACGAGTCGAATGCGATGCAACGACTCGACTTTTTAAACCGATTCAAACCGAGTTGCGTCGATTAGCGCGTCTACTAAACCGATTTGGCCGAGTCGAAAGCGATATAACGACTCGACTTTTTAAACCGATTCAAACCGAGTTGCGTCGATTAGCGCGTCTACTAAACCGATTTGGCCGAGTCGAAAGCGATGTAACGACTCGACTTTTTAAACCGATTCAAACCGAGTTGCGTCGATTAGCGCGTCTACTAAACCGATTTGGCCGAGTCGAAAGCGATGTAACGACTCGACTTTTTAAACCGATTCAAACCGATTTGAACATAAACCGAGTTGCGTCGATTAGCGCGTCTACTAAACCGATTTGGCCGAGTTGAAAGCGATGTAACGACTCGACTTTTTAAACTGATTCAAACAGATTTACCGAGTTGCGTCGATTAGCGCGTCAGCACGTCTTGCGTCTACTAAACCGATTTGGCTGAGTCGAACTTACTTACGCATCTCGCTCGCGTCGCTCTGCGCGCATTCATGCTCGTTTGGCCGCTTGACCGTTTGCATGTTTGGCCGTTTGCCCGTTTGGCCGTTTGCTCGTTTGGCTGTTTGCCCGTTTGCTCGTTTGGCCGTTTACTCGTTTGGCCGTTTGACCATTTGCTTGTTTGGCCGTTTGCTCGTTTGCCCATTTGGTCGTTTGGCTGTTTGCCCGTTTGGCCGTTTGCTCGTTTGGCCGTTTGCTCGTTTGGCCGTTTGGCTGTTTGCTCGTTTGGCCGTTTGCTCGTTAGCCGTTTGGCCGTTTGCTCGTTTGGTCGTTTGCCCGTTTGGCCGTTTGCTTGTTTGGCTGTTTGCTCATTTGGCCGTTTGCCCGTTTGGCCGTTAGGCTGTTTGCTCGTTTGGCCGTTTGCCCGTTTGACCGTTTGGCCGGTTGGCCGTTTGCCGGTTTGGCCGTTTGACCGTTTGGCCGTTTGCCCGTTTGCTCGTTTGCTTGTTTGCCGTCCGTCCGTCCATCCATTCAAAGCGGTCACTTCTGAGAAAGTCATATTTTAGCGCCGCCACCGCCGCTGCCAACGCAGCATCTCCTTCCTTTCTGGTGACCTCACTCACTCGCAGGAACACAACAACCCTCAATGGAATTGTTATTTGGATGCGGTATTCTGTGAGGTGGATACACCAGTCGGGCAGCTTACAATTACGCTCCCTACCTCTCTTTTCGCCAGAGCTTCGTTTGTCAGTCAGCAGGGTGCACCGCGTGCAGGTGAAGTTGGCTTTGGTTCAAAGACGTTGATGAACCACTTACACCCCAAAATGGGGTTGAATTGAACCAATGATTGGTAGTTTAGTTTAGTTATGTACCTACCTCCTACCTAACCTACCTACGCACGCGGTCCAGAAAAACAATTACGTATATAGATTAATTATTTATTACCATGCTTGTCTTATATTTTTTTTATAATACGTCTGATGGCAGACAATTATACGGCCCGGCTGATGTGAAGCGGCTACTTCACTTCGATTCAGTCGGACTTACGGACGGACGAGTGACGACGCGAAATAACCGTAACCGCTACTCCAGTCGGGCACCGGCTTTTCTGATTGTTCAGCATGCGGGACGGTATAAACTCGTACCGACAGGCGCGCGCATGCGCGCAGAGCGACGCGAGCGAAATGCGTAAGTAAATTCGACTCAGCCAAATCGGTTTAGTAGAGTAGACGCGCTGACGCGCTAATCGACGCAACTCGGTTTAGGTTCAAATCGGTTTAAAAAGTCGAGTCGTTACATCGCTTTCGACTCGGCCAAATCGGTTTAGTAAAGGCGCTAATCGACGCAACTCGGTTTATGCTCAAATCGGTTTGAATCGGTTTAAAAAGTCGAGTAACGACTCGATTTTTTAATCGGTTTAAAAAGTCGAGCAACGACTCGACTTTTTAATCGGTTTACAAAGTCGAGTAACGACTCGACTTTTTAATCGGTTTAAAAAGTCGAGCAACGACTCGACTTTTTAATCGGTTTACAAAGTCGAGTAACGACTCGACTTTTTAATCGGTTTAAAAAGTCGAGCAACGACTCGACTTTTTAATCGACTTGCATGAATTGTCTAACCGATTCAACTCGGTTTGACAAAATTCCAGATCGTAACATCTCTAGTTATAGATCGGGCAATTTGTGTGGACTTTTGCCGTAGGTAATAGTGAAATTTAGTATCCAACTATTTATATTATGATCGCAATAAGATCGTAGGCTTTCTGACTCATCGCCCTGAGAAACTAAATTGTAACTTGCTTTTTTTGCGCTGATGATAATTTCGGTATTTATGACCTGGCATAACTAGGTCTGGCGCCCATCTTTATTATTAATATTTTGTTAACGGAATATTGTAAACCTGGATATATATAATTATGAAATGTGTATTTGTTGTGAGGGAGACGATGTGAAGGTTTGAACCGAAGAATAAACTCTGTCTGATAATTTGTACCTTTCATTTATTTCCTACCTTCAGAATTGTGTACTAAAAACTTATACTGGGAAAACGCTTACCATAAGCGGGTCTCCAGACATCTCTAACTACTATTACTTATACTCCCAATTTCATGTTTCAGTATTATTACTATACTCTCTCTATCTTCATTCTTACTCTATTCTTCTCTTCCACTTAACTTTCTTGCTTTTAAACCACTTCAATTTTAAAACATTACACATCTCCCCCATTTTGAAGAACCCCATGCTGTAGTCCCTTGAGAAAACCTCGACAGGCAGTTCATTCCACAGCTTGACAGTACGCGGGAGAAAACTTCTCTGGAACCGCACAGTACGTGACCACTTAGGGTCCAATGTGTGAGGATGAATTCCCTGTCGATGGAGATGACATTCATCATCTCCATCGACAGGGTGGCATGCAAAACATGTAGTGGTGGCAGGGTGCCAAGTAAACTTAATAATTGACATATTATTGCATTGACTGTAACATGTACATACTTTATTGCATATGAATGAAATACATAACAAGTGTAACTGTTACAAACAAACATAATGTAAAAATTCTTAGAACTAATACAAATACAACAGTTTGTAGTTTTGCAACAGCGAGCTTATCTCTCTAAAGTCGGCTATACACGTTGGCCGAGCGTTGCCGAGTGATATCAAGCGCCAACATGTAAACAGCCTATTTGCTTTGCCTTGTCATCTCGGTGTCGCTCGCCTAGTTGGCCGAGTGAAGGCAAGCGCCAACGTGTGTAGAGGTCATAAGAGATCTCTTCCAACCAACCTGTGCTGTGAATATTTTTTTTTTTATACTACGTCGGGTGGCAGACAAGCATACGGCCCGCCTGATGTGAAGCAGTCACCGTAGCCATATTAACGCTCGCAACATAAAATATCGCTCGCGCGCCGCCACCCCCGCTACCATCGCAGCATCTCCTTCCTTTCTGGTGACCTCACTCACTCGCAGGAACACAACAGCCCTCAAGGGAACCGTTATTTGGCTGCGGTATTCTGTGAGGTGGAGGTACATTCCCCAGTCGGGTAGCTTACAATTACGCTCCCTACCTCTCTTTTCGCCAGAGCTTCGTTTGTCAGTCAGCAGAGTGCACCGCGTGCAGGTGAAGTTGGCTTTGGTTCAAAGATGTTGATGAACCGCTTACACCCCATATATAGTGATTTTCTATTTAGATTTGGCTGTCCTCCCTAGAAACTATATTTTATAGCGTCGCTCTATGTAGAGACGTAACATAATCGAGACTACTTTGAAACGAGGAAAATAATGTTGAAGTCAAACAAAGTCGGTACAGAAATGAAGCCAAGATGTAGTATTTAAAAAGGAATAAGTAATTACTTAGGGAAATTGGACATTTAGACTGTAATTATTTTTGTTAATTCCTATGAATAAAATAATGGGATAAAATTAGAAACGAATATGTGGGAGGAAGTTTCGAGATAGAATATTGCGGAAAAAATAGCAGAAAGCCAACTGAGATGGTACAGACATTGTGATGCGGAGAGATGATGACCATAACGTTCGCAAGGCGTTGGAATTGCCTCAAAAAAGGTCACCAAAAAGGAAGGAGTTGCTGTGTTGGCTGCGGTGATGGCGGTGCGCGATCGATATTTCGTCTTACGAGCGTTAATATGGCTACGGTAACCGCTTCACATCAGGCGCGCCGTATGCTTGTCTGCCATCGTAATACGAGTATACTCAAAGAAAAACCGTAATATACTGTTTGTCTCGTGAAGTAAGTAATAATCATCATCATCAAAAGCTGTATCTACCCACTGCTGGATAGCCTTCCCCAATGCTTTCCACCAAATACGATCCTAAGGTCATCGGACCATCTAGAAGGAGGGCGCCCAACGCTTCGTCGTCGCCCTGCGCGGCCTCCACTCTAATACCTTCCTCCCCCATCTGCCATCACTTACTCGGCACATGTGACTGGCAATGGGCCCATTGCCACTTCAGCTTGCGAACTCTGAAGGCTATGTCGACAACTTTGGTTCTCCGTCGAATTTCTTCGTTTCGGATCGATCCCGCAGATCCCCCGAGCATAGCACTCTCCATCGCTCGCTGCGCGATCTTTAGCCTATGGACCAGTCCGATGATCAGTATCCAAGTGTCTGCACCATAGGTCATTGCAGGGAAGACGTAGTGGTTGAAGACTTCAAGCATTGGGGTATCTGTGCGGCAAAGATGTACCGAAGCTTTCCAAAAGCTGTCCAGCCCAATCGAATGCGTCTATAGATGTCTTTGTTGAAATTACCACCGCCAAGCTGTATGGAATGTCCGAGGTAGACATAGTCTTTAACCACATCAATACCTGTATTCTCTACCATAACCGGGCTAGGGATGACAAAATCGTACATGACTTCCGTCTTGTCGAAATTCATCCCCAGCCCTACGGATCGAGATTCAGTAATAATAATGAATCCAGATCGAGATGTAGTATAATAATCTATATTAATATTATAAAGCTGAAGAGTTTGTTTGTTTGGTTGAACGCGCTAATCTCAGGAGCTACTTATTCGAATTGAAAAATTATTTTAGTGTTAGATAGCCTATTTCTCGACAACGGCTTATAAGCTATATAACATCACGTTACCACCAATAGGAGCAGAGCACCAATGAAAAATATATTCCTTTTGAGAGCTTCCGTTGCGTGCGCTGCGTAAACGGTCAAGCTACGCAACAATTATATACGATGAAATTATTGATATTAAAAAGATCTAAAAAAAAGTCCGTGATAGCATATAATAATAAATAAATATTTCTGGACAATTTACACAGCGCCATCTAGTCCCAAATTAAACACAAAGCTTGTGTTATGGGTGCTAGACAACTGATAAAAGTACCTACTTAAATTCTTTTTTTTTTTGTAAATTCATACTTATAATATCTACATAGAAAACATCCAGACCAAGACAAACAGCCATGTTCATGCACACAAATGTGTGTCTTGTGCGGGAATCGAACCCAAGACCTCGGAGTCAAAGCCACCGAGCTCGTCAATCGATCTATCTTTTAAAAATAGTTCATTAGAACCTTTCAAATGGTAAATTTACGCTTCACTCTCAATGCTCTGTCACAAGCAGACGAAGTTGCGCGAGTCAGCTAATACTCGATAATTATTATTGAAACTTTTGCGTGGGGGTTAGTAAACTATTAAACATACCCAACAAACTGAGATTAACATCACACTGGTCTATTAACTGGTCCGGTTAAAATAAAACTAAGGCAAAGTTAAATTAAGGTCCGGTTTTAAATCGGTCCCGTATAAAACTTACTATAATTACAGGAAACAAGGTTTCTTTTTTCTTTTTTTATACTACGTCGGGTGGCAGACAAGCATACGACCCGCCTGATGTGAAGCGGTTACCGTAGCCATATTAACGCTCGCAACATAAAATATCGCTCGCGCGCCGCCACCCCCGCTGCCAACGCTGCATCTCCTTCCTTTCTGGTGACCTCACTCACTCGCAGGAACACAACAACCCTCAAGGGAATTGTTATTTGGCTGCGGTATTCTGTGAAGTGGAGGTACATTCACCAGTCGGGTAGCTTACAATTCCGCTCCCTACCTCTCTTTTCGCCAGAGCTTCGTTTGTCAGTCAGCAGGGTGCACCGCATGCAGGTGAAGTTGACTTTGGTTCAAAGATGTTGATGAACCACTTGCACCCCAAAACAGGTTAAATTTTAAGGTTTGGTGGACTCTTAATAAACTAGCTTGTGCCCGCGACTTCGTACTCACGTATTCTGGTATACTATGGGAATCATCATCATCATCGTCATCGCTGTATTTATATATTTCTATGTATGTATATGATGTTTATCTTTATATATAATATATAATTCTACTGTTCGTGTGAATGTCACTGAACTCCTTCTAAACGGCTGGACAGACACAGAAGAAATATATAAGCAGATTTTTTCAGTTAATCTCCTTTTATATTTACTACTATTACTCTTTAAAGAGTCAAAATACCTATCATTTGATTGTACTGTTTCTTTTTCTATCTTTCTTTACTATATAGAAGTACGCACATATTGTAATTGTCCGTCAAGTGTCTATTTACAGGCAATTTTATCTACACTACTTTGCGTGCTTCCACCATCAATTAGTTCATGCAAATTACTGCCGGCCGGCACCCACCCACTACCGTTAGTAGTTGCATGCGACTGCCGTGGCTGCTTAGGTCGTCTCTGCTTCAGCTGCTGTGGTCGTCTCGGCGAATCTCCAACATCTGAAACTGAAGATACATGTGACCGCCGCTGCCCCGACTGCCGTGGTTGACTTAAAAAATACGTTACCGATTACCATCGGCTTCAGCTTAGCCAGTTGGGCCCCAGATCAAGGACGCAACTGAGTGCTCGGTTTGCGAGTGCACCAGGAAAGCTGCAGTCCGCGACGAATGGCGCTCTATTATCAAAATGATCACTCATCGTGATTCATTGTGATGACCACGACCACTCTGGCAAGAGGGTACCAACTAAGAAGAATGTTATAATAATTTATGTGCAATAAAGAATATATTAACCGTGTGGTTTCCGGCAGACTAGAATAGAATCACTCCGTCTCATCCAGTGGATGTCGTGCAAGGCGACTAAGGAAAATACATTACCAAACATCGATCAGGCGTCCTCAACCCGCCAGCGTGGGGAGTGTAGACCAAATCCTCCTTCTGTCTGCGACGGACGAGAGAGGGTCGTGCTCCTGTAGTGGAGACTAAAATGACCTGATGATGATGATGAAAGAATATATATAAATCACACATACTCCTTCTGCTTAGCATTATTGGTGGCCCTCTTATAACAATTTATTTCAAATACCTAACATTAAAATATAATTTACTTTGCCCTGTAACAATGTGATTAACTTGTAAGAGCGTATACACACTACATCTTAATGCGGGCAATTGATACCGTGTCCTGCGACCGTCCACACTTTTATATCGGGGCATAAAAGTAAAACGTACCTTATTTTAGCTACAGGCTGTGTTCGTTTTCATCTTGAATGAAATTATTTCTAAAAAGATTTTTTTATCCAAGATGGCGGGCGAAAATGTCGATCTATAATTTATACATTAGCTCTTATAATATGGATATCAAGTCAAGAAAAAAAATGGTTTACGGACGATAATTTTACGTGATAACGTCATATGAAACACAGACCGATCGTGCTTCTCTATGGCTTGTTTCGCGCTCTCGCTTGCACGCTCGGCTCAGGCGGAATGTGACAAAGAGTCATGCTTTTTCGTGCGTGCAGCCGGCGTTCATCGATTTATAAGACGTTATTACGTCAATAATTTGACTTGATTACAGTTACTTAATAATAGACGAGCTCGGTGGTCGAATGGTTAGCAATGGTCACTTTGACTCCGAGATCGCGGGTTTAATCCCCACACAAGACTATTATTTGTGTGCATGTCTGTTTGTCTTGGTCTCTGTGTTTTGTATGTATTTACAAAAAAAAAATGTATTTAAATACTAGATGAACTTTGTTTCACCTACATCTATCTACTTAATAAATATATACGATCTAAGATCTGTGTCTCTTTAAGAAGTGCCTACCCTGTGTGCCCGAACCTGGAGGATGTGCCATTGCAAGACATTTGTTTCCTAACTTGCCGCTTTCCATAAAATTTGAAATTTCATAAAATTTTAAACTTCGCGCATACTGCGCAGCATATTCAACTCCATGAAAGACAACACCTGTACGTGTCGCTCAAGTATTGACGTTTTTTTACTAACTTATAAAATGGTCTAATCTTGGATTTATATATTTGTCCTTTCAACTTGACGAAATTTCGGAGTCACAGATGTCACTGGTTACCTCAAGCCACTTAGTCCAAGCTACTGAAATCTCGCAGTCGATTCTATCCGATGATCGAAGAACAGATCCCAAGTACTTAAACCCGTCCGTGTATTCGATCATATCCTTAAGTGCACTGTCGTGGGATCTGTTGTTTTGCAGCCCAAGTCTTTCCCGTATTCCGATTCAGCCCATAGTTCTCAAGTGACCTCTTCCATTAATTCACTCATCGCATCAACTGCACTCTATCCGCATTCGCCAGTGCAATTATATCAGCATACATGAACACCCGTCGACCCACCGCACAGAGCTGGTCCATGTGGATACATGATAGATACTACTTGACAATTCTTCTAATACCACGAATGTCAAATGAATGAAAAAGCCAGACAACAATGTCTGGTTTTTTCTTAAATATTTTTTTTTCTTGTAGTAGCTTTTTTCTCATTCTTCTTTTAGCGTTAGAGTAGGATTTGTATCAGTTGCAGATGTTCTAGCTATAGGTGTATTTTCCAAGACGTCATCTGCATATATTTCATAGTCTTGAACTACGACTTCTCCTATAATTTTATTTATTTCTTGGCGTAAGTATTGCAACTTTTCTTGGCATGAAGAATGTATATGTACGATCTGTATTTTTGGTTTCTTCATCGTACTTTTTTGGATTTTGGAAATAAATAAAAATTTACTTAGTTTTTATTTATTTTATTTTATTTTATTTTTATTTTATTCGGAAGACCAACAGCTGAACTTATCATAATACAATTTTTCAGTAGCAATTTCAGAGCCAATTACAGGTCCTCACATATAGCACTATGTTAGCTTACTAGTGATGTGAACAATAAATTAGAACATTAGAACTTATTAAGAATTAAATTCTGTATAAATTATATCTAATACAATATTTAAACCAACAAATTATAGTAAAAATGATACAAAATCATTGCTACTCCTACGATTCTATTATATATATATAATTTAATTATATATATATATATATATATACACATATATTGATTTGGAGCCAATAGCATTGCTAACCTAGTACAAACTTAGCATTGTCTCATACAACAACCGCTTCGCCTTTGTAACACTTGTGTTAAATAAATCAATGTCAACCGTTCTCGATGCCTTGTTAAAACTATTGCTCGCTCGCCAGAGGTATGTGTTCTGCCTATAATTTGTATAAGCGGGGGGGAGACTAATGAAGAGATTAGGTCTTAGTGATCTAGAGGGGGCTCTAAACTTTAGTTTAGCTAATAATTCTGGGCAATCAACTTCACCAGAGGCTATCTTAAGGAGGTAAGTTATATCAGCTACGTCTCGACGTATATATAAAGGTACTAGGTGTTGATCTACGGCAAGTGATACATAATTATCGGATTTATACTCTCGCTTAAGACGATAGCATAAGTGTCTCACAAACTTTTTTTGAATGTTTTCGATGCGGTCGATATATGTATTGTACATAGGGTTCCAAATCTGAGATGCGTACTCCACAGTACTTCGTACGAATGTGCAATATAGAACTTTAAGCGTTTTAATTTCTTTGAAAGCTGTGGAGTTACGCAAAACAAAACCGAGCGCTTTCGAAGCTCTAGAAATCACGGCATCGATATGCGAATCGAATAGTAGCTTAGAGTCGTGGTAGACACCCA
This sequence comes from Hypsopygia costalis, assembly GCA_937001555.2. Taxonomy (NCBI): domain Eukaryota; kingdom Metazoa; phylum Arthropoda; class Insecta; order Lepidoptera; family Pyralidae; genus Hypsopygia; species Hypsopygia costalis. Next base: position 17,343,752 of record OW443349.2, on the reverse strand, counting down.
GATCGCGCACTAAACTATTACGCTGGAGAATATGGTTCTTGAGAGTGTAGTTGTTAATAAGAATGCTAGTTTTCCTACTAAACGTTGTAATTGAACATTTAGAGGGATTAAGGTCAAGGAGATTAACGGTACAGTATTCTTCCAGTCGGGTGAGGTCTGATTGTAAAGCAGCAACATCCGCAGAAGTCGTTATAGACATAAATATTTTCATATCATCTGCGAAACAGAGTAGACGTGCAGATTTTAGACAGCTTACGATGTCGTTGACGAAGATCGTAAAGAGCAGGGGCCCGATCAGGGAACCTTGCGGGACCCCACTGGGGACGTCCACCCAACTGGAAATAAAGTTACTAACAACAACAGCTTGCGACCTGTTATCGACATACGACGCGAACCATCTAAGAAGGTCACCTCTAATTCCTACGTTCATTAGTTTCGTCAGCAGCCGAGCGTGATCTATACGATCGAAACATTTGCTATAATCAGTATAGATCACGTCAACCTGCCGCCCGCTGTCCATAGATTCAGTAATATAGTCATTAAGGAGTACCAGGTTCGAGACGCATGATCTACCAGCCAGAAAGCCATGCTGAACCTGATTTAACGACTGCCTTATAGATGGGTAAAGTTTGTTATATATCAGTCTTTCAAGCACCTTAGACACAATACATAGTTTAGAGATAGGTCTATAGTTAGTTACATCTAATTTAGAGCCTTTCTTATGGGCCGGAGTTACAAAGGCAGATTTCCAAACTTTAGGCATTTTACTTTCACGAAGTGACCTTTTGTAGAGGAGCGTAAGAGGTACACATATTGTATGCGCTGTGGCTATAAGAAAAGAAGCAGGAAGATGATCAGGGCCGGCGGACTTCGAACTGTCAAGGGCAAGTAGCTGTTTTTTTACGTCATCAACTGGTTGGTTTGAAGAAGAATGAACTTGACTGTTAGAGCATTGGTGTGGGGGTTGCGGCATATTGGAGTGGTTACGGTATAAGAAATTTGAATGAAATTTTTAACGCCAAATTCTTTATTTGCGGGATCCGCGGATCCGCCCTTTGAATGTGCGGGATCCCGCAGATTAATTAAAGCATCGTGATCCCGCGGGAATGCGGGATCCCGCTTTGCGGGATTGCAATCCCGTCACAGATGACACTGGTTACCTCAAGCCACTTAGTCCAAGCTACTGAAATCTCGCAGTCGATGCTATCCGATGATCGAAGAACAGAACCCAAGTACTTAAACTGTCCGTGCATTCGACCATATCCTTATGTGCACGATCGTTCGGGGATCTGTTGTTTTGCAGCCCAAGTACTCGATCTTCCCCGTATTCGGATTCAGCCCATAGTTCTAAAGTGACCTCTTCCATTAATTCACTCATCGCACCAACTGCCCTCTATCCGCATCCGCCAGTGCAATTATATCAGCATACATGGACACCTACCGGCTAAGCTGAAGACGATCCCCACCGGTGTTTCTGATCACGAAAATCAAACTTCAACTTAGAAGTATGATACTTGTGTTTAGCTTAACTGACAGTAACTCTGGAGCTCTACGGACTAAGCTGAATATGCTTGTCAATAACTTAAACGTAAGACCTATTTTTGGAATCAAAATATTCGGTGGTAATCGGCTTCAGCTTCGGCGGTAAGCCCCCTGGTCCATGTGGATCCATGATACTACTTGACAATTCGTCTAATATATAAGAAACCACAAATGTCTAATATATAAGAATATGCCTAATATGAACAAAAACAGACTAAGACTGATCGCTGGAGGACACCGACGTTAATGGGAATTTTGTCTCTCCTCTCCGACAGAGGTCTAAACCATGGATTTGGAATTTCGGTACATGTCTCGGATGGGCAGCAGTTTAGACTTCAGTAAAGAAAGTTCTCGCTAAATAAATTTATGACTAAATGATAAAATATGATTATATTAAAATTACAGATTTAGGTACTTCAGAAAATAGAATCCGTTTTATTTTGTAATAGGTATCACCTTGGTTAACATGACAGACCTATTTATTGTGATGTAGGTATGCAAAGTTATACAACTCTATGTGAATCCACAAACCTCGTTCTGCGTTCAGCCCCCATTTTCTGGTCTATTCGCATTGCTGACACTGGTTACATTTTTTGCAATCATTTTTGTAATTTACAATCCGAGTGTTTATGAAATTTACAAATTTCTATTATTTATTCTTAAGTACTGTACAAAGCATGATTTACCATAAACAGTCACTACATATTTCAACTCTTTTCTTGATGTCTATTAGTATTGTGTCATTTCTATGTCACTTCTGAGAAAGTCATATTTGACAACCAACAAATATGACGTCGATTCTTTGTGACAATGACACTATTGATAGGTAGGTTCGCCATCTTTGCTGTTATGACATTCGACTATAGTAGGAACACTGTATGGGAAATTAAAATTGTTGTTTTCACTATCTTTCTTGATTTTTTTCCAAAATTTCTCACCGTTTAAACCTTCCCTGGGCTAAGACAAACATTTCAAAACCAAAATCAGCTAAATCGGCCTGGCCGTTCTCGAGTTTTAGCGAGACTGACAAAAAGCAATTCATTTTTATATATATTACTAGATGACCCGGTGAACTTTGTTTCACCTACATCTATCTACTTAACTAATATATACGATCTAAGATCTGTGTCTCTTTAAGAAGTGCCTACCCTGTGTGCCCGAACCTGGAGGATGTGCCATTGCAAGACCCGCTTTCTATAAAATTTGACAATACCATCTTAAATGACTCTTTTGCAGTTTGCTTGCCATGTCCGAGAATTCCTGACGCGGTCCTCCTACGAAACTTCGCGCATACTGCTCAGCATATTCAACTCCATGAAAGACAACACCTGTACGTGTCGCTCAAGTATTGACGATTTTTTACTAACTTATAAAATGGTCTAATATTGGATTTAAATATTTGTCCTTTCAACTTGACGAAATTTCGGAGTCACAGATGTCACTGGTTACCTCAAGCCACTTAGTCCAAGCTACTGAAATCTCGCAGTCGATTCTATCCGATGATCGAAGAACAGATCCCAAGTACTTAAACCGTCCGTGCATTCGATCATATCCTTAAGTGCACGGTCGTGGGATCTGTTGTTTTGCAGCCCAAGTCTTTCCTGTATTCGGATTCAGCCCATAGTTCTCAAGTGACCTCGTCATTAATTCACTCATCGCATCAACTGCAGTCTATCCGCATTCGCCAGTGCAATTATATCAGCATACATGAACACCCGTCGACCCACCGCACAGAGCTGGTCCATGTGGATACATGATGCTACTTAACAATTCGTCTAATACCACGAATGTCAAATGAATGAAAAAGCCAGACAACAATGTCTGGTTTTTTCTTAAATATTTTTTTTCTTGTAGAAGCTTTTTTCTCATTCTTCTTTTAGCGTTAGAGTAGGATTTGTATCAGTAGCAGATGTTCTAGCTATAGGTGTATTTTCCAAGACGTCATCTGCATATATTTCATCGTCAAGAACTACGTCTTTTTCTATAATTTTATTTATTTCTTGGCGTAAGTATTGCAACTTTTCTTGGCATGAAGAATGTATATGTACGATCTGTATTTTTGGTTTCTTCATCGTACTTTTTTGGATTTTGGAAATAAATAAAAATTTAATGTCCATGCATTCGACCATATCCTTATGTGCACGGTCGTTCGGGGATCTGTTGTTTTGCAGCCCAAGTACTCGATATTTCCCGTATTCGGATTCAGCCCATAGTTCTCAAGTGATCTCTTCCATTAATTCACTCATCGCACCAACTGCCCTCTATCCGCATCCGCCAGTGCAATTATATCAGCATACATGGACACCTACCGGCTAAGCTGAAGACGATCCCCACCGGTGTTTCTGATCACGAAAATCAAACTTCAACTTAGAAGTATGATACTTGTGTTTAGCTTAACTGACAGTAACTCTGGAGCTCTACGGACTAAGCTGAATATGCTTGTCAATAACTTAAACGTAAGACCTATTTATGGAATCAAAATATTCGATGGTAATCGGCTTCAGCTTCGGCGGTAAGCCCCCTGGTCCATGTGGATCCATGATACTACTTGACAATTCGTCTAGAAACCACAAATGTCTAATATATAAGAATATGCCTAATATGAACAAAAACAGACTAAGACTGATCGCTGGAGGACACCGACGTTAATGGGAATTTTGTCTCTCCTCTCCGACAGAGGTCTAAACTATGGATTTGGAATTTCGGTACATGTCTCGGATGATGTCGATATAAAAACCTGGCAGCCCTTTAGACTTTAGTAAAGAAAGTTCTCGCCAAATAAATTTATGACTAAATGATAAAATATGATTATATTAAAATTACAGATTTAGGTACTTCAGAAAATAATGAGGATCCGTTTTATTTTGTAATAGATATCACCTTGGTTAACATGACAGACCTATATAATGTGATGTAGGTCTTACCATATGCAAAGTTATACAACTCTATGTGAATCCACAAACCTCGTTCTGCGTTCAGCCCCCATTTTCTGGTCTATTCGCATTGCTGACACTGGTTACATTTTTTGCAATCATTTTTGTAATTTACAATCCGAGTGTTCATGAAATTTACAAATTTCTATTATTTATTCATAAGTACTGTACAAAGCATGATTTACCATAAACAGTCACTGCATATTTCAACTCCTTTCTTGATGTCTATTAGTATTGTGTCATTTCTATGTCACTTCTGAGAAAGTCATATTTGACAACCAACAAATATGACGTCGTGCCAATGACACTATTGATAGGTAGGTTCGCCATCTTTGCTGTTATGACATTCGATTATAGTAGGAACACTTTGTATGGGAAATTAAAATTGTTGATATCACTATCTTTCTTGATTTTTTTCCAAAATTTCTCACCGTTTAAACCTTCCCTGGGCTAAGACAAACATTTCAAAACCAAAATCAGCTAAATCAGCCTGGCCGTTCTCGAGTTTTAGCGAGACTAACAAAAAGCAATTCATTTTTATATATAAGATTATTATATATAAGTTATCAGTACCCATAGTAGCAAGCTTTGCTTAGTTTGGGACTAGATGGCCGTGTGTAATTTGTCCAGGAATATGTATTTACAATTTATTTAACAAAAACAATAAAGGATTTAGGAGCACTAGACTGAAAAAGCTCAGGGCCAAATAATTAAACCTCTCGTAAATTTTGCTTCCCCAAAATAACAGCTGTATCAATTAATATGCTTGTTTTCAGTATACGTTATTGTTAGAAAAGTATATATTAATTTGAAAAGGAAGGACAAATAATCCAAACAATTCCATCCCAATTATTTCCCTCGCAAACATGGTTTTTGTGCCCAAACGTCAGTAGGAATAATGAACGCCTGGGGATCACACGTCATGTCCAATGTCTGCCGTTTTTATTTCTCTGAACACAATAAGGACATTAATTGACGAAGTAATTACTTTTTATGTGGCGGCCACTCGATATACAATTTACTTAAATATTACATGCAATATATTGCTCACATGCAATATGTTCTTACGAACAATAAGTTGTGTTCGAATATGGTTCGAAGTACATACCATTTTCGGCAAATACATTAATATTCTATTTTATGTTATTAGTCAGGCAAAATTATTATTAGTCTTCAAATAGGTACAAAAAAAGAATTGACTATAAGGTGATGCAGAAAGAAAACATTTTGTATGGGCAATTTTCCCAAAATTGCCCATACTAAATGTTTTCTTACACTGCCTACTTTGGCAATATACCAGGCAATTTTGACAATGTTGTTGCGAATACCACATCACTAGTTCGGAGGAGTTATTTGATATGTTGCCCATAGGCTCTTCCTACAGTCGCAACGAAACGTTCCGCACGATACTGTTAGTTATTCTGTACTGTTAGTTATTCTATGCTATAGGTTTTCATCATTCGTCCTCATACAATTTCATTTCATAATTCATCCTTATACAATAGAACTAAAATTGTCGCGTACTTTCAGCTATACAAGCCTTCTCCACCCGTATAGTGATGCAGAGACAAGATATTTTGTCCCACCGTATAAAGTCCCCGTTCATTATAGCTCCTAGATTGGAAAGTGCTCCCTTTAGTGTTAGTCCTAGCATCGGCATCTTGGTAGTTGTATTTAACTACCAAGATGCCGATGCTAGGACTAACACTAAGGGGAGGAGTTTTAAAGAACAATTACGACATGGGAGCCTTCAAGAACAGTCTTTATTTCCCTTAAAACGCTGGCAACGGATCGGTGACCCCTTGGTGTTACTGATCACCATGGGCGGTGGTGGTGGCTTTCCACCAGGTGACCCACATACTCTTTTGCCCCTCTCCCATATAAGGAAACAAAATAAAAATATTTTTTTTTGAAAAAGTGAAAAATTCACCTGCGCCCCCTAGGTGGGATTTGAACCCACGACCTCTCGATGACCGGTCGAGTGCTCTTCCAACTGAGCTACCAGGAAGGTTTGTGTTGTGTGTTGCTGGCGAATTTTTGCATCTTATATTTCTACTGTGTGAGTCACAGTGTGACTCACATCTTATCTTATTCGCCAGCAACACAAACCTTCCTGGTAGCTCAGTTGGAAGAGCACTCAACCGGTCATCGAGAGGTCGTGGGTTCAAATCCCACCTAGGGGGGGCAGGTGAATTTTTCCATTTTTCAAAAAATATTTATCTGGCAAGTTGGCCAAGACAACTATTTAAATAATAATAAAAATAAAATTATTTAGCGAATTTTGGGAATATTCGCGATATTAAAAATATTCCTGGCAATTTTGCCAGGAATGGCACATAGCTATTTCGGAGGATTGTTCGATATGATGCCCACGGAGTCCTTCTATAGTCACACCGCTCGCCATTGGCTGGAAATTCATTCTCACACATTAGAACCAAAATGGTCGCGTACGAGTACTTGATAGTTTCTGAGTGGTATTAAATTTTAAATTTTAGAATGAACCATATATACGAAGCGACTCATTGATAGTCCACTAAGTCAAGATAATATTCCAATAGCTTTAAAACCGCTTGCTAGGGCATTAATTCAAACCAAATAGATTTGAAACTGTACTATGAAGGTTTTGTTTTAAAATAAGATATCGGTTCGGCTTGTCTCTGTTATCCACAATGCCAATGCAAAAAGAAAATTGTAAAGTACATTGCGAACCAATTAATGAACTAACAAATATCTACCCTTTGCACTAGTTTATGTAAGTAACTTAAGTAATTAAAGGCATTGGACATAAAATGAAGTGGTTCAATTAAAGAAACATCACCCTATTTAAAGACAGGACACGCTGACCGTAAAACTGCCTGGTAATGAAATTGGATCGGCGTTTTTTCCTCCATTCTAACGATCGCGCGACGACCCGCCGAACGCTTTGGGATTCGGCCCAAGTCACGGGCGGAAGATAATTTTTATCGTGTAAACTTCTGATGAGTTTCATTATGTTCTTTTGCTTAGGAAATGAAAGAAAAGAAAATTTATTATATTAAATATCATGTTTGTAATTATAAAGGAATATACGGTTACGGTAACTGCTTTCACATCTTTCTTGTTTCATACTAAATGTAGAATGTAAGGTCCAAGATTTTTATATCATCTAATGATACGGAACTCTTGCCGCGCGAATTCAACTGGCACTTGGACTTTTTTTTTACAAAAATCAGCTTCGTAATAAAACTATTCTTTTAATATTCTCCATAACATTATTGTTTTTGTACAAGTTTGGCAAGATATACCTACCAGTATTATAACATCACAACAATAAAATTGTAATACCATATCCTAAACAAATAAATTTGAGTTTAACACGTGGATTTTTTTACCGTTACAATTTTCCCGTATGATTTGACGACCTGTAATTAGATCGCTATCTCCTATAGCTTGGACCTCACCGCCAACATAGTGACAAAATGCCGACGCTTTAGTTAAATTCTAACTGAATCTTTTACATAAATATTTACATTTAGATGTCTTTTATGGCCAAGAGCCAACGAATGAGCCCCTCACTTGGTCGTTCGTGTGAAACGGTGACGGCATTATTGAAATGGTATAATTTGTTTGGATTTTGGAATTGCTTCTAATTTGAATAATGTAAATAGCTATTTGCAATACTATGACGGTTATAACTTTTATTGCTATCGTCGATGACAATGATTGCTATGTTAGGTTTATTATAGTGCATTTAAAAGCATTTAATTTTGACGAGCTCGGTGGCGTAGCGGTCAATGACGCGGCTTCGACACCAACGCTCGTTCGATTCCCACACAGGACAAACATTTGTGTGCATGAACATGTCTGTTTGTCTTGGTCTGAGTGTTTTCTATGTATCATAAGTATGTATTTACAAAAAAAAATGTATTTACGTATGTTTATCAGTTGTCTAGTACCCATAACACAAGCTTCGCTTACTTTGGGGCTAGATGGCGCTGAGTAATTTGTCTGACAATATTTATTATTATTATTATTTACGTCATGCACCAAAACAATTTTGTTTGTTTGTAAAATCTTTATTGTATTAAATTTTAAATAAATAAATATTTCTGAAAAAATTAAACACGGCCATCTAGTTCCAAACTAAGCACAACTTGTACTATGGGTATAGTACTATTACTTATACTGGTATTAGATAGCTGATCTTATACTTAAATACATTTTTTTTTTGTAATTACATACATATGATACATAGAAAACACCCAGACCAAGACGAACAGACATGTTCATGCACACAAATATTTGTCTTGTACGTGGAGAGAACCCGCGACTTCGGAGCCAAAGTAGCCATTTAGGCATTCGACAGCTGTAATTAATATATAGGGTCTAACTAGTCATTTTTTTCGACGAATGTTTTGTTATTTTTTGGACGGATCGCGGAACACTTGTGGCCCTCGAAGGTAGTCCACGGAACCCCTAGCCCCACATTTCAGGAATCCTTGAACTAGACCACAATCTCCTCCTTTCCAACACTTAAATTTTAGCTGTATGAAGAAATGTAATGTACAAATGCGAGCTTCTGTACAAACAGAAGCTCGCATTTGTACTTTACATTTCTTATTTATGTGAACTCTTGTTTATGTTGCGTTTTTCTATGCATGTAAAATAAAGGTATTACAATCAAACAAACTCCATGCTTCGGAGGGCACGTCAAGCCATCGGTCCCGGCTATTGTCGTTAGATGACAGTCGTTAAGCTAAGTCAGTGGCCTTTAGGCGACTTGAAAACACTATCCTCCACCAACCCGCAGTTGAGCAGTGGAGTATGCTCTAAACCCCATTCGATTGAAGAGAGACCCATGTCCCAGCAGTGAAATGAATAGTGGTTGACAACGTATCAAATAAACAATCAAATGACGCGTGAAAGAAAAATCTTAAAACTGTATAACAAATATACCTTTAAACCTTAACAAAATAAACTCCAATCAGTCACAGAGTAACGTCAAAACGGCCGAAGTAGTTAACGTCCCGTCCACAGAGCGATATTTCGTGCTACCAAACCAATTAAGTGAGCAATTAAAGTGAAGTTAGCCGGGGACGCCTGTCGCTGCTGCTTGCGGCTTTTGATGGATCGCCATCGCGACCTTTAGCTGCCAGAGCGGGGTTTATGTCGCTGATCTGCTACTTATAAAGTTTGTGTATAAAAAGACAAAACAAATTTAGCAAAAAAAAACCGACTCCTGTCTGTATTTACATGCATAAATGTAGAGTAATGTTCTACTCTACATTTATGCTTGTAGATACAGGCTGATGATGATGATGAAAAATATATGGGACCAATCTGGAAGTATACTCTTTCAAATAAAAAAGTTTTTTTCAAATCGGTTTATAAATGACGGAGTAATTAAGTAATAAAAAAAAATACAGCCGAATTGAGAACCTCCTCCTTTTTGGGGTCGGTTAAAAAGACTTCAACCTAAGGACACTTCCATAGATGTAGTTAGGAGAAGATTAGACACTGCCTAACCTAACTCATTGACCAAGCCAGAAAACTCATTGCCTACTCTGAAAACTTTTTGCCACCCCAGAAATTTTATTGCCCACCCCAGAAATTTTATTGCCCATTTCAGAAAACTTATAGCCCACTCCACCATTTCTTCATTTTTACAAAAAACAAATATTTGATGAAACGTTTGACATTTACGGGACCAGAAGAGACTTCGATAGCTTTCAATTAGAAAAACATGTCCTCAGACCAATAAAATATTTACTTATTTTATTTATTTATTATTATTTGGATGACTTACAGCAGGTGTAAAATATATATTACTTATAACATTTTCCATTTCATGAAATGATCGGCCACATCATGATGTGATCAATTCTAAGATATATAATGCATTCTGATTTAGTCATTTAATTTTATGATGTCCATGCCTGCTATTCTGCAGTTCACTAAATTCCAGGCAGTCCAAATTCCGTATTTTAATTAGTAAGAGGTGCGAGTTAGTCAGCGGTCAGAAACTTGCTCTGAAACGGTTATCAGCCAATTAACTGTGCGGACTTGTAACTTTCAGTTAGTTGCTGTAACTTCGGGAGACGGCGTACAGTTAGTGTAAGTATTAAAACCAAAGTTAAGGTTTTAAGTATTTCTGAAGAAGGGTTAAGTCTCTTTAAATGGAATTTAACTGGGGTTTGTTTTAGATAGATATACCCAAACATATTTCTTCATCATACAGTAGACCAAATAAATAGTCTTCTTCTTCTTCTCATTCTCTATTCATCCCACTGCTGGGATACGGGTCTCCCTCAATCGAAGGGGTTTAGAGCGTACTCCACCACGCTGCTCAACTGCGAGTTGGCGGAGGTCAGGAAACATAGGCCAATGGTGCCTCTCTCTCGCTAGTTCCGCGCTCTCGCTTGCACGCTTAGCTCAGGCGGAACGTGATAATGAGTCATGCTTTTTCATACGTGCCGCCGGCCGTTCATCAATATATAAGACGCGTCAAAAAACTTTGATAGTCGAAACATAGTAAGTAAACTATTTAATTTAATAATAGCTTAGCATAATGGCTCTACTTCGCCTGATATTAAGCGGTAAGATGAGACCAAATCGTATTAGCAACGAAGAAGGGGCCTTAGTTAACTTAGGAACATTGCAATCCCTAAGAGCGTTGTCAATATTGTGATCTAATTAATATCTACGTAGTCGGGATAAAAAATAAATTCAATATTGGAAATATTGGAAGAGATTTTGCGTCCCTTTGTGTGTTCTACCGATTGTACAATGGGGTGTGTTCAGAGGAGTTGTTTGACATGATGTCGACGGCCACCTTCTACAGTCGCACCACTCGCCATCGACAGGGAATTCATCCTCACGTATTGGAGCCTAAGTGGTCGCGTACTGTGTGGTTCCAGAGAAGTTTTCTCCCGCGTACTGTCAAGGTGTGGAATAAATTTCCTGTCGAGGTCTTCTCAGGAGACTACAGCATGACGTTCTTCAAAAAGGGCGTGAAAAGGTTTTTACAGAATTGGCAATGATACGTCTGGTGTTACAGACGTGCATAGGCTACGGTAACTGCTTTCCATCAGTTGAATGCTTGTTTGCCCACTAAAGTGGCAATACAATATAAAAAAATGTGTTTTTATTGCCTTGAATAAAACAAAATTACCATTTTGAATCCACCCAATCCGGGCCGATTGAGAATTAATCCGATTACGTTGTTTATTTGTATTAAACTATCAAATTGAATGACTCTCTTGTCTGTATTGAAATTACGTTCTCACGGTTACCTCTTTTATTAATTCGTATAATCCCTTTCATCGTCTTGACACATATTAAAGTTAAAGACCCACTTCTCAGTGTTCAATTGAGGAGTTGACTTATTATTATTTATTTACCTCTCGTTTCGTTCTCTTGACAATGCACAATTACGTAAATTTTTAATTCAATAAATGGCGATTTTCACTTTAACCATAACTAAGCATAACTATCAAATGCCAAAGCTTTACGAGTAAATTTATTAAGTAAATTTTACTGCAAATCTTTTCTGTGCAGACAGTGCGCCTTTGGAACGCTCAGGGGATCTCTTTGGAAGATCAGGGGCCCTACCGCTGAAGCTGAATCCGATTACCATCGGAATTTTTGTGAAATACATATACAATAAAATATATTTTTATAAATTATTTGTTTTTTTTTTTATGATATATAAATATCTGCTCGGCACCACCTGCCTTAATTTCAGATACAGGAAAATATCATGTCGACTGGGAGTTTTACTAGCCGTGGAAACCAATAGAGTTTTTTTATTATTATTTTGATTATTCTCATAGTTTAACAAATTTACAAAAAATTCTATTTTTGTAATTTTTTTTCGGACTGTTTAAGGCTTTCAAACTTCATCAATTGACGTATAAATCCTTAATACAAATAAATATAAATACTTCTTGAAAATTTACACAGCGCCATCTAGTTCCCAATTAAGCGCAAAGCTTGTACTATGGGTACAAGACAACTGATAAATGTAGTTAAATACATTTGTTTTTGTAAATACATACTTATAATACATAGAAAACACCCAGACACAACCAGACATGTTCATGCACACAAATGTTTGTCTTGTGCGGGAATCGAACCCGCGACCTCGGAGTCAAAGTGGCCATTGCTAACCATTCGACCACCGGGCTCGTCAATAAAAGCAATCCTCAATCAAAAGAAACACGAACGAATGAAACGAGCCTCGAAATTGTTCCAGACGTACTGAACCCAAGATGGGATGGACTTAACCCTATAATGGTAATTAACACTTACTTAACCAAAAATTCAATTGGGTGCGCCATTATTGATCCCAAAGTGATTGGCTCCTGTTAAATAAGGAATTTGGGGTCCGTAAAAACGCCCTGGCACTATTACGGACCCAGTTTTCTGACAGGAATTTGTCTACACACAAATTTGTTCTTTTCTCACAAATAAGCGAAGAAAATAAATGGGGTGTGACGGTATCATGGATACGGCCGTGTGTTATACGGGAATACGTTATATGTACTAAAAATATCACAAAATGGCATTGTTTCACGCGTTGTCCTATAGTCCTTACTTAGCGTAATAAATTCTTTGATCCTTCATCTATCCAGTGGTGTGATTGAATTTTAGACGGAGATGATAGATATGTAGCTGCAACACCAAACTGTATCACCGATTTTGTAACTCGTATCATATATTTTTTTTAATTTACCTCCCTTTTTCTTTCTTTGTCCAACCCATAATCCCAGTTCATCTGGGGTCGGGTCTCCCTGTACATTTGCGCCAGAGTACTCTGTTCTGGGTTGTTTGAATACTTAGGTTGTCCTGGTCCATCTCTTTTTAGGGTTCCGAACCTCAAAAGGAAAAACGGAACCCTTATAAGATCACTTTGTTGTCCGTCTGTCTGTCTGTCTGTCTGTCTGTCTGTCAAGAATTTCTATGTCGAGAATGCGTGGAGGTATCAAGCTGAAATTTGAACTGTATACTCAGGTCTACGGTCCCATGAAGTTAAAAAAAAATCAAACTGCTAAGTTTACGTAGAAAAAAGTTACGGTCGTTTATTCAGCAAAAAATGCATATTTCGACACACTCAAGGGAATCAAAACCTATAGGGTACTTCCGGTTGACCTAGAACTATGAAATTTGGCAAGTAACATCGTTATAGACTACAAGTACAGGAATAAATCTCAAAACTGTACATTTGTAAATAGATCTTAAAAAATAGGGGGTCTATATTTTTTATAGGGTGTCGAAATTTCAAATTGAAACTACTAGTTCAAATGGGGTATCATATGAAAGGGCTTGATGTACACATTGCAAAATATATTTTATTTATTTTTTTCGACGCATTATTTCTTATTTATAATGAAAAATATCAAATTAAATAATGATACTACGTACCTACGGCACCCTCGGTGGGCGAGTCCGACTCGCACTTGTCCGGTTTTTTTATCTTATTCCACCAAGTGGCGAGTGGACTGCCTCTCTCTCTAGACTGGTTTGGTATGTTGAGTACTTTCTTAATAACGTTATCATCATCACATCTTTGGATATGACCATACCATCGCAGGCGGCTTTCCTTTGATTTGCCTCCCTATGGAAGCCAATTTTAAAAACTTATTCAGGTCAAAACATTCAAGGTGTAATCCTTACTTATAAAGATAGGAAAGAAAGAGTTCGTTGCAAAATTTTCCCTGTATTGTTTATAAGACGTCCTCTCCAAATAAGCATACAGCCCGCCTGATGTAATACTGTTACCTGAATATATAAAGTCGAATTTGGAGTTGGAACCCTCTGGTGGTAACGCAGATTCACACATAACGATCAATCACAAACACAACAACAACAACAGGGAACAAGGAATATAAAATTAAATTAACTTATCCGTCGTCAACCCTTATTCAACCCACTACCGGGGTTACGGGCCCCCCTCAATCGAGGTTTAGAGCATACTCCACCACGCTGCTCAACTACGGGTTGGCGGAGGCAAAGGACTTAGGGCTAGAGGCTTAACAAGGTCATCTAATGACAACAGCCAGGACTGAAAGTGTGACTTTAACGTGTCCTCCGAAGCACGGAGGAACTATAACCCATCCATAGACAGGCTACGGTCGATGTTGCTTAACATGCGTAATCGAATAGACTGACTCCCGCAACGACGCTATCGAGCTCAGTAGAATATTGATCATCATCATCATCATCATCATCATCATCATCATCATATTTCCCTCCAGGAAGGTATACTGTATAATTTCTGTACAGTCCGTGTTAGTACGACTACCCGCGCCCTCTGACGGCTGCTGGATAAAACGCGAGCGTAATCCGCACTCTGCAGTTCACTTTTTACATACGGAATTAATTCCTACGCTGTGTTGTATACTCACGTTCAAAAGTACTTTGTTATTATAATGTATCTCTTTTTAATCACGGGTCAAGCCCGGTCATTTGATAGGCGTACGCAGGGATATGGATCCAACGCGTAGAGGCCCCTATGAGTCATGGTATACTGATGGAGGTTGGTTTATCCGTAATTAAAAAGAAATATATATAATCTTATGACATCGTTATTAAATAAGCAAGTTTACTATAGTAATTGTTATAACAAAGTGTGTCAGTACAAGTTGTGCACGAAATACATTTAACGAGCTCGGTGGTCACACGACAAACGAAGGGGACAAACGAAGCTGTGGCGAAAAGAGAGGTAGAGAGCGTAATTTTAAGCTACCCGACTGGGGAATGTACCTCCACCTCACAGAATACCGCAACCAAATAACAATTCCCGTGAAGGTTGTTGTGTTCCTGCGAGTGAGTAAGGTCACCAGAAAAGAAGGAAGAAGAAGCTGCGTTGGCAGCGGGGGTGGCAGCGCGCGAGCGATATTTTATGTTGAGAGCATTAATATGGCTACGGTAACCGCTTCACATCAGGCGGGCCGTATGCTTGTCTGACACCCGACGTTGTATAAAAAATAATCAACCATTTCGACGGTACAATAAGCTACGGTAACTGCTTTCCATGAGGCGGGCCGTATGCTTGTCTACCACCCGACGTAGTATAAAAAACCAACACGGCTAACATGATGGCAATACTGTATGGCAGCTTTTAGAGTCCATACCAATCTCATCTACCCTACTGACTAACAAACGAGGCTTTGGTGACAGAAATGTAGCAGCACATTGGGGAATACCTCCATCTCAAAGGCCGCTTCCTTGGCAATGCCATTGAGGATTAAGTTCCCGCCTATCAGTGTACCTGGGTTGTAAGGAGCTTACCACTATCTTTAAACCCAAAGCCACCCTGCGTTAGAAAAACGAGGTGAAAAATGAGATATTATGACATGTCGAGACCTACTAAGGAAGTTCCTTACACTTACACCCGAAATTTTTCCTAACTGTTATTTCCTCTGCATTTAATATTGAATTTGATAATATCACTGACTTTTTATCTCGCCTGTACCCCAAGTTGTCTGGGATTTAAGCGGATAGCTTTAATTGTTTGGAACCGAGGCGGGGATTAACAAAAAAACTCATGATCTCGAGCGCGCATTATATAAAATGTTAAAAGCTAAAAATATTTAGATTTTTTAATTTAAAAATGTGAGCTTGAGTGTACTAATCCTGGAAGTGGCATGCAGTACTTGACAGTAAAAATAGCACATATTCGGACCCGTCTAAGATTTGGAATAGTAAGAGACTATCGTATTTTTGGCGACCTCAATAGTGTACCGGCTATTTTGTCTATTTTATGAAGATCAGAATCGATTTCTTTATTGGGATGTAACATTTCTGGATCCTGCAGATATTTTTGCTAAGTCTGGACTCTGATTACCACTGATTCTAATCTGGAGTGTATGTGCAGAAGAGTTATTGATTTTTAATGAATATATAGGACGGATCGTACTGAAATTGAATCTGCCATTGACGCATATAAAGTTTCTATACTTATACGAGTAGGTACCACATCTTTCCACTAAGAAATTAATTTAAAAAATAGTACGAGATATTAGGATTGGGATATGAGATAACTCTCGAACGAAAATCACGGACTAAAGCTAGTGTTTTTATTACTATTAGTTATCATGTCATCGTTGTTCTTAATATTAAACTAATAACCAGTCAATTGGACAATTACGAAAAGGTCGCGATAAATGCGTCATTTTAATTGCCTGGACATGTAATTAACGATTGTTTATTTTGATACGTCAGGCGTGATGTCATATTCTCTCAATGGATTAAATTTTCTAGTCAATTACAATGTTTTATTTCTTGAACGTTAATTTTTATTAAACCTGCAGCCTTCTCATATACACGTTATGTTCCAGTTATAGAAATGAATTGGGTATGTAATAGATCGTGTTTTGGTTAGATTATGCTAGACGACATTTTTTTCTTTCGATTTGTTATGTAAGGATGCCATTATAATATAGCTATAGGTAAAACAATTACTTCGATAGCATAAAATCTTTTCGAGATATGATACCTTGAAAATCACAAATTTGCACTTTCCCGAAAACGCTCCATACAAAAGGTTACTGAGTTATGACGTTACATTAAACCAGATATTGGTACCACAGCTATGTTAAATACCTACTGCGTTTATGTAGCTGGTGCCGTAACAAAAGTTGTAGTGTCCGACTGAATGTTCGGTTTCGGTTTCGGTTTCGGTCGAGTTTCGGCAAAAATAACGAGTTTCGGTTTAGTTTCGGTTTCGGCGGCAAACCTGCCGAAACTACGACCGAAACCGAAACTTCATTCGGGAGTTCCCGCGCTGTGCTCGGTCATGTTCGGCGCAGTAAATTCCATCCAAGCGACGAAGACATTTTGCCGCGTCCACATGCCTAATCATGTCGTGACTTGTTTGCGTTTGCAGTGCGTTTTGTTTGTTGTTTGTGCGTTTTCATGTGATTTGTTTTGAATTCGGTAAGTTTTATCATGTGATATTGTATTAAGGGTAGGTAGTAAACATAATAATTTAGTCAAACTAATGCATAGATTATAGTAGAATCAAGTCTAACATAACTATCTGAACATTTTGTGGTTAATTTAACTCATTCGGTAATGCTATAAGTAAACAAACAATAGTTAGGTACTTGGTACTTACTATAGTGCATTAGTGGTGATAATATTAAAGATTTAGAGTTTCAGCTTTCAATTTAATAAATATAACCAAGTATCTAGCAATTATAACGTAACGTAACGTAATTATTATTATTATTATTTTTATAATACGTCGGGTGGCAGACAAGCATACGACCCGCCTGATGTGCAATCATCGCGCCTGATCGCAACATAAAACATCGCTCGCGCGCAGCCACCCCCGCTGCAGACGGAGCATCTCCTCCCTTTCTGGTGACCTCACTCACTCGCAGGTACATTCCCCAGTCAGGTAGCTTACAATTACGCTCCCTACCTCTCTTTTCGCCAGAACTTCGTTTGTCAGTTAGCAGGGTGCACCGCGTGCAGGTGAAGTTGGCTTTGATTCAGAGATGTTGATGAACCACTTACGCCTCCAATTATAAGAAAAATAAAGTTAGATAATTGTTTCGTAAAAGTTTCGGTTTCGGTTTCGGTTTCGGCCGAAACTGAGACTGTTGCCGAAATTCGGTTTCGGTTTCGGTTTCGGTCGTAAAAACCAGTTTCGGTCGGACACTAAAAAGTTGTTTTAGTATTTTTTATTGTTTTTCTAAGTTAATATATTTTTTTAATAATTTCATCCTTTCTGATTGGACTTTCCCACTAAACTTTGTTCGATCGTAAAACAAGTCGGACATAAGTTATTAAAACTTCAAGATTGCAGACCGTTCTAGTTTTGCATAGTTTACGAAACCTACTGATAAATAGTTTTAATAATTTTAGATTATTGTATTTTACCCTATTGAGTTGATTCAAATATCAAATCAAGTATTCGGTAGGATTTTCGGTTAGGTTAGGATTTCCTTGCGTGCTGCCATCGGAAATAGAAGCCCGCGTGTGCGCGAAGTCGCGTGACTACGCCAACCTAATTGATGCAATATTCTTAATACAGCGGTATATATTCGGCGGTAGGGTATAAATAATGCCCTAACGCCGAAGCTGAAGCCGATTCCGATCCAAAATTGTGATTCGTAAAATTAAAAAAAGTCTTAGGCAAAAGTTAATCACATACTTCAAATAGCTTAGTCGATTGAGCTCTATAGGGTCTCTACCAGTTAACTGAACTGCCCCCTAGCCAAGTGTAATTCGTAGCGTAACGAACGTTAGATAGATCACGTGACATTGGTCAAAATCTAACATTGAGAATTGACAAATGTCACGTGATCTATCTAACGTTCGTTACGCTACGAATTACAACTTGGCTAGGGGGGCTGAGCAGCTGAAGTTTTATTTCCGCAATCAAAAAATCCTATGAGAGCGAGGAGCTCGATGGCGTCGTTGCGCGTGTCAGTCTAATCGAACACGCAAGTTAAGCAACGTCGACCGCAGCCTGTCTATGGATGGGTTTATTTATCTCGAGCTCCTCAGTGCTTTGGAGGGCACGTTAAGCCGTCGGTCCCGGTCATTAGATCGCAGTCCTTAAGCCAAGTCAGTGGCCTTAGGGCGGCTTGAAAACACTGGCCTCCACCAACCCGCAGTTGTTGAGCAGCGTGGTGGAGTATGCTCTAAACACTTTTGTTTTTTATTGAGGGGAGGCCCATATCCAAACAAGGTCATATCATGACCCATAATCATCCCACTGTTGGTCAAATAAATGTGTAATCACGTCTAAACATCTTTGTATAGACGTCACAGAACTATTAGTTTCTGTGACGGAACTTAGCACTGACAGATTTATCAATATAGTTAAAAACAAAAATAAATCCTTCCCTTCCAAGTTTAGCGTTTGTCAGAAAACCGACGAAGCATACCAACGATAAATCTGTTGTTTATCTGCCCTTAAATAAAAAGGCAAGTTAGCATCAAGTCGGGGGTCGAACCTCGTAAATTCCTCGGGGATTTCGTTAAGGACATCGCGCTGCAGGGACACGAGTTTGCTTCTCAGGATTTGGGGATCAGTGGGGAAGATATGATATTATAGGTTAATAAGGTATACCTTTAAAATGGAACTGTGCGACATTCTGATACCACAGAGATCCGAAAGTTAATAATATGTATGTCGCAGCCAACTTGTCGAATCGCCACATTACATAATGGCTAATTTAAGGCGGATTGTCTTTAAATAATCTTTCGGTTAGGTTTGTCTTGTGATTAATTAGAAACACGAGGTTCACAAAGTTGGTGGATACCCAAGTGAATTGTCACCAGATAGGTAGCTGGCCGCATATGTGGTGACAATTCACTATGGCCAGCCTCCGCCGCTGCGGCTCGCATGGTGCCTGTCTCCTCAGCGCCTCCGGGCTTACAAAAACCACTCTAGTATCGATCCGACAAGTCTACTTGAAGTCGGGGTTGGCAATATTTTTCTTATATGGCGGGGATGTCAGTGACTTAGAGCGATTTGAAAACACTGGCTTTCGCCAATCCGCAGTTGAGCAGCGTGGTGGAGTATGCTCTTAAACTCCTTCGATTAAGGAGGGACCCGTATCCCAGCAGTGGGATGATGCTTGCAAATTGTTATATGATAAAAGGGCGGTTTGAAATAATGGCTTGGCCATTTTATAAAACAGTTAGCCGTTATATAATGCGGCGGGTTCTACGGATTGGCTGCGACATGTATATACTAGCTGACCCAGGAATCGTTGAAATTGTAGGTATGTATTTTTTGGGGTATATGTGGTTTACTACCATCTTTAAGCCAAAACCAAGCTCACCTGTATGTGGTGCAGCCTGCTGATTGACAAACGAGGCTCTGGTGAAAAGAGAGGTAGGGAATAGCGTATTTTTTAAACTGTCCGACTGGGGAAGTACCTCCACCTCACAGACTACCGCAGCCAAATAACATTCCCTTGAAGATTGGTGTGTTCCTGCGAATGAGTGAGGTCGCCAAGAAGAAAAAACTAAGATATACATCTTGGTTTATATCCTATACAGGCTGGCAACGGTTCGGCGACCCCTTGGTGTTGCTGATCTCCATGCGCGGTGGTGATTGCTTTCCATCAGGTGACCCACATACTCACATAAAATTTTGCCACCCTCTCATATAAAAAAATAATAGTAGGTAATTGTTGATGATATTCATTGTTGGCACTTTTTTTATTATACGTCGGATGGCGCCGCCTCCCCCACTGCTGGCTCAGCAAGTCCATACTTCCCCGGTCCGGAAGTTTACAATTACGCTCGCCTTACCTGTGTTTCGCCAGAGCTGCGTTAGTCTATCATCAAAGTGCACCACGTGCTGGTGAGGTTGACTTTGGTTCCAAGATGTTGGTGAGCCAAAAATAATAAAATATAATTTTAGAACATTGGCGATTTCAGAAGTAGCGTATCTAGGTTACTGTAACCGCTATCAAGGCTGTATGCTTTATTACCATCATCATCATCAGGTCATTTTAGTCTCCATTACAGGAGCACGACCCCCTCTTGTCCGTCACTGACAGGAGGATTTGGCCTACACTCCCCACGCTGGCCAGACGGGTTGGGGAGGCCTGATCGATCTTTGATAATGTATTTCCCTTAGTCACCTTGTACGACATCCACGGGAAGAGACGGAGTGACTCTATTCTAGTCTGCCGGAAACCACACGGCCATGCTTTATTTCCACCTGAGGGGTAATAATCTGCTTCAACCCTTACTGTTCACGGCTGTTACCATTAGGTGATGATCGTTCTGCCGAGTCAGTTGCATTTAGGCGGCTTGAATACACATACCAGCTTCCACCAACCCTTGTTCAGCCCCCTTACCACCATCTCTTATTGCGATTCAATAACTGAATAGAATGCTTATTCATACCAATGAATAAGCGACTCTATTTCAAACGGAACACTCTATTCCGTAGAGTCGCTTATTCATTGGTATGAATAAGCATTCTATTCAGTTATTGAATCGCAATAAGAGATGGTGATAAGGGGGCAGTAGCGTGTTGGAATAAGCTCTAAACCCCTTTGATTGAGGAGACGAGACACCGATATCCCAGCAGCGGGAAGGGTATGGGACGACTCAAACGTATAATAAAGACATCGCCTAAATAAATAAATAAATATTACTGAACAAGTCACATACGGCCATCTTGTCCCAAACCAAGCAAAACTTGTACTATGGGTACTAGGTAACTGATATCATACTTAAATACACATTTTAATGTACATACCTACATAAAATACATATAGAACACACCCAGACCCAGATAAACAGACATGTTCATGCACACAAATATTTGTCTTGTGCGGGGATCGAACCCGCGACCTCGGAGTCAAAGTGGCCATTGCTATCTATTCGACCAATGATTCGTCAATTGAAAGGAAAGATTTCTCCCGCGTGGGCAGCTCTCAACTATATTAATTTATGAATATTATGATAATAATCTTCGCTTCCTGAATACCACCTGGCAAGAATATTCTGACTGCAACACACGTGTATAATCCTTATACTTCCTTTATGCAAGTGGAACACGGGCTATCCAAAAATACTGCACTAAATTCGGATATGCTCTCCACGCCTAGGCGTCTGCAGCGTGGGATTTGTCAGCTGACGCGACCTATATTTTATTTATGAAGGTGGCGATAGGCACGACGGGATGTGGAATTATCGACATCGATACTTTTTGATTTTCGAACAGTTGAAAAATCGCGATGAATCGAATAGTAATCTTTTAACTTTTGGTTATGAAGTAAACAAACTACTAGCTAATAAATAAAGCTTCTAGCTTTATTTATTTATAACTTAAGGCCAATTGCATATTCTACAGTCAACCATTGGGAGCGGTGAAAAACACGATTGCGGTTTTTACAGAATCTAACAAATTAATAGGTGCAAAGCACGCTAAGCCGTCGGTCCCGGCTGTTGTCGTTAGATGACAGTCGTTAAGCCAAGTCAGTGGCCTTGAGGCGGCTTGAAAACACTGGCCTCCGCCAACCCGCAGTTGAGCAGCGTGGTGGAGTATGCTCTAAACCCCTTCAATTAAGGGAAGACCGAGAACAATAAGTACAGATAGATAAATGATAATAATAAATATACATGTTGTTGATATACATGTACAATAGTACATATATATGTACATATGTGTGTACATATATGTACATATAAATATATAAATAAACTAAATACTCATTTACAGGGTATAAATATAGTGAAAGATGATGATGATGATGATGATGAGCTTGTAGAGTGAAGAAATTTGCGTTAAAGACTGAGTGAAATAATTTATTTGAAAATAAATGAAAATTATTTGAATGAAGTTGTAGATTGTGAGAATCACATAGATACTTAACATGCATTTCATGTATTCTGAAGAATGAGAATTATGGACAAATGAAAAAAGCGTACAAATCAATCAGACGAGTAAGTATTCATCGAGTATTTTTACTTATTTCATTTAGTTATGAAAATAAGTTCTTACAAACATACATAGAGATACAATAAGTATATCGGGAAGTTCTTTTCACTTGACATCATTTGTTTATGTAACAGTATCTTTATGGAATATAATATGGTATTACGCATTTTTTTTTCCTGGATAAATTACTCGCCGCCATCTAGTCCCAAACTAAGCAAAGCTTGTACTGGGCACTAGGGGCACTAGATAACTGATATTAACTACTTAAATACATGTTTTTTTTTCGTAAAATACTTACTTAAAATACATATAAAATACCCAAACCAAGACAAACAGACATGTTCATGCACACAAATATTTGTCTTGTGCGGGAATCGAACCCGCGACCTCGGAGTTAAAGTGGCCTTTGAGCCATTTGACTACCGAGCTCGTCTCATTAACAATCAAGGTGTGCTATTCGTAATTTTAAAAAATGGATATCGATAACAGCGCAACACTACTGTCGTCGATATAAGCATAATAAGACAACGCTGCTAAGTGGACCACAGTATCCGATACTGTGCTTTTTTTATTTAAAAAAAAAGGCACAGTATCTACACCCCTAGCAGTTCTAATGGCCCATTCGATGTTGATTCGATTTGAAATACCTTGTGTTGTTTAGAAAGGGTTGATCTCAAAATATTTTTTATAGATGAAGTAATTTTTAGAAAGGATTATATTTTTAAATATTTATGATGTCATAAAATAGAGACAGGCAGAATCTATATACAAGTTTGGGGTGTAAGTGGTTCATCATAATATTTGAACCAAAGCCAACCTCAGCTGCACGCAGTGGTGCTTTTTTTAATGAACAATTTAAAAAAAGACACCAAATGCAGTCCTAAATGTTATACCTAATGCGAGCCCTCCTACATGTTATAACTAATGATATATATGCCCTTCGTAAGTTAGGTATATAGATTATTATTCTTATTATTTTACCCTAAAAAATACATTGGAGTGTAATGCCCTTATGTCGCCACGCTGGGAAGGCGTGTTGACGACGGTCGCCAGAGCCTCGTCCGCTTATCTACAGGATGTACCACGGACTGGTGAGGTTGGCTTTGGCTCCAAAGATGGTAGTGAGCCACTTACAAGATGATCCTTCCAAGGGTCCGTTCACACAGACCGGCTCGGAGAGGAGAGCAGATTTTGGTGGCGTCTAAAATTGAGTTTTCAGTCATTGGTATAAGGTTTATTTTTCAAATTCACTTCTTTTGTTATATGAGAATGCACGAGAGCCGATGTGATTTTTTAAAGTAAACCTTATACCAATGACACAAAGCTCTATTTTAAACGCATTCGAAAATCTGCTCTCCTCTCCGACCCGGTTTGTTTGAACGGATCCTTTAAGGGTCCGAAGACCTTAAGAAAGCGGCTGGAAGCGGCTGGATGCGGAAGGCGGAGGATCATATTTGGTGAAAAGCATTGGAGAAGGCTTATATCCAGCAGTGGGTAGATACAGGCTGATGATGATAATGATGATAAGGGGTTCTCTTTTTTAACCGACTTCAAAAAAAGGAGGAGGTTCTCTATTGAAACCACTCAATAGAGAACCTCCTCCTTTCCTTCTTTCCTATCGGTTTATAGAACACTAGCTGCCCGCCCCGGCTTCGCACGGGTAGAAAGTGTTGATTTCTTTTCCTCGCAATTTTTATGTACATAAGAACCTTCCTTATACCTTAACGAAAATATTTAAATAAAAATTAGCAGAATTGGTCTAGCCGTTCTCTAGTTTTGCGCTTAGCAACATTCATTTTAATATTGGACCACCTGGAGAGTGTACCCTCTCAAACGATTAAGAATTATTAAAATTGCTGTACAATTGACGGAAAAATCATTTAATTTAATTTAATTTAATCAAAAGCAAATTTAAAAAATACATACAGTCGAACATAGAACCGCCCTACAGGTAAAATAAACAACATTAATAGGTAATTTCTGGGACAAAAACTATTCCCATAGTCGCCTTGTACGACATCCACGGGAAGAGACGGAGTGATTCTATTCTAGTCTGCCGGAAACCACACGGCCGTAAGAAGGAAGAATGGTATACGCGGAATAAATACAGTTTCATCGGCACCACTCCTAGTGAGAATCCCAGCTTCAATTATATATATTTCGCTGCTAAACATTGACTTTACTTCAGAAAGGAGATCTTCCCCAAATTTTAATAATATTTTTGAAAACTCTTGGGCACGTAAAGTTCTATCAACAGCTTCTACTGCCTTATTGTTTTTTTTTTTTTCGCATTCATCTGAAATGATTAGACAGCAATCCTGAAACATTTTCGCTTTGTCACAGTTTCGTGTCACAAAGCATGTCGGTGTTTCCGTTCTGTATAAATCGAGTATAATATTGAACATTATATTTGCGTCATTCCGCCTAGAAGTAATATATGGCTGCAATACCTGGCGATGCTGCTGTGAGATATTATTTTGGCGCCTAATTTCAGCGATTATTGCTCTCGTCAGGTATGTTTTTCCAGTCCCTCCTGAAGCATCTAAGAAAAACAGTTTCCCCTCGTTGTTTAAAAGACTTTGCATCACAAAATCTTGCTACATAGCGTCCCACAAATGCACGCATTCTTCTGGTTTGTTCGAATATATACCAATCGTTCCATTTCAATTTTAGCGTACACGTACAGACGTGTACAGTTATTACAGAATAAACTGACTAAATAGACCACGTTACCTTTGTAAATAAATAAAACGATTGCGTCTAACTTTTAGCAGGTAAGCATAAAAGTAGCACTGCGCGGTTTTTTTTTTACAATACAATCAATATTTTGTTAAACTATTTATTGCTTTTTTAAGTAGCTTTCTTAGTTCTATTTGCTATTATAGCGTGTTTTTTTAGTTATTTTTTTAAACTATAATTTATTGTATACACCATGTTGTTTATGCAAATAAATTTAACTTTGTTCTGCATCAGGTGTTCCAAATATTGGATTTTTGTACCTTAATAAAAAATACTCATCAGGCTGAACAACTTTTGCTAAGGCGTCATTTTTATATTTCTTATAGTTTAGCTGAACCATTATGGTTCTGCATCAGGTGTTCCAAATCTACGATTTTTATACCTCAACAAAAAATACTCATCAAGTTGAACAACTTTTGCAAAGGCGTCAATTTTATATTTCTTATAGTTTACCGTAACCATTATGGTTCTGCATCAGGTGTTCCAAATCTTGGATTTATATACCTCACCAAAAAATGCTCATCAGGCTGAACAACTTTTGCTAAGACGTCATTTTTATATTTCTTAAAGTTTAGCTGAACCATTATGATTCTGCATCACGTGTTCCAAATCTTGGATTTTTATACCTCAACAAAAAATACTCATCAGGCTGAACAACTTTTGCTAAGGCGTCATTTTTATATTTCTTATAGTTTAGCTGAACCTTTATGGTTCTGCATCAGGTGTTCCAAATCTTGGATTTTTATACCTCAACAAAAAATGCTGATCAAGTTGAACAACTTTTGCGAAGGCGTCAATTTTATATTTCTTATAGTATACCGGAACCATTATGGATCTGCATCAGGTGTTCTAAATCTTGGATTTTTATACCTCAACAAAAAATACTCATCAGGCTGAACAACTTTTGCTAAGGCGTCATTTTTATATTTCTTATAGTTTAGCTGAACCATTATGATTCTGCATCAGGTGTTCTAAATCTTGGATTTTTATACTTCAACAAAAAATACTCATCAGCCTGAACAACTTTTGCTAAGGCGTCATTTTTATATTTCTTATAGTTTAGCTGAACCATTATGATTCTGCATCAGGTGTTCTAAATCTTGGATTTTTATACCTCAATAAAAAATTCTCATCAGGCTGAACAACTTTTGCTAAGGCGTCATTTGTATATTTCTTATAGTTTAGCTGAACCTTTATGGTTCTGCATCAGGGTGTTCCAAATCTTGGATTTTTATACCGAGATGGAAATTTCGTGTCAACGTTTTCAAATCGATGCCATTTTCGTAATTGACGTCTCAGAAAACCATAGAATCAACACCCATATTGATATTATGACATTTCAACCCCATCGCACCCCCACAGGAGTGCTCTTGTGTCACGTCGGTTATGTTAGATTATAAAACAGTTGTTGTTTTCGGAATCAGCGACCCGATAAACTTTAAAAACAATACCCATAACGATTTTCAGACGTTTGCACCTCATTTCACCCCTTTAGGGGTTGAATTTTGAAAAATCCTGAAATACGTGTTTACTCATTTATCTACAGAAGTGCTCATGTAAAGTTTCGTATAAAATAGTCCAACTAATCTTGGTTCCCCATACAAACTTTGGACCCCCGTTTCACCCCCTTAGCGGTTGAATTTTCCAAATTCCCTTCTTAGTGAGCACCTACGTCCTAAAAGGAACCCCCTTGAAAAATTTGACACTCCTAGCACTTGTAGTTTCTGAGATTT
Source organism: Hypsopygia costalis (assembly GCA_937001555.2). NCBI lineage: Eukaryota > Metazoa > Arthropoda > Insecta > Lepidoptera > Pyralidae > Hypsopygia > Hypsopygia costalis. The sequence goes on along the minus strand of OW443349.2, from coordinate 17,316,399 downwards.
CGTGATGAGTGAGTGATTTACTCTTTTATATATATAGATTAAAAAAAAATACAGCCGTATTTTTTTTAATGTTTGTTACTTAATTACTCCGTGATTTATAAACCGATTTGAAAAACAACCTTTTTCTATTTGAAAGAGTATACTTCCAGATTGGTCCTATATTTTTTTCATCATCATCATCATCAGCCTGTATCTACATACATAAATGTAGAGTAATGTTTGGAGTCGGTTTCTTATTTTTTGTAAAAAATATTTATATTAGCTCAGTATAGTGGGTCTTTCACCTGATGGTAATTGAAAAGTGAAAACTGAAAACAGTGGTTTATCAGTTGACTCTGCCATGCTGGCCTCCAGCGAGGTGCTTCTTCACGCTTTGTTTTCGGGGGCCCACCACACATTCACTGATATGTCTCCTGTGTTATGAACAATGAAGTCCACTGCAGTCCCGGGGTTTTTTTTATACTACTTCGCGTGGCAGACAAACATACGGCCTGCCTGATGTGAACCGGTTACCATAGCCATATTAACGCTCGCAACATAAAATATCGTTCGCGCGCCGCCATCAGTGAATATTGACATGAACAATTTAATAGACCCTAATTGATGACATAAAAAATGTATAAATAAAATGACACGCAGTAGATTTTATTGAATTCTATAGAACATTGGTAGACACTAATAATTAATGACAAGTACATAATATTGTCTCATTCAGTACATTAAAATTTGTAAAAGTTCTCACTGTGTATTCACTATAAAAATATCATATTAAAATTTTTGCATGCTATAAAAGTAGCTAAATAAGAAGAAACTATATTTACCATAATACCTTGTTACAACCTTATTTAAATGGCAAATAAATATTCATTCATTCATTCATTCATTCATTTATTCATCCCCGCTCGCTGACAACGCAGCATCTCCTTCCTTTCTGGTGACCTCACTCACGCGCAGGAACGCTACAATCATCAAGGGAATTTTTATTTGGCTGCGGTATTCTGTGAGGTGGAGGTACATTCCCCAGTCGTCTAGCTTACAATAGGCTATTTACCAATGTTTAAAAATTGTATAAATAAATTAACAATATCGTAAAATACACAAAACTATAAAGATCTGCAAACTTTCATTCTAATATCTTCAGTCAGACTTTTTTTAGCATCGATCAAAGTTTGGCGGGAAAGTCCATTTTAAAAGTATGAAATTATTAAAACATAATATTTCCATTGGAGAACTAATAAAAAATGCTATAACTTTTATTATGGTACTAATTACATACGTAATATTTAACATAGCTATCGTACAAATTTCTGATTTGATGCATACAAAATACAAACCTGTGACGTCATAATTCGGTAGTCTTTTGTATGGAGCGTTTTGGGGCAGTCTAAAAATTGTGATTTTCAAATTAACATATCTCGAGAGATTTTTGTGCTATCGAAGTAATTCTTTCACGTATGGTTATATTATGGAGACGTCCATTGACCTACCAAGAAATCTACCTTTCTTGGTATAACCTATTACACTGCCCACGTCTCTTTTGGCCAGAACTTTGTTTGTCAGTCAGCAGGGTGTACCGCGTGCAGGTGAAGTTGGTTTAGGTTCAAAGATGTTGATAAACCACTTAAACCCCATAAACTATGCTTTGAAACTCACAACGAATGTAATCAGAGGAAATTAGTAGGAGTAGGAAGCTTTTGGAATTTGACTTATAGTTATAGGTATCCAGCAGTGAGTAGATACAGGCTGATGATGACTCTAAAAAACTATACGAGTATGGTGATGATGATAAACAGACATCGTTCAATGTTATTTTGAATGATTCAAGTTTTCGGTGTATCGTTTTAATAAGAATTAAATGGTCTTTTTTCTACTATGTGGGATGGCAAACAAGCATACGGCCCACTTGATGTGAAGCTGTTCCCGCAGCATATTAATGCTCGCAACATGAAATATTGTTCGCACGCCGCCGCCCCCGCTCACAAGGCAGCAACTTCTTCCTGCGAACCTCACTCACTCGCAGAGACACAACAACCCACAGGGAATTGTTATTTGGCAGCGGTATTCTGTGAGGTGGTACCTCCCCAGTCGGGGCGTTTACAAATACGCTGTACGCTACCTCCGTTTCGAAAGCGCCTCTTTAGCTCGTCGGCAGGATGCACCACATGCAAGTGAGTTTGGTTTTGGCTCAAATTCCCTTGAGGGTTGTTGTGTTCCTGCGTGTGAGTGAAGTCACCAGGAAGGAGTTGCTACGTTGGCAACGAGGGTGGCGACGCGCGAGTGATATTTGCTAATATTTCATATTGCGATTTGCGCGCGTTTGTATGGCGGTAAGCGTTTCAGATCAGGCGGGCCGTATGCATGTCTACCACCCGATGTAGTGTAAAAAATCTTTAGAACTCTTTAGACTCCATGGATACCCAATTGTAGGATACATTACAATGTACGAGTATGGTAAAACAATAGATGTGGCCAAAAATTTCCAGGCATTCCAGTGGGAAACAGTGGTATATAGTAGTAGCCTTTGGATTTAGAGCTTGTGACTCTAGAAATTAAACACGTCCGACTAACTAAACAATTCCGAGGGATTTTTTTTCTTCTAAACTCCAGATCACTGATTTCCAAGCTATGGGTCGCGAGCCCCGAGGGGAGCCAAGTTACATTCGGGGGTTGAGGGGGAACAAACGCAACTGTTAGTAGGTCATACGCTATAATAAAAAAAACATTAGCAGGCCTGATTATAGTTCAATAATTCATCACCGCAATTCTTTAAACAAATCTTTTTCCAATTGAAGCCTATTTCTCTTTTTAATTCTTATGCTCACCATTAAATATATATTTAGTTCACGAACAAAATCAGTAGCAAATGGCACTAATACTTTCAAATCAGTCAGTTTTCATAGCCAGCTGAATTATTGAAGTTTCTTCATGAAGGTAGAGGGGAAAAAGGAGAGGCCGCCAGAATTTTTTAACTTGCAAAGGGGTCACGTATTCAAAAAGATTGAAAAATACTGCTCTAGATAAAATCGACCTACAATATTCACGGGCTAAACAATGACCTTATACAAAACATGAACATTCATAGGTGCCTGACCAATTTTGATTAGCAATAAACCGTATTCGTGGGAGATAGCATCGAAATATGTGCGTGGCGCGCTCGTGAGTCACGCAGATTAACATATTACTGGATAGGAATAATGATGGTTATTTATTTCATACAAAATTCACTTATGATTTATTCATTAATGAGTTTATGATGATGTACATATAGATTAATAACGTGTAGATTTTTTTATTCTATGTCGGGTGACAGGCGAGTATACGGCCCCCCATATTAACGGTCGCAAAATGAAATATCGCTCGCGTGCCGCCACCCCCGCTGCCAACTCAGCAACTCTTTCCTTCCTGGTGACTTGCAGGAACATAACACCACTAATAGCCACTTGATGCGAAGAGTTACCGTAGATATATTAACGCTCGCAACATGAAATATCGCTCACGCGCCGCCAGCCCCACTCCCAACGCATACAATTCTTTCTGGTGACCTTTCTCACTCACAAGAACCCAACCCTCAAGGATATTGTTATTTGGAAGCGGTATTCTGTGAGACGGAAGTACTTTCCCAGTCGGGTATCTTACAAATACGCTGTACCCTACCTCTCTTCTGCTAGATCCTCTTTAGCTACTTAGCAGGATGCACCAGGTATAAGTGAGGCTCCGTCTTTAGAACCAACCAATTTTAGAACAAACCAATCTTTAGAGCCTTTCTATAGATATACACCAGATAGGAAGGAGATGCTGCGTTGGCAGCGGGGGTGGCGGCGCGCAAGCGATATTTTATGCTGCGAGCGTTAATATGGCTACGGTAACTGCTTCACATCAGGCGGACCGTATGCGTGTCTGCCAACCGTCGTAGTATAAATAAAAAGAAAAAAAAATCTCACTTGCACATGGTAAGCTATTTACACAGACATTCAATATATTGAATGTCTGTGGCTATTTACATCCCATTATACAACATTGGTTAGATATCTTTAGAAAATACTATCCACTCACTACAGTGATAAAAAAGATACCTAACCAATGCCGTATAAATCCGTATAATGGAGTGTAAATGGTTCACAAGTTGGCCAAGAGGCTCTGGCAAAGGGAGGTAGACGATGACATGTCTAAACATGCCATCAAGGTAGGGTTGCCAACAGTACCTACTATAATATATATTATAGTACTATATTTCGGATCTGCGTACTATGTATATACTGTTGAAGTAATCTATCACAAAAATACTATATTTTCAACAATGATATATAACAAACACGTACGTAACGCTTTTACATTAACTTTTGAGTGAGGCGTGCGTTTTTCCATAAAATACAAGAAGTGACAGCCAGAAAAGTATAAAAGCCGTTGTTTAATGTCGTTTTAATTTGATATATGTCAGTGGTTTGGAAGCTGCTGTTATTATTATTATTTAATATTTTCATAACGAACTGCTAAAAATACTTACTATATTTTTTAGAAGTGTACAATATTTTTTTATAGCTTATTTTAAAATAAAATTGGTCACCCTACATCAGGGACGAATTTATTTACTCTATGCCCTACATCAAGGTATCTTTCCAAAAGATGTTAGTGGATTAATGGGAATATACTTTTTTCCTTCGTATCGTGTTACGAGAATACCAAATGTGACATTTGTGAAATCGAGACTGGATGGGATTTAAATTTTGGCTTTATTGGCTGTATAACGATATATATTTGGCAATGTAACGAGAATTGCCATTCAGATAATAACACATCCAGTAACAATGTTACAATTCATGTGGCGACTTTGGCAGATATTTCGGTGGGGTGGGAACAGTTCGATAGACATGCGACAGCGTGACGCCGACTGTACAGTCCTGCGGAATACTTTTTAAACCTATTATTTTATGGGCAATTTGATCTACACTACTTTGCGTGCTGTCTCTCACATTGCTAAGAGGGGAAGTCAAATTCCAAAAGCTTCTACTCCTACTAATTTCTTCTGATTAAATTCGTTGGGAGTTCCAAGGCAGCCGTAGTTTTATCCCTGGGAATGCAATGAACTTCATTGTTCATTGCCTTTTTTGGCGGTCGCCGCTGTTAATCCTTGCTACACAGGAGACACAGTGGTGGGAATGTGTGGTGGGCCCCCGTCCCTTTTTTACTTTGCGTGCTTCCGGCACCAAGTAGTTCATGCAAATTACTGCCGGCCGGCACCCACCCAGTACCGTTAGTAACTACTAACGGTAGTCGCATGCAACTGCATGCGACTGCCGTGGCTGCTTTGGTCGTCTCTGCTCCAGCTGCCGTGGTCGTCTCGGCGAATCTCCAACATCTGAAACAGAAGAAACATGCGACTGCAGCCGCCACGACTGAATCAATTAACTATCTATTGTTTTATTACATTATATGAAAATCTTTTAAACACAGAGGGTGAAACTCTCTTGTGAGTTGACTTTAATTTTACAAACTTTTATTTAGATAATTTTTATTTAGAATCAAAACTGGAAACATTAATTTGATCCACTTCCCATTGTGCGATTGAGCTGAAATTTGGCTCACTTGTTTCATTCTCATGACAATGCATGATTGCCTAAATGTCGCCTAGATATTTTTTTTTGTTTTTATATGAGAGGGTAGCACACGAGCATGTGGGTCACCTGATGGAAAGCAATCACCACCGCCCATGGAGATCAGCAAAACCAAGGGGTCGCCGATCCGTTGCCAGCCTATTCTCCTTCCTTTCTTTGTTTCTGGTGACCTCACTCACTCGCAGGAACACAACAACCCTCAAGGGAATTGTTATTTGGCTGCGGTATTCTCTGAGGTGGAGGTACTTCCCCAGTCGGGCAGCTTAAATATACGCTATGCCCTACCTCTCTTTTCGCCAGGGCCTCGTTTGTCTGTCAGCAGGGTGCACCGCGTGAAGGTGAGGTTGGCTTTGGTTCAAAGATGTTGTTGAACCACTTACACCCCAACTAATTACTACTACTAATTAATTAAATCTAAAATATTAAAATGTCTGTTACAATATCACATTAACACGACTGACGAGACGTTGAGATTTATATTCACTGGTCACTGGGCAGAAGCGTGGTCAACCCTTATTCATCTCACTGCTGGGATATGGGTCTCCCCTCAAATCCAATTCTCATTTGCATTACTTAATTTGCACTTGCCTTATAAACCCAATCAATAAATAGACGTTTCGATACTCTGGACATGTTATTACTTTAAACACCAAAAGGCTTTCAGTTATTTGAAATTAGTATTTTTTATTTATTTATTTATGGCAACAAATCATTTATGAAATTATATATAATGAATAGTATTAAATTATACATGTATAACATAGGTATAATTATGTTTTTGAAGTATTCTTGGAAGTATAGACCGAAGTAGTGTCAGTATTAAAATGAATATTTTACCTTATTTATTTTAAATTTATAGTCGTTTGGTGTCGAGTGTACCTCGCGTTCCGCCTTCCCCGAATGGAATCTCTGCTTTATATCGGACTTTTTATTGCATTTTATTTTGGCGCGACTCCGATCTAGCGAACGCTCACCCCGCAAATATATCCACCTAAATAAAACAAGGTTCCACGCCTCCTCCACTGCGGCGCGTGTTGGAACCATGTCACTATCAAGAGACTCATCGCGATTGCTTTTATTACGTCATGCGAGCGATTTACGATCGGCCATTTTGAATTATTATCAAATTTTCACAAGATGGCGAATTTAAATTTTGATTTGGCGGTTATTACACGTGTTTCCATATTTTAGTTTCAAAGTTAAATCGCGGTATTTGTCACTAGATCCATTTTAAGTGTCGCATTAAAATATTCAGGATATTTTATAGGTCTTTTTCTGATAATAAAAATACGATCCGTACAATTAGGTACTCCACTGAATGTGAATATCTCGCAATGAAATGGAATTGGCTATGTACCAGGGATTTCGCGAGTTTTCTGGGAATACCTCGAAATTACGGTAGCTGTCAAATTTTTGTTTTTTTTTTTAGGATGACGGTAGGTACAAGATAGTGAAATGATGAAAAAGATCATATACTGAAGCAGTCCCTCCGATTTAGCTAGAAGTACTTAATTCTGGAATAGAACAAAACTCAAGTATAGACGTACATAGAATATCAGTAGGGTTGGGTTAAGTGTTTGGCTTGTGACAATGGGGTGTTAAGGCCGGAAAACCTCGTGTGCTCCGGACTGTTGTTGGCTCGTTTGTCTTGCTGGCTACGTCCGATGACAACGACATGCTAACAACAGCCTGAGCCTGAGCAACAACAGTCAGTAATCTCTCTTCGCTAGGATCTTGCTGATCATTAGCTAGTATTCTGGCATATCAGGAAAGTGTGGACACCACGGCCATGCTTTTGGACGTCTGCACCACCCGTTCTCTATAGCTAGAAGAGGTGTGGCGCATAGTCGTGGAAGAAACCCTCGTTAAAAATTACCGAGAAAGTGAAGGCGAACCCGAAGCAGGTGATTTTCGATGACGCCCAGTTAACCGGTTTCACTGGTCCGGAGTCGAGAAAGAAAACCTCGTTAAAATAACTCTTGATGTCGGCGAGTTGTAGTCTCCTGATGAGACACAGGTCGAGGAGAGGGAAAACCCCGGGTTCCCCAGAATGAGAATTCTTATAACCGCCGGCTGATCACGGATGTCATGTCTCCGTAGTTCCTGTGGCCTCACCAATCGGTGGAGCGAAGGAGATCGTGGAATTTTAGTAGGTATGATTGCCACTTCTCCATGGCAGCAGACTCCGACATAACCACACTGCTCCAATGGTCAGCGTCATTACCGGATTTCCTCACGTAAAAAAATAAAGGCTTTTGACCATCAGGGACGCTAAGGCCGGAAAACCTCCTGTGCTCGGTTAATGTTGGCTCGTTTGTCTTGCTGTATACGTCTGGTGGGAACGGCGGATTAGCAACAGGCTTGTGACATCAAAATCCGAACGAGCTAAGCGAGCGAGACTCGATTTTTTTTTAGAGTTGATACCTCACCTATCTCTCGAAAAGCAAATCGAGTTGCGAACAGACAAGCACGAATTGTTTGTTCCTTGCAGAAAAATACTAACACGGTTGAAATCTGTGTTTTCAGAAAGAAAATAAAAAAGTAATAAGAATTGAGACAAAAGACCTCAGCTCTTTTGTCGAACGGCCGGAGCCGTGGTATCGTACAAAAAAGGATATTTATGGAGTTTGTTTGGCGTACTTTCACACTTAATTATACCTAGAAAGTGTAGATTGTACGTTAAGGAAAAAAAAATTTGATATAAAACATGAAAAAAAAAATATATATATATTTTTTATACTTTATTTTTATACTATTATTACTTGACAATTTAGTTTTAAAAAACTAAAAACTTTACATAGCTGTGTTACACTCATCAAGCGCTTTCATATATCAATCATTCATATCGAGTTAGAAATGAAATTATTAATCGCCATTTTGTGACGTTTTCGCCACATAGGGTTGTAACAATGCGGATCGGATCGGATTATCTAAATTTAGATAATCACATAGTAACGAGAACCAAGCGACTGTGCTTTTCAGCAGCAGTTGTGGAACTTGCAAGATTCGATCACAGACACCACGGTGGAACTAAATAAAATCTTGTAAAAACCCGTCATTTGTGTTTTTCTCAATAAAAACTTCGTTTGATTAAGTAATATTAGGAAATAATAAAAATATTTGACAACACGTCCCTCCAAAATACTACTAATTATTTTTTGTATTATACTGTTAATTTAGACTATTAAATTTCATACTGTATGTGTTCAAGGCAAAATACTAAGCGCCGCCACCAGGTATTCCATCTGGTTTGCGCACTTAGTGTAATGATAATGACAATAAACAGTAAATTAGAAAATAATAATTTAATCAAAGCCAATATAAAAAACTCTTTGATGAAAAGCAATATTGAAAGTGTATATCGCCGTTATTGAAGTTTGATATTCTAAGAATTCGTCCAAAACAGCAGTGAATAAATACACTACATATCGATTTTGCTGTTCACTTATTACATGAAATTGTAATGAGAAGATTTCTGGTGATATTTTTCTCCAAAGCGAGGTTAGAGCACGTAGCAAAAAGTTAATAAACCTAACTTTAGGGTACTAGTCTGTGTCTTAAAAACTTGTAGCCAGGGCCGTAGTAACAGACAAAAAAGATTGCCATGAATCCTGAGCATGAATCAGACAGAGAAGCCAACCTAATAATTTAATTTTTGCAGGGTGTTCTGCAAATATTTAGAAAAAGAGACGTCTCTTTGTTTCGATGTTGTGTAAAATAAAAAACACTTTATTACAGGAGACACAACTTATTAATATATTGAAATCGATGTCATCATCACTAAAAAGTGCGAGCTGAACGCATTTATTTTGTCAATTGGTTATTCATTCAATATTATCTGACAGTTGGCAGCATTACTTTTCAATTTCAAACGGTTTTCGATCGTGTAGTGTTTTATGGCGTTTGTCAATTATAAAACTTTTGTAAAAGTGTAGTTTTAATTTCAATTATGTCAATTTTTAATGAATTACTCCCCAAACTTAATGAGATATCTAACGCTTACACTAAAAACTTCAATGACGATCTGAAGGTAAAAATCTTTTGTGATAAACATCGACTAGAAACTGTCCTAATTTTGTGTTACTATTTTGTGATAGAATGCAATGAAAAGTGCTCAAGAGTGTTGAAAATCGGCATTATAGTGCTTATCAGTGTTTATTTATGTGATTGGAAGTTCACAAATGTGTATTTTGCAGGTGATTTTCGAATGTTTTGATAAGTTCGAAGAGGAGTATCAGAATGGTCGCGGCAAGGCGCGGGAGAAAGGTCTGAAGGAGAAAACCCCTTTGACGACTCTTCAAAGCATCAATGAGGATGATGGTAGATATTTTTTGTATTATTTGACATGCTCGTTAAGTATATTAACTCTAGTTCTTAGAACTAATTGCATTGATACAGACATTACTGACTGAAAGTAATTCCGTTGATAAAGGCTCATTGAATTTCATCTTACAAAACTACAATTTACTCGTTACAAAATGACACAGCTTCAGGCTTCAGTCGTACAATCCTATTTGTTTGGTTAATTAACTGAATTCCCAATTATTTCTGTAAGAATGCAAGTTTGAAGAGGAATCTATTCATTATAAAATTTCTGATCATAATTACAACTATACTGTTTCTACTATTTTGCTGCAACAATCATCACCATTTATACATTATATCTTTTTTTCACTAATATGACAATGTTACATTACAATGTAGTTATTATACTGAAATTACATTTTTAGTTTATTATGGGCTCCGATTCTCACACTCTGTCCTGTATCTTGTACTTGTACCTCTTGTATGTCAACGGCAGTGTGTTCCGTCATTTGTCAAGGCAATTGCCATTTTGAGACGATTGGTTACGGCAAAATGATGATTTTGCATAAAAACCATATGAAACACTATGATTGGTGTATAAAGTCTGATAACTAATTAATGTTTTGTGCTTTTTCTTCTGCTTTCTTACTTTTATATAAATATTCATAGACTGATGAGTTGAAAATGTTTTCGTTGTATAAATGTCTAGATTTCTATAATAAAACTTTATTTATCATTCATTGCTTTATTGTAAAAACAAAAGTAATTAGTGTATAAACCCACTGATCTGATTTCAGTGTGCGTTCACCATTTCTTCTATTGTTTGTCACCCTTCTCCAGTAATACATTCAACTTTATTCCATCCATCAATCAATTTCTTTGTGTCCTCTTTTTTGTTTGTGTTTTTACTTATATTTTTTGTTCTATTTTAATCATCGATCAGTCTTATTGACTACTAGCGACCCGCCCCGGCTTCGCACTGGTGCAATGCTGATACTAAATGTACTACAGAAGGTCTTTGCGCTTTGTCCTATCCAGTCCTTCCCCAGTTATAGGCACACGCCGCCGGCTCCGCGGCCGGTACCGCCACAGCCGTTATGTCCCTGCATTTTAAATGTGTAATATCTTCTAAACTATTCATTTAAATTACATGCTGTGAAGGGCCATATTGATCTATATTAAATGCGCAATGTATTTAAGGTACTTAATTGGATAAGGATTAATTCTGTATTGCTTAAAATCGCTTCGTAAATAAGGCATTATTTCTTGTAAAAAGCAAAGGATAAAATAACGGTTATTGTGTGTTACCACTAAGAGATAGACATATACCATCGCAAACTTTTTTGTAGACCATTTTAAGGTGAACAATACTGTACTACATTATTTTGATCTATCTCGTTGGGTTCAGCCAGCGTTTGCAATGAAAGAGCAAAAAAATGTGTTTATTTACGACATCACATTAGAAACCTCTAAATTATCAGTGTTTTTCTACTATGTTATGCATATATTATACATATAAACTTTCCAGTTGAATCACTCTATCTATTAAAAAAAAACGCATCATAATCCGTTGCGTAGTTTCAAAGATTTAAGCATACAAAGGGACATAGGGACAGAGAAAGCGACTTTGTTTTATACTATGTAGTGATAAACAGATGTATTGAATGTTTGTGACATGGAGGATGCTACTTCCAATGGAGCCAGTCCTTGAATAAATAAATTAATAAGTAAAAGTGAAAAATTAATAATTTTAACAAAAAATAACTCCAAGAATTGCTCTACAATTGCATCACTTATTTATTTCGTTCCATTTTTAGTAAAAGTAACCAATGGATTCATAATTACTCTTCCAGATGAGACCAACAAAACTCCAGAGACGGGGGTACAAACTCGTAGATCCAGTAAATCTTCCAACAAAGACTCCACCGCTAGTGATTCATCGGCATCAGACGGCACCAATGACAAGAGACGGCTCTCCAACAAACGTACCAAGAATGAGGTTGATGGGATCGTAAGTCCTGAACAGGATAAACGGCAGAAGAGAAATGCGTCAGTTAAAGCGCAGACTATTATTAGTAAACAGGTAGGTACTCATTATTTTTTTATGCTACATCAGATGACAGATGAGCATACGGTGCACCTGATGAGGACTTTTGGACGCAGCTGTATAAACTCTCATGAGTCAACAGAATGGAAGAAGTTGCTGCATTGGCAGCAGAAGTGACAGCGTGCAAGAGATATTTCACATTGTATTACTATGGCTGTGGTAACTGCTTGACATCAGACTGGCCGTAAACTTGTCTGCCATCCGATATAGTATAAAAAAACTATTGCTACCCCTGCTGCGCCATTTCAATGTCTTATCCTTTTTGTTCAATTTGTCATCAACAAAGTTCCAAGCTTTCATCCTCCACAAATCTATTGAAATATCATCGTAACTTTATTTTGTAGGTGAATGTGAATTTAACGCAGAAATTGCGTCGTGAAGATTTATCAGATAAGCAGAGAAGCCGCAAGCGAAATGATGACGACAAAGAAAATGAGCCTCAACCAGTCATACAGAGTAAGTTTATCTATCCTATACATATTGCTGTCTCTCACAATGCTAAGAGGGGAAGTCAAATTCCAAAAGCTTCTTAACCTCCTACTAATTTTTTTTTTATTAAACTCGTTGTGAGTTCCAAGGCAGCCATAGTTTTACCTGGGACTGCAGTGGACATACTGTTCATTGCCATTTTTGATGTCAATCCTAGTGGTGGGAATGTGTGGTGGGCCCCTGTACGGTAAGATTGTATACTTGTTTGACACCCTAGTCAATAAAATGTACATTATAAAATTCCATGTCACGTTGTTTGTTCACAATGAAGTCCATAATTAGTCTAGCTTAAAAGATAGCTACATCCTCTAAGGAGTTATATATATTGATTGCAGGAGACGAAAGTTTGTAGTAAGTATCAAAGTTCACATGTACGAAGTCGGGGGAGACGACTAGTATATATCTTTTTTTTACTTTATTTATTTTCTAAAACATTTATCTTCCTTTACCTTCCTTCGCGTACTAAAAAGTTTATCAACTCCTATCTACAGGAGCGGACTAAGCCCTAGGCAACCTAGGAACGTGCCATAATTTTTGGGGCCTGAAAATTAGGTTTATTATTTTTATTTTTGTAGAGAAAACTTCTTTAGTAGGCCCGGAAATACAATGTTGCCTAGGGCCCGCTATAGCCTTAGTCCACCACTACCTATCTATGTCTCACAATTAAAAAGTGGAACGCATTGCCGGCATATGTATTTCCTCATACATACAATAATGGGATCCTTCAAGCGAAGCGTGAAGAAGCATCTTGTAGGCCAACATGGCAGCATCAACTGACAAGACATCAAGGTCTCTTGTCCGTTGCCTATGCAATTTGGATCCTCCTTTCACTTACCATCAGGCGAAGCGGAGCCAATATGCTGAGCTAGATATATAAAAGCTATATAAAAATTAAAAAAAATTGTAATAATTAACATAACAATCCATGAACAACAGAGTTTTGTCTGGACTGTACTATATAAATTGATACTGTTTACGTAGCCCTACATTTAAGATAAATGAAAACAGTTTTGTTACAAGTATGTACTACATTTATAAACTTTATGTCTTTGTTCTAAATAGTCAAATTGGAGAAAATATCGCTACCCCCCGGAACCAATGGACACTGAGTCGCTGCCAATCAACTTTGAAGTGAAACAAGAAGTCGATAAGGATGAAATTGCAATGCCGCCACCCGCCGCGCCCGTTCCAAGTAAGTTTTTTACATATAATCCTTGTGATATTTTAAAAGTTATTAAAACTCTGTTCTGGTTCTGAAAATACGAGTGTGACTTTATGACATAAGCCGAAGGCGAATGTGATAATAGCATCACACGAGTATTTTAACACCTAATTTTGTGCAGTTTCATTCACTACTTTATCTAATCTCATGAAATAGATGATAATAATATTTTAAATAAAACCATGAAGTTATTTTAACAGCTTTATTTCTTACTTTTAAATCCATTTTCATGCTCGATCAGCATTATTCAATATCATATTTATTAGTGTTTTTTTTTTCATATTGTACTTTGATAACAATCCTTTATTGAAAAATATTTTTTTAGAACCACGTAAAAATGTCCCCAAAGAGAAATCTGAAGACAGTGAAGAGGAAACATCAGGTCGGAGACGGACCACGAGGACCAAGAAACAAACTGATGCCATGCCGCCGCCGCCACCGCCGCCTGGTGAGCTTTTTTGTAACCTTCTGATGACATATAAACATCTAAGTACGAGGCAGACGGAAATGTGCCTTATTACTGTACGAAATAAGACACGCTTTTCACCAGAAAGAAAGAAAAGAAGGAGTATAGGCTGGCAACGGATCGGCGACCCATTAGTGTTGCTGATCTCCATGGGCGGTGGTGGTTGATTTCCATCAGGTGACCCATATGTTTGCCCCCCTGTCATATAAAAAAATTAATAAAATAAAATACACTTCGTATCATATAAAAAATATACTAAAATATGATACACCGGCGCTCCCAACGCAGCCAACACCTTCCTTTCTGGTGACGTCAGTCACTCTCATGAACACAACCCTCAAGGGAATTGTTATTTGGCTGAGGTATTCTGTGAGGTGGAGGTACTTCCCCAGTCGGGTAGCTTACAAATACGATGTACCCTACCTCTCTTTCTAAAGAGCCTCTTTCGCTAGTCGACTGGGTGCACCAAGTCCATGTGAGGTTGGCTTTGGCTCTAAAGATCGTGGTGAGCCACTTACACCCCTATGATATTAGGCAGTTGATCAATATGGGCAGACTTAAAATATACTGATTGAAGTCTGATTACTCTAATCAGACTTCAATCAGTATATTTTGAGATAATTGTCATTATTGAGTGGAGCAAGCGGAACGCTTATATAGGCTTATATAAGAAATGAATAGGCTCCAAAACCACTGAACCGATTTTGATGAAACTTGTCACTATTTATGACCTCGACATGCTTGAAGTTTGTGTCGAAAAAATTTGAGATCGCTCATGTCCTTGAGGAATGATCATCAAATACATTTTCCATTGAAATCAATGGAAAACATACACTCAGCGAAACTACTCGCTCCACTCAACGTCGATTTCGGCCCCGTGGGCTAGAATCCGATCTAGTAATTATTACTGTGTACAGTGGCTGAAGTCAGGCGTTCTGCTCGAGCCAGTTCCCGCGCTACCAAACCAGTGGAGGCTGAAGAACCGGCGCCTATTGAACCTAGACCGAAGCGTACCAGGGCTAAAAAGGTTTGTTAATTAAACAACAAAGTGGAAAACAAACATATAACCCGCCCATAGTGCATTCATTTGTAGTACATCTATTCAATGATACTCTAGTCAACGACGCTATGCCTACAGCTAATGCTCCCCTGTCCACCGACCTTAAGGTTATATCACAGGATTGAGAGTCTCTCGCCCAATAAACTAACCAGGCAAGAGCACCTTTACCTTCCCTACTATCTTGCCCAGTAAACCAAACAGGCACTTAAGCAGATTGGTATCAGGTCTTCTCCTCTTTCGCCTGCAAGCAGACTACTTAGGCACTCTATATATCGGACAGTAAATGGCGTAAGCGGTAAACGAAATGCCAAAATCAGCATTGATTGGTTGGCGCAGCACTGGCGAAAAACAAAGAGCAACTAGCTCGACGTTTATTGCATTCTGAAATTTAATTTTGATTTGCAATTATTGTAGTCAAATTATTCAAAAATGACATAATTAGATATGTAGTTGATTTTTTTTTTTTTAATAATTGGAGAGACATGTTTTAACAAATTTATCACTATAAAAAAATTTTCGTTATAATTAAAAACTTTAATTAAAATTCTTGAGTATGGAGGACACACAGAAAGCTCCTGAATGCATTGTAACGTCACAATACTAAATAATATAGTACTATACTAAAAACTAATGAAAGATGGGTAAAATCATAGACCGTACCAACCATCTATGGTTGTGTACAACCATAGATTTGTTAGTTTTACATTTTTTGGAAATGAATTGCTCTTGTTATGTTATGTTAATGATTGTATTTGTATTTATAATAATAATAATAATATGGCAGGCGTCCGTCCCTCTTCTGTAATAGCCCGGTATTAAGTTCACACAGATCTCATCTCCATAGCCCATTTATTTTCCATCACTCTTCGCAATAGTCTCAACGCCTGCCGAGACCTGCTCATGGGTATGTCGTTCCATTGACATATCCTGGAGCGGGTCACGGCGGGCGTACAACATTACATCAAACTTCTCAAAGGGGCCTCTACGCGTTGGATCCATATCCCCGCGCACGCCTATCAAATGACCGGGCTTGACCCGTGATTAAAAAGAGATAATAATAATAATAAAGCTTTATTCGCCCATGTAAATATACTGTAACTATTATATTATATAATTTACTGTAATATTTTTTTGATTTCATAATATTAAAATTTTATTGTTAATTTAAATAAATTTAATAATTTTGCAGTTCAATTAGTAACTTATTTCTATATGGACCCCCTTCGGGTAAAAGCCTCCTCCAAGGTAAACCACTTGTTTCGATCCTTGGCTGTGTTTAGCCAGTCTTTACCTGCTAATTCCGCTAGTTCATCTGCCCACCTAGCATGCGGGCGATCTCTCGTTCTTCTTCCTGGCGGGCCGGACCATTCTTTTGATTTCCGAGTCCATCGGTTATCTTCGTACCTGGCGACGTGGCCTGCCCACTTCCATTTGCTCTTTAGCACAAAAGTTAAAGCGTCGGTGACTTTGGTTTTATTACGGATGTCAGCATTTCTCACTTTGTCTTTGAGCCTTAGCCCCATGCTGCTTCTTTCCATTCGTCTTTGAGTGGTTTGAATTTTGTTGCCGGTTTTGTTGTCAATCGTCCATGTTTGACATCCGTAAGTTAGACATGGCAGAATAGCTGTATCCATAACTATTTTCTTAGTCGATAACGGCAATTGTGACTTAAAAATTTCTCTGTGGGCCCAGTATTTCTTCCAAGTGATCGCGACTCTCCGCTCTACCTCTTCTAAGTTTCTATCTTTGTTGAATGATATCTGTTTTCCCAAATATGTGTATTTTGTTACAAATTCAAGGGGTAAGTTGTTGATCAAAATTGGTGACTTAAGGTGGTTGGTCATCATCACTTTTGTTTTATCCAAATTCATTTCTAGACCCACTTTTGAACTTGCCTGGTTTAATTCGGTTATCATTTTATTTAGTTGTTGTGCGCGTCTGCGAACAGAATGATGTTGTCAGCGAATCTTAAATGGCTCAAAAAGTTTCCATTCATGTTAATCCCTCGTTTAGACCATGGTAGATTACCCATTACGTGTTGTAGAACGGCTATAAACAGTTTTGGAGATATTGGGTCGCCTTGTCTGACTCCTCTGTTGATGCTGATTGGTGCGCCAGCTCTGTCTAGTTTAACTCTACTTGTACTATTGCCGTAGATGTACCTCAAGATGTTAATATATTTTTCTTTTATGTTTAGTGATTCTAACGCTTCCCAGATGCTTTCGTGTGATATAGAGTCGAAAGCTTTTTTGTAATCTATAAAAGCTAAATACAGGGGACGGTTGAATTCTAAGTACTTCTCTATTACCTGGTCAACGACTTGAATGTGGTCAATCGTGCTGAAACCGCTTCTAAATTCTGCTTGTTCGATCGGTTGGTGTGCGTCGATGTTTGGCGATATTCTTTCTAGTAGGCAGGAGGCGAACAGCTTATAGAAGCAGGACATGAGGCTAATGGGGCGATAGTTTCCTATGTCTGCTGCATCGCCTTTCTTGAATAGCAATATTATTATTGTATTTGTATTTAATGTAACCATATTGTTAAAACTTGGCAATTAAAAGAGTCGGCCTTGAGTTTCTTGCCAGTTCTTCTCAAGAAGCCCCGTCGCCGGAACTGGCACTTAAATTCACTTTCACATTCAAGATAGTCTGATGAAAGTGAATGTAAGCTCTGCGGATTTAGAGTAGTAATGATTTAGATACATGTTCTTATATTTAATTTGTATGACGTTTCTAAGAGCTATAGAAAGTCCAAGGAATAAAGATATTTTGATTTGATTTACCATAGCGAAAAATGATATTTTATTAATGATTTGATTTCACAGGTAGAAGGTAACACTGAAGGGCCTTTTAAAAAGACTTAATTAAACAAAAAGTCTTTTAAATAAAACTTTTAAATAAAACAAAAATTAAATACCCAATTCTGCATATTCTTATTAGATGTACAATGAACTATATTTTCAGAACGCATCTGAAGCAGTGGACAGTGACAAGGATACAACACAAACATCACAAATCAGCGGAACAGGTTTGTTCATAACTTAACATATAGTTTTTAATTACGGTTTTACGACCCTAGATGGGATCACTTTAGAACTTACTTTTGTATTATTTCTTCGCCTTTTCCCGGACATGCCCAATGTCAGAAATATTGTTTCCCAATAAATTACTTTTTGGTGCCATTTTACATGACATCATAAGTCAAGGCAATATCTAACTCGGAACAATTTTATTACAGCGTCTCCAGCGGATAAACCACGACCAAAAAGAACGAGAAGAGCTCAGAAAGCAGTGTAAGTTTCTATATCACATATTTTAAAAATGAAAGTTAAGAAATACTAATTTTTATAAAATTTTATCCTTTTAGTGAAAAATTAGAAGCTCAAAAATCCGAAGAGACAACCCCAGAGCCAGTCATATCACCTAAAGAAGAACCATCCCAATCATCGCCAATTCTACAGAAGGAAGTCAAAACAAAACCAAAAGAGACGAAATCCAAAATACCCATTAGCGGGACTAAGAACCTTATTACCGAAGACATAAGTAAAGAAGTTGCGAAAAAGGATGTTGTTGATGAAGGAGTTATAGCGAAGACACTGGATGAGACTACCGTATTGGAGAAATTGAATGTGACGGTGACTTTGGACCAAACTATTGTGTTACCTAATGGTGTTTATAACCATGCTCCGGTTACGCCAAAGAATATTGTAAGTGATATTTTTTTTTTTTAACAGTAACGTTTTTATGGGGTTTGGATTCTAGCACTTTGAGTGCCAGTGTAATCAACCACAAACAATTTTTAAGCTTTTATTTAGTTTCACAGCGGTGTCTGTAATCATTTTTCTTTATATACTACGACGGGTGGCAGGACAAGCATACGGCCCGCCTGATGTGAAGCGGTTACCGTAGCCATATTAACGCTCGCAACATAAAATATCGCTCGCGCATCGTCACCCCCGCTGCCAACGCAGCATATCCTTTCTGGTGACCTCACTCACTCGCAGAAACACAACAACCCTCAAGGGAATCGTTATTTGGCTGCGGTATTCTGTGAGGTGGAGGTACATTCCCCAGTCGGGTAGCTTACAATTCCGCTCCCTACCTCTCTTTTCGCCAGAGCTTCGTTTGTCAGTCAGCAGGGTGCACCGCGTGCAGGTGAAGTTTGCTTTGGTTCAAAGATGTTGATGAACAACTTACACCTCAAAAAAATCAAATCTTGCTAGTTAACCTTTTGCCTACGGTTAACTACGTCCCAACCTATGCCCCAGTCTGATTTATCTGACAAATATTTTTGCTCCATAGTTTTTTTTTTTTATATTGTAAATTTTTGTTTCAGCGCAATATAAATGAAACTTTCAATAGAGAAACGGTTGTATTGGAGAAAGAACAAAATACTGCTATGGATGCTACTGTAGTGCTCTACAAAGGTAACTTTTTATAGTTTTTTTATACAAGTATACGGCCTGCCTAATGTGAAGCGTTTACCGCTACCTAAAACAATAAATAAATATAAATAAAATAATAATTTATTGAGGTAAATTGTGTTACACTTAATAAACATGTGTTGGAGCCCACTTTTAAGTTATAAAACACTTGTACCAGTAGGATTCGCTCTTCCGTATCTATTTAAATGATGCTATCTACCTTGTTGAACAATAACTAACCGAATCTATAGACATTTTTAAAAATGGAAAAATGCACCATGCGATGTTCTATAGTCCTTACTTAGCGTAATAAATTCTTTGATCCTTCATCTATCCAGTCGTGTGATTGAATTTTGGATGTAGATAAATAAATATTCCTGGACGAATCACACACTGCCATCTAGTACCAAAAAACGTACCTCAAAAGGTAAAACGGAACCCTTATAAGATCACTTTGTTGTCCGTCTGTCTGTCTATCTGTCTGTCAAGACCCTCTATGTCGAAAATGCGTGGAGGTATCAAGCTGAAATTTGAACTGTATACTCAGGTCTACGGTCCCATGAAGTTGTAAAAAAATCAAACTGCTAAGTTTACGTAAAAAATAGTTACGGCCGTTTATTCAACAAAAAACGCATATTTCGACACATTCTCAAGGGAATCAAAACCTATAGGGTACTTCCCGTTGACCTAGAACTATGAAATTTGGCAAGTAACATCGTTATAGACTACAAGTACAAGAATAAATCATAACTATACATTTGTAAAATCTTAAAAAATAGGCGGTCTATATTTTTTTATAGAAGGTCGAAATTTTAAATTGAAGCTACTAGTTCAAATGGGGTATCATATGAAAAGGCTTGATGTGCACATTGCAAAATATATTTTATTTATTTTTTCCGACGCTGTATTTCTTATTTATAATGAAAAATATCAAATTTATAACGATCCTACATACCGAACCCTCGGTGGGCGAGTCCGACACGCACTTGTCCGGTTTTTTGTATATACATACATATATTACATAGTAAATACCCAAACCGAGACAAACAGACATGTTCATGCACACAAATATCTGTCTTGTGCGGGGATCGAATCCGCGACCTCGGAGTCAAAGTGGTCGTTGCTAATCATTCGACCACCGAGCTCGTCGAAATGATAGATATTTAGCTGCAACACCAATCTGTATCCCCCATATTATTTATTAACATTCGTTTTTTTTTTATTGTCTCCCTATGGAAGCAATTTTAAAGACGTATTCACGTGAAAACGGCGTTGACCACATGACAGAAGTGAAAACTTCATCTCTCGCTCCCTCCCTACTGACATTACCCGAGCGAGCGTTTCACACCCTGCGTGACGGCTCAGTCTTATTCATTAGCCACAAAATTTTGCACAGTTCACTTAGAGAACTTTTTACCTAAATAAATAAAAAATGTTATAATATTATAATAAATTTCAGACCAAAAGATCACAAACATAAGCGACGACAACTCCCTGCTTACTGATGACAACAGCGACGTGCGAGAGAACACGCCGCCGCGAACACTGCCGCTTGGTACACAGCCCACGTGAGTTCTTCTTCTTAGTTAGTGGCAATCACTCCTCACACGGAGAATAATTTGCTAAGTTAACGAACGAGCTGAGGACCTCGATGGCGTTGTTGTGCGTGTCAGACTAATCGATCACGCAAGTTAAGCAACGTCGACCGTAACCAGTCTATGGATGAGTTTATTTATCTTGAGTTCCTCCGTGCTAAGAAAGGCACCTTAGGCCGTCGGTCCTGGCTGTTGTCATTAGATGACATTCGTAAAGTCAAGTCAGTGGCTTTTGAGCAGCGTAAAAATACTGACCTCCGTCAACCTGCAGTTGGGCAGCATGGTGGAGTATTTTTTTTTTTTTTTTTTTATATTAGCTCAGCATATTGGCTCCACTTTGCCTGATGGTAAGCGAAAAGAGGAGCCCCAATCGCATCGGCAATGGACAAGAGACCTTGATGTCTTGTCAGTTGACGCTGCCATGCTGGCCTACAAGATGCTTCTTCACGCTTCGTTTGAAGGATCCCATATTGTATGAATGAGGAAATACGTATGCCGGAGTATGCTCTAAACCACTTCGATTGAGGGGACACCCGTATCCCAACAGCGTTATAATTATGGGTTGATGCCGAACGACGCTAGCGAGACTAAAACTTTGGTTTCCTCCAAAAGCGCTGGCGTCCGCGTCATATAGCGGCCGTAATATAAAAATGGTAATGACGTCACTAGAACGTTGTCTATATATCAAAATGGCGTGGTTTCCTAAAGAGCGGTGTTTGACGCCGTAACGTCAAAAAGCGGTGCATGACGGCCGTCTTGTCGGTGGCGAATAGTTTGTGAACGTTTTTTCGATAGCGGTGAAGCCATTTTGAAATATTTTTGTACAAAATGAATGCCAACTCCAACTGGAGCAGCGAGGACGACGAAATTTTAATTCATTTTGTACGGATTCATGAGATATTATATAATGTAAAGCATAAAGACTACAGACAGACGCAGATGAAGCGAAAATTATGGTGTGAAGAATCCCCCATACGAATATTTTCGTCTTCTGATTATTGTTCATCTTCCAAATATACGAGTAACGCTGTATCAATGTCGTCCATTTGCAACCGTTGACATTAACTTTGTGGTCTGTTCTCCGTAATAAGACGGCCATGAAGTCTCGGAACATTCCACAGGTCTACGGCCGTCTTTTTAGTTTAGGCCATAGTATTGCGTCCGCTTTATGACGCCACCGCTTTTGGAGGAAACCAAAGCTTAAAGGACCTATTACAGTATAACTCAAGAGATAGGGATTATAGATTTAGGATTACAATTGTAAATTGATTTAAACACTGTGGAAGTCATATTTTCTGGCAATTTGAGCTATACAACTGCGTTCTGCCACTACTCGCATTCCTTTTTTTTTATACCACTAGAGTGGAAAACAAGCATACGGCCCGCCTGATGGAAAGCAGTTACCGTAGACTATGAACGCCCGTAACACCAGGCGTTCATAGGCTTACGGCCGCCACGAACGTAGGAGTCAATTAAATAATTGTTTCATAAAAATAAGGTGTGGCTGTGTCGTGGACACGGACGTGTGTTGTACGTGAATACGTTATATGCACTAAAATTATCTCAAAATGGCAGCGCTTCCTCCTTCCCCGCACGCGATGTTCCATAGTCTTTACTTAGTGTAATAAATTCTTTGATCCTCCATCTATTCAGTGGTGTAATTGATTTTTGGATGGAGATGATAGATTTGTAGCTGCAACACCAAACTGTATCCCCTGATTTTGTAATCATACGTGTTTTTGAATTGCCTCCCTATGGAAGCAATTTTAAAGAAACGTATGTGTCATGCCTTATTTGTAAACTGAAGAAGTGAATCTCTAGTGTTCTAATTTATAGTTATAATTTCAGATCTGCAGTGAAAGAAAAAGTACAGCAGTTCGAAGAGATGGCTTCAAGAGTGACCAGGACTAAAACGAGAGCTATGGTTAAAAAGGTAAGGATTCCATTGGGACCTTATTATTTATTAGCTTCCTAGCCCACAGCTTCGCGGCTAAATATCAGTTATCACATGAAAACGGTAAACTTTTGGTCAGGTGTTATATAATGTTACGAGCTAGGGTTCTAGATTTGGATGTAAAACGCCAATGACAACTTCCAAGGATTTATTCACGCAGATTCCAAATCGCAGGTCAAATCGAAGTCCAATAGTATCGCTGAGGTCGTAGGTTATCACTTGTCTCGCAGGTAGATTCGCTCGAAGTTTACTCTTCTGAAGTCCAAACAGAACTCAACTATGCGCCGCGGCGGTCGCTATTTATATCCGCTGGCAAGGGTTCCCGAATGTTCTCGTATGTACATGTATGTACTTCCCTTCGGTAAGACATCGTAATGTCTCTCGAACATTTTCATGTCATAGTGTTATGAATGTTATGCTAGTAGACATACAGGTCATTATTGCTTGCAGCGAAGTATGCGGCGACTATTCTAGAAGGTTTCATTCTAGATCTAGATGATTCGCGACAGGACCGCGACAATAATATATTTTTTATGTGTTATGTGACTTTATTTTAGCTATGATTGCATTAGTCTTGTAATTTAATTTATCATTTATTTAAAATTATCATTATGCATTTTCATTTCAACAGCATATTGTATTGTGTCGAAATAAATTAATATGAGTATCCCTTGGAAACTGTTATTTTTTTCGAAATATAAACTTATAAAGTATCCTATTTATTCTGGACTTTGTTTGTTTGTTTGTTTGTAATATCTTTATTGTACATAAAATAAAATTTACAATATAGTAAATTAAAGGAAATGCACAAAGGCGGACTTAATATCTCACAGGGATCTCTTCCAGCCAACCTTAGTGATAGGATTTCATGAATAGGCACGTGGATCGTACCAAACATTTGTGGGATATAACTACTACGTTAATTATAAATACATATGTACATACATATAATAAATAATACAATATTATAGGATAAGAATATTATAATAAACATTGCGCAAATTAAAAAAAATATATCGTCCTAGGGTTCAAATCAGGATTCGGCAATATGATTCATGCAAAATTTCATGATAATCGGTTCATTAGTAGCTAAGGCGTGAAAGCGGAACAACTTTCGCATTTATAATATTAGTAAGTATGGTTTGACGGCCCTGGATATGAATCCTTTAGAAGCCGACTTTAATTCATATTTCTTCGTTTTTATCCCGGGATCTGTTTTGTTTTAGGGGGTAAATTTCATCGAAATCGTTAGGGTGGTTTGCTATATCGCCGTGCCATACATATTTATTTACAAGAGTAGTTCTTAAGTATATGATTGTTCATAATACTCATCTGTAATTATTTTTTTTATATCACAACGCCGTCACGCTATCTAGGATTAGTTTTGTGTAAGTATACCTTCTATACCAGGATTTCCAACCAAGGTGCGTGTTGGCAACCCCCTTAGGGGCGTAGAGAAATGGGGGGGGGGGGGGGACGTCATAACTCAGTAAGTAGCCTTCTGTATGGTGTTTCCGGGAAAGTCCAAAATTGTGATTTTTCAAATTAACATGTCTCGAGAGATTTTTGTGCTATCGAAGTAATTCTTTCACCTATGGTTATATTATTGAGACGTCCCTACATATCAAACCGGAAAAAATGTTGGTCAAATAGTCTATTGTGGTGGTTGTACCAGTACACATGCCGTTGTATTTAAAAAATATATTATTTTCCAGGAGGAACAAGACGAGAATCAAACTCCACCAGACAAGATATCTAAGGCTGTGCTATCAGCAGAGACGCTCAGCAAGATGAACAGCTTGATTTTCAACGGAAAAGTACCTCAGGTTAGTGCATTTTCATTTTTGATCGACTTCAAAAAAAGAAGGTTTTCTGTGTTTCACCCGATCATAACTTTCTTAAAAATTACTGATCCTCTTTTGATAAGGTTTTAACATTTGACTGTATACATATCGAAGAAGATTTTAGTCTTTAAATAATTGTCATCGACAATTAGAAACCAGAGTTATAGACTAAAACATAGAGCCAGTTAATTTTTTGTTGTCTTGATTATATAAGATGAAGCTAGGTGTATGATCTGCACCTGGTACACCCTGCCGATTATTAAAACATTCAACAACAAGGCTTTCACAAAAGAGGTAGGGAAACCTATAACTGCAACTCGGGATCAATCCCTGAAGAGTTTTGTTCTTTATATGACGGGTTGCAAACAAGCGTTACGGCCTACCTAATATATTAAGCGGTTACCGTATGCTTATAGACGCAATACTCGGAGCGTTTTGCTACCAGCGTGGTATAAAAAAATGTTCAATAAAATTACAACTTTTGTGTAAAACTGTTGTATGAAAGGGATTCCATACACAACTGATGGTGTACCAAAAGGTTGGAAGAAGGGAAAAAACCGTCACCTAGGAAGCTGATAGTGTTGAGTTGGCACTTGGTGGAACATTATTATCATAATGTTATAAAGCACTTCAAGTACTGTTCCACGTAATTATATTTAATTTTACCGACCGGTTTCGCCGCTAAGGCATTATCAAGGTAAACAGATGGTGTTTGTGTTTCTACACAATATATTAAAATATTACGTCACCTAGGAGCCTAAAAAGCTTTTTTAAGACTTTAGTCCAAATGTAAAAAAAACTGTATAATATGTATTTATATTGTTGTATTGCGAATCACTTAAAATCTTTAACTAAATATTCTGTTGGTTGTTCCTTCAAATGTCTAATGTTTTCACAGATATCCAGCTCTGCATCAAAGCCCCGTACGAACTTGCCTCCTCCATCGAAAACGCTCGTGTCAGCTTCCACTTCCAAATTGAGTGCTGTGACCAAGGCGAAGGAGGCCGCAGAAGAGAGCCTCAAGAAAGAGAAAGAGGACGCGAGGAAGAAGAAGGAGGCTATGTTGGAAGCAAAGAGGGAACAGCAGAAGAGGTAAGCTTTTGAAGTGTTCTTTAGGTGCGTGCACAATTTTTTTAGCTATCTAAATGAGACTGAGCTTTACATGTTTTAAAATTATACTCACAAACTAAGCAAAGAGTATACTATAGTGTGTGTATATATGTATATATATATATATACCACTAAGAGAGTAGGCCGCCGGCGCGGCGTAGGAGAGGAAGTAATATCCACCTCTCTTTTTACCGCGCTGCGAAAATGTATACCTGCTCCTGCTGTTTATTTTCAATGTAATATAAATTGTTATGTTTGTGTACGATAGCGCAATAAATGAATATTTTTACATATAATATCAGTTATCTAGTACCCATAGTACAAGCTTTGCTTTGTTTGAAACTAGATGGTCGTATGTGATATGCCCAGGAATATTTATTTATTATTATAATCCATTAACAACAAAAAAAATCTAATGGGTACCTAACTGTTGTGTTGTAGAAAACGTGAAGAAAAAATGGCGGCAGCGGCCGCAGCTAGAGAAGCGGCGGAGAAGGAGAGGAAAGTGGCCATGGAGATGGCGGCCCGGGAGCGGATGGAGAAACAGGCTCACGCCGACCAGGGCAAGCTGGAGAGGATGAAGGAGGCGGAGAAGGTGAGTGCAACGTTCCTGTTTGAGAGGTATAGGAGGAGATATATGTATATATATATATATATATATATATATATATACTCTGAATGAATAGGTTTCAAAACCACTGAACCGATTTTGATGAAACTTGTCTCAATTAAAGAATTGGACATGCTTGAGATTTGTGTCGAAATTAAATTGAGATCTATCATATACTTGTGCAATGATCATCAAATAAATCTACTATAATCCGGACATTTTTTAGATCTTTTTAAGGTGAATAATTCCATCGTATATAATAGGCTTGTTGCCCATGTCACAAAATTATAAAAACTCTCTATCAGTAACGTAAAATACATAAAACTAGAACGATCTGCGTTCTTAAAATTTTAGTAACTTATGTACGACGTGTTTTATGTTCGGTCAAAGTTTGGTGGGAAAGTACATTTTAAAGGTATGAAATTATAAAAAATAAATATTACCATTGTAGAAACAATACAAAATACTATAACTTTTGTTACGGCACTGGCTACATAAACGCAATATTTAACATAGCTGTCGTACAAATTTCTGATTTAATGCTTATAAAATAGCACGGTGTGACGTCATAACGTGGTGGCCTTTTGTATGGAGCGTTTTCGGGATAGTCCAAAATTGTGATCTTCAAGTTATCATATCTCGAGAAGTTTTTATGCAATCGAAGTAATTATTTCACCTATATTTATATTATTGTGACGTCTTTAAATAACAAATCGAAAAAAAAATGGGATACAAGCCTATTGTTGCTTGAACTTAACTGTTTACGCAGCGCACGCAAAGGAAGCTCCTAAAAAGGAAGTTTTTCCAATATCTTTCATTGGTGCTCCGCTTCTATTGATGGTAGCGTGATGTTATATAGTCTATATATATATTTATATATATATATATATATATAGCGTGATGTTATATAGTATATTCCTCGATAAATAGACTATGAGTAGTTCCTGAGATGCATTCAACCAAACAAATAAACTCTTCGGCTTTATAATATTAGTATAGATGTATATGAGAGGGGTGGCAAACGAGCGTGTGTATCATCCGATGGAAAGCAATCACCACCGTCCATCAGCAACACCAATCCGTCGCCGGTCCGTTGTCAGCCTATACTCCTATCTTTGTTTTCTTTCTGGGACCTCACTCACTCGCAGGAAAACAACAACCCTCAAGGTAAGTTGGTTGCGTACGTTTAAAAGAAATGTTGTAACATTGTTTCAGAGAAAGATAGAATTGGCCCGGAAAGTGGCTGAGACTGAGGAGCGTCGTCGTGCGGAGGAGCAGGCGCGGCAGCAGCGGCTGGCCGAGGAGCAGAGGCGGGCCGACGCGGCGCGGAGGAAACAGCTCGAGGACGCGGAGGCGTTAGTACTACTTATTTGTTTTCAACCTGCCTGATGGCCAGCAGTAATCCTATGGACGCTTGCGACACCACAGGCATAAAAAAAAAACCTATGAGGAAATGAGTAAATCATCATCATCAGAACCATTTTAGTCTCCACTACAGGAGCTCGACCCGCTCTCGTCCGTCCTAGACGGAAGGAAGATTTGGCCTACACTCCCCACGCTGGCCAGACGGGTTGGGGAAGCTTGATAGATGTTTGATAACGTATTTTTAATACAGTTGCTCAAAAAGTGGCGTATTGCAGGGACGTAGAGCGTTCGGGATGTGGGCTATTACATACTCGAGCTGTTTCTTTACCTTTTCCGAACTCGTGCTTTCTCTTTCCCAACTGTCAAAATAATGTCTATTAAAAAAAAAAGAAAAAACCAACCACGAAGTATTTACTAAAAAAAATTCATAGAAGTTTTTATGATTCATGCAAATATTTCTAAAAATAAACTACTAATTTGTTTCAATATCAGATTTAATGATTTGATTCAATGAATTAGGTTAGGTTTCATTTCATTTCATCTCATTAAATTTCATTTTCATTTCATATCAATAAAAAAATTCTACACTTGGCTGTGTTCCTTTGCCTACCCAGAATGGGTGAAGAAAAAAAAAATCTCTGCATATATTATTTTACGGTTGGCGCCATTTTCCAAAAATTTTCTTTGCGATTAGTTGTTGAGTTTATTGTGTTTTTATTATTTTATTAAATTGCTTCATTTTTCGCAACTGTATTAAAAATAGTTGTTCAGTACACGTGCGGAACCGTCATTGCAACTCGTTCCGACTGTCAACCCTCACCTTCGGCTGCGCCTCGGCTCGGGTAGACATTTGTCGGAACTCTGTGCAATGACAGGCTTTCCGCACTCGTAATGATAATGTACGACGTCCACGGGAAGAGACGGAGTGATTCTATTCTAGTCTGCCGGAAAGCACACGGCCAACGGCATTATTTAGGAAGAGGAAAATAGGGATAATAATTTAATGTTGTATTTTTGTTAACAGAACGAAGAAGGAAGCCGCGCTGATGGCCAAAGAGATCGAGAAGAAGAGGAGAGAGTACGAAGAGAAACAGAAAAAGAGTAAAGGTGAGGTGTTTTAACAACCAAGCATCTGGGTCACCTGATGGAAAGCAATCACCACTGTCCAAGGAGATCAGCAACACCACGGGCAGACTATACTCCTTTCTTTCCGATAACCTCACTCGCAGGAACACAACAATCCTCAAGGGAATTGTTATTTGGCTACGGTATTCTGTGAGGTGGAGGTTCTTCCCCAGTCAGGCAGCTTAAAAAATATAATACTTCTCTTTTCGCTAGAGCCTCGTTTAGGGTCGCCGATCTGTTGCCAGAGACTGTTTTTTTTTTATGGGGCCCATCACACATTCCCACAACTGTGTCTCCTGTGTAGCCAGGATTAACAGCGGCGACCGCCAAAAAGGCAATGAACAGTGAAGTACATTGCAGTCCCGGGGGTAAGACCACGGCTGCTTTGGAACTCAACGAATTTAATCAGAAGAAATTAGTAGGAGCAAGAAGCTTTTGGAATTTGACTTCCCCTCTTAGCAATGTGAGAGACAGCAGTGTGGCAAATAAGGCATTTAAAGCCTAAAGAGATGGCTAGTCAAGTGAAGCTCAACTGCAGAGACTGATTAATATAATAGGTAGGGGAAAAAGTCTTTTCGCATTATAGTATGTATGAACTTGTAATAAAATCTCTTTGGTTATACCATTTGTATCTAGCAGGTTTTGATATCTATAAAAAGTTTAAATTTTAAAAAAGATAATTCCAAATTCAAATTAGGTAAATGTGTGATTTTCATTTGTTTTTTTTACTGTCAAGATGAGTGAATCTAATGAAGAAATTCGATACATTTTAAAATTTTACTACAAAAAAGGTAAAAATTCAACGCAAGCTGCGAAAAAAATTTGTGATTATTATGGACCTAGTGCAGTGTCTGTGAGAGTAGCACAAATTTGGTTTAAGCGTTTTCAATCCGGAAATTTTGATGTCAAAGATGCACGTCGCTCTGGTCGCCCTGTTACGGATAAAATGGATGCCATTTCTGAAAAAGTGGAGCAAGATCGGCATATCAGTAGTTACGACGTAGCTGAAGAACTAGGAATTGACCACATAACAGTTTTGGCGCATAAAAAGGTCGTGGTCAAAGACCGGCCAGGCTTCAGAGACTGGCGAAACCCGGGTTAACCCGCAACAAGGTGATGCTGTGTGTATGGTGGGATTGGAAGGGAAGATATTCATTATGAGCTGTTACCGCCAGGCAGGACTATCGATTCTGAACTCTACTGTGAACAACTGATGAGATTAAAGCAAAAAGTTGAGAGAAAGCGGCCGGAATTAATTAATAGAAGGGGTGTGATTTTTCATCATGATAACGCTAAACCTCACACATATTTAGCCATTCAGCAAAAATTAAGAGAGTTTGACTGGGAGGTGTTAATGCATTCGCCGTATAGTCCTGACCTTGCACCTTCTGATTTCCACCTGTTTCGGTCTCTTAAGAATTCTTTAGGCAATGTCAGGTTAACATCACGAGAAGACTGCCAAAACCACTTGTCGCGGTTTTTTGAACAGAAGTCCCAAAATTTCTATAGTAATGGGATCATGTCTCTACCTACAAGATGACAAAAAGTTATCGAACATAATGGCATCTACATACTTTAGTTAAATGTAAATAAACTTTATTAAAAAATGTTTTGAATTTTCATATAAAATACGAAAAGACTTTTTCCCCAACCTAATATTTATTAGTACCATGTTATGTCGCCAGCCCACACGCCCCTGAAGCTGCCAGGCACGCCGGGTGCTCCGTACCCGATGGAGCCCGTGTACATGGCCGACGGGTTCCAGTACCTCGTGTCTGACGAGGAGGAGAGCAACGCGCAAGAAAGACCAGTGCCAGCCTGGAGCACCTCCTCGGTAACTCACTACTCCTATAGAATTTGATTTGCTTCCAGGCTCATTAAGACGGGCTTGACTAATGACTGAACCACATCTGTGGAGCTCCACATTAAAGTCACATTTACATTTTTGACTATACTTTGAAAAATAAGGAAACAAGTTTTGGGGTGTAAGTGGTTCATCAACATCTTTGAACCAAAACCAATTTAACCTGCACGCGGTGCACCCTGTTGACTGACAAACGAAGCTCTGGCGAAAAGAGAGGTAGGGAGCGTAATTGTAAGCTACCCGACTGGGGAATGTACCTCCGCCTCACAGAATACCGCAGCCAAATAAAAGGTTCCCTTGAGGGCTGTTCATTCAAAAAAATATTTATGACAATGTAAAATTTGTCTCCAGGCCCGTAAACAACAGCTGCTGATCCAGACGCAGCTATCGCAGGTGCACGTGGACAAATTGTTCTCGGTGCGCGTGCACAGCCCCAACCTGAGGGAGATCTTCCCCAACATCGAGCGAGCGCGCCTCAAGAGAACCTCCTCCGCCGTGTGGAGGACGCCGCCGCAGAGACTGCCCGCCTTGCACGAGTGATGGTAAGTAACACTACTCTCGGAACTACAATATAGTTCTTTATTGTCGCGGTCCTGTCTCGAGTCATCTAGAATGGTCGCCGTATGCTTCGCTGCAAGCAATAGTGACCCGTATGTCTATTGTCATAAAGTTCATAATACTATGACATGAAAATGTTCGAGACTGGTCGAGACACGCTAACGATGTGTACCGATGGGAAGTACATGCATGTACATACGAGAACATTCGGGAACCCTTGCCGGCGGATATAAATAGCGACCGCCGCGGCGCAGAGCGAGCGAATCTACCTGCGAGACAAGTGATAACCTACGACCTCAGCTATACTATTGGACTTCGATTTGACCTGCCATTTGGAATCTTCGTGTTGTGAAGACCTGCAGACCAGACCCTGCGTGAATAAATCCTTGCAAGTTGTCATTGGCGTTTTACATCCAAATCTCGAACCCTAGCTCGTAACATTATTTACACTTACTTACCAAAAAACAGATATTTTCTAGTTTGGGAATTAAGATAGCCATTTTCAGTAATTTCACAGCCAATAAACCAAATGAGTACCTTCACACATCTCTCATTCTTTCTCGAGATACAAACCTATGTTTAGTTAGGGACGGGGGTCGCGTCGGTTGGACTGATTGGAATTTGTTGTGGCTTAGTTATCGCTACAATATTATATTGTTGCAATAAATTATGTAGTTACTGATGTGTTAACCTAGAGCTAAGTAGCGATGTATAAAGCCTGATGTGGGTTAACATATTATTATTGTAAAACTTTATTATGGTTTGGCGTTAATAAAGATTATTATTTAGACGAGCCCTGTGGTCGAATGTCTAGACCCTGTCCCAAATAACGGCGGAAAAAATTACCAATTTAATTTGTATACAAAAAATCACTAAATCCATACATTGCAAATGCAACGTAACAACAAAAAAGACTTGGTAATACAAAATTGGTTTTGCTGCTGGGCCACGTTCTCAGTATCTGGAATTTGTATTTTTTGGAGCGCAAATAAAGTTGGTAAATTTTTCCGTTTCTATTTGTAACAGACATAAATGTATGTATTTACAATAAAAAAATGTACTGAAGACATTTTTTTATTGTAAATACATACATATAATACAAAAGAAAACACCCAGACTAAGACAAACAGACATGTTCATGCACACAAATATTTGTCTTGTGCGTGGATCGAATCCGCGACCTCGGAGTCAAAGTGGCCATTACATTCGACCACCGAGCTCGTCGATATATAATATGATGAATTGAATTAATTTCTTCATGTCTTTTGTTCACAGATACCAATGGTCATCTCTTGGTTCAAAATGTGAGGTCGCTGGCGGCAAATATGTAAATATTATTATAATTAATATAATCACGACGTTATGGAGTATTAGTAGTTGTTCCTTGAGAAGCTACAACCGTTACTAGCAAACAAGTGTCGCGTTAGTTGGTTTACATTAGATTGCCTTAGAATTAATCAGACTAGGTCTGGCATATTCTTTGTTAGATATTATAGTCCAAGATCCCTGAGCCGTCAGACGTCACTTATTTTCTGATGAACAAAATGTGCATGATTGAATAGTGTTAGGGTGTACTATGATCGTATGATAAGTTAATACTCCCGGAATCGATATCCGGATAGATCGGAAGTGTCTGGGAGTATTCATTGCTGATTTTTAACGATATTGTGTAACATATGTATATGTAAAAATCAGCTATCAGAATTTATATGAGGTGAGTAGTGTTTTTACGTACCTTGATTACCTGATACCTGGAGAATGGCCGTCTGGCCAAGGTAGCCGGTAGTCATACGATCATAGCACACCCTAACACTACTCAATCATGTCCATTTTGTTCATCAGAAAATAAGTGACGTCTGGCGGCCCTGGGATCTTCTTCTAATATGTATGTTCAATAGTAAATTTACTTATAATTCGGTTATTGGGAAATGGTACAATCTACCCACACTCTTCTCCGAGTGTGACACTTGCACGATGTATGTCACATCACATATTGACACAAATAACCCTATGTCACTTTACCGCGTCGACGAGAATACTAACTGTAGACTGTTTTCTCACTCAAGAAACATACCTACAAGCAACATCTATAGAAACATAACGTTTCTATAGATAGGTCACTAAGCGTCAAAAACGAACACTTGAAAAGTGAGGTAATTGTCACACCTAAAATTAGTACGTACAAGCAAGATGACGAATCTGACGTTTATGACAATTGATTGAAATAGCTAAAAATGCCGTCTTCTATATAATGAAAATGTACAATTTATGTTGATAAAGTAAATAAAGCCCAAAGGATCACATATCACATTAAAGTACAGAATAATATTTGATGTTAACGCACATCAAGTTAATTTCATGTTTGCAAGAATAGAGACGCCATTGCGCCTATTACACACTCAGCGTGGGAAGTATATAGCAAGCGCCGAGATGATAAGGATAGCGATAGTCTAGAAAACCACTGACTTATCAAACCCTCTATACCTTATGCCAAATAGGAACTGAAAAATTTACCAACCTATTTGTCGTTCCAAAAACTACTAATACCATATTATAGATAATTTTGTATTACCAAGCTCTTGCTTTTATGTTGCATTTGCAATGTATGGATTTAGACATTTTTGGAACGCAAATAAAGTTTGTATTTTTTTCCGTCGTTATTTGGTATTATTGCAATATACTCAAGAGGGATTAGAAAATCCTCTAACAATATTTTGATCCTTTTAGCAGCTCTGATGTTTGCCTTTGAGGCATCCTGTTGCATAGGGATAAACATAATTTCATTTTTTTGACGTCATAACGTGTTATAAATCGATGAACGCCGGCTGCACGCACGAAAAAGCATGACTCATTCACGTTCCGCCGTAACCGAGCGTGCGAGCGAGAGCGCAGAACAAACGATAGAGAGGCACGATCGATATGTGACGCATCTATCTCTCTTCCACTCCATCGGCCGATGTTTTCTTATGACGTTATCACGTAAAATTATCGTCCGTAAACCGACTTTACAGACAAGCAATTTTTTTTTGTTTGATAAGTGATTTGGGATGATTGATTTGTTATACAGAATTTGGTACAGCCATTCAATACTGTTCGGAATATTTTTAATTTATTTGTATAGTTTTTATATGTGACGTGGGATAATAGTAATAATGTAAATAGCATTTAAATCCATTTTTCATTGCAACATGAATAACCTTTAATAGTGGATTCTTTTTCATTTGTTTTGTTAAAATTATTTGAAACAAAAGTGATGTAAGTAAAGTTTTGCAAGTTTCCTGTAAGTAAAGTGTTATACATTAATGAAATTTCACCATGTATTCCCCGTGGCACCACCAGCGGTGTCATTGAGATAACACCTCCGTTACGGAGGTGTGGTGGAGGAGCAACACTAGCGGTAAAGGTAATTAAGGAGCCTCCGTAGTCACCGCTAGTGTTGCTCTAATATGTTTAGTAAAGTATTATGGTAATCATAAATATATACAATCCTCTTAATACTATACTGGTTCGGTGTATAGATTTCTGGAATTATCTGCACTCAGGGTATTGACTTTAGGTTCATTTTCAAATAAATAAATCCGTATTTTATTTAAAGGTAACCCGTCATGCCTTCCAGCGTGACCATCAAGGAACTAGTGACATTAGCGCCACAATCAAATATAAACGGAGATGTCACGGGGAAAATAACACCCTAGTGGTGTCATAGGGAAAGATGAGAATTACACAACTAAATGATGGAGTCAAATAATTGAACGTTACGAAATTGATTTAAGCCAAAATATTACTTATACCACTTTTGTTGCGAGGTGTCGTCGACGCATCTTTGGGCGAAATCATGTAATATTTTGTTTGTGTTGTGACGTGTTCACGTGTTTTAGATTAATTTTATCATTAAGACTGTTATTCAATATCGATTGTAAGTTAGAAATAAAAATTTACATGGAGTAATTTTGTGAGTTTTTAATATGAACCTTACCTACAAATCCTATAGAAAACGGATAAATCCATGGGATGTATCCCGCTCTCGGTGCTGGGGTTCTTCAATTTAACTTTTATTGACAGCATGCTTATGTAGTGAATTTTTTGCGTATTCGTATGAATTGGTCATAGCGCCATCTACCGACAATCAGTCGAAGTAAAGCATATCCCATACTTACATTTTCTACCATCTACCGACAATCACTCGAAGTAGAGCATGCCCCATACTTACAATGAAGTTAACGTCGGAATTGATTACATCAGAAAACGCCCAAGCCCCCAGATATTTTATCGAAAAAATATAACGGGGATATTTATATCAATGTAACCATTTAATTTAAAAAAAATCATAATTTCTCATGGCACAGTCTTAAATCAATGTTATGCACGGATCTCCCTCGATTCGGCCCATATTCTTGTAGATTCATCATTATCGGCCTGTTTTTACCCACTGCTAGATATAGGTATTCCCAGGGGCGTAACTAGTGCCGTATCACCCGTATCAATGATACGGGACCCCGGCCTTCAAGGTCCCCAGTGTTCGGTTCAAGTACATAGAAGACCCCCCCCCCCCCCCCCCCCCCCGGCGCTGACGTTGGGTAGTAGAACTACCCCCACCAATTTTTTATGCAGAACCCATCTAACATAGGCTACGCCACTGGGCACTCCCCAATACTTTCCACCATAAGCAATCCTCGGCGTATGTTGTCGATCTATCTATACCACCTTCTCTATTCCGTCACAGAACCACGCAGGGTTGCGAAGTCATTGTTCCACTGTTGAGAACATCTCGTCGCGTACTAAAAAGTTCAGCAACTCTTACCTCTGACGCACCATTAACCCTTCGCGTGCCTCGAATTTTAGCGCCGTACCGAGCTCTGTACCCACCATGGTACCGCGGCACGCGAAACCTTGAAAAGTGGAACACCTTGCCGGAACATGTGTTTCCTCCTTCCTACAACATGGAATCCTGCAAAGGAAGCGTGAAGAAGCACCTCGCGGACCACCATGGTGGTGACAACTGACAAAACTGTGCTCTAATCTTTGGTCAGTAACCGCTGCAATTTGGACTTCTTTTTTTTTATTTACCACTAGGAGCACAAACCAGTGTACGACATGCCTGATGGTAAGCAGTCTGTATCACAGCCTATGGACGCTTGTGACACCAGAGGCATCACTCGCACGTTGCTGGCCCTGTAAAAACTTTACGCCTTTCTTGAAGAACACCATATCGTAACCTCCTGGGTCTCCTATACTGTAGTACTTGACGAACACCATACTGTAGTCTCCCATACTTTTCGCTTATTATCAGGTGAAGCGGAACCACTATGCTGAGCTAATATAACTAAGCCCGATTCTAGCCCACGGGGCAAAAATCGATGTTGAGTGGAGCGAGTACATTCGGCAGTGTATGTTTTCCATTGATTTCAATGGAAAATATATTTGATGATCATTCCTCAAGGACATGATCGATCTCAATTTTTTTTCGACACAAACCTCAAGCATTTTGAGGTCTTTAATCAAAATCATCAAACAACAAGTTTCATCAAAATCGGTTCAGTGGTTTTGGTGCCTATTCATTTCCAAGAATGACTGTTCGGCGTAGATAAGCATTCCGCTAGCTCCACTCAAAAACAAATGGATGGTTGGAATTGTTCCTTACTATATCTAAAATGTAAATAATACAATATATCTCTAAACAAAACTTTATTGCTAATCACCACTGCATCCTTACATAACTACGGTCATAGAATCGAACGAGTGTCCCAGAATACAGTAAAGGTGTTGAAGCCAGTGAGTCGATTGCGTGTTTTACCATACACCGCGACACCCGCCGAATGTCGGCATTTGTACACATCTGTCTAACGAACAAAACGGCAGTATATATATGTTTAGAAATGAATAACCCCTCGTTTAGACTTTAACACAAAAATACTGCATCCTCACGTTCGTAGAAATAATATTTATTGTACTTCATTTCCAACATCATAGACCAATATAGTAATTTTCAAAAGTGTATCAAATACAACCCAAAATAGGTTTTAGATACGTTTTGAAATGTTATGGCTGCTATGGTAGAAATAAGACCAATAAAAATAACGTTCATACAAATTTTGAGATGGTAAATCAGAAGTGAGATATCCACAGACCACTTCTGATGTTAAAGTCTTAACAATGTTAAATAAATATTTTGATTCGTAAATTGATTACTTAAAATGGTTAACAGCATTGGAAGTTTATTCCAAAGCTGCAGCACCGGAGATGATTTCAATAAGTTCCCTGGTGATGACAGCCTGTCGAGTTCTGTTGTAGGTGAGAGTGAGTTTCTCAATCATCTCTCCAGCGTTCTTCGAGGAGTTGTCCATAGCCGTCATACGGGCCGACTGTTCTGAGCAAGCACCTTCCTTCAGAGCGTAGAACAACATGGATGCGAGAGAGAATTCCATGTAGGACTGGATCACGTCCGAGTCCAGGGAGTCGTATGTCGCCAGCTTAGGAGCACTCTGAAATTATCACATAGCCGCTTTAATTTATATTAATTTGTAAGACTAGCTCCATATTTTTTATGGCTTTGGTGGGTCACCATTATTTTAACAGGTTCGCAGTCCAATGAGGCACATGTGCCTCATGGGTGACTTCACTGGTACATCCATGAGGCATATGTGCTTCATACCCAGTGATGTAGATTATGTATGTAGATTATTATTTCAATCACTGTGACACATAAAGTATCATAAAATAGTTGAAGAGAATACGAAACTTCATGAGCGTTAGGTGTCATTATTACTATGGGGACGTATACAAAGAAGATCGCAACTTGCTTCGGGAATGGGGACCTGTTAAGAAGCAATGAACAGGGGTGTAAGTGATCTCTAGGCTCTATTTACAACGCCGCGGAATGGAATGGAAGCTACTTTTTACGACGAAATTGTACATAGCATAATGAACTTTATGTCAATTGTATAACATATAAACTTAAATACTAGCCAAAAAAAAAGGTCGCGTCTTCCGGAGAATCCTCGCGCATTCCCCTAGCTACTGTCGGCGCTGCCTGTGCAATCCGCGGGAAGTGGCAAAAACGGGGAGTCGGTCGGATTAGTAATAGCAATGGAATACTCTAGCATTCCAGCGAATTCGCGCGCCTTCTCGCATCATGAGGCGAAATTGACGCTTCCATTCCATTCCGCTGCGGTGTAAATTAAGCCTTAGAGTCAAAGCTGTTGTCATCAGATGACAATCATTAAGTCAGTGGCCTCTAGACGGCTTGCAAACACTGGAAGCCCGTGTTTTCAAGCAGTTGAGCAGCGTGGTGGAGTATGCTTTATACCCATTCGATTCAAGGAAGACCTGTAGACCAGCAGTGGGATGAATGGACCCCTGACATAGATACCTAAGGGGTACCGTGGACCCCAATTGGTCTTGCTCACACCCCACAAACCTTGGTCTAGAGCAGTGTTTTAAAAAGTTGTAAAAAAAACAATGTTCAAAAAGATATTCAGATTCTTCATTATATTTATATTCATCATCATCATCATCATTGGGTCATTTAAGTCTCCACTACAGGAACCGACCCTTTCTCGTCCGTCCCAGACAGAAGGAGGGTTTGGCCTACACTCCCCACGATGTGGGCCAGATCGATGTTTTATAATGTATTTTCCTTAGTCGCCTTGTACGACATCCACGGGAAGAGACGGAGTGATTCTATTCTACACTTCTGGACACATCTATTGGCCCACCTTAGAGTTTAGGTTTCGATGGCCCCTACCGAAATATGATTGCTAGATTGAACAAAAACTATTGATGCAGTTTTAAACCTGATACATTTTACCATCTTTTTCGATCATATTGTTTTAAATTTGAATTCAGAATACCACACGACATGGACATAGTACAAATATATAAGTAAGACAACTCAAGCCCCGAGCGGAGGATAATAGCCTAAACACGTAGGGCTGTCGCTTAATAGTTTATTCAACCGTCAAAAATACTTAGTCAATCTCTATATAAAAAAATAAGTACGAGTAAGGTAGAAAATACAAAATTAAGTAGAGTAAGTATTAGGGATCTGTAACAAGAAACCGGCCAAATGCGAGTCGGACTCGGTCACGAAGGGTTCCGTGCCAAAAACGACAAACAATCATGTTTGTTGTATGGGAGCCCCCCTTAAATAATTGTTTTATTTTTAACGTGAATATATAACTAAATATTATGTAAGTATTTCAAGCGTCTACCTATTGCCATTATAAATTGGGAGCAAAAACGAGCAAAAAGAAATACGTTCGTTGTATGGGATAAATATTTATTTTCTTCAGTTTTTTTAGTATTTGTTGTTATAGCGGCAAAAGAAATACATCACCTGTGAAAATTTTAACTGTCTAACTTTCGCGGTTTATGAGATACAGCCTGGTGACAGACAGACCGACGGACGGACGGACGGACGGACAGCGGAGCCTTAGTGATAGGGTTCTTTTTTACCCTTTGGGTACGGAACGCCAAAAAACACCTACATATAGAACATCAACATCACCAGAATGATAATAATAAATAAATAAATATTGTCAGACAAATTACACAGCGCCATCTAGCCCCAAAGTAAGCGAAGCTTGTGTTATGGGTACTAGACCACTGATAAACATACGTAAATACATTTTTTTAGGGTTCCGAACCTCAAAAGGAAAAAACGGAACCCTTATAAGATCACTTTGTTGTCCGTCTGTCTGTCTGTCTGTCTGTCTGTCTGTCTGTCTGTCTGTCCGTCTGTCCGTCTGTCTGTCTGTCTGTCTGTCTGTCTGTCTGTCTGTCTGTCAAGAATTTCTATGTCGAGAATGCGTGGAGGTATCAAGCTGAAATTTGAACTGTATACTCAGGTCTACGGTCCCATGAAGTTAAAAAAAAATCAAACTGCTAAGTTTACGTAGCAAAAAGTTACGGCCGTTTATTCAGCAAAAAACGCATATTTCGACACACTCAAGGGAATCAAAACCTATAGGGTACTTCCCGTTGACCTAGAACTATGAAATTTGTCAAGTAACATCGTTATAGACTACAAACAAGTACAGGAATAAATCTCAAAACTATATATTTGTAAATAGATCTTAAAAAATAGGGGGTCTATATTTTTTATAGTGTGTCGAAATTTCAAATTGAACCTACTAGTTCAAATGGACAAATATGAAAGGGCTTGATGTACACATCGCAAAATATATTTTATTTATTTTTTCCGACGCATTATTTCTTATTTATAATGAAAAATATCAAATTTAATAATGATACTACGTACCTACGGAACCCTCGGTGGGCGAGTCCGACTCGCACTTGTCCGGTTTTTTTTTGTAAATACATACTTATGATACATAGAAAACACCCAGACTAAGACAAACAGACATGTTCATGCACACAAATGTTTGTCCTATGTGGGAATCGAACCCACGAGCGTTGGTGTCGAAGCCGCGTCATTGACCGCTACGCCACCAAGCTCGTCAATGATGTTTTTTTATTTATCTAATTGGGTGACTGAGTTCCCAAAGATTCATCGTCATCGAGTGTAACGAACGGGTCCCGTCAGGAAGATCATATGAGTTCAAACAGAATATTTTTCCTATCAGTAATGCAGGAGTTCCACTGTTTTCCGTCCTGCTCCATCATCAGACCCTCGTTACCAAGTGTAATGAAAAGGCTTCATCAAGAGCAATCTAATGAGCCCAAACTCGAGGGGTTAACTATTAGCCACTGAAGAGTTCCAGTAGCGAGCTCATGGCTCCTACTGGCTCAAATTACGTTAATATAAACATGTACACAGCGGCTCACTATCGGCACTGAAACCTAACACCTCCTGGTTGCTAAGCTTGAAAGTTCTCACTCAATACATTAATGAGCCGTGGGGCCAGGACAAAGCAAGCAAATCGTTGTACACATAGAAACACAAATTACGATTTTATTTATAAATCTTATCTTTGTTAACAAAAGTCTGGCTCCCGGTGTATATAGGTAAGTACGTTTTATTTTTTCAACGGCCGTTACGATGTTACTACCTAATTTATAAATTTAAACCTACGTTTATTCCTGTGCCTACGTTATACATAATCAAATGAAATCAAGGATTCAAGTGATCCACATAAATAGGTAGGAATGAGATAACTTTACATCAAATCTGGACCAGAACTATTTCCCAACTAAGCAATTTCGATAGGTACTGGTAAATAGCTAACATAAAATTATGTATGTAGGTAGCTACGTATGATATAGGTAGTAATAGATCACATAGGTACTCACCGTTCTTGTTCGGTAGGTAGTGTGAAGAAAGATAATTTTGGATTTGACAAATTGCTGTTGAGACATCCATGAACACTGCAATATGTTTTATGGCTAGTCGACTTTGTAGCCATCTTTTACGTGCAGTTATATACGACGTAGATAGGTACCTCTATGTTAAAATTGTTAACGAACGTCAGCGCAGCAGGCGCGAATCTTGTGTGAGAGCGGGCGGTTTTGCGTACGGCGCAGCCTTGACTGGCGGTCCATTTAACCTCCCTAAATGTTGTCAGTATGTGCGTGCGACGGCCATACGTACGGGCGCGCTCACATACAAACCACGCTCGGTGCGTTTGTATGAAGTTACCTTACTTATATATTTGTACTATGACATGGAGCTACGCCTAACAAGTCGGGTATGCGCCTTGATTAAGGCAGTTGATTTTTGAATAAAAAACATTTTTTATCAAATAAAAGTTTAATTTAATAACGCGTGTTGCCTCCATGGGCATCTACCACAGCTCTCATACGATTAGGCATAGAGTTTATCAACCGCTCTATGAAATTTTGAGGGTTCCTTCCCCATTCCTCTTCTATGGCAGTTTTCAACTCCTGCATCGTCTGGGCAACTGGCTGACGAGCCCTAACACGTCTTTTTAGCTCGTCCCACATGTGCTCAATGGGGTTCATGTCTGAGCTTCTTGCTGGCCAGTCCATAACTGTGATGTTCACATCCCGAAGATATTCCCTGACGATGCCGGCCGTATGGGCTCTTGCATTATCATGCTTATAAAGGAAATTTGGGCCCACAAAGTCCGCGTATGGCATCACGTGAGGTTCTAAGCACTCACGAATGTACCTTTCAGCATTTAATGTTGGCAGCCGTGGTCCCGTAACAACCTCAAGTTGAGTTTTGCCGCTCGCGGATATACCGCCCCAGACAGTCCATGAGCCTCCGCCATAAGCAACCCTCTCTTCAAAGCAGCATTGTGCGAAACGTTCTCCCTTACGTCGGTAGCCCTTCTTCCTTCCATCATTGCCATGTAACACAATTTTAGACTCATCAGAAAAGAGTACACGGCTCCAATGCTGCTGAGTCCAATTTAAATGAGTGCGCGCGAAATGAAGGCGCGCTGTTCGGTGGGCTCGCGTTAGTCTGGGGCCATTAGCTGGCTTGTGTGGTACCATATCGCGTTCTTTTAACCTTCTCCGAACAGTTCGAGCGCTCACAGATACTCCGTGGAAGTCACGAAGTTGGTTTTGTATCTCAATGGAGGTAAGGTGACGATTTCTCAAGCTGGTCGTCACGATGAATCGATCCTGCCTTTCAGTTGTGACCCGAAATCGTGGCCTTCCTTGGCGACGAACAAAGCCGCCAGTGTCTACGTACCTCCGATAAACATTTCGGACCGCAGATCGACTTAAATTAAGTTGAGCACTCATATTTCTTTAGCTGTGTCCGGCCTGGATAAGTGCCACAGCTTGGGCGGCGACTTCAGGCGAAGTATCCATAGATTATTGATAGAACCTCACTTTAATGTTAAGAATAAGTAATGTTTGTTGCAAAACCAAAGAGAAAAATCACACTTTCAAGAATTAAATCCAAGTAAACCAATAAAATCAAGTTTTCTTAGTGTTCGATTGTTGGATATCGAACAGGCTCCAAATTCTCTTTTGTTTCTTTAAATTCTGTGTTCGAAATTCAAAAAAAGACTATTGAATGAAATAATGTATGTGCCAGGTTCAAAACTGCATAAAAACTTTTTGCTCGACCTAATATAAAATTTTAGCTAGGATCAAACGAAACTGAAAATGCAAGGTGGGCCAATAGATGTGTCCAGAAGTGTAGTTTGCCGGAAACCACACGGCCTATATTTGTATTATTTAATGTATTTAATATAATAAAATACATACATGTTAGAAACTTTGGAGGGCAGGGGATCGCAATATATCTTTACATACTATGGGGGTCGTCCCATGAAAAAGTTTGAAACACACTGGTCTAGAGGAATCTATAAACTCACCTCGACCGCCTTCTGGCTAAACAACGGCATGTCCGTCTGTTCGTACGAGACGACAGACTTGAACTGGTTGTAGACGATCTTTCCCGAGCCGAACTCGTAGCCCGAGTTTAAGATGGCGCCGGCCAGCGTAGCCGCGTCCGAGAAACTTGGCGGCTTGCGACCGATCTGAAAGAACATCATCATTAAGGGTCCATCCATAAATTACGTCACACGTTAAAGGGGAGGGAGGGAGTCGATGAAGTGTGATATTGTGTGACAAGGGGGTGATAGGGGTCCTTAAATTTCGTGACCTGACATTTCAAAATCTAATATAATCTAAGTGTTAAAATACGAAATTTGAACTATTAACGAAAAATTCAAAAACATTTGCAACTCGTATATTTGCAAAATAGGTGACGTCACACTAGGGATGACTGCCCCCCAGTCTCACAAATGTGACCAACTGTGACAAGGACATGGATAGGGGTCAAAAAGTCATGAAATTCGTGTGACGTAATTTATGGATGGTCCCAA
This sequence comes from Hypsopygia costalis, assembly GCA_937001555.2. Taxonomy (NCBI): domain Eukaryota; kingdom Metazoa; phylum Arthropoda; class Insecta; order Lepidoptera; family Pyralidae; genus Hypsopygia; species Hypsopygia costalis. The sequence goes on along the minus strand of OW443349.2, from coordinate 17,271,923 downwards.
ATCAGATGCTGAAACATCACACCAACAAAGAAGAAGAAGAAGACCAATTCTCGTAATTAGAATTAAAGTTGACCGAATCGAGCATAGAGCATGTTTCTTCGGAAATGCTAGTAGAAAAAAAAATACAAAGAAATATAAATATTAATTACAAAAAAGTGTAATACGGGGCCATCTATAAATTACGTCACACGAATTTCATGATTTTTTGGGCCTTCCCCCTGTCGTTGTCACAGCTGGTCACATTAGTTAGTGACTCTAGTGAGACATTAAAAGTACAAGTATATTCATAATTTCATTAATTAATCATCATCAATTTAATAATATTTATATATATGTATGTAATTTAAAAAAATGTATTTATGTATAATATGAGTGTACTATAGTATAATATAAACTTTATACATAGTACAAACTTTGCTTAGTTTGGGACTAGATGGCAGCGTGTAATTTGTCCAGGAATAATTTTTTTTTCATGTTTCTTGTTATGTAATACATTTTTAAACCGCATTTGTAATGAAGTATCCTCAATTAATTATGAAAAAATATTTTATAATCACATTCAGTATGAATTCCCGAAAATAAAAACATTTTAACAAAACAAAAATCCGCTGGAGAAACTGAAAAGCAAAAAATAATAAACTTTGTTTTTATTGACCTTAATAACTAAGTTCAGAACTAATTTAAGTACACCTAAGTAATTTTGAGCCGGCGCCAAATAATTTGATTGTTTAATATTTTTGTTAAAAGTTTTTATTTTATTATTTTTTGTGGCTATAATGTAACTACATGCTTAATTTTTGCATGGTCATACATTACAATCAGTCAGTGAACAATGTTTTTTCCTACCCTTAGGCTTGAATATTATTTTCCAAATGTATATGGGACCAACTTCGGGGTATAACCTTTCCAATAAAAAAAGAATTATCAAAATCGGACTATTCTATAAAAAGTAGTGCGTGGTCATACATAAAAAAAATATACGCGTCGACTTGAGAACCTCCTCCGTTTTTTCGTCGGTTAAAAAATTATTTTACTTTCTTACCTCATTAACGACAGTGATGATATGTTTAGAGTAGAGCCGCTGCAGCATAGCTCGGGACTTGTCTCCAACGCAGATCACCTTGATGTTCTCAGCCCCGGGCTCTTGGAGCTTGGTACGGATCGCCTTCGACACGGTCGTGTTGACAGCACCGCAAAGACCTATTTTAGATGATGATGAGATTAGATCAATTTTAGATGATGTGAGAATAGGCTAGATGACAATTTTTCTTTTTGTAATGTAAGGACGGTATTATAATATAACCATAGGTGAAAGAATTACTTCGATAGCACATATGTTATATATTACGTTTATGTAATTAGTATCTTAATAAAAGTTATAGTATTCTTTATTGCTTCTCCAATGGAAATATTATTTTTTAATAATTTCATACTTTTAAAATGGGCTTTCCCGCCAAACTTCGATCGACCCTAAAATAAGTCGGACGGAAGATATTAGAATGAAAGTTTGCAGATCTTTATAGTTTTGTGTATTTTAAGATATTGTTAAATAATTTATACAATTTTTGAACGTTGTCAAGTAGCCTATTATGGTGAAGAATTGACATGTGAGTTAAACATTATATTGTATGGAACCTCTAAATAAATAAAGAAAACAATCATACATATTGTCGCGGTCATGTCTCGAACGATCTAGAATGGAACCTTCTAGAATAGTCACCGCATACTTCGCTGCAAGCAATAATGACCCGTATGTCTACTGCCATAAGGTTCATAACACTATGACATGAAAATGTTCGAGATGTGTCTCGAGACATTACGATGACTTACCGAAGGGAAGTATTCTACGAGAATATTCGAGAACCCTTGCCGGCGAATATAAATAGCGACCGCCGCGGCGCATAGGGAGTTCAGTTTGGACTTCGGGAGAGTAAACTTCGAGCGAATCTACCTGCGAGACAAGTGATAACCTACGACCTCAGCGATACTATTGGACTTCGATTAGACCTGCGATTTGGAATCTTAGTGTGAACTTCGTGTTGTGAAGACCTGCAGACCAGACCCTTCGTGAATAAATTCTTGGAAGTTGTCATTGGCGTTTTACATCCAAATCCAGAACCCTAGCTCGTAACATTTGGTGTCAGAAGTGAGATTTGGAGATGCCACTGACTCCGAGGCGAGGACAAGCCAAGATGGTGCGAGGTCGCCCCTACTAGTGTTGTCACCGAGGCATACTGGGCTCAATGGGACGGTTTTATTCTGCAGGACGGAATACTTTACCGTGAATGGGAGAAGCCTAACGGCAGAGAGTTCTATCTTCAGATAGTTGTCCCAAGAGATGGGGTACAGGATGTCCTTCGTGAAGTGCATGATGGCGTGTGGGGTGGACACTTGGGCGTGGGACGGACGTTGGCAAAGATTCGAGAAGGGTTTTACTGGCTTCATTGTCGTGAAGGATTGGTGCCGCAGGTGCGCTGCTTGCGCTGCGGTAGGGGGTCCATCATTTAGAAGTCAAGGAAACCTGCAACTTTGTAACGTCGGTGCACTATGGGAACGCGTTGCGGTTGATGTGGCTGGGCTATTCCCTGTGGCGGAGTCGGAGGATGGGTGATTCATGGTGATTGTGGATTGCTTCTCTGAGCGGCCAGAGGTATTCGCCATGCCTGGTCAAGAGGCCGCAACTGTTGCGTTCGGGTTGTTCGGGAAAGTGGTTTGCTGATTTGGAGTGCCTTCGGAGGTGCACTCCGACCAGGGTGAGAGCTTTGAGTCGCAGACATTTCAGGAGCTCTGCAAAATATTGGGTGTGCATGGGACTGAGACCGTCCCATATCATCCTCAGTCTGACGGCATGGTGGAGAGATTTGGTCAGGCACTCGAGGGACGTTTGGCGGGACTCGTTGGCGGCCACCGGAGGGACTGGGACGGGTGCATGCCGCCGTTTCTCCTGGCCTGCCGAGCGGCGGAGCGTGGCGGCGCGGGGGCAGCCCCAGCACGTATCAGCTTTGGGCGAGAGCTGGGAGTGCCAGTGGATCTGCTGACTGGGGGACCTCCTGACGACCCACGTGCTCTGCACGGTTGCATTTCCGAGTTACGAGAGGTTGATGCCATAGTTCGGGAAAATGGGTTGCAGTCAAGTGGAAGGATGAAAGCTGGGTGCGACCGTCGAGCGAGTGCAGACGGCTTCGAAGAGGGAGCACTGGTCTGGCTTCGCTACGTGGTTCGACGAAAAGGAAAATCTCCGAAATTGCAGACAGGCTGGGAAGGGCCGTGCAAAGTGGTAGCTCGGTTGAATGACGTGACATATCGAATTCAACGGCAGCCGAGAGGTGCACAAAAAGTGCTTCACATTGACCGCTTAGCTTCTTATCACGGCAGTAATGAAGATGCTCGGGACGAGCATCTCTAAGAGGGGAGCAGTGTCGCGGTCATGTCTCGAACGATCTAGAATGGAACCTTCTAGAATAGTCACCGCATACTTCGCTGCAAGCAATAATGACCCGTATGTCTACTGCCATAAGGTTCATAACACTATGACATGAAAATGTTCGAGATGTGTCTCGAGACATTACGATGACTTACCGAAGGGAAGTATTCTACGAGAATATTCGAGAACCCTTGCCGGCGAATATAAATAGCGACCGCCGCGGCGCATAGGGAGTTCAGTTTGGACTTCGGGAGAGTAAACTTCGAGCGAATCTACCTGCGAGACAAGTGATAACCTACGACCTCAGCGATACTATTGGACTTCGATTAGACCTGCGATTTGGAATCTTAGTGTGAACTTCGTGTTGTGAAGACCTGCAGACCAGACCCTTCGTGAATAAATCCTTGGAAGTTGTCATTGGCGTTTTACATCCAAATCCAGAACCCTAGCTCGTAACAATATCGTCGTTGCACGTGTCAGTCTGTTCGGTCACGCAAGTTAAGCAACGTCGACCATAGCTGCATACATGGATTTATTTAACTCCTCCGTACGATTGAGGACTAAAACAATTTCCCAAAATGACTGATTGTTAAATTGACTTCTTTTTAGGGTTCCGTACCTCAAAAGGGAAAATGGAACCATTATAAGATCACTTTGTTGTCCGTCTGTCTGTCTGACTGTCAAGACCCAAGAAGAAGAAGAAATTTCAGCTGAAATTTGAACTGTATAGTCAGGTCTACTGTCCCATGAAGTTGTAAAAAAATTACGTACGTAGTTTACGTAAAAAAAAAAGATACGGCCGAGTTCAAGGGAATCAAAACTCATAGGGTACTTCCCGTTGACCTAGCAAGTAACACCGTTATAGACTACAAGTACAAGAATAAATCTCAAAACTATACATTTGTAATTAAATCTTAAAAAATAGGGGGCCTATATTTTTTTATATGAGATCGAAATTTCAAATTGAAGCTATTAGTTCAAATGGGGTATCATATGAAAGGGCTTGATGTGCACATTGCAAAATATATTTTATTTATAATTAAAAATAAATAATTTATGATCCTAGTACGGAACCCTCGGTGGGCAAGTCCGACTCGCACTTGACCGGTTTTTTTAATGATCTTTAAAACTATAGTCACCTTTGTCAGACGTCATAGCGACATAAAGCTGCTTGGTGTCATCTTCTGGAGGAGCCACCTGTGGAATATACAACAGTCCATGGTGACTTGTGACACAAATTCTAGTTAGAAATCCCTACGACCCTACTAATATTTCGTAATTATAAATGTGAGTTTGTTTGTTAACTACTCGACCGATGTTCATGAAACTTTGTACACATGTTCTCAAAGGTGTTAGGAAGGACATAGTAACTTTTTATTAACAAAAAAAGTAAAGCTGGCGAAGCCGCAGATGGAAGCTAATATATGTAGTACTAGCTGCGGATAGATATATCTAATATCTTTCTGCCTTTCTAACATTGATAATAAGTTGGACCAAATATTTCTAATAACTTTATAGAAATAGAAATATATTTATTTCAACTTCACACATACAATGACACATAAATACAACAAGACATATAAGTGATGTTGAAATTTTGGCCCACCCTCAGGGATCATTGCGTTCACAGAGTGATCTCAGCCCTGTTTTTCAGTGCAGGCCAAACACTTTAAAACAAAGCAAATTCATTGCTCAGTCTTATTTCTTGAATTTTTGGACATGATAACGTCTTATGTATCGATGAATGCCGGCTACACGCACAAAAAAGCATGACTCATTGTCACGTTCCGTCGGAGCCGAGCGTGTAAGCGAGAGCGCGGCTTGTGACGCGACCTGTCTTTCTTCCACTCCACTCATAGGCCAATATTTTCTTATGACGTTATCACGTAAAATTATCGTCCGTAAACAGACTTTACAGCTGACCAAATTTTTATGAATAAAGTCATCTGCACCTTAATTTCAATCAAATATCAACATTTTGCTAACAAACTTGTTGAAAACTTAATAAATAAACAAACAAACAGGTCAAGCTAAATAAAACCGTTTAAAAATTGTTATAAAATCATGCAATATAAAAAAAGTCAATTTGCTATGAAACTTTTCATAAACTTTAAAATAGTAAATTCATACACTATAAAAAAGGACTATAAAAATATGTTTTCACCTCGGCCCTCTCGTAAAACTGCACAGCACCCTCGCCGTATGGACGCGCTGCTTTCAAATCACGCTCAGCTCGGGCATATCTGTTACAAAGAAAAAGGAAAATAATTACATGAGCCACAGAAATACTAGTGTAGGGACACATTATGCCGGATCAGCGTTTTTGCCGTAGCAATCCGGCGCACAAGCATAACGCGCTAGTCGTCCCCGGGTATCCGTGCTGAATACACACTCATATTGGTCAAGTTTATTGGTTAAGATTATTGGTTTTAATTATTAGTTTTATTTAGCTTACATAGAATCTGTTTTGGATTGATACATAAGATAGATTTTATGTATTATTAGATAATCTATTAGAAGAGAAAGCTTTTGTTTTTAATTTACAATAAATACATATTTCTAAAAATAAAGTATTGTTTTTAAAAATCTTACTTAGCAGCTGACACCATCTTCATGGACTGGGTGATTTTCTGAATATTCTTGACTGACTTGAGGCGCTGTTGGATCGACTTTAAAGTCGCCATGTTCCTGCTCGGCTGCAAGGTGAACACAGCAGTCACCTGCGTGACAGCTGGTGCGGTGCGTCCCAACATCTTTGCAGCTCTGGAACAAATACTCAATTTTAGGACCTAAACTTGGGGATAATGGGAATTAAAGCTCATATAGGAATGACCTGAGCAAGATCACTATGCCTTAAGCTACAGTTCCCCAACCCACTAGTCGGATCACAGGATTGAGTCTCTTGCCTATTAAGCCAACCAGGCAATAGACCTTCACCAATATTGCGCACAGTTAACCAATCCAGCACTCAACTGTAGTGTCAAGTCTAACTCTCCTGTATTTGGGTTGGGTACACATAGGCGCTGCCCCGCCCACTCCATGCAAATGTTATGTCATTTACTACTACATAAACAATGACGTCTGTGCAGAGTGGGAATGAGCGTATGTGCATGTGCCGCCATACAAACTGTTCCAGATTTGTCGCAGAGGGGAGGTAAGGTCGACACAAGAGAATAGAATAGAATAGAATACACTTTATTGCACCAATATAACAAAGATACATTACAAGAAACTTGCAAAAAATTAAAAGTACAAAAGGCGGTCTTATCGCTAAACGCAATCTCTTCTCCAAGAGAGTGGCAGGGAGTGGCCATACTATATTACTTATACTGTGACTTAAGTCAAGTAGCTCACAAAAACCCTTGCAGTAGATGATTAAAAATAATTTCCATGAATATTGGAGCAAATAGTCGTTGAGTGTGGGACACATAATTTGCCATGGTTGCATTTTGTCACCATAAACAAAGACGCGCAAAAGAAAGTTCTACCATTTTCCTGCATATCAAGTTTTTAAAATTTATGTAGAGTAGGATCTCCCTAATCCAGCGCTTCATTAGACCGATACTAATCCCTCAGAACACACCTCCCCCGCCCCTCTTCAATTAAACTCAAATTAAATTTAATTATAAAACTATGTATGTAATTACAAGTTAATTTTAAGATGTTATTGTTATAAAAATGTGTAGAACAGGAGCCCAAATACATCATAATTTCTTTATAAAATGCTTTATTTTATGTATTATGTTTTTTTCTATACAATCCAGTAATCCAAACATTCCAATAATCCGGCAACCTCTGGTTTTAGGATTAGTGAGTTTCCACTGTACTAGGTAACTGATAAATATATATTTGGCCGTAGAACACTGGACGTGTCAATGTGATGCCCTAGCTGGCAAACAAATGGAAATCCTAGAAACGGACTTCAGGCTCTTCCCAATAAGCAGTACACTGAAGTTCATGGAACATGACTCCAGACCATCAGAAAGTGAAAAAAACCGGACAAGTGCGAGTCGGACTCGCCCACCGAGGGTTCCGTAGGTACGTAGTATCATTATTAAATTTGATATTTTTCATTATAAATATGAAATAATGCGTCGAAAAAAATAAATAAAATATATTTTGCAATGTGTACATCAAGCCCTTTCATATGATACTCCATTTGAACTAGTAGTTTCAATTTGAAATTTCGACACCCTATAAAAAATATAGACCCCCTATTTTTTTAGATCTATTTACAAATGTATAGTTTTGAGATTTATTCCTGTACTTGTAGTCTATAACGATGTTACTTGCCAAATTTCATAGTTCTAGGTCAACGGGAAGTACCCTATAGGTTTTGATTCCTTTGAGTGTGTCGAAATATGCGTTTTTTGCTGAATAAACGGCCGTAACTTTTTTCTACATAAACTTAGCAGTTTGATTTTTTTTTAACTTCATGGGACCGTAGACCTGTGTATACAGTTCAAATTTCAGCTTGATACCTCCACGCATTCTCGACATAGAAATGTTTGACAGACAGACAGACAGACAGACAGACAGACAGACAGACAGACGGACAACAAAGTGATCTTATAAGGGTTCCGTTTTTCCTTTTGAGGTTCGGAACCCTAAAAAGGATCAGCCAGTGTACAAAAGATCCAAAAGGGTTGATGTGTCAGCCGTGCTGTAGCATCGGACCCATTCTATAATAACGATAAACATAAATACTTTTAATTAAACTAAAATGCATATAAAAGCTAACACATAGACATGTACATGCACACAAATGTTTGTCTTATGCAAAAGGCGAACCTACGACCTTTCGTGCTATAGTTATTGCTTTAGACTACAAGGCCCATCAGGTTGGATAGACTCAAAGAATTTATATGGCACAAGGGTTATATATTGATGTAGATAAAAGATCGTTTACTCGACTATGCGGTCGGATCTTTAAATGTGGAATATAATAATATAAGGTCGATCAAAAGACTGTCTGTGATAGAAAATTTGGTCAGACTCCAAAATTCTGACATATGAAAATTTTGTGGTACCCTTTATCTATCTAAAAAAACAATCATACAAGGTCGCGCAAATTGTTATGTCTGAGGAATGTTAACTTTTAACATCTGTACTAATAAATAATCAATGAAAGATGTACACATCGCACAGGTTAGGTCGAAATCTCAAGTTATGTAAGAAGGTTCGAAACGGCACTCCTTGACACTTGACGCTTTTAGATTGAATATCACGAATAATTCACACATATAGTTCAAAATCTAGCAAATAAAATAATTAAACTGAATATATTTTAGTAGAAATACTAACTTTTATCGGGTTTTTTGGTCAAGATCACCAGCCGACAGAAAATGTCGCTGGCCAAAAACGTCTGATTTGGGTTGCCAGTAAATAAAAAATAAAAGTTATGAATGATTAAAAGTAATTAGTCTATGGAATGAATCATTCAACCATTCATGAATGAACAAACTATACAAGGATATGTCCAAGAACAAAATCAAGAACATTACGTAAACATACCCACTGACACAGTTTGATAGATTCTGGGGTAAAATTTGGTATTTGGGGATATGGTGTATAGGTTCGTGTTTGGGGAATGTCCAATGTAGACATAGTCTTTAACCACTTCAATAGCTGCATTCTCTGTGATAACCGGGCTAGAGATAACCCGCCCCACGGATGGAGATGCAACGTTAAAATCTGTCAACGTACGACCACCAGCTATTATGACCACGGCATCGGCAAACTGAAGAAGTGACATGTATTCGCCATTCTCATTGATACCCTGTTTTATCCAGTCCATAAGAAGGCCGAGAAAAGATTTTTAGCCCTTTGTTACGCGTTATCTCGTCTTCGATTCCATAAGCATTGAAGACGCGATAGTCCCGTCGTATCAGCCCTCTGATCTGCAATAAAGCAGCATACTCTGTTGAAGCCCTAACAGATGCTATCGCCTGTCGTCGCTTCATCTTGAGCCAGAGTCTCGGTAGAGAGGTTAGTCTACTACTACTATTGTGCTACGTACAGTATGGCTACTTCCTGCTGCTCTCTCATATCGACCCTAATATCTGAGACAAACTGTAACATTTGTATGGCGCCGTACGCACACACGTTTATGTAGGTACGCCCCGCACACACGGCATTGTCTAAATAGTAGTTCACAACGCGATATTTGTATGGAGTGGCTGGGGTGTGCTTGCTAAAGTGCGAAGTGCAACAGGTATAACAGAGTCTATTGTATCACTGCTGTTGGTGTTGAGTTCTTTTTTATTCTGCTTGGCACTCTGTAGCCGAAAAGTCCTAAAAAGTCTTTACATAAATAAAAGTGTTTAAGTCGCATTGTCCACTTGTTCCAAAATGTCGCGCAAAACTGCAGTAAAATTGCACGATCAGTTTTGCTACTGAGATAGTGAGGATTTCTGACGATATTTAACCTTGAAACCACGACGATGAAAATTATACAAAAAAAAATGGCGGAAATAATATTCGATAGGAGAGTCGTCGCCAATCAAATAAAGCGAAAACATGACAGTATGACACTAACACTAGTCATAGATAAAGTAACTCTGTCTTTATATATGACTAATACTGTCTAATACTAATAGTCAAATCAAGGAAATAATTAAATCAGAATCACACATATTTTAAACAAAATATAATTTCAATTAACTCACACTCACATTTTTGCTGGAATCCCCTTGCATCGTGTCGTGTTGTTTTATTTGATTTATCTATCTTTCAAATCACAAAATCACCTATTTAGGATGCCTACACCAGAGAAGAATATTTTGAAAAATCCGGAAAGTATACAGGAGCAGCCCGTGAGGGAGATTACGCAGACGGACCATCTAAACAAAAAACTATTGACTTCACTGTTCAACCGGATGAATGAGCCAGATAGCAACGGCGGCAACAGTTTGCTGTCCAAGATGTTGGAACCAGATGATTTTACAGAAGAAACAGACGAAGAACGTAAGGATTAGTTGTGTTCATGTGAAGTGCTAGTGACTAATCATGGGTTCCAGTCGGTCACAAAAATAAATAAATAAATATCCCAGAGTCACCTACTGAGCATAGTCACCTACTTGGTTATATGTGTTGAAACGGAATAAGAAACATTGACATTGGCGAGAACTTCAAGAACGCCACAAAGAAGAATTGAATTGAGTTAAATAAATAAATGTTCCTGGACAAATTACACACTGCCATCTAATCCCAAACTAAGTAAAGCTTGTACTATGGGTACTAGATAACGGCTAATAAACTTAAAAACATTTTTTTTGTAAATACATACACATAATACATAGAAAACACCCAGACCAAGACAAACACATGTCTTATAAATTGTAATATCAAAATATTGGTTACTGATGCATGGAGCTGGTAGGGAGAAAGTTTTTCAAGAAAGTCATGAAGGGGTTTTTACATGGACGGCAACGGCAACGCATGACCTTGAGTACTTCTAGTGTTGCGAAAGTCCATAAGCTGTCATGACTCACCATCAGGCAGGTTGTATGCTTGTTTACCACCTGTTGTATAAAAAAAATGAGTCTATTGTCTGAATTACTATGACATATGAACTAGAATATAGCCACCAGCTGTGTAAATAGAAATTATACAATTTTCCAGCCACATCTAAATCTATTGTACAATAAAGCTATTATTCATCAACGGTGTATAAATTTTTATAATTTTATATAAGTAGTTTAATAAACAATTTATAATATTACTTTGTTTTATTTATTTAAAAAGCTGGCAATCGATCGGCAATCCCTTGGTGTTGGTGATCTCCATGGGCAGTGGTGATGGCTTTCCACCACCCTGCTTGTTGTCCCCCTCATAAAAAAATAAGTATACTTGTAATTTTTATTTATTTTATTTTTATGTGGGTGTAGTTTAGCAGCATTGTGAAGTTTTTTTTAAGTATTTAACAAGTATGCTCAAAACCGCCTTTTAGCATCCCATCCATAGCTAAGCATCTCCGTGTTTTTAGGCGAAAACGAATTTCCCCCAAATTGAGTTATTTCGTATTTCTGTTTTACCCCTGTAAACTCCTACAATAATATAGTAAATTTCATTTAAATCATTTCCGCCATTTGTGAGGTGGCATGGCATTATATATATACAAGAATTCCTTGTTGATTAATGATGTTATCAACACTATAGATATGGCATATCCATACATTGCATCACAAAACAGTTCCAGTCGCCTACAGATCTATGACAATCCTTCTCATTGCTGCGGGGGTAGTAATATTCAGTAAGCGGTAACATGTGCGTTAGGACCACGGGTGTACATCACAGAATTGAATTGTTTGTCTACAGAAAGATGGTACCTACAGTGTACCTTAGTGTACCCTTGATGATATCCAGTGTACCTCTTTTGATAAAAAGATATATAACAAAATATGTACACCCGCCATTCTAACGTTAGAACTGCGGGTGTACATTTTTTTTTCGCTAAGGAGATGCTTATTTATTTTTTTTCTTTTAGTTATTATGCGTACCTACTGTGTACCTTAGTATACCCTTAATGAAATCCGCTGTATTTTTTCTGATAAAAAGATATGTAATAAAACATGTACACCCGCCATTCTAACGTTAGAACTGCGGGTGTACATTTTTTTTTCGCTAAGGAGATACTTATTTAAATTGTTTTTTTTTATTATTATGCGTACCTGCTGTGTACCTTTATATAAAAATATAAAATAAGCAAAATGTTGACAAATACGAGTAAAAAACGTCAATACCACAGCGTATTGCAGCTATCACTTTCAGTACCATTTTTATTGCTCCTGGATACTTGCTTTATACGTTTAATTTAAATAAAATGACAAATACTAGTAATTATATATTATGCATATACATATTAATTAATTAAAGTCAATTATATATATTTAAAATAAAAGCTAACGCGCTTCAAGAAACTAAAATTGTAATTAAGTAGGTAGATTTTGTTTCTGTGATTGCTTTATTCTTATTAATATGTATTTTATTTTATTAATACCTTTTAAGATATCTCAGGTATCTCATGCTTCTAGTCGAGAAATGTAACTGTACATGTATACTAGTAAATGTAATCTGCAATATTGCTATGTTGAATATATTTGATCAGTCATGTTCTTATGTAAATATTTAAGCCACTTACGCCTCACTTTTAAATGTAAAAGTGTATTTTTTTTGGGGTGTAATAGGATCATCAACATCTTTGAACCAAAGCCAACTTCACCTGCACGCGGTGCACCCTGCTGACTAACTAACGATGCTCTGGCGAAAAGAAGGGTAGGAAGTGTAAATGTACCTCCATCTCACAGAATACCGCAGCCAAATAACGGTTCCCTTGAGGGATGTTGTGTTCCTGCGAGTGAGTGAGGTCACCAGAAAGGAAGGAGATGCTGCGATGGCAGCGGGGGTGGCGGCGCGCGAGCGATATTTTATGTTGCGAGCGTTAATATGGCTACGGTAACCGCTTCACATCAGGCGGGCCGTATGCTTGTCTGCCACCCGACGTAGAATAAAAAAAAAAAAAAAATATCGCATTTATATAACAATTCCCTTGAGGGATGTTGTGTTCCTGCCAGTGAGTGAGGTCGCCAGAAAGGAAGGAGATGGCTGCATTTACAGCGGGGGTGGCGGCGCGCAAGTGATATTTTATGTTGCGAGCGTTTACCATATTAATATGGCTACGGTAACCGCTTCACATCAGGCGGGCCGTATGCATGTCTGCCACCCGACGTAATAAAAAAAAAATTGTTAAACGTTCGTCTACTAGAAATAAGCAAATTCGCAAAATCTCGCAAGTATTTTATATGACCTACCTATCGTATCATCGATCGGATCTTGGATACTACTGAACCTACTGCATTTTCTCTGTTCGATTTGAAATCTTCTAATCCAGTTTCTATCAATTCTCTTATATAGGTAATGATAGGTAAAGTAATAATAAAATAAAATACATATTAATGAGGATAAAGCCATCGCAGAAACCAAATCTACCTACCTCATTAGAATTTTAGTTTCTTGAAGCGCGTTAACTTTTATTTTAACTATATACAATTGACTTTAATTAATTAATATGTATATGCATAATATATAATTACTAGTATTTGTCATTTTATTTAAATTAAATGTATAAAGTAAGTATCCAGGGGAAATAAAAATGGTGCAATACGCTGTGGTATTGACGTTTTTTACTCGTACTTGTCAACATTTTGCTTATTTTATATTTTTATATAAAGGTACACAGCAGGTACGCATAATAACAAAAAAAAACAATTTAAATAAGCATCTCCGTAGTGAAAAAAAAAATGTACACCCGCAGTTCTAACGTTAGAATGGCGGGTGTACAAGTTTTATTACATATCTTTTTATCAGAAAAAATACACCGGATTTTATTAAGGGTATACTAAGGTACACAGTAGGTACGCATAATAACTAAAAGAAAATTTTTAAATAAGCATCTCCTTAGTGAAAAAAAATGTACACCCGCAGTTCTAACGTTAGAATGGCGGGTGTACATATTTTGTTATATATCTTTTTATCAAAAGAGGTACACTGGATATCATCAAGGGTACACTAAGGTACACTGTAGGTACCACCTTTCTGTAGACAAACAGTTCAATTCTGTGATGTACACCCGTGGTCCTAACGCACATGCGGTAACCGCTTCAAATCAGACGAGCCAGATGCTTGTCTTCCACTAGACGTAGTATATAATAAAAAAAGTTTGGAGACCCTCTCAGATTCTCTGGAAAAGATCGCTTAGCGATTATACTTTTTGCTTTTTGTACATTTATTATCTTCATACCTCCATAAAATATTTAATTCGGTTCAATAAAGAGTATTGTATATTGTAGGCATTACGACAAAAAAAATAGGTTTTTGACGATAATTTTACGTGATAACGTCATCATAAGAAAACATCGGCCGATGGCGTGGAAGCGAGATAGATGCGTCACAAACCGAAAGTGAAGGCTGATCGTGCCTCTCCATCGCTTGTTCCGCGCTCTCGTTTGCACGCTCGGCTCAGGCGCAACGTGACAAAGAGTCGTTCTATTTCGTGCGTGTAGCCGGCGTTCATCGATTTATATAATGACGTTAACGTCAAAAAAAATACTATATTGTAACCAACGACGATATAGGAATAAGACTATTCATGTTCATACAAAATACCGTATATCGGAATTTAGTAACTCTAAAGAAAAACAGAGGTCGCTAAGAGTGTCAAATTAGATATAGGTAATTTGATTAGTAACAAAATCAGTACACGAAGGTTCAATTTGTTCAACTATGCTTTTCTGTTTTAATCAAAAATAGCTAGATGGCGCGCGAACTATTATCACCCTACCACTACCTAGGTTTAGGTATGTACCACTGTTTAGCAAAATACGATGGCCGATGAGAGTTTCTTAAAACCACACGTTCCGTTTTACGTACCGATCGCATGACACAAGAATTCTTATGTTATAAATAGAATGAATTATTGAAATGAAAAAAGCTTCATACAAAAATTACTGTTATCAATTTTTGCACAAAATTTTAATATGCATTATCAATTACAATCGTAGCATGATGATTGATAAATTAATAATAACAACGATCTTTCGTTTAAAATTCTGTTGCGTAAATTGGACTTTATTGACAAGGCGCGTGAAAGTTTTCAACTTTTTCTCTCATCTAATGGCAGTACAATCTAATGTCCTGGTTATCTATTGAAAATGTACAATAAATATCTATATTCCAAAACTCCACACAACTTTCAAAAACTCCAAAAACTACTTTAGTAGTGTAATTACTTAATAGGTTGATAACGTCACACTGTGACTCACACAGTAGAAATATAAGATGCAAAAATTCGTCAGCAACACAAACCTTCCTGGTAGCTAATTTGGAAGAGCACTCGACCGGTCATCGAGAGGTCGTGGGTTCAAATCCCACCTAGGGGGGGCGGTGAATTTTTCCATTTTTCAAAAAATATTTATCTGGCAAGTTGGCCAAGACAACTATTTAAATAATAATAACTCCAAAAAGATCGAACTGTCGAATAGACGATTTCGATGATACAATATTCATTGTTAAAACTGGAAAAAAAAAAGTTTATTTTATAATGAAAAAACAAATAGCTTAATGATTAAATACTAAGAAATCATTTTACCAATGCACGTGGTGCACCCCGCTGACTAATAAACGAGACTGGCAAAACACACGTAGGGCACAGTTTAGTAATTAGCTACCCCGGCTAGGTTGTATCTCAACCTTACAGATTACGGCAGCCAAACATCCCTATGTTCCAGCGAGTGAGTAAGGTCACAAACAAAAAAATCCAGGAGTTGCAGCGTTGACAGCGAAGGTGGCCGTGGGCTACAATATTTCATGTTGCGAGCATTTATACAGCTACGGTAACCGATCCACAACAGGCGGGTAGTATGCTTGTTTTCACCCAACAGTTTTGCATACGACCCTCCTGATAGAAAGCAGTTACCGTAGCCTATGAACGCCTGTAACACCAGGAGCATCACACACACGTTGCCGACCCTGTAAAAACTTCTTCACACCCTTCTTGAAGAACCCCATGCTGTTAGTCTCCTGAGAAAACCTCGACAGGTAGTTCAATCCACAGCTTGACAGTACGTGGGAGAAAACTTCTCTGGAACCTGCGGTTACACACAGTACGCAACCACTTAGGCTCTAATGTGTGAGGATGAATTCCCTGTCGATGGCGAGCGGTGCGACTGTAGAAGGAGGCCGTGGGCATCACGTCAAACAACTCCTCTGAACACACCCCCTTTTATACAATCGGTAGAACACATTGTATAAAAATGCAAATTACGGTTTTTTAGGAATGTTTCTACTACATTGCTATGTAGTCTACTACAAAACATTCATAAAAAACCTTAATTTGTTATAAATAATTTTAAAATGTCAAAATTGGAGGATAATGGTGGTGGACTCGAACTCAGGAACTATGTATTACGAGTAGAGTGTTTTAACAAATGAGCTATAAGACAGGTTTATATTAGTGGCGAAATTTTATATTCTATTGCTGTGAATTCGCATTCATTGTATATGTTTTTTAAAAGCAAATTTTAATTTGATTTTTAAAAAATATTTTTATAACATATGCACGAAATTAGAGAACAATGATATTAAATATAACGTCCCTCGAGAAAAAAGTTAAAAATCTTAAGTTCCATCATTCACTGCAATTACAATATTGTGCAATATAGGTATCTAAAAAAATATGGTGACTGTATGAAAAAAAAAAATTGTTATCATCCCTTAGGCTGACAATAAGTCAGCCTGAGATATGATAAGATTACATAATGTTTACTTTCCTAGGAGCAAAGATTTCGTTCACAAGTTGCTTTTTTTCTTCGACCGCGGCGCTAGTATGTACGTTGCACAAAAAATCTGCCGCTACTAGCGCCAGAACTAAATAAAAAGAAAAGCATCACCATAAAAGCTCTGATGAGCGACATCTATTGGTAAGGGTAAAATTGAAGAATTTTTTTTAGTGAAAATCATCATTTGTTAACTTTATTATTAGTGTTATATATCAGACAAAAACTATTTTGCGTAATTTTTAAAATTATTTTATGATTATGTATCAAATTTCGTTGAGAAATATTCGGTATTAAATTTTTTCATGTCTTATTGCCAGCACCATCTAGAAATAATACGGAATTTTGACTTTTTTCCGGGGCACGATATTTTGTATGGGACGGTTTCTCTATATTATCCTTTCTCTATGATTGTAACGTAACTTTTGCAGGAATGGGGATGTTTGATATTTTTTCTGACACCAGATGTCGCTAGGTACGCGTCGGGTCCAGATTGTCAAATTGTACTGAATTTTTTGACAGTGAAACTTCAAGACGACAAGACAACACAAGACGTCAACAAGACATTTGACAAAATGCTATGAATTGACAGATGATTGGACCCTAGACGTGTCTAAGTGCCCGCGAGGGCCCACAGAATAAAGAATTTTGACTTTGACTTTGACCTACGCTACAGTGCTGCCAAAAGACCCTCATTGGACTACAGGGCTTGTTCCAAATAAAACAACCACAAACAGTAACTTGAATAATATTTTTATTATGTACTACACAGTTATAATGAGGAATGTTCTTATTTACATAGCTTTTGCATTAACTCCAATATAATTTCATTTATTGAACATTTACAGTTTCATAGTTGGTTAAATGTACAAATCTACTCTAAATACCTCGCAACTTAATAATACTGAAATTTGTTGCGTTTGACGGTACGTCTGTTCACTGTAAACCATAATGAAGCAACTCGCCAAATTATTGCGTTTCAACAAATTAATGGCATCTTATTAATAAATAACATACATAAAGGACGATTTCCTAATATCAACAACCTGCATCAAAATATATACTAAAAACTGATATTTAAATGTCAAAAAAAATTGTAAACATCTGTACATAGAAAAATATATTTTTTACAAGGGGACCGATTTGGGATAAGGCTGCAGTTTAGTGATTTAAAATAAATTGTACAATAAAAATTGCGACTATTTGTGGCGAATGAACGCGGGCGGCAGGCAGCGCGACCTGGGAACAATACCTGGAAAATAACAAATCATCAGATAGTTAATTGATTCAGGTGTTATTTTGCGGAAGTCAAATTTACAGGCAATTTGATCTACACTACTTTGTGTGCTTCCGCCACCAATTAGTTCATGCAAACTACTGCCGACCGGCACCCGCCCACTACCGTTAGTAGTTGCATGCGACTGCCGTGGCTGCTTTGGTCGTCTCTGCTGTAGCAGAGACGACCACGGCAGTCGGGGCAACGGCGGTCGCATGTATCTTCTGTTTCAGATGTTGGAGATTCGCCGAGACGACCACAGCAGCTGGAGCAGAGACGACCAAAGCAGCCACGGCAGTCGGTGGCGGAAGCACGCAAAGTAGTGTAGATCAAATTGCCTAACAAATCATCAGTCACAAACAGTATCTATATATATAAAAATCAATGCCAATTTTCGTTGTAATTTTATAACTCAAGAACGGGCTCACCTATCCAAACCAAATGTTTAGGCTTTGTTCGGACTATTTAGTAGATGGTTTATGTGAAGTTTGAAAAAAATTGGTAGGGCGGTTCTTCATTTATCACATTTTTTGTAACGAATCTATCTATATATATAAAAATCAATGCCAATTTTCGTTGTAATTTTATAACTCAAGATCGGGCTCACCTATCCAAACCAAATGTTTAGGCTTTGTTCGGACTATTTAGTAGATTTATGTGAAGTTTGCACAAAATCGGTACAGCGGTTCTTCATTTATCACATTTTTTGTAACAAATGAATTCAATAAATGGCGGATCATTTTGTTAATGGGGATTTTGCTGTCAAATTGAAACTTTTTTCAGATGGGGATTGTGCTGTCAAATTGAAACTTTTTTCAGTGTCGACAGTACAAGCATGTTGTTATATCATTCATGCGGTAATTTCATTTTGGACGTGCTTTCCCTTTATGTTGCCTGTTCCAGAGTCGGTAGAGTCGGTTGCTCCCCAGCCGTTTGTTAATTCATGCTCAAAATGGAAAAACAAAAAATATTGTTTATCTAAATGTTTTGGATTAAGTTTTAAAATAGCTAGCTATTAATAAAATATTTTTGAATTAATGAATTTGATGTTCCAATTTTTTTTTTAGTATTTCACTTTATACGTAGCGAAGCACGTATAGGGCAGCTAGTACATTATAAAGATAGATCAACCAATAGTATGGATTCCAAAGTCGTCATCAATGAACAGTATAAATTATAAAGTCGTCATCAATGAACAGTATAAATTATAAAGTCGTGATCAATCAACAGTATAAATTATAAAGTCATGATCAATCAACAGTTTAAATTATAAAGCCGTGATTAATCAACAGTATAAATTATAAAGTCATGATCAATCAACAGTATACATTATAAAGTTGTGATCAATCAATAGTATAAATTATAAAGTCATACTCAATCAACAGTATACATTATAAAGTTGTGATCAATCAACAGTATAAATTATAAAGTCATGATCAATCAACAGTACAAATTATAAAGTCATCATCAATCAACTGTATAAATTATAAAGTCATCAGCAATCAACAGTATACATTATAAAGTTGTGACCAATCCAATCAACAGTATAAATTATAAAGTCATGATCAATAAACAGTATATATTATAAAGTCATCATCAATCAACAGTATAGATTATAAAATCATCAAACAGTATAAGATTATACTCGACATTATCAATCAGAGGAGCTCAATGGCATCGTTGTGCGTGTCAGTCAAATCGAACACGTAAGTTAAGCAATATCAACCGTAGCCAATCCATGGATAGGTTTATTTATCTTGAGTTCCGTGGTGCCTCGGATCTGTCGTAAGCTGTCGGTCCCGGCTATTGTTATTAGATGACAGTCGTTAAGCCAAGTCAGGGGCGGCTTGAAAATACTGTCCTCTGCCAACCCGTAGTTGAGCAGCGTGGTGGAGTATACTCTAAACCCTTTGGAATGTGTACTCTGTATGAAATATGAATTTTTTGACAATTACCTAACAAATTACTTGGTGTTGATGTTCGAGGCTTAGGTCGACGACTTCTCAATCATGTCAATATTGATCTTATAGAACACATATGGGTAGTACTCCGACGAACCAAAGCCTAGGCCTGCCAGCTCAGCGTTCTGTGAAAAAAAAAACATGTCGAATTATGAATGAATGAAATTGAATGGGCATGGTGATACCTTAGTCAAATTGTTTTTTTAAAACCATTCAGTCTGATGAAAAGCAGTTACCGCAGCCTACGGACGCGTGCCAGGGATATCACTCACGCGTTATCGATCTTGTAACAACCTCTACACATAGCTTTTGAAGAACCCCATTATCGAATTATCAACGTTTTCCAGGCAGACTATAGAGTCTGCCTGGAAAACGTACGATTTTATACCAAACACCATCCCTAATACATTTTTTAACTATCAAAAAGGCGTGAAATGGTTGGAGCCGTGCTGCTGCGCGGAGTGGTCGAGGAGTACAGCTGGTGCAGCAGGTGTTAACTCTATAATGTACGAGGAGTATGCTCACGTCCTGCGCGTTGGAGCCGTGCTGCTGCGCGGAGTGGTTGAGGAGTACAGCTGGTGCAGCAGGTGTTAACTGTATAATGTACGAGGAGTATGCTCACGTCCTGCGCGTTGGAGCCGTGCTGCTGCGCGGAGTGGTCGAGGTGCGCGTACAGCTGCTGCAGCACGTCGCGCAGCTTCTTGGAGCCCTTGCGCGGCGGCACCATCACCACCGCCTGGAAGTTCACCGGCAGCCCGTATCTGGAACACCACCGAGGGGTTTATTTATTTATCTGACGAGCCGGTGGTCGAATAGCTAACCATGCCCGCTTTGACTCGGGGGTCGTGGGTTCGATCTCCGCACGACGCAAATATTTGTGTGCATGTATTGAGAGCATGTCTGTTTGTATTTGCCTGCGTGTTTTCTATGTATTATATTTCTCAACATAACGCCATCTGTTAACAATATTTGTAAACACATACATTTACAGTAATATTGTTAACAGATGGCGTTATATAGAGTAAGGTCGAGTTCTTGTCAGCGCGTCTTAGGTGAAATCTAATTTTTCCCGAAGACTTAAATTTTGCACTCCCGTGAACCTCAATATTATTAATTTTATATTCAAATTTAGAATACAAATTTAGTTGACCCAGAAACATTGAACTCGGGTTCGATACCCGATACTCGATACAAGACAAATATTTGTGTGCATGAACATAACTGTTTGTCTAGGTCTGGGTGTTTTCTATGTATTATTATGTACAAAAACTGTACATAATAATAAATAGAAGTATGTATTTACAAAAAACAAAATGTATTTAAATATTATATCAGTTATTTATTACCCATAGCTTTACTTAGTTTGGGACTAGATGGCCGTGTGTAATTAGTCCAGGAATATTTATTTATTTATAAAAAAAAGTCATAAATATCGGGTGAGCCGTTTCGGGGTATTATGACCACAAATACGAGATTTTAATATACATAGCTTACATGATTAGTACTAATAATATGAATAGCTGACCTTAGCACGGATTCGACGAACACTCGCAGTGCCTTGACGTGTATCCAGGCACAGAAACATTCAGAGAAGTTCACCTTCAGCCACCGCACTAATGGACCCTGGACACAAATAAATATATTAACTGCAATAAAACCAGTTTGACCAGTCCACCACCACACTTCACACGATCGCATCAATCGGCCAATATTCGGCAGCCGAGCGCCGCCGACCGGGTCGCAGCTCGCGCGCACTGCACTCATGCTTGCAATATTGCATTGTGAATGCACTGGGCGCGGCGTTAATAATGACGATTTTGAGCTCACAATGAGGACTATTATATTATATAGTGTACAGATATGTGACAGTGGGTATACTTTATAATACTCCATGGAATGTTAGTGTATAAATGTAAGTACTTGTAACAATGAATAGCTGTTAAAATCATAATAGATTGCTATTGTTGCAACGCAATCTGATCAAAAACCGAAATCATGCGACGGCTCGGTATGCGTATAAAGCCTGCAGGCTTTTTAGCATATTGTACTTTAAGAATATTATGTAATAATGTTATATGTTGTGATTAAATAAATAAAAATAAATAAATAATTAACATTACATTGTTTTCATCAATGGCATCCCCCGCACGCGATGTTACCTAGTATACTTACTTAGCGTAATAAATTCTTTGATCATTCATCTATCCAGTGGTGTAATTAAATTTTGGATGGAGATGATAGATTTGTAGCTGCAACACCAAACTGTATCCCCCGATTTTGTTATCATTCGTTTTTTTTTAATTGCCTCTCTGTGGAAGCAATTGTAAAGACGTATTCACGTAAAAAAATATGTTCAGTGATTTGACACCCCTGACATAGTCCCACTTTTTTATTCTTTCTGGTCTCACTGTACAACAAGTGTATATCGTTGTAGCGTGACACTAACGAACTGTTTCTTATTCTTTCTGGTCTCACTGTACAACAAGTGTATATCGTTGTAGCGTGACACTAACGAACTGTTTCTTATTCTTTCTGGTCTCACTGTACAAGTGTATATCGTTGTAGCGTGACACTTACTAACTGTTTCTTATTCTTTTTGGTCTCACTGTACAACAAGTGTATATCGTTGTAGCGTGACACTAACGAACTGTTTTTTATTCTTTCCGGTCTCACTGTACAACACGAGTAAGTATATCGTTGTAGCGTGCTACTTACGAACTGTTTCTTCTTGTCGGTGACTAGTTTGGTGATCTCGTTCTTGCCCGCGACGAGGTCTGCCTCGTTGTACGAGAACTCGCGGACCACGAACTTGCGCTCGCGGGCGTGCAGCTTAAACTCATCAGCCACCTGGGCATGGTCAAATATACTCGTTTAAAGTGCTAATCCTACCAGTAAGGTGCCATCCATAAATAACGTCACACGAATTTCATGATTTTTTGACCCCTCTCCCGTCCTTGTCACATCTGGTCACATTTGTGCGACTCCCCCTCCCTAGTGTGACGTCACATATTTTGCAATTTTATATCTAAAGTTGAAAATGTTTTCGAGTTTTCGTTAATAGTTCAAAGTTTGTGTTCTAACACTTAGATTATAATAGTTATTGAAATGTCACGTCACGAAATTTCTCATCTCCTCCCACCCCCTTGTCACACAATATCACACTTCGTCGACCCACTCTCTCCCCATTAACGTGTGATGTAATTTATGGATGGCCCCTAAGTAGTAAGTACGATGGGATGTAGTAAGTACGAACTTCATTTAGACATTACATACGCCTTATTCACGTGTGATAAAATAATTGGATTCCTTATATTTTCGTTAATTTATAACGTAGATATCTAAATAAATAAATATGTGTATAAACATATCACAATTATTTTATTCAATTAAAAATATACGAATGATACTGAGATATAGCTCTGACTGTTACTTAGTTCTTTTATGTCTTTTTTAATATGTACTATTATATAAAAACAGGACATTTAGTTTAATCGGCATGTCCCTGAAACCGGGAGAATAAGATGAAAAAGAATATAATAATAATTAAAAAAAAACGGGTTGCACTCCGGGAGTTCCGGCAGAAGTGAACATTTGAACATTAACGTTGCGCATTTTTGAATATTTCTGGAATGGTTTGGGAATAATTTCGCACGAATTGCTTTATATCAGTATTTTTATACTATCTATGTACTATCATTTATGTGGTAAAATATAATATACATTTATTACGCTATCGTACACAAACATGACAATTTATATTACATACATACATTTTCGCTGCGCGGTAGAAAGAGATGGAGATATTACTTCCTATCCTGTGAATCTACTTACGAATTTTCGATCAGGCCACGTGTCCTGACGCGAGATTGACATTTTTACCCATCCCAAAAAGTGCACAACGTCGCTAAAGAAGTTCACTTCAAAAAATCATCTATGAAACGTAATGTCAGGTCTTCTCGCCCAGGAATTAATGGATATAGAGAAATAACTGTATACTAATGGCCTACCTTGTCCTGCAGTTAGAAATAAAACGTACCTTCTTGAACAATGTGACGGTGAAGAGTCCGTAGTCACTGTCCTGATGTATAAGCTGAGTGGAGCGGGGTACGATCATGTCCGTGATCTTCTCGTAGTTCGCATTCCAGTCATTAAACATCGACCTACGAATAACATTAGACACGTTAATACAAACAAACAGATATAACCTATTTTGACGTCTTTAAAATTGCTTCCATATGGAGGCAATTAAAAAAAACCGCACAAGTGCGAGTCGGACTCGCCCACCGAGGGTTCCGTATATAGCATCATTATAAATAGTTCAGGAATCTAATGGCGCAGTTTTTTCCGAGCTTTTCCTGAAATTCAATTTTAAACATTTATAATTTTGTCTATAAGTCTGTATGGATGGATAGATGTTTGTTACTCTGTCACGTTCGAACGGATAAACCGATGTATGTGAACAATTGCTGCGTATTATATTTTGAAAGTGAAAATGTGGTTGTATTTTTCATTATAAATAAGAAATAATGCGTCGGAAAAAATAAATAAAATATATTTTGCAATGTGCACATCAAGCCCTTTCATATACTCCATTTGAACAAGTTGCTTCAATTTGAAATTTCGACCTCCTATAAAAAAATATAGATCCCCTATTTTTTTAGATTTAATTACAAATGGATAGTTTTGAGATTTATTCTTGTACTTGTAGACTATAACGATGTTACTTGCCAAATTTCATAGTTCTAGGTCAATGGGAAGTACCCTATGAGTTTTGATTCCATAGAGAATGTGTCGAAATATGCGAAGAAGAAGAAGAAACATTTACATTCACATGCTCGTAAGACTTTAGACACTTGCATAAATTATTATTATATGATATGGGTTTATAAGAAGTACTTACTTGGGTACGATGACAAGCAACGTGGTAAGGTATTCGCTGTCCAGAATGAAATGCTCTTTCTTCACGAGGTCGGCTAAGTTACGAGTTAGCAGGCTTCCGCTGCAAAATAAAAATGGGTCAGTATTACCTGACATTTCAGAAGCCAGATTGTTGGGTCCTTTTTTTGGGGTGTAAGTGGTTTAATCAACATCTTTGAAACTAAGCCAACTTCACCTGCACGCGGTACACCTTGCTGACTGACTAACGAAGCTCTGGCGAAAAGAGAGCGTAATTGTAAGCTACCCGACTGGGGAATGTACCTCCATCTCACAGAATACGCAGTCAAATAAACTATATAATAACTAAGGGAAATACATTATAAAACATCGATCAGGCCTCCCCAACCCGTCTGGCCAGCGTGGGGAGTGTAGGCTAAATCCTCCTGTCTGTGACGGACGAGAGAGGGTCGTGCTCCTGTAGTAGAGACTAAGAAGATGATAATGAGGGAAACTTCAATTATGTGATACATACGTTTGTTTTTTCTCCAAGTTCTGTAAGTTGCCCTTGAGTGCGTTGTAGGCTGACGATTTCACCTTCAGGTCCGAATCGATCTGCCCCAGCTGTCAACATCACACGTTCTTTATTAACTTAACATTCAAAGACTAAGTGGTAGCAGAATTACATCAAGTGGGGTAAGTCGCGTCAAAAAAACCTCTTTTGAGATTAAGTGCCACACCACCAGTTATACATCCAAAGCCAACTTCACCCGCACGTGGTGTACCTTGTCGTTAAACAAATAAGGTTCTGGCGAAAGAGAGGTATATAACAATTCCATATATAGCAGCTATTTAACAATTCCAGAGAGAAGTAAGAAGATGTAGTGATCGCAGCACGCAAGTGTATTTTGAACGTCAATATGTCTACAGTGGTGTTGGAGACGCATGCTCAGAACCCCATGGACCGCGCACCGAACCAACGTTTCCATCCTGAAAGAACTCAACATCAAAGAGAGATTATCGTCGACTGTGCAATTACGAATCCTCAAGTTCTTTGGACACATAACCCGCAACGAGGACTCGATGGAACGATTGGTGGTGCACGGGAAAGTGGAGGGCAAGAGATCACGTGGGCGCTCTCCAACACGATGGACAGATATCATTAAATGTCTGACGCAGTCCACTATCAACGATTCCACTATCAACGATTGCTCTAGTTCCGCTAAACATAGATGCATGTATGGCGGCGAATCGCAAGAACAGCGGTTACACATGAATCGACCGAGTTGTGACCACGGACACTCTGTCAAGAGTGCACGCCTAAGAAGAATGTCTACAGTAACCGATTTAAAGCCGTACGCTTGTTTGGCACCCGACGCTTCGCCACCCCATACGAGGTCTCCACTATAGGACTTTCCTCCCCCATCTGTCATCACTGACTCCGCAGACGTGGCCCATTGCCACTTCAACGTGCCGACTAATAAGTACAGAACAATAATAAAAAAATAAACAAACCTGTTTACTTATAATATCGGCGATGTTACGCAGACTCTGCTTGATGGGGTATTTCGCCATATCCCATTGAAAACGGGTTAGGTAGGTGGGTAGGTCGCCTGTAAAACACATAAAATAAATATTAAAAAACTTATTAATAAATACATATTATAATTTTAAAAGTATAAAGCACTTTTGTTGATGGATCAAAAGATTCGTCACATATTCCTATTCGTCACATATGTAATGAATGAATGAATGAAATATTTATTTGTATCTCCAGCACACACATAATTAGTTCTTTGCAGTCTTATAACAATTACTTAAAAACTTAAGTGAAATATAGTGTTAAAAAAACACAAAAAGAATCATGTGTGCCGCAGTAAAACAAAACGGCTATAGCTCAGATACATGTTTTGTTTCAACGAACAAAACGCGGATAATTCTACTATTGCTGTCATTCCTTTTCAAGAATAATATTACGTTGTAATTATTGACGAATCTTTTAATTGCCATATCATTCTCCAAATTAATAGAAATACGACAGATTCTATTGAAACACTATGCACTTGTCTATCAAGATAATAATTTAAAACTTTGGAAGTGAGAAGACTTGAAAGAAGAAGAGAGAAACAGTCGTCTGTTTAACTGAAGCTGTGTAAATGCTAAATCATTCTGTCTAAGAAAGGACCATTATCTAACTTAAAGGACCAATTAATTTGTCTTAGAAAGGGATTCGAATGGTGTCACAAACGCATTTCGTCTTATCGTAACTCATTACGCCCTTCGCCATAAAGGGTATTCGTTATATACGCTTTTCGCCATAAAACGCTATTTATCACACACGCAGTTTGTCACCTACGTAGTTCGCCATACACTCGAGTCGTCACGTACATAGTTCGCCGCACTTGCAATTTGTCACATACGCAATACCCATTCTTTCAAAATTTCAAATTATTGTTGTTGTTGTTGTAATCTCTTTATTGTACACCAATAAAAACATAATTACAATATTATAAGGAAATTTTATGTACAAAGGCGGGCTTATCTCTTTTAGAGATCTCTTCCAGCCAACCTTTAAGTGTTTGGTTTCCTACCAAACACTTAAAGGTTGGCTGGAAGAGATCTCTAAAAGAGATAAGCCCGCCTTTGTACATAAAATTTCCTTATAATATTGTAATTATGTTATACACATATAAGAAACATGAGCGGGAAAATTATTATTATTTTTTAATTTCAAAAACTAACTTTTTGTATAGAACAGCAGTATTTTTTTTTTGTAGCGATCTAACATTCGCAATGTTAGCGAATTGCGAAAAAAAGATCGTCCCTATAGTGAAAGTTGTTTGTTTTTTAGTATCACGAGATCGGTGCTGTGACAGAATGCGTCAATTACAAGTACACTACAGGCCTGATGGTATAATAGCTAGCAATGGCACCTTTAGCAACAAGGGTAGCTTCAGCTTCGATCTCCAGACAAGGCAAACATTTGTGTATATGTCTGTTTCTCTTGGTCTGTGTGTTTTCTATGTATCATATTATGTATTTACAGAAAAAATAGTATTTATACATAATTTAGTACACATAAGACAAGCTTAATAGTAAGCTTAAATGGGGACTAGAAAGCGCCGTGTCATTTGTTTTGGTCCAGAGATATCTCTACAATCCGATATCATACATACTTTTTAGATACCTCTATTTAACTGCTATTATGATGAACCGTGTGTGTGACGAACCGCGTGTGTTACGAACAGCGTGTGTAATGAATCGAGTATGTGACGAACCGCATGTGTGACGAATCGCGTATATAACCAATTGCATATGAGACAAACTGCGACGAAATGCGTCTGTGACACCCATCGTCGAATACTTAGAAAGTGACTGAAGTAAAGGGCATATCATTTTAACATAATTTTTGCACTATATTCACAAATGTTTTAATAAATTGCGAAACTGTAAAAATAATTTAGTTTTAAAATACTAACTTTGTGTTTGGAAAATTAAATTAAATTGTAGTGTATATACAAGTCATTCCACTAAAAGAGTAAATTAGCGACAAACGAGCCTATATTCTTTCTCAGTGTTTGCCTTAACACCAAATTTTATCGAAATAAATTCAACAGTTAAGCCGCGAAATATAACCAACACAACTTAATTTATTAAGTATTCAATTTAAAAGTTTTTCTCTGGGCAGAAGGACAGCTAATCAGCAATTATTTGATTTCTATATGATGCCAATTTTCAATGACCATATATATAAAAATAAATCTCTATTTCCCTCGATCATCTTATCACGCGTGAACGGATGGAACAATTTCGCTAATTACTTTTTTAGAGTTAAGTAAATTATGGAAGTTGAACGGAATATTAGAAAATTTAAGAAAACTGAACACCATATTAACTTTTCTAATGTAACTTTATAGCGTTTGACAGAACTGTCAGTCATTTCACAGAGTGCGCTAGTAGATAATAATTCTTAATAGGAATAGTTGGCTGGGTGTGACACTGAATTTTACTTGAAAATTGGCTAATTTTTTACGGAACCAAAATACTCAGCAATGTTCTTGCAGGGATATGGAATTATTTCGTGTTTTTTTTATTATAAATTTCTTTATACTCTGTGTTTTATTAATGTCAACATTGTCTAGTCAACTTGTTGGATAGTCATTTTTTTTTGAGAATATTCATATTAATATTGAAGGGTACAAGCAAAAAATGAAGAACGTCACATTTTTAATACGAACTAAATTATGGCATATCGTTTGTCTATTATATTTTTAGTTGTATTGAAGGTTTAGGCAAAAAAAAAAAAAATAGAAAATATCGATTTTTTTCTAAAAGACTAATGTTGTAATATCTTCATTCGTTACCTGTACCATTCCACTTAAAAATATTTATTAAATTGGTAATTAATTCATTTGAGACTAGAGGATAACTCAAAATTTTCAAGGTATTCTCTTAATTCCATCTGATTAATGAGATAGTTACCGCAAACCACTAACGCGTAAGAGATGACAATCTAGTGATACATAGTTTGTACCAGGTTCATGACTAAATTATTATTTTCGAGTAAAAACCCCGAGATCCAAAGGTGTGCATGTTCAAATTTGAAATTTTTGAGTTACGTTTTTTAACACTCAATATTCACACAACATGACAACTGAACATATTAAATACGAACATTCTTCAATAACATGGTGTGTGAATCAACATCATCAAACATAATACAAGTAAAAATATCAATAAATTGTGCTAAAACAAAAATTAAACAAAGATAAGCTAGACCCTAAAACTAAAACAATACTAGCGATATATTTTAAATAGTAGTTTTAAATATTTATACATCAATATACTGACAAAAACTTATGACTACACGAAATGCATGCAATATTCTTCATGCCAAACAAAACATGCAAAACCATACGTAATAATTGTTCTACACATTAAAATGCAAAGCTTCATTTGGGACAACCATGAAAGCTAAATCAAACGTAGCTATTTAGTCTGTAAAAAAAAACCTTATATTTTTCTCTCTACCATGTTTTAAGAAATCGATAACACCTGTTTGTTTACCTTAAATAATGCCATAAGACGCGACCGGTCTAAGCGGAACAGTACACGTTATTTTACTAATTAAAATGCCTACAAAGTTCCATATTTATCATAAGTTTATTCTACAATCTATATAAATAAAAATGAATGTTCCTAAGAGCAAAACTCGTGAACGGCTCGACCAATTCTGCAAATTTTTGTTTTAATATTTTCGTTAAGTTCATAACGAAGGTTCTTTATGAAGACGTAAAAATTGTGAGGAAAACAAAACACCACTTTCTGCCTGTGCGAAGCCGGGTCGGGTAGCTAGTAGATAATGAAAACGTTTCACGTAGTAAACTTACCGATACTTTACATCATTACAAAATATATAAAAAAAAAACCACACTGAACAACTAAAAATGACTAAAATACCTATTTTATCGTCATATATCATTAGTACCTGATAGACTCGAGCTTTGCTCAGGTAATTCAAAGTTTGTGTAAATAATGAGCAATTCTATTATTTGTTCTTGAGCTGACATTGAAAAAAGACAAAAAATAAGAATAATATTTATAAAAAGTGTAGGACGTGTCTAAGTGCCCGCAAGGGCGCAATAGTTGAATAAATAATTTCATTTCATGTCAGCTCTGAATGGTGAGTACGGGTTTGCTCATAATTTTTTTCTTTGTCAAGGTTAAAGCGCCATCTATTATCAAATAGTGGTACTGTTTCGTCGGCACGACAATTCAAATTTAAATATCAGACAAAAATATTTCTAGAACCAAAAAACCCCTAACCCTTCCTTTTTCATCGATATTGTTAAACCAGTCCTTCTCTATTCATTTCTTAGTTATTTATATAAATATTTAATAATAAATGATTTTTTCTTCTCTCACTATTTAAAAATGTGTAAAATATAATCCGCTAAAATATTGTTTTATATTTATATTAGTAAAATGTTAAAACATATATAGTTCAACACAATACCTAAATGCAAAATAAACAAAAACGCGCTCGCCCCGGCACGGCGCATCTCAATGTTAACCCTAAAACCACATCTCAGTTAAAATATCCGTACACAAATATGAAGTTATTTCCATGCGAGTATCAAGGTTATTCCATTCGTCATTATTTCTAATATAGCTGTATTTATAGCTTTTACAATAACACAATGTTGACCTAAAATATTTCCGCACCCGACTGACGAAGCGACGCAACTCAATTTATACAGATTTTCCAAACTTTTACAAGGAATTTTATAACTGTTACAAGGAATAACAACAAATACAATATAAACAATCATGAAACCAAAATACAACATTGACATATTACAGTAAATGAAGCAAAAAAGAAAATAATAAAAATATTTTTATCTTAAAGAAAAAAGCTACATTACATGTGTAACAAGCCGCTACAGAGGCAATCCTGAAATATTTCGTGAATTTCAGGAAATGCCTCACATGTGTTAACTACACATTTGGATAGCATTTTACGGATTCAAAAGCAATAATTACAAACTTGGTGTGGTGTCAGACGCACATTTGTGTATTTTTTTATATATAACAGTTGCACTGAAAGGCTCAGCGTCACCCTAAACTTTTGAACATGAAAATTCAGAGATAAATAATAAAAAAATTCAGGATGGCGCTCCGAGAAGATCAAATACGGCCAGCGCCATCTGCTGTGTAAAGTACAGAATAGAAAGTTAAATAGAAGTAAAATGTACAAAAATGAGACATAAAACGCAATCACTGCCATCACTTTTCCTATATGCAATATGCTTTACGCAATTCACCGAAAAAGGCAGGCAGCGCTGTACGTAAAAGAAAATTAAGAAGCCTACCAGTAGGACTCTGACTTTAGGCCTACTAGGGTTTAATTAAACAGTATTGAGACTGTTTACAATTTTGCTGATTTAATATAACGTATAGAAAAGTAAATAGCCTCAAATCCGTTCAGTTTATTAGGGATTAAGGGTTAGGTCTTTGGTTATTTCCTAAACCTTGCGAGAGAACGTGATGCGGGCGATCCTCTTCTTCGTCATCGTCCCAACGCGGAGAGCTGCGACCACTGGATGGTTGCGAGGGCTGCGACGCCTCGCATTCTGAATGTTCCCGGTGCTCGCATGGCCAGCAGCCATGGTGCTCAGAGAAAGCAGAGTCGCACACGGGAGATGTCGGAGTGGGCGGTGGCTCACCCCCTCCAGGATCCGCATAAGAGTCGATGCCTAAATTCGGCAGAGGTTTTGGTGGCAAATATTTTCAACTATCGATTTTGCATAACTCCTCTTTCGCTTATTCATCATTCTCCATATTTGCCATCCTTGTTAATATTACGTTAATTACGTCATATTTTATCCGAAACATCGTCAAATTTTCACTTTATGACGGCCATAAAGCTATTTCAATGCTGTTTATGCTCTTGTTTCCATTAAGTTTACGCAAACTACAATGAAAATTTACTGAATGCTTCATTAAAATCTCGTTTTATTGATCATAAACGCCTCACGAAAAAAAGGTCAAAATAAAATAAGAGGACATTAGTATAGGAAAGGAGCAAAATATAAAAAAAATATATAATTCATACGAAATAAAGTAACATAATAAAAATAAAAAAGCGCAAAGCATAGATCTTTAAAGCTTGATATGGCTAAGCTATGAATGTCTTGTGAGGCAGTGATTGCGGTTATCTATGGCATGAAGACATGTCGATATTTTAAATATCATAACAGTTGTGCAGTAATCTTACAGCAGATCTAACGATAACTTGTATACATAAAACGTGAACTTATGATCTATTACACAATTATGAACACATAATCTTAATTTAAGACAAACGATTGAGTAACAAGTCACATAATGACACCTAAAACACATCTGCGGATTGCTATTTTTTTGGAATAACTTTGTACATTTTATATGTCATTGTAATATGGCAGAGTAAATATTTAATACAAATTACACTAAATTAAGAGAACAGATTAATCATACCAACAACATCTGACTGACCAAGCTGCACTTACAACATTTTTTTCTTAATTTTCCTGAGCTGACTTCTATCACATACATGCCTAGTCAATTTTTACCTTCAAAATACGCACATGCACTGAATTTGAAGTCAATATCGATAGACTTAACACATTTTATACAGTGGCATAGCTACGCGTGGGCGAAGTGGAGAGCCCACTTCGCCCACGCGTAGCTATGCCACTGTGTCCACGGTCCACGGTCCACGGTCTCGCACTTCCAGGGGGCTTGCGCGAAGCTCCCTTGTGGGTGAATTAAAAATCAAAGTCCGTGAGCTCTACCAAGGTTTTAAAATTGTAAACACTAATTTTACACATGACAATGTAAGTGAACTGTTCCTATAATTTTTCATAAAATTGTAATGTAAATATTATTTCATATACTTAGTTATTATCTGATTTTCATGTGAAACAAAATAGTCGAATTGAGAATCTCCTTCTTTTTTGAAGCCGGTTGAAAAGGGTCTCGCTGATGATACTTTGCCCATGTCTAGCCCACGCTACTACTACGCCTGCTTTTACACAAACCAGATTAGTTTACCAGTTCTATTTATCCTATGCCTTTGTTTTATGATAATTTGCCCAAGATACTATGTTTATAACTTAACACGGTAATTCTAAATGAATATAAGAAGGAATTAAAAGCACATAAAAACCCCCCTACATAAAACGCAGTAAACGTTAATTGTAAATTTTTAGAATCTGTGTATTAACATATTTAAAACTTCTTTATTTGACGTGATTAGTATTCACGATATAATAGATTTTATTTTATCTGTCATAATATTGATGTCATCTGTTAACACATGAGTAGTCGAACTATCTAGCTTTTAATTAAAAGAATGAATGAAAAAAATTATTTATGTTATACATAAATTTAATGGAATCAAAAAAGTTTTTTTTTAATGTCATCGCATGTTTATATTTTACCCATTTAGTCGTACGCCTTATACGCACTTTTTTCGTTTTAATACAGAACGTTATGCACGGCCTTGTATATGAGACATGCTGATTATATCATGAAAACCCTGTAAAATACCTGTCAAAACAGATAGGTGACAAAAAGTAACTAATTTGGTGTTAACATTGTTTTACTGTGCCATATATTTAGTAGCGGTTGATTCTTTAAATCGTATTCCAATCAGCAATTTTGAATGAAAAATATACTGAAAGTGAATATTGACGTCACTTGGTCTACCTGCTCAATGGAATTATTTTTATTTTGTTACACATCAATAATATTTCGTAACAGTATTCAAAAACTAAACGCCTTGATTTTTCAGATATTTTTTGATATTTGTTTTAATTACATATCATATTGTCACCTGCGCTGAAAATATTTGTAGCAAATCAAACGTAAAATCAACGAGTAATGAGACTATACCTACATGTTGAAAAAAACTTAATTATATTTCAATAATTTTATTTACGCAACTAAATAGACTTCAATATTTTACAATATATCTGATTTGATAAGGACAAACATAATTGCAATATAAAAAAAAGTGTTAAAGCTACATTGTACGCACAAATACATAGACATAATAATACAACATGTGTCTGGCTATCACTCATTTAATATCATAATTATATAACAAAATAGAACAAAAAAAAAGATAGAATATATATTGGCATTTTACGTAAATATTTACCGCTCTTGAAGCGACAAAGTAAGCTAGCACGATAAGTATATTTCGAAGCTTTGCAAACACTACAAATTTTACTCACTGCCGCATACTTTTTTCCATTTTTCAGACACTGAAATGCAATCCCAAAAACTAACAGTCTCGATCTATATACACCTTAAAATTAAAAATTAAATAAAATATAACGGCCAATCAAGCGTTTAACCTTTAATTTTAAATATAAAAAAAAGCCTTTCGATATTCATATTACAATTCTTTTTACTAAATGACATGACTGTATATTGCAAAATTCATAAAAAAATATTATTAACGTAAATTCGCAAAATCGTATGAGATTAAAAATACCTTATATTTTTCACATTTTGAAAAAAAAAAATATATATCTTTATAGAAGTTAAATATACATTACAGCTTATGTAGACCTGAGAATTTGGAAACTTACGCGGTTCCAAGGGCTCGTTTAACACCAATGAGGACTTCAAAATTATCAATAATACAATGCAACATAAATGTTTTACCATACATTCCATAACAAAAAAATATGTACATTTCACACATATATATATGCAGTTGGTGCAAGGGTTCGATATCGTCATACTGAACGAACCCCGTGTCTAAAAATCATTCAAAACAAACACTGTCCACTCAACATTCGTAGCCTTTTAATATAATGTGTTTTATCAACGAATCAACAACTAAGTTTAACTACAAATTATTTTCAGATGTACTTCGGTAAAAATGTTAATTGACGTAAAGGACAAAAAAATAAATTTCTAGCTCATTTAATAATTTTTCATGATATCATATCTAGCGAATAATTAAATATGTTAAAATTTAAATATTTTTCCCTCCGTATCAGAAGGTCAAATAAGCAAAATGACTATGATGCATTAACGTCATGAAAGTAAAACGACCTACTAGTAAATCGTCTGAAATGAAAAACGTCATATCATAATATACATATTATTATATGACTTCTACAAGTGACCGGTACTAAATGAAGCAAGTTACTTTTATGATAAGGAAAACAATGGAGAAATTTATAAAATGCACTTGAATGTGTACATTCAAATGCGTTTTTATTAATTTATCCAGTTATTATTTATAAATTTATCCAGTTATAACGCATAATAACGTGTAATAACGCATAGCCAAGTACTTTTGTCTAACATGCCGTTTTTAATTTCAGACGTTCTCCCAGTATGATTATTTTCGATTTCAGACGTTTTACTAGTAGTTCGTTTTACTTTCATGACGTTAATGCATCATGGTCGATTTGCTTATTTGACGTTCTGATACAGAGGGAAATATTTAAGGTACTGTAGTTACTGAAAAATACCTATAGTACAGTAACTATACACATTGTCCTTTACGTCTAACTATGGATTTCTATAAAATGTAAAATTTAAGAACCAATAAATGTTTAATCAAATTACATTTAATTCGTTGATAATTATAATGTGATGTATAATACAATAAGTGCTCAAATTGAAGTTCAAAAAGGTGATTAGTGGAATTCAAATGAGCCATGTAATGTGTGGTAATGTATAAAAAAAAAAGAAAATATATAAACATTCTTGGATACTGTGCAATTATATAATTGCAAATTAATGTAAAATATATATAAAATTAACACACCGACAGAGTTATATCAGTGTGAGTTAAAAATATAATTTACATGCAAAAGATTAGATTTAAAATAAAAAATAAAAATGTAAGGAAGAACATAAAACAGAAATAACAAGAAATTATATATAATCGAAGTAACCACCGATTGAGCAACGCATGCGTAATCTTTCGCACTACTCTGTGCTTTTAATAATTTTATTTTTCTACATAAGTCCATTCTTTTCTATTCAAATTAGTTTCTCATGCTAACAACGTTTTGGACTGCCAATGCACTCTATTTTTCGTCTATGGATAGACGATTCAAACATGCCATAATCATTTCTTATCTATACTTCCTTTTATATCATGCAGAATAATTTTATTATCATTTTAAACTATTTTACCAACTGTTTGATTCTGAAACTATTTTAAATTTATTATCATTTTTTTTAAATATATTAATTCAATGGCACTAAACAATAGAGTAGAAATATTTACTAAAATGATATGTAATGAACTTATGTTGATAAAAATATAAATTGTTTCAAAAATGTTTAGTGCCATAAAAAATAAAATGTTCGAACACGAAATAACAAAATAGTACTTACTGTTGTTTGCCATCAAGTTCTCGTGAAGTTTATCACGTTGGTCTTCCAGTACCTTTAAAAATACGTCATTGTTTTAGAAACAAGATTAAAATAAGCAGACGAGGGTTCCGTAAAATTGTAAGTCGGTAACAAAACATTGCTCTAAAGCAGTGGTTCCCAACATTATTTTTCACGGGATCCATACGAGGTTTTTGTTCGATGTAGGGAACCCAACTGTCATGTAAATTCATAATTCTGATTAAATGCGTTGTGAGTTCCAAGGCAGCTGCAGTTTGCCACTGCAGTGTTCTGCAGTGGACTTCATTGTTTATTGCTTTTTTGGTGGTTGCCGCTGTTAATCCTGGTTACACAGGAGACACAGTGGTGGGAATGTGTGGTGGGTTGGGTCCCCGTCCTGAAGTTGATTATAGTATCTTGCTTAATAGTGTTATAGCTCCCGTGGTCCGCGAACCACTGGTTAGGAACCCCTGCTATAACGAAAAGTCGTTGTTGAAGTTGGTATAAATAAACCCATCTATAGACAGACTTACGGTTAACATTGCTTAACTTATGTGATCGATTGAACTGACACACGCAACGACGCCAACGAGCTGTTCTGACTCTCAATCAATTAAAGATTAGCTCTGATAGTTACATATTATTAGAACGCGCAAACGTCTACTAGTAGGTAGTACTAATAGACAGTAATTGCACTAGCATGCTAGGAAATTAAGAGCTCTGAAGATAGTAATTCCTTTAATATTGTAAAATGGTGACTCAACACAATCATTTCATCAATCAGAGTATTCTAGATTTTTGACATGTATTTAAAAAATGTATAATATATCTATACATATAAAAATGATCCCTATGTTTAGAGTATATTATTCTGTGCCTAAGTCATCGCATCACGCGTGAACAGCTGGACCGATTTCGTTAATTCTTTTTTTGTTGTATTTATTATTGTCAGAAGGTTTTTATGAAAGAAAAAAATAAGAAAGTTGCGTGGAAAATTAGAAAATTTAAGAAAACTGAACCACACTGAAAAACTTTTCTAATGTCACTTTATGGCGTTTGACAGAACTGTCAGTCATTTGACAGATAGCGCGACACCTATTCAATACTTATTGTTAAGAATACAGGACGTCTGTCGGGGCAGCTTCAACTAGTATTAAATAAATATTCCTGGAACACATTGCAGTCATTGTAAATGAATAGATGTTTTCATGAAATCTGCTTGTTCAGTTTCATCTCATTGCTGCATCCTGTGAGGGTTGGGTTGAGAGTGAAGCGTAGGATTGTCATAGAACACGCAACTGGCTTGCGATGCCACAATTTCACCGTTGGTATCATTCCGTCGCGTACTAAAAAGTTTGGCAACTCCTATCTATGTCGCACTATTAAAAAGTGGAACGCGTTGCCGGCATATGTATTTCCTCAATCATACAATATGGGATCCTTCAAGCGAAGCGTGAAGAAGCATCTTGTGGGCCAGCATGGCAGCGTCAACTGACAAGACATCAAGGTCTCTTGTCCGTTGCCGTTGCGATTGGGGCTCCACTTTTCGCTTACCATCAGGCGAAGTGGAGCCAATATGACGAGCTAATATTTAAAAAAAAAAAAAAAAAAAAAAAAACAAGCTATCAAAAGGAATATTTTTTCCCCGTTTTTGGAACATTTTTATTGGAGGTTAGTATCTGTATTGTTGGTAGTTATCTATCGTGCGTTTTTTTGGGGAGCTAATGTCAGATTGAACGTTATTTGATACTAAATATCGTAAGATAAATGAGATAAGAAAACTCTAAAACCTTATCTCTGAAGAATTCATATTCAGTATTAAGTCTACCTAAAAAAAACCGGACAAGTGCGAGTCGGACTCGCCCACCGAGGGTTCCGTAGGTACGTAGTATCATTATTAAATTTGATATTTTTCATTATAAATAAGAAATAATGCGTCGAAAAAATTGCAATGTGTACATCAAGCCCTTTCATATGATACCCCATTTGAACTAGTAGTTTCAATTTGAAATTTCGACACCCTATAAAAAAATATAGACCCCTTATTTTTTAAGATCTATTTACAAATGTATAGTTTTGAGATTTATTCCTGTACTTGTAGTCTATAACGATGTTACTTGCCAAATTTCATAGTTCTAGGTCAACGGGAAGTACCCTATAGGTTTTGATTCCCTTGAGTGTGTCGAAATATGCGATTTTAGCTGAATAAACGGCCGTAACTTTTTTCTAAGTATACTTAGCAGTTTGATTTTTTTACAACTTCATGGGACCGTAGACCTGAGTATACAGTTCAAATTTCAGCTTGATACCTCAACGCATCCTCGACATAGAAATTCTTGACAGACAGACGACAGACAGACGGACAACAAAGTGATCTTATAAGGGTTCCGTTTTTCCTTTTGAGGTACGGAACCCTAAAAAGGCCCGTTTTGACATTTGTCTTCGCAACGTAACTAGTGATGTAACCAAACGACTCGGTACTCGATACTTACGATAAATCGATTCAAGTTTGCATGAGTATTTGATCAATTTGAATATGTATTGTAAAGTGTATGTATTGGATTAAAGTTCTGATTAGAAAATTTTACTTAAACTTTGATATTGTAGGTATTTTGAATGATACAATGTTACAAAAGTAAATAAATAAATAAAATAATAGTAATTAAATAAATAAGACCGGCCAAGTGCGAGTCTTCCTTAAAAAAGTTATCTTGATCGATTTATTTTTTCTTAACCGATTATTAATAGTCTGTGGACACTTAGCCGAGTGAGCGATACCCATCAATGAAAATTGTAATTACTTTCAGAACATTTCGATCGGTAAAAAATAGAGAACTTCATGGGCGTGAACTGTCAAAATGGGCCTTTTATTTTGCGTTGAGTTTAGCTTAACACATTTTTGTTCCATGATCACATTGTATGGATCCTATTCTATGAAAAGAAAAAAATTAAAGGATGAGCGATTTTTTTCGTCTAACCCAAACAGTACAAAATCAATTGTTGTAGAAGTAATAAGGGATAGAGCGTCTGTTAAACAGTGGAAGAATGAGCCACTTGCTAGCCAATTATATAATAAATAAATATTGTCGGACAAATTACACAGCGCCATCTAGCCCCAAAGTAAGCGAAGCTTGTGTTATCGGTACTAGACAACTTATGTAAATACATTTTTTTTTGTAAATACATACTTATGATACATAGAAAACACCCAGACTAAGACAAACAGACATGTCCACACAAATGTTTGTCCTATGTGGGAATCGAACCCACAAGCGTTGGTGTCGAAGCCGCGTCATTGACCGCTACGCCACCGAGCTCGTTTAATGATATGTATATGAAATATTTTGAAGTATAGCTTCTATTATGTCATTCTATGGTTGTTGTCTGGAGCAGTGTTCTGCAAACTTTTTGTGTTTAAGGTACATACTAGGAAAACAAAAATATTTGAAGGTATTACCATACATGAAAAATCAGTTTTTATTTGTGTAAGTATTTTTCTTATGTCCTCTATTATCTATTTAGCTTTATGAGTTAGACAACTTAATTTTTTCGAGGCACACCAACTAATGACTATGGTATACCAGTGTGCCGCGGCACACACTTTGCAGAACATTGGTCTGGACGGTAAATAGAAAAAAAAAAATGTCACCACATTCTCCACCCTCTATAAGCGCTTGGTGACTCCATCCAGTTTTATTTAAAACTTCACTCACCTCACCAAGGTACTGGGCAACTTTTCTTGTCACAGCCTCGACGAAGCCGTCCAGCTTACCAAGGTCATCAGACAGCCCCACCAACTGATCCAATGTCCCCACCTGGAATTTAACCAAAAAATGAAGAAATAAATAAATCAAAACTGATTTACCACCTAGGTAAATCACACATTATAATGAAGGAACAAGTTTGTGTTTTTTCCTCACAGAGGTACAACTGGAGAAATTTGGAAAGCTGATAATATATCTTAGTAATTAATTGGGTTGGAGCCAAGGGTGCAAGTTTGTTTTAAATTAAAAGGATTGGAAGTAAACAGTGGAAATATAAATCATTCTATAATAATAAAATGTATAAAACAGTGTGAGCTGATAGTGAAAGAAAAATCTACATATTTGCAAGGAAACAATAGCAAATTTTTTTCCCTCACACAATATTTTTAAAAACAAGCACTATATATTATATGAATGATTTTAGCGAAAGATATCTCTTTTCTCAGGCATAAAGAGAACTAAACTAACCATTCTAACAAAACAACATCTAAAAAATCATACAAAATAAATCATCATTAACGATTCAGCCAAAGTCCACTATTGATTGAACCTTAGAAATAAATAGCTTAATATTATTATACTATGTCAAACATGTATTCAGAGCCCAAATTTTTATATGTCATCAATCCATAATCATCCCACTGTTAGGATACGGGTCTCCCCTCAATCGAAGGGGTTTAGAGCATACTCCACCACGCTGCTCAACTGCGGGTTGGTGGAGATTTTTTATATATTGAGTTATAATGAGAACTCTCAATATTATATTATTCAGAAACTATAAAAATAAACAAACATGCCAAAATTTGTTAAATCTATGTAAATAAACATTTATTTTATTTCTATTTGAAACTTCTCTATCTGGACAGGGATAGTGAGTGATATTGTTTGAGAACATATGTGCTAAGTAATAAGGTTACTTCTAAACTGCTTATTCAGCATTTATATAAATACTTATATTGAATCCACGATGAGTTTGTTATTAAATTTAATTTTAAAGGTTTATGTTTGACAATTTAATTAATCCGGCTCACTGTGTTTACCTAAATTTAAATAACTTAGCATTGAATGTACCTATGTTATTAGTAATTTAATTTTTGGTGCCACAGAGACAGGTTCGACCCATGTTGGGGACCATAGATAATTAATATAACCTTGTAAAAGCAATTTAGAAAATTAAAAAAAAATATAATAACTATATATTATTTTGTAAAATAAATTGCTTTAAATGCTGCATAATTTTTTTGGCAATGTACTAATAAATAATTAAATTCACATATTATTTTTAATACAGCTGAGCGCTGACAGATAATACAAAACTAATGGTGAAATTGGCTAACATATTCAATTATTCAATTACTCAGTAGAATTTGTATTCAGCCCAGCCCTATGAAATATATCTAATATTGACAACATAATCCTATAACATATTAAAAAAAAAATGATTATGTCTGATTTATTACTTCGCTTGTAAAACATTTTTTAGTTAATATTTTATTAAATTATTTGTCACTAAAAAGTAATTAGGTACTGTACCTTAAGGTCAGGGATAGGGAATTTATAGTTGACACTGAGGTTGCCCGACTTGGTGGCATTGTTGAGAGTGTCCCAAGTCTGCTGGCAGGTTTTGTCGCCGGGGGCGCTGATCAACCAGTACTCCGACATCGTCAGTACTGAAAACCAACCCAGCCCATTAAAATCTTACCAAAATCTTTTTGCTACCAAATCACTCAAATGAATTACACTGCGAAAACCTTCACAAACCTCGTAGCTACATCTCTATTATCAAGCAAACTGTTTACTTTGATAGAAAAATCGATTTTCTCCAATAGGAACACGACTGTCCAAGACACTGGAAGCCAAATATCTGAAGTAGTATTAGCACCGCTACCGAAGCTATAAAGAGGCGAAGTGAATCAATACCGGGTTCGGGCAGTCGGCGCCCGTTTGGCGCTCAGACATCCTGGCGCCAGACTCCCAATATCCAGGAGTATACACCCCAAACTACCCATCTCTGTCCGTCACTCCAACTTTTGACACTTTCAGGACGCGCGCAGTAGCCTCCTGGCACATTTTTATGTACACCACACAGATTATAGATTCACAATACTCACCTATATCTTAAATATTAACGCTGTTTAACAATAATTCGTTGAAACAGCGAATAATTTGGCGAAATCACAAGACAATTCGGTCTAGCCCTTCAGCGCCATGAAAATTCACGTGATGCTG
This sequence comes from Hypsopygia costalis, assembly GCA_937001555.2. Taxonomy (NCBI): domain Eukaryota; kingdom Metazoa; phylum Arthropoda; class Insecta; order Lepidoptera; family Pyralidae; genus Hypsopygia; species Hypsopygia costalis. Next base: position 17,229,147 of record OW443349.2, on the reverse strand, counting down.
TGCTGCCACCTACAACGACTGATATTGGACAGCTGATTTACGTCAATAGTCTATGGTTATCAATATTTTGAAAAAATTAAAGGATTTTTCACGGTTCTTAGTCATATGTAACGAGAACAGCTGAATAATAATAAAAAAATGTTTATTCTTCAAGAAGATGTATGAATTATTAAAATTACTGATTGTAAGAGTCGTAAAAAGAGTAATATATATGTTTTTTGGATAGTAGTAACTCATGTATTGTCTATGATATTGCGTCTGTTCAAAACTAGATTTAGATTAGACCAGAGATTGTTAATTTCTGGAGGGAAAGGGACCACTTAAGGATCATATAGCTAATATACCTAGCGGAAAAGGAACAACCGTAAGCTGTCAAATTAAACAGAAATTGAATTAGGTACCTACATCTGCTGTGTAAATTAATTTCATGTTGTGTCAGAGATGTATCTTAGCTCTATCGCAGTATAAGTACTAGTACTATATATAATATGGCCACTCCCTGCCGCTTTCTCGTGTCGGCCTCACCGTATCCTTATACCCAGCGGGACCCTTCGCCTGATCAAGTTAAGACCTAAATTCAAAAAAAATTTTCAAAATTCAAAATATCTTTATTCCTTGGACTTTATAAAGCACTTAGAAACGTCATACAAATGAAATATAAGAATATGTATAAATCATTACTACTCTAAATCCGCAGAGCTTAGATTCACTTTCATCACACTATCTTGAATGTGAAAGTGAATTTAAGTGCCAGTTCCGGCGACGGGGCTTCTTGAGAAGAACTGGCAAGAAACTCAAGGCCGACTCTTTTAATTGCCAATATCGTTACATTAAATACAAATACAATCATTAACATAACATAACAAGAGCAATTCATTTCCAAATACTTTTATCATTTATGTAATCCGAGATACAATAGTAAGCCTTTTGACATAGTCTAGTTTTGATATATTTCTTAAATTTACCCATGGATAATTTAAACGCGTCGTTTGGAAGTTTATTGTAGAAGCGTATACATTGACCTGGGAACGAGTTAGAGATTTTATGGAGCCTAGTAATATGCATAGCGAGTTTGTTTTTATTTCTTAAATTTAATTGATGGAGATCACTGTTTTTCCTAAATTTGGTTTGATTTTTATGAACGTAAATAAGATTTTCATAAATATATTGAGAATGTAATGTCATAATATTTATCTCTTTAAATTTATTTCTCAGTGTCTCCCTGGGACTCATCATATAAATAGCACGGATAGCTCGCTTCTGGAGCACAAAAATTGAGTCTACATCCGCGGCACTACCCCAAAGCAATAAACCATATGACATAATGCTGTGAAAATAGCTAAAATAAACTAAACGCGCAGTGTCAACATCAGTTAGTTGACGTATTTTCCTTACGGCGTAAGCTGCTGAGCTGAGTCTAGCCGATAACGTTTCTATATGTGGGCCCCATTGTAATTTAGAGTCTAATGTTATACCAAGGAAAACAACCTTATTGACCAATTCCAATCTCTCATTGTCCATCACCACACTGGTTTTCACTTGTTTAACATTTTTTGTAAAAAATCTAACATATTTGGTTTTATTACCATTTAAAAGCAGGTTATTAGCACTAAACCAGTTTACTATTTTTGAAAGAGCATTGTTTACATCGTCAATTTCTGATTGTTGTCTATTTACCTTAAAAACTAAAGAAGTGTCATCTGCAAACAATACTATTTCATGATTATTCTTTACAAGATGAGGTAGATCGTTAATATACACGAGAAACAGGAAAGGGCCCAAAATAGAGCCTTGTGGCACCCCCATCGCTACAGCTGATCCATGTGATCGTTTTCCATTAACATCTACTTTCTGAACCCTATCACTCAGATAAGAAGCAAGAAGATCAAGAGCGATGCCTCTTATACCATAGTGGTGTAGTTTTCTGACTAGAGTTTCATGCTGCACACAATCAAAAGCCTTAGATAAGTCACAAAACACCCCATAGGCGTCCCGTGACTCCTCCCAAGCCTCATATATACATTCTAGTAATTTTACCCCAGCATCACATGTTGACCGTCCACGTCCTAGTTTGTCGAATTAGTATCGATTAGTACCTACCGATTTGTATATGTTTAAATTTCTACCTCGGTAGGTTAATTGGTAAAATAAAAAAAATAAAAAATTTACAGTCAGCGGGGCCCTTTTCCGATTGAAGGCCAGTTGATTATGTAAATTTATTTTTTAATATCCCATTATTTCTACCTCCAGATTAGTATATTATTATATTGATGTCTTATCAGAATACCCTAAATAACATCGAATTAATTGCTTTACTTCCAGCGGGGGGCCCTTCTCGAATTATAAGTCTTTAGATTAGTGAAATACATTTCCAAGAAGCCTTTTATTTCTACCTTTAAAATAATTGTTTTTTATAGTTATGGGCTTAACAGTTTTCGACATATTTACGAAAATTGTTTGAACTAAAAATAATTGTAAATTTTTCGAAAACTATACTGCTCTTAATTATGAAAATATATTATTTGAAAGGTAGAAATAAAAGGCTCCTTGGAAATGTATTTTATTGATCTATACACTTTCAATTCGGGAAGGGCCCCGCTGGAAGTAAAGGAATTAAAAGACTGTTTTTTTAGGGAATTCTGTTACAGGACAGCAATATTTATGATAGCAATAGTAAAATAATCTGGAGGTAGAAATAATAGGCTATTAGAAAATAAATATATATAATTAATTCGCCTTTAACCAAAAAGGGCCCCGCTGACTGTAAAATTTTATTTTAATAATGAACCTATCGAGGTAGAAATTTAACCATATGACGCTAATTCGACCAACTAGGTATTAACTTGATCAGGCGAAGGGTCCCGCTGGGTCTACGGACATGGCCTCACCTTCCCTCTGAGACAAATCTGGAACAGTCAAGGTGGGAACAGTTTGTATGTCACCGCACGCACACACGCTCATTCGCGCTCTGCACAGACGTCATTGTTTATGTAGTAGTAATGGACGCAACATTTGTATGGAGTGGCTGGGGTGGTGTGTGGTTCTATCGATATTCATATTGACATCGATGATAGTAATTAATAGAGTCTGAGGATAGCACAAGCCCCGGATATAATTTAAAAACTGAAAATAAGGAATAATTAATAAAAATAAAGACAGAAAAATATTTTACTAAATATTTATTTAAATTGTAGATGGTTTGTTAGAATTGCAGATTTAATCATATTTCGCGTGGCTTCTCGCATTTAAACATTTTTTTTCTCAAAATGTAGTACATACATACCATTTTTTCTTGGGAGTTCAATTCCTGCTATCCGAAACCGATTTGGAGAATCTGAAAGTCGACATTACATAGGATCACATTCTAATAGGCAGAAACTACTGATCAATAATGTCATCAATGTAGCGTGATGTAGTAGATGACACTTAATGGAATTCATGATTCTGTAACAGTCGCATATAATAGCGAAATCTGCGAGTGAAACAAAAAGAAAAAGTTCGTTCACTGTGTAACAGGTAATGTTGGTCGATAAAATATCGATAGCTTAAAAAATAAATAAATTTTGCGAAAATAATGTGTGTGTAAAATAAAATTTATTTTGCTATACAAAATTTTCGTAATTTCTTTATTTGTCTAGGATATCTTTTACTTCTCACATAATTAAACGCTTAGAGAAGGAAACAATCATACTTAGTTCCAGCCAAGGTTCCTGTTGTATTAATAGTCAATGTCTGAGAGTCTAGGTGTGTATGACCCTGTGACTGCCTGTGAGTAAAAGAAACGCGTATTGAAATTAAAGAATGAATTTTTATTTCGTTACTGGCAACCATCATTCCCTAAGAATCGCTGGCTGTCACTGTCAATTCTGTCAAATCCTTGTTGTTCTCATGATGATTTTTTGGCGGGAACTTTTTGAGCGCGGTGTAATCGGTTTTGCCTTTGAGATAATGGGAGTGATATTTTTCGGCATATCCCTGAAGCCGGGACCTGGTGTACAAACTACCATGGCCGGGTCGACCATTATACAAAAAAAGATTGAAGAGTGAGTGCGCGTCTATCTATCGGGCCTCAGTGAGATATATCATAATACCGGGTGACAAAAAAGACATTATTTTGTATCTAAAGAAAATATAATTAAACAATATATTTTGTGCCTCGACAGTTTTTGATTAAATGACATATTTATGCAGGTATTTAGGTAGACACACCTAGAGAACCTCTTACGATTATTTTTTCAAATTGTTTGTTTTTCTCAAACTATTTTAAGAATATTTTGGTGATCAGAAAGATACGGGTTGTCTACCAAGTAACATTCATATTTTTATTTATATACGTAAAAGTAATTTTGTAGGAATTTGTGGTCTATGCGACAAGTGTTAATTATCGATTATTTTTATTATTATTATACATTCATGTCATCCAATAGTGCTACTGCTAGTAGTAGTTAGTCACCATTTTGTATCTTCCAAATCCAAACTTTCGAATTCTTATGAGCTTCACTAGTTATTTATTAAGTAAACAAATATCCAGCCAGCGGGCCTTTTTTAAATACTACTCTTTCATAGACGTATTCAATAGTGTTAGGAGCTAGAAACTATTTTTTATAGTACTTAGCACAGGAAAAGTGATTGCCAAATGCCAAAAGAAACAAAAAGAGAACGAATGACATGTTGCGATTTGATTTGATTTGTTTGACAAGTGTCATTATTACGAAACCAAACCAACAAAACAAAAATGCGAATATTTGGATTTTTATCAAAGAAAGTGTGTGACCTGACTGTTAAATATTCGAATCTGCCCGAGTCTTACATCAAACGTAGCTATGAGCAGGTAATATTATTATGTATTCCCGTCAGATTGCTATGTCTTTGTAACATAACCTCGTCAGTTTCATAATATGTCTTTTTATATATTCTAGGTATATTGGAAGAATCCTACTGGGTATACACAGTACCCGAAAGCTCAGATATCCCGTAAAAAGTATCGTTTTACCACAAACAGGCCGTGGTCGGGTCAGTTCCGACAACAGAATGAAATCAACACTCATAGGAAGAAGGTGTTTATAGAACCTGTTGGAGAATGGAAGTTTTTCAGGTAAAGAAAAATCTGATTTCAATTTCAATTTATTTATTCCAATTAAAATAATTTCATCTCACTAACTATAAAAATTTAAGTAGTCAATAATAAAATATATTGCAACCAATAATATAAATAATATATTATTGTATTGGTTCTAGTACATAGTTGTTTACCATGTATCTGATGGAGATTCTGTGCTTTACAGGGTATGTAAAGCCATTATTGGTGCTAGCTGTTGTTACTAGATAATAGTTGTTAACACAAGTCAGTGGTCAATGGGCGTCTTCAAAACACTGGCCTCCGCCATCCCGCAGTTAGGCAGCATTGTGGAGTACTTTCTTAACTCCCTCCAATGTGGGGACCTGTATCACAGCGTGGGTTCCCAATGCTATGAAACTTAAGGATATATAACTTAAAGGTGGGATGGTACTCAAGTTATGTCAATGCTGTCAATAAATTGATGGACATGTAAATAAACGAACGAAACATAAGATCTAAATACTAAAAACTTTAAAGTTACCTATATACATTTTAGGGATTTATCAATTATCTTGTATCCATAGTACAAACTTTCCTTAGTTTGGGACTAGGTCTACAAATATTTATTTATTATTTAATACTAGCTGACGCAACAGCCATTGTTGTGTCCAAACCACATACAAAATCTTGCCTGACTTGGCTCATCTTTTTGGTCAAACTTGGAGAAATATAGCTTGTTTTAGCCCAATTTTGGCTCTACTTGACATGACTGTTCTACATTTGCAACAGCATTGTTTATTGCGGATGTGGAACGTCACGTTGGCTAGTGAAATATACCACCGGTGCCAACAGACCAATAAAAAAATAAAAAGAATGACACTAAATTTGAATGATTACATGTCCATTTGCATGCAATGTATGTAATAAAGAGATGTAGGTATAGGAAATCATGGAGTGTGATTTTTTTTCAAAATAAAAGTTAAGCAAAACAGCCTGATATTGATGATGGCAGTCTGTCTGACCAAAGGAAAGAATAATAGTATCTAAGTAAGAAACATTAAAGCAATATTTCGGGCGACAGGTCAGACGATACCCTTGTCTATACCATCGGGCAGAGCAGATGCCAGTTAATCGCAAGATAGGGCTTTGCCACATGAAAAACAGAGTGAGTCGGCTCCTTAAACAAGTGTACGAGTATTAAGTAAAGTATATTGAATGAATCATAAGTACCATCTGTGTATTAATTGGTTACCAGACAGTTTAAAAATATTAATTTGTAACCATTGGGTAGCCTTAAAGTTAATCTAAAGTTGCAGTGACATAGATATCGGTTGATGAAAATAATAATTAAGTATGTTCTCTCACTCACTCACTGTTAGGTCGCCGATGTATACATAATCTAAAAGGCGATTGGAGACGCAGGTTTCTGAGGACCCATTGATGAGTAAGTTTATCCATATTGAAAGAGTGTAGATCCGAGACATGAATCCAAATAAAAAGTAAAGAAAACTGAAAAATTTAAGAAATTGGAAAATAGATAAAAAATTTAGAAATTCAGGTTTGCCGTGATGTTTATAACATAATAATTTATTTAATCTAACGTCATCACACTGAGAGGCAAAGCATACATTGCAGATAAAAATATCGCAAAATGTAAAGGTCGGATATAAATGGCAAAACTTACATGAAATGTGACAATGGAACTAACTATGATAATGTCGAGAAAAAAAGACAATACAATATCAATTAAGGTTAAAGCATTTTATTTTGGGTAAATAAGGATAACAAAATGTTTTCATATACCTAGTATGAATATTGTATAAATTAATGCGTATTATAAAATATTCATAATAATATTGTGAATATGTTTAAGATCGCTAGTTCATATTAGGTATACAATATAATACAATACAGTTTATTGCACCAATACAAAAATTTACAAATAAAGTACATATATACAGAATTAGAGTACAAAGGGCGGCCTTGGAAGAGCACTCGACCGGTCATCGAGAGGTCGTGGGTTCAAATCCCACGTAGGCGAGGGAGGTGGATTTTTCCTTTTCTTAAAATATTTATAATATTCTGGCAAGTTAGCCGAAAAATCTATTTAAAATAATAATAATTTAATAAGTTTGGTGTTATCAAAAAATAGCCGCATTTCATCTGCAACGATGGACTGCTATGCCTTGTTTAGTAGTGTAATTATTTTATGGGTAGATGGCGCCGAACTGTGACTCACGCAGTAAAACCACTTATTGTAGATGAAAGTTAAAAAAAAAGCAAAACGGTTTAAAGCTAGCACAGTGTAATAGGTATCTCTTATGATAAAAAAAAATGTTAAATTTTTCAGAGGAGACCGTGTGGAGATTATGGTGGGCAAAGACAAAGGAAAGCAAGGCATCGTATCTCAAGTCATACAGGAGAGAAACTGGGTCTTTGTGGAGGGACTCAACACACATCTCAGAGTTGTTAGTATTCATAGTAGCAATTTTATAAAAAGACACCTGCCTGCAATGTACGAGAAAGAACTAGAATCATTATCTAAAATCCGGCCCGACGACGATCCCAGTGGTTGAATGGCTAGCAATGGCTACTTTTACTCCGAGGTCGTGGCTTCGATCCCCGCACAAGACAAAAATTTGTGTGCATGAACATGCCTGTTTGTCTTGGTCTGGGTGTTTTCCATGTATTATAAGTATGTATTTAACAAATAAAATGTTTTTAAGTATATTTATCAGTTGTCTACATAGTACAAGCTTAATTTGGGACTAGATGGCGCTGTGTCAATTGCCCAGAAATATTTATTTAATTTGATTTTAAAAGTTAACATCGCCTACGTAAGACGCCGTGTTAACTCGGCAATCTCGTCCCTCGCTCTGGCATATTTTCTAAACAAATATTTTATTTATTTTAGTTTCGATGTTTCCATATCAGTCAGACGTCCCGCGACGCCTAATCCATTTTAAATTTCAGGTCGGCAAGGATAAGAGCTTTCCTGGAGTTACGATCCAGTCTGAAGCTCCGCTGTTGGTGACGAAGGATGTGAAGCTGGTAGACCCTGAAACGTTGAAGCCTACTGAAATAGAGTGGAGGTTTACTGAGGAGGGTGATAAGGTAGATCTAGCTTTTTCAATATCTTGGCTCGCATATTAAAATACTTATAAGAGATCAAGAGAAATAAGTACAAAAGTAAAGAGCATTAACCCATAATCATCCTACTATTGGGATACGGGTCTCCCCTAAATCGAAGAGGTTTAGAGCATACTCCACCACGCTGCTTAACTGCTGGTTGGCGGAGGCTAGTATTTTCAAGCCGCCCAAACGCCACTGACTTGGTTTAACAGTTTGTAGTTTTGCAAAGGCGAGCTTATCTCTCTAAAGCAGAGGTTCCCAACCGATGGTCCGCGGACCACCAGTGGTTCGTGAGAGGTAAATTATGGTCCGTGATACAAACTTATAATGAAAGAGATTGGACACTATGATACAAAATACTCAAATCTCGAGTTATAGAATAATGGATTTATATGACAGTTGGGTACTCTACACGCAACGAAAACCTCGTAGTGGTCCGCGAACAAAAAAAGGTTGGGAACCACTGCACTAAAGCTTTGGTCTTTTGGTCGTGCCGCACAACGCGGCGGTATGCGGACGCAGCGTTCACCGTTTCTGCGGAGAACCGGTCTGTTGATTTTGCCGCAGCTACCAAAGTAGATGTAGAAGTAGGAGAGTGAATAATTTAAAGCAATTTTCATTTATTTTATACTTTTATGTTTTTTGTATTTATTTTTATATCATCATCAGGTCCATTTTAGTCTCCACTACAGGAGCACGACCCTCTCTCGTCCGTCCTAGACGGAAGGAGGATTTGGCTTACACTCCCCACGCTGGCCTAACTGGTGGGGGAGGCCTGATCGATATTTGATAATGTATTTCCCTTAGTCGCCTTGTACGACATCTACGGGAAGAAACGGAGTGATTCTATTCTAGTATGCCGGAAACCACACGGCAAATTTATTTTTATATATTATAAAATTTATTTTATATATTTGTTTATTTTTATATACGCAAGGATAATTGCGAATTAATTCTATTAAATTGTCTTCGAATAAATCCACCGTCAAAGCGTGACGCACACCGCAGCGATGAACGAGAACGGTGCCGAGCAAGGCTCCCCACTTCACCGCGCCCACCCTTCTACGCTGACGCATAGTTCGACGGAACAAGAGACCATTCTAGACGATTTTCATACTATTATGTGTCCGGCGCCGCATGCCGCATACCGCAGCGTAAGTCCGTTCAAACAAACCGGCTCGATGAGGAGAGCAGATTTTGAATGCGTTTAAAATAGAGCTTTGTATCATTGACATAAGGTTTACTTTAAAAATTCACATCGGCTCTTGTGCATTCGTATATAACTAAAGAAGTGAATTTAAAAAATGAACCTTATACCAATGATCCAAAACTCTATTTTAAACGCCACCAAAATCTGCTCTCCTCTCCGTGCCGGTCTGTGCGAACGGACCCTTATGCGTTACGATCAAGAGATCAAAGCCATAAAGCTTAACAGATCTCTTCCAGCCAACCTGTGCTGTGGGAGAGTGAAAAATCGATCTAGGTTAAAATTTTTAGAATATAGTTTTTTATATATATAATTAAGAATATAATTTCAATATAACGCCATCTATTAGCTAACCAATTTCATCGAAGCGAAGGGTGATACTGTGTAATAAGTAGCGCTATCTATTGTAATGTAGATAATTTTAGCTACTTGACTATAGATGGCCCCACATGTTATTTTTTTTTATACGACGCCGGGTGACAAATAAGCATACGGCCTGCTTGATGTGAAGCGTTTACCGTAGCTATATAAATGCTCGCAACATCAAATATAGCTTAGCAGCGTCATTAGCCTGGTAAAATTCTGACGATATTTTTCGGCATGTCCCTGAAGCCGGATAAAATAAGATAAAGTATAGAAATAATACAAAGATGCGCTCTAAAGGACATTGATTCCAGAACCGTAAAGCTATTTGATAAATAAAAAAATAATCTCTCTGGTTTGAAGGTGCGCGTGTCTATGGCAAGCAGTCGCATCATCCCCATACCGAAAGCAGCAGAAGAAACCATAGACTACAAAAGTAAAGCACTGTACATAGAGAATGCTGAAAAAGACACGTCCGCAGATGCTGCTACTCAGGTATGTTTTTTTTATACTACGTCGGGTGACAAATAAGCATAGGATCCGCCTGATGTGAAGCGATTACCGTATCAATATTAACACTCTTAAAATGAAATATCGCTCACGCGCCGCCATCCGCTGCCAACGCAGCAACTACTTTCCTCCCTTGCCCCTGCCCTCACTCACTCGCAGGAACACAACGGAATTGTTATTTGGCTGCGATATTCTCTGAGGCGGAGGTACTTTCTCATTCGGGCAGCTTACAAATACGCTGACCCTACCTCTCTTATACCCTCACGTATGAGGCGACGAAGCGTGGGGCACCTAGGGTTGCCAACTTATTCTTACAAGAAAAACAGTATATTAAAAGCTGCGTAGCAAAACAAACAGTATTGTAAGGCCCAGTGCATGCGGAACAGTACAATAAACAGTGCTATGGTCAAATGAAGTTTTTTTCAACAGTATTAAAGCATAGAAAACAGTATAATACTGTTTTTAACAGTATGGTTGGCAACCCTAGGGGCACCCCCTCTCTAGATGGACCGACGACCTCAAAAAAGTGGCTGGTAGCGGTTGGATGCGGAAAGCGGAGGATCGCATATGGTGGAAAGCATTGGGAAAGGCCTATATCCAGCAGTAGGTAGATACGGGCTGATGATGATGATGAACTCTCCTATTCCTCTATATAAGTGATTTTCAATCTGTGGGCCCCAGACCAGACCCCTAGGAGAGTCGCCAAGTTATATTCGGGGGGTCGCCAGGGAAAAACGCAAATGTTGTCGCCAGAAATTTTTAACTTGTAAAGCTTTGTTCCCGTTGAGTTACGAGCATTTTCTCTTACACTGTTACACATTGGGAAAAAAAGTATCGATTAGTAACACTGTAACTCAATGCCACATTTTTTTCCCCTTTGAGTGACAATGTAACTCAACAGAACTCTTCACTCTTCGATACGTAAGAACTCGGACCACTTTTACGAACAAAGGATGTACTATTATTGTATTCAATAATTTTAACAAAAAATATTGAATACAATATATATATTTATGTATGTAGATACAGCCTCCCCAACCCGTCTGGCCAGCGTGGGGAGTGTAGGCCAAATCCTCCTTCTGTCTGGGACGGACGAGAGAGGGTAGTGCTCCTGTAGTGGAGACTAAAAAGACCTGATGATGATGATGTAGATACAGGCTGATGATGATGATGAAAAAATATGGGACCAATCTGGATATTTGACTCTTTCAAATAAAAAAAGTTATTTTCAATCGTTTTATAAATGACGGAGTAATGAAATAACAAACCTAACAGTGAGTAGATACAGGCTGATGATGATGATGACGATGATGAAAAAAATATGGGACCAATCTGAAAGTATACTCATTCAAATAAAAAAAGATTTTTTCAAATCGGTTTGTAAAGTACGGAGTAATTAAGTAACTAACATTAAAAAAAAAATACAGCCGAATTGAGAACCTCCTCCTTTTTTGGAGTCGCTTTTGGGGTGTAAGTGGTTATCAACATCTTTGAACCAAGGCCAACTTCACCTGCACGTGGTGCACCCTGCTTACTGACAAACGAAGCTCTGGCGAAAAGAGAGGTAGGGACCGTAATTGTAAGCTGCCCGACTGGGGAATGTACCTCCACCTCACAGAATACCGCAGCCAAATAACAATTCTCTTAAGGGTTGTTGTGTTCCTGCGAGTGAGTGAGGTCACCAGAAAAAAAGGAGATGCTGCGTTGGCAGCGGGGGTGGCGGCGCGCAAGTGATATATATGTTGTGAGCGTTAATACGGTTACGGTAACCGCTTCACATCAGGCGGGCCGTATGCTTGTCTGCCACCCGACGTAGTATAAAAAAAAAAAGATTGAAAAATAATCCATATTATTTAAGTAAATAAATAAATAACATCTTTGTTACCAGAAATATTGTACAGAGTATGTATTTTCCCGAGTTCCCACACTAGGCTGAGCCTGTCTTGTGGGCAACTTTAAACTTTGATATTCCATTTCAAATACATACTTAGATTATCAATTGGTCTCCGCTCCGCTTCGACTAGATGCCGCGGCGCACTTGTAAAATGCGGCCACAAATACTACGCCGAACTCGGCGTACCCGACCCTGTTGCAATACAATTCTTCACGCACACTAGCATCTCTGCACATTGTTTTACGCACACTACAATATTGAGTTGCCGCATTCACGGAGCTGTTGTTTTTAGATAGTGCGGCATCTAGTCGAAGCGGAGCGGCGACCGATTGTTAATCTATGAATATATACTTACCTTACTTATATTTGTCTAACAATATTTATTTATTTATTTTCAGATATTACCTTACTTATTACTTATTTGTCTAACAATATTTATTTATTTATTTTCAGATAACTTTCGAGCCAAAGCTCCGTACGTTCGAGATGGACATAATGGAGAGTATGGGCATCAAGGAAGATAGAGAACCCGCCAAGTCCTACTGGTATTGATCTAAATAATTGTTAGATATTATAATGTTATGTTAGTGATCTGCACTTTTGTTTTATTTCTCTGACATCCATTTTTTTTAATAAAACTTCTAGATCAGCTTCTGCTGTGCCTACAAGAACAGAGGATTTTTTTCCCTTAAAAGGCTGGCAACGGATCTATTCTATGGGCGGTGGTGATTACTTGCCATCAGGTGATACATTTCATTTTGGGGTGTAAGTGGTTTATCAACATCTTTGAACCAAAGCCAACTTCACCTGCACGTGGTGCACCCTGCTGACTGACAAACGAAGCTCTGGCGAAAAGGGAGGTAGGGATCGTAATGTACCTCCACCGCACAGAATACCGCAGCCAAATAACAATTCCCTTGAGGGCTGTTGTGTTCCTGCGAGTGAGTGAGATCACCAGAAGGGAAGGAGATGCAGCGATGGCAGCGGGGGTGGCGGCGCGCGAGCGATATTTTTTGTTGCGAGCGTTAATATGTCTACGGTAACCGATTCACATCAGGCTGGCCATATGCTTGTTTGCCACCCGACGTAGTAAAAAAAAACAATATTATCTATACACTTGTAGGTATAAAAATACATTTATCATTATTATCGTGGACTTTGCTCGTGTGGATTTTTCGATCAAAGTTCGTTATCTTTACATATAATAAAAATATTACTGGCCGATGTCTATAGTTCTATACTTTAATTCTCATATTTATAATATTAGTAGAGAAGTAGGGATTAGTTAGTAACTAATCCCTACTTCTCTACTAATATTATAAATGTGAGTTTGTTTGTTACACTTTTACGCCGAAACTACTCAACCGATCATCATGAAACTTTGTACACATATTCTCAAAAGTATTAGGAATGACAGGCTTTTTAATATTTATTAAAAAAAAAAACGCGGGCGAAGCCGCGTGTTGAAGCTAGTATCTATATATATATATAAATTAATCCCTATTTCCCTTGGTCACGGCATCACACGTGAACGGCTGGACCGATTTCGCAAATTCTCTTTTGGTTGTATTTGTTATTGTCAGAAGGTTCTTAAGAAAGAAAAAAACCGGCCAAGTGCTATAAAAACGGCAAAAAAAAATTACGTTGTATGGGATTTGTTTTATTTTTATTTAATTTTTTAATTTATAAAGTGAATATAAAACTAAATATTATGTGAGTATTTCAAGCGTCTACCTATTACCGTTATCAATTGCGAGCAAAAACGAGCAAAAAAATCACGTTTGTTGTATGGGAGCCCCCTTAAATATTAATTTTATTCTGTTTTTTAGTATTTGTTGTTATAGCGGCAATAGAAATACATCATATGTGAAAATTTCAACTGTTTAACTATCACAGTTCATAAGATACAGAGCCTGGTGACAGACCGACGGACGGACGGACAGCGGAGCCTTAGTAATAGGGTTCCTTTTTACCCTTTGGGTACGGAACCCTAAAAAATGGTTGTGACTGTGTCCAGTGTCATGGATACGGCCGTGTGTTGTATGTGAATACGTTACATGCACTAAAATTATCTCAAAATGGGCAGCGCGTAACCCCGCCCCGCCGGCGATGTTCCATAGTCCTTACTTAGCGAAATAAATTCTTTGATCCTTCATGTATCCAGTGGTGTGATTGACTTTTGGATGTAGAGCATAGATTCGAAACTACAACGCCTAACTATATCCCCCGATTTTGTTATCATTACATTTTTTGGATTGCCCCCGTGTGGTATCAAATTTAAAGACGACTTCTCAGTTGTACTTCTGATCCGGCGGGGAATATGTTGGGAAAATGAGACAATTTAAGAAAACTGAACGAGCATATTAACTTTTCTAATGTAACTTTATCTCGTTTGACAGAACTGAGTGCTGAGTGCGAGTTTTTTATTCACGTTCGATAATGTCAACGTAAACAAACCGACCAAATAGAGAAGTACTCTCATGTTGTGAATTTACCGGAGGCGTGTTACAAATCCAATTTAGCCGGGTTGCTCACTTCGAAATGTGAGCGGGTAAGTTGTATAATTTTGATATGTGACACGCGTCATATAGATTCACAACATGAGAGTACTTCTCTATTTGGTCGGTTTGTTAACTTTGACATTATCGAACGTGAATAAAAAACTCGCACTCAGCACTCAGAACAGAAAAGACATTTGACAGATTGCGCGACACCAATTCGAATTCAATATTAATTGTTAAGAAGACGACAACGTCTGTCGTGTCAGCTAGTGATGTTATAAGGATACACGATTTGTATATTTGTTTCTAATGACGAGTTCGGTGGTCGAATGGTTAGCAATGGCCACTTTGACTCCGAGGTCGCGGGTTCGATTCCCGCACAAGACAAACATTTGTGTGCATAAACATGTCTGTTTGTCTTGGTCTGGGTATTTTCTATGTATTTATTATAAGTATGTATTTACAAAAAAAAAGTATTTAAGTACATTTATCAGATGTCTAGTACCCATAACACAAGCTTAGGGCTTAATTTGGGACTAGATGGCGCTGTGTTAATTGTCCAGAAATATTTATTTATTTTATTTTAATGAATAAACTCAAAAAGTATTGGACCGGTTTGAAAAAATCTTTCGCCTACAGCAGAGGTTCCGTTGGTCCGCGGACCACCAGTGGTCCGTGAGAGGTGTACTATGGTCCGCGATACAAACTTATATTGAAAGAGATTGAGCAGGGTCTGATTAACCCATAGGCTAAGTAGGCTGCAGCCTAGAGAAAATCTGGCTGAAATCGTGTCTTCGCATGCACTATTAATCTAGCATCATTGCAACTAACTTACATATTTCAACTAGACCGAGACAAAAGCCTAAAACTAAATGTGCTATGAACTGAAAAACCTTGGGAGCCGGTCGCGGGTTCGATCCCCGCACAAGACAAATATTTTGTGTGCATGAACATGTATGTTTGTCTTGGTCTGGGTGTTTTCTATGGATTATGTGAATGTATTTAAAAAAAATGTATTTATGTATTATATCAGTAATCTAGTACCGTATATAGGCAAAGCCGCGGATAACAGCTAGCAATATTTAAATTGTTTATTTCCTGAAGTCCACGCGGACGAAGTCGGGGACGGGTGCTAGTTTCTTCTAAATTTTGGTAATCATTTGTTTCGCTGATAAATGTAAATACCTACATATTTATCGCTTTTATCGCGGACTTTGACCGCGTGGATTTTTCGACCAAAAGTCCATTATTAATTCTAGGATCAATATGGATTTTAGAAAATAACACTAATAAATAATAGTACTTTATTCCTAAAAGGTAAATAAATAAATAAATAATGTCAGACAAATTACACAGCGCCCTCTAGACCCAAAGTAAGCGAAGCTTGTGTTATGGGTACTAGACAACTGATAAACATACGTAAATACATTAGTTTTTGTAAATACATATTTATGATACATAGAAAACACCCAGACCAAGACAAACAGACATGTTCATGCACACAAATGTTTGTCCTATGTGGGAATCGAACCCACGAGCATTGGTGTCGAAGCCGCGTCATTGACCGCTACGCCACCGAGCGTCAAAGGTGGCTAGTGTTTTTGTAAAACTCGTCGACAACCCGTATTCATTCCACTGCTGGGATACGATTCTTAATCGAAGGGGTCTATAGAATACTCCACCACGCTGCAAGTGCTGCAACTACGGGTTCGCGGAGTTTTTAGCGGAGGAATGGGCGTGTGACCTATGTTCTAAAACTATAAAAACTCTCTATCAGTAACGTAAATCACATAAAGGTAGAACGATCTGCGATCTCAAAATTTTAATAACTTATGTCCGACGTGTTTTACGGTCGATTAAAGTTTGGTGGGAAAGTCCATTTTAAAAGTATGAAATTATAAAAAATAAATATTACCATTGTAGAAACAATAAAAAATACTATAACTTTTGTTACGGCACTAGCTACATAAACGCAATATTTAACATAGCTGTCGTACAAATTTCTGATTTAATGCATATAAAATAGCGTATCGTGACGTCATAATACTGTATGCCTTTTGTATGAAGCGTTTTCGGCATAGTCCAAAATTGTGATCTTCAAGTTATCATATCTCGAGAAGTTTTTAGCCTATCGAAGTAATTCTTTCACCTTTAGTTATATTATTGTGACGTCTTTAAATAACAAATCGAAAAAAAAAAATGGTATACAAGCCTATTATCAAGTTGAAGAGTTGCCTATTCACGCGGTCGACGACATGTTTTTTGACGTATAGAACAATTATCTTTGCCAAATTTCACAAAACCTTCATCACGCATCCTTGACGAGCTCGGTGGTCGAATGGTTAGCAATGGCCACTTTGACTCCGAGGTCGCGGGTTCGATTCTTGCACAAGACAAACATTTGTGTGCATGAACATGTCTAGGTGTTTTCTATATATTATAAGTATGTAAACCTTCCTGGTAGCTCAGTTGGAAGAGCACTCGACCGGTCATCGAGAGGTCGTGGGTTCAAATCCCACCTAGGGGGGGGGGCAGGTGAATTTTTCCATTTTTCAAAATATATTTATCTGGCAAGTTGGCCAAGACAACTATTTAAATAATAATAATTTAATTAGTTTGGTGTTATCAAAAAATAGCCGAATTTCATCTGCTACGATGGACTGCTGTGTAATTTGTCTGACAATCATCATCATCATCAGGTCATTTTAGTCTCCACTACAGGAGCACGACCCTCTCTCGTCCGTCCTAGACGGAAGGAGGATTTGGCCTACACTCCCCACGCTGGCCAGACGGGTTGGGGAGGCCTGATCGATGTTTGCTAATGTATTTCCCTTAGTCGCATTGTACGACATCCACGGGAAGAGATGGAGTGATTCTATTCTAGTCTGCCGGAAACCACACGGCCATGTGTCTGACAATATTTATCTATTATTTATTTATAATTTGTAAATGGGTCCCGTATTCAAAAAGATTTAAAAATACTGCGCTATACTATACTCTACCTCTCTTTTCGCCAGAGCCTCGTTTGTCAATCAGCAGGGCGCACCACGTGCGGGTGAGGTTGGCTTTGGTTCAAGGATGTTGATGAACTACTTACACCCCATCTTATTTCTTGTTCAAATCAAATCAAAATACCTTTATTCCTTGGACTTTATAAAGCACTTAGAAACGTCATATAATCTAAATCATTACTTCTCTAAATCCGCAGAGCTTAGATTCACTTTCATCACACTATCTCGAATGTGAAAGTGAATTTAAGTGCCAGTTCCGGCGACGGGGTTTCTTGAGAAGAACTGGAACTGTTCCTGAGCTTATCGCGTAGAGATAATCTGAGCATAGCTTTCTTTATCGCACTCTGCGTAATCTTGGGGTTTCGAATGATGCCCATATTAAGGTACCATGTTTCTGTTCCGTATGTCATCATTGGGAACACACTCTGGTCAAAGACTTTGTTTTACGACCCCGGTGGTCGAATGGGTTAAACCATGTTCACTTTGACTCTGGGGTCGCGGGTTCGATCCCCGCACAAGACAAATAATTGTGTGCAATAACATGTCGGTTTATCTGTTTTTTTTTTATACGACGTCGGATGGCAGACAAGCATACAGCCCACCTGATCGGAATCGGTTACCATAGCCATATTAACGCTCGCAACATGCAATATCGATAGCGCGCCGCCACATCCGATGCCATGCCTGTTATCTCAAGCATTCATAAGGCATAGGTTGCGATGACTGCTTACCATCAAGACGATCGTAAGCTTGTTTGTCACCTTAGTAGTATAAAAAAATATTAATTATTAGTATTTGTTATTTCAATTTATCCACGGAACACTAAAAATAATCGTGACCCTAGCAACAGTCGTTATCAATCCCTTGATTTCTAGAAAGCAGAATTTGCGAGTGAGCAAATAAGTATTGTGCAAAGCACCGTCGAAGGTCGCCCGGTCACCAAGTGATGATAACCTTGGCATTGACACTGGGTTATCAGCATTTTATTTAAGTATACCTGATTCTACGGTGCTTGTTAATATGTACCTACTTAAATTCTACTTATACTGTTTATTAAACAAATAATTTTTGTATTATATATATAATATGTCACAACGATTTCGAAAACGGTTCGAAAGAGTTTTTTTTTACATGAGAGGGGGGCAAACGAGCATGTGGGTCACCTGGTGGGAAAGCAATCACCACCGCCCATGGAGATCAGCAACACCAAGGGGTCGCCGATGCCAGCCTTTTTGAGGGAAACAAAGGCTTTGTTTTTGAATTCCTCGGAAATACCGCTGAAGGAAGTTGATGCTACAGTTTCACCGTTCGTGGTATAAAATCTCTTAGGAAACGTATTGTAGTAGATCGCCAATTATCAAGGTGATATGCATAATTTTAGTTTGGCGAGTTTTACGATAGTGGAATTCAACGGCAGGTATCTATTTCGATGAAATTGAAACTTTAAGGTTAAGATATGAAAGTTTTATGTACCACTAGTGTGGGAAACAAGTCTAAAACTCGCCTGATGTTGATGCAGTTACGCGTTGCCGAGATGACCCCATACCATAAACTTTTTTTAGTAAATTAGTAATGACTAAATATTCTGAGACAAACCGCTTCATAACAACGCTTGTACTGAAGAAACGAATGGCTAGTAATGGCCCCTTTGACTCCGAGGTCGCGGATTCGATTCCCGCACAAGATAAATATTTGTTCATGAACATGTCTATTTGTCTTGGTCGTGATGTTCTCTATGCATGCATATATGCATGCGACCAGCTCGGTGGTCGAATGGTTAGCAATGGCCACTTTGACTCCGAGTTCGCGGGTTCGATCCCCGCACAAGACAAACATTTGTGTGCATGAACATGTCTGTTTGTCTTGGTCTGGGTGTTTTCTATGTATTTTAAGTATGTATTTAATAACACAAGCTTTGCGCTTTTTGGGACTAGATGGCGCTGTGTAAATTGTCCAGAAATCTTTATTTATAAATCAAAAGCGGCTTGCATGTATTGAAAAAATAATTTGTAAGCAAAGTTTGTACTATGGGTACTAGCAGGTACTAGATACTTAACTATACTTAAATATTTTTTAATACATTCCGACCAAGATGGAAAGACCATCGCAGTGTGTAATTTGTTCAGGAATATATATTTATTAAGTATGTACATATGTTTTATGAGACTTCCAAGCTGTATAAAAGTGAGTCGACTTTATTAATTTAGACTATCGGTCTCAATTTTTTACAACACTAAATATTATCAGGGCCTTACTGCAAGTTTTCTAACGTATTCGATATCGACAACGATAACTCATTAGTAGGGATTGGCTCTACTTCGACTGTTTGTTGCTAGATGGCGCTATGTCAATTAAATACAAAATAAAGTCGCATACGTAAGAAAACTCTCCCTCGGCATACTGATGAGGACACCGCCACTTATTGTGTACTTATTTTTTACTGTCATTACATACATGAAGTTTATCGACCGATAATATTGCTAAAATAATAATAACATTTATGAACTATCCTTAGAGTATTAAATGGCAATAACAGATAAGATTGTTATTATATGATAATACAAGATTGCAGGTCGCTGGGGGCCGCAATAACATGTTGTTCTGACGCATTCGTTACGTCATAATCTCGTATTTTCGATGGTATTCTCTTCTGATAAATTGTAGGTGGATTGCTCCTGTCTAGGGTTGGCAGGCTTACTTTATTTCTTTCTTTAAAATATTTAATATATTATGTAAACGTTCAATTTAAAGTTGACTTTTTGGGAAATAAAAGTTGACCATCCGGGAAGCCATCGGTCACCGTTCTCGGAAGTTGACCGTTTGGGAATTAATGTTTTGGGAAATATACCAAATGGGAAGTTGACCAAATGGAACGGAATGACAATCCCTTCTATTGAATATTCTTTATTGCATATAAATTATACGGTACAGGTAGTACCTATACATTTTTTTTTATACTACATCGGGTGGCAGACAAGCATACGGCCCGCCTGATGTGAAGCGGTAACCATAGCCATATTAACGCTCGCAACATAAAAGCCATCCCCGCTGCCATCGCAGCATCTCCTTCCTTTCTGGTGTCCTCACTCACTCGCAGGAACACAACAGCTCTCAAGGGAACCGTTATTTGGCTGTGGTATTCTGTGAGGTGGAGGTATATTCCCCAGTCGGGTAGCACAATTACGCTCCCTACCTCTCTTTTCGCCAGAGCTTCATTTGTTAGTCAGCAGGGTGCACCGCGTGCAGGTGAAGTTGGCTTTGGTTCAAAGATGTTGATGAACCACTTACACCCAAAAAAACACATATCATACCCATAAACATAAATAGATATTTAAAATTAAAGATAGAACAACATATTATACATAGGTCCAATTATATGTAGGTTGTTGTTCTAACCACTACGCGAGGCATCCTCAGGCGATCTGTAGATGTTCTACAGATCGCCTGAGGATGCCTCGCGTAGAGGCCAAACATGTAGCAAAGACGACCACGGCAGTCGGGACGGCAGCAGTCGCACGTTTCTTCTATTTCAAATGTTAGAGATTCGCCGAGACGACCGCAGCAGCTGGAGCAGAGACGACCAAAGCAGTCGCGGCAGTGGCATGCATCCACTAACTATAGTGGGTGGGCGTTGGCCGGCAGTAGTTTGCATGAATTAAGTGTTTTTTTTATACTACGTCGGGTGACAGACAAGCATACGGCCCGCCTGATGTGAAGCGGTTACCGTACCTATATTAACGCTCGCAACATAAAATATCGCTCGCGCGTCGCCACCCCCGCTGTCAAAGCAGCATTTCCTTCCTTTCTGGTGACCTCACTCACTCGCAGGAACGCAACAACCCTGAAGGGAATTATTATTTGGCTGCGGTATTCTGTGAGGTGGAGGTACATTCCCCAGTCGGGTAGCTTACAATTACGCTCCCTACCTCTCTTTTCGCCAAAGCTTCGTTTATCAGTCAGCAGGGTGCACCGCGTGCAGGTGAAGTTGGCTTTGGTTCAAAGATGTTGATGACCCACTTACACCGTTGTGTAGATCAAATTACCTGTACTATTTTACCTGCCTTGAACCCTTGAACATAAAAAAAATGTTTTTTAAGTAAACAGGTGGCACCCCTATGTTAACTGATCCACTGTCAAGATATCAGTGAAATTATTATTTTCTGACATAGGTAAATCCCAAAAGTAACATCAAACGAAATGTTCTAATCTAAAGTATTAATTAACGAGGCGATTATAGTCTTAGAGAACTTTGAAATTACGTTACACAAAGAAATTTAACTTTAAGAGAGGTAGAACATAGCGTATTCTTTAAACTGTCCGACTGGGGAAGTACCTTCACCTCACAGAATACCGCAACAAAATAACATTTCCCTTGAGGGTTGTTGTGTTCCTGCGAGTGAGTGAGGTCACCAGAAAGAAAGAAAGGAAGGAGTATAGGCTGGCAACGGATTGGCGACACTTGGTGTTCCTGATCTCCATGGGTGGTGGTGATTGCTTTCCATTAGGTGACCCACAAACTCATTTGCCCCCCTGTCATATAAAAATAATAATAACTATTTGAATGACTGGCGATACATGATTGCATTTTGGAGTGTAAGGTTTATCACGAGCTTTCGAGTCAAAGCCAACCTCACCTACACGTGGTGCACCTGCCGAGTAGCGAAAGAAGCTCTGGCGAAAGAGGAGTAAGGCACAGGTATTTGTAAGCTGCCAACCTGGGGAAGTACCTCACCTCACAGAATACCGCAGCCAAATAACAATTCCCTTGAGGGTTGTTGTGTTCCTGCGAGTGAGTGAGGTCATCAGAAAGGAAGGAGTTGCTGCGTTGGTAGTGGGAGTGGCGGCGCGGCATCGGAGAATGTTCTACTTATATTTCATGAATACATATCTGTAGAACATTCTCCGATGCGCCATCTTCGAAGGAGTAAAACTATCCCGAGAATTTATTAAAAACAAACCCTAATATTCAAAATACAAAACAGGTAATGTACGAGAAAACGATAACTTCATAAACAAACGACTTGCGCATAAAAAATCAGAACAGAAACCTATTTATCTTTGGAAATCGGTTCAAAAGATCATTCACCCTTGTATGTAGGAAGTCCTGTGATTGTCCACAGCTTTACAGTGTTGCATAAACAGACGCACGTGCACGTCGCGTGCAGCTTATCACTGCAAATGCAGTTGCTATCACTACATGAACATTGTGAAATTAAATGTAAATGAAATGAAACTTTATTGCGATAGACGTAAGGTTATATGTCTTAAGTTTTATGTTTAAATATCGATGGTTACCTAGCCTAAACATATTTATTTGTATGACTTTATTATATAACGTACCTGGCTACGGGGCCATCCATAAATTACGTCACACGAATTTCATGATTTCTTGACCCCTCCCCCCGTCCTTGTCACAGCTGGTCAGGTCACACTTGTGAGACTCCCACTCCCTAGTGTGACGTCACATATTTTGAAATTTTACACCTAGAGTTGCAAATGTTAAGTTTTTCGTTAATAGTTCAAAGTTCGTGTTTTAATACTTCACTACATAGTATAAAACAAAGTCGCTTTCTCTGTCCCTATGTCCCCATGTATGCTTAAATCTTTGAAACTACGCAACGGATTATGATGCGGTTTTTTTTAATAGATAGAGTGATTCAACTGGAAAGTTTATATGTATAATATATGCATAACATAGTAGAAAAACACTGATAATTTAGAGGTTTCTAATGTGATGTCGTAAATAAACACATTTTTTTGCTCTTTCATTGCAAACGCTGGCTGAACCCAACGAGATAGATCAAAATAATGTAGTACAGTATTGTTCACCTTAAAATGGTCTACAAAAAAGTTCGCGATGGTATATGTCTATCTCTTAGTGGTAACACACAATAACCGTTATTTTATCCTTTGCTTTTTACAAGAAATAATGCCTTATTTACGAAGCGATTTTAAGCAATACAGAATTAATCCTTATCCAATTAAGTACCTTAAATACATTGCGCATTTAATATAGATCAATATGGCCCTTCACAGCATGTAATTTAAATGAATAGTTTAGAAGATATTACACATTTAAAATGCAGGGACATAACGGCTGTGGCGGTACCGGCCGCGGAGCCGGCGGCGTGTGCCTATAACTGGGGAAGGACTGGATAGGACAAAGCGCAAAGACCTTCTGTAGTACATTTAGTATCAGCATTGCACCCGTGCGAAGCCGGGGCGGGTCGCTAGTAGATTATAAATTTATAATAGATTTTGAAATGTTACGTCACAAAATTTAGGACCCCTCCCACCCCCTTGTCACACAGTGTCACACTTCGTCGACCCCCTCCCTCCCCCTTAACGTGTGACGTAATTTATGGATGGCCCCAAAGGCTGAAAATACTAAAATATATAGTTAATTATTTCAGGTGTTATTTTGCGGAAGTCAAATTTACAGGCAATTTGACACTACTTTGCGTGCCTCCGCCACCAATCTGTTCATGAAAACCGCTGCCGGCCGCCACTGCAGAGGCGACCACGGTAGTCGGGGCGGCAGCAGTCGCAGGTTTCTTCTGTTTCAGATGTCGGAGATTCGCCGAGGCGACCGCAGCAGCTGGAACAGAGACGACCAAAGCAGCCACGGCAGTCGCATGAATGTACTAACGGTAGTGGGTGGTTGCTGGCCGGCAGTAGGTTTCATAAACTAATTGGTGGCGGAAGCACGCACAGTAGTGTAGATCGAATTGACTGAAATATATATTTACAAAAATTTGAAAATTTTCACAAGAAATGGGTAATGTGAGGTAGATTTACAATAGCCGAGGTAAAGTTACTAAAACTAATAAAATATTTTGAAGGCATGATTAAATGTTCAATAAAATTCTTCATCTTCCACCCACTGCTGGGTATAAGCTCTCCTCAATGTTTTACCACCAGTGTGTCCCTCCACCTTCTTCATCCAGCAATTTCCAGCCGTTTTTAGGATTCCGTACCCAATGGGTAAAATGGAACCCTATTACTAAGGCTCCGCCCGCCGTCCGTCCGTCCGTCCGTCCTTCCGTCCGTCTGTTACCAGACTGTATCTCATGAACCGTGATAGTTAGACAGTTGAAATTTTCACAGATGATGTATTTCTGTTGCCACTATAACAACAAATTATAAAAAATAGAATAAAATAAATATTTAAGGGGGCTTCCATTCAACAAACGTGATTTTTTGCTCGTTTTTGCTCACAATTGATAACGGCAATAGGTAGACGTTTGAAATACTCACACAATATTTAGTTATGTATTCACTTTAAATATATATAGTTAAATAAAAATAAAACAAATATTTAAGGGGGGCTCCCATACAACAAACGTGTTTTTTTTTTTGCTGTTTTTATAGATAATGGTACGGAACCCTTCGTGCGCGAGTCCGACTCTCACTTGGCCGATTTTTTTTAGGTCAACGAAAACAACATTTTGGTCTGTAAGCGGTTCATCAACATCTTTGAATCAAAGCCAACCTCGCCTGCACGTTGTGCACCCTGCTGCCTGTCACATGAGGTTCTGACAAAAATGAGAAGTAGGACTTGCGTATTTGTAAGCACGACTGGGGAAGTACCTCCACCTCACAGTATACCGCAGCCAAATAAAAATTCCCTTGAGGGTTGTTGTGTTCCTGCGAGTAAGTGAGGTCACCAGATAAAAAGGAAGGAGTATAGTCTGGCAACGGATAGGCGACATTCTTGGTGTTGCTGATCTCCATAGATGGTGGTGATTGCATTGATTCTTCATGTGACCCACATGCTCGTTTGCTCATATGTATATAAAAAAATCGGTTGTCTGTAAAGTCGGTTTACAGACGATAGTTGAACGTGACAACGTCATAAGAAAATACTGCTTTTAATGGAACGCCTCAGAGCGAGGTAACGCCGCATACGTCATGTTTTTTCGTGCGTGCAGCCGGCTCCATCGAATTATAAGACGTTGTCACGTCAAAAACTTGTTCGTCAAGTTTAAACGATAAAAATGTATTCATAATCACATCGATAATCTCATAATCTGTATTTATCATAATCTATACAAAATATGCAAATACATACATTGATGGAAAATTTGGAAGTACATACCTAGATAAGTGCAGTTTTGATAAGATATTTGTCGTAGAAATTATTACACAAAAGGCATAAAAATATAAAATTATATTGCACACAAAAGAAAATACGTCATACTTATATACAAATAAAAGAGCATATCTATACAATATTAATATTCCCAAGGACAAACATTTGTGTGCATGAACATGTCTGTTTTTCTTGGTCTGGGTGTTTTCTATGTATCATAAGTATGTATTTACACAAAAAAATGTATTTACGTATGTTTATCAGTTGTGTAGTGTAGTACCCATAACATAAGCTTCGCTTACTTTGGGGCTAGATGGCGCTGTGTAATTTGTCTGACAATATTTATTTATTATTTATTGTAAAGCTGAAGTGTTTGATTGTTTGGTTAAACGCTCAAATCTTAGGAACTACTTGTTGGAAACTTGGAACTGAGAAAAATGGAGTGTAATTGTGTCATGGCCACAGTCGTGTGTTGTACGTGAATACGCACTAAAATTATCTCAAAATGGCAGCGCTTCCCCCTCCCCTGCATGCGATGCTCCATTGCCCTTACTTAGCGTAATAAATTCTTTGATCCTTCATCTATCCAGTGGTGTGATTGAATTTTGGATGTAGAGCATAGATTCGAAACTACAACGCCTAACTGTTTCACCCGATTTTGTTATCATTAGATTTTCAGCGAAATTCATTGAGCGAAATCGTCCGTTCGTTCTGTCTGTCCGTTGCCATGAAACTCAAAATTTTGAAATTCTGACTTCGGATTCGTGTAGAGCATCAAAAAGTAGTAATGTAGTGACCTTGGTTTTCATATATCAATTCGGGATCTCGAAAAAAAAAATTCGCTATGGTGGCGCATGCTGCGCATCCGATGTTTTATATATAAATGCGCTGTTCCTAAGTAGACCCATGCCCTACTAAGATATGAATTAATTTATATGAATTCCATAGACCACTTGCATGTCAGTATCGCCCCCTAGAGGTCGATATAAGTTGAAATGAATGGTGTAAAATAAATAAATAGTTTATTATTTACATTAATGTAGGTATGACCCGAAAGATAAATGACCTTTTTGCCTCCGCTTATCGTCTGCGTTCCGGCGTCCACTTCCTTCCTCTTGTATCTCGTCCCAAGAACATAGGAATTTATGTTCTTTTCTCGTCCTTTTCTTCGAAACTTGTCACAATTAATAACTTCGACATGGTTGAGGTTTGTGTGGAAAAAAATTGAGATCTATAACATAGCATAGTTGTATTACTATGCTGTGTCTATAATGTCCTTGAGGAATGATCATCATTATATATCATCATCATCATCATACATTGTCCATTGAGATCAATGGAGAATATACACTCAGCGAATCCACTCGCTCCACTCAACCTCGATTTCGGCCCCGTGGGCTAGAATCCAGGCTAGTTTAATTTTCCCTTGTGACCTATACTTTGATTACAAAACGGCTATAGATACCCATTGTAGCCCGGTCATTGCCACATACCACATAACCTTGGTGCAGGTTCGAATCAAGACAATTACTGATAAAGGATAAGTATATCACCACGTGGCAACCACTCGGGCATCGCCTGATAATCACGCGTTAGGTCACTCACTTTTTTTAATGTCACTCGTGTCGGGAAGAAGTAAACAAACATACAGCCGACTTGCAGGATATTTTTTTTTATATTAAGTCGGGTGGCAGACAAGCATATGGCCCGCCTGATGTAAAGCGGTTACCGTAGCCATATTAACGCTCGCAACAAAAAATATCGCTCGTGCGCGGCCATCCCTGCTACTAACGCAACATCTCCTTTCTGGTAACCTCACTCACTCGCAGGAATACAACAACCCTCAAAGGAATTGTTATTTGGCTGCGGTATTCTGTGAGGTGGAGGTACATTCTCCAGTCGGTTTCACTCGACTGACAAAGAAGGGAGAGTAATGTTTTTCCAGTGTATGTGTTATAGATAATGCCCGAAATCTATGCGCTTCTAGGTTTGACTAGTTAAACCTATGGTACCTCACTCACCTCCCTCTCCAACCGCTGGTCGAGCCTCACTCGCTTCGCTCACTTGGCTTTTCTTGATCACAAGCTTAACCTAACCTCGACGTACATATGTATCTATACTAATACCACCTAATACTATAATAAATAAATAATAAATATTTCTCGACAATTTACACGTAATATGTAATTATGGGTACTAGACAATTGATAAATGTAATACGTTTTTATTGTAAATACATACTTATAATACATAGAAAACACCCAGACCAAGACAAGCAGACATGTTCATGTACACAAATGTTTGTCTTGTGCGGGAATCGAAACCGCGACCTCGAAGTCAAAGTGGCCATTGCTGACCATTCGACCACCGAGCTCGTCAAACTAAAGAGGTAAACTTTGCGACTTTGCAAGGTTGTAGGGGATTATCTCTGCAT
The DNA here is from genome assembly GCA_937001555.2 of Hypsopygia costalis. Taxonomy (NCBI): domain Eukaryota; kingdom Metazoa; phylum Arthropoda; class Insecta; order Lepidoptera; family Pyralidae; genus Hypsopygia; species Hypsopygia costalis. The sequence continues at coordinate 17,200,944 of OW443349.2, read as the reverse complement.
TTTTAATATTTGTTGATGATCCCAAACTTACAGACGGTGTAGAACCTTTAAGTCTGAGAAGAGATTTTGCGTCCCTTTGTGTGTTCTATCGATACAATGGGGAGTGTTCAGAGGAGTTGTTTGACATGATACTCACGGCCTCCTTCTATAGTCGCACCGCTCGCCATCGACAGGGAATTCATCTTCATACATTGGAGCATAAGTGGTCGCGTACTGCGCGGTTCCAGAGAAGTTTTCTCCCGCGTACTGTCAAGCTGTGGGATGAACTGCCTGTCTAGGTTTTCCCAGAAGACTACAGCATGGGGTTCTTCGAAAAGGGTGTGAAGAGGTTTTTACAGGGTCGGCAACGCGCGTGTAATGCCCCTGGTGTTACAGGCGTTCATAGGCTAGCTGCTTTCCATCAGGCGGGACGTAAGCTTGTTTGCCACTTTAGTGGTATAAAAGAAAATTGTTTTACCAATAGAAAGTCGCGTTATTTGTGAGTGTCATTTTCACCCCCACAATTATTTGTCGCATGCGGGAATCGACCCCGCGATCCTTGGTACCAAAGTAACTATTGATTCAACCACAAAATCGAGAGCAAGTAGTGTTACAGTGACAAGCACAACCGGCCTCTTCATTTACTTTGTTTAATTTTAACGTTAAAAAGTTGATTTAAAAAAAAAAAAATTAAACCGATTTCAGTTGGTGAGCGCAGCTTATTGGTGGAATACCCCGGGAGACGCTGCTGTCCGTCTTCCGGGCGAAAAGTTATTGCATCACACAAGATTCCTTAGTCGCCTTGTACGACATCCAGTGCAGAGCAATAGAGTGGCGCAATTTTATTCTGCCTGCAACCACAGGGCAAATTTAAGGGTTTCCCCTCGCTTTTTCTGGGATCCCATCATCAGACCCTGACCATGAGAATTTGACCATACGTCCTTATAAAATTTAAGGGTTTCCCTTGATTTCCCTGGGATACCATCATCAGATCCTGACTTGGTGAATATGGGACCACCTTGCAATTATACCCTTTCAAATAAAAAAAGAATATTGAAAATCGGTTCACAATTCGCGAAGATATCGAATAACATACATACAAAAAAATATTCAGTCGAATTGAGAACCTCTTCCTTTTTTGAAGTCGGTTAAAAATAAATAATGGGTTTTTACTAATTTTCTTCACAGTTGATGATACCCTGAGATTAATTTACTAATCTAAGATTAACTCACTCACTCATCTATAAAATATTATTACATGCTATGATAATTTGATAATACCTCACGTCGTCGTCTCCCTCTACCCAGATAACAAACGTATCGCATTACTATCGCAAAATGTTCTTGGTACCAGCCACAACAGCTGTGGAAGATGCAACATTGATATTCGAATATCGAACAAAACAAATACGCGTCGTCCACGTTTGAGGGAAGTCGCTTCCCTAGTGCCAGTGTCGAGAAAAAAAAACTAAAAATGAGGTTCATATGTTTGGTGCTTTGTTTTTTGTGCTACAATTTCGCACTGGCCAATGTAAGTTTACATAAAAATTTCTTTATTTATAAATTTAATTAAGTATGTGTACATATTTAAATTTTTAAAAATAAAATTGAAATCGTCTATTTTGCGCATATGTCAAATGTAAGCATCACTGTACAATTTATTAATAAAAAAATGTAGTTGATATTTTTCCTTGCGATGCATTTTATTACTAACTTGTTCAAAACATCTTTGACCCCTGTTAGATAAGCAGGGATGTGCCTCCTATCGATAAAAATAATTATGTATATAAAATATAATTAAGGAATAAATAATTTAATTAAATGTATTTTATTGACCAAGGGGCAATTGGCAATAATTCTCGTAATTAAAATTCAGTTTCGGTCTAATCTCGATCTCATAAATTTGATATTCTCGTGTCACAATATGAAGCTTACAGGTTTAATTAAAGTGTGATTATATAGAAATATGACCGACAATAAAACAAACTAGGAATAGTATTCTGTTCACAATAAGAATTGATATTCGTTATAGAGGGAAACCAACTACATATAGGTATAATTTTAGTAAATTAATTCGTTCTTAATTAAATTAAAATTCATTTATTTCGGATAACTACATGATCCATATTTGAAAATTTTCATTATTTCTATTCAACTTTCATTATGCGTTGTAAAATCATTACGAGAATTGGCATTAACGGAATAATTGCAATACTCATTTAGCTAGAAACATAAATAAATCATAACCATAAAATTGATATCATGTGTTTGTTAAATACTTATAAAATGTTTATTTTATTATATTGAAATTGCATCTATTTACACTTATGCTACATGCAATGCATTTTTAACAGGCGAATAAAATAAAATTACTTATCAATAACTTAACTAAATTATTTAACAATATATTTTTTCATTCTTAACAGATTTCAATGAAACAAAGCTTAAATGTTGCTCGAAGCTATGCTATCTGTGAAAACTGCAAAAAAAAAAAAAAAGTTCAGTACTTTTGGGAATTTGCGTGTACATACACACAGAAAAATAAAATAATAATAATCTTTTTTGTGCCCTCTTATTTATTTCTTATCTCCCACTCATTTTTTCATAAATTCAATAAATGTTTATTTATTTATTACAAACTTTATTGAACACAATAAATTGGTACAAAAGGCGGAATTAATGCTAATAACATTCTCTAGCATGCAACCATTGGGATATTAATAAGTGGATAATAAATTAAGAATGCGGTTTATGAATGAATACTTAATATTATATATCTAAATTACCTACATCATAAACATACATAATATAAGTAAATTAAATTTATATTATATTGTTACGCATGTATATAGTCTCTGGTAGTTGTCATATGAGCCTATACAATAACATAATATTTCACAACTAATTAATATACCTATACAGAAAAAAACAAAGATTTTTTTATGCGTGTTTGTAAAACATTATTGTAAAAGAAATATTTAAAATATATATTTTTTATAATAATGTTTTATAAACGCCCAAAAAACTTTTTGCATTCGATTTATTTTTGTATTGCTTTGGAAAAGTTTTTCACATGAAGAAGAATACCTATTTAAAATATCTTATTAAAGATCAACCTTTGATTTTTTTATTTTATTCCGAAAAACTAAGAATATGTACGTAAGTAGGTACAATAAATCTACCAAAATACATCTAAAAATAGAAATCTTTCCGCATCAAAATTATTTCGGTAAGGACAGCGTGCAACGCCCCTGGTACTCGTATCACGCACAAGCCGCGTGTTCCTTCTCTTTTTAAAGAGATCGTTGCTCTCTTTTGTCCATTTCATAATATGTACGCAAAGGATATAATAGTAGTATAGTATGATGAGCTGTTATAATGGTAATGCAAGTTTTGAGCACGTTTATTAAGTCACGTACACCAGCACCCATAGTAGATGATCTTGATCATAATAATGACTGAAGTAGGCGATCGAATGGTGTGACTTGTGTCCATTTCTGAATCTAGATTCGTTGTCCAAAATAATTTATATATAGGTTATATATAGGAATACCGAAGTATTTTTCAAACCCCTGAGTCGGAATCACCAGGGGGTCGCTGGATTTCACAGATTTCGTCGCGTATTCAAAAAAATGTTGAAATAGCCCACAGGAAAGATTTTATAAATAAGCAAAATTATTTATTGGAATTTGTACATGTAAAATAATACTTATAATAATAAGGTTATTTACTTCTCACAAAGTTTGTACATTGAACAGTAAGTGCATTATAGACTTGCACTGATAGGACCTTGTGAGAGTCTGGAGTCCGAGCTAGGTTTAAAAACCTGTGTTACAGATCTCCAGGCTCTCTCCCGGCTAATGCATAACATGAAGTAATTCCGTAAGGTTACTTTAACATAGGTTTGTGAGATATGTACATATATCGTATCACATGAGCAATCTATTAACAAAAAATATGTTATTATTTTTACAGATATATCTAGGTATCTAGGTACTCTTTCTAAACATAATTTATGTAGTATCTATTCACGTTGAACACAGTCAACAATATCATGTAACTTGTTCCAGCTACCATTACATACAGTTACAATGCGTTATATAATTTACTTAACAACATACACTTTAAATCGAATATAACTATATAAAGTATAAAATAAATTTGATATGTAATAATAAAATACAAAACAAATTTCAAATGCGAAAAATTTAAATAGATATAGTAAAGAACTCTTCTTACTCTCCACAGTCTCCACTCCACATCCTCGCTAAATGCTATATCTTAATGTCTGATCAGATGAATGGCAGCATTGCACGCTGGATGGTAATGTGGCTTTGCTTATTCCCTGGTTGAGAACAATAAAGCCATCTCCATAAACATGAGAATAGTGAGAATAGAGAATAAACAAAAGTAACTGAAACTACTAAGCTGCGACTGATTTGAAGACTCGTCCTTCCAATTTTTCTCTACGGAGCTGAGACCTGACCTTGATACTTAAGGAATAAAGAAAAATCGATGTCCTGAAATGTGTTGCTGGAGACGGCTACTGAGAATTCTGTGCTACTTAACTTCTTCGGCCATATTACATGAAAATGAGTCTCAATGTAGTCTTGGACTCAATGGCAAGATATCCTGTGTTCGCTTTTCAATCAGATGGGCAGACTTAATTAAATCTTTCACTAATTCCACCATGTCTGACTGATCCCACGATGCCTCCAATGGAACCAAACGGAGATACACCTCGAGAGCCGCTATTCGTGATAAATTGGCAATAACCACAACCACTTTGCTAAGAGTGTCCGATTGTGCAGAAAACTTAAAAAAAAGTGGTCGTAGGTAACTGGACGACGAAATCAAAAGTTCGCAATGTTCGCATACGGTTGAAAGCATTGAAGAAAACCCATATCCAGCAGTGGATAGATATAATAAGGTGACGATGATGATGATTTTTATTGTAGAATAGACTCAATTTATAAAAATCTGATAGTAAATATTTTTTTCAAACGTACAGAGGACACGGGGCAAAACATTTACGTCTATGTGTCAAGTTCAAATTAATTTGCATCTGAGGATGTGTCTGGTAACTTGAAAACAAAGACATATTATTCAAATATTTACTGTTCAGGTGATGACGGTTGAAAGTGTTCATGACGTAGGTATAATCTAAATATATAAAAGAAGAAACTGACTGACTGACTTATATATCAACGCACAGCCCAAACCGCTGGGTCTAGAGATTGCAAATTTGACACATAGGTTCTTTATGACGTCTAGGGGTGCACTAAGAAAGGATTTATCAAAATTCATCCCCTAAGGGGGTGTGAAACGGGGGTCCAAAGTTTGTATGGAGAAACAAGATTAGTTGGACTATTTTATCCGAAACTTTACATGAGTACTTCTATAGAGAAATGAGTAAACACGTGTTTCAGGATTTTTCAAAATTCAATCCCTAAAGGGGTAAAATGGGGCGAATAAGTCTGAAAATCGTCATGCGTAATCGATAATGATAACGATTTTAAAATTCAACGTGGCTGACATGACCATCATCCTCTATTGAGGAGCGATGAGGTTGATATGTCTATATATCAATATATCAATATATGTGTCGTTTTCGGAACGCCAATCCATATTAATATTATAAATGCGACAGAATGTCTGTTACCTCTTCACGCTTAAATCGCTCGATCGATTTAGATGAAATTTAGTTGAGAGATAGTTGACTCCTGGCAAAGGACATATCTAAGATAGTTTTCATCCCAGAAATTACCTATTATTGTTATTTATTGTGACGTGACCATCATCCCATATTAAGGTGCGATGGCGTTAAAATGTCAAAAATGTGGTGAAAAACGTCAAAGGTATTGTTTTTATGGTATACCAGGTCGCTGATTACGAAAAAAAAAACAACTATTTAATAATCCAACATAGCCGACGTGACAACTCTGTATGGGTGCAATGGGGTTGAAATGTCATAATGTCAATATGGGTTGATTCTATGGTTTTCTGGGACGTTAATAACCACAATGGCATCGATTTGAAAATATAACGTAGTGGACACGAATTACTTAAAAAGATTTTTCAAAATTTTCCTCTAAGAGGGTGAAACGGAGGTCCAAAGTTTGTATGGGAAAACGAGATTAGTTGGACTATTTTATCCTAAATTTTACACGAGTACTTCTATTGATTAATGAGTAAACACGTGTTTGCCCCGAATGTCACGCGAGCGAAGCCGCGGGTGAAAGCTAGTAAATAAATACACGCATTGCCGATCCTGTAAAAACTTCTTTCCTGAAGAAATACTGTAGTCTCGATGAAAAACCTCGAGAAGCAGTTCATCACGCAACTGAGAGCTTATAGTCAGAACCCCTCGGAACCGCACGATACAGTACAATAATATTGCGCGTTTTTGTTAAAAGCGGTCATTTTAGCGTGTTAGCGTAGATAGCGTAATTGATGAACCATTGTAACATTAATTAACGTGCCTAGGTACAACCTCAGCCAAATAATGCGTAGATACACATTATCAATATCATTATCATTCAATGAATCTTAATCAAACTATTTAGGTTGCGATAAGTATAACCGACTGCAGCGAAGTCCGAAGGGAAAGTTAGGTGTTTGACCTGTACACCTACAAATTTAAAAATGCACGTTTAGTTTTTGTAACACCTAGTGCAAATATTAGTATTTACTTCGTTAATTTCAAAGACTTGCACTTAAGTTTTAGTAATTTGTAAAAATATTCGTATAATAAGTCACCATTGGCATAGATTTAAAAAAGTTGTACGAAGTTTATTACTCGAAAAATGTTACATCATATCACATAGATGATTTTTTAACTGACAAAGTGTAAGGATCCAATATAATTGTAACAGCATTAGCGAATCTTCTTGACATACTTTACCTTTATTTCTATGAGAATATTAAACAAATTTGCATATTAAACAAAATCTTTATTTCAATGGTAATAATTTTAATTGACATTTCACAGAGATGTAAAAACTTTTCTAACAATTTTAAAACTTTGTACACTTGTAAGCATGCGTTTAAACGCGTCATGAATCATGGTATTTTTTTCATTACTCATACTTTATGAGCATTATCATAAATATCAAATTTCGTGATATTATGTAATATAACCACACTGCACTGTAGTATTTTTTTCGCTCATTAAGTATTTTGTTAATTGAACCTAACATATAAACACACTTTTTATGTACGTTAAAGATTTCGGTTTATTTTATTACTTTCACTTGTTCAAACTATCAAAATCAAAATATCTTTATTCCTTGGACTTTATAAAGCACTTAGAAACGTCATACAAATTAAATATAAGAACATGTATCTAAATCATTACTACTCTAAATCCGCAGAGCTTAGATTCACTTTCATCACACTATCTTGAATGTGAAAGCGAATTTAAGTGCCAGTTCCGGCGACGGGGCTACTTCAGAAGAACTGGCAAGAAACTTAAGGCCGACTCTTTTAATTTAATTGCCAATATCGTTACATTAAATACAAATACAATCATTAACATAACAAGAGCAATTCATTTCCAAATACTTTTATCATTTATGTCATCTGAGTAAGCCTATTGACATAGTCAGTAGTAGTTATCTTCAAAGTCATCACCGAATAATTACCAATTATCTATGTACATTTGGTAATTTATCGATATTCGAGGAATACGAATAATTATAATCCGTACATCACTAAATTAAATGTCAATTTATTGTTACAGGACACTTATCGTGCCGGTATAGTTGGCCCCAACATATATGCCAATCCTGCTAGATATTTACCACAAATTCGGGAAGCTGCCAAATCGGTAAGAATCAAATTAAGGCCATTGTTAATGCAATGTTCGCTCAATGAATACTGTAATATGGCAAATAGTCTTCGTCTCCCCTTATTCATTCCCACTGCTGGGATATTGGTCTCCTCTCAATCGAAAACACTGCCCCCTTACCACCATCTCTTATTGCGATTCAATAACTGAATAGAATGCTTATTCCTACCAATGAATAAGCGACTCTATTTCAAATGGAATAGAGTCGCTTATTCATTGGTATAAGCATTCTATTCAGTTTTTTATTTTTTATACTACGTCGGGTGGCAGACAAGCATACGGCCCGCCTGATGTGAAGCGGTTACCGTAACCGTATTAACGCTCGCAACATAATATATCACTTGCGCGCTGCCACCCCCGCTGCCAACGCAGCATTTCCTTCTTTTCTGGTGACCTCACTCACTCGCAGGAACACAACAACACATTTTTTTTTTACCGTTGACTAAATAGTATGTCATATCATAGCGTTTACCATGCCGACCGAAGGTGCGTTTACTAAAATTACGAAAATTGTTAAATTATTCTTTCTTTTTACAGAAAGTGGACATCGTAGTTTTGCCGTCACCAGATTTCACTACTCCTGATGAATACAATAGCGAAACAGAGAACTATGACGAGGTAAAAAAGCCTCCTTAAATATTTATTTCATTCTGTTTTTTAGTATTTGTTGTTATAGCGGTAAAAGAAATACATCATCTGTGAAAATTTCAACTGTGTAACTATCGCGGTTCATGAGATACAGCCTGGTGAAAGACGGACGGACGGACGGACGGACAGCGGAGCCTTAGTAATAGGGTTCCTTTTTACCCTTTGGGTACGGAACCCTAAAAACGAATGATAACAAAATCAGGGGATACAGTTTGGTGTTGAAACTAAAACTATACTATTTCTCAAAAAAATTATGTAAAAAAAACTTTTAATTTAAACGGTTTTATTGAAAATAGTGTACTAAAAGCTAAAAAATAATTCGGTAGGTCGGAGGTTTCAGTCATCACACCCCTCTCCCTCATCAGTCTAAGGCATTGATCAGACAAAATAATAAAATCGTTGGGCGTAGCGTAAACTGAGTTGACTGGATGGAAACACGGGCCCAACGATTTTATTATTTTGTCTGATCAATGCCTTAGACTGATGAGGGAGAGGGGTGTGATGACTGAAACCTCCGACCTACCGAATTATTTTTTAGCTTTTAGTACACTATTTTCAATAAAACCGTTTAAATTAAAAGTTTTTTTTACATAATTTTTATTTTCAAGTTTTTAGTTTCTAATTTCATTACATAGTACTTCTCGTTCTATTAAGTTTAGATTTGACTTTTGTCATTATTTTTTTTACTTTTAAATTTGTCTTGTATTCAAATGAATACCCATATTGAAAAAATGGGTATCAAATGATACCCATATTGAAAATTGAGACGATATGTAACCGCGCCAACCGGCCATTTTGTTGACGGCCATCTTGGATTTTATAATATTCATCGTGAACTGTGTTCTACTAGTTATGCCCTTTCATTTGATACCCATATTGAGGTAGTCGTGACAAAATTTGTAAATCGCCATTTTGTAGAGGCGGCCATCTTGGATTTTCATTTTTTTTCATGTGAACTGTATTCTTCTAGTCAAGCCTTTTCATTTGATACCCATATTGAGGTAGTCGTGACAAAATTTGTATACCGCCATTTTGTAGCGGCAGCCATCTTGGATTTTCATTTTTTTTCATGTGAACTGTGTTCTACTAGTCAAGCCCTTTCATTCGATACCCATATTGAGGTAGTCGTGACAAAATTTGTAAACCGCCATTTTGTAGCGGCGGCCATCTTGGATTTACAATGAAACAGAATTTATTTAATTGTATTGTCACCAGAACTAAAGGTGTATACCAAATTTCAGATCAATCTGTCAACAGGAACGGGGTCAAATTTCAATTACTAGATTTGACCCAAGAATAAATAATAAATAAAACAAACGGGGTGAGCTAAATAAAACCGTTTAATAAAAATATCGGTCCCATGCGGCAGGGAGGCAAGAACACTGGCTTCGTTTCCTCGCTGAATTGCAATGCTGATTTTTTGAGCGAATGAGCCAGCCCTCCTGTCGCACTAGCAACCAGTTTTGATGAAATTACTGAAAGAAAGTTTTTCAACATAATTTTTAATTAATTAATTATTTCTCGCCCAGCGAATACGTATTGCAGTGCTGCTAGCTTTCTGGGCACATTACCCCTTGACGGGGCGATGCGGAGGAGTTTTTTCACGCAATGTATCTTTTCTTTCTTTTTAACCGACTTCAAAAAAGGAGGAGGTTCTCAATTCGTCGGGATCTTTTCTTATTTTTTTTATATAAAAAATAAAAAAAATATATGTTCCCCGATTACTCGAAGATGCCTGAACCAATTTAGAACATTCTTTTTTTATTATAGGTATACTGTATATATTTTTAGTTGTATATATTAATATTATTTAGGTTTTTATAATATAGACATAATGTAATTTGTTACTAATTAAATAAATTAGCTATTGTTAAATTGCTATTAAATAAAAAAAATATTGATTGAATGAAATTCCTTTTCAGACCGTGAAAGTACTATCAAATGCAGCGAAGCAGACCAGCCTGTACATTGTCTCGCATTTGTACGAGAAGGCCCGCTGCCAGACTGGCACGGAGCTCATCAGGAGTAACTTGGTATTTGACAGACAAGGATCCGTCGTGGCAGTGTAAGTACCATTGTCATCAACCTTATTCATTCCAATGCTAGTGAAACATCCGTGCACCAGCATTTTTTTAAATGTTTTTTTTAAATGTTGTCAGACAAATTACACAGCGCCATCTAGCCCCAAAGTAAGCGAAGCTTGTGTTATGGGTACTAGGCAACTGATAAACATACGTAAATACTTTTTTTTTTTTGTAAATACATACTTAAGTTAGAATATATAGAAAACACCCAGACTAAGACAAACAGACATGTTCATGCACACAAATGTTTGTCCTATGTGGGAATCGAACCCACGAGCGTTGGTGTCGAAGCCGCGCCATTGACCGCTACGCCACCGCTACGGTCTTGTGGCAGCACTGTAGCGTAGGGTTCAATCGTCTGTCAATTCATATCATCTTGTCAAATGTCTTGTGTTGTCTTGTCGCCTTGAAGTTTCACTGTCAAAAAAATTAGTACAATTTGACAATCTGGACCCGTCGCCTATCTAGCGACATCTGGTGTCAGAAAAAATATCAAACATCCCCATAGGAGGATTTAGATTAAGCAGTATTAGACAATAGTACGATTACATAACAGCGACGTGCAATTAATAAATCCCTCGAGGATTGTTGTTCCTGCGAGTGAGTGAGGTCAGCAGAAAGGGAGGAGATGCTGTGTTGGCAGCGGGGGTGGCAGCACGCGAGCGATATTTTATGCTGCCAGCATTAATTTAGCTACAGCAACCGCTTCACATCAGGCGGGCCGTATGCTTGTCTGCCAACCGACGTAGTATAAAAAAAAATGTCTTGTCAGTTGACGCTGCCATGCTGGCCTACAAGATGCTTCTTCACGCTTCGCTTGAAGGAACCCTTGAAGGCTATTTTGACATTGCATACGAAGGTTATACAACTTATGTGTGTAAAAATTAAAAAGACACTCCGGCATATTGATTTTATGTCTGATGATGTACGATGTGATTTGACGAGCTCGGTGGTCGAAACCAAAGGCTACTTAGATACCGCGGGTTCGATCCCCGCACAAGACAAACATTTGTGTGCATGCCAGCCGACGTAGTATAAAAAAAAAAAATGTAAGAAATTGTGATAGAAAAATTAGACGATTATTAACAGAAGGTACGGACCCCAGGGTCTGTAGATAGTAATCCTGATTCCTTCAAAATTGTCAACGCTTCGTCTTGCTAATTAAAACATGTTTTCGTTCACAGATACAGAAAGCCAGTCAATAAGGTTTCTAACTGCACGACCTACACAAATGACATGGGTATCTTCAGTACCGACTTCGGAGTCACCTTCGGGTTACTTATGGAAGAGGATCTAGTCCTACTGAAGCCTGAGAGTCTGAAAGAATTGAAGAATTTCGTCGTGACTGGTGGTTTACAGTCGGAAATATCCGCGTTAAACGGTAATACCTACATTTTTTCTAATATTTTATTTTTATTTTATTTTTGTAAACGACAGGTGTGTTAGGGTGAAAGTGGTTTATCAATATCTTTGAATCAAAGCCAACTTCACCTGCACGTGGTGCACCCGGCTGACTGACAAACGAGGCTCTGGCGAAAACATAAGAGGTTTTGCGTATTTTGTTGTTTGCCCGACTGGGGGAGTACCTCCACCTCACAGAATACCGCAGCCAAATAACAATTCCCTTAGGGGTTCTTGTGTTCCTGCGAGTGAGTGAGGTCACTATAAAGAAAGGAACGAGTTGCTGCGTTTGAAGCGCGGGTGGCAGCACGCAAGCGATGTCATGTTGCGAGCGTTAATATGGCTATAGTAACCGCTTCACATCAGGTGGGTTGTATGCTTGTTAGCCACCCGACGTATAAAAAAAAACACAAAATTCACCTTATCTGCTCAGTCGAAACTGGTTATCGAAAGGTAGGTTGAAGTCTCTCCTAGGCGGAGGAGTTTTGTTAACTTTAAAAAATATTTAGATAAATTGCCTGAAATCAAATAATAATTAATAATATTTTTTGTATAGCTTACAAAGTTAATGTATCACTAGGACACAGCCACCCTAGCTGCCATCTCAGTAACTCTGTTTCTTCCTGGTAACCTCACTCACTTGCAGCAATACAACAACCGTGTAGGTTTCCAGGAAAGTGGCAGTAATTTCTCAATCGGACTTGACATGCCCTACAAATCTACAATAATGCCAAAAAATAATTTGTATTTGTACATCTCTCTCGTCACGGCTTCATTTGTTTACTGATATATCGCACCATGTCTGAAGGCCAATTCTCGTAATTTTTCTAAGAACGCAGATTGAAAGTTGACCGAATCGAGATTGAATTGTGAATTGAATAAAATTATATACTTTATTTCATTAATTAATTATTATCAATTCTTGTTGTTGGCAAAGTAACATTTTTAGTTTGTTTAATTTTCACTCATATTTCTATATAATCCCGCTTAAATTTAATTTTGAAGTTACATATTGTGTTACGAGAATACCAAATGTGACATTTGTGAGATCGAGACTGGATCGAAACTGAATTTTGACTATATTTTAATTACGAGAATTGCTCCTCTGACGTTGACTTGAAATGGTGGTGAGCCGAGTAACTATTTAATATGTTACTAATTGTAAAACGTATCACTGTTTAGGTATCTTTCACCTTTAAAATCTATTACCACTCTAAAGTCTAACTATAGAAGGTGCTATGGTTTTGTGTTAAATAAAATTTATTTTTCTAAACTCACTTCATTTACTTTGCCACCACTTTACAATTTTACACAATTCAAAAATATATTAGGCTAATATTTAGACCAACATTTAGACAAACATTTAGACCAACGTTTAGACAAACATTTAGTACAACATTTAGACAAACATTTAGACCAACATTTAGACAAACATTTAGACCATCATTTAGACAAACATTTAAACCAACATTTAGAACAACATTTACACAAATATTTAAACCAACATTTAGACAAACATTTAGACCATCATTTAGACCAACATTTAGACATATATTTAGTCCAACATTTAGACCAATATTTAGATCAATAATTAAACCAGTACGAGGTTATCAATAATTAAACCACTTAGCGCGGTTTCTAGGGGACGACTGGCTTGCATTTGAAGCCCGCGTGCCCGCGCGCCGGATCTCTACGGTATAAATAAATTAATGCTGATCCGGCACAATGTGTCCCTTCATTAAAGGTACTTTGAAGCTTTTCTTATTGTATATCTAAAAATAAATTTATATTATTTCAGCAAATCAATTCTCGTCATCCTGGGCATTTGTGAACAAAGCCAACCTTGTATCTGGTGTCGCCATCTTTGCTGGTGAAGGAGGATTGAAGACTGCAGGCGTTAGATTTGCTGATCTCAAGAAATGTCGTGGACAAGGTGAGTAAGGATAGTTTGGATGCACGTGGTGCACCCAGCTGACTGAATAGTCACATCGCATAGTTACCTAACTACGCGTTGTTATAATAAATAATTAATAAATATTCCTGGCCAAACACACGGCACGGCCATCTTAAGCTTGTCTTATGGGTACTAGATAACTGATAATATACTTAAATACATTTTTTTTTGTAAATACATACATATAATAGATAGAAAGTACCCAGACCAAGACAAACAGACATGTTCATGCACACAAATATTTGTCTTGTGCGGGGATCGAACCCGCGACCTCGGTGTCAAAGTAGCCATTGCTAACCATTCGACCACCAAGCTCGTCGGTCAGTTTTCATTAACCACCATTGTTACCATTTTTGTTGAAAGGCTGTATCACGTGCAGGTGTGGTTTGTTCTAAATATGGCGACGAGTTTTAAGTTATATCCCAGAAGATATAACATTTTTTTTTATTAATTTACGTAGACATTTACGTTGAAGCCACTTCATCAAAAATATCACAAATTGTGATTATCTCAAAAGATATGTATGGTTCGATCGTTGAGTCACTAACACGTGGAGATAGCGACACAGGTGCGAAAAGGTTTTCTTCAGCCACAGATTAGATACTGTTTATATAAAAAAATGCACGAATATTTAAGGCACTTTTGACACCCTGTGTTGAATTTTCTTTAAAATTGCTTCCATAGGGAGGCAATTCAAAAAATCGAATATGATAATAAAATCGGGGGATACAGTTTGGTGTTGCAGCTACAAATCTATCTTTTTATACTACGTCGGGTGGCAGACAAGCATACGGCCCGCCTGATGTGAAGCGGTTCCGCTCGCGCGCCGCCACCCCCGCTGCCATCGCAGCATCTTCTCCCTTTCTGGTGACCCCACTCACTCGCAGGAACACAACAGCCCTCAAGGAACCGTTATTTGGCTGCGGTATTCTGTCAGGTGGAGATACATTCCCCAGTCGGGTAGCTTACAATTACGCTCCCAACCTCTCTTTTCGCCAGAGGTTCGTTTGTCAGTCAGCAGGGTGCACCGCGTGCAGGTGAAGTTGGCTTTGGATCAAAGATGTTGATGAACCACTTACACCCCAAATCCCCTATCATCTCCATACAAAATTCAATCACACCACTGGATAGATGAAGGATCAAAGAATTTATTACGCTAAGTAAGGACTATGGAACATCGCGTATGGGGGAGCGGGACGCACTGCCATTTTGAGCAACACTCATTCGTGTTCATGACACAGACACAGCCCAATTTTCTTGCAAACTCAGTTATAACCACAGATCACAGCCTATGAACACATTTACAGATGTTACAGATATGATGAGATGAGTTACAGGCAGCACCAAAAAATCACAGATACCAAAAACATCACAAGACGAGCTCGGTGGCGTAGCGGTCAATGACGCGGCTTCGACAACAACGCTCGTGGGTTCGATTCCCACATAGGACAAACATTTGTGTGCATGAACATGTCTGTTTGTCTTAGTCTGGGTGTTTTCTATGTATCATAAGTATGTATTTACAAAAAAAAAATGTATTTACGTATGTTTATCAGTTGTCTAGTACCCTTAACACAAGCTTCGCTTACTTTGGGGCTAGATGGCGCTGTGTAATTTGTCTGACAATGTTTATTTATTTACAGATGTTATAGATGAGATGAGTTACAGATGTTTTTGGTGCTGTATATGCAGCATCATTTGCACCCTGTAAGAATCTCTGAACCATGTCTGAACCGACTCGAGTAGCTAACGGCCATGTGCGCCCACAACACCCAACAACCCTCAAGGGAATTGTTATTTGGCTGCATTATTCTGTGAGGTGGAGGTACTTCCCCAGGCGCCCGCCTGGGGAAGTTAAAAAATACGCTATGCTCTACCTCACTTTCGCCAGAGCCCCGTTTGTTAGCCAGCAGTGTGCACCGCGTGCAGGTGAAGTTGGTTTGAAAGATGTTGATGAACCACTTACACCCAAAACTTTACTTCTTATACGATTAGAAGGTATTTCTTATTGGCTAAATCCTCAACTGTTACTTATTTCAGATGATCCTTCCCAGCCTCCAATAGTCAGACCGGCTAACCTGAACATCCCTGGAGAAGACCTGGCTCACTACACCATCAGGCCTTTGGACCTGGAGCAGAGCGCGTTTGGCTACAAAGAAGTTGTATGCCACGGACAATTTTGCTGTGAATTCTTCGCTAAGACCAAATCTGATGGTAAGTTTTGTAAAACTGCTATTACTACCAAACGTACATACCTCGAGTCTATCTTACGCTACGGATTAGTCATATGAAAAAAAATGCATTAAAGCTATATGTGGTATCCCCCGGATCAATTTGGAAACCAATATCTACACGCCTTGGGTTATTCACTACTTTCAATATACATACACAAAGCTACTATAATTTTATGGAAGCTTAAACAAGTAAGTCGAATCATAATTCATTTTAAAAAACAAATTGAATTTGTAATGAAAAAACAAATAGTTTATTGTAATGATTATATAATAAGAAATAAATAATTTTACATTAAAAAAATCAGTTGAGAATATCATCATTATCATCATCAGGTCCATTTTAATCTCCACTACAGGAGCACGACCCTCTCTCGTCCGTCCTAGACGGAAGGAGGATTTGGTCTACACTCCCCACGCTGGCCAGACGGGTTGGAGAGGCCTGATCGATGTTTTATAATGTATTTCCCTTAGTCTCTTTGTACGACATCTATAGAATATAATCACTCCGTATCTTCCCGTGGATGTGCCATCTGCATCTGCAGTCTGCCGGAAACCACACGGCCAGTTTCGCTTGCAAAGTAACAATGTCAGTCAATTGTGGTCCTTCTTTCAGAGTCCAAAATGGCCGCTACCGGCTACAGCCTCGCTGCGTTCGACGGTGTCCGTCAATTCAGCCACAGCCAAGTCATCGGTGTACAGAGCTGCGTTGTGTTCGCTTGTGCTGGTCTTTACAAACGCACTTGTTCTATTGGGTAAGTAAATAAAGAAGGAAGAACTATTTCTTCGATGCTGTAATTTCCAGCCAGGTTGTGAGTACAAATGGACAATATTTCAGATAGATTTTCAACAAGTGCTCGCTCATATTTGTTTAGTAATTTCTTTTATACCACTAAAGTGGCAAACAAGCATACGGCCCGCCTGATGGAAAGCAGTTACCGTAGCCTATGAACGCCTGTAACATCAGGGGTATCACACGCGTGTTGCCGACCCTGTGAAAACCTCTTCACCTCCTTTTTGAAGAACCCCATGCTGTAATTGGGAATGTATACGGAATTTATGGACGCTTAATGGGAATTTAGAAAACATGCCACGTATTTTAGGTAGTTTGCCAGTCAGTAGTCATAACTGTTCAGTATCTCGGCATATACTACAGCTAATTATGAATCTATTCAAAATTACTATATGCCCTTCATTAGTCCTAATTTCTGAGCGGTTGTAGACCATGGAAGTGATTCTTTCGTTGAAGCATTTAAGACCGTTCACTGCCATAGTTGACTGTGGTACGCAATGTGTTACCCATCTTTGCTGTTTTAAGGCTACCCGTTTGGTAATAAGAAATCGGGACACGGCGGTGCCCCGGCCAAGACCTATCATAGTCACGATATGTAAATACCTTTCTGTATGATCGCGTTAATTCCCGTTATTATTTTTATAAATTACTTGAATTTATTTTAATTCAATACTAAGAGACTAAAATTTCTAAAAGTTCACGTAGATGAAATCAACCCGTAAAACCTGCGAGCCATGACTATAATAAATCAAAGATAAATTTTATTTCACAGACATGAAACCAATAGCACGAACGTGGTCTTCGAGAGGATAACCATCAATGGAAACTTCACTAGTGCTTCTAATTACCCAATCATTCACACCACCGATGCATCTACTGTCTTCAACAAATTTAGATTCACCGAGAAAGCTGTCAAAACCAACAAACAATTTACAGTTGATATTGAAGGCGGTGAAAATATACTTAATATTGGTATTTTGAGCAGAAATTATGACAAAGATACAGAGAAAGAATTTATTTCGGTAAAAGATATTGAGGGTTTGAATTTATACGATTACATATTCAATGAAGATGTACAAGAATTTTTTGATTACGTCTGGATTAGACTGAGGATATTGATGGTAATCGTGTCTATTTATATTTTGGAGATGATGTAAATGATTCAAGAGGACATAGCACAGAGTACAAACGAGGTATATTTTGCAGTATTCCATAGAAATCTTACTTCTAGGGTATACTGAACAAGGAATTTGAAATTAATGGAAGATATGATGTAGTTGTTACCCTATTGAGTACTTATAAGGAATTTTGAAATTTAATACGTGAAATACTAGTTAAAAATTATATGGAAAATGCAATCGAATGCGTTTCATTGTCAATATAATTTAAAACTATACAACTGTTTTTTTAAATTTATGATTTCAAATGCTTTAAATTTTCGTAGAGTAAATTCAGTAATTTAGCATCTTTGTTCATTTTACCAGTGATAGTTTCTAATTTTCGACATCGATAGTTTCGAACATCGACTATCGACATACATAATACTATTTTTGTAAATTTTTAGCGATTTCGAAATTATTCTGTCATAATTTTAGGGATTACAAAAAAATCATGTAATGCTTAGAAAATAGCTATGTTAAATATTGTAATATAAAAAAAATACTAGTACCTACTTACGAATTGCAAGTGGTTTTTTTTCTTTTTTAATATTTATTTTTTGTTACAATTTTAAGAAACCTCAAAGTAATTTTGTTTGACAGACTTTCCCGAATTCTTGCAAATTTGTGCCATAAACGGTAAAAGTAGTTTTAGTATTTTTTTTTAAAACCTTGGTTGGTGAGCTGAATGGGCGTTAAATTTGAGCAGGTTACCGTAAAAGAGAAAGAGGGCTATGTAATCATATGTTGTCAAACTTCTATATAAACTTCTATATCTATTGCAATAAAAGTAGCTATAAAAATACCGAACACATATTTTTAAAGATTCACATTTTGTATGCGCGTGATAAAAGTGATAACAGATATGACTGAATAGATACTGCATAATAAATGTAGTTATGTAGGAATTTTTCATACATACTCGTACACAGTGACGGATTAAAACTACTTGATGCCCTAAGCAATCCATGCCTGTGGCCCCCCTATCCGTATGTCAACTAGAGATGTAACGTACTTTAGAAGTGGAGTAGGTGCGACAATAATAAAAACCAAAGCACAATTTATTTATTTATTGAAATGCGCCTGCGAATTTTCAAATTAATCCTAGAAACTTTTTTTGGTGTGGTTTTCGGTGACGTGAGACGTGATGCTCTAAGGACGGATTTTTTTGTTGTGCTTCTTCTGGTGCCCACTCAGACGTGATGCCGTAGGCAATTGCTTAATTTGATTAAGGGTTAATCCGTCACTGCTCGTACATACATACGTATGTAATAATATATTTATGATAATTTTGCATAATAATTACAAATTTCCGCTAACCCAGCAGCGTCGTGGAGTATGCTTTAAACCCCTTCGATTGAGGGGAGACTCGTATCCCAGCAGTGGGATGAATAAGGGTTAACGAATTAGAAATTTATGAAAACGTATGAACATTTCTATGTGTTAATATTAGTAATAAGTTAATATTTGTGTGCAGATATACACGTGTATTTATAATAACACGTATTTAATTATGTTTATTAATATAATAAAAGTTTTGTGTCGGTTGGCGCTAGATGGCGCTGTATTCATTAACTATTTGTATACATTAATAAATTGCACATGAATTGTTAAGCATTTATTTTTATTTCATTAAAAAATAGGTTATATTAATTTATGTAGCAATTAAGTAAAAGTGTGCATTCTTGTCCAAATGGTATTGTGAACCATTATCAAAAATGAAAGATAAAAATATTTCATTACACCACACACGACTGAATTCTGTGATATTAGTTTAATCAACATAAAACACAAAAATAAATAAATAAAGATTTTTGTGCCAATAAAGTACTGTTTTTCAATTTTCGTCAAAAATAAAAATAATGAATGGCACTGTCGATGCTATTGATTGTTGGCACTTGGTGAAACTTTATTAATATTTCGTTATTAATAAAGCACTTGTACTGTTCCACACATTTTGTAGAAATGCAAGCACCCGCCGTCTGTTTACCTTGATAATACTTTAAGGTGAAACTGGTCGGTAAAAATAAATTTTATGACTAACAGTACATGTGATTTATTTCACTACTGTACCTATTGTGTATACGCTTACGAGATTTACCGCGATCGATTTTTATATTATCCCGATATTTCGGTGACGTTACAGACGCCATGGTTACGGGATGACTGATGACAGCGAGTAGATGGTTGGAGTTTTTATTAAGGGCAAACATATCTGTCTACCCTTTTTTTTCTTTACTTTATTGTATTATTTTTAGTTTATTGTTAAGCCCTTTACACACTACACTTACGATGTCTGGTTGGGGATTATTTATGAAGGGCCCGCACACTACGTTTACACATCTCAATGACTGGATTCCACGTTCCTGTCAAGTTAAAACCATCTTCACTATTGAAATCAGGTTGATCATGGAGTCTGCAACGTCGCCGAAATATCAAGAAATTATAAATCTCGATCGCGATAAGTTCCGTACATACAATAGTGATGTAAACAAACTTGGTAATTTCTGAAATTTAAAATTATTTAAGTGCTTTATTAATAACAACCATGCACGGCAGTTTATAAAGCCAAGTTCGAGAAATATTGGCGAGCATCTCTAAGGCTTTGTTTACCCTAGCTTCAAGTCTAAAAGTTATCGTACCTTACAAATATAGCATAGTAAGAGAATTACTTTAAAAAAGGTGTTCTTAATTTCGTAGTACATAGGGGCCGTCCATTAATCACGTGAGGTTGTTTTTTTTTGCATTTATAAGAACCCCCCACCCCCTTGGTGATACTTGGTGAGGTGTAAGTCTAAACCCCCTCCCCCCCCCCCTCAAATCACGTGTATTTTTTGTAGCTACAAAGAATCTTCAAGCTGTCTTTTTCCTTAATATCGTGGCATAAAACTTATCTGTTCGTGCAAGCGTGAACATGCCAGACGCGCTACCAGAATCGTGGCAGCTCCATCAATACTCTGAAACCATTATTATACTGTATGCGCAGGGAGTTGTAGCTTGTAGGCCGTCATCGTCTTCAACTTCGTTCGTTGCCTAGCATCGGCGAATCAAAGGTCTTCAACTTTTCGGTTAAGAAATCGCGCGTTTGACAAAAAAATAAATACACGTGATATCTTACTACACCCCCCCCCCCCCCCCCCCCCTTGTGATATTTCGTGATTTTTACCGAACCCCCTCCCCCCTCTTTCGAGCGTCACGTGATTAATGGACGGCCCCATATAGGTAAACAAATCATAAGCTTTACTTATTTCAAGATTCAAGATTGTCTAACAACGCATACCTACCATCTAAAACCACAGTCTGCCTAGCTTAAATTGAAGCTAGATACTTATTTTCCCAATACGTTTATTTTTGTATATTAAAAAAAAAAAAAAATCTGTTATTGAAATATCATAATAGGAAATATAGTACCTACATATTGGGATGCGGGTCTGCTACCCATAGGTCATTGTCTTGACTGACGACTGCGTGCTGATAGTTAATATCGGGTGGCAGACAAGCATACTACATACTGTACGTCTGATGTGAAGCGCAACACGAAATATTTCGCGCGCCGCCATCCCCGCAGCCAACGCAGCAACTCCTTCCATAAGCCATATTAACCCTTGCAACATGATAATTATTATATGCATGTACCTCGCGCGCTGCAAACACTGCTGCCAACTAGCAACTCCTTCCTTTCTGGTGACCTCACTCACTCGCAGGATCACAACAACCCTCAAAGGAATTGTTATTTGGCTATGGTCTTCTGTAAGATGGAAGTACTTCTCCAGACGGGCAACTTACAAATACGCCGTATCCTACCTCTCTTTCGCGAGAGGCTCTTTCGCGAGTCGGCAGAGTTCACCAAGTGTAGGTGAGGTTAGCTTTGCATTTAGAGATCCTGATGAGCCATTTACACCCGTTTGCCATAATAAAATGAAACTTATCCAAAGACAGGACAGGATTGAGCCGAGTATTATAAACTTGCGCGATCTATTAGAGTGCTATATAGATAATAAGATGGAATCAAGTTCCTTAACTTTATGTGAAAGTTTCATTGTAAGTAGGTATATATTTTATCGTCTAGGCGTTCTTCCACCATACCATACATTGATGAAATGGTAGGTTGGTCTGCTTACGCTAATTCCTGAAACTTTTATTACATGACATTGTATCGTATGCCGTGTACAGTTATGTAGTTGGTTATGAAAAAAATGGTGATTATGCAACAAATATTTATTATTTAACAAAAATAGAAGCATTTATGCTAAATTACTCTTATTCTAGTATGAGTGTAAGTCTAGTGGTCTTTATGTACTCCAAGTAACTGTGTGTGAGTATTAGTACGTATACTATATTAGCATTAATGTCTATTGGTTTTCTTGTGGTTTATATACTTCCAGTGGTCCTCGTCATCTTCGTACAACGTTTTCTCAATCCAATCCATATAGGATTCCACCTAGAAGAATAATATTCAATATTTTCAGTGGAATCAGCAGAATTCAATTATTAGAAATAGCTACTGCGATACCGACAGTATCGGACATGTTCGCGGCATTGAGTGGTATAATGTATCTGTACCATAGATAGCAGAAACGACCGTCGTTTCTGTTATCTATGATCTGAATTAATATTAAAAATAAATATTTTTAGATTTTTGTTTGTAATTGATAAACTCAAAAGCTACCGAACTATAGAAAACTTAAGCTTTATGATCAACGTAACATAGATTATATTTTATATTATATGGAGCTGGGGCAGGTTTGTCTAGTATATTGTATGGTTATATTAATTATTCTTTATCGATCTAATAATATGTCGGTATTTAATTAAATTGCGGCTTGCGACGGCTACTGCATTGAAATTAAATAATAAATATTGAAGCTTGTGTTATGGCTGGTTATGGGTACTAGACAACTGATTAACATACGTAAATACATTTTTTTTTTGTAAATACATACTTATGACACATAGAAACCAAGACAAACAGACATGTTCATGCACACAAATGTTTGTCCTGTGTGGGAATCGAACCCACGAGCGTTGGTGTCGAAGCCGCATCATTGACCGCTACGCCACCGAGCTCGTCATACTGATGAAAATGAAACCATATTCTTGATTCTGCCTTGTCTTTGTGAGCACTTAGATAAGTTTTTTCTAAATTACAACTAAATTAACTATTTATAGGAATTTAAATATTAATAAATTAAATTATTACACTACACTGCACTGTGTAATTGTGCTGTATGTAGAAACTGAAAGATTACCTACGTAAGTTTATTACAAACGTAAAGTTGTAAACGTAAAGTAATCTTTACTACTTTACTTTATGTATAATATCATCATCATCATCATCATCAGTATCTACCCACTACCTGTATCTACCCACTGCTGGATATAAGCCTTCCCCAATGCTTTCCACCTGATACGATCCTCCGCCTTCCACATCCAGCCGCTCCCAGCCGCATTACCGCCACCTTGGCACGGGATAGCAGGGCTGCCGGGTACTGGGGGCCATATATTTTGGTTTGTGTGCATTGGTGAGTAATGCCCTTAAGTCGCCACGCTGGGCAGGCGGGTTGGCGACTGTCGCCAGAGCCTCGTCCGTTTATCGGCAGGGTGCACCACGAGCAGGTGAGGTTGGCTTTGGCTCCGAAGATGGTAGTGAGCTACTTACACCCCATGTATGTATAATGTATAGGAATATAATATAGGATAGGAAAATTAAAAATCTTATTCGAATTGATCTGTTCAGCTGCTATCGAGACTACACTAAAAACTAAACACTTGAATCATATTTTACGATGTCATTGAATTTTGTAAAATAATATTGAGTTTTGTAAAAATCGATTGGTCTCATACCTTAGTGTAAACATCAGGTTTGCCTCTAGCGCAAGGAATCCCCCACGACACGATACCGACTTGCCGACCTTCTCTCACCAGCGGTCCACCAGAATCACCCTGGAACCATAGACAAAAAAAATTCACAGAATCGTTGCAGTTTTAAAATAAATGAGTAAGTGTATTTTCACTATTTTTGCAGCCGAAATAAACCCGACGACGCGACTGACGTATTGTTAATTAAAGAACAATCAAACAATCTCAGGAGTAGTCTGACAGACATTATCCCTCAGAATCTATCCTACATAAGGCCTCAGTCAGGTAATAATACCTAGGTAAGTTTTGTATTTATGTTAGCAAGTCTGATGGAGCTGACGCTGTGCTATATTAGGTGTAGCGTTGACAAAAAGCCAATATTAATTTGTGATATGCTCGAAATGTAGTAAGGTGAAGTTTAACGGGCAGTAATTATGCTCGTACCGAATTAAAAATAAAATCAACCGTTACATACAGCATTCACAGGAACAAATCATTCTCGACCTAAATGCAGACGCCTGCTATCTGATGGCATCAACTAGTGGGTCATCTTAGAGTGAAAACCTCGTATGTACATTTTTATTTTATTTCATTTCTTGAAGAAAAACAATTAACACAAATACAAAATTACTTCAAAATCCCATACGAGGTTTGCATTCTACGGCGACATTATTAAAGTCTTACTGACATGACACGCTCCTTCTCCAGCCTTCGTCAAAGCGCATATCTGTGTTTCGAATACTGCATTGACGTTTTCATGTGCTTCCTTGCACTCCTCGTAAGTGATTGCCTTCAACTCTAATTGCATCAGATCGTTAGGAAGACGGCCTGGATACTGCAAAAAGAAAATCACAGTTTTATTTGTTGTTAGAGAATGCATAGAATTATGTTTGCCTTACTTATGGCTTACCGCCATCTTTGAGCCTAAGTCAATTTCCCTTGCACATCGTGCACCCTGCTGATGGATTAACCTCTAGCGAAAAAGAGGACATAGCGTATTTATAAGCTACCTATACTCTACCCTCATGGGAATTGTTATTTGGCTGCGGTATTATATATACTAAGTATTTATAATACCGCAGCCAAATAACAATTCCCATGAGGGTTGTTGTGTTGCTGCGAGTGAGTGAGGTCACTAAGAAGGAAGTAGTTGCTGCGTTGGGAGTTAACGGTAACTGCTTTGGATTATGGCTTGATATGATTTGCCAAACGAGCGACGTTTAAAAAAAATAGACATTGAAAATAAATTGGTAAAAAAAATTGTTATGTGGACGTTAGTCACACATACATAATAATATTAAAATGAATCTAACGTCAACATTGTTGATATGGAAGTGTCTTCAACTTGCTGGTGTTATTTTTATACTAAATCTAAGCAGAACTTCTTAACAAAACTTGTGTGTTGGATAGTTGATTGTTATTTTTGTCATACTATTTGATATGAATCACGTGCATAGGCATCTACGTGATTCATATCAATATAACTAATACACCAACTCATTTAATTACCTATAAATAAGTTAATTAATAAAAAGAAATACCAAGATTTAAGAAATAAAAAAATAAAAAAAATTATTATTGTACATTTACAATTATTTTTATCTACAAATAACTAAGTTATCTATAACCGAAGTCCCACCACCGAATCACAAACAAACGTTCATTAATAAATATAACATTTTGACTATGTACCTGCGTATTTTAGTAAATTAGAAGTTGGCCGAGTTTTACATTAATAATTCTGTAGATATATTTTTTTATCTATTTAAATAAAAATAAAAATTAAGTGTCCATTTATGAGGGCCACATGAACTAAAGGAGATATTAGAGCTGACAAGACCTATAATTAGGATTTTTTATACTACTACGTCGGGTGGCAGACAAAGGTTTTGGAGCACTTTGTGCACCAACGCTTATCCAAACATCTCCGTCAGCATAATCTTCTGAGTGAGCACCAGTCCGGATTTCGCGCTGGGCACAGTACTGTCTCTGCACTTGTTAAGGTTACCGATGATATTAGGCTTCATATTGACAACAAAAAGTTAACCGTCTTAGTCCTTCTAGATTTCACAAATGCGTTTAACACGGTAGACTTTGACATATTGCTTGGCATGCTGCGTTCAGTTAACCCATCTCCATCAGCTTTGTCTTGGTTTAATTCGTATCTCCTCAATCGTCGCCAATTGGTGAAGATTGACGAAACCAGATCTGACTGGTGCCAGCTCATCTCGGGAGTTCCCCAGGGAGGGGTACTTTCTCCTATTCTGTTTTCTATTTTTATTAATAGCATAACTTCATCACTGTCTTCTTCACATCATCTTTATGCTGATGATCTCCAAATATATGCGGCTGCTTCGCTTGATAATCTTGATGATGCCATTAACGTAATTAATAAAGACCTTTCCGCCATTGCTAAATGGTCTAATGACTTTGGTTTGAAGGTCAATCCCTCCAAATCTCAATCAATTATCATTGGTAGCCCTTACTATGTATCAAAATTGCAAAATTTGAATGTTGTTTGCCAAGACATTGTATTTAATAATAACATCATTCCTTACTCATCAACTGTTAAAAATCTGGGTATCATTCTTGATCAAACCTTATCTTGGGCCCCTCAAATAAGCGAAGTAAGCCGCAAGGATTTTGCCTCACTCCACTCCCTGAAGCGACTTCAAGCTTTTCTTCCTGTCAACACCAAGGCTTTATTGGCACGTAGTCTTCTCCTTCCACTTATCGATTATGCAGATGTGGCTTATTTGGATCCAACGGAGGAATTACTTAATAAATTGGAACGCATTCAAAACTTGTGCATACGGTTCGTTTTTAGTTTGAGGAAATCTGATCATATTTCTGAATACCGTGCGCGTTTAGACATTTTACCAATGAGGGAACGAAGAATCCTCCACATCCTTTCCTTTCTCTTTCATGTGCTTTTCAATCCTTCGGCACCCTGTTATCTACGTGAAAGCTTCCAGTTTCGCACTATAGATGATCGTCTTCGATCTAGCAATCTTCCCTTATTAAATATCCCTGTCCCAAATTCCTATTCCTATACTAAATCTTTTACTGTGCAAGCAGCACGTCTTTGGAATTCACTACCAATTGATGTGATGAAGTCGCAAACTATGGCATCATTATTCATATCATTCCTCAGGTGCAGCTTGACCTGAGGAAACATCTGAGTGGTGCTACAGATGTCCATAGAATTGATTAAAACGGCGGCTGTAGTGTATATAATGTATGCATTGCGCTGCAGTAATATTTATATTTAGTGTAATATGTTTTATCTTTCATTGTTTCTAAGTGATTGTAAGATAGGATTAATTATGGCATAATTGTTCTTGTTTTATAGTTATTTTTATTTTATTCCCAATAATAATTTGTATATTCAGATTGTACACAAGTTTTCGCACAAATTTTATGTTATTTTAATTACTCATTGAATGGTTGACTGGAAGAGATCCCTTATGGGATAAGTCCGCCATTGTACATGTAACTCTTTTATTACAATGTTTATGTAATTTATTTTGTACAATAAAGATTTAACAACAACAACAACAGCATTCGGCCCGCCTGATTTGAAGCGGCACCGTAGCCATATTACTCTCGCATCAAGAAATATCGCTCGCACGCCGCCACCCCGGCTGCCAACGCAGCAACTACTTTCTTCTTGATGACGGCACTCACTCGCAGGAACACAACAACCTTGAAGGGAATTGTTATTTGGCTGCGGAATTCTTTGGAGTGGAGGTACTTCCCCAGTCGGGCAGCATACAAATACGCTGTACCCTACCTCTCTTTTGCCAGAGCCTCTTTCGCTAATCGGCAGAGTGTACCACGTGTAGGTGAGGTTGGCTTTGGCTCTAAAGTGTGTGTCAGTCACAAACACCCCAAAACAAAAAAATAAAAATATTTGGGTCCCTGCATGAACAATAAAAAATCAGGCAATTTTGATCTACACTACTTTGCGCCCTTCCGCCACCAATGCGCGCTTCCGCCACCAATATGTGACGGAAGCGCGCAAAGTAGTGAAGAATGTAGATCAAATTGCCAGTAAATTTGACTTCCGGAAAATAACACCTGCATCAATTAACTATCTAATAAAAAAACATTATTTGATTACATAAAAACTTACAGAAGTAGTACCCCAGCCAGTCAGGTACAGTTCCTCCCCCTTTTCCACCGGTTCATCATTCAGTTCTATAGCGTCGACTGTACTCCCAAATTCTATTTCGTCGTCAGTGAAGACGATAGCTATGTCGTTCTTTATGATATCATCATCGTAGTCCTCGTGGCGGACTATCTTCCTGATGGAGTAGGACTGACCTCCCGCCCGGAGCTGGTTGGTTCCTACCACCGCTCTGAGGTATTGGGGTCTTGCTCTGGAATTGAAATGACAATAGGCTATTTGACTAACATTTTTTTCGGTTTGATATGTAGGGACGTCTCCATAATATAACCATAGGTGAAAGAATTACTTCGATAGCACAAAAATCTCTCGAGATATGGTAATTTGAAAATCACAATTTTTAAACTGTCCCGAAAACGCTCCATACAAAAGACTACCGAATTATGACGTCACAGGTTTGTATTTTGTATGCATCAAATCAGAAATTTGTACGACAGCTATGTTAAATATTACGTTTATGTGATTAGTATCATAATAAAAGTTATAGCATTTTTCATTGCGTCTCCAATGGAAATATTATTTTTTAATAATTTCGTACTTTTAAAATGGACTTTCCCGCCAAACTTTGATCGACGCTAAAAAAAGTCTGACTGAAGATATTAGAATGAAAGTTTGCAGATCTTTATAGTTTTGTGTATTTTACGATATTGTTAAATAATTTATACAATTTTTAAACATAGGAAAATAGCCTATTGTATTAACCCGGATCGGCAAATAGCAAACAACAAACATCTACGTTTGGATGGGTTTGCCTGTTGACGTTCTGTGTTTGGGGCAAACACCTAGCGTATGGGGCAGTATTATTTCTGTTAGGTGTTTGATAATGATAGGCAAACACAAGGCGTTCTGTGTTTGAAGCAAACCGTTCGCGTGCTGTGGTCCCATGGTGGCTACAGCGTTAGTACAACTCTTGGTACATAATTGACAGGCCGCGGCACGCGTGGGGTTAAATGTATGGAACCGGCTTTAAGTACACATAGAAACAAATTGATATTTTTTTTTCTATAGTTTTTACGTTACACATAGGTAATAGAAGGTAAAATCTAACTGTTGTGTATTAATGATCATTTATAAATATTAATAATTATGACCAGTATTATATATACTTATATTTTATATACTTGTGTCCCACTTTTTTACTTTCAAGTGTTTAAAATCCCACTTTGAAAATAAATCTTGTTGCACTAAATATGAAAAGCGCCTTATAAAATATTTATAGCAATTACTGATCGCGGCCAATTTGCTTAGTACATTACAAAATGCATGTTTTCTTTCCAAAGAAACTTGATATGAGAAAGATTTCAAGCAACGTCGACCGTAGCCTGTCTATCGATGGGTGTATTTATCTCGTGCTCCTCCGTGCTTCGGAGGGCACGTTAAACCGTCGGTCCCGGTATTGTCTTTAGATGACAGTGGCCTTTGGGCGACTTGAAAACACTGGCCTCCGCCAACCCGCAGTTGAGCAGCATGGTAGAGTATGCTCTAAATTCCTTCGGCTGAGGGGAGACCCGTATCCCAGTAGGATGACCAAGGATTAACGTCGATTCTATAAAAATCTGTACCGATCAACGCAATGCGCCGCCGTCAATATGACCCTGGGAGTGACCAGTGAAGCTCCACAGAAGTGCCATACGCCAAACCATCGCAGCGACACCTGGTAGGGCACTGATCCATTGGCGGCTTTCGTCCCGCCGACGATTCGCTCCCAGTCTTCACGTCCGTCGATGGATGAGTAAAATTCTGTTGACACTGTAACGAAAAGCCACATGTTTTAGAATAAAACTAGCAATCCGCTCTAACTTCGCCCGTGTGGGAACATAACAAACATTTTGCAAGAAATTTTCTAAATGCTATCACAGTATGAGTAATAGTACTACGTACAGTATGGCCACTCGCTGCCGCTCTCTCGTCTCGACCTCACCTCCCCTCTGAGACAAATCTGGAACAGTTTGTATGGCGTCACACGCACACACGCTCTGCACAGACGCCATGCGCCATTGCCTATGTAATAATAAATATTGTGATGCCTCTGATGTTGCAGGCGTCCATAAGCTGCGGTAATTCATTCCATCAGGCGGACCGTATGCCTGTTTGTCACCTTAATAGTATAAAAAAAAAATAAGTTCTCGACGCGAAATTTGTATGAAGTGGCCGGGGTGTGATGATAGTGAAAATTAACAGAGTGTAAGGAAATAAATGTACATATAAAAATGAATCCCTATTTCCCTATGTCAAGGCATCACGCGTGAACGACTGGACCGATTTCACACTTTCTTTTTTCATTGTCTTTGTTATTGCCAAGAGAATGTTTTCATTGAGGAAAAAAATTTCAAAGTTGCGCGGAAAATTACAAAATTAAAAAAAACTGAAAGACCATATTTGACGAGCTCGGTGGTCGAATGGTTAGCAATGGCCACTTTGACTCTGAGGTCGCGGGTTCGATTCCCGCACAAGACAAACATTTGTGTGCATGAACATGTCTGTTTGTCTTGGTCTGGGTATTTTCTATGTATTATAAGTATGTATTTAAAAAAAAAGAAAATGAATTTAAGTACATTTATCAGTTGTCTAGTACCCATAACACAAGCTTTGCGCTTAATTTGGGACTAGATGGCGCTGTGTAAATTGTCCAGGAATATTATTTATTATTTATTTATTTATATTAACATTTCTAATGTATCTTTAAGGCGTTTAACACAATTGTCTGTCATTTGACTGACAACCCGACACCAATGGGGATGTTTGATATTTTTTCTGACACCAGATGTCGCTAGGTAGGCGTCGGGTCCAGATTGTCAAATTGTAATGAATTTTTTGACAGTGAAACTTCAAGACAACACAAGACATTTGACAAGATGCTATGATTTTTTTATAAATGCCAGACTGCAGATCCTGGTAGATTAGTACTACAGGATGTAGTTATATCAGCTAAATATGTCAAAACCTGCCAAGCGATGTGTGTTTTTATATATAATAAAATTCCGGGCGAGCTCAAAGAATTAAATACCAGTCAATTCAAAAAGAAATTATTTAAAATGGCTTAACGACGAAAATTTTTACAGTATTGCACTAGCACTACTTGAGCATAAGTTATACCTAAATTAAAATTAATATTTGCATACCTACTAGAATAATGATTGGCAAAACATGAGCGCCGTACCTGTGGCCCTACTTAAGCACTTAAGATCGTATTGTAACTATACCATGTTTTACGCAAATAAAGATTTATTTATTTATTTACATTTGGACTCTACGTAGGGATGACAACTTATTTTTACAAGAAAAACAGTATAATAAAAGCTGCGTAACAAAACAAACAGTATAGTAAGGCCCAGTGCATGCGGTGCAGTACAATAAACAGTGCTATGGTAAAATGAAGTATTTTTCAACAGTTTTCAGTATTAAAGCATTGACGAGCCCGGTGGTCGAATGGTTAGCAATGGCCACTTTGACTCCGAGGTTGCGGGTTCGATTCCCTCACAAGACAAATATTTGTGTGCATGAACATGTCTGTTTGTCTTGGTCTGGGTATTTTCTATGTATTATATGTATGTATTTACAAAAAAAAAATGTATTTAAGTATTATATCTGTTATCTAGTATCCATAGTACAAGCTTTGCTTAGTTTGGGACTGGATGGCCGTGTGTAATTTGTCCAGGAATATTTATTTATTTATAGAAAACAGTATAATACTGTTTTTAACAGTATGGTTGGCAACCCTAACTCTACGCTACAGTGCTGCCAAAAGATCCTCATTCAATATTCATTGTTACGAAGACTGGACAACGTCCGTCGGGTGTCGGGTCAGCTAGTACTAAATAAATATTCCAGGACAAATTACACACTGCCATCTAGTGCCAAACTAAGCAAAGCTTGTAATATGGGTACTTGGTAACTGATAATATATGTACTTATATACATTTTTTTTTTGTAAATACATACATAATATATAGAAAACACCCAGACGAAGATAAACAGACTTGTTATTTGTCTTGCGCGGGAATTGAACCCGCGACTTTGCAGTAAAAGTGGCCATTGCTTACAGTAACCGCATCATATCACGCGGGCCGTATGCTTCACTACATAGTATAAAACAAAGTCGCTTTCTCTGTCCCTATGTCCCTTTGTATGCTTAAATCTTTGAAACTACGCAACGGATTATGATGCGGTTTTTTTTAATAGATAGAGTGATTCAACTGGAAAGTTTATATGTATAATATATGCATAACATAGTAGAAAAACACTGATAATTTAGAGGTTTCTAATGTGATGTCGTAAATAAACACATTTTTTTGCTCTTTCATTGCAAACGCTGACTGAACCCAACGAGATAGATCAAAATAATGTAGTACAGTATTGTTCACCTTAAAATGGTCTACAAAAAAGTTCGCGATGGTATATGTCTATCTCTTAGTGGTAACACACAATAACCGTTATTTTATCCTTTGCTTTTTACAAGAAATAATGCCTTATTTACGAAGCGATTTTAAGCAATACAGAATTAATCCTTATCCAATTAAGTACCTTAAATACATTGCGCATTTAATATAGATCAAAATGGCCCTTCACAGCATGTAATTTAAATGAATAGTTTAGAAGATATTACTCATTTAAAATGCAGGGACATAACGGCTGTGGCGGTACCGGCCGCGGAGCCGGCGGCGTGTGTAGGGATTGCAATCCGGCATCATTTTCAGTCCGGCCGGATCCGACCCGATTCCCATCGATCCGGCCGGATCCGGCCGGATCCGGCCGGATTGATCAAATCAGAATGATTTTCGCTATTCAATTCAAAATGAACTGTTAGTAAGTGAATCAAGTGTCATGTACATACTTAATATAGGTAGTTTATAAAAAATATATAAAATCAATTTTATTTCTAATCTGATGGTAAGATTAGACAACGAGCAAACAATTAAAATCTAGTAGTATAGATAACCAGTAAAATTTTAACGATGTAACGACTAACGAATAGCTCAGTCTTCCTAGATTTCACTTTCACAGATAGATCCATTATTTTAGTAAGTAACTTTATAAAATCTAATATAATTAACCTTACGTAATTTACTGTTTCTCAACAAGTGGGTCTTAAAATGAACATGGACAAGACGAAGGTAATGTGTAATGTCCATGTTGTACCCACTCCAATATCTGTTGAGAGCTCGGTTCTTGAAGTTGTTGACTCGTACGTCTACCTAGGACAAGTAGTCCAGTTAGGTAGGTCCAACTTCAAGAAAGAGGTCAGTCGCCGAATCCAACTCGGCTGGGCAGCATTCGGAAAATTGCGTGATGTCTTCTCGTCCGACATACCGCAGTGCCTCAAGTCGAAAGTCTTCGACCAGTGTGTGTTACCAGTGATGACTTACGGCACTGAAACGTGGTCCCTCACTGTGGGCCTTATGAACAAGCTCAAAGTAGCCCAACGAGCTATGGAGAGGGCTATGCTCGGAGTCTCTCTGCGAGATCGAATCAGAAATGAGGAGATCCGTAGAAGAACCAAGGTTACCGACATAGCCCAGCGGATTAGCAAGTTGAAGTGGCAGTGGGCAGGGCACATAGCACGGAGGACGGATGACCGATGGGGTCGAAAGGTTCTCGAGTGGAGACCACGTACCGGCAAGCGCAGCGTAGGACGTCCACCCACAAGGTGGACAGACGACCTCATTAAGACCGTAGGATCGCGCTGGATGCAAGCCGCTTCCAACCGGTCTTATTGGAGATCTAGAGGGGAGGCCTATGTCCAGCAGTGGACTTTCAATGGCTGAGATGATGATGATGATGATGAATTTACTGAGATGAGTTCACAATAATCATTAAAGTATTTGAGAATGCTAACAAACAAGTCTTATATTTATGACATACACCATCATGATTTGATGAATCTGTCTAAAGAATGGCACAATTATCACAATAATGAGTTTGTTTTATAATTACAACTCTTTAGTTTAATCAGCTTACGATAAATAATTATTTTAAGTAGAATTTTAAGTAATAATTGTATTAATATTCATTATAGGTATATTATACGAAAATCATTTTTATTTTGAAAAAAGGATCGTAGAAAATAAATAGTTTTAATTGTGACACCACGCGCAATGCATTTAAAGTACCTACTCATGCAGAGATCTATTATTTTGCCAAAAATTGCTAGCACCGGATCCGTAGTACGGATCCGGTATATTAGTACCGGATCCGGTAACCGTTTAATAATGCCGGATCCGCCGGATTACCGGATCCGGTTTTCCGGATTGCAATCCCTAGGCGTGTGCCTATAACTGGGGAAGGACTGGATAGGACAAAGCGCAAAGACCTTCTGTAGTACATTTAGTATCAGCATTGCACCCGTGCGAAGCCGGGGCGGGTCGCTAGTGTTTCTATAATATAAACGCTCACAACGTGAACTATCGCTCGCGGGCAGCCACCCCCGCTGCCAACGCAGCATCTTCTTCCTTTCTGGTGACCACACTCACTCGCAGGAACACAACAACCCTCAAGGGAATTTTTATTTGGCTGCGGTATTCTGTGAGGTACATTCCCCAGTCGGGTAGCTTACAATACGCTCCCTACCTCTCTTCTCGCCAGCCAGAGCTTCGTTTGTCAGTTAGCAGGGTGCACCGCGTGCAGGTGTAGTTGGCTTTGGTTCAAAGATGTTGATGAACCACTTACAGTCCAATGCCCACCAAAAAAAAAATATTATATCTAATCTAAATAACAATTTGAGGTGGAGGTACTTCCCCAGTCGGACAGTTTACAAAATACGCTATGCCCTACCTCTTTTTTCGCCAGTCTCGTTTATCAGTCAGTGAGGTGCACCATGTGTAGTTGAGGTTTGCTATAGTTGAAAGATGTTGATGAACCACTTAAACCCCGGGTTACAGTTTTTTAAACGTTTTCTTGTTAAAGTATGTTTATAAAAATAATAATTAATATTTATTGGTTATTCTTATTTTATTCTAAAGATTTTATTATTCTTTTATGGGGTTAGGGGTTAGTGTTCGACTTCACTCGTAATAACTGCCCGTTTACATCCTTTGAGTATGGAACCCTATTTGTAGAAAATATCACTACAACAATAATAACGATTTTATCTAAAAATCTTTAAGTATCTACATAAAATAACATCAACAAAATAAACAACATAAAAATTTACGATTTACTTTATTCTTATTCAACAATAAAAAATATTCCTTATTAATAAAATTATATCCTACAAAAAGATTGTCAGAAGTGGGATTCGAACCCACGCCCACAGAAGTGGACTGCGACCTGAACGCAGCGCCTTAGACCGCTCGGCCATCCTGACAGTAGGTATTATGTTGAAATTACTATTAACTATATACAAGCGTCGCGCTCAGTTAAAAATAGATTTCTGTAACGTCACAACTGTAGGAGGATTTGTATGATAATGAAATTGATACTTGTTTACTACTAAAATGGAACGCGTTTGTAAATATTTTAAGAAACTATTTTGAACCTTATCTCGTTTCAATAAAACCTACAAAATATAATTTAATGACAAATAATAATAAATGCAATGACTATGCCTTGATTCTATCACTAATTGAATTTGTGCATCTGCATAGGCATCTGAATTGTGTGTGTTTAGATTTTTTGTACCACTATCGTAGCAAGCAAGCATATGACCCGCCTGATTAAAAGCGGTCAGCTGCAACAAGGGCATCACTCGCGCGTTGCCGACGCGACCCTGTAAAAACCTCTAAGTATACATCTTTTAGAATACGGTAAACTTTGATACATACCAATATAATAAATGTGAAATTGTGAATGTGTGTTTGTTTGTTTGTGGGACAACACTTCTTTCACGTCGAAAGGAACCAATAGATTGTTTTTTTTTTGTAATATTTTAATAATGTTTTTTTGGTATAAGGTCTGGAGACATAGGCTACTTTTTATCCCGGAAAAACATTTTATTCCCACGGGGAATTTTTTTTTATTAATAAAATAACTACGCGTGATATTAATGACTAGTGATTTATATATGGTAATGAGAAAATAGTAAGACCTTCATGGTCGAGCGAACCTTCATGGTTGAAATTAATAACAATTTATTGTATTCGTTAATTGAATAAAAACATTTATTTAATAGAACGTCATATATTTTTTCTTAAATGTCGATAATTTGAGCTCTTTAAAATTGTCAGGAAAATTGTTATAAGTTTGCAATATAAGTTTCTTTTAAATTGCGTCAGACGTTGTTTGGGTGTAATAAAATTAGTCTATTTTTGTCCCAAGTCCCAAACTAAGCAATGCTTGTGCTATGGGTACTAGATAACTGATATTATACTTAGATACATACGCAATATATAGAAAACACCCATAAAAAGATAAAGAGACATGTTCACGCACACAAATATTTTTCTTCTGCGGAGATCGAACCCAAAGTAGTCAAAGTGCCAATGCTAGCCATTCGACCACCTAGTTCGTCGTAATATTGGGTGTAATTAGTCCATTTTTGTGTCATCATCGTTCTAGCTTCATGAAAAATGAATCCTTATTTCTCTTGGTCGATTTCACTAATTATATTCTTGTTGTTATTGCCAGGGGAAACCATTGACAGGTTCTTATAAAAATAAAAAAATAATAAGAAAGTTGTGTGGGAAATTTAAGTAATTCAAATTCAATATTCATACTCGTAGTTACGACAGAGCAACGTCTGTCGGGCCCTACCAAAGAGAATGTAACCACTACGTTTTAAGAGACGGATGTGCCATACAAATAGCGTAATTCTAATATGTATGAAATGGAAGCGAAAACAAACAGAATTTGTACCAAATTCGCTTCCGATTCCTAGAGTCGTTTTTTTACCTTGAGTTGCGCCAGGCTGGGCCCTACCTTCGAAATTCGAAACTGAAGCCGATTACCGTGGAATATGTTGATTCCAAATAGTAGCTATAGTGACTTATTTTAAGTTATTTTGTAACTTATTTTGACTTATTTTGTAGGTACTTGTTTGTTGCATAATTTGTGACATGTTTAATTAATATTGAAAGTTTTAGATTAGATTTAATAGATTAAAATTCAAATACAATTGTAATACCTGGTAATACCTATTGTTCTGTGAATAAATAAATGAAATATGAAATGAATATTCGAGAAATAGGTCTTATGTTTTAGTTATTGCCATACATCTTCAGCTCAGTCGGTAGAGCACCAGCTAAGCTAAACCGTGGGTAACAAAAAAATGGTACACAAGCCAATTAACAAATATTACATGCTCTCATTTAAAAAAAAACTTACCAATAACAGGGAAAACAAGTCCAAAAATCAAACTGATCCAATCCATCGTCCCAGGTTCAAATGCGACTGGTGTAGAAAAAAAACGCAATGTTTTTATATATATCATGGTTTATCTATGTTTACGAATGCGTCAGTCTGCGAGTTACGCCTGAGCTAAATAACTATGTTGATACCCGTATTGAGCTGAATTATTGCACGGTATACTAACTGGTATTAAATAATTAACTATATACAATCTAAATAAAGAAAACTTAAATAAATTACAAAACTAAAATTATTTATAAATATCTTAAAATTAAATTTATAATAAAATTAATACAACTACATTAAAAACTAAAATTATAATAAAATACACACAAAATTAAAAAATATCATTACCTTATTAATTGTCCCGACAATTTTCAGGAATTGTGGCCAAAAGGCTGGCCGCATTTCCACGCTCTAAAGCGATGGAAACCAACCCGTTTGGCCAGCGTGGGGAGTGTAGGCCAAATCCTCCTTCCGCCTAGGACGGACGAGAGAGGGTCGTGCTCCTGTAGTGGAGACTAAAATGGACCTGATGATGATGATAGCGATGGAAATACTTTGGCCTAGATATCTACTAACTTAATTTTGGAATATTGATATCTAGGTGTAGGTACGAGGAGATCGATGGCGTCGTTGGGTATGTCAGTCTAAGCGAACACGCAAGTTAAGCAACGTCGGCCGTAGCCTGTCCATGGATGGGTTCATTTATCTCGAGCTCCTCCGTGCTTCGGAGGGCACGTTAAGAAGTCATAAAATTTCATCAAAATCGGTCAAGCCGTTTCTGAGGAGTATGATTAACATGTGACACGAGAATTTTATATATTAGAAAATTTAATAATAGGCTATTTTCCAATGTTTAAAAATTGTATAAATTATTTAACAATATCGTAAAATACATAAAATATAAAGATCTGCAAACTTTCATTCTAATATCTTCAGTCAGAATTTTTTTTAGCGTCGATCAAAGTTTGGCGGGAAATTCCATTTTAAAAGTATGAAATTATTAAAAAATAATATTTCCATTGGAGAAGCAATAAAAAATGCTATAACTTTTATTATGATACTAATTACATAAACGTAATATTTAACATAGCTGTCGTACAAATTTCTGATTTGATGCATACAAAATACAAACCTGTGACGTCATAATTCGGTAGTCTTTTGTATGGAGAGTTTTGGGGCAGTCTAAAAATTGTGATTTTCAAATTACCATATCTCGAGAGATTTTTGTGCTATCGAAATAATTCTTTCACCTATGGTTATATTATGGAGACGTCCCTACATATCAAACCGAAAAAAATATTAGTCAAATAGCCTATTACCTATTAATTCATAATTATGACGCGCCCGGTAGTCGAATGGCTAGCAATGGCCGCTTTCATTTCCAGGTCACGGGTTTGATTCTCTTTTTGAATTCTCATTCTACTCTCCCTCCGTTTAACGAATTTTCGATCAGGCCACGTGTCCTGACGCGAGTTTAACATTTCTTATCCATCCCAAAAAGTGTACAACGCCGCTAAAGAAGTGTTCACTTCAAATATATATAATATATACACACACACACACACACACATATATATAATATATATGTGTGTGTGTGTGTGTAAATAGTTTATTTTTACACGGTTATATTAATGCCAAGTTGCTAATATTGTATTTTATAATATTATAATTTATATAAATTACACACTGCCATCTAGTCCCAAACTAAGCAAAGCTTGTACCATGGACTAGGTAACTGGTATTATACATAAATACATTTTTATTATATACATACATGTAATACATAGAAAACACCCAGACCAAGACAATCAGACATGTTCATGCACACAAATATTTGTCTTGTGCGGCGATCGAACCGGCAACCTCAGAGTCAAAGTGCCCATTACTAACCATTCGATTATCGAGCTCGTCGTATAATGATTACATACCATTCAGCACACGATGACAATTTGTCGAGACTATCACAACCACTTATTTGCGAAACTTATAGGGCAATATCCAGAAACTATAAAACTCGCGACGTCGTCGGCGCCTTGAATGGAGAACATTGATGTATTCGATAATTATGTATGGATGTGGCGTCCTTCAGAGGCTTTTATTTATTTTATTAAAACTTATTGCATATAGTAATTGCAAAATTTGTATACAATAGGAGAACTTATTATACTTATAAACGTTGCCGACTTTAGCTCGGTGGCGTAGCGGTCAATAATGCGCCTTCGACACCAACGCCCGTGGGTTCGATTCCCACATAGGACAAACATTTGTGTGCATGAACATGTCTGTTTGTCTTAGTCTGGGTATTTTCTATGTATCATAAGTATGTATTTACAAAAAAACAATGTATTTACGTATGTTTATCAGTTGTCTAGTACCCATAACGCTTTGCGCTTAATTTGGGACTAGATGGCGCTGTGTAAATTGTCCAGAAATATTTATTTATTTATTATTTATTTATTGCATATAGTAGGTACAAAATTTGTATACAATAGGAGAACTCACATCGCCAAGAAATTACAGATTATTTAGAAGCACGCTTGTAGCTGCCCACGGTACGTACGACGTTCAAAGACTGTTGTCCATATGGTTAAACTTGCCCTAAACGTGCCAACAATGCAGCGTAGCGGTTGATGGCGGTTGAAAAATACCTTTTCCTTTCTTTTTTTATACCACTAAAATGACAAACAAGCATACGGCCCGCCTGATGGAAAGCAGTTACCGTAGCATATGAACGTCTGTAACATCAGGGGCATCACACGCCCGTTGCCGACGCTGTAAAAACCTCTTCACACCCTTCTTGAAGAACTCCATGCAGTAGTCTACTGAGAAAACTGCGACAGGCAGTTCATTCACCAGCTTGACAGTACGCGGGAGAAAATTCTGTGGAACCGCACAGTACGCGACCACTTAGGCTCTAATATGTGAAGATGAATTCCCTGTCGATGGTGAGCGGTGCGACTGTAGAAGGAGGCAGTAGGCATCATGACAAACAACTCCTCTGAATACACCCCATTGTACAATCGGTAGAACACACAAAGGGACGCAAAATCTCTTCTCAGTTTTATTGACATTTCTCGTAATGATTTTAAGTTCGAAGAATGAAAGTTGACCGAATTGAGATTGAATTATAAATTGACTGAAAATTGTATACTTGATTTAATTAATTAATATCAAATGTTTATTATTTTGCACATTTTTAGTTATTAATCAGTAATTCTTTGAACTAAGTTAAATGTTACAAAATTATTTCTAGGAAATTAAATTAAAAACTAAATTAAAAATAATAATAAAACTACATATTATCTAAAAAACCGGACAAGTGCGAGTCGGACTCGCCCACCGAGGGTTCCGTAGGTACGTAGTATCATTATTAAATTTGATATTTTTCATTATAAATAAGAAATAATGCATCGAAAAAAATAAATAAAATATATTTCGCAATGTGTACATCAAGCCCTTTCATATTCCCCATTTGAACTAGTAGTTTCAATTTGAAATTTCGACACAGAATTCCCCATTTGAACTAGTAGTTTCAATTTGAAATTTCGACACCCTATAAAAAATATAGACCCCCTATTTTTTAAGATCTATTTACAAATGTATAGTTTTGAGATTTATTCCTGTACTTGTAGTCTATAACGATGTTACTTGCCAAATTTCATAGTTCTAGGTCAACGGGAAGTACCCTATAGGTTTTGATTCCCTTGAGTGTGTCGAAATATGCGTTTTTTGCTGAATAAACAGCCGTAACTTTTTTCTACGTAAACTTAGCAGTTTGATTATTTTACAACTTCATGGGACCGTAGACCTGAGTATACAGTTCAAATTTCAGCTTGATACCTCCACGCATTCTCGACATAGAAATTCTTGACAGACAGACAGACAGACAGACAGACAGACAGACAGACAGACAGACGGACAACAAAGTGATCTTATAAGGGTTCCGTTTTTTCCTTTTGAGGTACGGAACCCTAAAAAGGCCCCCGTGGCATTGTACCGAAGATGCTGGCAGCGTTTCCTCGTTGTATGGCAATACTAATGCGTTGTGCGAGAAAGCCGCCAGCTCTTCGGTCACCAGTGGTCTCGACCAGGCGCTTGGAGAGCTCATTCATTAATTTAAGCGCATTAGGACCCCACG
Organism: Hypsopygia costalis; assembly: GCA_937001555.2. NCBI lineage: Eukaryota > Metazoa > Arthropoda > Insecta > Lepidoptera > Pyralidae > Hypsopygia > Hypsopygia costalis. The sequence goes on along the minus strand of OW443349.2, from coordinate 17,159,374 downwards.
AACCCAGGGTCTCGACCCCGAAAGGCACAAAAGTGTATTCCGAACCGAGACCGCGATATTTCGAAATTTTTCTTTTCTCGGCCGCCTCCGCCGCAGCGCCTGCTTTCTGTGTGTTCCCTGGAGATGAGACGGGGCCAGCGTATCGGCGCAAGTAGCGTCCCAAACCAAAGCCCGTCCCATGCTCCACGGAATCAGGGTCATTCCGTCCGGTCTCTTACCATCGTCTCTTGAAATACCGTTTGGTTCAAGTAGTGCAGGTACATTGACGGTGGCATGAGAGCGGCGGATTATGTCATTGACGGCGGCGTGCCTCGAAAAGCGTCCTGCGCTTAGCTGACAGGACAGTCCGTGGTGTCCTAACTGGTCGACATCCTTGCCACAAGGGCATTTGTGTGAGGCACAGACCGGCACTCCCAGTCTCAGGCTGACTGCCAGCCTCAAGGTATCAGGTTCAAGAAAAGTACCATTGTTAGCACAAGGATAGGCATGAAGCTAATACCCGGATTCTTTTCTCCCTGCGGCCAACAGTCTGGCGCGAGCTGAACCCGAGCTAGAGTCTAAGAGCGCTGAACTTTTAATTTTACAGATAAAATCATCCCAGCTCCTTTGAGATTTTGTCAGAAAGGGTAAACTTTGACCCGGACAAGCCATTTGCCAGGCATTCCGAGCATCGTTCAAGCCCGCCATCTCATAGTTAGAAGAGCAGGTCTTCAGAATTTTACCTACGAGATCGGCCGTGCTATGGACAGATGATAGGAACGCCGGCAGAGCCACACTGGAAATTTTGCGAATCCCTAGCCCACCATATCTGATGGGAAGAGAAGCTTGAGTCCAAGATTGCTCGCTGAGTTGGATGTTCAAAACAGATTCTAAGGTGGATTTTATAAGGGTGTCAATCGGAATTAGGGAATTTTGATGTTTCCAGAAAGGACAACAGCGGAGCAGATATGTAGATTTTGGAACGAAAAGACAAAATTTTAAAAGGGTAATTGCCGAATGTGAATTGATTTCATATAAGCGGTCTGAACAGTTTTTGAATTTTGTGATTGTTTGAGTGATTACGTCGGGTATGGCATCATCGAAAATTAGTGACCCTAGAAGGTTTAATGATTGTTTATTTACTATTTTTATGTTTGAGGTAAGTGCGTTGAATCGCTGAATTATGTCACTATGACTATTTGTATTGTGTATGTAAAGTTAACATTTGTTATAAATTAGTTCCAAACCGATAGAGCTGAATTTATTTTTGATTTCTAAAAGGTCCAATAAAACGGTATCGACGTCACCCCCTAGGGTCCCATCATCTAGGTACCATACATTAAATTTTGATTTTAAATTTTGAATTATAGGGTTAATGGCTAGGCTAAAAATGGCTAGTCCGAGGGGATCACCCTGCTGGCAACCAACTTCTGACGAGACTTCGTAATTTTTGTATATTAATTTTGTAGGTTCGGCATAGCAATTAAGTAAGTAGTTATAAATTTCCGGGATATTATTTCTAATTTCATTCAGCAGGGTGTCTCTGTTAACCGAATTAAAAGCGTTTTTTATGTCAATTTTGAGCAATACCTCACATTGGTCATCTTGTAAATAGGTGCGTAGGGCGTGAACCGCTGCTTCGCAACCACCTTTAGAGCCAAAGCCTACCTGTATTGGTTCAAATTGTTTTTGAAGAGAGGATGATATGTAACGTACCGCAATTTTAGAAGCCAAACGCCGAAAAGTTGAACCCACTGCTATTGGCCTTACTCCTCCGTCCTTTTTTTGTCAGGGCGATCAGGTTTGCGCCATAAATTAAAGGGACAATTTCGGGGTTGACATTTCCTGAAAGCATGACATTTAATAATTTTGTTAAGGATCTGATCAAAAGTTTACCTGCATCGCCCACACAGTGTGACGTTAAGTCTTTCAGGTGTTGAGGAGAAATTCCATCAAATGTTTATTGTGAGTAGATATCTAATCTTAGTTTGTTTATTTTTTGGTCATATTATAATACACACTCATATTTCGGTTATAATACACACACACACACTATAATTAAATTTGAAGTTTCATATTTTGATATGGGAATACCAACCAGATTTGTGAGATGGAGACTGGATCGGAACGAGATTGGAACTGAATTTTAACCACCTTTTTAATTACAAACACGACTTGGGTGTCTTGTCGAAAAGAACCTACATTCTCTGAAAATGTTGCTGTTGTTTTCCCCCTTCTATTATATCAGGCCTCACCTGCACGTGGTGCACCCGATTTATGACTAATGAGGCTCTGGCAAAAGAGAGGTATGGCATTGCCTAATGATAAGTTGGCGACTTGAGAAGCATTTCCACCTCACAGAAACGATATAAGAAATCATATAATAATTCCTGGAGTTTTTGAAGGTTGTTATGTTCTTGCGAGTGAGTGACGTTACCATGGACTAAAGTGAACAAATACCGCCTCCAAAAGTATCCGCTTCCAGCATCCCCGAGTTCGGTACATTCAGACGCATGCAACAATTCATTAAGTTGCAATTTCGTATGCAAGTGTGTTGCAGAGCTGCATTCTAATAAATCTAAATTGCCTATGTCCTGTTCGCGCCGAATATCAATCACAACGACAGACGGATCGCAACTTTTATGTATTTAGGTTAAGAATTTAAAAGCATAAATATTTGAGAGTTGCATAACTAGGTGTTAAGGTTGTGACCTGCATTTGATAGCTTGATGTCGAAGATTCAGAGTATGATTTTAATATTTACATATCCGGATATCCGGTGGGAGTGACAGAGTAAAAATTGTAAAAAAAGAGAAAAAAAGCGAATAAAATAAGAACGCAAAACAAAAGTAGTTTCACATACCAAGGGAAGAAAAGTAGTTTTCCTTTTTAGTCAATAGATGTCGCTATTATGTATTTCTTATTAATAAGGATTTCCATACATCTTTACCTCCCTGACATCCTGATTTTGAGGGAGGTAATTGTGGAGGTATCATACAACTTTACCTGCCGGAAATTTGAGAGAGAATATATAGCAACTTTCTATCTTATTTTTAGGATAGAAAGTACATATTACATAGCAAGTGTAATATAAACTAGGCCGGCCGAATTCTAGCCCACGGGGCCGAAATCGAGGTTGAGTGGAGCGAGTAGATTCGTTGAGTGTTAGTTTTCCATTGATGTCAATGGAAAATGTATTTGATGATCATTCCTCAAGGACATGATCAATTATTTTTCGGCACAAACCTCAAGCATGTCGAGGTTTTTTTTTTATATGAGAGGGTAGCAATCGAGCATGTGGGTCACCTGATGGAAAGCAATCACCACCGCCCATGGAGATCAGCAAGACCAAGGGGTCGCCGATCCGTTGCCAGCCTATTCTCCTTCCTTTCTTTGTTTCTGTTGACCTCACTCACTCGCAGAAGCACAACAACCCTCAAGGGAATTGTAATTTGGCTGCGGTATTCTGTGAGGTGGAGGTACTTCCCCAGTCGTGCAGCTTAAATATACGCTATGCCCTACCTCTCTTTTCGCCAGGGCCTCGTTTGTCTGTCAGCAGGGTGCACCGCGTGCAGGTGAGGTTGGCTTTGATTCAAAGATGATGATGAACCACTACACCCCAAGTCTTTCTTTGTCACAAATTTCATCAAAATCAATTGAGTGCTTTTGGAGTCTCTTCATTACCAAGAATGACTTTTCGGCGTTTTCCGCTCGCTCCATTGAAATACTTTTTCATCAGTGGTATAGCTAGTTCTACGTAATGATTCCTTTGTTTATTAACATTGCATCTCAAAACGGGATGTTTGCAAAATGCATTCCTCATCAGTTGAAGATTTCATAATATTTCTGGATTTGACAAGAGGAGTACATAATGTGTACATTTCGACACGTGTTAATTTCTCTTGTGACTGTGAATTGTGAGTATAAATAAATAAAATCTTTATTTATATAATAAAAATGTCACGTGACACGGCCGTGTGACGTGACTGTACGTGAATACGTTATATGAACTAAAATTATCTCAAAATGGCAGTGTTTCCCCCTCGACGTGAATACATCTTTAAAATTGCTTCCATAGGGAGGCAATTCAAAAGAACTTTGGGGTGTAAGTGGTTCATCAAGATCTTTGAACCAAAGCCAATTTCAACTGCACGCGGTGCACCCTGCTGACTGACAAACGAAGCTCTGGCGAAAAGAGATGTAGGGAGCGTAATTGTAAGCTACCCGACTGGGAAATGTACCTCCACCTCACAGAATACTGCAGCCAAATAACAATTCCCTTGAGGGTTGTTGTGTTCCTACGAGTGAGCGAGGTCACCAGAAAGGAAGGAGATGCTGCGTTGGCAGCGGAGGTGGCGGCGCGCGAGCGATATTTTATGTTGCGAACGTTAATATGGCTACGGTAACCGCTTCACATCATGCGGACCGTATGCTTGTATGCCACCCGACGTAGTATAAAAAAAAACGTATGATAAGGAAATCGGGGGATACAATTTGGTGTTGCAGCTGATAGTTGTTGATGGACAGCTATGTAATTATTATCATCATCCAAAATTCAATCACACCACTGGATGGATGAAGGATCAAAGAATTTATCACGCTAAGTAAGGACTATGGAACATCGCGTGCGGGGGAGGGGGAAGCCTTGCCATTTTGAGATAATTTTAGTGCATATAATGTATTCACATACAGCACACGGCCGTCCATGATACAGCCTCACCCCATTTTTTGTTTATTAAATTAGAGTAATAGATTATTCGCATGTAATAATGTTACGATTTGTAATTCGTCTAGATCAGCGGTTCCCAATTAGATTTTTCTACGTGCCACTTCAAGAAAGACCCCAAACTTGCGTACCCCTTATTGCAGGAACGTTAAATAAAAAATCAAATCAGGTGTATTTCATATTTATTATCATTAAAATTCATTTTAATGACACACTTTTGGTTCATCAAGATCTTTGAACCAAAGTCAACTTCACCTGCACGTGGTGCACCCTGCTGACTGACAAACGAAGCTCTGGCGAAAAGAGAGGTAGGGAGCGTAATTGTAAGCTACCCGACTGGGGAATTTACCTCCACCTCACAGAATACCGCAGCCAAATAACAATTCCCTTGAGGGTTGTTGTGTTCCTGCGAGTGAGTGAGGTCACCAGAAAGAAAGGAAGGAGATGCTGCGTTGGCAGCGGGGGTGGCGGCGCACGAGCAATATTTTATGTTGCAAGCGTTAATATGGCTACGGTAACCGCTCCACATCAGGCGGGCCGTATGCTTGTCTGCCACCCGACGTAGTATAAAAAAAAATAAAAACACTGAAGCGCTCGTTGCATACGTTTGACTTACCTACTGACCGTTTAATTAAACTGAATATTTATTTTAATAAAATTGTTATTGCTTTATTGTTTTTTAAGGATTTAATATTTTAGTTAAGAAATTGCTGCGCGTACCCCTTGATACAATCTCGCGTACCCCTGGGGGTACGCGTATCATTAATTGAGAAACACTGGTCTAGATTTTTCCTAGTAAAAAGGAAATAATTGCGTATGTTATTGTTGTAAGGTATATTTTTCATACGGGGTCAGTTCTTCGAGTGCCACATGGACCCCACGGACGACCCCGACGACGGCCCGCTGAGGGAACTGCAGTTCACCTGGCTTGGGGCGCTGCAGTACATACATGGTAGTTTTAACAGACATTAACACATGACGAGCTCGGTGGTTCAATGGTTAGCAATGGCCACTTTGACTCCCAGGTCGCGGGTTCGATCCCCGCACATGACAAACATTTGTGTGCATGAACATGTCTGTTTGTCTTGGTCTGGGTATTTTCTATGTATTATATGTATGTATTTACAAAAAAAAATATTTAAGTACATTTAATAGTTGTCTATTAAATGTACTTAAATATTTTTTGTGTGTTGATTTATCAGTTATCTAGTACCCATTGTACAAGCTTTGTGCTTAATTTGGGACTAGATGGCGCTGTGTAAATTGTCCAGAAATATTTATTTTATATGGTTATTTGGCTGCGGTATTCTGTGAGGTCGAGGTACTTCCCTTACTTACAAATATGCGGTGCCCTACCTCTCTTTTCGCCAGAGCCTCGTTTGTCAGTTAGCAGGGGCACCACGTGGAGGTGAGATTGGCTTTGGTTCAAAGATGTTGATGAACAACTTACACCCCATATTTCCGGATAAGATCCGAATTTATGATTATTTTTAACCATCATCATCATCATCAGCCTGTATCTACCCACTGCTGGATATAAGCCTTCCCCAATGCTTTCCACCAGATACGATCCTCCGCCTTCCGCATCCATTATTTTTAACCCCCGACGCAAAAAGAGGGGTGTTATAAGTTTGACGCGTCTGTCTGCGTGTCTGTCTGTTTGTCTGTGGCAACTTAGCTCCCGAACGGATGAAGCTATTTCAAGTTAGTTTTTTTTGTATTAAAGGTGACTTATGTGCGAATGTTCTTAGACATGTTTGATGAAAATCGGTTGAGCCGATTAAAAGTGGGGAAGAATAACCGAATGTTTGCAAATATACTCGAGTGGGGTCTCAAATGAAAGCACGGCACGTGCCCATTACAAAATAATATATATTTTTTTTACTTTTTAAAAGGAACTTAGGTTTTTGTGTAGGGGGTTTTTAAAATTTTTTAATTTATATTATTTCAACAGTAAAGAACGGTACTCCCCATTACTACCGAGTCCCAAGAGTGGTACTGATCAGCCGTCAGTTTGCTCTCTCCACAGCTGTCGATGCTGCTCAGATACCCGAAGGGTACGCTCTGTAAGTATGCCATTCAGAGGTGGTTGTTCGTTCAGGCCCACAGGGCATGGCGCCTAGGCCGAGGTCAGAGAAATGAATAAATGATGCTTCTACAAGCATTTAGTTGCGGGAGTATATTATTCTGTGGTTGCGGTGACTTTTTTATACTACGTTGGGAGGAACACAAGCATACGGCCTGCCTGATGTGAAGCGATTACAGTATTTGGGGTGTAAGTGGTTCATCAAGATCGTAGGAACAAAGCCAACTTCACCTGCACGCGGTGCACCCTGCTGACTGACAAACGAAGCTCTGGCGAAAAGAGAGGTAGGGAGATAATAATTCCGTTGAGGGTTGTTGTGTTCCTGCGAGTGATTGAGGTTACGAGAAAGGACGGAGATGCTGCTTAGGCTGCGGGGGTGGCGGCGCACGAACTATATTTTATGTTGCGACTGCGAGCGTTAATATGGCTACGGTAACTGCTTCACATCAGGCGGGCCGTATGCATGTCTGCCACCGTCGTATTAAAAAATAACTGTAGCTTTATAGACGCATCCATATCGTCTTGATAATTGTCGATCTACCACAGTACGATATTTAAGCAATTTACTGCCACGAACTCTGAAATTGTGGAATCAACTTCCCTCAGAAGTATTCCCAAATAAATACGACATGGGAGCCTTCAAGAACAGAGTCAATTTTTCCCTTAAAAGCCTGACAACGGATCGGCTGCCTCATGGTGTTGCTGATTAAAAAAAAAAACATACAAATCGCAACATGAATTATTGCAAATATCACCAATGCAGTTACTCCTTACTTCCCGGTGACGTCACTCACTCGCAGAAACACAACAACCCTCAAGGGGATTGTTATTTGGCTGCAGTATTCTGTGAATTGGAGGTACATCCTCAATCGGGCAGCTTTCAAAATATGCTATACCCCCTACCGCCCTTTTCGCCAGAGCTTCGTTTGTCATGACCCGCCGCGGGGGGGGGGGGGGGGGGGTGCTGTTGCTTTATATATACATACATATATATGTATGTATATATAAAGCAACAGCACCCCCCCCCCAATGAAATGCTGTACTGTTATGTTATATATATAACATAAGAGTACAGCATTTCATTTCGAAAAAAAAAAACATCCCGAGAGTAAAACCATAAATGATGTTACTACAAACCATTTAGCTGCGGTGACTTCTGATATCATCACATAAGTTCGTCATTTATATTTGACGAGCTCGGTGGTCGAATGGTTTTTTTTTATTTTTTTTTATTGATTTATATCACAATCTACAGACCCGGGGTCCGTACCTTTTATTAACAATGTTCTATTTTTTTATTTTACAATATTCTTACAATATAAATTGCACGTCGCTATTATGCTAATAATTATATTATTGTCTATTACTACTTAACCTAAATCCTCCTATTGTTTACCTTGCTACCATGACAGCCAGGGCAGACCAGTCCCCTCTGGCAGCACCCGTTCACGAGTTGATGCATGGGGCAGCCATCACCGCATTCAACCATTTTATTGGGAATGCGGCGACCCGCCACACGACACCACCACCAGTTTGAACACTTTAGTGAGCATGACTACCTGGGCTGTCAGGGCTGCACAGTAAAACCTCTATTTATTTCGTTATTATTTATATTTATTTATTCCTATGGTCTTTCTCCTTACAGTACAGCATTTCATTGGGGGGGGGGGGGGGGGGGGGGCTGTTGCTTTATATATACATACATATATATGTATATGTATGTATATATAAAGATACATATATATGTATACATACATACTTTATATATACATACATATATATGTATGTATACCCATACAACCATTTCAGTTGTAGTGTAGAAACTGTTACTTTTTGATGTTACTACACAGGTAACAAAAATAGTAGCTGTGTCTACCTTGTTTTGACACCTCGACAAAAAGTGGGGAATTTAAGAAACATAAAAGTGGTTACATTTTAGAAAAGATGTTTCGTAAAATTATAGTAACATTGTTATCAGATTGTTACAGTTTTGAATGAACGATAATCGAATGATTGAACGTTTAATGCAACTTAAATCTGACATCATTTTACTTTTATGTCAAAGTCATCGGCCATTACAAGTTAGTATAATTATTCATTGTTTGTTACGGTAAATTTTAAATTCATTATAGTTATATTATACAAAATGCGCAAGTTCGTTTGTCGAGGGAATTTGGAATATAATTCCAAATAATAAAGGCGCCGGCGATTTATAAAAACTTAAGATAAAACATTTACTTTTTTGTTAATTTTGTGATAATAATAAATAATATTCCAAAGGTGTTATTATTGCTAATTAGAGAGTTTAAATTATTTAGATCTAATATTTATTTTAGGATACAATAATTTTTGCAAAAACATGCATTTATTTTGTTTTGATTTCAATTTAATTGATTTTGTAAGGCTATCACAATGTTCAGTTACTATGTCGACACAAAGTGTACTTATTGCTCAATTCGGTAACAAAATCTATTATGGCCGACGGAATAATCCGATGTCAGTGGTTCCCAACAGGTATCCAAGTACCTATCTATATGCTGTCGTCATGCAGATTCGGCAAGTGACTGACCATGAGCGTAGATAGATTGATAAATTCTGTACTGGACACAATATTAGAAAATAAGTTAAACAGAACAGTATTAGTTCACATTAATAATCACAATAATTCAGATTAATGATCGCCAATATGGCTTTCGCCAAGGTTTCGGCTGGTGATCTTCTGGTATATTTGTCTCACCGTTGGACGGAGACAGTAGAAAGCAAGGGCGAGGCTTTGGCTGCTAGCCTAGACATAGCAAAAGCCTTTGATCGGGTGTGGCATAAGGCACTACTATCCAAGCTTCCTTCTTTTGGGTTACCCGAGAGACTGCACACTGATTGCCAGCTTTCTCACTGGGCGGATCATTAAAGTTGTGATTGACGGTGCACTTTCGGATCCATTACCCCTGAACGCTGGTGTGCCACAAGGCTGCGTATTGTCCCCCACATTGTTTCTTCTGCATATCAATGACTTGCTGCATGTATGCAGCATCCATTGCTATGCAGATGACAGTACCTTGGACGCAAAATAGAGTCTATGCAATGTTTCTCGGGATTGCGTCGATGAGTACCGAACAAAACTTGTGTCTGAGATTGAGACGTCCCTTGGACACGTCTCGGATTGGGGTAGATTGAATTTGGTGCAGCTAAATCCCTCCAAGACACAGGTTTGTGCGTTTACCGCTAAAAAGTCCCCATTCGTCGTAGCTCCTAGTTTGGAAGGTACTCCCCTTAGTGTAAGAACTAGCATTACCATCTTGGGTGTCGACATATCGAGTGATGTTCAGTTTCGCGGTCACTTGGAATGCAAGGCCAAACTGGCTTCCAGGAAGATTGGTGTGATTAGTAAAGCCAGGCGGTATTTTACACCCCGACACCGCCTTCAACTATACAAAGCCCAGGTTCGACCTCACATGGAGTACTGTTCGCATCTCTGGGCCGGTGCGCCCCAGTACTTGCTTGCTCCATTTGACCGCATACAACGAAAAGCAGCTCGAATCGTCGGTGACCCAATGATCTCGGATCGATTGGACTCTCTCTCTACACACAGAGATGTTGCATCTCCTTGCGTTCTATATGAATTATACAACGGGGAGTGCTCGGATGAGCTATTTGAATTGATACCTGCCGCTGAGTTCCACTATCGTACAACTCGCCATAAATTAAAATTGCATCCTCATCATCTCGATATTTGGCGATCGACTACACTTTTTAAGACATTTTCTACTACGAACTGTGAAGTTGTGGAATCAACTTCCTCTAGCGGTATTCCCAAATAAATACGACATGGGCTGATTTCTATGGGCGGTATGGCGGACCCACATGCTCTGCTTGCATGCTTATGCATTAATATGCTTGCCCCGCTCTCATATAAAACAAAAACATTTTGTCGGCTCCGTAGCCTAGTGGGTAGTGCACCTGCCTGCGAAGCTCGCGGTTGTGGGTTCGGTTCCCACCCAAGGCAAACATTTATGTGGTGAGCATTTGTATTTGCCTTATGTCTGGATGTAAATTATCTATTACGGTATTATATTTGTAAATAATATATATCAGCTGGCTGTTACCCATAGCACAAGTTTACTACAAGCTTAATTTGGGATCAGATGGCCCTGTGTGAAATATCCCTACTTCCTAGATTATTATTACATTAAAGGTGTGCAAAGACGAAAGATAGTACGAAGTGTAGATGTAAAGTGAAGATGTCGGAGTTCCATGATTCTCTTTCCTCCTTTGAGCTGAATGAAGCTCTTTTTCTTTAACTGCGTGGAGTCGTCGGTAATAGGTAGATGTATGTCTAAAAGGTTTACTCATACTGTTAATTGTCAATACGTACTAGCACTCAATTATCAGATAAAATGTTTGAGAACATACTGAACTTTTTTAATAGGAATCGAATATTCTAGAACTGTGTACTAGTTTCTTTTTTTTTTTTTTTCATTTATTTGGGTCTAACAAACAGTTTTACATTATGTTTATTAACAAAAGTGCACTTAAAATTACAGTAAATGCAAAACCAACACCGTTAACCACAGTTTAACATAACAATACATTGAGAGAGTTTGACCACTTCACAAATACAATATGATTGCTGAACGAGAAAAAAAAAAGGAAAACAAATTGCGAAATAATATTTCTTTTTTTTAAATTGTGAAAAAGTATAAAAAACTAAATTAGGTATTAGCGATCTACAAACAAAGTATCAATCCAAACAAATGTTTGGTCATTTGCGATGTATCAACTGAAATCAGTTGATACATCGCAAATGACCATAAAAACAATATTATTTATAAACGTGTTGCATCTTATCAAGAACTAATTTCTTGTACGCACCAATACGTGTGGAAAATATATCAATATCGTTGAAGAATTCATTATGTTTAGCAAGTAGACGGCGCATTGGCGCACGTTTACCCACATTGGTTCGGGATCTTGCCACAAAAAATAATGGCATGTTCCGGCAAGCCCGCACATGAGGCTTGGTAGGTACACGTATACACATTTTTTTTGTAATGTCTATACAATCATATCTATTGTTGCAAAAACCATAGAGTAGTAATTCTTGTAAAAACAATCTTCTAAATGTGAGAGGAGGTAATTTATATTTGTTTAACAGAATATCATACGATAGAGTACAACGGTAACACTTGTAATGCATACATCTCAAGAACTTCTTCTGGACTTTTTCAATTGCGTCAGAATACTTATTGTAATAAGGGTCCCATATCACAGTAGCATATTCTAATTGTGAACGAACTAAAGACTTAAAAAGATGCAGGTATGTAGATGGGCGTTTAAAGTCATTACTGGCGCGGATCACAAAACCAAACATTTTAAATGCTCTATTACAAATACCATCTATATGTTTATCCAAAGTTAATTTACTATCAAGAATGACTCCTAGGTCCCTAATAGACTGTACTTTGTCGAGAATAGTGCCACACAAAGAATAACTAAAATTGCTTACTTTCTTTTTCTTAGTGAATGTGATGCATTTACATTTATTGACATTAAGTTTTAATTTATTAATATTACAGTAATTAGCGAGTTTATCCAAGTCCATTTGGAGAAGGCGATGATCAGAGGGGTCAGAAATATTACAATAAATTTTTAGGTCATCGGCATAACACAAGAATCTACTATGTTGGAAACAGTGCTTGATGTCGTTAATAAACAATACGAAGAGTAACGGCCCCATAATGGAGCCTTGCGGCACGCCAGAAGTCACCGTGACTGCCTCGGACTCATAACCATTGATGACAACTTTTTGTGTTCTATTTGTGACATACGATTTGAACCACCGCCAGAGGTTTCCACGTATTCCATTATACGCTATTTTGCTAAGCAATAGTTGATGGTCAACTCTGTCGAAGGCCTTGGCGAAATCGGTATACACGCTGTCTGTTTGTCCGTTCTCGTCCATATTAATAAACAGTTCAGTAGTGTAAATAGTAAGATTAGTTATAGTGGAACGTCCAAGAACAAAACCATGTTGTTGTGGTATTATTGAGCCTTGTAGAAGGGGGTACAATTGTTTATGTATCAACCTCTCTAAGATTTTAATAGGTACGTTAAGTATAGAGATAGGCCTATAGTTTGCTACATCAAACTTTGAACCTCCTTTGTGAACCGGAGTGATCCTAGCAGCCTTCCAATGAGTAGGGCATACACCATCTTGTAGACTTTTATTGAGAATAATATACAATGGTTTACAAATAGTTGAGGCAGTATTTTTATAGAAAATGGGTGGAATGTTGTCCAATCCTGGACCTTTAGTTATATCTAAATGTTTAAGTTCTTTTAATAGATTTTCAAATGATATATGTATTTCACTGATAATATTATCTGTATAAGTATTTTCATCTAAATATTCGATATTGTCCACACTATAACTATCTGTTAAAGTTGTGGGTTGAAAAACCGATTTGAAATATTTAGCGAATAGGTTACATATATCATCAGGATTATTTGCTTCACTGTCATTATAATGTACACTACTAGGAATGTCAAGCTGATTTTTTCGGTTACTGATGTATGTCCAAAAATATTTTGTGTTGTCCCTAATACTATCTTCGACTCTGTTTAAGTAACTTCTATAGGCTGTCCGTGACTCCGTTTTAAATCTATCGCGATACATAGAGAATAAAATGTAATCTGAATGGTTTTTATATCGTTTCCACTTTATCCAAGCATTATTTTTATTTCTGAATATATGTTTAAGAGGGGATGTAAACCAAACTGGGAAGTGGGAATTAGTTATCTTTCTAATTGGAACACGTTTCCGTATAATATTATATATGTTTTCATAAAAAATTTCAACACAGGTCTCAGCCGAGTTATTCATGAACAGTTTATCCCACTCGATTAGTTGAATATCCTGATTAATTAAATCGTAATCTGCCTCCCTAAAACAAATCCTAGTCTGATTTTTGCAAGGTATCGCCCTACTGGCAACGTCATCATGTGAAATTAATATATAAAAAGGGGGATGCTTATCGTCAATGGGGACAAGGGGCACTGGTGCAGGATAAGCCGTACTATTGCTAATATTCGTAATACATAAATCTAATAATCTACCCATACTGTTTTTAAATGTATTAATTTGTATATAGTTATATGTTTCTAAAAACTCCAATAAATAACAATTAGGTGACGTTTGATTACCTGTTAATAAAGGTTTTACTTGTGCACCGCTCATACACCACTCAAAAGTAGGTAAGTTGAAGTCTCCGAGTAAACAAAAATTACTTATGTTTGTGGTATGTAAATAATCACGAGTAAAATTGAAATATGCCATATATGTGTTACTATCCATTCGTGGAGGTATATAAACAGCGCTTATAATAAAGTAAAATTCACCTACTTGCAGTTGCAATAATACATGGTCAATTATGGAAGGAATGTCAAAGGACGAGGTAAGCAAGGTCACGGTGAGCCCCGGCGTGGCGCGAAGCGATCGCAGCACCGCTATCAGTACTCCGCCGCCGTCTTGACGGCCCGTAGCCAGTCGGTTACGATCACTGCGATATACTTGGTATCGAGAATCAACGAATTCGTTATTGTTTATACCTGGATGAAGCCATGTCTCCGTTAAAACAATTATATCATAATTATGCGATAAAATATTCATAAAGACAGTATTAAGCCTGGTTCTTAGTCCGCGGCAGTTCTGATAGTAAATTGAAAAAGCACTACCTTGTTTACCATCGAATTTCACCACAGTTAATAAACAGTGTTACGTAAGATGTATATGAGGATCCGTTTATGCTATTTATATCTATTCCTAGATCATACATACCCACATATATACATACAAATATATCCGGATGGACGCAATGATAACAATACATTGAACACATTATGTATGAAGGGCTAAAGTACTCTTTGACATAATAACATTCGCTATATTTACTATTGTAAGATTTAAAATACAATGCAGCTTTTTTAAGGAGCCGCTTCATGTGCAAATAATTACATATCACGTACAGAAACACCCATATTATAACCATTCGGAATGTTAAATACTGCTTAGTAATATTAACTCCTGTAGATAAAGTGTTGATAAAAACATAATTGAATCGAAGATTTTTTTTAACACATTTTTTAATGTTATAAACATATATCAATATTATATACTTAATGAGATATGAGTAACATTCAAAATAAAATTTGTTACTGTATAGAATAGTTTTAACAACCCACATTAAATAAAGTATCGTTTGTATTTGCAACAACAAATTATAACAGTGACTATGTCTTGTTACAATACAAAATATTGTGACAATTTCAATGTTGAACACGACTACAAACACTTGTATATTTTCATTAAAGATGTATGCAATAATAAGGAACCTTTCAAATACTATCATGTTTAGTGTTTCCAATGTAAGCATCAACAAACATGAAAATACACTATGAAAAAAATTATGCTCACAAAACATACCCTCGTGTACGCATATTATTACACTATTTAATTTTTTCGATGTCGAGCTGTGAGCGGACGGCCAGCACGGGGGCCGTGTCAGACTTACGGACGAGAACAATGCCACTTTTGATCCATGTGTATTTATATTCAAATTTTTTAGCTCTGTCGCGGCATTCTCGAAATAATTTTTTGTTTTGAAGAGTCAAATGTTCGTTGACATACACTTTTTGCGGCGATCCCGTGGACACTCCAAGGTTCTCCACAAGCAAACCCCTGTAGGCGCGGCTGGCCGCTAAGACGTTGTCGCGTTGTATCCTGGTAGTAAATTTGACAATAATGTTTTTCGGGCGAGTGTCATTTTTATCGGCATGAGGAACGCGGTGGACCGCCACAATATCGGACGCAAGTATTTGTTGTTTTACTGCCACCCCCAAATTAGTCACAATGTTAATTAGGTTTTCGTTGCGCCTGTCCGGTATATTTACGATCTCAATGTTACACTCGCGTGATTGTTGTTCTATAGCTGCCAACTTAGATTCGAGTCTTACTACATGTTCAGGGGTGATAGTGGAATGAGACATTTTGTTTTCGAGCGCCTTCAACCGCTCATCGAAGGCGTCTTGACGCGCGGCGGTAAAAGTTAGAGATTTATCGATCTCGGCGAGATGGTTATTTATAATATTAAATGATTCTTTAAATGATGCGTTGTCGGTTCGCAAGCCAGTAACCGTCGCATTGATCGCATCTAGGGATGTCGAGATCTTTGACCACTCACTGTTCATAGGTGACGCATCCAAGAAGGCTTTTAGGGATGTAGCTATCGTCTCCGATATGGATTGGTTTATTTTGCCCATATCTTCATTGTATTTTCGCTCAAGCGAGATCACACGCAGCTCAATATCGTTATCCGGTTGTTTTCGTTTACGGGTATGTACATAACTTAACGAATCATCCATTACCAACGTTGTACTTAAGTCCGGATTAGAAGAAAACCTCGGCGGTGTCCTCTCAGTCATTATAAATATCCGTAAAAAGCGATCAAGGTGAATTCAATATACTATAATTGTTACTTCTCTTATTCTTCTGGGGATGAGATATTATTTTTCCACTCTCGCAGGCAGAGGTACGTACCAAAAGGGTGCCCACTATATTTTACACTTATTTGAGTCACTGGTAAATAACTATAACAACACATATAATTACACAATCAATTCTGTTAATCGCTCGAAATGAAATCACAGATAGGTGAAGCACTTGTCCTCTCTCAACGAACTTCACACGTTGAATGATAGTTTCGACTATGTTACAAAACTAAGTTAATTAATGTGCACATTTACTTGTATCTCTTTATACACAAAGTTTAATAACATTCTAGGAACAAAAATGTAGTCACAGTATATACACTTTTGAGTAGTTTTGTTCTTGATATCATAACGTAGTAACAGTGTGGATATATTTACGAAACATTGTTATCAAAAGGTAGTCTGACACATTTAAGTCGCGAAGTGTATACTCTGTTACAATATTTTGAGGCTAAACCTCACACAGGCACAAAGCGTAGTAACAATTACGACATTGCAACCAGTCGATTATTTTGTTACCGAAATTTTAGTCACCACGACCGGATTTGGTTGTATGGGTATATAAAGCAACAGCACCCCCCCCCCCCCCAATGAAATGCTGTACTGTTATGTTATATATATAACATAAGAGTACAAAAACCTCTATTTATTTCCCTATGGTCTTTCTCCTTCTCTCCCTCTCACCCACCAGATACTTACGTTCTTTGACCCAGCATATTCCGTCTGTCGTTGTCACTGATATTGCATTGTGGTCGAATGGTTAACAATGGCCACTTTGACTCCGAGGTCGCGAGGTCGTGGGTTCCCACACATTTGTGTGCATGAACATGTCCGTTTGTGTTGGTCTGGGTGTTTTCTATGTATTATATGTATATATTTACAAAAAAGAAATGCATATAAGTACCTATAAATATCAGTTATCTAGTTACCATAGTAAAAGCTTTGCTTAGTTTTGGACTAGATGGCTGTGTGTAATTTGTCCAGGAATATTTATTTATTATTTACTTATATTCCACCTTAAAGCCCGAGAGTGGAGGCCACGTATGTGGCGACGAAGCGTAGAACGCCCCCTCTCTAGATGGA
The DNA here is from genome assembly GCA_937001555.2 of Hypsopygia costalis. NCBI lineage: Eukaryota > Metazoa > Arthropoda > Insecta > Lepidoptera > Pyralidae > Hypsopygia > Hypsopygia costalis. Next base: position 17,141,957 of record OW443349.2, on the reverse strand, counting down.
TCGACAATATAAAAAAAAGTGGCTGGTAGCGGTTGGATGCGGAAAGCGGGGGAACGCATATTGTTGAATCATTCCACTACTAGGACACGGGTCTCCCCTCAATTGAAGGGTTATAGAGCATACTCCACCACGCTGCTCTACTGCGAGTTGGCGGAGGCCAGAGTTTTCAAGCCGCCTTAAGGCCACTGACTTGGCTTAACGACTGTCTTCTAATGAAAACAGTCGAGACCGACGGCTTATCGTGCCTTCCGAAGCACGGAGGAGCTCGAAATAAATAAACCCATCCATAGACAGGCTACGGTGGACGTTGCTTAACTTGCGTGTTCGATTAGACTGACACGAACTACGCCATCGAGCTCCTCTTTGAAAGGCCTATATCCAGCAGTGGGTAGATACAGGCTGATGATGATGATTCCACCTTATGATATAAAGACAGTGGTATTGCATTTCAGTGGTAACATAGTTTTCGGAGATTACGAGAGGGACGAAGGAGAATGCGGTATGTCTATTGAGCAAATAGCCGCTGGAGCCGAGTGTGAACCAGCTATACTCCTGATGCCCATTGCAGACGTACTTCTCCATCCGGAGTACAAGCACTTTGGAGCGAAGGACAGCCTCGCTATATTGAAGATGATTTCCTCTCTTAAGTCTAGTATGTGCTAACTAAGTACTTTTTAGTTTTTTTGTTTTGTAGTGTAATACTTAATAGGTAGATGGCGTCACACTGCGACTTTACAGCAGTATAATATAAAAAGCAAAAATTCACAATCTTTCCTGGTAGCTCTGTTGGAAGAGCACTCGACCAGTAATCGAGAGGTCGTGGGTTTAAATCCTAGTTAAGCGGAGGTGAACTTTTCCATTTTTAAAATATTTATATTAAGTATTATATATCCGGTAATAAACAGGGATGTGACTCGTCCGCCTGATGGGAAGCAGTAACCGTAACTTATAGTAGCTTTCTGTAATCTTTGTTGTTATTGTCTTCATCTCTAATATACAAAATTTCCAGAATACTGTAGAAATAAGATGAATACCTCCGAGGTTTTCCCGAGGTCTACAGTATGAAGTTCTTCAAGAAAGGCATGAAGTGGTTTTTAAACGGCCGGCAACGAGTGAGTGATGCCTCTGATCAGATGGATCGTGTGCTTGTTTGTCACATCGGTAGTATAAAAAGTCTATTACGGAGGCCTATGTTCAGCAGTGAACGTCCTATGGCAAATGATGATGATGATTTGACTATTAAAATGTCCTCAATTACGTTTGCAGGTTACGTCATACCGGTTTGCCTGCCTTTTAAAAACTATCTGGTTGCGAAGAGCCCAAGACAATCACCTACAAAGTTATTCCATGTTGATTTTGGTTCTGGTAAGCATTTTTATCAGTGTTTAAAGTATCCTCTGATGGTTAAGGTCTCAGTGGTATACTTACAAGCTTATATTGTCTCCCGGGGAGATGATGGGGTCTTAATTAGGTCGACTATTAAAATATTGTTATTCGTTCGTGCCGCGTACTAGGTTAGTTGACCGGGTGGCTTTGTCGTCTTGGGGGACGATGGAGGGCGTGATTTGCTGTCATAGCTTCATTTGCTAGCTATTTTCTGTCATGATAACATGGAATCCTTGCCAGATGATGCAATATCATCTAGAATCTGCACGACCCCTGGCATATTTTCTATACAACATAGTTTCGAGGTTTTACGTCTGACCTATGGTATATAGAACGCTTGACAATTGGACCTGCGTCACTGATATTTCAATTTTGTTTACAAAATTTTTAGTTTATATATTATCCGAAGGAATTTAACTGGATTCTATTTTCTTTACAGATGTTCCAAGGGATTTTGTCGAAGAAGAAAAAGAAGTGACCAGGCTTAGTTTACTGCCGAGAGAACTTTGTTATTTGTACGACAACCCAGATGTAAGATCCACCTGTTTTATATTTTGCAATAAGCAGTTCTTTTTACTGTTTAGTACTTAAACGGTGCTTCGGAGGGCATGTTAAGCCGTCGCTCCTGGCTGTTCTCATTACTTACAGTCGTTAAGTCAAGTCAATGGCCTGTAGGGGGCTTGAAAACACTGGGTTTTGCCAACCCGCAGTTGAGCCGGCGTGGTGGTTAAACCACCACGCTTTTGACAGATTGCGCGAAACCAATTCAAATTGAACCATATTCATAGTTTGTAAGACAGGACAACGTCTGACGGATCAGCTAGCTTATTTATAACTCCTTGCGTCTTCGTATCCCGGTATCCTTTCTTAGCAGATGTCTACGTCGTAACATCTATCTGTATGCCAAATAACAACCCGACAAGCCCGAACCGGCCTTGAGTTTCTTGCCGGTTCTTCTCAAGAAGCCCCGTCGCCGGAATGGCTCTTAAATTCGCTTTCACATTCAAGATAGTGTGATGAAAGTGAATCTGAGCTCTGCGGATTTAGAGTAGTAATGATTTAAATTACATGTTCTTAATGTTCTTATATTTAATTTATATGACATTTCTAAGTGCTCTATAAAGTCCAAGGAATAAAGATATACTTTGATTTGATTTGATACATTTAGTGGTTTACTGCAGAAGTAACTAATTCGTTCTAGTATTAAAGTTTCCACTATTGGTCACAATTCGTGTATATTATTACCACACCTCGACCACTCCATACAAATGGTGCTTATTACAACTACATTATAAACAATGACATCTGTGCAGAGCGTGAATGTGCGACCGGCGCCATACAAACAGATTTAAAGATTTATCTTAACAGTTTTTGGGGTGTAAGTGGTTCATCAATATCTTTGAACAAAAAGCCAACTTTACCTGCACGCGGTGCACCCTGCTGACTGACAAACGAAGCTCTGGCGAAACGTGAGGTAGGGAGTGTAATTGTAAGCTACCCGACTGGGGAATGTACCTCGTTAGTACAGTTAAGAGCATATTTTAAGAGAGGTAGGGCACAGCGCATTTTTTAACCTACCCGACTGGGGAATGTACCTCCACCTCACAGAATACCCTTGAGGGTTGTTGTGTTTCTGCGAGTGAGTGAGGTCACCAGAAAAAGGAAGGAAATGCTGCGTTGGCAGCGGGGGTGGCGGCGCGCGAGCGATATTATATGTTGCCAGCGTTAATATGGCTACGGTAACCGCATCACATCAGGCGGGCCGTATGCCACCCGACGTAGTATAAAAAAAATATATCTCAGACGGGAGGTGAGGTCGACACGAGAGACTCGACACACTGTACCTACGAGTATATTCTGTTATTATTGTGTTTACTCATGAGTCTAAGTTTAGACGTGAAGAATGAGACGTTTTCCACAGAATGGAACGAACCTGATGAAGAAGCGCATGGCTTGCACAACTGGCTGCGGTTTCCACTCCGGTGCTCCGACGTTGGTACACGAGCACACTGGACATTGGTCCATTGTGGCTTTGTCGCAAGGTACTGCTGAATATTTACAGCTACATGAGACAAAGTCAAAGTAATCTTCTTTCTAATAAATAAAATTCTCGTGTCACGGTGTTTGTAATTAAACTCCTCCGAAACGGCTGGACCGATTTTCGTGAAATTTTGTCTGCGGTTAGGTTTGGGAGTCGGACAACATCTTTTTTTCATCCCCCTAAATGTTAAGGGTGGTCCACCCCTAAACTTTTTATTTTTAAATAAATACACAGAAATTTACCTACAAATAAAAAATATCCCCAAGATCATTGCCTGTCGGCAGTGTCCCCAGAGGGCTGGCAGCATTACCACAGCATAGAAATACCAGGGTATTGTGGCATTACCTCGCTGGATAGCGATACTAATTCTCTAAGCAAGATAATGACCAGCCTTCTGGTTTGTTTGTTTGTTTATAAAACTATAATTGCAATAATAACAATGGAAGTAAGCCATAAATAAAATAGTATCTGGTACTTTTGAGTAACGGGATGGAATTCGTAATGCGTAGGTATTGAGTAAGCGCGTTGTAGCCAACTTTTACTGCCGTAATGTTTGCCTATGGCCCGTCTATTTATAAAATGAGCATTAGTAAGTATGTTTTCGTATTTGCCAGGCGGATCACCATGCCCTGATCCACTCCGTGTCCGTCGTCCGCCGCCTCCCCCCCGCCATATTCTTCTGCATCCATATGTTCCGTGGATCACAGCCGCCATCACCGGCAAGGCTGTGGGAGCGTTCGCTAAAGATGACCCTTTCGGTGAGTAATGTTCGGTAATGAGTACTGGGGGATTTGATTTTACCACTTCCACGTGCAGGTGAGGTTGACTTTAACTCTTACATGGTGGTGAACTTATGGGGTATAAATTAAAGAATAAAAACCGGACATGTGCGAGTCGGACTCGCCAACCGAGGGTTCCGTACGTAGGATCATTATTAAATTTGTCATTATAAATAAGAAATAATGCGTCGAAAAAAAAATATATTTTGCAATGTGTACATCAAGCCCTTTCATATGATACCCCATTTGAACTAGTAGCTTCAATTTGAAATTACGACACCCTATAAAAAATATAGACCCCCTATTTATAAAGATCTATTTACAAATGTATAGTTTTGAGATTTATTCCTGTACTTCTAGTCTATAACGATGTTACTTGCCAAATTTCATAGTTCTAGGTCAACGGGAAGTACCCTATAGGTTTTGATTCCCTTGAGAATGTGTCGATATATGCGTTTTTTGCTGAATAAACGGCCGTAACTTTTTTTTACGTAAACTTAGCAGTTAGATTTTTTTACAACTTCATGGGACCTGAGTATACAGTTTAAAATTCAGCTTGATACCTCCACGCATTCTCGACATAGAGGGTCTTGACATACAGACAGACAGGCAGACGGACAACAAAGTGATCCTATTTAGGTACGGAATCCTATAAAATAACTATAGAATATATATAAAAAGTATAGAAGTTGAAATATATATTTTTTTACTTTTTATACTACTCATGGTGACAGGTAAGCATATGGCTCTCATGATATGAAGCGGTTACCGCAGTCATATTAACGCTTGCAATATAAGATATCACTCGTGCGCCACATACCCCGCTGCTAACGCAGCAACTCCTTTCTTTCGCTAACCTTACTCGCTCGCAAGAATACAATAGCAATTATTATTTAGCTACGGTATTCTCTGTGGAGGTACTTCCCCAGAGACCCCCTCGCCCCCACGGGAGATTTGGTGAAATCCAAAAGCTTACTCCTACTAATTTCTTCTGATTAAATATGTTCCAAGTTCCAAGGCAGCCGTACTTTTACCCCCGGGTCTACAATGAACTTCACTGTTCATTACCTTTTTTGGTTTTCGCCACTGTTAATCCTAACTACACAGGAGACACAGTGGTGGGAATGTGAGTTGCAGTTAAAAAAACAATGTTCTATATCATTCTTCTTCCAGGGTTCATCATGCCCCGCAGTGCAGTGACGACTCACGACAACCCGTTATTCCACAAATGGGTGGGCCACTGGTGGCTAGGTGGTCCTCGCTGCCACGACCGAGGGGAGGCTGCTGATGACATGTTCAGGTTCTATCACGAGATATTTCAAGTGAAGCCGACCACGCCGACGTACCTCAGCTACTATTTAGAGGTAACAGTCTAGAGGCTCACCAGCACGGTTCAACGATTCATCAGCACTGCTCACCAGCACAGCTCATCATCACGTCTCACCAGCACGGCCCACGATTCCGACTCGCCAACGCGATTCACCATCATGTCTACCTATCACGTCTCACCAGCACGTTTCACCATCATGTCTAACTATCACGTCTCACCAGCACGTTTCACCATACAGCTCACCAGCATAGCCCACTATCACGGGTCACTAGCACGGCTTACTATCAGGTCTCACCATCACGTCTCACCAGCATGGCTCACCAGCACGTCTCACCATTACCGCTTGCTAGCATGGCTCAGCCGCATGGTTCACCAGCACAGCTCACCAGTACGGCTCACTGTCACGGCTCACTAACATGGCTTACTATCACGTCTCACCAGCACGGCTCACCATCACGTCTCACCATTACCGCTCGCTAGCATGGCTCAGCAGCATGGTTCACCAGCACAGCTCACCAGTACGGCCCAATGTCACGGCTCAGCAACACGGCTTACTATCATGTCTCACCAGCACGGCTCACCATCATAACTCACCATCACGCCATCCAGCACGGCCCACCGGCACGACTCACCAGCACTGCTCACCATCATGTCTCACCATCACGGCTCACCAGCACGGTTTATCATCATGCAAATTGTACCGTGTCACGCCGACTCACGCCAACCCGCAGTAGAGCAGCGTGGAGTATGCTCGGCTTACTATCACGTCTCACTAACACGGCTTACTATCACGTCTCACCAGCACGGCTCACCATCATGTCTCACGATTACCGCTCGCTAGCATGGCTTACCAGCATGGTTCACCAGCACAGCTCACCAGTACGGCCCACTGTCACGGCTCAGTAACACGGCTTACTATCACATCTCACCAGCACGGCTCACCATCACGTCTCACCATTACCGCTCGCTAGCATGGCTCAGCCAGCAGCATGGTTCACCAGCACAGCTCACCAGTACGGCCCACTGTCACGGCTCAGTAACACGGCTTACTATCACGTCTCACCATTAGGTCTCACCATTACCGCTCGCTAGCATGGCTCACCAGCATGGTTCACCAGCACAGAGGGGCAATTCTCGTAATTAAAATATAGTCAAAATCCAATTTCGATCCAGTTTTGATCCAGTCTCGATCTCATAAACGTCACATTTGGTATTCTCGTAACACAATATGTAACTTCAAAATTAAATATATTAATTACCGCTCGCTAGCATGGCCTACCAGCATGGTTCACCAGCACAGCTCACCAGTACGGCCCACTATCACGGCTTAGCAACACGGCTTACTATCACGTCTCACCAGCACAGCTCACCATCATAACTCACCATCACGCTATCCAGCACGGCCCACCGGCATGACTCACCAGCACTGCTCACCATCATGTCTCACCATCACGGCTCACCAGCACGGTTTATCATCATGCAAATTGTACCGTGTCACGCCGACTCACGCCAACTCGCAGTAGAGCAGCGCGGAGTATCCTCTAATCCCTTAACTCACTACTTACTTTACTTTGTAAGTGGTTCATCAACATTTTTGAACCAAAGTCAACCTCATCTGCGCGTGGTGCACCCTGCTAACAGACAAACGAGGTTCTGGCGATAAGAGAGGTAGGGCATAGCGTATTTTGTAAGCTGGTCGACTGGGGAAGGACCTCCACCTCACAGAATACCGCAGCCAAATAACAATTCCCTTGAGGGTTGTTGTGTTCCTGCGAGTGAGTGAGGTCACCAGAAACGCAAGAGTTGCTGCGATGGCAGCGGGCGTGGCGGCGCGCGAGCGATATTTATTGTTGCGAGCATTAATATGGCTACGGTAACCGCTTCACATCAGACGGGCCGTATGCTTGTCTGCCACACGACGTAGTATAAAAAAAACCCACTGGAAACAATAGATAACATGTATTTTTTTCAGGAATACTTATTTCGTCGTCAATCCTTATTCATCCCTCTACTAAGATATGGGTCTCTCCTCAATCGGAGGGGTTTGAAGCTCCACTACGCTGCTCAACTGTGGGTTGGCGGAGGTCAATGTTTTCAAATCACTTAAAGGCCACTGACTTGGATTAACGACTGTCATCTAAAGACAATAACCGAGAGCGATGGCTTAACGTGCCCTATGTGGAGGAATTCGAGATTAATAAACCCATCCATTGACCGTGTGGTTTCCGGCAGACTAGAATAGAATTACTCCATTTCTTCCCGTGGATGTCGTATAAGGCGACTAAGGGAAATACATTATCAAATATCGATCAGGCCTCCCCAACCCGTCTGGCCAGCGTGGGGAGTGTAGACCAAATCCTCCTTCCGTCTAGGACGGACGAGAGTGCTCCTGTAGTGGAGACTAAAATGACCTGATAATGAAACCCATCCATAGACAGGCTACGGTCAACGTCGCAACTTGCTTGTTCGATCAGACTGATACGCGCAACGATGCCATCGAGGCCCTCTACATTTGAGTGGAGTGAGCGAAATGCTTATCACGTCTCACGTAACACGGTTCACCATCACGTCTATCACGTCTCACCAGCACGGCTCACCATCACGTCTCACCATTACCGCTCGCTAGTAGTAGAGCCGAAGTCACTCTTTTGTTGATGAAACTTGTCACGAGTAAGGACCTCGCTTGAGGTTTGTGTCGAAAAAAAATTGAGATCGATCATGTTCTTGAGGAATGATCATTAAGAGCCATATTACATTTTGACTGTGATTTTTGCGTAAAATGGCCAATTTTAGCGTTCTTGATCTCGGAAACAAAAATACATTAACAATGTTGACTTATTGAATAGTACAGAATAGCTATTGGCATAGTACATAGCGGCCTCGCTTTTTGTAAATTTTGCTTAACTTTTTAAATAAACCCAAAATTGCAGAGAAAGATTTTCATAAAATGCGCGCATTCACTATTTTGAGCTCCTGGATGTACTACTGTTCCAAACAAATGAAATAAAAAAAATTGAATGTTATTTATTATATAGTCGTGTAGTACATAGCGGCCTCGGAATTTTAAAATATCATTGATTTAATATAGAAAAAAAACATTCTTTTAACCAAAAAAACTTCGAAAATCGCATTAAGTAAACTGTTAATTTCTCGAATAAACGATAATATTATTGAGCAAAATTTATACGAGAATAATTGTTACTTCATGATGAATAAACTTTGTAGCATGAATTTATTATCTTATTTCAATAAAAACGATAAATATAACTTTAAAATGACTACAAAAAACGATGCACCGGCGGCCTTCGCGGGTTTAGTACTGCGCGAGAGCTCGTCAGCGTACAAATGTAATAGGGCTCTTAAATACTTTTTCCATTGGAATCATTGGAAAATATATACTCAGCGAATCTACTCGCTCCACTCAACCTCGATTTCGGCCCCGTGGGCTAGAAATTCGGCCTAGTTATTTATGTTACCACTATGCTTTCAGGTTGACGCAATGCATGATACCTTGATCATCTGCGTGAAGGTAGGAATGCCGTATCGGATGGGAGCGCCAAGAGTATGGGAGCTGGATACGCCTGTAGTCAAAGTAAGTTGTGGTACAGATACGAGCATGTCAACCTTAATACCGACGATTGAACAGTACTTATGTCGTACGTAATAAGAGTTACAATTGCATTGTGACTGTCAAGCGTGATTTGCTCTTTTTAGGGTTCCGTACCCAAAGGATAAAAAGGAACCCTACTACTAAGGCTCCGCTGTCCGTCTGTCCGTCCGTCCGTCTGTCACCAGGCTGTATCTCATGAACCGTGATAGTTAGACAGTTGAAATTTTCACAGTTGATGTATTTCTATTGCCGCTATAACAACAAAAATACTAAAAAACAGAATAAAATAAATATTTAAGGGGGCTCCCATACAACAAACGTGATTTTTTTGCTCGTTTTTGCTCGCAATTGATAACGACAATAGATAGGCGCTAATACTCACATAATATTTAGTTATATATTCACTTTAAAAATAAATAATTAAATAAAAATAAAACAAATAACTAAGGGGGCTCTCATACAACAAACGTGTATTATTTTGCCTTGTTTTTATAGATTGTACGGAACCCTTCGTGCGCGAGTCCGACTCGCACTTGGCCGATTTTTTATATGAGAGGGGGCAAACGAGCTTGTGGGACACCTAGGAAAGTAATCACCACCACCCATGGAGGATCAGCAATACCAAGGAGTCGCCGATCCATTGCCAGCCTATACTCCTTCCTTTATTTCTGGTGACCTCACTTACTCGGAGGGTTGTGTTCCAATCCTCAAAGGAATTGTTATTTAGCTGCGGTAATCTGTGAGGTGGAGGTACTTCCCCAGCCGGGCAGGTTAAAAAATGCGCTGTGCCCTACCTCTCTTAAAATATGCTCTTAACTGTACTAACTAGTCAGTAGTCTTTTTACTCGACTGACGAATAAGGTAGGGTTAAGAGCCCTATTACATTTGCACGCTGACGAGCTCTCGCGCAGTACTAAACCCGCGAAGGCCGCCGGTGCATCGTTTTTTTGTAGTAATTTTGAAGTTATATTTATCGTTTTTATTGAAATAAGATAATAAATTCATGCTACAAAGTTTATTCATTATGAAGTAACAATTATTCTCATATAAATTTTGCTCTATAATATTATCGTTTATTCGAGAAATTAACAGTTTACTTAAGGCGATTTTCGAAGTTTTTTTGGTTAAAAGAATGTTTTTTTTCTATATTAAATCAATGATATTTCAAAATTCCGAGGCCGCTATGTACTATACGACTATATAACAAATAACATTCTATTTTTTTTATTTCATTTATTTGGAACAGTAGTACAATCCAGGAGCTCAAAATAGTGAATGCGCGCATTTTATGAAAATCTTTCTCTGCAATTTTGGGTTTATTTAAAAAGTTCAGCAAAAATGACAAAAAGCGAGGCCGCTATGTACTATGCCAATAGCTATTCTGTGCTATTCAATAAGTCAACATTGTTAATGTATTTTTGTTTCCGAGATCGAGAACGCCAAAATTGGCCATTTTACGCAAAAATCACAGTCAAAATGTAATATGGCTCTTAAGGCTTGGTGGTACCAGTGGTACTGCAAAATCCACAATTTCGAATTCATCTTTGAAGTAATAAACAGAAAATTAAAATCTAGGAAAATTATATTGATATTGTTGAGGATATATAATTAGAATATATCCTTATATAATATATTGTTGAGAATATATCCGATGGAAACATGATTTGATGAAGATGACTCGATAAAATAAATTCACAAAGTTAACTCTTTTCGTGTCATTTTATCTTCTATTTTCGGTTTTATTCTTAAAATAAGTAATTTGACATTATAAGTCATGTGCTAAAAAAAAAGGTCTTAAATAACTGGAGGTATTATACCCGATAGATTTTTTTAATTACATCTTTAAATTTTTTAATCGATTATTCAATAGATTCTCAGCTCGCCAGAGTCGCCAGTGTCTCGCGGAATTGTCATATTGTTTCTAGCGCTGGCTCACCTCGCCTTAGGTACATAGAGGGCAGTGGCGTAGCTCACGCTAGACGGGCCATGTATCAAAACATGGTGGTGGACCCTTCTACTCAAACACTTCGGGGCTGAGGGGGCTCTTCTATCTACTCAAACCGAACATGCTGGGGGCCCTTGTAGCCCGGGGGTAGGGTTGCCAACTATACTGTTAAAAACAGTATAGTATAATACTGTTTTTCACTACATTATACTTTTTACTGTTAAATAAAAATAAAGTATACAAGATACTGTTTTCAGCATCAAAATTCTTAACACTAGTGTTAGACTTAGACCATCACACATTTTTTTTATTTAGTTAGTTAGCATTCTAACTATTAATTTAATAAAAATGAGTTTCACATTTATTTTAATTTTAGTTATAATTGTGGGGAGGCTGCCATCCCCGCTGCCAACGCAGCAACTCCATCCTCTCTGGTGACCTCACTCACTCGCAGGAACACAACAACCCTCAAGGGAATTGTTATTTGACTGCGGTATTCTGTGAGGTGGTCGTACTTCGTCAGTCTGGCTGCTTTAAAAATACGCTACGTCCTACCTCTCTTTTCGTCTCTTCGAGCCTCGTCTGTCAGTCAGCAGGGTGTACCGCGTGCAGGTGAAGTTGGCTATGGTTCAAAGATGTTGATGAACCACTTACACCCCAAACTTGTTTACCACTTTGGTGAAAATAATATTCTATTTCAGGTGCGCGTTCCTACAGTTTCCTTCAGGAATTTATACAAATTTCAAGTGGAGGTGTGGGGGTACAACGCTTCGGAGGCATCGACCAGCTCGGTGGAGTCCACTTCTGAAGAGCAATACGACGAAGATTATTACTAAAGTTATTACACCTGCTGATACTTAGCGGTATAGAGGAACAAACATAAGCTGTCAAACCAAACCGAGATTGAATTACACTTTTGTGCATAAATTTATTCACGTGTATCAGAGATGTACAACTATCGATATTCATAATGACATCTACTGTTGTAGATAAAGTTAGGTGGGTTTAGAATATATATATATATATATTTTTAATACTACGTCGGGTACAAGCATACGGCCCGCCTGATGTAAAGCGGTTACCGTAGCCTTAATAACGCTCGCAACATAAAATATCGCTCGCGCACCGCCACCCCCGTTGCCAACGCAGCATCTCCTTCCTTTCTGGTGACCTCACTCACGCGCAGGAACACAACAACCCTCAAGGAAATTGTTATTCGGCTGCGGTATTCTGTGAAGTGAAGGTACATTCCCCAGTCGGGTAGCTTACAATTACGCTCCCTACCTCTCTTTTCGCCAGAGTTTCATTTGTCAGTCAGCAAGGTGCACCACGTGCAGGTCAAGTTGGCTTTGGTTCAAAGATGTTGATGAACCACTTACACCCCAATAATGTCAGTTAATTGGATTTACGTCACACTTCACCATGTTTTTTGAATTACTAGTGCACGAAATTATTCACGATTTCATCTTACATTTCCATTTTTTCCAAAAGTCCATTGTAATGAGTCTAATGAGGTGGTGAGCGGGAGATCATGCAAACGTCTGATTAGGTTCACATTAGGTTTATTATTCGTTCAGCTAGTTTTTTTTTTTGACGCCCGACGCGCGCGTTGGCACCCCCCAGCTGTGCTGGAGCGAGGCGGAAAATCCTCTTCGACACCCCCTCAGCCTGGTTGCTACCAGACTGACCTTTAAAGGGCGCATCAGGCTTTAACTGACTAAAAACCGCCTGCCTAACTACTTTTAGCCACGATGGCTTTCAAAGCGCAAACGGAACGCTAGAGGAGAAAGAGTGGAGAAGGTGTGTAGTCTGCGACGATCTGGCGAGGGTCCCCGAGAGGACCCTACCGCGAGGCGGTTTCCAGGTCGTCGCAGAGTACACATCGCGATCGAATCGTTCGTCGTTGTTGACGATCTTATATATACTCTTATATGCTATACCTATGAATACATATTAGACATACACTACACCACTTTTGTTCATGCCGATATATATCTTTTTTTCATAGTGACAGTTAGGTCTACTATGCAACAAAACAACTTATAATGCGGAGTTGGCATAGATTAATGTAATAAAGACATAGCATGCCTCACGATTCCGCCCCGTGGAATTTATTACAGGCTGAGATCCCATAGCATAAATCCGTTTTCAAGGATTATTGGCGGGTTATTACCTAAATATATTTGAGTATAATGGTCACTGCGCTGTCGTTTGTCAATGAAAGAGTATAGGTCACAAATAATTTCATAAATATGTTTCTAAACACCGGCGCTTTCGCGAAGTTTAATATTTTTTTCTAATACCTTTAGTACTGCTACTACCTTTAATAAAGTGGGGTCACTTTGAATTAATAATCATATCTTAGAATTTAGGTTGAATGTCAGAAATTCCTACACACTGTGACTGTTACCAAGATAGTAAAGTAATTTCAAGTTAAAGTTAGAATAACAATCAGACGAGTTTCGCTGGTTTAGGGAAAAGTACCAAAAACGGCCGTTTTAGCACATTACGCTACTACATACTTCTAAATCGAAACATTTTGAGTGAAGGTATAATGACATAAAAATACTTAGCTTAAATGCTAAGCTGTGATTTTTATTCAAAGTAGCGCCAATTTCATACCACATATTCCCTTATAATCCGTCAGAGACAGCCCTAGCGTATTGACAATGAAACACGACTGAAGAAGAACGGTAGTACTATTACTTATTCTGTGGCACAACTTATTTCAAGAAGACAGGGTAGTTAAACTCCTTACTTACTTCCTACGGCGCTGCAACTCTTTCTGAGTTTTGACTTCCTCAATGATATTCCTCCATTTCAATCAATCAATCAATCAATCATTTTATTTGCGCAAAATGTAGGTATTTCGCTTGATCTCTATCCTCCCTCCTCCAAGCCGTCGTCCTGCGTATTCTCATCTGCCCCCTTACTACCAACTCTCATTGCGATTCAATAACTGAATAGAATGCTTATTCATATCAATGAATAAGCGACTCTATTTCAAATAGCTAGAGTCGCTTATTCGTTGGTATGAATAAACATTCTATTATATATATTTCAAATAGGTAGAGTCGCTTATTCATTGGTATGAATAAGCATTCTATTCAGTTATTGAATCGCAATAAGAGTTGGTGGTAAGGGGGCAGATCTCTACGCAATTTTTCCACCGGTCTTTCCCTGGCTCTTTTCTGTAGGGGACGTGGGACCCAATTGGAGAACGTTTTTAGCGCTGTTATACTACTACTTACGTGGTCAGATAGTTGCGATAGGATCATAGAATATTCCGTTTGCGACTGCAATAAGGCGTGGCCACTAAATCGGTTTGCTAACAAGACAAGGTAGGAATAAAACCGCATAAATTTATTGAACTCCATTTTGTAATGAAGTTTTAACTTTATGCGTTCAATGTTAAGAGTTAAGTTTGAATGACGGCTGTAGAATGAAACAAAGATGCAATGAAGTTGTACAGATAAGTTAAAGATACAGTGATATTAATGTAATAAATGAGTTTTGAGGTGTTGTTCTACAGAAAGTTTTATGTCATGAAAATGCCTCGTTCCACTGAGATATACCGACGAGGTTCCATCGATGGATCTTTTTAGGGTTCCGTACGCAAAGAGTAAAAAGGAACCCTATACTAAGGCTCTGCTGTTCGTCCATCCGTCCGTCCGTCTGTCCAGGTTGTATCTCATGAACCGTGATAGTTAGACAGTTGAAATTTTCACAGATGATGTATTTCTGTTGCCGCTATAACAACAAGTACTAAAAAATAGAATAAAATAACTATTCAAGGGGGCTCCCATACAACAAACGTGATTTTTTTTGCTAGTTTTTGCTCGCAATTGATAACGGCAATAGGTAGATACATGAAATACTCACATAATATTTAGTTATGTATTCACTTTAAAAATAAATAATTAAATAAAACTAAAACAAATATTTAGGGGGGGGGGGGGGGGTCATACAACAAACGTGATTTTTTTGCCGTTTTTATAGAAAATGGTACGGAACCCTTCGTGCGCGAGTCCGACTCGCACTTGGCCGGTTTTTTCTTTACGGGACGGGAGACCACACATTCCCACCACTGTGTCTCCTGTGTACCAAGATTAGCAGCGGCGACCACCAAAAATGGCAATGAACAGTGAAGTAATTGCAGCTGCGGGGGTAAAACTACGGCTGCCTCACAACGAATTTAAACAGAAGAAATTAGTTGGAGTAGGAAGCTTTTGGAATTTGACTTCCCCTCTTGGCAATGTGAGAGACAGCTATATGGAAAATAAGGCATTAAAAGCCTGAATGGAAGGCTAGTCAAATAAAGCTCAACTGCCGTGCACCACACATTTTAAATATCTAACACTATTACGAACCTAATTCGATGAGTTTGGGTGATGGATCTATGGCTATATTTTTTCTTTTTCGATACACCGTTTTAGATTAAACAGTGGATTTAATGTAATCATACATTTCTAATTCCATTGCGATCCACTACTAAAAGGTAAAATACAAATATCATAAAGAATCAGTGGATTGAAGAGAAATTGCAAAGGAAAAAAATGTTCATAGATCCATCGGTGAAGCCTCGTCGGTGGATCCTAGTGGAACGAGGGATTACAAATTGGAACTGGCCGATGTCTGAATCTGACCATAGAAGATATTCAAGAAAAAATAATATGAGAGGTATTTATAGAAGCCGGAACAATTATTTTTAGAATTTTTGATTGTCTGTTTTTTTGTAAATACATACATATTTATAATATAACACCCAGACCAAAAAACAAACATACATGTATATGCACACAAATATTTGTCTTGCGCGGGGATCGAACTATCATTACCACACTTCGTTTCCATTGCTTTCAAGCAACAAATGCCATCTCTGCTCCAGCTGCTGCGGTCGTCTCGGCGAATCTCCAACATCTGAAACAGAAGAAACGTACGACTGCCGCCGCCGTTCCGACTGACTGTATATTATTATTTATGAATTAATTAATCTCCTTTGGATGTAGCCTGCAGGTGATTAAATCGTCGCCCTGTATTTATATATGACACAAAGCGTTAACAACAGCGTACAGTCAGATGTGCAATTAAAAATGCAAACAAATAACCATTTCTTTAGCCAAGCGTGTGCATATTTTACACTGCAGATTTACTTCGAAAAATCAACACTAACGAATATTAACTTTATTGGATATACATTGCTCTTTAGGTAAGAACTTTGCGTGTTGACGTTCGCATGGTTTCTACGTTATTTTCCTTCAAACTTGGATTAAAAAGATTGTTTTTTTTATACTACTAGTTTTTATACTACGTCGGGTGGCAGATAAGCATACGGCTCGCCTTAAGTGAAGCGGTTGCCGTAGCCATATTAACGCTGGCAACATAAAATACCGCTCGTGCACCGCCACCCCCGCTGCCAACTCCGCATCTCCTCCCTTTCTGGTGACCTCACTCACTCGCAGGAACACAACAATCCTCAAGGGAATTGTTATTTGGCTGCGGTATTCTGTGAGGTGGAGGTACATTCCCCAGTCGGGTAGCTTACAATTACACTCCCTACCTCTCTTTTGCTGCTGCAAGTGTCTGCGTGCAGGTGAAGTTGGCCTTGGTTCAAAGATGTTGATGAACTACTTACACCCCAAAATGACCAAATAAAAAAAACCTAAAAGACTTGAAATTAACTAATATTTTCATTGCCTGTGTACTACAGTTTTATAATTTATTTATTTGTGTATTTTATATATTTGCTTGTTGCGAATTCCCCTCCCCCCCTCCCCCCCTTCATTTATTACTCTTTGTTCTACTTGCCAATCGCTGTAATGTTACTCTAAGGTTGACTGGAAGAGTTCCCCATGTGGGATAAGACCGCCTTTGTACCGCTTTATTTTTCAGGTACAATGTATAAGTACTTAATATACATTGTAATTTGAACAGTAAAAATAATAAAAACAAACAAACAAACTCTGCTTGGACGGAAAGACTTTTAATTGAAACGGCAATGTACATCAAGTATGTGAGAAATGAAGTCGGTTGTGAACAGACGATGTTTCGTAATAAAACATCTATATGCAACCTCCTTGGTGGTATCCACTTACGACCCATGATTCTTACCTTTTGGTATTTGTTGCTTGGAAGTAATGGAATCGTGTATGTAAATGTCTCAAATATCACCTTTTTGAGTCAAAGCTAACTTCACTTGTGCGTGGTGCACCCTTCTGATTAACTAATGAGTCTCTGGCAATAGAGAGGTACAATGTACTGAAGAAGTACTTCCACCGCCCGATGCCCGTTGCACAGATGCCCGTAGTCATTTAATAATTCTAGACTTTGTAGAGGCCTTGAGGGTCGTGTTTCTGCGAGTGAGTGCGGTAACCAAGTAACAGGGAAGGAACGAGTTTCTGTGATTGCAACGGAGGAGGCCGCTCGCGAGTGATGCGTTGCTAGTATCTATAGGCTGCGGTCGCCTCTTCACATCAAGACAAGCTTTGCCTGAAACCCAATGTAGATATTTTTATGTGAGGTGGGGGGGGGGGGGGGGGGGGGCAAACGTGCATGTGCAACACCAAGGGGTCGCTGATCTGTTGCCATCATATACTCCTTCCTTCCTTTCTAGTGACCTCACTCACTCGCAGGAACACAACAACTCTCAAGGGAATTGTTATTTGGCTGTGGTATTCTGTGAGGTGGAGGTACTTCCCCAGTCGGGCAGCTTAAAATACTCTATGACCTACCCCTCTTTTTGTCAGAGCCTCGTTTGTCAGCAGGTTGCACAAAGTGAAGATGAGGTTGTGTTTGGTTCAAAGATGTTGATGAACCCCAAACTTACTTTGATATAAGCAAGTTTCTCGTCGATTGAAAATAAAATGAATTGGTTAAAATCGTTGGTTGCAAGTGGAAACAACCTATTCGCGTTGATAATGCATCTGTGCACCGCAATTTATGCATCGCTGTTCATAAGTAATGAGTTTTAAATAAATATGGACATGACTGTTGACTCAAATAAAACATTTATTTTGTTAAAAATTTAAACTGTAATGGCTCGGAGTTGGATTACAAATGTTTATTGTTTACTTTTTGGCTTTTTATGCATCAAAAGATTATAATATCTATACAAAACAAAAAGGTATAAATAACGACTGGCTGTTTATTTTGTTTTCGATCCACATGTTCGTCCGTAAATTCTTGTTTCGTCCCAAATTTACACGATGTGGTTCTTCAAAAAGTGCGTAAAGAGGTTTTTACAGTGTCGGCAACGCGCATGTGATGCTTCTGGTGTTAGAGGCGTCCATAGGCTGCTTTGCTTTACCGACTAAAATCTGTAAGAATTACACTCGGTACTTTTATTGCTTCTATCGTTAGGGTCAACTATAGGAATGAAATCTCTCTAACAAACTTGATAAATGAAAGGAAACCATTTCATTTATCTAGTTTGTTAGAGATTATCATTCCTATAAATTGACCCTAACGATCGATGCAATAAAAGAACAAAGTGTAATTTTTAGAGATTTTCGTCGGTTTGATTCCCGGGTGTGGCAAGCGAATTTTCGAAAATCTTTAAATGCAGTCTGCTTTATTTTCCAATATAAAGGAAAGTTCATCATTTATACACCGAATATTATTGATATTATAAATATTTTTAAAAATGGAAAAATTCATTGGAAGAGCACTCGACCGGACACCGAGATCGTGGGTTCAAATCTAGGTGGGGAAGGTGAATTTTTCGTTGTTTTCGTGCGTTGGCCGAAACAACTATATAAATAATAATCATTTAATAAGTTTGGTGTTTCATGAAGTAAGTAGGTGAAAAAGCAAAAATAATTTCTATGCCTTAACACGAATTTCTACATCTACGTGAGGAATAACTTTCAAAACGTTAAAAATTATTTATAGCGCCACATAATTAGGTTGTGTTACGTACGGTTCACCTGCGTGGGCAGATGCTATATGTGCTATAGGTGCAGCACGTCGTAAATTGCTTCAAAGCCAGCGCCTTGCTCTGATATTTTTATGTAAGTCGTATAGAACTCTAAGCACCGAGACACTACCCGTGCTAGCAGGTGTGTTACCAGTAGATTTAGAAGTACAACGCCGCGCTTCAATGTACTATACATCTAGAAATATGGTCCTTGATTTCTTGAAAATGTGTGATCGTGAAAAAAATGTTAGACAGATCAAACTTATTAATGAAGTATTTGAAACATTGCTGTCTGAATGGCAGGAAAGGTGGGAAACTTCGACCAAAGGACGCCACTTGCATCTGTTCTTTCAATCGGTAAGAGATAGATTAAAGAAAAATTGGTTAGAAGTCGACTACCCCGTTGGTTGCGCAATATTTAACAGGACATGGCAATTTTAAGGCTTAACTCTTTTCGTTTAAATTAGTACCGTCGCCCTTATGCGAATGTTCTACTGCTAATTATGAATTCTTTCAAATAGCACACCATGTTCTCTGGGAGTGTGATCTTTGGCGGCGGGAGCGTGATGACATGTTGCATTCATTGCAAGTTGCATCCGGGGTAGTATACTATTCAGATTTGGTAGCAACAAGGGAGAATTACCAAGCGTTCAGACGATTTTGCAATTCATATTATTGGAATCGATGTGTTACAACTCAATGTTTTAGGTCCCCAATAGTGTTAAAAACTTAAAATCCGTGGTGCACGGCAGTTGTGCATCACTTGACTAGCCATTTATTTAGGCTTTTAATGCCTTATTTGCCGTATTGCTGTCTCTCACATTGCTAAAAGGGGAAGTCAAATTCCAAAAGCTTCCTACTCCTACTAATTTCTTCTGATTAAATTCGTTCTGAGTTCCAAGGCAGCCGTAGTTTTACCCCCGGGACTGCAATGGACTTCATTGCCTTTTTTGGCGGTCGCCGCTGTTAATCCTGGCTACACAGGAGACACAGGGGTGGGAATGTGTGGTGGGCCCAAAAGTTTGGTGTTTTCAAAAAATAGCCGAATTTCATCTCAACGATGGATTGCTATGCCTTGTTTAGTAGTGTGATTACTTAATAGGTTGATGACGTCACACTGTGACTCACGCAGTAAAGTATCATTAATTTCTTATTAATTAAGTAATATTGAAGATGATTACCTCTCTTAAGTCTGGTATGTGCTAACTAAGTACCTTTTAGTTTTTTGTTTAGTAGTGTAATACTTAATAGGTAGATGGCGCCATATTGCGACTTCACAGCAGTAAAATATAAAATGCAAAAATTGATCACCAACACAAAGCTTCCTGGTAGCTTAGTTGGTAGAGCACACGACCGGTCATCGAGAGGTCGTGGGTTCAAATTTTAAAAATATTTATAACTAGCAAAGTACCCGTGCTTCGCTACGGGAACACTCCTGATTTGCGTCTATTTTTGTTAAGATTCCAGATATTTCATTTTTTCCCCTTATAGGACTGTTTCTTATTGACCACTATTACAAACATACACTATTTAGGTTAAGACGTCCCGGTAAACAATATTTTTGGCACCAGGGGCCAAAATTGCAAGGCTTCCAAAAGAACTTACTCCTGAGCAAGCTACATACAACTGATCCTGTCTCCAGTCAACCCCAGCGACCTTTAGAGACTGCCTCTGAGATTTGTTAATGGTCTTAATGAAGTATATCTTTATGGGAAATTGAAGTCTCTTAAATTGAACGGGGTGGTCTGATGGAATAATGGGAATGCGGGGTATAAAGAGAGATTCCTCAACAGCGCATCCCTTACTGTCCTCACTCAACAACTCATCGTTCCAGTTGTTTAATACGTGAACAATGGTGGCTTGAACCTCCTGAGGATACACCTCCGTTCCATGCAAGTGGTCGGAGATGGAGCGGAACAGGCTAGCTCCATCACCTCCCACAGCTATAATGGTATGGGGCATCATCACACCTTCCATAAGTATAAATTTAGTCAATCTTGACGTCATTGTATAAAAATACCCAAATTCTTATATTAAGTAGGTATACTCCATAAAGTCGGTACTTAGAATAGGTTTTTCAATTAGTTTTCTGCACCAAATGTAGCTTCATTTGAAGGACGCAGTTTTTTTTACGCCCTACGCGCGCGATGGACAACCTCCGGGGGTAACTACTGGGATGAGTTGAGCGATAAACCGTCATGGATAACCCCATGGTTTGAAATAATCTCTCGAATATACCCTTTCCTTAATAACGAAACCGTAGCGCGCTGTACAAATGCTAAGTATAGCGCCATCTAGTGATGAGTTAATTAAAATATAAATATAACATTTTTGGACATTTCTTGGCTAGGCGCTGGTCAAAAGTTAATCAGTTACCCATAAACATCCCCTTTTTTTATGAACACCGCAAGGCCGCTCGCGATCGTAAAAGCACTGATTGACGCCAAATACAAATTTAAAAACCTATTAGGAAAACACTTTAGTCAACACACAAGTCTTATTCCATCCGCTTAAAAAGGATAAATCAAAGTTTAAAAAATTTACATGATGATGGTCACGTTAGCCACGTTGAATTTTAAAAGTGTTTTCGTAATCAGCCACCCGATAAAATATAAAAACAATAATATCCTTGATGTTTTTCAGACTTTTTGACCCCAGTTTACTCCTTTTTTTGGGGTTGAATTTCGAAAAATCCTGAAACACGCGTTCACTCATTTATCTATAGAAGTACTCGTGTAAAGTTTAGGATAAAATAGTCCAACTAATCTCGTTTCCCTGCATAATCTTTGGACTTCCTTTTCACCCTCTTAGGGGTAAAATTTGAAAAATCCTTTTAAGTAATTTCGTGTCCACTATGTTATATTTTCAAATCGATACCATTTTCGTAATTGACGTCCCAGAAAACCTTAGAATCAACACCCATATTGATATTATGACATTTCAACCCCTTCGCACCCCCATTGGGGTGATTTTATGTCACGTCGGCTATGTTGAATTATAAAATAGATGTTTTCGTAATCTGCGACCCGATAAACCATAAAAACAATACCCATGACGATTTTCAGATATTTTCACTCCATTTTACCCCTTTAGGGGTTGAATTTTGAAAAATCCTGAAACACGTATTTACTCATTTATCTATAGAAGTACTCGTGTAAAGTTTCGAATAAAATAGTCCAACTAATCTTGTTTCCCCATACAAACTTTGGACCCCCGTTTCACCCCCTTAGAGGATGAATTTTGAAAAATCCTTTCTTAGTGCACCCCTAGACGTCATAAGGAACCTACTTGCCAAATTTGGAATCTCTAGACCCAGCGGTTTGGGCTGTGCGTTGATTAGTGAGTCAGTCAGTCAGTCAGTCAGTCAGTCAGTCAGTCAGTCAGTCAGTCAGTCAGTCAGTCAGTGAGGACAAAGCCTTTTATTATCTATACTATAATATTATAAAGCTGAAGAGTTTGTTTGTTTGTTTGTTTGTTTGTTTGTTTGAACGCGCTAATCTCAGGAACTACTGGTTCGAATTGAAAAATTCTTTTTTTGTTAGGTAGCCTATATTTCAAGGAAGGCTATAGGCTATATAGCATCACGCTACGACTCATAGGAGCGGAGCACCAGTGAAAAATAGGAAAAAATATTCCTTTTGAGGGCTTACGTCGCGTGCGCTGCGTAAACGGTTGAAGTTACGCAAAAATCATGTATGACGGAATTGTTCCTCTTTAAAAGTTCTAAAAAAAAGTCCGCGACAGAATATGTCTATCTTTTAAGATTAACTCACTATAACCTTTTTTTACCTACTTTCTCCTATTGATTACCATGAAAAAACGTTATAGTGTGTCAACCTTAAAAGATAGACATATACTGTCGCGGACTTTTTTTTAGAACTTTAAAAGAGGAACAATTCCGTCATACATGATTTTTGCGTAACTTCAACCGTTTACGCAGCGCACGCGACATAAGCCCTCAAAAGGAATATTTTTTTCCTATTTTTCACCGGTGCTCCGCTCCTATTGGTCGTAGCGTGATGTTATATAGCCTATAGCCTTCCTTGAAATATAGGCTAAGTATCTAACACTAAAATATTTTTTCAAGAGTAGTTCCTGAGATTAGCGCGTTCAACCAAACACACTCTTCAGCTTTATAATATTAGTATAGAATTAGATAGTATAGATTAATTTTATATATAAAACTAGCTGTTACCCGCGGCTTCGCCCGCGTGGTCCAGGGAAGCCTGCTGCCATTGATTTGTGTATATTTTTCTTTTGTTGTATTTTTTTTTTACTTCGTGGGATAAAAAGTAGTACCAGTATGTACACATTTTAATGATGATTGGCTGAATAGTTAAGGCATGAAGAAATAACAAACAAACGAATTTACTTTAACACTTATAATATTTGTATGGATGGAACGCCCACACTCAAGAGAAAATAATTGTTCACCACATAAATGTTTGCCCTCTTTATTTTTCTTTGGAATAAAATATTTTTCCTGGATAAAAAGTAACCTATGTCATTCTCCAGACCGGAAACTATCCCCTGTTAAAACATCACGTCAGTACTTACGTTCCTTTCGACGTGATAGAAGGACAAATAATTATAAAGTTTATTTTTTCCCATGGGATTAAATTGTTTTTCCGGGATAAAAAGTAGCTTATGTCTATCTCTAGATTACCCTATTAAAAATTCATGTCTGTACTTAGGTTTCTTTTGACGTGAAAGAAGAACAAATGAACTTTATTTTTTAATAACGTACGTTTACGGTATGGAGAGTGGCATAGGCTACTTTTTATCCAGGAAAAACATCTTATTTCTACGGGAAAATACATACTTTGTAATCATTCGCCCTTCTTTTAAGTCGAAAAGAACCTAAGTACCGACATGTTTTTTTTTAACGGGATAGTTACATAGTAGAGTACGGACATGACTTTTTAAAATGGGGATAGTTTACTGTTTGGAAAGTGACATAGGCTACCTTTTATCCAGCAAAATCATCTTAATCCCATGGGAAAACAATAAACTTTGTAATCATTTGGCATTCTATCATGTCGAAAGGAACGTAAGTACCGACATGATTTTTTTAACAGGGGATAGTTTCCGGTCTGGATAGTAACATAGGCTACTGTTTGGACTTTTTTTCGGCATGATAGAATGCCAAATGATTACAAAGTATATTTTTTCCCATGGGATTAAGATGTTTTTGCGGGATAAAAGGTAGCCTATGTCACTTTCCAAACAGTAAACTATCCCCATTTTAAAAAGTCATGTCCGTACTCTACTACGTAACTATCCCGTTAAAAAAAAACATGTCGGTACTTAGGTTCTTTTCGACTTAAAAGAAGGGCGAATGATTACAAAGTATGTATTTTCCCGTAGAAATAAGATGTTTTTCCTGGATAAAAAGTAGCCTATGCCACTCTCCATACCGTAAACGTACGTTATTAAAAAATAAAGTTCATTTGTCCTTCTTTCACGTCAAAAGAAACCTAAGTACAGACATGAATTTTTAATAGGGTAATCTAGAGATAGACATAAGTTACTTTTTATCCCGGAAAAAACAATTTAATCCCATGGGAAAAAATAAACTTTGTAATCATTTGTCCTTCTATCACGTCGAAAGGAACGTAAGTACTGACGTGATGTTTTAACAGGGGATAGTTTCCGGTCTGGAGAATGACATAGGTTACTTTTTATCCAGGAAAAATATTTTATTCCAAAGAAAAATAAAGAGGGCAAACATTTATGTGGTGAACAATTATTTTCTCTTGAGTGTGGGCGTTCCATCCATACAAATATTATAAGTGTTAAAGTAAATTCGTTTGTTTGTTATTTCTTCATGCCTTAACTATTCAGCCAATCATCATTAAAATGTGTACATACTGGTACTACTTTTTATCCCACGAAGTAAAAAAAAAAATACAACAAAAGAAAAATATACACAAATCAATGGCAGCAGGCTTCCCTGGACCACGCGGGCGAAGCCGCGGGTAACAGCTAGTTATAGATAAAGGAATGTTTTCTTTGAGTAAAATTTTCTACCTACAGTATTTCCAGCCTGTATATATATATATATATATATATTTATACTACGTCGGGTGGCAGACAAGCATACGGCCCGCCTGATGTGGAGCGATTGCCGTAGCCATATTAACGCTCGCAACATAAAATATCGCTCGCGCGCCGCCGCCAGCCCCGCTGCTAACGCAGCATCTCCTTCCTTTCTGGTGACCTCACTCACTCCCAGGAACACAACAACCCTCAAGGGAATTGTTATTTGGCTGCGGTATTCTGTGAGGTGGAGGTACATTCCCCAGTCGGGTAGCTTACAATTACGCTCCCTACCTCTCTTTTCGCCAGAGCTTCGTTTGTCAGTCAGCAGGGTGCACCGCGTGCAGGTGAAGTTGGCTTTGGTTCAAAGGTGTTGATGAACCACTTACACCCCAAAAACATAAAAAAAACATGAAATTGAACTTTTGCATCGGGATAAAAACCGTTGTAAAACATTGTAAAGTGCATTATTTTGACTTAAAAACGAATAAACAAAACCATATACATAAACAGTTTTTTTTTTTCAAAATACTTCAGTGGAATTCGATCCAACAAAACAATACATTTAATTTAATCACCACAAAAACACGGATTATCTTTGAAACAAAAAACCCCTAAAATATGGGCACTTTGAAACAAAAACAGAGGTCGGGTTTCCTTTGATACCGAAGATGGGATCACGGGTGACAGTTATGGGGGTCCTGGCGGGAACACGAGATAAACTTACATCGAGTTCAAAATGACTTAATCTCTGCTAACGACTGGTTACATTGTATAATAATATTAAATATACTGTAATTTGACCAAAATTCTGTATTTTCACAAATTATACCCTATTTTTACGAGATTTTCTTTAACTAAAAGTGATCAACTTTTCAGCGCTCCTGCATTCTGTAATGCAGGCACTTATCACGTACTGTGGCGTTTCTTCTGCTTCCACGAATCCCCTCCATGCACGAGTATGTGTATCTCTAATCAATACTGAACGCTTTACATTCACTACTGTTCTAATGTTCATTTTTAATAAGAAATAACCCAATATTAATAATGAAATAAGAGGAATACCGTAGACCCGTAGTATACCCAATATCTATTCCATTATAGGACTTTCTTTTACTAGTGCATTTTTTCTAATATTTCGTTACATTATAACCTGGCAGACGTGTAATAAAAGCACGGTTTTAAAACAAACTATTTTAAACATGCCATGCCAACCCTGCTTTCGACCGTAGCTATATTAAATCTGATTTTTTTTCCTTCTTCAGAATTTTCTTGATTATTTGCTTTTCCCAAAGGTTGACTGGTAGAAAATGCTTTTAGCGTTAAGTCCGCCTTTTGTACCCTTATTTATAATTTGTGGTCAATAAAGTTTTTAAATAAATAAATAAAAATAATATATGTATTTTAAAGGTATAAAAACAAATTGAGACCTTCACAGTCATACGGTATGCTACCACGCGTTCCATGGCTGATTAGCTTAAAACCCTACGTTCCGTTTTTTAAGGATCACTAAAACTACTTAAACAGTATTCATTACAAAGGTTTTTTTCATAGTATGTCGTTGGCAAACAAGCATACGGCCCGCGTAATCTGAAGAGGTTACATATGAACCCTCGCAACATTAAAGTTCGATCGCGCGATCCACCCCCGATGCCAACGCAGCAACTTCTTCCTTCCTGGTGACCTCACTCACTCGCAAGACTGCTGCTGCTGGATGCGGTATTCTTTCTGCGAGATGGAGGTACTTCTCCAGTCGAGCAGCTTACGAAATACGCAATGCCTTATTTGTCTTTCCACCAGAGCCTCGTCTGTCAGTCCGCACGGTGCAGCAATGTGCAGGTGAAGTTGATTTACTTATACCACTTATACCCCAAATATAGTAATCTATTCCAATGCCGACCTCCCTTACTTAAATGACAATTTATTTGTTCACAAAAAAACTACGATTATTTTAATTTACACAAAATAATCTTGACATTTTAATATTTATTGAATCGAAAAATCTAACACACTATACAAATCGTTCTTTTGTGTAGAATTTGAATCCGATACTAAGGGGCTCAAAAATTATAAAAAAAAATATATATAAAGGGCACGCGACCGCCAGGTGCATGGAGCATCATAGTTTGCGGTGGCAAGGGTGTGGTGCGAAGGGTGACAGTAAGATTTGCTGAGAACAGGATAAGCATAAACAAACTAAATTTCTGAGAGTCAATGAAAATTACAATGGATCACCGGACCAAAAATAATGGGGAAAATGTTGTTTTTTTAGGGTCCCGTACCCAAAGGGTGAAAAGGAACCCTATTACTAAGGCTCCGCTGTCCGTCCGTCCGTCCGTCCGTATGCCACCAGGCTGTATTTCATGAACCGTCATAATTAGACAGTTGAAATTTTCACAGATGATGTATTTCTGTTGCCGCTATAAAAACAATACTAAAAAATATAATAAAATGTGTATTCAAAGGGGGCTCCCATACAACAAATGTGATTTTTTTGCTCGCAATTGATAACGGTTAGTACTATTACTTATACTGTGGTAATAGGTAGACGCTTGAAATACTCACATAATGTTTAGATATATATTTACTGTTAAAAAAATAATTAAATTAAAATAAATATTTAAGCCCCCCCCCCCCTTAATCCCATACAACAAACGTGAATATTTTTTGCAGTTACGACTGTTATCTAATGACAATAGCCGTGATTTGACGACATAACTGTACCTTTCGGAGCACGGAGGAGCTCAAGATATATGTATAAACTAATCTGTAGACAGGCTACGATAGATTTAAATTGCTAGAGTATTTGGGGTGTAAATGGTTTATATTTGAACCAAAGCCAACCTCACCTGCACGTGGTGCACCATGCTGATTGACAAACCAGGCTCTGGAAAAAAAGAGGGTAGGGCATTGACTGGGGAAGTTACATCCATGTCACAGAGGATTTTTGTGTTCCTGTGTGGTCACCAGAAAGAAAGGAGGTGTAGGCCGGCAACAGATCGGCGACCACTTTGTTTTGCTGATTTCCATGGGCGGTGGTAATTGTTTTCCATCAGGTAATCCCACATGCTCGTTTTCCCCCATCTCATATATAAAAAAAAGTAAAATATTGGTAATTTGTGACAAATATTATTCTCTATATTCTACTCGTATGACGTAGGTAAAAAGCCCCGTTGTAATTAACAGATGTGGTCACCCCAGCAGTTAGGGTAGGTTTACAATAGCGATCTGAACTAATATTTGCTACATTGTGGCACCCTTGTACTTGAACCCCTATAAGGGCGGTACACTCTGATTGTTATTAGTATTCGCTTAGTTAAGTATAGAGTGCGTTGCACTTTTTTTAATTAAAGTTTTATTAATAGTTTTGAATAGTATTTTGGTGGCATTATCATATTTGGAGCTAAATTATTATTATTATTTAAATAGTTGTTGTTTGCCGTGTGGTTTCCGGCAGACTAGAATAGAATCAATCCGTCTCTTCCCGTGGATGTCGTACAAGGCGACTAAGGGAAATGCATTTTCAAATATCGACCAGGCCTTCCGAACCGTCTGGCCAGCGTGTGGAGTGTAGGCCAAATCCTCCATCCATCTAGGACGGACGAGATAGAGTCGTGCTTCTGTAGTGGAGACTAAAATGACCTGATCATGATGAAATAGTTGTCTTGGCCAACTTGCCAGAATATTATAGGCGAGGGAGGTGAATATTTCCATTAAAATATATATATATTTTTGGAGCTAAAGTTTCCACTGTACTTGATGCAGGAAGCCAGCTATCTGGCGCCCAAGTGTAGGTACAGTTCTGTTACACTAGGCGTACGGAGTGCATCGGGCAGTGAGCGTACCTACAGCTCCGGTACCCATCATGGAGATTGGGGAGTGGTGGTAGGGCCCAAGTAGCCTGCTTGCAGGGGAAAGGGACGTAAGACCTGCTACCAATCTGCTTGAGTGCTTGGTTGGTGTACCGAGCGCGATAGCAGTGCGGGTAAAGGTCCTCTAGTTGGTTGGTTTACTAAACGAGAGACTCGCAATCCTGTGATATAACCGGAAGGTTGGTGCACAGGGGCGCATTAGGTGTGTATATGTTTTATACATATATATATATGTATATATATATATATATATATATATATATATATATATATATATATATATATATATATATATATATATATATATATATATATATATATTATAATACACTAGTACACACACACAACAAATCAAAGATCATAAAAAACTTGGGTTAACTATACACGGCGGGCTTTCAATGCTCTCCGAGTACAATATAACAACGCATTCAGGGTGATGTGCGGGCTTCCGCGATACTGCAGTGCCTCAACTATGTTCGCTATAGCGCACACCAACGATTTTTATGCGGTGTTGCGCGGAAGAATAGCATCGTTGATGCGCAGAGTTCGCGGGAGCACCAATAGCATCCTGGAAGTTGTTAGAGACAAACCTGACAGTCGCATCTGGAGGCACTGGATACAGACCCATGTTGTTGTACCTAGTGCCTCCAGGGGACGTGGCGGGTATTATTTACTATATATTATATATTGTTTTATCTGTATTTTAAATAAAACTAACGTAGCTTGTAAGTTTCTGTTACTAACAAAATATGGACCACAAAGTCTGCAATAAAGTGTTTTATTTTATTTTATTTTTTATTTATTTATAAAAAATTGATCAGCTATTCTTGAGTTATAAATAGTGTAACTAATCCTACTTTGTTTTACATTTAGATATAGGTATATAAATTGTGTACATTTCCATTAAACTCTGAAAACTCCCCTTGCTCTTAAAAGTCCGTAATCCAGCGATTAAGCCCAAAACTTCTTATATTTGCTTGGGGATCTATAACTTGAAGATCTTTCTGTAATCCGGCTTATACTTGGGCATATTACATACAGTTTGTGAGTAATCATATTTAAGTACGAGTATATTGTATCTATATATTAATACATGAAGCAATAACTTTGTAGGTATGTACCCTTTTTTACCAAAATTGCCCGGAAGGATAAGTATGAAATTTCACACATTTACAGTTTAAATAGACAAGGAGTGCAGAATGATATATTTTTTTTTAAATTATGCATAAAATACATTATATTAATAAGAAAAACATATATGTACTACCATATTGTATTTCACACACGCGTCGAATTTCGACACTGGGCTACCACTAGTACATAGATAGTTGGACCATGTCTATACTATAGCATAATGTTATCTGTGAAGGGTTATATAATACAATAATTGGACACGCAAGTAAAGCAACGTAAGTACTATTAAATAAATATATATATATATAATTTATTTCAGACCCGAAGATCCATATTTTGTTAGTAAACAATTTCCTTAATATTATGTTAGTGCGTACAGTTCATTTTTATTGAGATGTAAGTGCATAAAACACCACCCCGTGCTTAACAAAGCGACTGTCCAGGCTACCCCCAATAGTAGACAGTAGGCTTTTAATTTAATTATTTATTTTTAAAGTGAGTATTATATATATATATATAACTAGATATTATGTGAGTATTGCAAGCGTCTACCTATTGCCGTTATTAATTGCGAGCAAAAACGAGCAAAAAAAAAATACGTTAGTTGTATGGGAGCCCCCCCTTAAATATTTATTTTATTCTGTTATTAATTATTTGTTGTTAAAGCGGCAACAGAAATACATCATCTGTGAAAATTTCAACTGTCTGACTATCACGGTATATGAGATACAGCCTGGTGACAGACGAACGGACGGACGGACAGCGAAGTCTCAGTAATAGGGTCTGTTTTACCAATTAGGTTCGGAACCCTAAGAAAATATATTATCAAGAGTGCTCGAGTAGCTCGAATGCTGGCGCCCTCGTTGCTAACGCAGCATGCCCTTAGGTACATAACATCGAGAGTATTGTTATTTGTCTGCGCTCATCTGTCAGGTGGAGGTACTCCTTCAGTCAGTCTCGA
Source organism: Hypsopygia costalis (assembly GCA_937001555.2). Taxonomy (NCBI): domain Eukaryota; kingdom Metazoa; phylum Arthropoda; class Insecta; order Lepidoptera; family Pyralidae; genus Hypsopygia; species Hypsopygia costalis. The sequence goes on along the minus strand of OW443349.2, from coordinate 17,110,945 downwards.
CATGCCTTACTTCCCTTCCACCAGAGCCTCGTTTGAAACTTGGTAGTGACCACATGAGTAAAGAAATGGAACAGAGAGAAAGCTGTCTAAGATCTGCCAAATTTGTGCCTATTCTCATAGGGTTGACTTGACACCTTAAGCTCGTACAAAAGGGTTAGGGGAAAAAAATAAAAATAAATGTACATTAATAAAATTTATTCGACACACGTACACTAAAGTTAATATCTAAAATACAACGCACTTATTTTAAAAACTAAGTACATAAATGCTAAATTTCTAACTCTATTATTAACAGTATTTATAAATGACTAACTCTTTTCTTTACTCATGTGTTAGTGACACCCTAATTCCCGTACATTTCAGGAAGAGATATTGAAGACAATATAAAAATCATTACCCCCCTTTCTGGCTTCACCGCAGTCGGATAAACACCGCGAACTATCAATCATGTTCAATGAGAATGAAATTCATACAGTGTCATACAGGAAATTATGCAAAGGTTAAATATTTTGGGTTAGTGGGTCCTACGGAAATAGTTCGTAATTTTGGCATATCATCAAACAGTTGCAGTATCACCTCTACTGCTGAAGCATAAGGTATAAATTGATATGATTTGTAAACAGACGGGGGGCTATCGGAGCTGCGACGGGGGTCCGATTCGAATTCGCGGCCCACTTTCGCCGGGCATCCGTTCGAAATTGGAGCGAACGTTCGTTAATATTCGCTTAATACGATTTTCAGCTATATGATGGGTATACGAGATAATCGTAACTGAGGATATATCTTGAGGTCGATGGTGCCGTAGTGCATATCAATCGGACGGGCTCCGATTCATGTTTTTTTTTTATACTATTTCGGGTGACAGACAAGCATACGGCCCGCCTGATGTGCCCGGTTACCGTAGCCATATTAACGCTGGCAATATAAAATATCGCTCGCGCGCCGCCACCCCCATCATCAGCATCTCCTTCCTTTCTGATATCTTTTTCTTTTTGATTTCTGATCTTTTTCTTCCTTGTTAATAAAATAATTAAAGGAAGATAGCAAGCTAAGCAGCGGTCAACGTTGCGTAGGCTGTCTATGGATGGGTTCATTTATCTTGAACCCCTCTGTGCTAATAGAGTACGTTAAGCCGTTGGTCTCGTCTGCTGTTATTAGATAACAGTCGTTAAGCCAAGTCAGTGGTATTGGGTTTGGGCGGCTTTAAAACACTGGCCTCTGCCAATCTGCAGTTGAGCAGCGCGGTGGATTGAGGTCGCTCTAAATCTTTTCAATTCCGTATCATCGATTGAGGGGAGACTCATATACCCAGCAGTGGGATGAATATGGGTTGATGTAAAAGGATATAGGTATCCTAACATTGGGGGGCTCCCATGCAACAAACGTGATTTTATTGCCGTTTTTATAGATAATGGTACGTGATTGTGAATGAGTGAGTGATAAATGATAACCCTTTGTGCGCGAGTCTGATTCGATCTTGGCCGGTTTTTTTAAGTAAGAATCTAGGATAATAATTTGTATTAAAAAATAGATATGAAATTGAATTTGTTTTAAAATCGGTTCAGTAGCTTTTGAGTTTAGTCATTATTAAAAAAAAACATATACTGTTTTTTTAATAGTATAGTTTTTTTTATATAATATATTTGACGTAACCGATAATTTAACTTTATGTTGTATCTTAACATTGCGTCATTAATGGCGCCAAAACACTGTTAATTGTTATTTAATTACATCTCATTTGTTCAAATAAGTTTAACTGTTATGTTAATACTTTTTTAAATCTTTTTCTTCGTAAACATTACCCTATTTTTCCCTGTAATTAGTTGTACGCTTGGGAATTTTAGTATATTTATATGTATTTAATTAGCTTACCAAGCGAACCCACAGCTTAACGCACCCTCCGAAGCACGCAGGAGCTCGAGATTAATAAACCCATCCATGGACAGGCTACGGTCGATGTTACTTAACTTGCGTTTTCGGTTAGACTGACACGCGCAACCACGCCATCGGGATCCTCTATCAATATGACAATATAAATCATATCATATCAATTTGGGCAAAATATCTTATTTTTTTGGATCAGTAGAAATTTTCTATACTTATTGTTTGGCTACTTTCTGTATCATTTTCGTGGCTATAAATAATAATAATTTAATATAAATAGGTACATAATTTGTAAATATTATTTGGCAAATACATTAGGTAAAACAACAGCTGCGTGGCTGCAAAAAATAGTATATACATACATTCATCATCGGGTCATTTTAGTCTCCACTACAGAAGCACGACCCTCTCTCGTCCGTCCCAGACAGAAGGAGGATTTGGCCTACACTCCCCACGCTGGCCAAACGGGTTGGGGAGGCCTGATCGATGTTTGATAATGTATTTCCCTTAGTCGCCTTGTACGACATCCACGGGAAGAGACGGAGTGATTCTATTCTAGTCTGCCGGAAACCACACGGCCAAGTATAGGTATATAGTATAAAGTATATACATTAATAATATGAAATAAAATCATTTTAACAACTATTAAATAGCAGGTACAGTAATGAATAAGTATGAATGTCAAAAATATACTGCTGTTAATTTATTTGGCAGATCTCATGGTTTGTTTTTGTGTAAATAATTGAGGACGAAAAAAATAAAACACATACACAGGATTTTAGAAGGTACCTTTGTATTCATAGTTTATTTTAACGAAATATGCCTATGTTAAACAGCCTCTTTACAATTTTTGAGGAGCTCGGTGGTCGAATGGTTAGAAATGGCCACCTTGACTCCGAAGTCGCGGGTTCGATTCCCGCATAAGACAAATATTTGTGTGCATGCACATGTCTGTTTGTCTTTGTCTGGGTGTTTTCTATGTGTTATATGTATGGATTTACAAAAAAAAATATATAATGCAGTTACCTAGTACCCTAGTACATCACAGTAATATTTATTTATCCAAGTAATACAAACTAAATTAACTAAAAATAAACTAATTTTAAAATATACTACAATATAGTAAATAGTACTATATAGTAAATAGTAGTTACATAGTACAAGCTTTGCTAAGTTGGGGCCTAAGATGACAGAGTGTAATTTGTTCAAGAAAAAATGTTTAAATGTATCTCGGGACGTATCACCCAGTGTATGCCGGTGTTTCTATGTCGCATGTAGGGCACACAGGAAGACGCTCGGCCGACTGAGGCGTTACGTTACGGGTTGATAACAACAGCTAGGCTGAAACCAGTCTGTCTAGATCGTGTCTAGATTATATCCATCACTAGCGACAGCGACCCACCGCGGCTTCGAATGTTTTATACGTTTTTATTTTTTGGCGCCTGACGCGCGCGTTGGCACCCCCCAGCCGTGCTGGAGGGAGGCGGAAAATCCTCTTCGACACCCCCTCAGCCTGGTTGCTACCAGACTGATATTTAAAGGGCGAATCAGGCTTTAACTGACTAAAATCCGCCTGCCTAACTACTTTTATCCAAAATCGCAAAAGCGCAAACGGAACGCTAGAGGAAAAGGAGTAGAGAAGGTATGTAGTCTGCGACGATCTGGCGAGGGTCCCCGAGAGGACCCTACCGCGAGGCGGTTTCCAGGTCGTTGCAGAGTACACATCGCGATCGAAAAGATTTCGATACGTTTGAAATCACGGCATTTTATTGGTTCACCAGCGAAGCTCTGAGTGCTGAGTGCGAGTTTTTTAATCACGTTCGATAATGTCAACGTAAACAAACCGACCAAATAGATAAGTACTCTCATGTTGTGAATTTATATGACGCGTGTTACATATCAAAATTATATAGCTTACCCGCTCACATTTCGAAGTGAGCAACCCGGCTAAATTGGATTTGTAACACGCGTCTGGTAAATTCACAACATGAGAGTATTTCTCTATTTGGTCGGTTTGTTTACGTTGACATTATCGAACGTGAATAAAAAACTCGCACTCAGCACTCTGATCGCTATTTTTACGACCTATTCATCGTCATATTTCAAGCTAATTAAAATAAATGAATAAATATTCCTGGACAAATTACACTCAGTCATCTAATCCCAAACTAAGCAAATCATGTACTATGGGTACTAGATAACTGATACTATTCTTAAATACTAACTTTTTTTGTAAATACTAACTTAGAGAAAACACCCAGACCAAGACAAACACTTAATTTTTTAATTTTTTAAAAAGATTTGGGAGAACACAAAAGATTCATGAGGGTCGACGTGTCACGGGTGCTGCAGCACTGGACCCACGTCCAGTGCTGCAGCACCTGATACTGATAATCTAAGATAAGATAAGATAAGAATACAAACAGAAATGTTCTGCACGTGAATATTTGTCTTGTGCGGGGATCGAACCCGCGACCTCGGAGTCAAAGTGGCCATTGCTAACCATTTGCCCACCGAGCTTGTCAACTTTACAAAATTTACATAAAATTACTAAAGAGGTCTAAGTGGCTTACTACGATCTTTAGAGCCAAAACGTACCTTACCTGCACGTGGTGCACCCTGCCGACTATCAAAGGAGGCTCTGGCAACGGAGAGGTAGAATACAGCATATTAGCAAGCCCCGGCCACTCCATACAAAAATGGCGCTTTTGCATGTAGTAACCAAATGACGTCTGTACACGTGCCTATGTTTGAGTGACGTTCTCTAGGGCTGACATTATTCAATTATTAGTCGGACATGTAAGGGGGTGTAAGTGGTTCATCAACATCTTTGAACCAAAGTCAATCTCACCTGCACGGGGTACACCCTGCTGACTGACAGACGAGGCTCTGACGAAAAGAGAGGTAGAACATAGCGTATTTTTTAAGCAGCCCGACTGACGAAGTACCACCACCTCACAGAATACCGCAGTCAAATAACAATTTCCTTGAGGGTTGTTGTGTTCCTGCGAGTGAGTGAGGTCACCAGAGAGGATGGAGTTGCTGCGTTGGTAGCGGGGATGGCAGCGCGCGAGCGATATTTAATGTTGCCAGCATTAATATGCTTACGGTAACCGCTTCACATCAGGTGGGCGTAGTGAAGAAAAAAAAACGTGTGACACTCGGGGACTGCCGCGGTAAAGCTATTGCATGCATAGCATTTTTTATCAACTAATGCTCGTTTGCTCGTTCATCCATCCATCCATCCATATCCATTCATCTATCCATCCATCCATTCATCCATCCATCCATTCATCCATCCATCCATTCATCCACCCATCCACCCATCCATCCACCCATCCATCCATTCATCCATCCATCCATCCATCCATCCACCCATCCATCCATCATCCATCCACCCATCCACCCATCCATCCATCCACCCATCCATCCACCCATCCATCCATCCACCCATCCATCCACCCATCCATCCATCCATCCATCCACCCATCCACCCATCCATCCATCCATCAACCCATCCATCCATCCATCAACCCATCCATCCACCCAAATCCATCCATCCATCCATCCATCCACCCATCCATTCATCCATCCATCCATCCATCCATCCACCCATCCATCCATCCATCAACCCATCCATCCACCCAAATCCATCCATCCATCCATCCATCCACCCATCCATTCATCCATCAACCCATCCATCCATCCATCAACCCATCCATCCACCCAAATCCATCCATCCATCCACCCATCCATCCATCCATCCATCCACCCATCCACCCATCCACCCATCCATCTATCCATCCATCCATCCACCCATCCATCAACCCATCCATCCACCCACTCACCCACCCATCCATCAATCCATCCATCCATCCATCAATCCATCCAACCATCCATCCATCAATCCGTCCGTCCATCCATCCAAATTGTTTTTTTTTTACTTTCCATGTGTTGAGACATCCATCCACTGCACAAATAACTCTCATCTTTTACATACTCGCATATTATTTTAAACTGATTGGAGAATAAAATACAAGCGACGTCAATTCGTACGTTGTGGCATTCCTTGCGAACGGTTCCAAATCGGTTCCATAGGGGAGGTGAGGTCGACTAGTAAGAGCGGCAGAGAGTGTCCATACTGTACGTTAGTACTATTACTTATACTGTGATATTAGTAAGATTTCCAACTGGGGAAATACTGCCTCACACAATACCGCAGCTAGATAACAATTCCCAATTGAGGGTTGTTGTGTTCCTGCAAGTGAGTTAGGTCCTACATGTTGCAAGCGTTAGTATGGCTACAGCAACCGCTTTACATTAGGTAGGCCTTATGCTTGATCGCCACCAGACGTAGTATAAAAAGCCCTAATGAATTATATACTTCCTTACCCTTGAATCACTCCGTCCATTGTTCGGACGAGGTCTGTGATAAAATAATAAATAAATAAATATTCCTTGACAAATTACACACTGCCATCTAGTCCCAAACTAAGCAAAGCTTGTACTAAGGGTACCAGATAACTGATATTATATTTAAATACATTTTTTTTGTAAATACATACATATAATACATAGAAAACACCCAGACCAAGACAAACACATGTTCATGCAAACAAATATTTGTTTTATGCGCGGATCGAACCCGCGACCCCGGAGTCAAAGTCGACATGATTAGCCATTTGACCACCGGGGTCGTCGTGATGACTACATACTGTTTCTACTGAGGCACCGCTCGCCATCGGCAGAGAATTCTCCTCATACATTAGAGCCGAGAAGGTCACGCACTGTGAGGTAAGTTACTGCGGTTCCAGAGAAGTTTTCTTTCTCAAACTTTGACGTGGAAAGAACCCTTTCATCTAGGTTTCCCCAGGAGACAACAGTTTGAGGTTCCTCAGGAGAGGTGTGAAGGAGTTTTTACAGAGTCGGCAACGCGTGCGTGATATCTGTGGTATTACAGGTATCCGTAGGCTACAGTAACTGTTGTCTTTTTTTTTATACTACGTCGGGTGGCAGACAAGCATACGGCCCGCCTTATGTGAAGCGGTTACCGTAGCCATATTAACGCTCGCAACATAAAACATCGCTCGCGCGCCGCCACCCCCGCTGCCAACCCAGCATCTCCTTCCTTTCTGGTGACCTCACTCACTCGCAGGAACACAACCCTCAAGGGAATTGTTATTTGGCTGCGGTATTCTGTGAGGTGGAGGTACTTCCCCAGTCGGGTAGCTTACAATTACGCTCCCTACCTCTCTTTTCGCCAGAGCTTCGTTTGTCAGTCAGCAGGGTGCACCACAAGCAGGTGAAGTTGGCTTTGGTTCAAAGATGTTGATGAACGACTTACACCCCATAAGCTTCTTATATACATAGTCTTCACTATCTCTAAGAGCTATATGCATACTGTTGTATATATACTTGTAGCTATGTGTATTGTATGGCCAGGCCGTGTGGTTTCCGGCAGAGTAGAATAGAATCACTCTGTCTCTTCCCATGGATGTCGTACAAGGCGTCTAGGGGAAATACATTATAAAACATCGATCAGGCCTCCCCGACCCGTCTGGCCAGCGTGGGGAATGTAGGCCAAATCGTTCTATCAAGGACGGACGAGAGAGGGTCGTGCTCCTGTAGTGGAGACTAAAATGACCTAATGATGATGATGTGTATTGTATTAGAATAAGTGTCTGTGTTAAGTGATTACAACAAATATTCTTTTCTTTCTATAGTTAAAATTATATTATCGAAAATCACGTACGCTACTGTATAAATATAAGGGGTACTTGAATAACTATCTGTTTAAATAAACAAAACGCCGAAACTGCCGCTGCGGGGGAGCAATTTGTCATGCGATCGAGTGTCCTATACAAACACACATTAATAGCTGCAATATAAAAGCTGTGGCGGGTATTCGGTTCCACGATAATCTATATTAGGCCGAATTCTAGCCCACAGGACCGAAATCGAGGTTGAGTGGGGAGAGTAGATTTGGGGTGTATGTGGTTCATCAACATCTTTGAACCAAAGCCATCTTCACCTGCACGCGGTACACCCTGCTGACTGACAAACGAAGCTCTGGCGAAAAGAGAGGTAGAGAGCGTAATTGTAAACTACCCGACTGGGGAATGTAGGTACATTCCCTGGTATTCTGTGAGGTGGAGGTCTACCTCACACAATACCGCAGCCAAATAACGGTTCCCTAGAGGGCTGTTGTGTTCCTGCGAGTGAGTGAGGTCACCATAAAGGAAGGAGATGCTGCATTGGCAGCGGGAGTGGCGGCGCGCGAGCGATATTTTATGTTGCCAGCGTCAATATGGCTACGGTAGCCGCTTCACATCAGGCGGGCCGTATGCTTGTCTACATCCCGATGAAGTATAAAAAAAAATACGTTTTCTATTAACTTCAATGGAAAATGTATTTGATGATCATTCTTCAAGTACATAATCGATCTCATTTTTTTTTTCGACACAAATCTCAAGCATGTCGAAGTCTTTAATTGTGATAAGTTCCATTAAAATCGGTTCAGTGGTTTTGGAGCCTATTCATTTCAAAGAATGACACGCTCGCCACTCAAAATTATAGTATACAACACTAGAAGGTTGGATGGTAGAGATCTCTTATAGAGATACTTCCATATTTCATATTCATACCATTTGAAATAGAGTCGCTTATTCATAGGTATGAATAAGCAATCTATTCAATTATTGAATCGCAATAAGAGATGGTGGTAAGGGGGAAGCCCGCCTTTGTCATCATCATAATTATCCTTTCCCAATGCTTTCCACCATATGCGATCCTCCGCTTTCCGCATCCAACCGCTACCAGCCACTTTTTTGAGATCGTCGGTCCATCTAGAGAGGGGGCGTCCTACGCTTCGTCGACCCATACGTGGCCTCCACTCTAAGACTTTCCTCCCCGTCTGCCATCGCTGACTCGGCAGATGTGGCCAGCCCACCGCCACTTCAACTCTCTGGCTCTGAGAGCTATGTCGACCACTTTGATTCTCCGTCGAACGTTTCTCCGTTTTTGTACATTTTTAAAATTCACAATTGTCAATTCTTTTGATTGTTTATCTGTAATTTGGTGTACAATAAAGATATTACAAACAAATGGGGTGTAAAGGGTTCATCAACATCTTTGAGCCAAAGCCAACTTCACCTGCACGTGGTGCACCCTGCTAACAGACAAACGAGGCTCTGGCGAAAGGAGAGGTAGGGCATAGCATATTTTTTTAAGCTGCCTGACTGGGGGAGTACGTCCACCTCATAGAATACCGCAGCCAAATAACAATTCCCCTTAGGGTTGTTCCTGCGAGTGAGTGAGGTCACCAGAAAGAAGGAAAGGAAGGAGAATTAGGCTGGCAACGGATCGGCGACCCCTTGGTGTTGCTGAACTCCATGGGCGGTGGTGATTGCTTTCCATCAGGTGACCCACATGCTCGTTTGTCACCCTAGCATATAAAAAAAAAACAAACAAAAAGACTTTTTGGCGTTCCGCTCGCTCCACTGAATTAAAACTACTTTTACACCAACAACGTCTAGAAATACCTGACATCAGGGGTAAAGACCCTCGTCATCGTTGTCTTGTACTTTTCCCATTGACGAGCTTGGTGGTAGGTTAGTAATGACCACTTTGATTCCTAGGTCGCGTGTTCGATCCCCTCACAAGACAAATATAATGCACAATCATGTCTGTTTGTCTTGGTCTCGGTGCTTTCTATGTATTATATGTATGTATGTATTTACAAAAAAAAATGTATTTAAGTGTAATATCAATTATCTAGTACCTATAGTACAAGCTTTGCTTAGTTTGGGGCCAGAAGGCCAATTTTCGTAATTTTTCTACGAACGCAGATTGAAAGTTGCAGCCGAAATTGTTAATTGTTAATTGACTAAAATTATATACTTGATTTCATTAATTAATTATTATCTATTCTTGTTGTTGGCGAAGTAACATTCTTAGTTTGTTTAATTTTCACTCATATTTCGCGATAATCCCGCTTAAATTTAATTTTGAAGTTACATATAGTGTTACGAGAATACCAAATGTGACATTTGTAGATCGAAACTGAATTTTGACTATATTTTAATTACGAGAATTGCCCTTCAGGTAGCAATGTGTAATTCGTCCAAGAATATTTATTTAAAAAAAGTTTCCTTCCCCCCTTCAAAATGAACAAAGAAAATGATGGTGAGCCACTTACACCTCCACCAAATGGTAAATATGTGTCGACAGCCAAACGTCTATAACTTGAGCCTTATTTATTACAGTTAAATTGTGTAAAAGCTTCCACAGACATAATGTGAATGTCGGTCGGCATTTTAAAGAGGGTTGTGTGTTTACGTTTAGTAACAATCTGAGTGGGTACTTTTCTTTATTTGTATTACCCACTCAATTGTCTATTGCTTACTTCCCTTTCCGTGGTAAAACCCGTAAAACCACAAATTGTACAAATTCATTACCTACCTTAGTTACCTTGAAAAGATTGTTCTCAGCAATAAGGCCGCCTTGTTGCATATATACAGCCCGCTTATCACTAACTCTTATTGCGATTCAATAACCGAATTTCGTTTGTCAGTCAGCAGGGTGCACCACGTGCAGGTGAAGTTGGCTTAGGTTCAAAGATGTTGATGAACCACTTACACCCCAGTTCAATTCAATAATTGAATAGATTGCTTATTCATACCAATGAATAAGCGACTCTATTCAAGTTTTTTTTAATAAATAAATAATAAATAATAAATATTTCTGGACAATTTATACAGCGCCATCTAGTCCCAAATTAAGCCCAAAGCTTGTGTTATGGGTACTAGACAACTGATAAATGTACTTAAATACATTTTTTTTTTGTAAATACATACTTATAATACATAGAAAATACCCAGACCAAGACAAACATACATGTTCATGCACACAAATGTTTGTCTTGTGCGGGAATCGAACCCGCGACCTCGGCGTCAAAGTGGCCATTGCTAACCATTCGACCACCGAGCTCGTCAAAAAGTTGAAATAGAGTCGGTTATACATTGGTACATACGAATAAGCATTCTATTCAGTTATTAAATCGCAATAAGAGATGGTGGTAAGGGGGCTGGTCGGTTATAATTTATTAATTCGCTGTACTTTTATTTGTATTATGAAAATGAAGCATATTCAATCTATCTACCTAAAAGGTCCGTGAAAAAAAATGTAACCGACTTCAAGTCAAGTTGGTGCTACGACTTTAATTGGTTTGTTAGTCGGTTAAAAATAAAGCCTTTCCAAGCATAAGGCACACTCAATTGACCTGCATATCATTTGCTGGTCCTTAGGCAATGTTTCATTTTGCGCATTTCACCTGAAAGGTAGACCAGAAATTACGAGAATTGGCCTTCTGAAGGCCAATTCTCGTAATTTTTCTACGAACGCAGATTGAAAGTTGACCGAATCGAGATTGAATTGTGAATTGACTAAAATTATATACTTGATTTCATTAATTAATTATTATCAATTCTTCTTGTTGGCAATGTAAACATTCTTAGTTTGTTTAATTTTCACTCACATTTCGATATAATCCCGCTTAAATTTAATTTTGATGTTACATATTGTGTTACGAGAATACCAAATGTGACATTTGTTAGATCGAGACTGGTTCGAAACTGAATTTTGACTATATTTTAATTACGAGAATTGCCCCTCAGGTCGATTGCAATATGCGCCGAAAAGATCTAATCTATTCGTATCAAAGAGAACTACATATTTTATGGAGTCTCCATCCATATTGGTACATCTAATAAATTCATAGTGCACATATGGCATGACAAGTTGTGTTCATTCATAATTAGTTACATTACAATGGAATGAGATCATTATTTGCAAATGACGTATAGTTTCGGGGAAATGGGAAACACATGGCGGCAGAGTGTCTGGTGTTGAGAATATGTATTGTAAAAAAAATCTGTTAGTTCTTGGAATTTGTTTACATAATTTATCCGTATAATCTTTTTAATAAAGCAGCAGAAACCGCGTGTATTAACATTTATTTTTATATACTGACTAGGTTGAAGGTCGAATGGTTAGCAATGGCCACTTTGACTCCGAGGTCGCGGGTTCGATCCTCGCACAAGACAAATATTTGTGTGCATGAAAATGTCTGTTTGTCTTGGTCTGAGTGTTTTCTATGTATTATATGTATGTATTTAGAAAAAAAGGTATTTATGTACTTATGTCAGTTATCTCGTAACTATAGTACAAGCTTTGCGCTTAATTTGGGGCTAGATGGCGCTGTGTAAATTGTTCAGAAATATTTATTTAATTTTATCAAAAACATAGTATGAGTGATATAGACGCTATGCCTACAGCTATGCAACTGTTCCCCTGTGCACCAAACTTCCGGTTAAATCACAGGATTGCGAATCTCTCCCCCAATAAACCAACCAAGCGAGAAGACCTTTACCCACAGAACTAACTTTATTATTAGTTCTGTGCCTTTACTTATAATATTCTGGCATAAAATATTTATAATATTCTGGCAAGTTGATCGAAATCAACTTAAATAATAATTATTTTAATAAATAATAATTATTCTTATAATATTTTTGAAAAAGGAAAAATTCACCTGCCCCCCCCCCCCCCCCCCCCCCCCCTAGGGATGATGGCAGGTGAATTTTTCCATTTTTCAATAATATTTATAATAATCTGGCAAGTTGGCCAAGACAACTATTTAAATAATTATTATTCTTGTTTTAAACATATTTTTAATACAATAACAACTGTTATACCCAATAGTGCCACTTAGTGTGGTGTATAAATCTGAACAGTCGTAAAGTCATAGGTTCGATTACTATCAACTCGTCAAGCGAAGACGGATCAAGTGACTAGTTGCAAATTTACGACCGGTTTCGGAGAAATTGGCCATTCATTTCTGATATCATGAGATTTTATATATAGACAGGCCATAGGTGAACATCGCGGCCATAAAAACTGGCTACAAAGCGGTTACTCGATACCTATGAATGTATACATGCAGTATGCACAGAAAGGATAAGAACGTGAACACACAGGAAATAAATACTTCTGGAGAATTTACACAGCTCCATCTAGTCCCAAATTAAGCGCAAAGCTTGTACTATGGGCACTAGACAACTGATAAATGTACTTAAATACATTTTTTGTAAATATATAGGTACTTACAATACATAAAAAACACCCACACCAAGACAAACAGGCATATTCATGCACACAAATGTTTGTCTTGTGCGGGGATCTAACCCGCGACCTCGGAGTCAAAGTTGCCGTTGCTAGCAATTCGACCACCGAGCTCGTCAAGGCATTATAACTACAATAGCTTTTGGTTAGCGCTGACATCTGTAGTTGCGGGGGTAAGTGGCGTGAGACTGAGTGAATGCCGGGCAAAGGTAGAACGCATCTATAGGTTAAAACATCTTAGTTCTGTGAGTCACGTAACACAAATCAGATTAATGTAAACAATGCGTTTCTAGTTTGTGCTATAAATCTGCCTGCACTTTGGTGATGCATGGGCGGTAGATTTCAATGTTATTAAATACTTTTTACATATGAAGGTAGTAGTAGAATGAAATAAAATCCAAAACATATTAACGCTCATACAAGTAAGTTATTCAATTCTTATTGTTGGCAAAATAACATTCATATAAAAAGGGGTGTAAGCGGTTAATCAACATCTTTGAACCAAAGCAAACTTCACCTGCACGCGGTGCACCCTGCGACTGACAAACGAAGCTCTGGCGAAAATAGAGGTATGGGAATTGTAAGCTACCCGACTGGGGAATGTGCCTCCACCTCACCGAAAACCGCAGCCAAATAACAATTCCCTTGAGGATTGTTGTGTTCCTGCGTGTGAGTGAGGTCACCAGAAAGGAAGGAGATGCTGCGTTGGCAGCGGGGGTGGCGGCGCGCGAGCGATACTTTATGTTGCGAGCGTTCATATGGCTACGGTAACCGCTTCACATCAGGCGGGCCGTATGCTTGTCTGCCACCCGACGTAGTATAAAAAAAATCATAGTTTGTTAATTTTCGGACATATTTCGATTAGATATGGTCACACTTAAATTTGACTTTGAATATTACGACACCTGAATACCAAATATGACATTTGTGAGCTCGAGACTAGATCGGAACTGAATTTTGACCAAATTCTAATTACGACAATTGCCTCTTAGATTCCCGGACTTTCCCAGAATCAGCATTTCGACACGTTCCATACAATAGAATTTCTTAGAAATAAACAATTCTAATAGTATTGCCTATTAATCTTCTATGAAACTTTGTGGGTTTCTCCGTGTGTTTTGTTGACAGGTCTATTTGTGCGTCTGTCAGTTTGTCCCAAATATTTGTTTGTACCATGTGTGGGGGCCATGTGTCGAGCACGTTTTGGGTTTTGAAGAAAAATGGGAGTATGTGAATGTATTTTTGACTTCGATATGTAAAAAAGATGTGAAAGAAAGCGGTCAAGCGTGAGTCGAAATTCTACTTTTTTATTTAAGAGGGGGGCGAATGAGCATATGACTCACCTGATGGAAAACAATCACCATCGTCTATGGAGATCAGGAACACCAAGGGTTTACCGATACGTTGCCAGCCTTTTTAGGGAAATATAGGTTCTATTCTTAAAGGCTCACATATCGTAATTGTTAGTAAATACCGCTGAGGGACGGTGATTGCACATATAGTCCAACCAAACCAAATTTACCATGCGTTCAGACGATTTTGCAATTCTTATTATTGGAATCGATGTGTTAGGTAACTACTCAATGTTTTAGGTCCCCAATAGTGATATATACTTAAAATCCGTGGTGCACGGCAGTTGAGCTTCACTTGACTAGCCATCTCTTTAGGCTTTTAATGCCTTATTTGCCATATTGCTGTCTCTCACACTGCTAAGAGGGGAAGTCAAATTCCAAAAGCTTCCTAGTCCTACTAATTTCTTCTGATTAAATTCGTTGTGAGTTCCAAGACAGCCGTAGTTTTACTCCCGGGTCTGCAATGGACTTCACTGTTCATTGCCTTTTTTGGCGGTCGCCGCTGTTAATCCTGGCTACACAGGAGACACAGTGGTGGGAATGTGTGGTGGGCCCCCGTCCCATATAGTCCTCAAGGGACCGCAATATACCGCAGAAGCTCTAACCGATTACCATCGAAATTTTTGATTGCGAAAATCAATCTTTAGCTTAAATTGGCGGTAATTGTGTTTAGCTTAGGTGGTAGTAACCGACTAAGCTCTCCCGACTAAGCTGAAGATGTTTGTCATTAACTTAAACCTAAGATCTATTTTCGCGATAAAAAATCCGTTGGCAATCGGCTTTAGCTTCGGCGGTGGGGCCCCTGGTCTGGGTACGCCTTTCTTAGCATTACCATTCGTTTGCCAGCTAGGGCATAACATTGACACATCAAGTGGTTCAAGCTTACGAGCTCCCTTGCATGTTCTACATTCTGGGCTGTTGACAAGTCTTATTTTGTATACCTATACAAACCTGGGCACCTGCCCACGACAGGCATAATGTTCAGTCCAAGGATGGTACCATAGTTTAGTCAATACGTTGTTGCCTTTTTAACCGAGTCAAAAAAGGAGTAAGTTCATTCGGCTGTATTTTTTTTTAATGTTTGTTACTTAATTACTCCGTGATTTATACACAGATTTGAAAATAACTTTTTTATTTGAAAGAGGATACTTCAAGAATGGTTCCATATTTTTTCATCATCATCATCAGCCTGTATCTACCCACTGTTAAGTTTCTTACTTAATTACTCCGTCATTTTTAAACCGAGTTTGAAAAACCTTTTTTTATTTGAAAGAGGATACTTTCAGATTGGTGCCATATTTTTTTCATCATCATCATCATTACCTGTATCTACTCACTGTTAGATTTAAGCCTTCCTCAATGCCTTTCACCAGATACGATCTTCCGCCTTCCGCATCCATGAAGACTTTAGTCTTCAAGCATTGGGGTATTTTTTCATAATGTAGAGTAATTTCTGGAGTCTGTTTTTTTTGTTAAAATTATAGACTTATAGTCTTCGATCTATGATTTCATAGAACCTACCAATGTAACAATTTAATAGTACTATACACTATCAAAGTCCATGAACTAAATATGGAATATTAGTATGCAAACTCTGTAACATATTGTTAGTCGGTGCTTTGTAGATACGTGTATGGACCCACAATGACTAGGCGATGACTTGAATTCTTTGAACATTGTGACCTCAACTTTTTAGGGGTACAAAGTACAAACATCATTTCCGTTTGTTAGTTTACTTTGTCATAAGCATTACGTTTCCACCAGAGATATTTGTGGATGCATAGGGAGGTATGTGTTTGCGTATTTTGCGTGTTGCGAGGGATGAGTTGTAAGGGATGACTTGCGAGGGATGTGTTGCGAAGGATGAGTTACGTGGGATGAGTTGCGAGGGATGGGTTGCGAGGGATGTGTTGCAAGGGATGAGTTGTAAGGGATGAATTGCGAGGGATGATTTGCGATGGATAAGCTGCGAGGGATGAGTTGCGAGGGATGACTTGGCTACAGGTATTAACTTACAAGGGGTGTACTGAAGTACGTGGAACATGTCTCTGGGGATCTCTTTCATAACTGGGTAAGTTCGTCCACCTCAATTCCTCAACAGAAGACCGCATCTAAATAATAGATCTTAGAAGGATAGAGTGTTATTGTGTTTCTGCGAGCAAGTAAGGTTACCAGAAACGTTGAATGGGTTGGGTTCAATGGATGAGCGGCAGTGGAGCGATACTTTAAGTCGCAAACGTAACCTATATTATGGTTATCGATTTTTCAAATACTTTTTCCAAATTAATCCATAATAAATAACCACAAATAAGGTGCAAATAGGTAGATATTTCACCGTATCCAAAAAACTTAATTTCAGGTGCGAGTGAGTGAGGTCACCAGAAAAAGAAAGGAAGGAGTATAGGCTAGTAACGGATTGGCGATCCCTTCTTGGTGTTGCTGATCTCGATGGGCGGTGGTGATTGTTTTCCATCAGGTGACCCACATGCTCGTTTGCCCCCCACTCATATATAAAAATAAAACCGGCCAAGTGCCAGTTTGACTCGCGCACGAAGGGTTCCGTACCATTATCTATAAAAACATATTTGTTGTATGGGAGCCCCCCCTAAATATTTGTTTTATTTTTATTTAATTATTTATTTTTAAAGTGAATAAATAACTAAAGTATTTCTTGTTATTGATTATGTGAGTATTTAGAATGTGTTTTTTTTATACTACGTCGGGAGGCAGACAAGCATACGGCCGGCTGATGTGAAGCGGTTACCGTAACCGTATTAACGTTCGCAACATATATATCACTTGCGCGCCGCCACCCCCGCTGCCAACGCAGCATCTCCTTCTTTTCTGGTGACCTCACTCACTCGCAGGAACACAACAACCCTCAAAATTGTTATTTGGCTGCGGTATTCTGTGGGGTGGAGGTACATTCCCCAGTCGGGTAGCTTACAATTACGCTCTCTACCTCTCTTTTCGCCAGAGCTTCGTTTGTCAGTCAGCAGGGTGCACCGCGTGCAGGTGAAGTTGGCTTTGGTTCAAAGATGTTGATAAACCACTTACACCCCAATTGTTATTATAACGGCAACAGATAAAATCTGTGAAAATTTTAACTGTCTAACTATCACGGCTCATAAGATACTACAGCCTGGTGACAGACGGACGGACGGACGGACAGCGGAGCCTTAGTAATAGGGTTCCTTTTTACCCTTTGGGTACGGAACCCTAAAAAGGTTGTATTATTCTTTTATTTGCCTATAAATAATCTTGTCAGCCGCATTATTCACTTTTTTATGCTCATTATGCCTATGTTTGGAGCCGATTGTGGAGCCCGTGAAAGGGTTAAGAATTAAGTCATTATTTTTCACTTTAAAAGTAGTATCATGGTGGTCTCCAATTACAAAATTGACACAACCTGCACGTAAACGTACAATTTTAAACCGCCATTATGGCAAATTAGGCGCGTGAAGTGGCCACACCCCGGCTGGGTAATTTTGAGGAAAGTCTCTGACTGACGTGAGGTCGGTGTGTGGTCTTCATTATGCAGATTTTATTAAAAAAAACACTCCAAATAAGGAAACGGTTTTCATATCTTATGTTTTTTGGGGTTGCGTGTTTTATTTTATATGAGAGGGGGGCAAACGAGCATGTGGGTCACCTAATGGAAAACAATCAACACCGCTCATGGAGATCAGCAACATCAAGGGGTCGCCGATCCGTTGCCAGCCTGGTGTTGCTGATCTCCATGGGTGGTTGACTTTCATGCTTTCCATCAGGTGCCCCACATGCTCGTCCCCCCCCCCTCTACTAACATAAAAAAATATTTTCATTTCAATAACCCTTTTTTGTATTTTTACAGTAACTTTGTTGTCCACATATTGAGTTGAATCACTTCCATTTGACTGCATATATACCCTTCCTTATAAAAGCTATATAATTGAGGATATTGTACGCATGAATGCAACACCCTTCAGTAATTTTGGAAGAAAGCTGTCTGTCACAGTAACTGACAGGCAGTCAGTGTGGTCTTAATTTATTGAAATTTTAAGGTTAAAATAACCGAATGATTTTTGCAATGTTTTGCTTGCCAGTCATTCATGTCATGAGTGAGTGAGATGAGATTATTATAAATTAATTATTTGACGAGCTCGGTGGCGTAGCGGTCAATGGACGCGGCTTCGACACCAACGCTCGTGGGTTCGATTCCCACACAGGACAAACATTTGTGTGCATGAACATGTCTGTTTTGTCTTGGTCTGGGTGTTTTCTATGTATCATATGTATTTACAAAAAAAAAAAATGTCTACGTTTGTTTATCAGTTGTCTAGTACCCATAACACAAGCTTCGCTTACTTTGGGGCTAGATGGCGCTGTAATTTGTCTGACAATATTTATTCATTTATTATAAATTAATTTATCGTCTTTATATTCCACATTGAACAAATAAATAACAAATAAATATTTTTGCACAAATTACACAGCGCCATCTAGTCGTAAACCTTGTACTATGCGACAGTAATACTATAATGTTCTGTGATATATTTTATCTGTGCGACCTCACAGTTCCACTCATTTAGACTAATTTAGACACAAATTTAGAGAGCACATGGGTGAGATCACGTACGCAGATTTCTACTCTAAAGTTGTCACGTAATTTTGGGTGTGGTGACGTAGTTAGCCAGTGGATTGACCTCCACTAATGTGCAGCTATGTGACGCATCTTTTACCTACTAATCATATTGATTATCTCCATAGTATACTGTTGATAGTCAAAATGACTTGTAAGTAACAGAGCTATGAAAAATAATTTGATAAGTTTGGTGTTATCAAAAAATTGCCGAATTTCACCTGCAACTATGGACTACTATGCCTTTTTTAGTAGATAGATAGATAGATAGATAACATTTTTATTTGCACACTGAAACACACAAAATACAGAAACTTAAAATACTTCTAATAATAAAACAGAACTTGTATATATTAGAGCTCACAAATTAACCGAAGCCCCATCCCCCGCTCCGTTGTTCGGCGTGTGTTGCAGTCATACAGACGGGCAACAACTCAGTGTTGGACTTGCTCAGACAGCAAAACACTGATTTTCAGTTATTGCCTTCGAGTAGGTGCTGGGCGCATCCAAACGCCACAGACGTGTCAGCCAAGATACCACATATTTGAAAGACATTATACTTAATAGGAATACATATTACAGTAAAATTCAGCTACAAAATCAACCCTTATATTATTGCTATGCTACCAAATACAAATAATATAATATATAAAAAATAAATTCCGAATACAAGTCACCATTACCTAAGCGATTGCACCGAACCGTTTTTTATTTCTAACAAAAACAGCTTTAATTGTTTCTTAAAATTTGGTCTTGATGTTAGAAATCTTATTGGAGGTAGAATGTTATTCCACCATTATATAGTAGTGTAATACTTAATAGGTAGATGGCGCCACACGGCGACTTCACAGTAGTAAATAAAAATCACATCCTCACATCATGTCATCACAAACCTTCCTGGTAAGCTCAGTTGGAAAGAGCATTCTAGACCGGTAATCTAGAAGTAGTGGGTTTAAATTCCACCTAGACGGGGTAGATGATTTTATAAAATATTTTCATAAATATGATTCATATATAGGCCGAAATCGACTATTTAAATAATAATAATACCATTATTCCGCCAATCCGCAGTTGTATGTTAAGCTCTAAACCCCTTCGAGTGAGGGGAGACTCGAATCCTAGCATTGGTTGACGACGACGACGAATTCTATTCGCTACAAATAATAGCATTACGTACGTATCTATCAGACAGAAATGTTTCAAGTACCTCATTAATAGGATTGATCACGATCACGCAGTCAGGCAGCTTATGAAATAGCTACCCTATCTCTCTTTTACCAGAGCCTGTTGCGCTAGTCGGCAGTGTCTACCACGTACAGGTGGGCTTTGGCTCTTAAAATCGTGGACACCCTCGTTTATCTTTCACCTTTCTTCGTATTTTCGACAAGGAAGTGAAATAGATACGGCGCGTTCTAAAAACCAAACGGCATTCTCTAAAATTCTCAGAATGCGTTTTGGCGCGCACGTACACCATAGATATTGATCATATTACAAACAATCGATCAATACCAAGGAATTGGTTTAGCTATGACACATGGGTTTTCTTGCTGTGAAAAACGTGTAATGGGAGGTTCTATTATTAAAATTTTCCTTATGAAAATATTTGATCGATCACGCAAGTTAAGCAACGTCGACCGTAGCCTGTCTATGGATGGGTTTATTTATTTTAGCTCGGTCTCAGCTGTTGTCATTAGATAACAGTCGTTAAGCCAAGGCAGTGGCCTTAAGGACGCTTGACAACACTGGCCTCCGCCAACCTTGAGGAGCGCGGTGGAGTACGTGTGATTAACATGAGGTCTCTTTATAAAAAAAAGGCGAGCGACCATTAATTACGTGCGGTTCTCCAGGGAAGGGGAGGGGGCTGAATCTTACTAAATATCACTTGGGGGGAAGGGGTCTTGGCAAATATCGCCTTATTTTTTAAGTATTTATCCAATTTTATCGCTGTGGTTTAAGTCTTAAATAAAAATAGTTGAGCAAATGTTTTTTTAATAAATTAACCGCTTTTACATAGTTACACCCAAAATACAAATTTGGAAAAATCTCACATGAGATTAGTAGGAGGAGGGGGGTCGAGGAAAATTTTACAACATCTCACCAAGAGGGGAGGGAGGGGTCAAAATTCTCTAAAATGCCTCACGTAATTAATGGACGCCCTGATAAGTATAAACAAAGTGAAACACGTCGACTTCAAGAAATCGATTTCTCTCTTATATTAGTGAGATAAGGGGGGGCATTCATTCATTCAAAAACATTAATTCTATAGTTTGTTAAACATGCAATGTGCTACTGTAATTGCATAATATAATCGATCAATTTGTGAGACAACGTACCAATAATCGTAAATTTCTCTTCAAACAAACTACAATGATAAATTCCAATGATAATGTACTTATTTATAATAAATTCTTTACAAAATGTACTTACTACTTCACTGAAATCGTTTACGTTGTACGCGTAAAGATTTCCGATATGTGCAGTTGTACATAATACAATAAGCAGTAGTTAAATCTGATACAAACAATTGATTCTGCGTTCACATTCTGAGTATCAAGCGTTCAGGACTAGGTCAAAGTCTCGACAGATAACATAGATCAGGAACTCTAGTCGATGTTATCGTTATATCTAAAGTAGGAGCACTAACTTACTCATGACGAGTGATAAGTTTAAATTTGTATTTTATTGTTAAAAAGATACTAAAATGTTATGCATAGCTTGCTTGACTCCCAGCCATGTAGGGTTGGCTGGAAATAATCTCATGAAGAGAAGAGCTCATTTTTATATACTTGTCTGTTCACTAATTTCTGTGTTTGTTGTTAGCCAATAAAGAATATATACATATATTTCCAGATATTGTAATTGTGAAAAGAATTTTATTTGCTGAACCGTTTGGTAATGCAGAAGAAATTATTTTCAAAATACGTTTCTTGACAGCGTTGCCAGACGTCCCGATTTTGGCGGGACGTCCCGATTTTTAAATCAAAATTTAAAGTCCCGCGCGGGACAGTCTCAGTCCCGCTTTTCGGGTATAACTCGACCGTGCGTGCAGCGTGTTGAGAATGCGAAAAAAAATTAATCTACAGCTATCCTGTGAAGAGTTCTTCATTTTTATTAAAGAAAAAAGGAAACTTTAAAAGAATCCCGCTTTTTTTCACTCAAAAAGATCCATAATCCCGACTTGGCAAAAAAAAAATCTGGCAACGCTGTTTCTTGACGACTTTTACTCATAACGTATTAAATTTTAACGACCATCTTACCAGTCCTAAATGCTGCTCGGTTCTATTTTGCGATGATTCCGATGGCACTAATCTAGTTTCGCTTACCATAGTGATCAAATCAAATTTGCAAGTAGACTACTTTTTTGCAATAGTTTACGAAAAAAGAGTCTATAAGTATAATAAGTCTTGGGTTCTTGCGTCTAAAAGATACAGGGGCGCCTTCCTCCGTATCAGCCATGTGATGATGATACGGGGCCCTCGGGGCTATAAGGGCCCCACCGTGTTCGATTCTAGTACATTATAAATATTTGTACTACGTACAGAATCGCCCCTCCCTGCCGCTCTCTCATATCGACGTCACCTCCCCTCTGAGACAAATCTGAAACAGTTTCTATGGTGTCGCACGCACACACGCTTATTTATACTCTGCATAGACGTCAATTATGTAGTAGTAAACGATGCGCCATTTGTATTTAGTGACTGGGGTGTGGTTCTAGTAGTAGAAGGATGGCTGTCGCAGAATACCGGTGCTGTGTGTATTACACAGCATTAAGCCGAGCGATGGCCAATTAACATCATAATCATGTACATGGTGTTCGAATTGTAATAATTGTTATTGTATATTGTAGAAATCTATTGTGTCATGTTGAGATGTTAATAAACATATTTTCTTTCGTTCCCCTTTCAGCCCTGATCTGTTTGGGTAGAAGGGCCTCCAAATATTGTTACAGGTGTTAGGGGTTAACATAGCATCACACCACATTGTTCACATCCAATGAAGCAATCAAAATTTGGAAACAGTGCGTGGGTGAAGAAGTGTCGTGGGACCCAAATGTCCAAAACTGAGTGCCTGTGCTGTTCCAATAGAGGAAGCAATAACACGTCTGTCAATCAATAGCCATTGCTAGATATTTTGTATTAGGCATTATACTAATAAAGTATTTTTATAAAAATGGTAGTTTTCCTCATTCATACAATATGGGATCCTTTAAGCGAAGCGTGAAGAAGCATCTTGTAAGCCGGCATGGCGGCGTCAACTGTTGGGGCTCTCTTATCTTACCATCAGGTAACCAGGTAACCAAGCGTCTAGCGTAAGCTGCCACTGACAGAATATTTAATTAAAGTTTAGACACTGTGCTTATTAACTATGCAGATTGGGAAATCCAGTCGCCCATTCATAACCATTTATTACTTCCAGTAAGCTGCTTCTTTGAACAGACGCGATTGTTTACACGACACGATGACCTTCTCAGTCATGTCATTTTACATTTGCGACATTTGTCTACGTCATCAAATCCCCCCCCCCCCCCGCGCCTCCCCAGATTACTTCAATGGACTAGTCGGTATTCGTTTATTTAAAAATAATAATACCTATATCTTTTTATTTTTTTATAATATTAGAACATACAGGTGAATGTAAAGCGTTCAATATTGATTGCAGATATGCAACGTAAAATGTATGTCATTTGATCGATTTTTGTAAATATTTGCTATGGCAAATTGGAAAATAGTTTAGAAATGAAATATTATTTATAAAAATTATTATTGTCTTATCGATTGGAAATAAAAAAAAAAACAAAAAAGAACACTTTTTTAAAACAGTTACAACAACTATAGTTAAAACAGTACCTACATGTTTGTTTTATAAATAAATAAAAAAACTGTTCTTTTTTTGCCCTGATCGTATCCACCATTTATATTCTAGACGGGTGTCTATGGATTGTCGATAGTTCTAGTGACGCATTTCTAATTACTAACTTTACTCACTAAATATGTCTGATTCCAAGATTGGCAATGACTAACGTACTCACAAACGCGCTATATGCAGATTTTCAATTCGTCATGTTTGTGGATACTTTCTAGGAATTTATGAGTTGTGACAACATTAAAATACAATAGGTACATAAATCATAAATAAAAAATTGCTAATGATGAAGTGATTAAATATAAGGTAAAACTGAATACACGTAGTGCCTATCTACGCAATGGATGCAATGCATTATAGCATCTAACTACTAAATCTCATCAACATCAGCCTGTATCTTTTTTTCTTTTTTTTTACACTACAACGGGTGGCAGACAAGCATACGTCTGATACCAGCCCCCTTACCACCATGTCTTATTGCGACTCAATAATTGAATAGATTGCTTATTCATACCAATGAATAAGCGACTCTATTCCATTTGAAATAGAGTCGCTTATTCATTGGTATAAATAAGCATTCTATTCAGTTATTGAATCGCAATAAGAGATGGTGGTAAGGGGGCTGATACCTGATGTGAAGCGGTTACCGTAGCCATACGCTTCCAACATAAAATATCGCTCGCGTGCCGCCACCCTCACTGCCAACGCAGCATCTTCTTCCTTTTTGGTGATCTCACTCACTCGCAGGAACATAACAACCCTCAAGGGAATTGTTGTATGGCTGCGGTATTCTGTGAGGTGGAGGTACATTCCCCAGTCGGGTAGCTTACAATTACGCTCCATACCTCTCTTTTCGCAAGAACTTCGTTTGTCAGCCAGCAGAGTGCACCGTTGGCTTTCGTTCAAAGATGTTGATGACTTCGACTCGAGCCCTACAGCCCCCGCTGCCAACGCAGCAACACCTTCCATTCTGGCAAAGAGGTAGAATACTGTATCCTCTTGGTAAAGAGGATTAATATTACATCCTCTATAGCAGAGGTTCCCAATTTTTCTTTGCCACGGAACCCATAATTGATTATACTTTTCCTAGCTGAACCCTAGCAGCTATAATTATTATTAGGGCCTACTAGACTTCTTTTTTGCGACGAATATTTTGTTAATTTTCGGACGGATCGTGGAACCCTTGTGGCCCTTCCACGGAACCACAGGGTTCCGCGGACCACCTTTCGGGAAACCATGCTCTATAGTATATTTCTGTTTCTGGTGATCGCACTCACTCGCAGGAACACATCTACTTTCAAGGGAATTACATATGATTTGGCTGCGGTATTCTCTGAGGTGAAGGTAACTTCGCCAGTCAAATTACCCTATCTCTCTTTTTGCAGAGCCTAGTCGGCAGGGTGCATCATTAATAACAGGTGAGATTGACTTTGGCTCTAATGATCGTGATGAGCAACTCACATCCCATACATACATATGTTCCAAAAATATCACCCTCTCTTCTTTGCTAGTTGAGTAAAAAAATATATATATTTAATAACCAAATTTAATTATAGGACGAGCCCGGTGCTCGAATGGTTAGCTACGGCCAATTTGACTCCGAGGTCGCGGGTTCAATCTCCGCACAAGTCAGACATTTGTGTACATGAACATGAGTGTTTGTCATGGCTTTGGTATTTAGTATGTATTATAATATAAGTATTTATTTACAAAAAATGTATTTATATACATTTATCAATTATCTAGTACTTAAAGTACAAGCTTAGCGCTTAGTTTAAATAAATAAAATATTTCTGAATAATTTACACAGCGCCATCTAGTCCCAAATTAAGCGCAAAGCTTGTACTATGGAACTTGACATATCAATCAATGTACTTAAATACATTTTTTTTTGTTACTATATGGCGTTATTTATTAATATTAATAGTTTGGGATTATATGACGCATTGTAATATGTCCCAGAAATATTTTTTATTTATTGCGAAGCAAATTGCGAAGCCGTACCGAATCGTTAGTCAAGTTATTATTATTTAAATAGTTGTCTTGGCCACCTTGCCAGATAAATATTATAAAAAATAAAATTGAAAAATTCACCGGCCCCCCTAGGTGGGATTTGAACCCACGACCTCTCGATGACCGGTCGAGTGCTCTTCCACGTTCGTTATCTCTTCTTTCGTTAGTCAAGTTGATAAAAACCCAAGTGATAACGAAGACACGTTGATTGAACCAATTGAGCTACTCGAAATGAGCTCATAAACAGATCAAATTGGTGATTCGTAGAAAGCTGGAAATCTACTTGATTTATATCGTTACTCATATCGTTTGGAAAATCCAGTGACCTATTGCGAGAGTTGTTCCTTTGGGAATTCCTTGACGCATCCAAATCTTGACTTGAGCTCTATTGTAGTACCACAGTATAAGTAATAAACTACGTAGAGTATGACCACTCCCTGCCGCTTTCACGTGTCGATCTCACCTTCCCTCTGAGAAAAATCTGGAAGAGTTTGTATAGCGCCGCACGCACACACGCTTATTCACACTCTGCAGAGATATCAATATTTGTGTAGTAGTAAACGAAGCGACATTTGCATGGAGTGGCCGAGGTATGATAGTACTCAAGTCATAAAGGTGAGCATACAAGGGAGAATCACCAAGAGTTCAGACGATTTTGCAATTCTATATATTTAAAAAAAATGCAAAAATTCACCTCCCCCCCTTGGTAGCATTTGAACCCGAGAGGTCGTCTCGATGACCGGTCGAGAAAGAGAAGGTTTTTGTTGGTGACCAATTTTTGCATCTTATATTTTATCAAGTTGGTCAAGACAATTAATATAAGTATTTAAATAATAATGATTTTGCAATGGGGTCGACAACTGTCAAAGTGGCGCTAGCAGCGCAAAGACCAATAACAAAGCAGTTTTTGTATGAAATTAGTAGTGAATTCATAGATAGAATAGAGACCATTATTGAGAAAATGCCTAGATGTTGTGCACCAAATTGTAAAGAAACTGGAGGGCACCAGTTTCCTCGAGATGAGAAACTTAAAAAATTGTGGCTCAAAGCGATAAATATTATTAACCATTTTATTTCTTATTATTAACCATTTTAATTATTAACTCGCATATTTTCAAATTGAAATACATGTTTTAAATCGTAAAATTGTCAAGAAATCAACGCAACATACAAATCCGAAACGTTTAATGATAAATGACAAAGGTTCGTACAGTGGTGGCGCCATCTGAGATCAGCTTTAACTTGCCAACCCCATTCATAATAAATATTTCTGGACAATTTACACAGCGCAATCTAGTCCCAAATTCAGCGCAAAGCTTGTGTTATGGGTACTACATAACTGATAAATGTACTTAAATACTTTTTTTTTGTAAATACATACTTATAATACATAGGAAACACCCAGAACAAGACACACAGACATGTTCATGCACACAAATGTTTGTCTTGTGCGGGAATCGAACCCGCGACCTCGGAGTCAAAGTGGCCATTGCTAACCATTCGACCACCGAGCTCGTCTATTTCATTCATTTCAGTCATTAAGATACATATTATTGAAATGTTAGGAAACAACTCAATGTTTTAGATCCCAAATAGTGATAGTAGGCTTCTAGTGTTCAAGTTAGCTTAGTAGTTAGTAAAGTTTTAGTGTTTGTTTAGTTATGAAAATATTCGTTCGGTATCGACTTCTGCTTCACCTACGCTTCCAAAGCTAAATTGGATTCTAATAATATATCTTAGGTTAAAGTTGTTGATAAACATTTTCAGGTTACTCGGTAGTGTTCTAGAGTTTCTTCCAGATACGCTAAACACTTTGGGGTGTAAGTGGTTCATCAACATCTTTGAACCAAAGCCAACTTCACCTGCACGCGGTGCACCCTGCTGACTAACAAACGAAGCTTTGGTGAAAAGAGAGGTAGGGAGCGTAATTGTAAGCTACCCGACTGGGGAATGTACCTCCACCTCACAGAATACCGCAGCCAAATAACGGTTCCCTTGAGGGCTGTTGTGTTCCTGCGAGTGAGTGAGGTGACCAGAAAGGAAGGAGATGCTGCGATGGCAGCGGGGGTGGCGGCGCGCGAGCGATATTTTATGTTGCGAGCGTTAATATGGCTACGGTAACCGCTTCACATCAGGCTGGCCGTATGCTTGTCTGCCACCCGACGTAGTATAAAAAAAAAAAACACTCGCTATCAAAATATCCGATGGTAATCGTCTTCATGGAAACCCTGAAACATTTATTTATTTATTCAGCCCCCTTACCACCAATTGCGATTCAATAACTGAATAGAATGCTTATTCATACCAATGAATAAGCGACTCTATTTCAAATGGAATAGAGTCGCTTATTCATTGGTATGAATAAGCAATCTATTCAATTATTGAATCGCAATAAGAGATGGTGGTAAGGGGGCAGTACTTACTAACCCGACAGACGTCCTGTCTTCTCATGAATATTGAATTCGAATTGGTTCCGCGTAATCTGTCACATGACTGACAGTTCTGTCAAACGACATAAAGTTACATTAGAAAATATGGAGATTTCTTAAATTTATTTTGAAAAATGGAAAAATTCGCCTGGCGGTAGGTGAATTTTTCCATTTTTCTTTATATATATCTGGCAAGTTGGCCAAGACAACTATTTCATCATCATCATCATCTCAGCCATTGAAAGTCCACTGCTGGACATAGGCCTCCCCTCTAGATCTCCAATAAGACCGGTTGGAAGCGGCTTGCATCCAGCGCGATCCTACGGTCTTAATGAGGTCGTCTGTCCACCTTGTGGGTGGACGTCCTACGCTGCGCTTGCCGGTACGTGGTCTCCACTCGAGAACCTTTCGACCCCTTCGGTCATCCGTCCTCCGTGCTATGTGCCCTGCCCACTGCCACTTCAACTTGCTAATCCGCTGAGACAACTATTTAAATAATAATAATTTTCTTAAATTCTCTAATTTTCTGCGCTAAATTCTCTAACTTTCTTATTTTTTCTTTCATAACAGCATTCTCCTGACAATAAGAAATACAACATAAAAAGAAATAGTGAAAGAAATAGTGATGCCGTCATCAAGGGGAATATGGTCACATATATGTATATAATATGTAGGTACATATAGATAATTGTCTAAGAAAGCAACGGAGGCCATAAACAAAATAATCCCATACAATAGCCACATATATGTATATAATATGTAGGTACATATAGGTCACATATATGTATATAATATGTAGGTACATATAGATAATTGTCTAAGAAAGCAACGGAGGCCATAAACAAAATAATCCCATACAATAGCCAATCACGACTGCGGGAATTTACTAGTATTTTAATAATAAAGTATGACGGAGTGCACGAGTTGCGTTTATGCAACTCTATTCCTATTATTTATTGCTATTTACATAATAACAACTTGCCAGCTGGTCATCCGTCGCTTAGTTAAAGTGTGAACGTTGCAAAATCGTGACTTAGTAACTGACTGCCATAGAGCTAAGAAACAATTGATTTTTAGAGTAGGCATTAGCTTAAAAAAACAAAACATTGTCGAGCTCGTTGGTCGAATAAATAGCAATAGCCACTTTGACTTCAAGGTCGCAGGTTCGATCCTAGCACATGTTTTGTATTGTATGTATGTATTTACAAAAAAAATGTATTTAAGTATAGTATCAGTAGTTATCCAGTACCCGTAGTACAAGCTTTGCTTAGTTTGGGAATAGATGACAGTGTGTAATTTTTCTAGGAGTATTTATATATTTATTTATTATATAATCATAGTTTCATATAAAGCTAACAATGCCTAAATAAAAGGAGTTGTTGCGTTTGCAGCACGGGTGGTGGCCCACGAGTAATATTTCATGTTGTCAGCCATATCAACTATGGCTACGGTTCACATCAGGCGGCCCGTATGCTTGTTTGCCATCGGACGTAGTATTTTTTTTTATAAAAGAGGAAGGTATGTGACTCGCCTAATGGTAAGTAATCGTTACAACACGTATATCAGTATCACCAAAAGGTTACTGATTCTTTGCCATCCTATTTGGGAAATGTAGGCTCTTTTTGAAGACTTCCAAACCATATTTGTTCGGAAACAATGTTC
Source organism: Hypsopygia costalis (assembly GCA_937001555.2). Lineage (NCBI taxonomy): Eukaryota > Metazoa > Arthropoda > Insecta > Lepidoptera > Pyralidae > Hypsopygia > Hypsopygia costalis. The sequence goes on along the minus strand of OW443349.2, from coordinate 17,080,940 downwards.
AGTAAAGTTGCTTTCACTGTATTAGTAGTACCACAGAACTAATAATTATTAGTTCTGTGGTACTAATACCACAGAACTAATAATTATTCGTTCTGTGGTACTAATACCACAGTACTAATAATTATTAGTTCTGTGGTACTAACTAATAATTATTAGTTCTGTGATTAGTACTGTGGTATTAGTACCACAGAACTAATAATTAGTTCTGTGGTACTAATACCACAGTACTAATCACAGAACTAATAATTATTAGTTCTGTGAATAGTACACACCAATATATTTTAGTCGTACAGGTAGGTATCGTGCTTGAATTTATTTTAATAGTCTCCATGAACAAGTAATATAAGTGATCAGGGTCTGATGGAGCACGCAAGAGATTTTTTTCTTGGTCGGAAGTACATATATAATTTTTTTAATTCAAGCTTGTTGAGATATCTATCTGTACGAATTTCAAAAACTATCGCGAGATCTCAGTTTGCGACGAATGACTCATAGTTATATATAAAATTATCACGGATATAACATTCGTCACATAAGATTTTTTTCTAATCTTCTATATCTGTCACTCGCTGTTGCCCGTGTCTTTGTCCACATGTTAATTATATTAATAAACCTTTATTTACAATAAGGATAAAAAAAAATTCTGTGATAAAAAGTAGCCTCTCACTTCAGACCTTAAACTATCCCCGTCATCAAAAAAACGATTGTGTTTTAGACCACACGACTGAAGTAAAACTTATTTAGCTCTCCTAACTTATACTTCCGTCTCAATTTCCGTTCGCCGTTTCCGTAACGCTCTCGTCACGCATTCACCAGCTTACTCCCCAAGTCAAGCGTGCGTAAAGAAGTTTTACTTCAAAAATCATGCCATTCCATTGGTTCTTTTTGAAACAAGCATACAAAGTGTGTATGCTTATTATATTTAATGAGAGTCGTATTTTATTATATTATATCTATACATATAATAAAACAGTAAAAATAATGTGTCTGTACATTGAATATATTTACAAAAAAACAATTGGAGGCGATGGAGACATAGTAATAGAGTAAGAATTTATAAAAAAATGTCTGTCTGTTTGTCTGTATGTCTGTATGTCTGTATGTCTGTTTGTCTGTTTGTACACGCTAATCTCTGGAAGTACTGGACGGATTCGAATTAAACTTTTTTTGTTATATAGCTGTTAAGCCTGGGCAACATATAGGGTATAATTTATTTTGGAAAGTGCAGCACCATAATGGTTCAGCTTAACTATAAGAAACATAAAAATGACACCTTAGCAAAAGTTGTTCAGCCTGATGAGCATTTTCTGTTGAGGTATAAAAATCCAAGATTTGGAAGACCTGATGCAGAACCATAATGGTTCAGGTAAACTATAAGAAATATAAAAATGACGCCTTAGCAGAAGTTGTTCAGCCTGATGAGCATTTTCTGTTGAGGTATAAAAATCCAAGATTTGGAACACCTGATGCAGAACCATAATGGTTCAGGTAAACTATAAGAAATTTAAAAATGACTCCTTAGCAAAAGTTGTTCAGCCTGATGAGCATTTCTTCTTGAGATATAAAAATCCAAGATTTGGAACGCCTGATGTAACACAACATACAGAACAAAGTTAAATTTATTTGCATAAACGACACGTGTTTACAATAAATTATAGTTTTTTAAAAAAGTAAAAAAACACGCTATAATAGCAAATAGAACTAAAAAAGTTACTTAAAATAACAATAAATAGATTAACAAAATATTGAATGTATTGTAAAAAAAAAACCGCGGGGTGCTACTTTTATTCTTACCTGCTACAAGTTAGACGCAATCGTTTTATTTTATTTACAAAGGTAACGTGGTCTATTTAGTCAGTTTATTATAGACGTGTACGCTAAAATTGAAATGGAACGATTGGTATATATTCGCACAAACTAGAAGAATACGTGCATTTGCGAGACGCTATGTAGCAAGATCAGAGTTTATTTGATTTGGTGGTGGAAAGTGTTTTAAGCAACGTGGGGAAACTGTTTTTCTTAGATGCTCCAGGAGGGACTGGAAAATATACCTGACGAGAGAGCAATTCACGCTGAAATCAGGCGCCAAAATAAGATCTCGCAGCAGCATCGCCAGGTATTGCAGCCACATTACTACTAGGCGGAAGGACGCAAATACAATGTTCAATATCCTTTTCGATTTAAACAGAATAGAAACACCGACATGCTGTGTGACACGAAACTGTGACAAAGCGAAGGTGTTTCAGGATTGCTGTATAATCGTTTGAGATGAATGGCCAACAGTAAGGCACTAGCTAGAAGCTGTAGATAGAACTCTACGTGCCCAAGAGTTTTCAAGAATATTAATAAATTTGGGGAAGATCTCCTTCCTGAAGTAAAGTCAATGCTTGGCAGCGAAGTATAATTGAAGCTGAGATTCTCACTGGGAGTGGTGCCGGTGAAACTGTATTAATTCCGCGTATACCACTCTTCTCCAAAAAAAATCCATTTTAATTTTTAACGTACACACTTCTCTGTGACCACTTGCTTTGCTATGACAATAAAGAAGTCGCTAAAATTCGCTGGTCAAGCTTAGGACTGGTTGTTTTTCGCATGGCCAACTTTACGTGACTTTCTCGAGAGTTGTAACGTTTCAGGTCTTTTCAATTAGCTCCCGAAGGAAAGACTCCCTTAATTTATTTTATATATTTTTTTTAAAACTATGCTTACAATGTTAGATAAAAAAATGACTTCTAACGTATAACAAGTATTTTCTTATGTATCTACATTAGTTCGTATTTTTATTAATACGCCGGAATCATTAAGTCCACGCGAACGAAGTCGCAGGCATCAGCTAGTTAAGTAATAAGTACGGAAAGACATTAAAACAGTGAACGCTCTGTGAATTTCTTTGCTCTATGGCGGCGGCTATTTGTTCAAATCTATGCGACTCTACCATATTTTCTGTACCATTCGTTTAGGTTTTGCAATACGAGTAGGTCACGTATATGGGATTCGGTACCACCTGTGTATATCCCGGAGACTCGTGGGAATATTTGTATACACGTGTTCTTGAAATCCCTAAGACCATTTTTAGGGTTCCGTACCCAAAGGGTAAAAAGGAACCCTATTACTAAGGCTCCGCTGTCCGTCCGTCCGTCTGTCACCAGGCTGTATCTCATGAACTGTGATAGTTAGACAGTTGAAATTTTGTTTTACACAGATGATGTATTTCTATTGCCGCTATAACAACAAATACTAAAAAACAGAATAAAATTAATATTAAAGGGGGCTCCCATACAACAAACGTGATTTTTTTGCTCGTTTTTGCTCGCAATTGATAACAGTAAGACACAGCATACATTGTACTCGTATTGTGGTAATAGGTAGACGCTTGAAATACTCACTCTCCAGACCGGAAACTATCCCCTGTTAAAAAATCATGTCCGTATTTAGGTTCCTTTTCGACATATAAAAGGACAAATGATTACAAAGTTTATTTTTTCCCATGGGAATAAGATGTTTTTCCAGGATAAAGAGTAACCTAAGTCACTCTCCAGGCCTTTATCTCCAAAAAAAAATTATGTCAATCCGTTTGTTACTTTCGACGTGAAAGAAGGACAAACAAACAAACACACTTTCGCATTTATAATATTAGCATGGATATGGATATTTGTCTATAGATTGGTCACTGTCAGAATTCCTTACAAAATCTTTTCAACACCTTTTTTTCTTCAAAATATGAAAAATTTATGCTTGGTATATAATACGGCAGACTAGAATAGAATCACTCCGTTTCTTCCCGTGGATGTCGTACAAGGCGACTAAGGGAAATACATTATCAAATATCCATCAGGCCTCCCCAACCCGTTTGGCCAGCGTGGGGAGTGTAGGCCAAATCCTCCTTGCATCTAGGACGAACAAGAGAGGGTCGTGCTCCTGTAGTGGAGACTAAAATGGACCTGATGATGATGATATAATACGAGCCCAGTGATCGAATGGCTATTTGAATGGCTAGTAATGGCTACTTTGAGTCCAAGGTCGCGGGTTCGATCCCCGCACGAGACAAACATTTGTGTGAGTGAACATGTCTGTGCGTCTGGGTCTGGATGTTTTATATGTATTACAAGTATGTATTTACAAAAATGTATTTAAGTCAAACATTATTGATTTAAATACAATCATCAGTTGTCTAGTATCCATAGTACAAGCATTCTTTAGTTTGGGACTAGATGGCGCTGTATTAATTATCCAGAAATATTGCATTGACCTCAAATAATGAGATAAGAACAAGCAAGTTAATGACGTTTTTATGAAAATGTTTGTCTTGGATAAAACTCATTACTATGTATTTTTTTTTGATTTGACATATATTTAGTTATTCTAAGTTTGTGATTATTTAAATATTAAAATTAAAATTTTTGACATTTATTAATAATTTTTAGGATTCCGTAACTCAAAAGGAAGGAACCAACCTTTAATATGTCAAACAAATATGTTTTTTTTTTAATAATGCGTCTTTAATTGACTTCGAATCAACGAAATTTTCATTGAAGTCGATTTTTTTATACCACTAAAGTGGCAAACAAGCATATGCCCATCTGATGGAAAACAGTTACCGTAGCCTACGAACGCCTGCAACACCAGGGGCATCACACGCGCGTTGCCAGCCCTGTAAAAAAATTTTCACGCCCTTTTTGAATAACCCCATGCTGTTGAGGAAATCTCGACAGGCAGTTCATTCCACAGTTGATTTTTGTTTGAAAAGTTATATTGTGAATTAAAGGTTATATTGTGTATAACACACATTTTAAGTAGGGTATAACAGTAGGAACTGACTGAAACCACTTGTATCAATATTTCGCTAAAACTGGAGCATCTGTGGAATGAACAATACAAACAGACAGACTGGCTGTCTGTGCTTTTGTATTATTACACGCGTTTGTGAATATTTTTAGACTTGTGTATTGAACTGATTAAGTATAAAATTCGTACATTATACGAATGTTGGTAACACAAATTAATGAGTTTTGAATAAAGAAGACCTTTTTTTTTATACTACGGCGGGTGGCAACACAGATTTAATTATTTATGTACTACTACGTTTAGAGAGAGTATGTGTACAGCGAGCGATGGAGAGAGCAATGCTTGGAGTTTCTCTAAGGGATCGAATCCGGAACGAAGAAATTGGACGGAGAACCAGTCGTGGTCGACATAGCTCTCAGAGTCAGCGAGTTGAAGTGGCAGTGGACTGGCCACATCTACCGAGTCAGCGAAGGCAGATGGGGGAGGAAAGTCCTCGAGTGGAGGCCACGTATGGGGCGACGAAGCGTAGGGCGACCCCTCTCTAGGTGGTTGGATGCGGAAAGCGAAAGACCGCGTGTGGTGGAAAGCATTGGGAAAGGCCTATATCCAACAGTGGGTAGATACAGGCTGATGATGATGATTGTGTATATATCTATTGTAATTTAATTGACGATTGCATTATTACGTTTGTTCTTGCTATTCCAGAAAATGTAAATTAGATAAAAAAAAATAGTTTCTCATTTCAATGAAATCGAAGCCAATGTATTTGTATTATTCAAAAAATGTGCATAAAAGTCATCAAAAAGTGTGCGTCGGCCGGGAATCGAACCCGGATCAACTGCTTGGAAGGCAACTATGCTGACCATTACACCACCGACGCCGACGTTCACTTCTCTAAAAAACGTGATTACCTTATCATGTTCTAATATTGACGGTATCAATTTGGTGCGCTCGTGCGTCATCGCAAAGAAATGATTACATTACATTAGCACTCATTTATTACTTTTTTACACCGTTTTATAGACTATTCTGTGTTTTTCAATGAATTTATTAGCAATAGCTAGGTAGGTTTACATCTATACATATCTGCGAGGTGGTTGACCAAAATGGGACCTGGATCGATTGGAAACCGTTATTTTTTTTTTTGAATTTTTGAATCTGTGGTCTTTTAGCTTTGTTTTGGTATATCCAGAATATTTTTAGGTGCCGTAGTTTTTTTTTAAATATTTTTTTTGTGAGCCGAGGCAGTTTTGGAAAACTTACACCTTACACTTAAACTTGTTTCTTCACGAAACTTCAAACGCGATTTACTCGAAATCAATTATTTTTCCTTGAGGTCCCTTTTTTTTTTTTTTTTTTTTTTTTATACTACGTCGGGTGGCAGACAAGCATACGGCCCGCCTGATGTGAAGCGGTTGCCGTAGCCATATTAACGCTCGCAACATAAAATATCGCTCGCGCGCCGCCACCCCCGCTGCCAACGCAGCATCTCCTTCCTTTATGGTGACCTCACTCACTCGCAGGAACACAACAACCCTCAAGGGAATTGTTATTTGGCTGCGGTATTCTGTAAGGTGGAGGTACATTCCCCAGTCGGGTAGCTTACAATTACGCTACCTACCTCTCTTTTCGCCAGAGCTTCGTTTGTCAGTCAGCAGGGTGCACCGCGTGCAGGTGAAGTTGGCTTTGGTTCAAAGGTGTTGATGAACCACTTACACCCCAAACCCTTTTCAACCACTCACATATATATAAAAGTTAATTTCTATTAACCTTACGGCATCACGCGTTCACGCGTGAACGGCTGGACTGATTTTGCTAATTCTTTTTTTGTTGTATTCGTTATTGTCAGGAGCAGGTTCTTAGGAAACAAAACATAAGAAAGTTGCTCGGAAAATTATAAATATTTAAGAAAAATTAACGACCATATTAACTTTTCTAATGTAACTTTATGTCGTTTGACAGAACTGTCAGTCATTTGACAGATTGATTGAGAGACAGAGAGTGAGGTCGCAATTAGTTCGCACAAGCATAGTATAACAAGCAAGCCGGCAAAACTGACGTTTATGTACCTATGTATAAAAGAGTACTCTGTGCGTTTATGATAATCAACGAATTAATTGATTTAATTGATTGAAATAGGTAAAAAATTGCACCGATTGTGTGCGAAAGCGCCGAGATGATAAGGATAGTGATAGTCATAGATCTCCCGCAATGGGAACTATTTTCTGACGTAATAATAGTATGAATATGTCATATCTTTTTCGATATAAGAGGGGGGCAAATGGGTAACCTGGTGGAAAGCAATTACCACCGCCCATGGAGATCAGCAACACCAAAGAGTCGCCGATTCGTTGCCAGCCTTTTAAGGGAAATATAGACTCTGTTCTTGAATGCTCCCATGTTCGGAAATACCGCTGAGGGGAGTTGATTCCACAGTTTCACCGTTCGTGGTATAGAATGTCTTAGGAAACGTACTGTGGTAGATCGCCAATTTATCAAGATGATATGGATGGAATTTTAATTTATGGCGAGTTGTACGATAGTGGAACTCAGCGGCAGGTATCAAATCAAATAGTTCATCCAAGCACTTGTAGTTTTTATAAAATCATTGACTTTAATGTTTCAATTCAACAGGTGCAAAGCACAAGTTAATTTTTCCTAAATAGCAATAATACTGTCTAAGAAGTAAAAGTATACGAAAAGTGCACCTAATCCCATTGCGTTAAAGTCAACTTTCATATATCATCTTCGACCCTTAATTTTAAGACAGTCGTCTCGAAGGTTCCGTGTGGCTGATTTGTGTGAGAAAGTTAGGGTTCTTTAGCAGATGTGCGGAAGTGAGTGTTTTGTGAAGGTAGGGTTGAAATTGCATTAAAATTTATACATTTATGTTAGTTTTTTATGTATAGGCAACATATAAGGTGTAGGTAGGTAAAAAGTTTATAATCACTAAGAGGTAATTTTAATTTATTTGGGGTGTAAGTGGTTAATCAACATATTTGAACCAAAGCCAACCTCAACGGCACGTGGTGCACCCTGCTGATTGACAAACGAGGCTCTGGTGAAAGAGAGGTAGGGCATAGCGTATTTTTTAAACTGCCCGACTAGGGAAGTACCTCCTTCTTCTACTTCACAGAATACCGCAGTCAAATAACAATTCCCGAGGATTGTTGTGTTCCTGCGAGTGAGTGAGGTACATTCCCCAGTCGGGTAGCTTACAATTACGCTCCCTACCTCTCTTTTCGCCAGAGCTTCGTTTGTCAGTCAACAGGGCGCATCACGTGCAGCTGAAGTTGGCTTTGGTTCAAAGATGTTGATAAACCACTTACACCCCATCAATCTCAATCATTAAACTAATCAATTTACGGATGCGTTTTCTCCTGACTCTATCCCGTTATCCTATTCTGTATTAAGTAAGATGTAATAAGCACTATCTTGTACATTAGTAAGTCAGTCGTCGGGTTTACAAAGCGACAAGTTCCAGGCTGGTTTTGGGGTGATACAGTACTGATAAGTCAAGAATTTTAAAAGGATCCCTCTTTAAAAATAAAGGACACTAGTAATTAGATAGCGCCGTGTGATAACTGTTACTGAGACGATAGACCAAGGGACATTAGCCGTTATTGAGTGGAGCGGACGGACCGCGCGAAACGCTTATATGCGCCGAAAAGTCGTTTTCGTTTTTTATTGTACATAAAATAAAATTTACAATATAGTAAATTAAAGGAAAAGTACAAAGGCGGACTTATACCTCACAGGGATCTCTTCCAACCGATCATAGAGTATCTGAGAGGATTTCATGAATAGGCAAGTGGATCGTACCAAATATTTGTGGGATATAATTACTATGTTAATTATAAATACATATGTACATACATATAATAAATAATACAATAATATAGGATAAGAATATAATAAACATTGCGCAAATTAATAAAATTATAACGTCCTAGGGTTCAAAAATGTCATTCTTGGAACTGAATTGGCTACGAAACCACTCAACCGATTTTGATGAAACTTGTCACAATTAAAGACCTCGACATGCTTGAGGTTTGTGTCAATAAACATTGAGATCGATCATGTCCTTGAGGAATGATCATCAAATATATTTTCCATTGAAGTCAATGGGAAACATACACTCAGCGAATCTACTCGCTCCACTCAACCAATCCGGACTAGTTATTATTTAAATAGTTGTAGTTGACTAGTTATTATTTAATTTCGGCCAACTTGCCAGAATATTATTATTATTATTTTTTTTTTATACTACGTCGGGTGGCAGACAAGCATACGGCCCGCCTGATGTGAAGCGGTTACCGTAGCCATATTAACGCTCGCGACATAAAATATCGCTCGCGCGCCGCCACCCCCGCTGCCAACGCAGCATCTCCTTCCTTTCTGGTGACCTCACTCACTCGCAGGAACACAACAACCCTCAAGGGAATTGTTATTTGGTTGCGGTATTCTGTGAGGTGGAGGTAATTCCCCAGTCGGGTAGCTTACAATTACGCTGCCTACCTCTCTTTTCGCCAGAGCTTCGTTTGTCAGTCAGCAGGGTGCACCGCGTGCAGGTGAAGTTGACTTTGGTTCAAAGATGTTGATGAACCACTCACACCCCATGTTTAATAATATTTAAAAATGAAAGTATTTAAAAAATTTAAAATTTCACCTGCACCAGCCTAGGTGGGATTTGAACTCACGACCTCTCGATTACTGGTCGAGTGGTCTTCCAACTGAGCTACCACGAAGGTTTGTGATAGTGGCGAATTTTTGCATTTTATATTTTACTGCTGGGAAGTCGTTATGGTCAATTTCAGATTTCTTCATCTCCTTTCTTAAGCTATTAGCTTTAGTGGCTTACCAGGACCTTTAGAGCCAAAGCCAACCTCACCTGCATTTACAAAATACCTACATATAATATGTACATAGAAAACACCCCGATCAAGACAAACAGACTCGTTCATGCTCACAAATGTTTGTCTGCGGGGATCGAACCGCGACGTCGGAGTCAAAGTGGCCATTGCTAGCCATTCGACCACCGAGCTCGTCTAAATAAATAAATAAAATATACTGTTGGGACCATAGCTCTAGGACTAATGTGGTTGGGAACAGCTCACAGAGCCGTCTCACTAATTAGTGTAATTTCGTTAACTAATAACGAAGCGTCGACTTGGAGACAACCACCACTCATCTGTTGGTCACGAATGCACGATCTGGGATCTGGGTCACTTGGTGACAGAATAGCTGGTATGGGGAAATATTGCTTTCGTTTTTGACCCGAATGCGTCTTTAAATTTGCTACCACACGGGGACAAGAAAAGAAGGAGATGCTGCGTTGGCAGCGGGGGTGGCGGCGCGCAAATGATATATTATGTTGCGAGCGTCATTACGGTTACGGTAACCGCTTCACATCAGGCGGGCCGTATGCTTGTCTGCCACCCGACGTAGTATAAAAAAAAAAGACAATCCAAAAAAATATAATGATAACAAATTCGAGGGATACAGTTTGGTGTTGTAATTTCGAATCTATGCTCTACATCCAAAATTCAATCACACCACTGAATAGATGAAGGATGAAAGAATTTCTTACGCTAAGTAAGGACTATGGAACAACGCGTGTGGGGGACGGGGAAGCGCTGCCATTTTAAGACAATTTTAGTGCATATAACGTATTCACGTACAACACACGCCTCTTGGTGTTGCTGAACTCTATGGGCGGTAGTAATTGCTTCCCCTCTATATACTATAATATACTTTTGGTAACTAAAGATTGGCCAAGCTTAACCTAATAAATTAGACATTTCTGCAAATTCTATTATTGGAATCGTTGTGTTAGGTAAAAACTCAATATTTTAGGTTCCCAATAGTGATAGGTACTTAAAATACGTGGTGCACGACAGTTGAGCTTCTCTTGACTAGCCATCTCTTTAGGATTTTAATGCCTTATTTGACATTCACTCTCTCACATTACTAAGAGGGGAAGTCAAATTCCAAAAGTTTCTTACTCCTACTAATTTCTTCTGATTAAATTATTCGCTGTAAGTTAGTCTTACCCCCGGGACTGCAATGGACCTCACTGTTCATTGCCTTTTTTGGCGGTCGCCGCTGTTAATTCTGGCTACACAGGAGACACAGGGAATGTGTGGTGTGGTGGGCCCAGTCCCGTATAAGCTTAAACTTACCTAGTGTTTCAATACAATGACCATTCAGTAAATTTTTGTCGCTCATGTTATTTTGCGCATTATATTGCGTGATGTCTAGTTTATATTACCGACTATTATAAAGCAAAAGTCCATTGTCAGATCAATCACAGGCGGCGATGACGCCGCCATTGTCGATTTTTTCTCACAACAGAGAAAGCAGTTAACATTAACTCTCCTCGTATTTTTTACCGTTTACCATCTGGAGTTAGTTTTTCTTGGGTGCCATAAAAACGCAGTTTTGATTACAATATCTGTCCTGTCCGAAACCACCCGAAGCAATTGCTAGTCAAAAGAATGCCGCTGTTATTGCCAAAATTATCTAATTTGTATTATGGGTCCAAATAAACATTTTAGGAAAAATAAAGTCCTTTTGAAGTCACCGAATGATGGAAAAGACTTCTTCCTACGTGCGGTATACACAACGAAGTAATATGCATCAACGTGCAAATTTACAAATCTGAGATCATAAATGTTACTAGCTGGTATATGCACCTTTTTTTTATACTACGTCGGATGGCAGACAAGCATACGGCCCGCCTGATGTGAAGCGGTTACCGTAGCTGTATACCGAAGCAAGCGTTACTTGCAACATAAAATATCGCTCGCGCGCCGCTATCCCCGCTGCCAACGCAGCATCTCCTTCCTTTCTGGTGACCTCACTCACTCGCAGGAACACAACAACCCTCAAGGGAATTGTTATTTGGCTGCGGTATTCTGTGAGGTGGAGGTACATTCACCCGACTGGGGAATGTACCTCCACCTCACAGAATACCGCAGCTTACAACTACGCTCCCTATTTCTCTTTTCGCCAGAGCTTCGTTTGTCAGTCATCAGGGTGCACCGCGTGCAGGTGAAGTTGGCTTTGGTTCAATGATGTTGATGAACACCCATCATACCAAACATCATCACACAAAGAAGTATTTGCGCCAACACGTGCAAATTTAGAAATCAGAGATCATAACTAGATGTTATTAGATATACGCCTTTGCCTGCATGTAATTATGAACATTTTAGTGACTTTCGCTATGCATTTTTAATAGACGAATTTAAATTACAGGTAATTTGATTTAACACTACTTTGCGTGCTTTCGGCACCAATCAGTTCATGCAAACTACCGCCGACCGACATCTACCCACTACCGTTAGTGGTTGCATGCGACTGCCATGGCTGCTTTGGTCGTCTCTGCTCCAGCTGCTGTGGTCGTCTCGGCGAATCTCCAACATCTGAAACAGAAGAAACGTGCATGCTGCCGCCGTGACTGCCATGGTTGTCACGCTATTTTATATGCGCCAAGGTATCTCGCAGATAAAATAGCGAGGCAAAAAACCAACGCAGCCGTCCTACTCGGAGCCATTTAATATGCCATATACACTTTGATTAAAACAAATATTTTAATCAAAGCATATACATATATTAAAAAGCGACCAAGTGCGAGTCGGACTCGCCCATGAAGGGTTCCGTTAGCAGCAAGCAATCAACTCAAATATAAAAATACGAGTATATGAGTTGATTGAATGAAAGATGAATTGCGGTTTACGATTTAAGACGTATTAAAAAAAACTACTGACTAGATCTCGTTCAAACCAATCTTCGGTGGAAGTTTCCATGGTACGCAAACTATTCAGTTTGTTTATAAAAAAAATGATATTAGAAACCTCGATATCATTTTTGAAGACCTATCCATAGACATTACACGCATGGTATTGAAGAAAAAAAAAAAATTGAGTTTCAGTTCTCAGTATGGAGAAACCTCAAAATTTATTGTTTTTTTTTTCTATTTTTGTGTGAAAATCATAATGCGGTTCACAGAGTACATCTACTTACCAAGTTTCAACAGTATAGTTCTTATAGTTTCGGAAAAAAATGTGACATACGGACGGACAGACAGACAGACTCGGAACCCTAAAATTGCTTTCCTCTCATCAACGTACGGCCTCTTTTAGGGGAAGTTTCAAATTTGCTGCAGCTAAAATATGGAACGAGCTTCCTCCACCCTAAATGTCTCTATATGTTATACTGGCTGACCCCTGGTGTCGCCAAAGATTCAATAAATGTTCAGATAACATAACAGAATACTGCTTGTGTAAATCCGCAATATAGGCTATTTTATTTGTATAAGTCTGAGTGAAAACCAGCGTTGGTTATTGTCGGCAGCCTGTTCGACACTGGTCAACATACAGCTGTGTCAATGCCTTTTTGCTACACAAACTTCTCTGCATCTATTTAAGTGTTCTTTATTGTTATGGTATTTCATGTGTGTTTCGCATTAATTTTATTTCCTTTCATTTCATTTCAGGGTCGGCACTGCGACACGAGGCATCATCAGGCCTGTTGTTATTGGCAATTGGTGGCGGAAGCTCGCAAACTAGTGTAGATCAAATTGCCTGTAAATTTGACTTCCACAAAATAACATCCGAATCAATTAACTAATGAATTTCAATACTTTAAATGACCATAACTTTTTCACTGAGATCATTTTAATGAAATAAAACGAAGAACCTTAGCTGAGTTCGATCTATTTGTGAAAACCGCGAAAATTCTGTTGAATAGTTTTGGAGATTAGCGTTTCATATGGACGCACAGAGATACATATTACAGACAGATAAAAATGACCAGTAAATGTCTAGTATTTGGGCATGAATAGGGAATTTATGGGCGCTAATTGGGAATCTGGCCGTGTGGCTTCCGGTATGGCCGTGTGGCTTCCGGTATACTAGAATAGAATCACTCCGTCTCTTCCCGTGGATGTCGTACAAGGCAACTAAGGGAAGTACATTACCAAACATCGATCAAGCCTCCCCAACCCGTCTGGCCAGCGTGGGGAGTCTAGGCCAAATCCTCCTTCTGTTTGGGACGGACGAGAGAGGGTCGTGCTCCTGTAGTGGAGACTAAAATGACCTGATGATGAATTGGGAATTTATGGAAACTGCCCATCACTAACCAATACCACCAATACCAGATCAGGCCTACCGCCGAAGCTGAAGCCGATTACCATCAGCTTAAAAAATACGCTATTTCCTACTCTCTTTTAGCCAGAGCCTCGTTTGTCAGTCAGCAGGGTGCACCACGTACAGGTGAGATTGGCTTTGGTTTAAGATGATGATGAAGTGACATGGGAGTTTTATTTTTAACCGACTCCAAAAAAGGTAGGGTTCTCAATTCGGCTGTATTTTTTTTAATGTTTGTTATTTAATACTCCGTGATTTATAAATCGATATGAAAAAAGCTTTTTTTATTTGAAAGAGTATACTTCCAGATTGGTCTCATATTTTTTTCATCATCATCATCATCAGCCTGTATCTACATACATAAATGTAGAGTAATGTTTAGAGTCGGTTTTTTTTATTATTATAGTATTCTTTAAAAAATATATATATTAAAAAATATATGTCAAATAAATAAATAAGTCTTAATAAATATTTCCTATTTTTAGCATATAATATTTTATTTCACATACATAATATATATCTTAATATTAAAATACAAAATATTCTAGAAAAAAAAATTAAGTGACTAAAGACTTTCCACATTACCCGCGTTACCTCAAGCGGGCCATACAATTGTTTCGCAACCTACTTTCCAAAGACGTTTTAAGTAGTAACAAATCAAGAAGTTGATTTGAAATCAGTGATATCAATGTCAACAAGCAATCACATACGAAAACAGGAACACTTGAGGATGACGAGGTCTGGAACAAACCCACAGCCGTCACCGTCTTTCTTACTGATTGACGCTATCCAGATGACCTTTCGCCTGTTCACCGTTTTTATGTCAAGTGATGTATTTTTTATACATGGGAAGTGCACGAGCCAAGTTAATACTTGAAAATCTATATTTTCATAAATCATTTATTTCTTGCCAAATATGGGGAAATCTTATACTTAAATGTTTATACTCGTACAGTTGAACAAACCACATTTTACTTTTTGTATACAAGTATTTTTAAAGTAAATTATCTAAATACGTGTCACATTTAAATACATCATTATCAATGCAATTAAAGATTATTATTATTTTTATTAGGAATGAATTGTGTCACCAATTATTATTATTAAAAGGTTTTATCCTTCAAAAATTCGTCAACAGACTAGTAAGCCTTTTGCATATCGGTTCGGAGGTATCGAAAGGGTAATATCGGTATTTTGAATTTTGTTTCCTGTATTCAGATGTCACAATATTACATTACAGGCATTACACCTACTCAAACAAGGTCCTATCCTACATAAATGTGAAAGCTTGGATGGATGTTTATTACTCAATCACGCCAGAATAATTAAACGAATCTGGATCAAATTTGGCACAGAGATAGATAATAATTTGGATAGTACATAGGTTTTTATTCCCGAAAAATATACCGTTTCTTCGGGAAAGATCTGTTTTTACAAGTACAGTAGTGTCCATACAACAAGTACAATTATTTGTTCTATGAACACTAAAAACAATTCTTTACTATCTCTATATGGTCGTGTGGTTTCCGGCAGACTAGAATAGACTCACTCCGTCTCTTCCCGTGGATATCGTACAAGGCGACTAAGGGAAATACATTACCAAACATCGATCAGGCCTCCCCAACCCGTCTGGCCAGCGTGGGGAGTGTAGGCCAAATTCTCCTTCTGTCTGGGACGGACCAGAGAGGGTCGTGCTCCTGTAGTGGAGACTAAAATGACCTGATGACGATGATGATCATGAATCGACATGATTTTTAACAGTGGTACCAGTATCAGTAGTTTACGTTCTATAGAATGACTTACGCTTTTTATAACGAAAAATATACGATGCCCGGGGTAGATTTATTTTTGCTTTTCACGACATGATTTTTTACATAATGGTATTTTTTTTATGCTACGTCGGGTGGAAGACAAGCATACGGCCCGCTTGATGTCCCCTCCCCAAGCCGTCTGACCAGCGTGAGGAGTGTAGGCCAAATCCTCCTTCGGTCTAGGACGGAAGAGAGAGGGTCGTGCTCCTGTACTGGAGACTAAAATTACCTGATGATGATGATATAGCTCGCAACATAAAATATCGCTCGCGCGCCGCCACCCCCGCTACCAAGGCAGCATCTCCTTCCTTTCTGATGACCTCACTCACTCGCAAGAACACAACTCACAAGAGAATTGTTATTTGGCTGCGGTATTCTGTGAGGTGGAGGTACATTCCCCAGTCGGGTAGCTTACAATTACTCTCCCTTCCTCTCTTTTCGCCAGAGCTTCGTTTGTCAGTCAGCAGGGTGCACCGCGTGCGGGTGAAGTTGGCTTTGGTTCATAGATATTTATAAATTACTTACACCCCATTACGGGTTAGAGAATAGCATAAGCTACTCATTATCCTAAAAAATGCAGTTTAAAATTTTGATTTTTTTTTACAAAAAATGTTAAACAAGTAAAAACCAGTGTGGTGATGGACAATGAGAGATTGGAATTGGTCAATAAGGTTGTCTTCCTTGGTATAACATTAGACTCTAAATTACAATGGGGCCCACATATAGAAACGTTATCGGGTAGACTCAGCTCAGCAGCTTACGCCGTAAGGAAAATACGTCAACTGACTGATGTTGACACTGCGCGTTTAGTTTATTTTAGCTATTTTCACAGCATGTCATATGGTTTATTGCTTTGGGGTAGTGCCGAGGATGTAGACTCAATTTTTGTGTTCCAGAAGCGAGCTATCCGTGCTATTTATATGATGAGTCCCAGGGAGACAGTGAGAAATAAATTTAAAGAGATAAATATTATGACATTACATTCTCAATATATTTATGAAAATCTTATTTACGTTCATAAAAATCAAACTAAATTTAGGAAAAACAGTGATCTCCATCAATTAAATTTAAGAAATAAAAACAAACTCGCTATGCATATTACTAGGCTCCACAAAATCTCTAACTCGTTCCCAGGTCAATGTATACGCTTCTACAATAAACTTCCAAATGACGCGTTCAAATTATCCATGGGTAAATTTATGAAATATATCAAAACTAGACTATGTCAAAAGGCTTACTATTGTATCTCAGATTACATAAATGATAAAAGTATTTGGAAATGAATTGCTCTTGTTATGTTATGTTAATGATTGTATTTGTATTTAACGTAACGATATTGGCAATTAAAAGAGTCGGCCTTGAGTTTCTTGCCAGTTATTCTCAAGAAGCCCCGTCGCCGGAACTGGCACTTAAATTCACTTTCACATTCAAGATAGTGTGATGAAAGTGAATCTAAGCTCTGCGGATTTAGAGTAGTAATGAGTTAGATACATGTTCTTATATTTAATTTGTATGACGTTTCTAAGTGCTTTATAAAGTCCAAGGAATAAAGATATTTTGATTTGATTTGATTTGATTTGGACGGTCGGTTTATTATACACCTTAAATAATACCAGTATTTTAAAATACGATCGGTTTTAACGAAACCAACCACCGACAATAGCCGGGGCCGACGGTTAACGTGCTCCGAAACACGAAGGAGCTCGATGTAAATAAACCCATCCATGTACAGGCTACGGTCGATTTTACTTAACTTGCGTGATCGATTAAATTGCCATGCGCAACGACGCCATCGAGCTCCTCAAAGGAAGCTTACTTAAGTTTTTTGTCAAAAGTCGTAGAACCATTATGAGATACGCTACAATGATAGGGCTACTATTTCTTTCGATTAGGGAGCGAAGTCGCGGACCACAGTTAGTGGTATTAAACGAGAAAATAAATTACTTAACGTTCAAATTGCGGTAGCAAGTCTAACGGTAAATCACGAGCTTCTCACGGAAATCGTGATTAGAAACAATTTGTTGCACTATTTTTGTGCGCCGACAAGTCCAATGAAGCCCAACTAATTATGAAGCTCATCACTCATCCGACTAGTTTTGAAGCCTTTCAATGTGCCAAGTTATTTTAAAGACATTGTCATTTCGACGTTTCATCATCAGGTCATTTCAGTCTCCATTACAGGAGCACGACCCTCTCTCGTCTGTCCCAGACAGAAGGAGGATTTAGCCTACACTCCCCACGCTGGCCAGAAGGGTTGGAGAGGCTTGATCGATGTTTTATAAAGTATTTCCCTTAGTCGCCTTGTACGACATCCACAGGAAGAGACGGAGTGATTCTATACTAGTCTGCCGGAAACCACACGGCTAACGTTTTGATGTTTAACGTCTTATAAATTGATGAACGCCGGCTGCACGCATGAAAAAGCAACACTCATTGTCACGTTCCGCCTGAGCCGAGCGTGCAAGCGAGAACTTGCGATAGGATTGCTCTTCCACTCGAAAGGCCGATGTTTTCTTACGACGTTATCACGTAAAATTATCGTCCGTAAATAGACTTTACGGACAACCAATTTTTTTGTACGATTAAGGCGGTCTGATAATAAGCTAACCATAGCCTGTAGACGCTAGAATATCAAGGGCATCACTAGGGCGTCGATGGCTTTGTAAAAAACCTCTTCACGCCCTTTTTAAAGAACTTCACGTTACTGTCTCCTGGAGCCAATTAATGAACTAATTGAAAGGCTGTGATAGGCTATTTGGGTCTGTTGATATGCCATAAATTAACTAATTTATTGTGAACATAACTACAGATTAATTAAGGATTCTAGAATATAAAATGCAATTTTATATGTTGTTGCGAGGAGCTCGATAGCTTCGTTGCGAGTGTCAGTCTAATCGAACATGCAAGTTAAGCGACGTCAAACGCAGCATGTCCATGGATGGGTTTATTTATCTCGAGCTCCTTCATGCTTCGGAGGGTCCGTTAAGCCGTCGGTCCCGGCTGTTGTTATTAAATGACAATGGTAATCCAAGTCAGTGGCCTTTAGGCGACTTCAAAACACTGGCCTCCACAGACCCGCAATTGAGCAGAGTGATGAAATATACTCTAAACCTAAACCTATGCAATAAGCTATAGATGAATAAGGGTTGTCGACAATCGTTTATATGGCTACAGTAACCGCTTCACATCAGGCCGAGCTTGTTTTCCAGCCGATGTGGTATGAAACAAACCTGTCTTGAAATAGGAGGTAGGTATAATTTTGTCGAACTTGGCTCCTGTTAACGTGCACGCATTGAAGATAGGTGTGTAATAGATCAATTGTGGCAGAAGTCGGATGCCGTTTAAATTCAAGCTTCGAGGTCAGGGGACGAAATGTGTTTATTGTTTGTCATCTCAGTGTCAAAACTAAACATCCTTCATGTCATTATTGTTCAGAGTCCGCCTTCTTTTGATGTAACGTATTCTTCTAGAATCTAGAAGAATACGTTACATCAAAAGAAGGCGGACTCTGAGGACCTTGGTTCCGAACCTAGGGGTAATCACCCCCGCAGGGGTAAAATAGCAATTCTGTAGGGGTAATCAAGCTAACAAAAGATAACAAATTAGTTCAGTCCAATAAGACCTAATCTAAGGAGGGGGTAAAATCAGTTTCCTTTATTGGTCATAGGGGTAACAATATTGAAAAGGTTAGGAAACGTAATTATGTGTCTTATAGAGTGTTACGCTTGGGCCAATTTGTCTATTTTTTTTTATATTACGACGGATGGCAGATAAGCATACGGCCTGCCTGATGTGAAGCGGTTACCGTAGCCATATTAAAGCTCGCAACATAATATATCGCTGGCACGCCGCCACCCCCGCTGCCAACGCAGCATCTCCTTTCTTTCTTTATGGTGATCTCACTAACTCGCAGGAACACAACAACTCCCAAGGGTATTCTGTGAGGTGGAGGTACATTCCCCAGTTAGGTAGCTTACAATTACGCTTCCTACTTCTCATATCTCCTCTAAATGCCATTTTTTTTACGTAACGTAAAAAAAATTGGCATTTAGAGGAGTGTTGGACGCGATGCCCACGAACTTTTTCCACAAGCAAAGCACTTGTCATCAGCAGACATAATAGTACTGTGCGTTTCCAGAGATGTTTTCTACCTCGTATTATCAAGTTGTGGATTGAACCTCTCGATTGAGGTTTACCATAATAATATGTATTTTATTTTTAATTTTAAGATAATCCCCGAAGATTGTCGGGAGAATTAATGTAGGTAATGATATTTTTTACTTTTTCTGTGTATTTTATTATAATTTTAGTTTTTAATTGTAATTTTATTTTTAAGATATTTTAATATTTTATTTAGTAGTTTTAATTTTGTTTATGGCAGCTAGTTTTATAAAAAAAAATCTTAACTATTTTGTATGCATGAAATCTGTTTTGTATTAGTTATGCAAAAACTAATAAAATTTTAAGTTATGTATATGTAATTTTAGTTTATATAGTTTTATTTATAAGTAATATAGCTTAAGTTAAATTATGTCACCTAGTGTAATATGTATGTAACTATGTATGATGAGATGGCCCGCGAAAGGAAAACCGCTATCGCCCAACCATTCAAAAATAATTCATAGATTTAACGTATTCTGCTTTTCAGCAACGATGCAATATTGATTTTTCATGTATACAGTTTGCTGAGAATCAAACCATAGCTTGTTTCAGGATCGGACCACAATATTCATAACGCCATCTGTGCAGCATGCAGTGACGCTAACAAGAGCTCTGAAAAATTTAATGAGGACTTGCTGCGTTAGCAGTGGTGGAGCCAGCGGCTCAGAAATCCTTCTCATATTGCAAGAATCCAAAGGCTATTGTAAGCTATGCTTATTTGGCACTCGCCATGTATATCTTACTGTCGTCGTCAACCCTTATTCATCCCACTGCTGAGATACGGGTCTCCCCTCAATTGAAGGGTTTTAGAGCATACTCCACCGCGCTTCTCAAATACGGGTTGGCGGAGGTCAATGTTTTCAAGCCACCTAAAGGGAAATGACTTGGTTTAACGACTGTCATCTAATGACAGTCGTTACGCCAGGGTAACTGACGGCTCAACGCGCCCTCCGAAGCACGGAGGAGCTCGTGTTAATATAAATCCATCCATCCATGGACAGGCTATTTTATCTTTTTGCTTTAATTTATCACTACTTGATCTTTAACTGGACATGCCCAAAGGTTCAATCCAGAGCTTTTGCAATTTAGACTTGAAAGATTGAATAGTTTCCGCCATTTTCACATCAACGGGTAGGGAATTCCAAAGTCGTGCAGCCTGTGACATTTATTTGAGGGGGTGTTTAATAATAACCATTAAACTTTCGCGTTGCATGATTTATGAAATATAAAGAGCTACCCGACTGGGGAATGTACCTCCACCTCACAGAATACCGCAGCCAAATAACAATTCCCTTGAGGGTTGTTGTGTTCCTGCGAGTGAGTGAGGTCACCATAATGAAAGGAAGGAGATGCTGCGTTGGCAGCGAGTGGCGAGGGTGGTGGCGCGCGAGCAATATTTTATGTTGCAAGCGTTAATATGGCTACGGTAACCGCTTCACATCAGGCGGGCCGTATGCTTCTCTGCCACCCGACGTAATATAAAAAAAAATGTCTAAGGACATGACAGAGTGGTGCCCGATGCCCGAGACAATACAAAAGAAAGAAAGGGAGACAACATCGTAGATGGGAGGACGATATTAAAAAAAAACCGGCCAAGTGCGAGTCGGACTCGCGTACGAAGGGTTCCGTGCCACTATCTATAAAAACGGCAAAAAAAAAACACGTTTGTTGTATGGAATGGAATTAAAGTGAATATATAACTAAATATTCTGTGAATATTTCAAGCGTCTACCTATTGCCGTTATCAATTGCGAGCAAAAACAAGCAAAAAAAATAACGTTTGTTATATGGGAGCCCCTTTAAATATTTATTTTATTATATTTTTTTGTAATAATAATAATAATAATAATCATTTATTTGCTTAAAATATGGTTACAAGTTGATCTTATAATATTTGTAGTGCCTCATATTTTGCCAAACTTTATTAGCGTGCAAATTTGTTTCTACAATTATTTATCATGTAAGAACATTAAGCATTTAATTCAGACATGTCAAGTACATACATATTATCAAAATTCATCAATTAATTTATAAACATCCAATTCAATAATAATTACAATATGCCATTTAATCTATGTACGTGTCAGTATTTTATATAATGTCAAAATTTAGAGGATAAAAATTCATCGATAGAATAAAAACATTTATCAGCCAGCCATTTAGTCAACTTATTTTTAAAATTGTTTAAAGTCAGTTCACGCATGAAAATAGGAATTTTATTGTATAATTTTATAGTCATATAATAACAATTCTTCTGATATAATGTTGAATTTGAATTGGGCAGCACTAATTTTGTGGGATCTCTAGACAAATACTTTCGATTTTCATTTGCTTTCTTAAACATCTCTGGATGCTTCTTTACAAAAAGTCCAGCTTCTAATATATATAAAGACGGTAAAGTTAATATACCTAATCTTTTGAACAAAGGCCTGCATGAGTCCATTGGGTGGGCTTTACAGATAGCTCTAACGCACTTCTTTTGTGTGATGAAGGCTTTGTACCAATGCGTTGAGTTCCCCCATAATAGTACCCCATAGCGGAGAACTGAGGCTACGTACCCATGATAGGCTATTAGGGCTGTTTTTTCGCATGTTGTCCTGCGTAGTGATTTAATAGCAAAGATAAATTTATTTAATTTAGTGCAGATATTATTGAGATGCCCTTTCCAGTTACAATTACTATCCAATGTAACACCTAAAAATTTTATTTCATTAATGTCTTCTATCGTATCATTGTTCAAATTAATATTTATTTTTTGTCGTATATTTTTATAATTATTAAATTGTACTATTTTTGTCTTTGCTATGTTAATTGTCAAATTGTTATCATTCATCCATTCAATAAATAAGTCTATTGTAAATTTTAATATGTTGTCATAGTTTATAGATTTCTTATCGTCAGGTACTATAACTGATATGTCGTCTGCAAAGAGTATACATTGATAATTAGTAATATTAGGTATGTCATTAATGTATAATAAAAATAAAAGTGGTCCTAACACGCTTCCTTGTGGGACACCGTAATTATTTAACTTGTGTGTGGACTTGTATGATGTAAGCAACTTATTTTTATCAATTCTTGCTATTTCTACATATTGCCAACGATTTTTAAGATAGCTATTTATCCATTCCCATGATTTACCTCTAATTCCGTATCGTTCGCATTTGTTTAATAATATTGTATGGTCCACGAAATCGAAGGCTTTAGTCATATCGAAAAAAATGGCTGACAATCTATTTCTTTTATCAATATTTTCCACAATATGTTTCACAAACTTATATGCAGCCAGTATAGTGGATTTATTTCGTTGAAAGCCATTTTGTTCTTCTTTAATTATGTTGAATTTTTGCAAAAATCTCGTAATTCGTGAATGAATAACTTTTTCCAAAATTTTTGAAAATACAGGAACTAATGCTATGGGTCTATAGTTGCCCAGTTCCTTTTTATCTCCCTTTTTGAATAGGGGCTTAAGAACAGAGTATTTAAGTTTATCTGGACATACACCCTCACTTAGCGAGAGGTTTATGAGATGACATAATATGTCTGCAATCTCAGAAGCAGCTTGCTTAAGTACATACGTGGATATACCATCGTAGCCAACAGCACTCGTGTTATTTAATGAATTAATTATTCCCAAGACCTCATCTCTAGATGTAGGCGCAAGAAATAATGTATCATTCACTGATTCTATAAGCTTGCTGGTAAGATTTTTATTCTTATTTTTGTTATTAGTTTTATCTATATTATTATTTGCGGTGAAATAATCATTAAAAGCGTTTGCAATTTCAGAGGCGTTATATATCTCCTTGTTATTAATATTAATACTACTTACTCGTATATTATTTGTACATTTAGCATTATCTGACTTATTTTGAATTATTTGCCAAGTAGCTTTACCTTTATGTTTGGATTTTTCAATAAACTTTTTGTTAATGTTTCTTTTTGAATTAATGATACACCTCTTCAATAATTTTTCATACTTTATATAATTTTGTTTGTTTTGAACTGTTTTATTTTTATAATAAGTGTATCTAAGTTTACGTTTTGTCAAGGAAGACTGTTTTATACCTTTTGTCAACCATCTGGGCCCTGCGTCCTTAAAAGTGACTTTAATTTTATTTATGGGAAAACAAAGATTAAAATATAATAAGAATGTTTCATGGAATATGTCAAAAGCACGATTTACGTTTGATTCGTCTAATACATCAGACCATGTCAAATTAGATAGGATTTGCTTAAATTTTACAATATTACTTTTACTGTAGTCTCTCCTAAAAATATAATAACACAGTTCTTTATTTTTGTTTAGGGTTTCATTTGGAAATGATAGAGATTGTCCTGTGTCATGATCCGATAGGTATAAACGATGTAATGTTCCAACAGCATTATTAATGTTGCTAATAATGTGATCTATACATGAATTCTGGCGTGTAGGTTCATTTATATGTAATATCAGACCATGATTCAAGAGAATTGACTTTAAATTGTCTGATATTTTGTCATTTTTGAGAGTATCTATATTAATGTCACCTACTATAATAATTCTTTTATTATTTTTTAATGTCAGTTTATGTAATAGTAATTCCAATTTATTAAAAAAAACATTCACATTTGAATTTGGGATCCTATAGACACATATAATAATACAGTTTAATATTGCAATATCAATCCCACAACACTCGAATTCTTTTTCAACAGCCATACTATTACACAGTAGTACGGGTTTGATTTCTGTAATTGAGTTTTTAACCAATATGCATACTCCACCTCTTTTTTCGTTTTTCCTAGAGAAAGAAGCAGCAAATGTATAATTTTTTAGATAAATATTCGATTCATCTCCACTTTTAATAAATGTTTCAGATAGACAGATAACTTGAAAAGGATTTTCTAAATATTCGTTAATACATAATTCTAATGCCTCTTGTTTGTTGAGCAGTCCCGCAATATTTTGATGAAATAATACATTTGTGTTTGGTTTTTTATTCTCACATATGTTATCGAAATAAAATATTGTGCTGTCTATCTATCTCTGTCATTTTTATTTTATTTTCGGGTAAATTATTACCGCTTTTATTTAAAATTGGAAAATAATAGGGTATCGTACCCTTCTTGCAGTCTTTCTTATTTTTATTTTTCAAATTGTTTTTATATGATGTCAGTATATGCGTGTCATAGTACTTAGAATCTAGCATTAAGTTAATTTTTCTACAGACCTTTGTCAAATAGCTATTTTTATTGTAATATTCCTGTGTGATATTTAAGAAGCAAGAATTATGAAAATATTCACTAACATTTTTGATAAGCCCATTTAACATGTGTTCATTCATATAATTGTTTTTAATTACATTTAACACAATAACATTTGTTTTTTGATAAAATTTTAAAGCTGTCAATAATTGTATCATTGTCATAACAGGGTTGGTGTCATTTTCACCGACACAAAGAAAAACATAATTATTTAAAGAATCGGGAATACTACAGCATGACTTGATTATATCTTCTGATGGAGCATTTGGTTTTGTGATTGAAGAAATTGAATATTTTTCGAATTTGGTATCCCGTCTGGAGTATGCTAGCTTCGACGCCAATCCAGTACACTGTTCGCCGCCTAGAATTAATATTTCAGGTTTGTTTGTAATATCAGTGATTGTGCCATCTAGTGGTAAATGTGGTAAACAATTGTTTTGTTTTTGTAATTCATTATTATAGGTATTTTTTGTTGGTATGGGGTTGACACACTCTGTAATGTTTTCTTCATCTTGTTTTAATCCTAGATCAATACTACTCATGTCCAATTTCGTACTATTTAACTTATTTTGTAGGGATTTCTTGTTTTTACGCTTCTTTTTTATTGTGGATGCTGTATCGGAGCAAATTAACTTTAACTTGGATATCGTGCTTTCATGAGTATTTGATGCTTTTTTTAGAGATATATTTTCTAAATTCAAGTTATCAATCTCTGCATATGCTATTGCTAACTGATCTTTTAAATTAGATATTTCCTCTTTTAGTTCCCTTATTATGACGGCATTGTTAATGTGAGATATTATAGACAAATCTGGCAAACTTTTTGATAATTGATCCGAATCTATAGAACCAAACGATGAGTTAAGTGTGTCATTCATTGATTTTCTTCTGTTTTTCTTGCGAAGTGTAATATTATCTTGTCCTATGTCCATGACTTTATAAAATACAATAATGTATTTTTTTGACAGCGCCCTCTAGTGGCTTTAGTGGACGAAGTTTTTTTTTCTCTGTGTAAATTATCCAATTCGAAGAAAAAAAAATGAATAATAATAATAATTTTCAATGTCAATTTTTAATAATAAAATGTCTTCAATATTAATATTCAATAGTAAATGTCTTCCTTGGCAATAATCAATAATAAAAAGCCTTCATGTCAATATTAAATAAAAGAAAGTCTTCAATATTATAATTATAAAATGTCTTCAATATTAATATTCAATAGTAAATGTCTTCCTTGGCAATATTCAATAATAAAATGTCTCCATGTCAATATTAAATAAAACAAAGTCTTCAATATAATATAATAATAAAAAGTCTTCAATATTAATATTCAATAATAAATGTCTTTGCTTGTATTTGTTGTTATAGCGGCAATAGAAATACATCATCTGTGAAAATTTCAACTGTTTAACTATCACGGTTCATGAGATACAGCCTGGTGACAGACGGACGGACGGAAGGACGGACGGACGGACGGACGGACAAGGGAGCCTTAGTAATAGGGTTCCTTTTTACCCTTTGGGTACGGAACCCTTAAAAGTGGCGGGACATACTTGGATAAACGCAGATAGAGAAACGCAGAATCGCACGAGATGGCGAACTCTACGGGAGGCCTATGCTGGACAGCAAGACAATCTACACGTACCGGTGTCAAACAATTAAAAAGCTTTTTGTAAGATTGTTAATCAAATCAAATCAAAATATCTTTATTCCTTGGACTTTATAAAGCACTTAGAAACGTCATACAAATTAAATAAAAGAACATGTATCTAAATCATTACTACTAAATCCGCAGAGCTTAGATTCACTTTCATCACACTATCTTGAATGTGAAAGTGAATTTAAATGCCAGTTCCGGCAAATGCTATTATTATTATTTAAATAAAGGCTATTATTATTATTATATTATTTGACGAGCTCGCTGGTCGAATGGTTAGCAATGGCCACTTTGACTCCGAGGTCGCGGGTTCGATCCCCGCGTAAGACAAACATTTGTGTGCATGAACATGTCTGTTTGTCTTGGTCTGGGCGTTTCTATGTATTATAAGTATTTATTTAAAAAAAAATGTATTTAAGTACATTTATCAGTTGTCTAGTGCCCATAACACAAGCTTTGCGCTTAATTTGGGACTAGATAGCGCTGTGTAAATTGTCCAGAAATATTTATTTATTTTATTTATTATTTATTATATAAAATCAGGTCTGTTGTGATACGGGTTTCCTCTCAATCGATAGATGTTTAGAGCATACTCAACTACGGAATGGCCAGTAGCTTTTAGGCGGCTTGAAAACACTGGCCTCCAGTGTTTTCAAGCTGCCTAAAAGCTACTGGCTTAACGACTGTCAACTAATGACAACAGCCGGGACTGAAGGCTTAGCATGCCCTCCGAAGCACGGAGGAGCTCCAGATTACCCATCCATAGACAACTACGGTCGACGTTATTTAACTTGCGTGTTTGATTAGACACTAATAATCCACACGCAACAATCTGAAATTTTAAGTCAGATACTTTGCGTCCGTTTGTGTGTTCTACCGATTGTACAATGGGGTGTGTTCAGAGGAGTTGTTTGACATGTTGCCCACGGCCTCTACAGTCACTCCGCTCGCCATCGACAGGGCTAAGTGAACACGTACTGTGCGGTACCAGAGAAGTTTTCTTCCGCGTACTGTCAAGCTGTGGAATAAACTGCCTGTCGAGGTTTTCTTAGGGGACTATAGCATGGGGTTCTTCAAAAGGGGCGTGAAAAGGTTTTTACAGGGTCCCCAACGTGCATGTGATGCCTCTAGTGTTACAGGCGTCCATAGGCTACGGTAACTGCTTTTCATCTGGCGGGCCGTATGCTTGTTTCCTACTTTCGTGGTATAAATAATTTTAACATAAAAAACCGACTCCAAACATTACTCTACATTTACGTATGTAGGTGCAGGCTGATGATGATGATGGAAAAAATATGGGCGGTATATATGTATATAATCTGGAAGTATACTCTTTCAAATAAAAAAAGTTTTTTTCAAATCGGTTTATCGGGGTATCGGTTTAATAACGGAGTAATGAAATAACAAACCTAACAATGCACTATGAACCAAGAAGCCAATCTAGCTGGACAAAAAGGGTCGTCTCATTTCTTCCTTTTTCCTAGTGAAAATGGTAGGTGATAAACCAGAGGAAACGATTCGGACATTTTTTTTAGCAAATACCCTCTAATAATTTAATAATTTTATATCGTCTCTGTACAAGTGGGTTGTTTAAGATGAAATCATTCACTTTCTTGTGTGTGATGATTCATTGTTTCGTGGTTAATACTAATAAGTTTGTGATAATTTTAGTAATGGATCGTGAAGTAGAAGGTATGTATTACATATTTCAGAAAAAAAATATTCTGAATACCTATTAATTACTTAAGATACATGTCGAACAAAAAAAAAGTTCACATTTTTAATAATTTTCTGTATTTCTTAGACCAGAAACTACTTTTCTCCTCATTTCTCCAGGCTAATCTTTAAATATGAAAGAGTCACATACATGTACTTCACGAAATAGTAAGTTATATGCACCCCACGAGTTCTCATCTTTTATTTTTTTGCAGAAAACCTAGTGGAGGTATCCGAAGGGAGTTTTTTTACCAGTGGCTAAACTATCCAAAACCCAAGAAAGTTTCAGGACTATTGGATTATTTTGTAATGAGGTTTGATTTAAAAGATGCAATGTAGGATTCTATAAAAATATTAAAAAGAATATAAGCCTGATTTGCACAAAATTAGATAAAAAATGGGGTCAATGTGGATAAACGAGGTCTAAGGTATTGGATTTCGTCAGAAAAGTAAGAAACGAAGACAGTTTAGCAAATGTAAGTTTGCCCAGTTGTGACAACTCCGAATAAGTGATTTGTAAGCTAATAAGTGTTGTAAGTGATGAGTAAATAATAAGTGGTACCATTATTACTTCTATTGTTTTATTTTTATTATTTATTACAAAATTACATTATACTACTTATTATTATAACAAAACTAATAAAAATGTGAAATATAGAACTATACATCTAAAGAAAACACAATTTACCTTATCTAAGCAAGACCAGTTTTACTTGACCTTTACACATGTACGGAATGTTCAATAAAGGGGGTCAGCGTAAGCTGGTAGTTTTAAAATATTAATAATAATGGTTTCTGTTATTTTTTTAAAATATATTAAACATATTATGTAATACAAAGCAGTTAGAACCTATTACAAGCCTTAGATAATATTGTCCAGCTAGATTGGCTTCCTGGTTCATAGTGCAATGGGTAGATACAGGCTGCTGGTGATGATGATGATGATGAAAAAAATAAGGGACCAATCTGGAAGTATACGTTTTCAAACACAACGTGACAACTCTGTAGGGGTGCAATGGGGTTGAAATGTCATAATATCAATATGGGTGTTAATTCTATGGTTTTCTGGGACGTTAATTACGACAATGGCATCGATTTGAAGATATAACGTCGTAGACACGAATTAGTTAAAAAGATTTTTCAAATTTTATCTTTAAGAGAATGAAACGGAGAGCCAAAGTTTGTGTGGGGAGACGAGATTAGTTGGTCTATTTTATCCTAAATTTTACACGAGTATACTTCTATAGATTAATGAATAAACACGTGTTTGCCCCGAATGTCACGCGAGCGAAGCCGCGGGCGAAAGCTAGTCGGTTTATAAATCACGGAGTAATGAAGTAACAAACATTAAAAAAAAAAAAAAATACAGCCGAATTGAGAACTTCCTCCTTTTTTGGAGGCGGTTAAAAACACAAGCGCAACGACGCTATCGAGCTTCTCATACAACTAATAAGGTTAATTAAAAAACAAAATAAATTATTACGACAATAGTTTCTCAAACCCATTGTGAATTTCGACCCGCAGTACACTCAACAACATAATTACGTGACATAATTCAGTTCCTACCGAATTATTTTCATTCAAACTTACAATCTATATATATAAAAGAAAGTCGTGTTTGTTACAACACTTATAACTCGAGAACGGCTGGATAGATTTTCATGGTTTTTGATTTGTTGGATTTGTCTCCGTCCAGAATAGCAGAATAACTATTAAAAACATTGGAAAATTTACGAAACAAATAAAATAAAAGAAAAAACATTTTCCCATACAAAATGTTCGTGGTTGTCGTCAGCCTGGCGCAACTCAAGGTAAAAAAACGACTCTATGAATCGGAAGCGAATTTGGTACAAATTCTGATTGTTTTCGCTCCCATTTCATACATTTAGAATTTACGCTATTTGTATGGCACATCCGTCTCTTAAAACGTAGTGGTTACATTCTCTTTGGTTGTCGTAGCTGTCAAATGTGACGTTGTCGTACGTGCATACGCCAAATGTATGCGTGCGTTCAGAAATGTATATTAAGCTCATTATAGAACAAATGTCATAGATTAAAAACAAATGTTAACTCTATTGGTCTCATTTTTACGTCTTGAAAGTTGGCTGTGATTTGTTTTGAAAACAGTTTTGTGGATTTAAATATTTATTGGTTCTAAAATATTTATGCGTGCGTTCAGAAATTTAAATCAAGCTCCATAAATCTATATAATATATAAAATAATGTCGTGTCTTGGTCGGGAAAGTCTTAAAAACATTGAAAAATTGACGAAAGAATTAAATAAAAGAAAAAACGTTTTCCCATACAAATAGTGCCAGTTAAAAAGGATTGGAATATTTATTAATATATTATTGAATATTTTAAAAATATTGAAAGTTGTCTGTGATTTGTTATGAAAATTTAAAAATGTCAAATCGATAGGGGTGAAAACGCTTTTCTCATGGGGTTCGAGCGCAAGAATCAAATCAGAGTAAACATCAAAAGAAATGACAATTACAAATCACCAAAATGATAAAACCTATTTCAAAACTAAAAAAAATAAAACAAAACGTTTTTTTTTTTTAAAAATAACAATAAGGAAATCTTTATTTTTATGAAATCTTCAGATTTTATGGATACGGGTCTTCCCTCAACCGAAGGGGTTTAGAGCGTACTCCAACACGCTGCTCAACTGCGGGTTGGCGGAGGCCAGTGTTTTCGAACCGCCTAAAGGCCACTGACTTAACGACTATCATTAAATGATAACAACCGGGACCGACAGCTTAACGTGCCTTCCGAAGCACGGAGGAGCTCAAGATGAGCTAATGATAACAACCGGGACCGACGGCTTAACGTGCCTTCCGAAGCACGGAGGAGCTCAAGATGAGCTAATGATAACAACCGGGACCGACGGCTTAACGTGCCTTCCGAAGCACGGAGGAGCTCAAGATGAGCTAATGATAACAACCGGGACCGACGGCTTAACGTGCCTTCCGAAGCACGGAGGAGCTCAAGATGAGCTAATGATAACAACCGGGACCGACGGCTTAACGTGCCTTCCGAAGCACGGAGGAGCTCAAGATGAGCTAATGATAACAACCGGGACCGACGGCTTAACGTGTCTTTCGAATCACGGAGGAGCTCGAGGTAATATAAACCCATCCGTGTACAGGCTACGGTCGACGTTGCTTAACTTGCGTGTTCAATTAGACTGGCACGCGCAATGACGCCATCGAGCTTCGCTATTATTTTCTACTATTCATTGTTTTAATTCCATAAAAACATAAATTTTGTTCAGCTAATATGTACCACGACATTCATTGATTGTTAGGCGGTACGAAGTTCGCCGGGACAGCTAGTAATAAATAAAAAAAATAATAATAAAAAAAATTTATTGTCTCAAACCAATTTTACACTGATGCCTTATTAACTAATGGTTAAGTAACATAGTAGGGCGTAAAATTGGGTGAGACTGGAGCCATTGAACTAGGCGGAGAGCCTGTATCTCAAGGCACCAGGACTCACCCCTCGAGATGAGAAGTACATGATTTACATAACGTTGAAACACATAAGGCAAGGAGAAATGTAGCAATGAATACAGTAACATGTATATATAAATAAGGAGATTATAAATGAAACTGAAGGTATTATTTGGTTGGGAAGGTGTAGATATTAAAAAAAAAAAAAAAAAAAAAAACAATGCATGAAATACACTAACAATATCAAAATATCGTAAGTAACTATTAATTATTTATCATTATAATCTTTAATATTAACCGAATTAAGTCCATTTTCGAATATGACAACTAATTCAGTTGTGATACAGCAAGCCTAATAGGTATGAACTATGAATTAAAATGCATTCTTCACTATTCATCAATGGGACTTTTTGGAATTTAAACTTTGATTCTTTGACTTAGAGTTGGAATTGCATTTTATTTTTAAGAATAGTTTAGTCATGTCATATGTTGTAATAGGATACCGTTAAAAACAAGGAAAATAGTTATTTAGGTATATTCATTTAGCGGAATCGATCTCATAAATATTAGACATGGGCGTTTTCGTTATTTTATCAAAACGGATATGTAACCGATATGAAGTTTTCATATCGATATGGCAAACCGTTTTTAGATATCGATATCAGTAATATGGTTTCTTAGTGATAATGGGTTACTCAGTAACGAACGATTCGCGAACTAACGGGAACGCTGCAAACGCACGCATTAATTGAGTTATTGATATTGATAGAAAATATTGACGCTTGCTAAAGCTTGGTCAAGTTGTTAGTAATGACGTTTTCCATTCACTACAGTTTGGCATTTTTTAATTATTTTTTTTTATACTACGTCGGGTGGAAGACAAGCATACGGCCCGCCTGATCTAAAGCGGTTACCGTATCCATATTAAAGCTCGCAACATGAAATATCACTCGCGCGCCGCCACCCCCGCTGCCAACGCAGCGTCTCCTTCCTTTCTGGTTACATACAGAAGAGGTATTTTTAAAGGCAGCAAGCATTTAATTTAAATATGCGAGCGTCAGCTCGCAATGTAAAATATCGCTCGCGCGCCGCCACTCCCGCTGCCACCGCAGCATCTCTTTCCTTTCTGGTGACCTCACTCACTCGCAAGAACACATCAACCCTCAAAGGAATTGTTATTTGGCTGCGGCGGTTTCAGAATATGTATTTAACTCAATTTCTTAAAAAATAACAAAAATAATCGACAATAATAAATAACAAAAATAATTGCATAAATATTATCAATCTAAATTAATCCGTAATGTTATAGCGAGTAATTCCATTTTGCTAAATTTTTCTCGTGAAAAATCCACCAATTCAAGGGCTAAATAAAACAATCTTCTGAATGTAGTCGCAAAAATTCACACTGAACCTTAATGTTAATAAACATAAGAGCTAAATTCTACATTGCAATGATCAAAGCATTGCTGGTTGTTACCGGGCTGCCCGCCGCGCCGGCGCCGATGTATTTATTCGCTTCATCTCTTTTACACCGCCATAACTACGCTTACTAAGAAAGAGAGGAAGCGAATATGAATATTCCTTCGAGTCGCGAAACATATCGTTCTCTTGCGCGGTTTCAGTTTCTTATCGAACCCTCGCGCGTCAGTTTTTAGATATTCGGTTATGGGGTATCGATATGTTATGTTAACTACTCATAACCGATATAAGTTACGTTTTGATATAACGAACTCATGTCTAATAAATATATGAAACCGACAATCATCTTAAATTTATTGAGATTAGTTAACTACTAGCCTTTTTGACCTTACCATTTTTTTTATTCTACTTCGGATGGCAGATAAGCATACGGCCCGCCTAACGGTACGGGTGACGGCGCGCGAACGATATTTTATCTTGCGGTACATTCCCCAGTCGGGTAGCTTACAATTACCTCTCTTTTCGCCAGAGCTTCGTTTGTCTGTCAGCAGGGTGCACCGCGTGCAGGTGAAGTTGGTTTTGGTTCAAACATGTTGATGAACCACTTACATCATCATCATCAGTCTGTATCTACCCACTGTCGGATATAAGCCTTCCCCAATGCCTTCCACCATGCGACCCTCTGCTTTCCGAATTTAAACGCTATCAATCAGCCAGTTTTATGAGATCGTCGGCCCATTTAGAGAGCGGGCGCCCTACGCTTTGTCGCTCCATACGTGACCTCCCCGATCTACCATCGCTGACTCGGCAGATGTACTCGGCTACTTCAACTTGCTGACTCTGAGAGCTATGTCTAACACTTTGGTTCTCCGTCGAATTTCTTCATCATCATCATCATCAGCCTGTACCTACCCACTTGGATATAGTCCTTCCCCAATGCCTTTCACCATGAGACCCTCTGCATTCTGCATCTAACCGCTATCAGCCACTTTTTGAGGACGACTGTCCATCTAGAGCAGTGTTTTTCAATCTTTTTGAATACGGGACTGATGTTATTTTGGATTTAGTTATAGGTTGATATCAGCAGAGATAAGTAAATGCAGTTCAGCTCTCAATAATTATATTTCGTGCACAACTTGTAGTGACACACTTTGTATATTTATTTTTTTTATTATTTTTTTATACTACGTCGGGTGGCAGACAAGCATACGGCCCGCCTGATGTGAAGCGGTTACCGTAGCCATATTAACGCTCGCAACATAAAATATCGCTCGCGCGCCGCCACCCCCGCTGCCATCGCAGCATCTCCTTCCTTTCTGGTGACCTCACTCACTCGCAGGAACACAACAGCCCCCAGGGAACCGTTATTTGGCTGCGGTATTCTGTGAGGTGGAGGTACATTCCCCAGTCGGGTAGCGTACAATTACGCTCCCTACCTATCTTTTCGCCAGAGCTTCGTTTGTCAGTCAGCAGGGTGCACCGCGTGCAGGTGAAGTTGGCTTTGGTTCAAAGATGTTGATGAACCACTTACACCCCAAAAAGTTATTACAATCGCCACAGTAACCTTGCTTATTTTAAAACGATGACATAAGATTATATATTTCTTGTTAATCACGAATACACCAACCTCCATCAGGAGCCTTTCATACCACGAACAGTGAAACTGTGGAATCAACTTCCCTCAGCGGTATTTCCGAACAACTGCGACATGGGTGCCTTAAAGAACAGAGTTTTCATTTTCCTTAAAAGGCTGGCAACGGATCGGCGACCCCTTGGTGTCGCTGGTCTCCATGGGTAGTCTAATATGGTATTTAGTTCTCAAATGATTTTTTAACTGCATCGTACTAGTTTCTTATTGGCACTATAAAGGATAACAATCGCCTAATCACTGAGCATCGGCTAATCGAGACTTACTACCAGTCGTTGAGTTCGTGCGAGTGAGTGAGGTCACCAGAAAGAAAGGAAGGAGTATAGGTTGGCAATGGATCAGCAACCCCTTGGTGTTGATGATCTCTATGGGCGGTGGTGATTGCTTTCCACCAGGTGACCCACATGCTCGTTTGCCCCCCTCTCACATAAAAAAAACCCTTTACAGATAAAACATTTCTGCCCCCCCTCCTCCCTCCCCTCTCCCTCCATGAATAAACTTGATGAAATTCTTTTCTTCTTCACTATGAAAGTTTTAAAATTGTTACTGTATTTTGTACGGTATCTTGTTAGGGTATTGTGGACGAGCTTGGTGATTGAATGGCTACTTTGACTCCGAGGTCGCGGGTTCGATCCCCGCACATGACAAACATTTGTGTACATGAACATGTCTGTTTGTCTAGGCCTGGGTGTTTTATATATATTATAAGTATGTATTTACAAAAAAAAAAGTATTTAAGTACATTAATCAGTTGTCTAGTACCCATAGTACAAGATTTGTGCTTAATTTGGGATGAGATAATGTTGTTGTTGTAATTATCTTTATTGTACAAAAGTTACAGAACACAGTCACAGCATAATAATACAACCAGCACTTTAACTTCATACTAGCGCCCAAATCAGCACGACCGCTCAGGGGCCTTACCACAACCTCTAAACGCAGCAAACTATGATGGTTGCGTATTCATCAATGAATTTCATTCATAAATTCGCAAACATGATGGTTCCATTCCTGCGTTTAGAGCTTGTGGTAAGGCCCCAGGAAGTTTTGATGCGCGCGCGCACCAAATCGTCCTGAGGGGTAATTCTCGTAATTAAAATATAGTCAAAATTCAGTTTCGATCCAGTCTCGATCTCACAAATGTCACATTTGGTATTCTCGTAACACAATATGTAACTTCAAAATTAAATTTAAGCGGGATTATTTCGAAATATGAGTGAAAATTAAACAAACTAAGAATGTTACTTTGCCAACAACAAGAATTGATAATAATTAATTAATGAAATCAAGTATATAATTTTAGTCAATTCACAATTCAAGCTCGATTCGGTCAACTTTCAATCTGCGTTCGAAGAAAACTTACGAGAATTGGCATTCTGAGCGGTCGTGTAAATGACGCTTGGCTGTGTGCGTGCGCCGATTTGGGCATTAGTATGAAGTTAAAGTACTGGTTGTATTACTATGCTGTGACACAGTAGAAATAAAATGATTACACAAATTTGTACACAGGCGTACTTATCCCATAGAGGCCTCTTCCAGCCAACCTTTGAGCATCTGAGATAACATCTAATGCTGTGTAAATTATCTAGAAATATTTGTATTTATGATAATATCATTTGCTACCCAAGGTCGTCGCCAGCCGATGGTCCAGAGGGGGGCAAGTTGATATGGAGATTGAGAAAAGTATGAATTGTACCTACGACTTTACCTAAAGTCGAGAGCTCATGAAGCTTTTCACTTGTAGTACGAGCCTTATATCTACAGCGATTGTAATAATAACGGTACAGAGTCCAACGTGTAAAGTTTCATGGGTTCTTGACTGTACAATCTCCCTGCTCCCCCTTGGCGACGCCCTTGTTGCTATCTACATTTGATTTTGTTCTTAGGTGAACTAATTAGGTCTTTATTGGTGAACATGAAAATTAAGAGTTGAAATAGGCTTCAATTGGAAAAAGATTTGCTTAAAGATTTGAATTATTGAACAATAATCTTGCCTGCTTCCGTGTTTTTATTGTAGCGTATGACCTACAAACATTTACATGTTTTGCCCGCGACCCTCCGAAGCTAACTAGGCGACCCCACTGGGGGCAGTGACGCACAGTTTGAGAATCACTGATCTAGAGTATTCTGCCTTTATGAAATGTATTATTATGTACTATAGTTATTTACGATATACTATTGTTATTTTGAAGTGTGAGTGGCTTACCACTAATGTGTCAAAGACAAACTCACCTGCACCAGGTGCACCCTGCCGACTAGTAAAAGAGGACAATGTCGAACCCGATTGAGGAAGTACCTCCACCTTACAGAAGTCCGCAGCCAAATAATAATACAATGAAGATTGTTGTGTTCCTGCAAGTGAGTGAATTTACTATATGTGAAGAGAAGCTGCGTTAGCAGTGGCGGGTGTGACCGTTCAAGCAATATTTGCAGCGTTTGTGTGGCTACGGTAACCGCTTTACATCAGGCCGGTTGCATGCTTGTTTTTGACAACTGGCGTTGTTTATAAAAAATAATATCAACTACATGTAAATCATATAGTATGTATACCTACGGTGCAAAGACTTGGACGCTGACCGTTGGACTGGTTCACAGACTAAATGTCGCAAAGCGAGCCACGGAGAAAGCAATACTTGAAGTTTCTCTATGGAAGGAAAGAAATTTTACGAAGAACCAAAGCGAAGCAAGTTGCAGTGGGCTGGCTACATCTGCCAAGTTAGCGATGACAGATGGAGGAGGAACGTCCTAAGTGGAGGCCACGGATGGGGCGACGAAGCGTAGGGCGCCCCCTCTCTAGATGGACCGACGATCTCAAAAAAGTGGCTGGTAGCCATTGATATCGTATATCAATACTGGTAGCGGTTGGATGCGGAGAGTGGAGGATCACATGTGGTGGAAAGCATTGGGATAGGCCTATATCCAGCAGTGGTTAGATACAGACCGATAATGATGATGATATAAAAATCGATAGCGAAATTTTCGTTTTACAATTTTCGTTATTAAGAAGAAGAAGAAGAAATACATTTATTTGCACACATTACACAGTACTATACAAACAAGTTC
Organism: Hypsopygia costalis; assembly: GCA_937001555.2. Classification (NCBI taxonomy): domain Eukaryota; kingdom Metazoa; phylum Arthropoda; class Insecta; order Lepidoptera; family Pyralidae; genus Hypsopygia; species Hypsopygia costalis. The sequence goes on along the minus strand of OW443349.2, from coordinate 17,042,823 downwards.
AATACACACAATAAGATTAAAACATAAGAAAATTTAAAGCACTGTGCGATGTCGCAAAATGGTCCCAACTCAGTATGAGAACCGAAATCTGCAGTAGACTCGGCACTGATTTTCAGTTAGGACCAGTTGCGACATCACGGACATACAAGCTTGGAAACAAGCAAGAAAATACTAGCGGTCGTCTGCGACTTCGCCTTTGTACTTTATTTCCATAAGAATATTTATATCATCTTGTGGTACTGAAGAAAAACAGGCAGAGGCTGATTTATGGCCATTGTCGCCCTGGGCCCTGTAATATCAACTGCCCCCTTCTCAGCCAATCATTGACGCTGTACCCGATTTTTGTTAAAATCCATTGAAATCAGTTGGACGCAAATATGAAGGAAACAATCGTAAAACAGAATGCATTATACATTACATATTAAATAATAATGGTGCAAGCCGGCATCCTTTTAAGTTTGCAAAGTATATTTTTTGCCACTATTGGCGAGCCGCCCCAGGCCCAGGTTTAGTTGGCCTTATTGGAAATCTGCCTTTGAACACAGGTGACACTGACATACAGATTAGTGTGCCAAATTTGAAATACATTATTTTTTTATCGATTTAAAAAGGTTGAGTAACTAACAATTAAACAGACAAACATTGAAACATTCACTTTTATAATATCTAGTCATTATTTTGTACACTTGACACACTAAAAACAAACACCGTTCATGTTGAAATAATTATTGTTTTGTAGTGTAGTATCTAATATGTATTTATAGGTATAGCATTTAAGATATATATAAGATCGTCAATGTAACATGAACGAATAATAAACCAAATGTAAACCTAATCAGACGTTTGCATCATCTCCCGCTCACCACCTTTTCATTACATGGATCCTGGCAGGGTCGCCATGTAATGAAAAGGTGGTGAGCGGGAGATGATGCAAACGTCTGATTAGGTTTACATTTGGTTTATTATTCGTTCATGTTACATTGACGATCTTATATATATCTTAAATGCTATACCTATAAATACATATTAGATACTACACTACAGTTTCAATATGTGAACTTATTGAATTTAATGTAACTGATTCATAATTTAAAGAGATTGCATGTAATGGAACTGTAATTTGTTTGCACAATGTTAAGGAAGGTTCTAAATATAAATATCAAGGAAATAAGGGCACTGAATCATTACATTTAAAATAAATCATAATGACTAATTACATAGTACTACAATAAGAAACAATGCGTAAATAATACTCTAAGTCGAGTAGTTGAAATCAAAATCAACACCACATATAAATCCATTAGCTAAACCTGAAACTTGTAAGTAAAATAACAAATGGCCAAACAAACTGCCAAACAGACAAAAAAAAACCCAACCCCAGTTATTAAATTGCAAATATATTAGATGTCTAGATTGGGGTTTATGATTTTGATGATCCTGAGATTCCAGATATCCCTGAGATATCAAGATAACGTAAACTATTGAAAATGCCAACACATACGTACAGATAAATGCGTCAGAAAGGCTGGATACTATAACCAAGCTGGATTTCTCGCCGTAGTAAGAATGAATAAATATAGACACTACCGCATCTCTGGATTTCTGGAATAATACCATAAAGTACTCATATTCCAAGTAAAACACCAACGCTTAACACAAACGAACTAAACGAAAACAGGGTTCTAGGAAAAAGTGATACAAGATGTATGAGATAATGTAGAAACAAAAAAAAATACTTCTAAAAGCAAACAGCAATGAATCATAAACGGTGTAGGCACTTATCTCACAAGGACTTACGCTAACATATCATGCAGTTGAAAACATTAATTAAGGCTATAATAAAGAAGCACGCTACAGAAAGCTCTATGCGTACATTACAATTTATATTTCATTCATATGAATGACAAATACATGCATCCGACTTACTAACACAGATAAGAACTCATAAAAGGATAGAAACAAATGAAAATGGACTCTAACAGATGTGACTAAAGTTGAATATTTGGCTACAGCGTTTGATAATCTTGCATGTGGCGTATAGTAAACAGAGAGGGCAGACGCCCGGCGCAAACGCAGCGCCGCCAGTCAGTAGATGATCAGTCTTGTAAGCGGGCACCTATTGAAAGGCACGCGCTCTTTGACTGAAGCGCACGCGTCGAACGAAATACGAATTTTGTAAAAAATAATCCGGGGTTACGCAAGGGTGTGTCCTCAGACCAGTGTTGTTTTGAATTTATTATTATTCACTATACAGTGTCGTGTTCGTGTGAATTTGTTTGTGGTCCAGTATTCGTGAGATGCTGTATGCATGGTGAGTGTTTTCAAATGTTCATACCACGTTCAATGCTACCATTGTTTTGCTTAGTCGTCTTTTTCTTAAACACCCATATCAATAGCACTTTCATTTAGCTCGTATTGTTTTATTTTTATGTCTAATCTAAGTTCTAATTAAAGAGCAGTTACTACTAAAACATGTTAAAGCCTCGTAAAGTTTTTACGAGTTTTAGCTTGAAATGTGCATTTTATCGTTGGAGATAGTAAATGTTCAGTTTAAGCCTGTACTTGAACTTCGTCTGGTGTTTTCTGTTTATAATATACGTTATCTGAATCGTTAAAACCTCCGCTGGAATTGCGATAACTGAACAATTGTGACTCATTAATGTTTTTTAATTTCCGTAGGCTTTTGTGATTGATTACTGAGATAGATTAGAGAAACATAATATTATATCGTTTGTTTATTCACTTGACATAATATATTTTTTAGATAATGATTATCGTAATTTTATAAACACTTCGTTATCATCATCGAAGACTTCAAGGAAATATTAAATCTTCGGAATGATTATGTAGAATATTTTTCTGATCTGACTGAATTGATTATTTATATAAATTATTATTATTTAAATCACATAACTTATTAGACACTATTTTATTTGTATTTCAAAATGATACCGGATTCCTCCATTAGGATATCTGCCGGTTATGATCAAGTTCTGTCGGAAATGTCTCTATAAATTAAGTCCACTATCAGATATGCCTCGTAATTTTGTTTAAATAGAGAAAAGGTGTCATTGTCTGTCTTTACCTGTACATATAATTTTCATAAACGCGCGTCAGATCTCGTCTCATTCGAGTTGTTTATGAACTCTCGTACTTACGATACTAGGAATACGGGTTTTCGCATGTCAGTTTGCATCAATTTCTCATTAGATTTATTGTTTATCGAGCTTTCCAATACGTAACATTTTCGAGTGGTTTATCTTGATTCTAGATAGTCTTGAATTCCTTGTCGGTACTTGAGTTTTGATTGATGTTCTTATCTGGATTGAACTTGATATGACTGATAATATACAAAGTACTAAAGTGTCTGTTTATGTCAATTTATCACTCTTTGTTACATGTTTTAAACTAATATTTTGAAGCGATTTCTTACGTATTGATTCGAGATAATTCCTCAGGTAAAGCAACCTGTTGAAATCATAGATCATTAATGGTATGCCTTTAATGATCTATGGTTTTTTCATTAAAGGTATACCTTTAATGATCTATGGTTTTAACTTCTTCTGAAAAAAGTGCATCACATTCTAACATTCTATGTCGTTTGTTTATTCTAGTTTCTCTATCAGTTTCAATTCTTTAGCGAAACTATGTTTCTTATCCAGTCCTACAGTTTGGTTCATCAATAAAATTAATCTGTCTAGATTTTTTTATAAGAGTTTCTAGAATTTTTATGTGTCAATGCGTACATTATAATTGATATCCCTCTTGAGTAGGCCACATTATCAAAAATGTTTCAGTTAGCTTTCTCGGTAGTGGGTACCAGAATAACCAACTGAATGCCAATACGACGATTGACATTCGGACTAACATACGACGTTACTATAAATATATATTGAGTCAGTTTAGAATGTATATAAATAAAATCATAGCGTTCGTGTGTTATTAATTGTAAATCTCTCTTGGAATGGAGACCATGGCAATATAAAAGACCTGTCGGGAGGCCACTGATGCGCTGGAAATATGACTTCGTAAAGCTGGATGCAGCAACTGCATTAAAGTGACCCAAAACAGAAAGAGGAGGTTGAAGGATGCCTATACCAATATGGTATTGAGTGGGCTAAAATGATGATGATGCTGAATGTATGTATTATTGACATAATACTCTACGGGTAGAAATAAAAAGAGCATCTAAAATTGTGTAACTGGGCGTCTATTATACTGACTGGGCGACTAAAGTTGATATAAAACATACCAAACCTAACCTAATCTAGTATTTCTGTGGCTCATTTAGTATTTTTTGTGGCTCATGTTATTATTTTGGATACTCTACTACCACTACTACTACTACTAAACTATAAGAATAGTACATAGTTTCAAAATGTGATAATAATTCAGTACGTTCAGTGCAATTCGAATTCAATAATAATTGTTAAGTAGATAGGCCGATATGGCCGCGTGGTTTCCGGCAGACTAGAATAGAATCACTCCGTCTCTTCCCGTGGATGTCGTAGAAGGCGACTAAGGGAAATACATTATAAAACATCGATCAGGTCTCCCCAACCAGCCAGCCAGCGTGGGGACTGTAGGCCAAATCCTCCTGTCTGTGACGGACGAGAGAGGGTCGTGCTCCTGTAGTGGTGACTAAAATGACCTGATGATGATGATGATGTTAAGTAAATAGGCCAACGTCTGTCGGGTCGGGTTAGCTAGTCATTTATATAGGTCGGGTACTTTCTCCTGTAACTACATACTTAGCCGATAACCGAATCCTCAAGAGACATATTATATAGCATACGAAGAGTTTTCAATGATGGATCTTAACTTGTTACATACGCGATTTATATCTGAAGGGTAATTCTCGTAATTTTTCTACGAACGCAGATTGAAAGTTGACCGAATCGGGACTGAATTGTGAATTGACTAAAATTATATACTTGATTTCATTAATTATTTACATATTATCAATTATTGTTGTTGGCAAAGTAACATTCTTAGTTTGTTTAATTTTCACTTATATTTCTATATAATCCCGCTTAAATTTAATTTTGAAGTTACATGTTGTGTTACGAGAATACCAAATGTGACATTTGTGAGATCGAGACTGGATCGAAACTGAATTTTGACTATATGTATTTTAATTAAAAGAATTGCCCCTCTGGACCTCAACAGAATTGGCTATCAATCACAACTCCGATGTAGGTAGGATTTTCGACAACTTCTAATATGGGACAAGCGCATTGAGGAACAATAGCTTGTAGACGGTTATGTAAACAGAGATGGTCATGGGCTGTTATAGCTGATGTGACTGCCGTAGCCATATTAACGCTCGCAACATAAAATAACGCTCGTGCGCTGCCGACGCAGTATCTCCTTCCTTTCTTCCTTTCTGACCTCACTCACTCGGAACTCACAGGAACACAACAACTATACAAGGAATTATTATTTGGCTGCGGTATTCTGTGAGGTGGAGGAACATTCCCCACTTGGGTAGCTTACAATTACGCTTCCTACCTCTCTTTTCGCCAGTGCTTCGTTTGTCAGTCAGCAGGGTGCACCACGTGCCGGTGAGGTTGGCTTTGGTTCAAAGGTGTTGATGAACCACTTTTGGCTTAACAACTGTAATATAATGACAAGAGCCGGGATCGACGGCTTAAGGTGCCCTCATAAACCCATCCGTGGACATGGTATGGCCGACGTTGCTTAACTTGCATATTCGATTAGACTGACACGTGCAACGACGCCCTCCAGCTCCTCGAATCCCTCTCTTCTCTATCGACGGAAGAATTTCACATATCAGTGTACTTGTAGTACGAAATGTATTAAAACTTTTAAAGGTACATTTCACGTGTGCGGTAACCCTTAGGCCTCTTACACGCTAAGAAATTTCACCGTGTCTACTGCAGATGAATAAATAAATAAATATTTCTGGACAATTTACACAGCGCCATCTAGTTCCAAATTAAGAACAATGCTTGTGTTATGTATGGGTACTAGACAACTGATAATTGTACTTAAATACATTTTTTTTTGTAAATACATAGTAAACACCCAGACCAAGACAAACAGACATGTTCATGCACACAAATGTTTGTCTTGTGCGGGAATCGAACCCGCGACCTCGGAGTCAAAGTGGCTATTCCTAACCATTCGACCATCGAGCTCGTCAAGGTAGGACCAATTCATCATGTACACAATAAGAATTTTGTCGGATCTAGGCACGAAAACCACAGCACCGCAGCAAAACGTCGCGCGTCATGTCTAGCGCAGACAAGATTTTTTTCTTGGTCAGCGCGGAAGCAGTGTAGACAGTTCGTGTGTAGAAACGACACGAATTCTTTGCATAGGCCCGGCGACTTTTCTTACCGTGTACAAGAGGCCTTATTCATTGTTTAGTACAAGGCCCGCAAGCATCGGCCCATTTAGAATAAATTGAAATCCTATGATTTATTACGGAAACGGTGGCTATAAATAAAATTTGCTGTTTCCAGACGCTTTGATAGCTCGTAGCATCTGCGTTTTGTCTGCAATGCAAATTGCTGTACGTAACGTTCAATGAATATATACAATAGATAGTTTATTTATTTATTTAAACTTCATGCACAAAATTGTACACAGGCGGACTTAATATCTATACTATCTATCATCATCATCATCATCATCTGGTCATTTTAGTCTCCACTACAGGAGCACGACCCTCTGTCGTCCGTCCCAGACAGGAGGATTTAGCCTACACCCCCACGCTGGCCAGACGGGTTGGGGAGGCCTGATCGATTTTTTATAATGTTTCCCATTTTTGCTATATTTTTCATTGGTGCTCCGCTCCTATTGGTGGTAGCGTGATGTTATACCTATAACTTATAGCCTTTCTCGAAAAATAGGCTAACACTAAAAGAATTTTACAATTCGAATGAGTAGTTCGTGAGATTATCGCGTTCAAGTAAACAATCAAACACTTCAGCTTTATAATATTACTATAGATAGTATATCGATATATTGGCCGTGTGGTTTCCGGCAGACTAGAATAGAATCACTCCTCTTCCCGTGGATGTCGTACAAGGCGACTAAGGGAAATACATCATAAAAAATCGATCAGGCTACGCCAACCCGTCTGGTCTGCGTCCCGTCTGTAGGCCAAATCCTCCTGTCTGGGACGGACGAGAGAGGGTCGTGCTCCTGTAGTGGAGACTAAAATGACCTGATGATGATGATGATAGGCTGATAATGTGTTTTAATAATTTATGTGCTCTCTCATCCGTCCCGGACAGAAGGAGGATTTAGCCTACACTCCCCACGCTGGCCAGACGGGTTGGGGAGGCCTTATTTATATTTTAAAATTGGTTTCTTAGAACAAAATGTCTTTCTCACCAAGATTGCAGCGTTCAACGGACACTGTAATTACTTTTAAACTTGTGCGTTGCATGATTTATGAAAATAACAACGTAAAATCCATAAAGTCAGCCTGTGACCGTAGCCGGGGCAACCTGGGACCCTACCGCCGAAGCTGAAGCCGATTACCCTAGGATTATTTGATTGCGAAAATCAAAATTCAACAACAAATTTATGCTACTTGTGTTTAGCTTATCAGTAGGTACTATTACTTATAGTAGGTACTATTACTTATAGTAGGTACTATTACTTAGCAGTAGGTACTATTACTTATAGTAGGTACTATTACTTAGCAGTAGGTACTATAACTTATAGTAGGTACTATTACTTATAGTAGGTACTATTACTTATAGTAGGTACTATTACTTAGCAGTAGGTACTATAACTTATAGTAGGTACTATTACTTATAGTAGGTACTATTACTTATAGTAGGTACTATTACTTAGCAGTAGGTACTATTACTTATACTGTGGCTTAGCATGGTGGAAACGATGGAGCTCTACCGACTAAGCTGAAGGTATTTTTTTTTATACTACGTCGGTTGGCAGACAAGCATACGGCCTGCCTGATGTGAAGCGGTTACCGTAGCCATATTAACTAACGCTCGCAACATAAAATATCGCTCGCACGCCACCACGGGCTACTATGGTGGGCTGGTGGAAAGCAATCACCCAGCTTTTTAAGGATCATGATATGATGTACAGTTAAAAGCACGTCAACCTTGACACTTCGACCTTTGTACCGATCTTATGGCGTAAGTAATAGAGTTACAATTGCACTGTAACTATTTTTATTTCCTACGTCGGGTAGAAAACAAGTATACGGCCCGCCTGATGTGAATCGGTTACCGTAGCCATATTAACGCTCGCAACATAAAATATCGCTCGCGCGCCGCCACCCCCGCTGCCAACGCAGCATCTCCTTCTGATGACCTCACTCACTCGCAGGAACACAACAACCCTCAAGGGAATTGTTATTTGGCTGCGGTATTCTGTGAGGTGGAGGTACATTCTCCAGTCGGGTAGCTTACAATTACGTTCCCTACCTCTCTTAGACTGTCAACATGATCTTCTCTTAACTGTACTTTGTCATTGGTTTTGAACTCTAATCAGAACGAGGTAATATCTGAAGGTTTTGTAAACTATGTTGCTATAACTAGAATTACCACAAACATACTTATTATCTTGTTTAATTGCTTTGGCCTTCTTGCAAACGCAAATGTATATAATTTTAATAGAAAAAAAAAGATGAATTCGTCGTCAATTCTTATTCGTCCCACTGCTGGGATACGAGTCTCCCCTAGAGAGGTTAGAGGTTCAGAGCATAGGCCACCACGCTGTTCAACTGCGGGTTGGTGAAGGCTAGTGTTCTCAAGCCGCCCAAAGGGCACTGACTTGGCTTAACGACTGTCATCTAATGACAAGCCGGGATCGACGCACGGGTGAGCTCGAGATAACGACACCCATCTATGGACAAGCTACGGTCAACGTTGCTTAACTTGCGTTTTCGATTGGACTGACAAGTGCAACGATGCCATTGAGCTCCGATAAACAATATTTAAATAAGTTAAGTTAATTAAAAAATCAAAAACCCGACTGCACCTACAACAGATTTATTAATCACGCGTAACAATAATATAATTCCACACAAGCAAAGCCGCAGGCAAAAACTAATATATCAAATATATATTTGAAATCAGGTCATCGAGACCTTTATTTTGATACCCATATCGATATATTTAGACGAAAAAAAAAATTACTGCAAAGACAATTTTGCGGCTCACAGCCGCAATATTGATTTTTTTAATATTTGATGTAGCCTATGTCACTCTCACAGCAAATACGAATCTAACGACACCTCTCAAGCTAAAATCCATCCAGCCGTTCAGGCTGCAGAGCGTGCCAAACAATTATACATACATATATACAACTCTCGAAAAACATAACCCTTCTTCTGTCGCAGTCGGGTAAAAATCTACTACCCATGCCTCTCAGCTTGAAGAATAAAGTTTTTTCAGTCAGTGCTCCTCCCCGCTGAAACTCCTTCGATCGAAGAGGGTTAGAACCCCTTATTTATCCTAACAGTGGGGTTATAGGGGTTGATGTTGATGCGGAACAAGATCTAGCCTAGGTTAAACGTATAGACAGCATATTGATATTGTGGAGCTTCATTACATTGTACCGGTACACGACGGTTCAATATTTTAATTATATTTACTCATCAAATACGAGTGTTGAGTGAGCAAACTGTACTAAAAACTATATCTTGCGAATACTGTTTAAATATTATATCAATTCTGAGTAATATTTTTATCAGTTTTAACTGATTTCACAAAAGGAAGAAGTTTTCAAGTCGACCGTAGTTTTGATTTTTACCGCTTCACACCAGACTTGGCACTTGCCGTATGCTTGTTTGCTACCATAGTGGTATAAAAAAGAAACGTAGATTGATTATTGAAATTTGGGGTGTAAGTGGTTCATCAACACCTTTGGACCAAAGCCAACTTCACTTGCACGCGGTGCACCCTGCTGACTGACAAACGAAGCTCTGGCGAAAAGAGAGGTAGGGAGCGTAATTGTAAGCTACCCGACTGGGGAATGTACCTCCTTACAGAATACCGCAGCCAAATAACAATTCCCTTGAGGGTTGTTGTGTTCCTGCGAGTGAGTGAGGTCACCAGAAAGGAAGGAGATGCTGCGTCGGCAGCGGGGGTGGCGGCGCGCGAGCGATATTTTATGTTGCGAGCGTTAATATGGCATACGTTTACTATGGGTACTAGGTAACTGATATAATAATAAAATATTTTTTTTTAAATACAAACAATTATATTACATAGAATATACCTACCTAAACCAAGAGAAACAGACATATTCATGCACACAAATATTTGTCTTGTGCCGGGATGGAACCCGCGACCTCGGTGTTAAAGTGACCATTGCTAACTATTTGACCACCGCTAACCGTAACTGATATAATAATAAAATACATTTTTTTTAAAATACAAACAATTATAATTCATAGAATATACCTACCTAAACCAAGAGAAACAGACATATTCATGCACACAAATATTTGTCTTGTGCGGGGGATGGAACCCGCGACCTCGTTACCGACCTTAACCATTTGACCACCGAGTTCGTGGGATAGATGTTGTGTAGCATGTTGTTCCTTACATCTTTGGGCGTAACTTACTAACTTTCTTCATTGGAAATAAAACGATCGAACTCTACCATTCGGCTTGTAACTCGTCCCTTTATTGTTAAAATATATTAGTATGTGCGTCTGTACTTAAGTACAGTTACTCAAACTAGGACCGGGCGACCGGATCGTAGGGGTGTCAACAAAAAAAATGTATTAGAAATTGATAATATAGATGAGCTCGGTGGCACGTAGCGGTCAATGACGCGGCTTCGACACCAACGCTCGTGGGTTCGATTCCCACATAGGACAAATATTTGTGTGCGTGAACAAGTCTGTTTGTCTTAGTCTGGGTGGTTTCTATGTATCTTATGTATATGTATTTACAAAAAAAAATGTACTTACGTATGTTTATCAGTTGTCTAGTACCCATAACACAAGCTTCGCTTACTTTGGGGCTAGATGGCGCTGTGTAATTTGTCTGAAAATATTTATTTTGTAACTTTTTAAGAAAAATTTTATCGACTTCAATCAAAATATCTCTGACTTATTATGGTTTAGTTTAAGAAAGATAATCTATTTCTTTACCTTAGTTTACACTACCTTTAAATATGTCACAAGAATGTTACAAAACCTAACATTACAAATTGTCAAGTTTGACGTGATCTTGTCTATATTTTTCTATGCATTTTTAATTTAATACATTGTTCTCATTTAAAATACCTATTTTCCGTCTGTATTCAATTAATTATTGTTACCGTATAAATAACTACGTATTAAAAAGACACATAAATATATCAATAAAATATTCCTGGACACAGCGCCATCTAGTTCCAAACTAAGCAAAGCTTGTAGGTACTGTGGGTACTAGATAACTAATATAAATACTTTATTTTTGTAAATCATACGTATAATACATAGAAAACACCCAGACCAAGACAAACAGACATGTTCATGCACACAAATATGTCTTGTGCGGGGATTGATCTCGGAGTCAAAGTAACCATTGCTAACCATTCGACCACCGAACTCGTCAAACCAATGAAAAATAAAGAATTTTTATTTAGAATGCGTGTGTATTCGACCATACCCCGGTCACTACATACAAATGTCGCGTCCTTTACTACTACATAAACAATGACGTCTCTGCATACAAAACTGTTCCAGATTTGTCTCAGAGTTTATTATACTGTGATTCGACTAGTAACTATGTAATTGTATCTTTACATAATTTATTATTATGTATCTTGTGAGTGATTCGACTTTACATAATTTATTATTATGTATCTGTGAAGACTTATAATTGGCTCCTCCTATTGTGTTAATTAAATTTGTCATGTAATGTCTGCTGTTGGTTTTCCGTGAATAAATAAATTAAAAAATAGTGACAACCCTAGTGTATAGTTACAACACGGTGTCGAGCGCATTGATATATTTGGAACTAGTTTACGAGAACTGTCGATGCAGTATGACACTGTCTTAACTCGATTACATTACGAGGTGTTTTGACTGCAATTTTAATGGTAAAGCTAATATTATTTGAATATAATTACTTACATTATTATACATATATTTTGGGGTGTGAGTCGCTCAACGCGATCTTTAGACCCAAAGCCAATTTCACCTGCACGTTGTATACTCTACCGACTTGCGGAAGAGAGGTAGGGTATTCTGTGAGGTGGAGGTACTTCCCCGGTATAAAAGCTTAAAAAATACGCTATGCCTTACCTCTCTTTTCGTCTGAGCCTCGTTTGTTAGTCAGCAGGGTGCACCACGTGCAGGTGAGGTTGGCTTTGGTTCAAAGATGTTGATGAACCACTTACACTCCTGTACATTCAAGGTGTTGTTTTTTAAGCATTTGAAATATACTGATTATTATTAAAACCACAACTTAAAGGTCCGTTCACACGAGTGGAAGCGTGACTGTGAGTGTACACTTAACTTCCGACAATTATCAAATTTCCTCGGCCGTTAGCAGCCCGCTGTGTCTATTAGCAGCGTTTGAGACAATTTCTTTCAATCAAACCGCATTTTAGTTAACGAGTATTAAGGTCGTCACAGACAAATGAAATTTCATAGATTTTTTTTAAAATTTCATTTGTTATATGACATAGCCTTCAATAGTGGGGTTAAGTGTTAATTGCTTTTTTTTTATACTACGTCGGATGGCAGACAAGCATACGGCCCACCTGATGTGAAGCGGTTACCGTAGCCATATTAACGCTCGCAACATAAAATATCGCTCGCGCGCTGCCACCCCCGCTGCCAACCAGCAACTCCTTCCTTTCTGGTGACCTCACTCACGCGCAGGAACACAACAACCCTCAAGGAAATTGTTATTTGGCTGCGGTATTCTGTGAGGTGGAGGTACTTCCCCAGTCGGGCAACTTAAGAAATACGCTAGGTCCTACCTCTCTTTTCGCCAGAGCCTCTTCTGTCAGTCAGCTGGGTGCACCACGTGCAGGTGAGGTTGACTTTGGTTCAAAGATGTTGATGAACTACTTACACCCCTAAACTTTAATTAGTTAAAGGTAATACTGGGCAATCCGAAAAATCTAATGATAATAACTTCGGGGCAAAGTCACAATCACACCACTGGATAGATGAAGGATCAAATAATTTAAGCTAAGAAAGGACTATTGAATATCGCGTGCGGGGAGGGGAAATCGCTGCAATTTTGCGATAATTTTAGTGCGTATAACGTATTCACGGACAACACACGGCCGTGTCCATGACACAGCCACACCCCTTTTTATTGCGTAAAATGAAGACTAAAGTTGTTCAATAATATTTTATTAAACAATGAAACAAGTTAAGTTAATTAAAAAAAGCAAAAACCCGACTGCACTTACAACAGATTTATTAATCACGCGCAACAATAATATAATTCCATACAAGCAAAGCCGCAGGCAAAAACGAATATATCAAATATATATTTGAAATCAGGTCATCGAGACCTTTATTTTGATACCCATATCGATATATTTAGAAGAAAAAAAATGACTGCGACTACAATTTTGCGGCTCACAGCCGCCATATTGTTTTTTTTTTTATATTTGATGTAGGCTATGTCACTCTCACAGCAAATACGAATTTAACGACACCTCTCAAGCTAAAATCCATCCACCCGTTCAGGCTGCAGAGCATGCCAAACAATTATACATACATACTCTCGAATATCATAACCCTCCTTCTGTCGCAGTCGGGTAAAAACTATGCTAAAATGTGCCGAGCCCAGACCGGATATGCCTGCTTTAATAGTGAGTAAGACTCGAAAGGCAGTTGACGGGGAAACCCAACGAACCCTACCTATATGGGAATTGGAAGAAAGTAGCAATTTAGCCTTCGAATAGGCTAGACGGCAATGATCAAAAATTATAAAAAATATTTATCAGTATCGTAATATACTCGTATACAAAATTAGAACGATCTGCGATCTTGAAATTTTAATAAGATATGTCTGACTTGTTTTATGGTCCATCAAAATTTGGTGGGAAAGTCCAATTTAAAAGAATGAAATTATATAAAAAAATATTAACTTTGGAAAAACAATCAAAAATACTATAACTTATGTTACGGCACTAGCTACATAAACGCAGTATTTAACATAGCTGTCGTACAAATTTCTGTTTTAACGTATAGAAAATACCTAAGTGTGACGACATAATTCAGTAGTCTTTTGTATGGAGCGTTTTCGGGAAAGTCCAAAATTGTGATTTTTCAAGTTATCATAATCTCGAGAAGTTTTTATGCTATCGAAGTAATTCTTTCACTTATAGTTATATTATAATGACGTCGTTACATAACACATTGAAAGAAAAAATCGTCGTCTAGCCAATTTAACGTACCTATATAAAACAAAGTCGGGTTAATTACACCATTTACAATTCCAGAACAGCTGGACTGATTTTTATGATCTTTGACTTGTACGATCGGTCTATTCGCCAGAGCTTCGTTTGTAAGTCCGCAGGGAGCACTGCATGCAGGTGAAGTTGATTTTAATTTAAAGATATCGATGAACCACTTACACCCCATGTAACTATGATGATTTTAGATGATTATGATTTTAGATACGGTTTTCAGATTGTAGCTTTTGAAATATGTTAATTCAGATGTTAATTCCACAACTGTCTCGAATTTGAATGACATCTCCATAATTTGACATTACATTGGTTGTTATAATTCGAGAAACGGTTTAGTCAGTAAGGCCTTTTATACACGCTAAGACATTTCACCGTGTCTACTGCAGATAGGACCAATTCATCATGTACACAACAAGAATTTTGTCGGATCTAGGCACGAAAACCACCGCACCGCAGCAAAACGTCGCGCGTCATGTCTAGAGCAAGATTTTTTTCTTAGTCAGCGCGGAAACAGTGTACACAGTCGTGTGTAGAAACGACACGAATTCTTGCATGGGCCCGGCGACTTTTCTTAGCGTGTACAAGAGGCCTAAAGCGTGCTAAAAATAACTGTATAAGAATTACTAAAGTTTTTAATCAACGTTTGCAAGAGGAATGCTATTTTGTCATCTGTTATTTGCTATTGTTGCATTGTTTTGATAAACAATTGTAGGAAACAAAAGACATGCCAATACCACACCAATACTATATTTATGAAGATGTTTTAATGTATATTTTATTTATTTATTTAAACTTTATTGACCACATAATTACGTAAGGGTATATAAGGCGGACTTAACGCTAAAAGCATTGTCTACCAGTCAACAATTGGGAATAGCAGTAACATAAGACTACGCTTCCAAAGCAAAGAAAACAAGGCCTAGGAAATATAGTTAATGACTATTGAACATAAAGAAAAAGAAACTATATATAGCATATATAAAACAATAAGTATAACTAGTAAGTATACTTATCTTGTAATATAAAAACCCGCCAAGTGCGAGTCGGACTCGCGCACGAAGTGTTCCGTACCATTATCTATAAAAACGGCAAAAAAATGATATGGAAGCCCCCCCCTTAAATATTTGTTTTATTTTATTTCAATTATTTATTTTTAAAGTGAACATATAACTAAATATTCTGTGAATATTTCAAGCGTATATCTGTTGTTAAAGCGGCAACAGAAATACATCATCTGTGAAAATTTCAACTGTCTAACTATCACGGTTCATGAGATATAGCCTGGTGACGGATAGTGGAGTCTTAGTAATAGGGTCCGTTTTACCCTTTGGGTACGGAACCCTAAAAATGGTTTACGTAAAACAGAACACATAAATAGATAGATAAATGTAAAAACTATCTCCATACAAAATTTTACCAAACTCAGATTCATCGGTTTCGGAGATTTGCTCGCACGAACGGACAAAAATCTGAATAATTCATATCTTTATATAACATTATGACTCTAGAGCACGTCGATTTTTAATCTTATTTGTGTGAGAGTTTTTTTCTAAATTCACACCCAATTAATTTATCTCCTATTCCCCTAAGTAATTTACTGAAAAATGTAAAAAAGAATAACTAACGTGACGGCGATCAGTCACGCCCTAGTCGTGCTTCTGGAGGTGACAGGCTTGAAATTAGTGACAGACAGATATGTATCACAGTAGATGTATCGAGCAGTATTTTAACGATATCAAGTCCGATATGGACGCATGTGTCGCGGCACGTGTCGGAGCTTCGTCGGCAGACTTGTTCCACTATTCGCGCACAAGCGACAAGCGGTATTACAGTATAAATAATAGTAATACGAAGAGTATGGCTACTCCCTGCCGCTCTCTCGTGTCGACCTCCCCTCCCCTCTGAGACAAGTCTGGAACAGTTTGTATGGTGCACACACGCTCATTCACGCTCTGCACAGACGTCTTTGTTTATATAGTAGTAAACGACGCGACATTTGTATGGAGTAGTCGAGGTGTGGTAGGACACTGTTTATCAGTCGCATAGAAAAGCTCTTTAGGTTCATGTAGCAGTGGTGTATGAAGTGGCCAAGTGACAGATTATCCATAAGGCAATCTACTGTTTATGGACATGAACCCAGCGCCATTGTAGCTACGCGGTCCTATTTGCGCCAATTTTTATTTCTTACTAGTTTTCGTTCGCGAACTTCGTGTGGGGTTGTTTACTTATCTCGACAGAATTTCGGCCAACTTGTCGAAATTTATCTAAGGATTTTAAAGAGAAGAACGAGGCATATAATTGACTTCTATGTGACACCTTCGGACCTATTCTATATGACATCAACTTCCTGTTTTGTTTCAAGTTGGCTTACTGCTCTTCACGTTTTGTGTGCACGCATTAAGGCGAAGTAATGAAGACGTAAGATCCGGCTTAAACTGGATTAATGCGGTTTAAGTGAACAAAAAGTCAATTTGCAAAGTTGCAATTTAATTTAATGATTTTAGATACGGTTTTCAGATTGTAGCTTTTGAAATTATACGCGTAAGATTGTACTTAATTTCCTTAGTGTTTTAAATGACACTGAGAGACATGATATGCCCAATGATAAGATTTGAAGGAACAGAGGGTCAATTCTCGTAATTAAAATGTAGTCAAAATTCAGTTTCGATCCAGTTTAGATCTCATAAATGTCACATTTGGTATTCTCGTACCACAATATGAAACTTCAAAGTTTATACCAAAGTGTAATTTATATCGAATTATGTACGAACATTAAACAAACTAAAAATGGCATTCTGCTGTCGATAAGAATAGGTATTAACTAATTAATGAAATCAAGTAAATAATTTTTAGTCAATTCACAATTCAATCTCGATTCGGTCATCTTTCGTTCTACGATCGTAGCGAGAATTGGCATTTTGATTACCATCAGGCGAGCTGTGTGATTGCTTGCTAATTTAATGGAATATAGAAATAACATTTGTATTTATTGAAGGATCAATACCAGCATAATGCATAATGTAGAATAATATAGAATTTCGAATATTTACTGATCAAGAGTTATGTCGAATGGCTAGTAATGACCACTTTGCCTCCGAGGTCGCGGGTTCGATCCCCGCACAAGGCAAACATTTGTGTGCATGAACATGTCTGTTTGTTTTAGTCTAGGCGTTTCTATGTATCATAGGTATGTATTTACAAAAAAAGATGTATTTAAGTACATTTATCAGTTGTCTAGTACCCATAATATAAGCTTTGCGCTTAATTTGGGACTAGATGGCGCTGTGTAAATTGTCCAGAAATATTTATTGTATGTGTATTATATGTATTTATTTACAAAAAAAAAGGTATAACTAAATAACTGATATAATGTATGTACCAGTTATTTAGTACCCATAGTACAAGCACAGTATATAAGTAATAGTACAAATCAAAATATCTTTATTCCTTGGACCATTATAAAGCACTTAGAAACGTCATACAAATTAAATACGAATATTAAAAAATAAGTCAGTTTGGGACTGGATGGCATTGTGTAATATGTCAAGAAATATTTATTATTTACTAGCTGGCCCGGCGAACTTGTGGGAAGGTGGTACTAGTGGTACTGCAAAATCCACAATTTTGAATTCATCTTTGAAGTAATAAACAGAGAATTAAAATCGAGGAAAATTATATTGACATTGTTGAGGATATAATACTAGGGAATATATCCGATGGAAACATGATTTGATGACGTTGACTCGATAAAATAAATTCACAAAGTTAACTCTTTTCGTGTCATTTTATCTTCTACTAGCTGGCCCGGCGAACTTCGTACCGCCTAATTGTCAATGAATGTCGTGGTATACATATTAGTTGAACAAAATTTATGATGTCTTGAAATTAATATAATGAATAATAGAAAATAATAGAGAAGCACGATGGCGTCATTGCGCGTGTCAGTCTAATTGTACACGCAAGTTAAGCAACGTCAACCGTACCCTGTCCATGGATGAGTTTATATTATCTCGAGCTCCTCCGTGCTTCGGAAGGTACGTTAATCCGTCGGTCCCGGTTGTAATCATTAGATTAACTCGAGGTCCTCCGTGCTTCGGAGGGCACGTTAATCCGTCGGTCCCGGTTGTTATCATTAGATTATCTCGAGCTCCTCCGTGCTTCGGAAGGCACGTAAGACGTCGGTCCCGGTTGTTATCATTAGATTATCTCGAGCTCCTCTGTGCTTCGGAAGGCACGTAAGCCGTCGGTCCCGGTTGTTATCATTAGATTATCTCGAGCTCCTCCGTGCTTCGGAAGGCACGTTAAGCCGTCGGTCCTGGTTGTTATCATTAGATGGCAGTCGTTACGCCAAGTGGCCTTTAGGCGGCTTGAAATTACTGGCGTCCGCCAACTCGCAGTTGAGCAGCGTGGTGGAGTATGCTCGAAACATATTCAGTTCAAGGAAGACCCGTATTTAATATTACCCAGCAGTGGGTAAATATTAAGTTCAGTATTTTACTATGTCACAAAATAAAGTACCATGACACTTGACAACCAATTAATATTCATTTTCAAGCATTCATTCATAAACAATTTTCAAAACAACAACGGACAAATTTCGCGACGTAAAAGTTAGACCAATCGATTTGACATTTAATTGAAAATCAATAAATATTCCAATCCGTTTTCAAATTTAATTTTTCGACAATTTTGTCAATGTTTTAATACTTATTATCCTATACCCACATTTCTGAACGCACGCATACATTTGACGTACGCACGTTAACGTCACGTGTGACAGGTCCGACATCCACGAACATTTTGTATGGAAAAATGATTTTTCTTTTATTTTATTTTTTTCGTAAATTTTCCAATGTTTTAATAGTTATCTTGCTATTCTGGACGGAGACAAATCCAACAAATCAAAAACCATGGCAATCGGTCCAGCCGTTCTCGAGTTATAAGTGTTGTAACAAACACGACTTTCTTTTATATATATAGATTTAAACTTCAGCTTATTATTTGTATTGTAAGCTTTTTACGGTAATACGAAATTAATTAATATTTTTATTTATTTTTGTTTCAGGTAAGAGATACAGGATTATACATTACGTAACTTTTAGGTAACTATAGAACATATTATTCTTATTATATAATATTTTAACAACATACTATTGTATTTTGTTAAAATATTATTATTAAATAGACGAAATGCACATATAAATATATTTATATATATATAAATAAAAATGAATGTTGTTAAGCGCAAAACTCGAGAACGGCTCGACCAATTCGGCTAATTTTAAAAAGTTCTGTCAAAAGAAAAGTTTTGTTTTTACTATAGTCCATGAAATTTTTATATTTTCTCTTTATTAAAAATTTACTAAAAATACATTATAAAAATTGCGTCGTCGTCATTAATATATAATATAGTAAAAAAAAAAAACTTTACTTTCGATAGAATGAAAGTGATTCATACACACAGGACAAACATTTGTGTGCATGAACATGTCTGTTTGTCTTGGTCTGGGTGTTTTCTATGTATCATAAGTATGTATTTACAAAAAAAAAATGTATTTACGTATGTTTATCAGTTGTCTAGTACCCATAACACAAGCTTCGCTTACTTTGAGGCTAGATGGCGCTGTGTAATTTGTCTGACAATATTTATTTATTTATATTTATTTACAAATGTATAGTTTTGAGATATATTCCTGTACTTGTAGTCTATAACGATGTTACTTGCCAAATTTCATAGTTCTAGGTCAACGGGAAGTACCCTATAGGTTTTGATTCCCTTGAGTGTGTCGAAATATGCCTTTTTTGCTGAATAAACGGCCGTAACTTTTTTCTATGTAAACTTAGCAGTTTGATTTTTTTACAACTTCATGGGACCGCAGACCTGAGTATACAGTTCAAATTTCAGCTTGATACCTCCACGCATTCTCGACATAGAAATTCTTGACAGACAGACAGACAGACAGACAGACAGACAGACAGACAGACAGACAGACAGACATACAGACAGACAGACAGACGGACAACAAAGTGATCTTATAAGGGTTCCGTTTTTCCTTTTGAGGTACGGAACCCTAAAAAAGTTCAAAACTATTGAAATTCAAAAGGCGTAACGCACGAGTCAAAACTTCAATTGTTTTTTATCAACTTAAGAACTTAATCAAATCTAAAAAAAACAGGCCACACCTATTAGACAAAGTTACGTTCTAACTATCATTTAAATAAAAAATGTTCTAAAATAGTACTTATTACATTAGGCATAAAGCCCTCCATAGAGATTTTCGAAGAAATTTGTGAAGGTTACAAGGGTGTCCATCAAATTAAGGAACTATTTAAAGAAATGACTGCGCATTATATTCTTTTAATAGACAAAATAGATTCACTCTTCGTCTAATAAATTCGTAGTAAACTGTGTCTTAAATATTTAATACTTAAAATTTAAATTAAGATCTATGGCAATGATCATAAAGTTCAAATTTATTTAGATAAAGGTAATGTTAATGTGTTTATTTTTGTATGCGATGGACAGAGCCCTTCCTTGGTGGTCCGCATTCGACAAGAAACATTTCTTTTAAGATTATTAAAAAGACAAAAAAGATGAAATTTCTTGGATTTGTTGACGATTTTGATGTCTACATGATAATGTTATGTCTCTTTTTGTTATAAAAGTGTTCAAGGCAAGCAAAGTTAGCCGCAGTTTATTATTGGATGGCTTAAAAACCTCAAGCGTGTGCAGGGTGGTATATCTTGTCGACCTTTTCATAATTATGAAGTTATGTTTGATATTAAACTAGAAACAACTTTAAAGATGCTCTTCTGTAAAATTAGAGTTTTTGAGGTAATATTGTTATACATTTGGGATGTAAAAAGTGGTTCATCAACATCTTTTAACCAAAGCAAAACTCACCCCCACGTGGTGCACCCTGCTGACTGACAAACTGAAACTGGAACTCAGGCGAAAAGAAAAAGAGAGGTTGGGCAGAGGATAATTTTAAGCTGCCCGACTGGGGAAGTACCTCCACCTCACAGGACACCGTAGCCAAATAGCAATTCCCTTGAGGGTTGTTGTGTTCCTTCGAGATAGCGAGGTCACCAGAAAGAAAGAAAGGAAGGAGCTGGCAACGGATCGTACACAACACTCTTGTAAAAACCTCGACAGGGATCAGATTTATTTTAGGATGTTTTTCAAAACCGGGTTAACATTTGTTTACAAAAACATACATTTTTGGATGATTAAAATGGGTTAATATTAACCCGGTCGAACCCAATTTAACTAAACAATAAACTGCGGATAATTTGGTTTGTTTGAATGTTTACATGATTTGCGGCTTTTGTTTTGTTTTGATTTTGTTAAAAAAATGATGGTTTGACTTTTTGTTAATCCACTTAGCGTTTTTGTTCTTTATTTAATTAAATATTTAATCTGCAGGCTTCGAGATCGACCCATAATCATCCCACTGCTGGGATAAGGTCTCCCCTCAATCGAAGGGGCTCAGAGAATACTTAATCACGCTGCTTAACTGAAGGTTGGCGGAGGCTAGTGTTTTCAAGCCGCCCAAAGGCCACTGACTTGGCTTAACGACTGTCATCTAATGAAGTAATGACAACAGCCGGGACAGACGGTTCCAATTTTTACCCGATTGCATAGACTACATACCCTTGTACACAAAATCATAGACAATTTCTAGACACATAATAAAATTAATAACCCTCTTACAATATTATCTATCCGTTACGATGTTTTAAAGTCCGATTAATAGCAATAATGTTTAGATCAAAGTGATTATCAACTTTTACGACCCACTAATTGCTGGTGTTGCCACATACAAGTAAGCCCGTTGGTTCATTAAGTTTCCACTTGGGTGGTATGGCGTATTTGTTTTAGTTTATTAAATTAGATGATGCTCCGGTGGTCGAGGGGTTGGAAATGGTTATTGCGGGTTTGATTTTAACATTCGACCTGTTTGATGGTAAGCAGGTATCGTAGCTTATGAAGGGTTGTAATATTATTGCTGATTTTGCGAAAATCCCTTCACGCCTTTCTTGAAGAAGCCTTTGCTGTAGTCATTGTCACCCGAGAAGGCTTTAATAGGATACAATTGCCAACATGATTATTAGCTATCATTAAAATTAAAGCATAATTTTAATTATTTTGTATATGCGTATGATTGCCACAAAGTCATGATTTCACATTGTTTAAAAGATTTGATTTGGCGCCACGCTTGTAATAATTGGTTGCGCCAGCACACCACTCACGACACGATGAAGCGAGGCAAGCATCAGGCATTCGACATCGAGCGTTCGTACTGACAACACATGTGTGAAATAAACGATCATAACTGTGAGAATTAAGTATTACAGTTAAAGTATTATATAAGTTATTTCTGGGATGTAAGTGGTTCATCAACATCTTTGAACCAAAGCCAAGTTCACCTGCACGCGGTGCACCCTGCTGACTGACAAACGAAGCTCTGGCGAAAAGAGAGGTAGGGAGCGTAATTGTAAGCTACCCGACTGGGGAATGTACCTCCACCTCACAGAATACCGCAGCCAAATACCGATTCTCTTGAGGGTTGTTGTGTTCCTGCGAGTGAGTGAGGTCACCAGAAAGGAAGGAGATGCTGCGTTGGCAGCGGAGGTGGCGGCGCGCGAGCGATATTTTATGTTGCGAACATTAATATGGCTATGGTAACCGCTCACATCAGGCGGGCCTTATGCATGTCTGCCAGCTGACGTAGTATAAAATAAAATTAAAATTTTGCAACCGGGGATGCCTTTACTTGATGACTTCTTACTGTCAGGCGAGTTATATGCTTGTCACATTAGAGGTATTTAAAAAACAGCATGTTTACTTTGATATAACTAACCCACATACTTACAAGAACGCAGATTAAGTTTAAAGTACCGGCTGTACTTTCACCAGCGTTGTGTTTATTTACCAATCTGCATTTGTTATTTTTAGCCTGTGGTTTCTAGCTCAAGCGCAGTGTTGGAAAACTAGGCTCAGTTATCAGAAATAGACGCCGAACAGTCTGCGACTGCGGTCTACTGTCTAATCGACTAGAAACTAATAAAGTTCACACTGTTGACTGTTGGCATTTGGTGGAATATAATAATATGAACTATAATGGAATCAAATCAATATATATCAATCAAATATTATATTGTGGAATAACGTTATAAATGAGTTTCAACCGATAGAACACTGTTGTCAAATATCTTGTCAGTTGCTGCTTCAATTTGGGCTCCCTATTTCATTTACCATCAGGCGAAGCTTAGCCACTATGTTGACCTAATATAAAAAAAAAACCCTCACTGCTGATGCAGTAAGGAGACACACCCTTAAGGATTGTTGTGTTCCTGTCAGTAAGTGATATCACTATACGTAAGTAGATGTTTCATAACTTGTATGCGGCTTTCTTTGACGAGGAGAAATTACCCCAGTCGGGATTGATATACCCTACCTCATTTTGTCACCAATGCCTCGTTTTCTACTTGGCAGGTAAATTTTTTATCCGTAATGAGCAAAACTTCTTAAATAGTTTGAGACACCATTAATTTTAAAGCAGGTTATGGCGGTTGAAGGACAGGGATGTTGCCCGATCGGGAATTAATAGCCAAGGGCGGATCAAAGGGGGTCTTGTTATCCGAGATTCCGCAGGTCTTTCAGCAACTCTTCATTACAGTGGTACCTCGGGCATCTAATCGGTCGTCTACCTTACAAAATACCGCAGCCAAATAACAATTCCCTTGAGGGTTATTGTGTTCCTGCGAGTGAGCGAGGTTAGTAAAACGGAAGGAGTTGCTGCTTTGACAGCGGGAGTGGCGGCGCGCGAGCGATATTTCATGTTGCGAACGTTCATGTGTCGCCCGACATGGTATAAAAAAAGAATTTTTTGTTGAACCCATGTTGACAGTCTTTCGGATGACGACGACGATTTTTTTTTTTTTTTTTTATACTACGTCGGGTGGCAGACAAGCATACGGCCCACCTGATGTGAAGCGGTTACCATAGCCATATTAACGCTCGCAACATAAAATATCGCTCGCGCGCCGTCACCCCCGCTGCCATCCCAGCATCTCATTCCTTTCTGGTGACCTCACTCACTCGCAGGAACACAACAGCCCTCAAGGGAACCGTTATTTGGCTGCGGTATTCTGTGAGGTGGAGGTACATTCCCCAGTCGGGTAGCTTACAATTACGCTCCCTACCTCTCTTTTCGCCAGAGCTTCGTTTGTCAGTCGGCAGGGTGCACCACGTGCAGGTGAAGTTGGCTTTGGTTCAGGTTGTTGGTGAACCACTTACACCCTGATGATGATGACTAGGTATTGAAATGGGACACTCGGGTATACTTACATTCGCGTTACGCAACTGTGCGCCAGTCAGTCATCTGGCACGGTTAGTGGTTATTTTGAACTCAATTAATATAAACTAAGAGTAGACCTGCGGGTTTATTATATACGGAGTTCAAAGATACTGTGATGTGGGCTATCATCGGCTTATTGATTAAGTTTATAGTTTGTTACTTAACTATCTTGTTTAGATTACCAGCGCAAAAGAACAAGGGCCTTACCGCCTAAACTGAAGCAGATTCCTATGGGATTTTTTGAATACAAAAATCAAACTTTAGCTTAGATTATTGGTTTTAATTTACACAGCGTCCTCTAGTCTCAAATTAATCGCAAAGCTTGTGTTATGGGTACTAGACAACTGATAAATGTACTTAAATACTTTTTATTTTGTAAATACATACTTATAATACATAGAAAACACCCAGACCAAGACGAACAGACATGTTTATGCACACAAATGTTTGTCTTGTGCGGGAATCGAACCCGCGACCTCGGAGTCAAAGTGGCCATTGCTAACCATTCGACCACCGAGCTCGTCAGTTTTTAGTTTCGTAGTCAATTCTTATTCATCCCACTGCTGGGATACGGACCTCCCCTTAATCGAAGGGATTTAGAGCGTACTCCACCAAGCTGCTCAACTGCAGGGTACCGCCGAAGCTGAGCTGATTACCATCGGATTTTTTGATTGCGAAAATCCAACTTAAACTAAAATTTATGCTGCTTGTGTTTAGCTTCATCATCAAGTCATTTTAGTCTCCACTACAGGAGCACGACCCTCTCTCGTCCGTCCCAGACGGAAGGAGGATTTGGCCTACACTCACCACGCTGGCCAGACGGGTTGGGGAGGAAAGTGTTAGCTTAGTTGGTAGAAAAGATGGAGCTCTTCCGACTAAGCTGAAGATTGTCAATAAATTAAACGTAAGACCTATTTTTCGAATCAAAATGTTCGGTGATAATCGGCTTCCGAGTAAGTGATGGCAGATGGGGGAGAAAGGTATTAGAGTGGTAGCCGCGACAGGACGGCGAAGTATTGGGCACCCTCTTACTAGACGGTCCGATGAGTTTAAGAAAGCGGCTGGGAGCGACTGGATGCGGAAGGCGGAGGATCGTCTGGTGGAAAGCATTGGAGAAGGCTTATATCCAGCAGTGGGTAGATACAGGCTGATGATGATGAATCGGCTTCAGCTTCGGCGGTAGGGCTCCGGGTCGGTGGAGAGTTTTTTTTTTTTTTTATACTACGTCGGGTGGCAGACAAGCATACGGCTCGCCTAATGTGAAGCGGTTACCGCAGCCATATTAACACCTGCAACATAAAATATTGAAACGCAGCATCTCCTTCTTTTCTTTCCGTTGACCTCACTCACTCGCAGGAACACAACAAGCCTATTCTGTGAGGTGGAGGTACATTCCCCAGTCGGGTTGCTTATAATTACGCTCCCTACCTCTCTTTTCGCCAGAGCTTCGTTTGTCAGTCAGCAAGGTGCACCACGTGCAGGTGAAGTTGGCTTTGGTTCAAAGATCTTGATGAACCACTTACACCCCAAAAGAAGAAAGAGTGTTTAGTTTATTTATTTATTTATTTATTTATAGGTGTACAAACAGTCTTACAACAAATATAACAACTTTCATTTAAGTAGTATAAGGTCTAGTTATAAGACCAAAATTGAAGTACACACAGCATGACAAACATATCACGTGGTTTCCATAACCTAGACAAGTGAAGTACAATTATTTTTTTTAGTATACAAAATATGAACACTGTATTGATATTCATATAAACATACACATATACTTATATGCATACACATACATATACATACATATATAGATACACACGCATAAACATACATATGTATAATTGCTATATAAAGAAAAAATTAAATACCTACAATACCATCAGTTAGATAACAATTTTAGAATTCGTTGTTTAAAACTATTTAATGTTAATCCATATACGTCAGGTACACGGCTGTTGTTTTTGTTTATGATATTGTATTCACGACATATCCTCAGAATAGGATTGTGGAAAGAAACATTATTATTGCAAGTTAAAATAGAAAAAGGTACTACATGACGAACTGACCTAGTTGGTACTCGGATATGTATACAAGATAATAAGGTTGTTGCTAACTGCCCGTGAATTATCTTGTGTAAATGTACGAAGTTTTGTAACATTCGCCTTTTCTCCAAACTAATCAATTTAAAAAAGTCAAGTCGTTCATTATACGTTCTCAATCGTCTTTTGAGGCCATAACGTCCAGCAAGAATGCGGAGAAAACGTCTCTGAGTTGCTTCAATTAAATCTATAGATGTAGCATACTGAGGAGACCAGATAACTGACGCGTATTCTAGCCTACTCAAGACTAACGATCTATAAAGAAGAGTCAGGCTTTTAGCGTTCTTAAAGCTTTTGGACATACGAAGTATAAACCCAATAAGTCTGTTGCATTTTGGACATACGAAGTATAAACCCAATAAGTTTAGCTTGTAGAAACCCTGTAGCTCTACCGAGGATGTATCATGGCTCATTATGAGCATGAAGATAGATAACTGTCATTAATTTGAACCTTAGACTTATGTTTGGAATCATAATATTCGATCAGAATCGGGTTCAGCTTAGGTGGAAGCGACCCAGGTTTTTTTTTATACTGCGTCGGGTGGCAGACAAGCATACGACCTGCCTGATCTGGAAGCGGTGATCGTAGCCATATTAACGCTCACAACATAAAAATATGGCTCGCGCGCCGTGACCCCCGCTGCCAACGCAGCATCTCCTTACTTTCTTTCTTTCTGGTGACCTCACTTACTCGCAAGAACACATCAACCCTCAAGATGATGATGATGATATGGGATGCTACCTGTGTTGATACGGTAGCACCATCTCACATACGAGCGACATCCTGTGCGGCAGGAGCGGCTGCGACGGTGGCAGAGGCTAATAAGAGGCGTAAGTATGCGGCTTTAGAAGAGTCGTACATATTTACGCCTTTTGCTGTGGAGACCTTGGGGCCTTGGGGTGCAGATGCAAAAGTCTTGTATTATAAACCATGACTGGAATTCGTTTTTTAAAAAAGAAATATGGATCACGTATCCGTATAACAAAACCGTTATAATCAACAAGAGGTAATTAATGATTTAAATAATTAACTAGCACAAGAATAATGCTAAGAGAACTGTCCATCACGCTCGAATGTCGCTGCCCAAGTGAAGAGACGATGGCTCGGCCGCTCTCGGCTCGCCTCGCCCCACTGCCGGCTTGCCGGAAGTCACGTGACTCGCTGTAGTCATGCTTCCTTTTCATTAATTGTTAACACGGCCTCTCCTGACTGCGAGGCGTGCTCGACCGCATGATCTTGGGGAAGCACCTCCTCGGGCTGTAGGAGACTACGAGCAGAGTCACCATTTTCTGAAATATACCTTTTGTTACAAAATTGCAAAAACATCAAAAGCTCTACTCGCAGGGCGATATTACTTTATGACCAAACAATTATTTATGCACTATTGGTACCAGTATTATAGTAAGAGAAGTAAAATAATAACATTAACATGATCACAAATGTCAGAGCTCCGGATCTCTAGCATTTGTGCGCATAACAAGCGCATTTAGTTTTTTTAATGCAATCGCTATGCCCCGCACAGCTCCATAGTCAGTCCATGACAGTACCACGCCAACTCGAGAATATGATCAGGCTGTGGTAGTATCACGCAGACTTAAAAATATACCGTCAGCCCATGGCGTAGCCACGCAGACATGGTAATTGTCACTCCATGGCAGAGCCACGCAGACATGGTTGTCAGTCCATGGCAGCGCCACGCAGACATGCTGGTTGTCAGTCCATGGCAGCGCCACGCAGACATGCTGGTTGTCAGTCCATGGCAGAGCCACGCAGACATGCTGGTTGTCAGTCCATGGCAGCGCCACGCAGACATGCTGGTTGTCAGTCCATGGCAGCGCCACGCAGACATGTACGATCTTCAGTTCACCGCCACCCAAGAACGCAGCGCACGCGTCCGGCGCCCATCCATCGCGCCATTGGACCATGTGTTCAGCAGCATTTGCCGTGCGCGCTCGGTGAAGCCCGCTATCGGCTCCAACTCGTAGCGGCGATGTAGAAGCTCTCCGACTACTCGGCACGGGTCTTTCATACTGAAATCAGTTTAACGGAACTCTGAGTCTTGCTAACAATAACAAAATCTCTCATTGCATAAATTCGCAAGTTCTTCCGCGTCGTTTTAACTCGACCCCATGTAGTCATTGATTCGCTTTTCAACGACTTTGAAACCCGTTGTTTCCAAAGGCTTCTTAAAAAGCTCCCTTCAATCACAATCAAGAAGTGAAATTTTAGTAGATGCATACTTCAAACCTTATCCCTTGTTGAATCGTATACCACCCATCTTAATGATGTAATGCGAAGTAAAGCTATTCAAATATTTAACAAACTCCAAAACAACACGCTTTACTTGTACCAGTACCTAATAGTAAATTTCCTACAGCTCTTAAGTTCACTGGTACTCGGCCGTACCTGACCTTGACTTACAATAACTGATACAATAGAAGTGCATAAGTACTGACTGTACATATTTACTACAGCTCTTAACTTCACCAGTACTTGGCCGTACCCGACCTCATATCAAATGTTTGCTATATGTGGCTTCTTAGGGCACAGAGGCTTTAATAGCCAATGCGAGATAGACACTCATTATCACGCCAGTGATTTAAAACTAACACTTCTACGTATTCGCCCCAATTGTAGGATCGGAATTAGAAATATAGTAAGCTTGGTTAGATCTCACCGTAGTATTGATGAATCGTATAGCATCCATTGTACGATCAGTCGTGCTGGGGCCTCGATCCGTAGTAGCACTCACGGAGTACCCCGGCGAAAGCGGAGCTGCAGAGCGCTGACTCGCAGCACCAGCTCGCACTCACTCGCAGCACCCAGACCATCGGCACAGTCTCTGCCAACGGCGGCTGCAGCAGCGGCATCACCAGAGACGCAACGCCACTCAGCTCACGTGGCCGCGGTGGAGACGACCGACGCTGTCCTTCCAATGATGTCAATCGATCTAGAATTTGTTGCATTTGTTGAGTTAATACATTGCTAAAACAGCTATGTCGTCTGCGTTTACGACTAGAACATAAATCATGATGTCTAAGACGAGCATCACGGCTCCTAGAACGAAGTCTAGAACGTCTCCCAGAATTACTTCCTTAGCTTCTAGTTCTAGGCTTACACAATTGTGAAATAGAACGGTGAAACTACAAAATAAAATCGTTTTCATCAACGAGATTGTGCTGCTTTTCTAATTTGGGTAAATAAATCGGAACGTACACATAAAAAATTACAGACATGTAACAGTCTCCGTAAACGGATATAACAAACCACAAAAATATTCCATTTGCCAAATTGAAAAGTCAAATTGCTAGTCTTAAATAGCACAGTGGGTAGA
Organism: Hypsopygia costalis; assembly: GCA_937001555.2. NCBI lineage: Eukaryota > Metazoa > Arthropoda > Insecta > Lepidoptera > Pyralidae > Hypsopygia > Hypsopygia costalis. The sequence goes on along the minus strand of OW443349.2, from coordinate 17,012,634 downwards.
TTTATTTTCGAGACAAAAATTAACCTCATTTCTATTGTGCGTCTCGGATTTTTTGTTTGCCAAAACAATTTTCGATCCTATGACCATGCTTGTTACAAAATGAACACAACTCGGATTACGTTAGTACCTACTATTACTTATACTGTGATGGTACCTACAAACATAGCTTTATTAGCTTTTGCGTTAGATAAACGACTAGTACTAAGACATTCACCCGAATTCATTTTAGGATTCTTATTGTAAAAAAGCCTGCATATGGCCCATTGAACCACATGTAAAACATTTCCAGTCATCTAAACAACTTTACGAAAAGAAATACTTACTAGGAGTATGCTTTCACTGAGCCCCTGTATTATACGCAGTCGAAGTACCGATCGACGGGCGTAATTAGCGTATGTGGGATAACTATCCGAATTGATACTCATCACTTCAAATAAAATATTGGCGATATCGGGTGTTTTCGGACACAAAATTAGAAAAAAATATTGGTTGGATCTCACCGAGGTGTTGATGGAACGAATAGCATCCACAAGTCGAATTCGTGACCCCAAGTGGCATGCTCGCATCGCTGACGGCCTGCTCGGAGATGGACTCCGCAGCACGGGTAGGCTCTGCGGGCGCCTCGCTCGGCAGCACCGGCGCGGCAGGGACGCTGGTGGCGGGCCGCCACAGTGTCCGTCGTCTCGACAGGGTCGACGCTCGGCATCGTGTACGGGCCGCTGGCCGGCACGATGACTCGCACCGCGTGCCAGATGCACGCTGAGACGGCGACTCGCGCCGTGAGCTCGCTGCATGCGGTGGCCGCGACAGCAACTGCGCGCTGAACTCACGCCGGGATGGCGGTGGCGCGTTCGACACGCTCGGCGAGCGCCGGGCCGGTGACGTGCGCGGCGAGGACGCCGGACGGCCTGGCAACCGCCTAGGCTGTCTCCCTGCACGCACCTTCAACGCTCGCAGTCGGGATCGCATTGCTGCCATCTCCTGCAGCAGTTCGTTGTCTGGAGTGCGATCCCGGCGTCTGGAATCGCGACGCCGACCCTCGTCCTCATGACTTGATCGGTTGCTGTTCGACATCTATGAAAAACCTGTAACTGTCAAAGATTGGGCGGTTAAATGGCAATGAATTCTATCCCACTTCTGATATTATAAACCATGACTGGAATTCGTTTTTTAAAAAAGAAATATGGATCACGTATCCGTATAACAAAACCGTTATAATCAACAAGAGGTAATTAATGATTTAAATAATTAACTAGCACAAGAATAATGCTAAGAGAACTGTCCATCACGCTCGAATGTCGCTGCCCAAGTGAAGAGACGATGGCTCGGCCGCTCTCGGCTCGCCTCGCCCCACTGCCGGCTCGCCGGAAGTCACGTGACTCGCTGTAGTCATGCTTCCTTTTCATTAATTGTTAACACTTGTTTAAAGAGATATCTGCACGGTTAGTCGACGTCTCTGGTGACCCAAGAGCTGGCGCTTGTTTTGGCCAGCGTATTAGTCTGGCCATGCAACGCGGTAATGCAGCCAGCCTTTTGGGCACTTTACCATCATGCGACGACAGTAATTTGGGCTCTATATTTTATTTAATTTAGTATTGTATAGTTAGGTTTTATTATTATAATATAGTGTGATTTCATTTAATGCAAATTGTATTTTTGAATAAAAAATTTAATTTACCCTCAAGACAATTGTTATTTGGTTGCGGTATTCTGCGAGGTGGAGGTACATTCCCCAGCTTACAATTACGCTCCCTACCTCTCTTTTCGCCAGAGCTTCGTTTGTCAGTTAGCTGGGTGCATCGCGTGCAGGTGAAGTTGGCTTTGGTTCAAAGATGTTGATGAACTACTTACACCCCAGGTTAGTGAATTGTCAAAAAAGACAGCGTAATAATGAGAAATCTGCAAAATGAGAGATCAATTTTAAGTTAGCTCCTACAGAGTAGAGTGATGGTATTTTTTTTAACCTAGACGTTGCCTTTAACAATAATGATGAATAACTTATAACACTACATGTGTCAAGGATTTATAAAAAAAACTAGCTCTTATTCGCGGCATCGCTCGCATTTTCTTTAATAAAACCTGTTTTGTCTCGTGGAAATAAGATGTTCTTCGAGATAAAAAGCAGCCTATCTCCAGATCTCCAGAGAAAGGAAAGAGATGCTGCGTTGGCAGCGGGGGTGGCGGCGTGCGAGCAATATTTTATGTTGCGAGCGTTAATATGGCTACGGTAATCGCTTCACATCAGGCGGGCCGTATGCTTGTCTGCCACCCGTCGTAGTATAAAAAAAAAAGAAAGAGTTTAAAGTATCTCCGTAAAAAAATCATGTCAATCTATTGGTACCTTTCAACGTCAAAGGACTATCATTACAAATAAGCACACTTTCATAATAGAAATATTAGTATGGATGGCAATTCTCAATTGTCCTTTAAAAGATGGAATATTTTGTTTACCCCACATTCAAACAATATTCTCGTCTTTTTTGGGTCATTGATTTACGAATACACAGCAAACATTTACGATGATTAGGTATTTTTTTTTTATTTTTTATTATTATTCAAAATTTATCTTATACGGACTGTTTGATCGTATTGCCGAACTATTTTGTAAATTGGAAATGCTAAATACTGCTCATTTTAAGTTTTATTTTTATTTTATTCATTTATTCAAAATTATTTCATGATACATATGTTGTATATAACACCGCACCTTACAAGCCTCGCAGGGCTTATCTTAGTGTTGGCTGGTCGTTGACATACAGTGATTTCAGCAATTTTTTGACAACAGATATATTACTAACTAAGTGAACTGTAACTTGTTCTTATGAGTAACTAGCGGCCCGGTACGTGCTTCGCTACGTATAAAGTGAAATAATAATAAAAAAAAATTGGAACACCAAATTCATTTATTCAAACAAAAAAATATTTTATTAATTGCTAGCTATTTTAAAACTTAATCCAAAACATTTGGATAAACAAAATTTTTTGTTTTTTCATTTTGAGCATGAATAAACAAACGGCTCTGGAACAGGCAACATAAAGTCGAAGCACGTCCAAAATGAAATGACCGCATGAATGACATAACAACATACCTGTACTGTCAACACTGAAAAAAGTTTCAATTTGACTGCAAAATCCCCATTAACAAAATGATCCACCATTTATTGAATTCAATTGTTTCAAAAAATGTGATAAATGAAGAACCGCTCTACCGATTTTGTGCAAACTTCACCTAAACCATCTACTAAATAGTCCGAATAAACCCTAAACATTTGGTTTGGATAGGTGAGCCTGTTCTTGAGTTATAAAATTACAACGAAAAGTGGCATTGATTTTTATATATATAGATAAAGATCTTTAAACCGAATATCGAAGTGTAGCAGGCTTAACGTACGTTTCGCATTTAAATAATAAAGTCATAATTTATCTTTTAAACGCTGTACTATAACGTGCCATGACCTACGGTGCAGAAACTTGGACACTGTCCGTTGGGCTGGTCCATAAATTGAAAGTCGTGCAGCGAGCGATGGAGAGAGCTATGCTCGGCATTTCTCTACGGGACCGAATCCGGAACGAAGAAATTCGACAGAGAACCAAAGTCATAATACAAATAGAGAAGTAAGACAACTCAAGCCCCGAGCGGATGATAGTAGCCTAAACACGTAGGGCTATCGCTTAATAGTTTATTTACCCGTCAAAAATACTTAGTCAATCTCTGTATACAAGTAAGGCACAAAATACAAAATTAAGTAGAACGAAGGGTTCCGTACCTAAAACAAACAATCATGTTTGTTGTATGGGAGCCCCCCTAAAATATTTATTTTATTCTGTTTTTACTATTTGTTCTTATAGCGCTAACAGAAATACATCATTTGTGAAAATTTTAACTGTCTAGCTATCACGGTTCATGAAATACCTACAGCCCCTGGTGACAGACGGACACCGGAGTCTTAGTAATAGGTTCCTTTTTATCCCTTGGGTGTGGAAAAAAAGAAGAAAGACAATTCTGGATTTGACAAATTGTTATTGAGACATCCATGAACACTGCAATGTTTTTATGGCTAGTCGACTTTGTAGCTATCTTTAATGTATATGTAGTTATATACGACGTAGGTAGGTACTAGTTATGTAACGAATATTCGTATTCGCATTCGCGAATATTCGCATATTTCTCGACATTCGCATTCGCAATCGCAATTTTATGCGAATGTTTTGTGAATATGAACGTCCTAAAAATAATTAAGATTTTCAATTACAAAAAGATAAATAAAATAATAGTAAATATTGTCAGACAAATTACACACAGCGCCATCTAGCCCCAAAGTAAGCGAAGGTTGTGTTATGGGTACTAGACAACTGATAAACATATGTAAATACATTTTTTTTTGTAAATACATACTTCTGATATATATAGAAAACACCCAGGTTAAGACAAACAGACATGTTCATGCACACAAATGTTTGTCCTATGTGGGAATCGAACCCACGAGCGTTGGTGTCGAAGCAGCGTCATTGACCACTACGCCACCGAGCTCGTCAAATAAGTATTAACTTCTTATATATTTATTTCAAAACCTTATCTTCTGTTAGGATTTTTTGTTAAATAAACAATAAACATCACTCGTAAATCAAACAGCAATCGGCCTTCTTCGGATCGGCTCGACAATGCTCGGAAGTAGATGCAAATAATTACAAATGTGTGCGTGTAACTCGCGCGCCAACTTAGCTGTCAAAACAAAGCCATAGACAAATGGCGCTAAATACAAAAGTCAATATTCGTATTCGCATTCGCATCCGCGAATATCAACGGCAGATATTCGCATTCGCTTTAGCGAATGTCTAGAATGTTTCGATGACATTCGTTACATCACTAGTAGGTACCTATATGTTCAATTTATTAACGAACGTTAGCGCAGGCGCGAATATTGCGTGGAAGCGGGCTGTTTTACGAACGACGCAGCCCCGACTGGCGTTCCGTTTAAACTCATATAAATGTTGTCAGTGTGTGCGTGCGACGGCCATACGTACGGGCGCGCTCACATACAAACCGCGCTCGGTGCGTTTGTATGAAGTTATCCTACTTATTTATTTGTACTATGCCAAAGTTGTCGACATAGCTCTCAGAGTCAGCAGGCTGAATTGGCAGTGGGCCGGTCACATCTGTCGAGTCAGTGATGGCTGATGTGGAGGAAACCTTGTATGGGTGGTGTGAGTGGAGACCTTGTATGGGTAGTATGCGATAGCACCACTTGCTACGCCAGAAATAGCTATCATGTGTCCGTAAAGCTGTACAATGTCTGAAGCGTTGACAAATCTTCCATTAAGTGTTTTTAAAAAAGCTTTGTTTGGATTTTGGATTACTCTGCGACAACTGTGTCTATAGCGTAGAGAAGTTCAAAAAGGTTAAATATAATTAAGGACATTTTATAATTTATTATTTGTTATTTTTTTTAATGTACTGTTATAATATTTAGATCATGTGACCATTGTTTATAATTTTTAATTAGGTGATGTTTGACAACTAATATTTTATTTTTTATTTGTATTAATTTATTTTGATATTTTAATTTTTATTATCTTTTGCATGTCAATGTTTGGTGCAACACGCTTGCACTTTTATAGTTGTACCACCTTTGTACCGTGTTTGCTTGCAAATAAAATCAATGTGATTTGATTTCATGAAAGATGGGCGTCCTCGCTCTAGACGGAAAGACGACCTCAAGAGAACGGCCGGAAGCGGTTGGATGCGGAAAGCGGAGGATCGCATATGGATGGATGGAAGGCGTTAGGGAAGGCCTATGTCCAGCAGTGGATAGATACAGGCTGATGATGATGATACTGTAAAATACCTAAAAATTACATTCGATGTATTACGTAGGGGCCGTCGATGCATGGAGTAATTCCTTAAAATTGTGACTATAAATACTTGCATGCTATTATATAATAATGGCTAAACAGGCATAAGCAACGTAACTTTTTTTTTATGTGAGAGGGGGGCAAACGAGCATTTGGGTCACCTGGTGGAAAGCACCGCCCATGGAGACCAGCGACACCAAGGGGTCGCCGATCCGTTGCCAGCCTTTAACTTTTAAGATCCAACTGCATTTATTGTACCCATCCCATTTATTGCAAATAAATCATTTGTATTTTGAAATATTTGGTAACTTGTCAATTTCAAGTTATGGTCAATGTAATAAATTAGTTATTATTCATACTGACTGATACTTGGTCAAAGTAGAAAAACATGTTTTGGTTAGATTTGAGTTGATTTTTGGTTAGGTTAGGGATTTCTTGTGTCCTGTCATCGGAAATAGTCAACCCGTCAACCTAGATGATGAATGATGTGGAGCTCAGTAAGCTTAATTATTAATAATTAAATAAATATTGTCAGACAAATTACACAGCGCCATCTAGCCCCAAAGTAAGCGAAGCTTGTGTTATGGGTACTAGACAACTGATAAACATACGTAAATACATTTTTTTTGTAAATACATACTTATGATACATAGAAAACACCCAGACCAAGACAAACAGACATGTTCATGCACACAAATGTTTGTCCTGTGTGGGAATCGAACCCACGAGCGTTGGTGTCGAAGCCGCGTCATTGCTACGCCACCGAGCTCGTCAAATTGACAGTTTATTACATTGGTCGGCCATTATAAGTAATGACCAATTTAATAAATTGACTGTAACATTAATTAAGATATTCGAGGTAACGTCATCGGTCCAATAGTTTACGACATATTAAAATTGTTTCTTAAAAAAACAACCGCGAGGTGTCAGTTTCGCAGCGGCATATGTTACGAATCAAAAGGGTATTAGTGCGAAGTCAATGTAAACACTGAACAGTCGAACACGGAAGACAGTCTGAACACTAGGTCAGTCTAGCAAGGCACAGGCAATTCAGCAAACAGTAACTAAATTACAATGTCTAAAAACAGATTTGCGAGTACATTGAGTTTGTAGGGTTGAACCCAACGCGACAGATTTTAGGAGCGGTATTTTCTACAACGAACTGTGAAATCGTGGAATCAATTTCCCTCAGTAGTATTCCTAAATAAATAGGACATGGGCGCCATCAAGTACAAAGTTCATTTTTACCTTAAAAGACTGGCAACGGATCGGCAATCCCGTGGTGCTGATTTACTTTCGATCAGATGACCCTTATAAGCATATGGGATCTCATATATGTGCACGGCTGTGAATATGTTATATGCACTAAAATTATTTCACAATGGCAGTGCTTCCCCCTCCCCGGCACGCGATGTTCCATAGTCGTAATAAATTTTTTGATCCTTCATCTATCCAATGGTGTGATTGAATTTTGGATGGAGATGATAGATTTGTAGCCAAACTGTATCCCCCCATTTTGTTATCATTCATCATCATCATCAGGCCCATTTTAGTCTCCACTACAGAAGCACGACCCTCTCTCGTCCGTCCTAGACTGAAGGAGGATTTGGCCAACACTCCCTACGCTGGCCAAACGGGTTTGGGAGGCCTTATCGATATTTGATAATGTATTTCCCTTAGTCGCCTTGTATGATATCCACGGGAAGAAACGGAGATTCTATTCTAGTCTGCCGGAAACCACACGGCCACTTTCTTATCATTAGTTTTTTTGAATTGCATCCCTATGGAAGCAATTTTGAAAACGTATTCACGTCCTTTGTTTTTGCTTAACCTTTCTTAGCGGAGTTAAACCGTACAAACATATCCAGTTTACTTACTGTTTAGTAAATATCCTATGATCATTACCTTCCGGATAGATATTTAGAATTCTACAGGTATTCTAAAACTAGTTAATTTCTATTTACCTGTCTAGGTCGAGACGTGGGCGCACTTAAATTCCCTATAAGGTACAGTTACTTGTGTCGTACTAATTATAATGGTTGCTTCTTCCAACGACATGTATGGAAATCAATGGCTTCTCTATTAGAAAATCTAGAAAACGGTCACTTCGGGCAATTGACTAGATAAACGATGTAGGGGTTTAAGCACACCTCGGCCACTCCATACAAATGTCGCGTCGTTTACTACTACATAAACTGCAATGACGTTTGACGATAAATGACGTTTGTGCAGAGCGTGAATGAGCGCGTGTGCGTGCGGCGCCATTCAAACTGTTCTAGATTTGTCTCAAAGGGGATGTGAGATCGACACGAGAGAGCGGCAGGGAGTGGCAGTACTGTACGTAGTAGGTACTATTGTCTTTGTAGCCGCAAAAGTGACGCCACTCTTTAAATCATAGCTTAGCTGTTAGGATGAGTATCAGAAATTCTTGTGCGCAGAATCAAAGTTGTCGACGTATATGAATTCAGAGTTTTTTTTTATTTTTATTTATATTACGTCGTGTGGCAGACAAGCATACGGCCCTTTCTTTTTATACGAGATATTTTTTTTTACGAGAGGGGGTAAACGAGCATGTGGGTAACCTGGTGGAAAGCAATCACCTCCGCCCATGGAGATTAGCAATACCAAGGGGTCGCCGATCCGTTGCCAGCCTTTTAAGGGAAATAAAGACTGTTCTCACACACACACACACAACACAGTTTCACCTTTCGTGGTATAAAATGTCTTAGTAAACGTACTGTAAAAGATCGCCAATTGTCAAGACGACATGGATAGAATTTTAATTTATGATGAATGACTAGAAGTGGCTAGATGTGAAAGGCGGAGGATCGTATCTGGTGGAAATCATTGGGGAAAGCTTATACTTACTTAGCTTACTTAGCTACCAGCAGTGGGTAGATACAGGCTGATGATGATGTGTTTGACATTCACGAGCCGAATTTGGAAGGCGGCTAGGCCATTTGGACGTTCGGACGCATCATTAGTAACGTACTGAGTGCTTATTGCGAGTTTTTTGCTCACATTCGAACGTGTTTATGTTTACAAGCCGACCAAATTGAGAAAAAGTTTCATATTGTGAATTTAACAGACGCGTGTTACTTATCCAAATTAGCCGGGTTGCTCACTTCAAAATGTGAGCAAGTAAGCCACATAATTTTGATATGTAACACGCGTCTTATAAATTCACAACATGAGAGTTCTTCTCTATTTGGTCGGTTTGTTTACGTTGACATGATCGAAAGCGAACTAAATACTCGTACTAAGCACTTTAGTGTTAGAAAACTCACAATAGTGAAGAAGTAGAGTGTCGCAGGAAACTTGCCGTGTACACATCTGCTGTAATGGCGCCTAGTTTCTTTCGCAAAACAATCATTATTTCTGCACGTGTATCTTACGAGTACAATTAGCTACGGTTTACCTGTTTGTTGACAGGTAGAGTCCCTCGATTTTGTTACTTTACTTCGAGTTTACGAGCCATTGTTACGTAGTAACAATAGATATGCAAAATGGAAAGCAACAACGATGCAAAAAAGAACCCTAAAGTTGCATTAGGTTATGGTTTTAAGAGGAAACATTCTCACTTTACAACCTACAAAAAAGTCTTGATCGACTGTCACTTTCATTTTTCACTAGCTGACACTATAGATGTTGTACTGTCTTTCTAACTATGAATATTGAATTTTCGAATTGGTTTCGAGCAGTCTGTCAAATGATTGTCAGTTCTGTCAAACAACATTAAGTTACATTAGAAAAGAAGTAGCAAAGTAGTAGAAAAAAAGAAGTAGCGGTCCAGCCGTTCACGCGTGATGCCTTGACCTTTAGGGAAATAGGGATATTTTTTTATATATGTATATATTATATGCTATAGTCAATACCCGAAATCTAGGCGCTCCTAGGTTAGACTAGTTAAATCTAAAAGCAATTCGAGGTGAGGTTAGGATAGTTTATTAATAATATTTATGTATGATAATATGCAAAACGACTGCTCTAAATAGTGGCATTGTAACATACTATTTTTGAATGTATATGCATATTGTTACTCAATCCATTATACTCATTCTCGATTGACCATTCATAGGAGGCAATTTGCATGAAACATCGCTTCTAAACGTTAAATGACGAAATTCTTTACTTGGTGTAAAGCCATGAGTAAACATACGCAATAGATACTAAGCAGCAGCGCGAACGTAATATAATGGCATTAGAATTGTATTAAAATTAAATTAATAGTACATTATGGTACAAGTGTGTAATGTTGGTGATTACCGCTGAGGCGCCATTGAGACCAGAGCCTTTAGGCGAGGGTCTTAAGAGAGCCGAGGACGGTAATCATCAATACACACGTGTTTCATACGACGTTTTTCAACACACTTGTGAAGAAAATAATACTAAGAAACTATAAAACGAGTTGTGAAAAATGTTTACGCAATGGCGGGAAAAAATAATCAGGTTTTCCTATGCGCGCGCATCTAACATGGCGATCGGCCATAGACTAAAAGAATGAGGTTTCTTTGTTTGTAAGTGGTTCATCAACAGGGGTGTAAGTGGTTCATCAACATCTTTAAATCAAAGCCAACTTCACCTGCACGCGGTGCACCCTGCTGACTGACAAACTAAGCTCTGGCGAAAAGAGAGGTAGGGAGCGTAATTGTTGTTGAGGGTTGTTGTTTCCTGCGAGTGAGTGAGGTCACCAGAAAGGAAGAAGATGCTGCGTTGTTATCGGGGGTGGCGGCGCGAGCGATATTTTGTGTTGCGAGCGTTAATATGGCTACGGTAACCGCTTCACATCAGGCGGGCCGTATGCTTGTCTGCCACCCGACGTAGTATAAAAAAAACAATAAAGTACTTACTTACTAGATGCCAGCACTATCGTGGCTAATGTGAAAACAACTTTTACACGCTGGTATTACTAGGAATTAATAATGCAGAGAAAAAAACCTGCTGACAGACTTAAAAGCAAGTCAAGCGTAGCTTTTGAATCATTCTTATGCCCTAAAAAATAGGAAGTACAGTCGCACTGCAAGTGTGACATAATGGTGACTCATATTACCTGTTCCTGTTGACTCGTCAATACCAACTACGAGTATCGTATCATAATCTGGTATTAAATAATAAATATTCCTGGACATATTCCACATCGCCATCTAGTCCCAAACTAAGCAAAGCTTGTACTATAGGTACAAGATCACTGATATTATGCTTAAATACACATTTTTTGTAAATACATACATATAATACATAGAAAAGACCTAGACGTAGACAAATAGACATATTCATGCACACAAATATTTGACTTGTGCGGGGATCGAACCCGCGACCTCGGAGTCAAAGTGAATATTGCTAGCCGTTCGACCACCGGGCTCGTCAAAGAACCTCTGGCTTCTGGCGATTGTGTAATCATGCGTAATATTCATCCTCATATTGACTTCGCACCTGTTTTGTCAGACTTTAACCTATTGCGGTTCACAACCAGTCGATAGCCAATTGGCTCGTTCGAAGCTCGTAGGTATAACAAGGTCGAAATGGGCATAACAACTAGGTTTCCCACGCGGTGCTTTCTATGACAGATTTAAAGTCCATGGAAGGGCCATAATATTGTAATGGCATGCGGGAAACTTTATAGGGATTATTAAACTTTTATTGTCTTTTAATAACGATAATTGGAATTTCCTCTTGTGCAACGCACATTCTTTCTAAGCGACGAAAACGTTTCTCAAGTTGATGTATCGTTGATGGTCGATACCGATGACATGTTATGTATAGACAGGTCATACGCGAATATCACGGCAGTAAAAATTTGCTACAAAATGCTTATTCAATACTTAGGCTTTTATATATTATGCAGTACGCAAATAAATAAAACATTCTGGACAATTTACACAGTGCTATCTAGTCCCAAATTAAGCGCAAAGCTTGTACTATGGGTACTAGACAACTGATAAATGTACATAAATACTATTTTTTTTAAAGTGGCGTATGACTGAGTGAGTGAGTAAAATATCACTCAACCCTCAAATGTTATTTGGCTGCGGTATTCTGTGAGGTGGAGGTACATTCCTCAGACGGGTAGCTTACAATTACGCTCCCTACCTCCCTTTTCGCCAGAGCTTCGATTATCAGTCAGCAGGGTGCATCGCGAGCAGGTGAAGTTGGCTTTGGTTCAAAGATGTTGATGAACCACTTACACCCCAAATATCCGAAGTATCCCAGCAGTGGGATGCGACGCTCATGACATACACCTTCCATAACCACTCTATATCCGCGTATCGCCAGCACGTGCCGCTGCCGATATAAACACTAAACAGACGTTGCAGAAAATCGCCCTGTATGGTACATATTATACGTACGTAGTTATGTTTGCAACTTTTCTCTGCCCTAGATATCACTACACGTTCCCATATAATTATAGGAACTGTTGGACACAGCATAGTACTCCTCACAGTAGACTAACGGAGGAGCTTGGTGGTATCTTTGGGCGAACACGAAAATCTAAGCACAGTAATTGCTTTATTTGTAATGAATTAATGAATGAATATTTTATTTAAATGCTCTATTCCGCTAAACATAGAACTGCATGGCGGCGAATCGCAAGAACAGCGGTTACACATGAATCGACCGAGTTGTGACCACGACCACTCTGACAAGAGTGCACAACTAAGAAGAAGAATTTTATTTAAATAAGTAACAAAGACTCATGTTGTTAGTAATGTTTGTAAACTATATAATAAATATATTAATAATTTAAAAGTGGCCTTTCCTGCAGCATTCCCCCCGAAATGGCACAGGAATGGTTAACATAAATGCAGTCCAGTTTGCCAGCAATCATAATTATCGTAATTAGCTTGTGTCCGCAACGTCTAACTTCTTCGGGAATTTTTTAAATGTCCTTTCTTAACTGATGCATTCGTCATAATATCTACCTACATGCCAAATCTCAACCCGATCTGTCCAGGGGTTTGAGCGTTGGATAGGTCAGTCAGTAACGATTGCCTCTTATATGTAGATACAGAATATAATCCATTTGTACAACCCTTATTCATCCCACTGCTGGGGATATGGGTCTCCCCTGAATCGAAGGGGTTTATAGCATACTCCACCACGCTGCTCAACTGCGGGTTGGCGGAGGCCAGTATTTTCCAGCTGCATAAAGGCTATTGACTTGGTTTAACGACTGTCAGCTAATGACAACAGCCGGGACCGAGACGGCTTAAAGTGCCCTCCGAAGCACGAGATAAATAAACCCATCCATAGACAGACTGCGGTCGACGTTGCTTAACTTACGTGTACGATTAGACTGACTTGAGTGATTTGAACTGTGCGTTGATAGATCAGTCAGTAACGATTGCCTCTTATGGATACAGAAGATAATCCATTTACTTCAGCTCAATAAAACTCTTTCGTAAGTCTTATACGTTCTTTCTAAATGTCCAAACCACCTTAATCCTAACCCTGCATCGATAATAATAGCTTCAAACAAAAACATGCTAATTCCATATCACGCAATGGAAAGTAAACTTATGAAAGAGAATACCGCATTGTTTTGGTAACCCACAACTGTTTTAGTAATAATTGTTACAGAGTAGGTAGAAAAGTATAAAACAATCGGAAAGGTATCGATTACTGTAAGCATCGAGTACTATGATTAGTTGTATTTTTTATTATGTTATTTGTGTTATTGCTAGTCTAATTCTCTCACGTTCTGGGTAACGGGGTGAATGCCGGGCAATTACCTTGCATTTTTGTTGCCATAATGGAGACGGGTAGAATGCATCTATAGGTGAAAATATATTATACGGTAGGTAAAAAGATTTGGCCCGCCTGATGTAAAGCTCTGTTGTTATTGAACGAAGCATAGCTTACATTATTTTATTTATTCTCACCACCACCACTCACTCACTCACCGTCGGTTCTATTATTTCGTTCGCTCGCGAAAGTCGCAATGGCATCTCGGAGCATAGGATTAATGCGGCTTGCCATAATATGACGTAACGAAATATATACGATAGTGGATTGAGAGTAAATTTTTCAGCAGAAGCGTTGCCAACGTCCATACCACGTTGAAAACACCGGTTCTCGTCCGATCACCGAAGTCAAGCAACGTCGGGCGCGGTCAGTACTTGGATGGGTGACCGCCTGGGAACACCGCGTGATGTTGGCTTTTTGCTCTTTGTTTTGATAATATTGTTTTTCATATTTTTTTATTATTTGAATTTTGTTTTACCTGGGTATACCATTTGATGGTGGCTTTTTGTTTATTTACGCTTTTTTTTTCAGATTTAAGTTGTATGCTGTTAATGTGTAGGCTGAACATGCGCACAGTTTTTATCATCAATATACCGAATTTCGAGAAAATAAGTGATATTAATATTACTTTTCGGCTTGCGAAAGCATAACTGTTTGGCCAAAATAACTTGATGTTATTATTTCAACGGAAACTTTGCAGAAACTTAACCCATATCATTTTCCGCACCATTTAAGGTATAAAACAACTTTAAAATGAGATTTAATCGGGCAAATAACATATACGAACGAAGTCGCGGCCATAGCTAGTACCTATGAGAATAAATCTCGAAGATAAAACTAAGACAGTCAGTACTCAAGCACATATTCAAGTGGGTGGGGTGTATACTGTAGGAACATTCGGTTAGTAATTTACAGAGATCATTTAACGTAGGGTTGCCATCTCTAAACGCTAGCCACTAGGATTTGTCCAGCCCCTAGCCATTCGTAGCGTAACGTTCGTTACGCTACGAATATTTGTCAATCCTCATTCTAAAATGTTCGATTTGGACAAATGTCACGTGATCTATCTAACGTTCGTTACGCTACGAATTACACTTGGCTAGGGGGGCTGGGATCCTACCGCCGCGCCGAAGCATAAGCCGATTAAACCATTGGAATTTTTGAATGCGAAAATGAAACTACTGCTTAGATTATTGCTAATTATGTTTAGTTCAGCTGTTAGAAACCCTAGAACTCTACTGACGAAGCTGAAGATGTTTGTCGATAACTTTAACCCAAGACCAATTTTTGGAATCAAAAAATCCGATGGTAATCGGCTTCAGCTTCGGCGGTAGGACCCCTGGGGGCTAGCCAAATGGCAGTTTACGATGTAGAAAAGCGTAGCGATCGCTAATTTGAACTTTGGAGCTCATACTAAAATGTTGCGGACCAGGTGCCCCTGGTCCGCATCTTCTTCTGTCTTTATTCAAGCGTGAAAACTCCGGATTTTGAATGTTAAAACCCGGACATGTCATCACTGAAATTTATTGAGCTTTTAAAACCGTCCGGTCGTTCTGTCTGTCCGTCCGTTACCATGAAACTCAAAATTTCGAAATTCTGACTTCGGATTCGTGTAGAGCATCAAAAAGTAGTAATGTAAAGTGACCTTGGTTTTCCGATATCAATCGTCGTATCATCGGGAAAATGGCCAAAATAAATAAATAAATTAAATAAATAAATTTCGCTATGGTGGCGCATGCTGCGCGTCCGATGCTTTACTACTAGTACTATTTTTTAATCTGTGACAAGACGGTTATTCACAGCATGGAGCAGGCTGATGATTTAAAACTTTTAACCCCGGACTATAACTGAAACCCTGCCCGGACGTTCCCCGGAGGCTCTCCAAACACAAACAAATCCGGGGAAACTCGGTTGGATGGCAACCCTAATGTAACGGGATGCCTTTCGGGCTGCACACCTTCTGTTAAAATAACTCGATCCGATCAAAGATATCACTGTGCGTACGAGAAGCATTATCGTTAACATAAGAGCATTCTACCCATAAGCTAATAAACACTGGTAGTTATTATTTTATTCCGAATGATTCGAAACATTTTGAATCTGAATTGGTTCTAATACAAATTTAAATGTCTCAGTAATGTAATTGTAGTCTATAATGCTTGATCTATGGTATATCATTTATATTACAGTGCGACACAAAAAAGTAGACAAAAATAGGGGCGCCACTTTCTTTGTAAGTACAGTTCTCACATGGCAATCCTTGAACCTTTTGTGTGTAAAAAGAAAATGCTATTAAGTATTATTAATAAATTTAGTTCCCTTTCAACTCTTTTGTGTTCACTTTGCTTCTTCGAGCTTTTTACGTCACTTGAATGAAATTGAGCAAGGCATGATCTATTTTAACTAAAAGTATAAAAAATTAGCATGCATCTTCTCGGGAAAAAAGCTTTGTTAAATTACAGTCAGAAATACATGTATGGCAAGTATATCATTGCACTCTCTCATTATTGAAATATTAATGTCAGTGGGATAGACTAAAATTTTCAATATTACCATAGCCAACACCATGTTGAAAATACCGGTTCTCGTCCGATCACCGAAGTCAAGCAACATCGGGCGCGGTCAGTACTTGGATGGGTGACCGCCTGGGAAAACCGCGTGATGTTGGCTTTTTGCATTGATTTTTGTTTTTTGTTCTGTGAGGTATTGCAATATTTTTTTTTACTGTTATACAAATTTTTAATTCGTTAAAGTCAATTTTATTTTTGTGCTTTCACTTGTTTTGCCTTTCAAACCCAGTTAGAAGACACAGAATAAGAAAAATGTACAAAAAAAAAAAAAAAACAAAAAGTGATTTAAACGAACTCAAAAATATAGCTGAATCTCGTTTTAGGCCCAAATAAAAATGATTCATATTTACGAATTAGTTAAGAAATATAAAAACATAAAAGAAATATAATGATTACATTGAATTATAAGTGTTGCATGATAATGATTTATCATTGTTGGTTAGTCTCGGTCCATCTGGTTGGCGATCGACCGCGCGCTCTCTTGCCCTCGACCAGTCCCTGCACTACCAATCTCTCCATGGCGTCAAGGTGCTAACGTGTCCAAAGAACTTGAGGATTCGTAGTTGCACAAGCGACGTAAGCCTCTGTCTTATACCAAGTTCTTTGAGGATGGACACGTTAATTCTTCGAGCAGTCCAACTGATTCTGAGGAGGCGTCTCCAGCACCACTTTTCCAGAGCATCGATTTTGCGTCGATCTTGCATCCGCAATGTCCAGGTCTCTGCTGCGTACAAAAAGATCGGAAAGACCAGGCTATTCATAAGGCGTACTTTAGCGTTTTTGGTAATACGTCGGTCCTTCCCTTGTCTAGCTTTTGGGCAGCCGAGCGAGTCATAGCACAACACCGTTTAATTTCGTCTTCGCAGCCTCCGCAGTTGTGATCGTGGAGCCCAGGTAAATGTAACTGCTAATAACTTCACAGTTCGCGATTGTTGTGGTGCCTGGGGCATTGTCAGTTGGTCTATCCACTGTCATCATTTTTGTTTTATTGCGATTTAGGGCGAGTCCGAATTCTAAGCTAGTGATTTCCAGTATATGCAACAGATCACTGATATCTTCCTCAGATGACGCGAGAAGAGTTGTGTCATCGGCGTAACGCAAGTTTGATATTAATCTCCCCCCAATCGACAAGCCCTTGTCCCATTGTAGTGTATGTCCAACTAAGACAATACATACATTGTCTCGTGTGTTCGTGCATATTTGCATAAACGTCAGTACACGCGAGCCGCGGGTGAGTGTGGACGTTGTATGAGTGTATGTGCGTGCATTGCCGAGCCAGTGACCTAGGGGTGGAACAGCAGCTTCTACAAGTGGCGACGAGTCAAAAGGTAACAAAGAAATAAAATGAAAGATAAATAAATGTTATGACGTTTTGGGTTCTAATTGTTATAAATCAATTTTATATTTTTTAATTGTTAACGAACATTGCAAATGTTATCATTTATCATGTTAATGTTTTGATATTGCATGAAAATCTTAGTGAATATAGAGTAAGATAACTTTAAAAATGTTTACATTTTGAACAAGCTGCGGCGGAAGGTTCCCACATGAAGCGGCTGTTGCTAGTCGCATTACACTATGTATACGCATTATAGTAGAGTTGGACTCGGATCAGAGTTATCTTATAATGTAAACAACATCGTCGACTTGTTATTATAAGTTACAAGTATACTGTACCTACTGCGGTCATAACATATTTGATACATATTTTAAGACAGTTAATGTAATTGATATGTTTGGAACATTATTATTATTTAATATGGCTCGATATAGCACGTAAAAAAAAAAAGTCCGTGCTATCGTAGGTAAATCGAAATGAAATCGTTAGTTATTACATTTGATTGGAAATAGCCTAAAGTTAGTTAGTAATTATTTCCCAACGAATAGTTTTGAATATATTGAGAGAAAATTGGACGCTTCCTTTCAAAAAAAAAAAAAAAAAAAAAAGAACTTATTTGTTTGGTTAAGTTTCCCTCCATTAAATTGGAATATAATTTGGTCTCAAATACTATGAGGACCTCCATTAAATTGGGAACTGGTTGACATAACGTTGACCTCCATTAAATTGGGAACTGGTTGACATGACGTTGACCTCCATTAAATTGGGAACTGGTTGACATAACGTTGACCTCCATTAAATTGGGAACTGGTTGACATAACGTTGACCTCCATTAAATTGGGAACTGGTTGACATAACGTTGACCTCCATTAAATTGGGAACTGGTTGACATAACGTTGACCTCCATTAAATTGGGAACTGGTTGACATGACGTTGACCTCCATTAAATTGGGAACTGGCTGACATAACGTTGACCTCCATTAAATTGGGAACTGGTTGACATAACGTTGACCTCCATTAAATTGGGAACTGGTTGACATAACGTTGACCTCCATTAAATTGGGAACTGGTTGACATAACGTTGACCTCCATTAAATTGAAAATATTTATGGTAGCATAAACATGTTGTAGACTACCTCCATTAAATTGGGAATTGGTTCAAAAAAATGTACTTCCACAGAGCTACGAAAAAAAAAATTTTGTCGATCGGTGATGAAATCACTCTCGATCAAATTGTAACCGCAGCAAATACGCTGGAGGTTGTTAATGATCAAATGGAAAAATATGGAAATAAAAAACAAGAAAGGCAGGAAGTTAACGCGATATATAACAACAAAGAAAGAGAAGAAACAAACTCAAATAGACAGTTATACAAGAAAAACAAGACGAAATCCTGTAGCAGATGCGGGAGCAGTAAACATCGATCAGAAGACAGAGACTGCCCTGCAAGAGTAAAAGCATGTTACCATTGTAACAAGATGGGACATTTTCGTCAGTATTGCGGATCTGCAAAAACAGGTATAAAGAGGAAGCTAGACGAAAAAGAGAGAACAGGTAACAACAATTTGGAAGAAAAGAAAAAGAAGAGGATAGAAGTCGATTACGTATTTAATGTCGAAGATGATGTGACTGTCGAGTACATCATAGGTGGCGTAAAAGTTGACATGCTCGTCGACTCGGACTGTAAAGTCAACTTGATAACTCAGAATACATGGAGGATCTTGAAAAAGGAGCAAGTCAAAGTGGAAAATCAAATAGAAAAGCCTAATAAAACGCTGTTAGCCTACGGAAGTAATACGCCACTAAATATTAGTGGATCTTTCGAAACTATTATCGGTATTAAGGATCGTAAGGAACGTGCCACAGTATACGTTATTGCAGGAGGTACTCGAGATTTGCTAGGAAAAGAAACAGCCACACGCTTAGGCGTCTTAAAAATTGGCATGGATATCAACAAAATTGAAGATATAGCCATGGCCCAGCCATTTCCTAAAATGAAAAATGTATTAGTAGAAATTCCAATAGATGACACAGTAAAGCCGGTATCGCAGCCATATCGACGTATACCTATTAATTATTAATTAGCTAAAGTAGGAAGCAAGATTCAGGAGCTACTGGATTGTGACATCATTGAAGAGGTGCATGGTCCTTCAAGATGGGTATCCCCGATGGTGCCTATTTTAAAAGATAATGGCGATTTGCGTCTGTGTGTCGACATGCGACGTGCTAACACTACAATCATGCGAGAGAATCACTGTTGCCGAAAATTGGGAAATCCAAATAATTCAGTAAATTCAAATTCAAATTCAAATCGTTTATTTTCTCTCTCTATAAAACAGTTTTACAACAAGGGCATAAATAGATGGTACAATTTTTTTTAATAGAGAGGGACTGGCGCCTGAACTAAACCGAGGCCTGTATCTCAGAAATTGGACATAAAAAATGCATTTCACCAGCTTGAACTACACCCAGACTGCTGACACATCACAACCTTTATTACGGCTAAGGAACTTTACCGATATAAAAGACTAATGTTCGGTATAAACTGTGCTCCTGAAATTTTCCAAAAGATACTGGAGAAAGTCTTATTGAAATGCGAAGGCGTCGTCAATTTCATCGATGACATTTTAATCTACGGAGACAACGAAGAGCAACACGATATTAGACTGCAACAAGTGCTAAAGATTCTCAAAGAAAATGACATTTTGCTCAATAAAGGAAAGTGCATTTTCAAAGTGGAGAAGGTGCATTTTTTGGGGCATAATTTAACTCCAGAGGGCGTAAAACCTCTTACAAAATACATTGATAGCAATACGAATTTTAGAACCCCTACGAACGTGGACGAACTACAAAGTTTTTTAGGTCTCGTAAATTATGTTAACAAATGGATACCACATCTAGCCACAAAAACAGAACCTTTAAAAGAATTATTGCGAAAGAAACTCTGCAAAAATGCTGAGCTCAAACCATTTTGGTCTAATGAACAAGACAAAGCTTTTTTAAGACATAAAGAAAATATTAACAGATATACAGTCCTTGGGATACTATGATGTTAAAGATAAGACCCAGATAATCGCAGATGCAAGTCCAGTTGGACTTGGTGCTATTTTAATACAGGTGGATTCAAAGGGTCCACGAATAATTGCTTATGGGAACCGGACATTGACAGAGTGCGAAAGAAAATACAGCCAAACCGAAAAAGAGGCTCTAGCCCTTGTTTGGTCCGTCGAACATTTTAATATATTCGTCTTTGGCAAAGAATTCGACTTAGTAACGGACCATAAGCCATTAGAAGTGCTATTTGGTTCAAAATCAAAGCCGTGTGCTCGAATAGAGCGACGGGTACTTAGATTACAATCATATAAATTTAAGGTAATTTACAAGCCAGGAAAAACCAACATAGCTGATCCCTTATCACGACTGTGTGCACGTTTGGAGACCCCTGCTAAAGGACAGGACGTATATGTTCACCAAATAGTGGAACAATATAGACCTCAGACAGTAGCGTTGCGTGATATCACAGAAGCTCCAGAAGGGATAAAGAAATTATCGACGTGAAGAAAGGAGCGAATCTGCAAGAATATAGAAAAAAGAATTATCAGCAAGAATGGAGCGAATCTGTTAGAGGTTACAAGATTTTTAAAAATGAATTTTATTTTTATGGCGACATTTTATTGAGAGGGAACCGAATAGTGATTCCAGAAACATTACGGAAGGATATGCTTGATGCCGCACACGAGGGCCATCCAGGCATAGTGGCCATGAAAGGTCGATTGAGGTCAAAAGTCTGGTGGCCGAGAATTGATAAGGATGCATAGAATCTAGTGAAATCTTGCAAAAGCTGCACCTTAGTAAGTTTTCCAAATCCTCCTGCACCAATGAAGCGCCGTGAGCTACCGTTAGCTCCTTGAATTGACATTGCAATGGACTTACTCGGTCTACTGCCCAATCAGGACTATTTATTTGTGGTTGTCGATTATTACAGTCGTTATAAGGAGGTAAAGATCACAAAATCAATCACAAGCTCTCATATTATACAAAATTCTCAAGGAAATTTTTAGCAGATTAGGATATCCTATATCAGTTACTGCAGACAATGGGCGGCAATTTGTGAGCGACGAATTTAGATCATTCTGTAAGGAATGCAATATAGTTCTTTACAATACAATTCCATATTGGCCGCAACAAAATGGCGAGGTCGAGAGACAGAACCGGGACATTTTGAAGCGTTTATAGATCAGCCAAATAGAAAAGAGGGATATCAGAGAAAGTTTGTGGGAATATCTTATTATGTATAATAGTACACCCCACTCTACAACAGGCAAATCCCCTTCAGAGATAATTCAGAAGTTGACACGGATGTAAGAGATAGAGACAAGATTCAAAAAGAAAAAGGAAAGGAGTATGGGGATATGAAAAAACGAGCTACTCATTCAAACTTGATTAAAGGAGATAAAGTGTACGTCAAGAATATGGAGAAAACGAATAAGTTCAGCTCAAATTTCAATCCTACTTCCCACACGGTCGAAAGGTCCGATCACGGAGACTTTATAGTAAAAAACGATGAAACAGGACAAGTATTGAGAAGAAATGTGGTGCATTTGAAAAAGATACAAGGCGAATGGACAGCATCAGAACCAGGAAATATAAATACTTATGATGAAGCCTAATTTAAGTAGTTGTCTGAGTGTTACAAAGCATTTTGATTATTGTTAGTATTTGAATGGATGATGTTATAGTAGCTCATATTAAAATGATTTTTTGTTTAAAATCATTAGTTTAATTTATAAATAAGGGAGGGATGTAGTGTATGTCCAACTAAGACAATACATACATTGTCTCGTGTGTTCGTGCATATTTGCATAAACGTCAGTACACGCGAGCCGCGGGTGAGTGTGGACGTTGTATGAGTGTATGTGCGTGCATTGCCGAGCCAGTGACCTAGGGGTGGAACAGCAGCTTCTACACCCATCCTTCCAGTACAATTCGCATGACGTATTTAGTATAAATATTGAATAGCAAATGTAACAATATGCATCCCTGTCGGACTCCAGATTGTGTTTTAAAGGGCTCGGAGTCGAATTCATGTACGTATACTCGCACGCATGTTCGAATACAATGACATTAACCCGATTAACAATTATCTGATATGATATACCTATACCGTCTGATCAAATATCACAGTGATTTCTGATAATAATATTATTAAAATATAGTACATACCTACCAGTACATCACACTTGACACCTGGCATTGAAATTCAACTCTTATTGTTTATTTCATATGAGTGAAACTTGATCGAATAAAGAGTATTTTCAAAAGTCTATAATAAAACATACACAACAAAGATTGAATGCCAAGTAAATTGCGATAAAGATCAACATTTTTTAATCTACTGTCGCCAACGTCCATACCATGTTGAAAACACCGGTTCTCGTCCGATCACCGAAGTTAAGCAACATCGGGCGCGGTCAGTACTTGGATGGGTGACCGCCTGGGAACACCGCGTGATGTTGGCTTTTTTGTTTTGTAAATGAAATAAGTTATTTTTTTTTATTTGGTATTGCAGATATATCGATACTTTATCTTATTATTTCTATAATTTTTTCTCGTTCCCTTTATTATAGTATTAATTTTTCAATCCCCTTGAAGGTTGTTGTGTTCCTGCGAGTGAGTGAGGTCGCTAGAAAGAAAGGAAGGAGTATTGGCTGGCAACGGATCGGCGGCGACCTCTGGGTGTTGCTGATCTCCATGGGCGATAGTGATTGCTTTCCATCAGGTGATCCACATGCTCGTTTGCCCCACTCTCATATAAAAAAAGAGTCTAGATTCCAAGATTAAAGCACGCATATGGGTCGACGAAACTATGGGCGGTCCCTCTCTCGATGGACCGATTTTTTTATATATGAAAATTGGTCAAATGAGCCTGTGGGTCAAATGTTGGCAAGCAAACACCAAAACCGAAGACCATGGAACTGTTATTTGGCTTCGGTATTATGTGGATATGCAAAAACATGCTAATTTAATTAGTAATATTAGTATTAATATCTACATAAAGTACAGTAATGAACGGCTTCTCACAAAGTAATTGAATATTGTAAACAACTGTTAACAATCTTTCAGAGCAACCGAAATTACTCATAAATCATTCCAACCATTAGCGTTTAAAATAATTATTTATAGTCTGTGATAGTTGGCGAGAATTACCGTGTGGGCTAAGAGCTTATCTTCGGTACCGGTTCGGAAAATACCGGTTAATTATTATTTTTACCAGTATTCTCTTATTTACCTAGCGCAAGTTTTACGGATTTTTACGGTTCATGTGGCATGGCATATATAGTATGGCATGGTAGGTTCATGGGTGACCCACATGCCCCCCCCCCCCCCCCCCCACCCCGCTCATATAAAAAAAATCGTTGTAATGGTGAAAGTTTGTTTATTTTTTGAATGCCTATGTTAAGCAAGGATATTGCACGCCTGATATTAAGCTGTTCCTGTAGCCAATAGCCTACTTTAATTTAATACATAATAATTTAAGAAGTTAAGTAAGTTTTCTAGAACTATAAAAAAAAACTAAGGTCTTACAATTTGAGATTTTTGACTTAATGTAAGTCCTGGTGACTTTCTTGCAAATCAATGTTACGCCACCAGAGCCAGGAGAAGCAGCTAGCAATAAAATAAAATTCAATCGTTCCAAAATAGCGTAGTGATATTTAAAAGCTCTTAAATCGGATAGCGAGTCGTATAATCTTTAACTGTTAAAATTACGAGAGAAAGGAGTAATAAATACGGAGAGTTAATGTCTCTGGAGATGGACAAATAAAATAGTTTCCTGGTGGAAATACCTTTGAGTTTGCGTAATGTAGTTTGAATCTGTCAAAAAGTTTTATAAGTTTTGAAATCTTGCTTATACTTCATTTTTACAACATCCTGTTTGTAATTTTAACTGAAAACCACTTTAAATTCTTTTCGCTTAACATCACGAGTAGATTCTGATTTCTCTTGTCTATTCTGGTATTGCGCAGGGTTCTATACTCGGACCATTGGCGTACTTAATATACATTTATCTATGACTTATGCGACATAGTTTTGGAGTGGTCCATCAATATCTTGGAACCAAAGCCAACCTCACTCAGGCTGCACGTGGTGCACCCTGATGACAAACGAGGCTCTAGCAAAAAGTGAGGTAGGGCATAACGTATTTTTTAAGCTGCCCGACCGGGGAAGTACCTCCACTTCACAGAATACCAATACCATTAAGGGTTGTTGTGTTCCTGCGAGTAAGTGAGGTCACCAGAAAGAAGGAAACGAAGAAGTATAGGCTGGCAACGGATCGGCGACCTCTTGTTGTTTCTGATCTCCATGGGTAGTGGTGATTGCTTTCCATCAGGGAACGCAAATGCTCGTTTGCCACCCTCTCATATAAAAAAAAAAACCTAAGGGAACAGCTACACTAACAAAGGCTGCGTAATGTTTTCTATCCATGCCGGAGTCGTATAAAAAGTTAATGAAACAATACGGCTTTACTTTTTGACAAAATAAAAATGAAGTGTTAAGGAAGCATTTAAAAAAGATTTATAGCTACTCAAAAGTGTACGTGAAATATTGCCTAAAGATGTTATAAAACTTGCAGGTTGCAACATCTGCATTCGGATGTATTAAATGATTTTAAACTCTATTACTACATATGCAAAGGTTAAAATACTGTTGATATGCATTGGGCCGTTCTAGCAACATATTTCTTTGTACAAATACGGAAGAGTTTGGACAAAAAGTGTTTGAACAGATGATACGAATTTTAGAAAGACGTTTATTTTGTTTTTGCTGGACATAACCATGATGAACTTATAGTTTTACATTTACACATCATGCTTTTCCTAAAACGCTATCACTAAATAAAAACCGTAGTTTGTAGAAGAAAACATCGGACGCGCAGCATGCGCCACCATAGCGAATTTTTTTTTTCGAAATCCTGAATTGATTACATTACTACTTTTTGATGCTCTACACGAATCCGAAGTCAGAATTTCGAAATTTTGAGTTTCATGGCAACGGACGGACAGAACGACCGGACGATTTCATAGCTCAATGAATTTCGCTGAAAATGTAAGTTATCATATCGATACCTCCAATGAACACTACCTCAAAACATACACATCCAGATACACACCGCTAATATGAGTTATACTTTTACTTAGCGGTTTGTATTTGTCGATTTTGTTGTGTCTGTGTGTCTTTTATAAATAGAATTCAGGTAGAATAATGTTCCTGAAGGAATGAATCGATTTAGATAAAAGAAAAACTAGAAAAGAAAACTATCGAAATTTTAATTGGCGTAGTGTTCCTTGGAGGTATCTGTTGGGTTTTGGAAGCTAGTAGAGTAATAATAATGCACTTTTAGCAGAGTTTTATATTTATTTCCACACTGATACAAAAGCCGCAGCTTGTCGCCATTACAAAACAGGAGAGAGGAAACGGAAGGCAGTGTTGCCAGACATTCAACAGTATCGATATCAAACATTGGTTTTATGTAAAGAGAAAGACTATGAAGTGTTCACAGCTCAGGCTTGTCGGTGCTGGCATATTGATAGAAACTCGGTACTACTCTGCAGATTCCTCGTGCAGCTCCGATAACCGTTGGTAGATCGACGCAGGCTGCCTGCTTTCTTTCTGAGTGTTGATTGCGAGTTTTTTATTCACGTTCGATAATGTCAACGTAAACAAACCGTCCAAATAAGAAGAACTCCCATGTTGTGAATTTATATGACACGTGTTACATATCAAAATGTGTTTTTTTTATTCTTTATTACTTTATTTAAATAATATAAATAACTTATAAATAAAATACCTACTTAAATATAACTTAGAAATAAATAATGAAGCCCCGCCAAATCGTTACCCACTTGAAAAGTGCCCAAAAGGCTGGCAGCATTGCCACGTTGAATGGCAATGATAATCCTCTGGCCGAGATATTGGCCAGCCCTTTGGTCATGTGATACTTCGATCAATCTTTTTGACATCATATCAAAATTATGTGACTTACTTTCTCACGTTTTGAAGTGACCAACCAGGCTAATTTGGATATGTAACAGGCGTGTAGTAAATTCACAACATGAGAGTACTTCTCTATTTGGTCGGTTTGTTTACGTTGATATGATCGAACGTGAATAAAAAACTCGCACTAGTGCGTAGTGCGAGCTTTTTATTCACGTGTTATTCTTAGTTTCTTTATTTATATATAGTGTATTCTGAATACGGCCTGAGTCATACAAAAAGAGGAGCTCGATACCGTCGTTGCGCATGGCAGTCTAATCGATCACGCAAGTCAAGCAATATCGACCGTAGCCTGTCCATGGATGGGTTTATTTATCTTGAGTTCCTCTGTGCTTTGGAGGGCACGTGAAGCCATCGGTCCCGGCTGTTGTCGTTAGATGACAGTCGTTAAACCAAGTCAGTGGCCTTTAGGCGGCTTGAAAAGACTGACTTCAGCCAACCTGCAGTTGAGCAGCGTGGTGGAATATGCTCTAAACCCCTTGGATTGATGGGAGACCCGTATCCCAGCAGTGGGTTAAATAAGGGTTGACAACGACGACATACAAAAAGTACTAAATTTACAACTTACGTGATGAGTGAATCACAGCTAGGTATACCATAATATGTAATAAAAGTTTACACCATGCATACAATAATGGGGACACCATCAATATTTAATCTGTGATGCGGTACACGTACAAACAAACATAAATACACAAGTTACATTGTAACATCGATTTCTATTTTTCTTATGGTAATAAATCTTTCATCATCATCATCATCATCAGGTCATTTTAGTCTCCACTGCAGGAGCACGACCCTCTCTCGACTGTCTCAGACAGAAGGAGGATTTGGCCTACACTCCCCACGCTGGCCAGACGGGTTGGGGAGGCCTGATCGATATTTGACAATGTATTTCCTTTAGTCGCTTTGTACGACATCCACGGGAAGAAACGGAGTGATTCTATTCTAGTCTGCCGGAAATCACACGGCTAACACTTATTCACAAAATTACCACCAATCTAATTTGAAGTTTGATTATTGCAATCAAAAAAACTTTTTTTTTATACCACGTCGGGTGGAAGACAAGCATACGGCCCGCCTGATGTGAAGCGGTTACTGTAACCGTATTAACGCTCGCAACATAATATATCACTTGCGCGCCGCCACCCCCGCTGCCAACGCAGCATCTCCTTCTTTTCTGGTGACCTTACTCACTCGCAGGAATACAAACAACTATCCAGACAATTGTTATTTGGCTGCGGTATTCTGGTACATTCCCCAGTCGGATAGCTTACAATTACGCTCCCTACCTCTTTTTTCGCCAGAGCTTCGTTAGTCAGTCAGCAGGGTGCACCACGAGCAGGTGAAGTTGGCGTTGAATCGGCTTCAGCTCCGGTGGTAGGGCTCCAGGTTGAGAATGGCTGGTATAAACCAAACTAAACGGGGCGGTGACTTTTTTAAACGCTCGTGTAATTTTTTTGATTGATTATTATGTCTTATGTATATAGCTAAAATATATATAGCAATATATTATAAATTGTGTATATAGCAATACATTATAAAATATACATCAGGCCTCCCCAACCCGTCCGGCCAGTGTGAGGAGTGTAGGCCAAATCCTCCTTCTGTCTGGGACGGACGAGAGAGGGTCGTGCTCCTGTGGAGACTAAAATGACCTGATGATGATGAGCGGAATGCTTATACATATACGCCGAAGTCACTCTTTTCATATGAATAGGCTCCATTAAACCGATGTTGATGAAACTTGTCACAAGTAAGGACCTCGACGGAGACGACTCTCGGAGACTGAATGACCTGATGATGATGATGATAAACTAAAGCAAGGAACTCCTTCATTGACTTTATGACGCGGCGGATACAAACAGTGACCTGTGTCAGTAAGTCAAACTTAAATAAAATAAAGTTAACCTTTGTTAGAACTTTCACTTGAGATCTGGTACCAAATTATGTTTACGTTCCATACGTTTCATGAACGGTGGCCGTGTGCTATGATTTTAACACTGACCCACTTGAAACTGGGACTTTAGACGATAAGGAAACTGAAGTACGGGTTAACTGGGAGCGATAAGCGTTGTGTTATGAGGAAAATGTTTGTTTTTGGAAGTCTCGAGGCAATTTGATCTACACTACTTTTGTAGTGTAGATCAAATTGCCTCGCTTCGTCGGTCGTGCTTCCGCAAGCAATTATTTCATGCAATCTATTACCGGCCGGTACCCACCCACTATCGTTAGTAGATGCATGCGGCTGCCGTGGCTGCGTTGGTAGTCTCATCCTCAGGCGATCTGTAGATGTTGATGGTTAGAATCCTGTTTTTTTATACTACTTTGGGTGGCAGACAAGCATGCGGCCCGCCTGATGTGAAGCGGTTACCGTAGCCAACGCTGGCAACATAAAATATTGCTCACGCGCCGCCACCCCCGCTGCCAACACAGCATCTCCTTCCTTTCTTTCTGGTGACCTCACTCACTCGCAGGAACTCAACGACCCTAAAGGGAATTGTTATTTGGCTGCGGTATTCTGTGAGGTGGAGGTACATTCCCCAGTCGGGTAGCTTACAATTACGCTCCCTACCTCTCTTTTTCCCAGAGCTTCGTTTGACATTCAGCAGGGTGCACCGCGTGCAGGTGAAGTTGGCTTTGGTTCAAAGATCTTGATGAACCACTTACACCCCAAAATTGTTGGGCAGGCATTATGCCTGCCGTGGGCACCTATACAATATGAGACTTGTAAAGTAGCCCAGAATTCAGAACATGTAAGGAAACTTACGAGACCACTTGAGAAGTGCTTTAGCACTTGATGTGTCAATGTGATACTCTAGCTGGCAAACGAATAGTAATACTAGGAAAGGCGTACCCGGACCAGGGGGGCTAGCCAAATGGCAGTTTGCGTACCAGAAATTTGAACTGTGGAGCTCATACTAAAATGTTCGAATTGACAAATGTCAAGTGATCTATCTAACGTTCGTAACGCGACGAATTACAGTTGGCTAGGGGGGCAGGGATCCCACCACCGAAGCTGAAGCCGATTACCATAGAATTTTTTGATTCCAAAAATTGGTCTTATGTTAAAGTTGTTGACAAACATCTTCAGCTTAGTCACTAGAGCTCTAGGGGTTCTATCAGCTGAGCTAAACATAGTTACCAACAATGTAAGCTGTAGTGCCATTTTCACATTTAAAAAAATTCGATCGTAATCGGCTTCAGCTTTGGCAGCAAGGCCGAAAGAGGACTACAGGCTCTTTCCAATTAAAGGCGTACTGAAGTACATACATGGAACATGTCTTCAGACGGTCAGGGGAGAGTTACTAAAGAATAGGGAGTGCACAAAAGATACAAGAGGGTGAGGTGACGAACATACGTGCCACCGGTGCTTAACCGCTGGACCCATTTCAAGATAACATATTTTGTAATATAACATTGAATAGAATAGTTGAAGACATTTTGTAATCACTAATCAATCAGGCCGTTGTCACAGTCAGCCTGTGACCACGGCCGGTGCGACCTGGTCGAAACGTCAGGCAATAATAAAGGTATGTAAATACCCTTATGCATGATCGCGTTAATTCCCGTTCTTATATTTCACGGTACGTGCTTCGCTACGTATAAAGTGAAATAATAAAAAATAATAAAAATGGAACATTTTATTAATTGCTAGCTATTTTAAAATTTAATCCAAGACATTTGGATAAACAATATTTTTGTTTTTCCATTTTGAGCATGAATAAACAAACGTCTGGGGGGTACCGAGTCTCGAACAGCCCCCTTACCACCATCTCTTATTGCGACTCAATAACTGAATAGATTGCTAATTCATACCAATGAATAAGCGACTCGATTTCAAATGGAATAGAGTCGCTTATTCATCGGTATGAATAAGCAATCTATCCAATTATTGAATCGCACTATGAGATGGTGGTAAGGGGGCAGTACACAAAGAAAGTAAGTCCACATTTACGGTCCTTATTACAATGAGATAAGGTGCATATGATTAAATTTATTTTCTTTGTTTATATTTGGCGTCGTCTCGATTTAACAACTTTTATCTTTAAAAAATATGTCTGCTATATCTGTTTGATATATGAAGTTATTTTGACTCATCATCATCATGATCAGCCTGTATCTACCCACTGCTGGATATAGGCCTTTCCCAACGCTTTGTTTTGTAACGCTTAGGCGATCCTCCACTTTCTACATCAAACCACTACTAGCCATTTTTTTGAGATCGTTGGTTCATCTAGACAGGGGTCTAGAATCTAGACCCGTCTAGATGAACTTTTTGGTCACATTCTTGGTCTCGAAACTTGACCCCCTCTACTCTAATCTAGAGTCTAGATTAGAGTAGAGGGGGTCAAGTTTCGAGACCAAGAATGTGACCAAAAAATTCGCACTAATTTTGGGGTGTAATTGGTTCATTAATATCTTTGAACCAAAGCCAACTTCACCTGCACGCGGTGCACCCTGCTGAGTGACAAACGAAGCTCTGGCGAAAAGAGAGGTAGGGAGCGTATTTGTAAGCTACCCGACTGGGGAATGTACCTCCACCTCACAGAATACCGCAGCCAAATAACAATTCCCTTGAGGATTGTTGTGTTCCTGCGAGTGAGTGAGGTCACCAGAAAGAAAGGAAGGAGATGCTGCGTTGGCAGCGGGGGTGGCGGCGCGCGAGCAATATTTTATGTTGCAAGCGTTAATATGGCTACGGTAACCGCTTCACATCAGGCGGGCCGTATGCTTGTCTGCCATCCGACGTAGTATAAAAAAAAAAAAAAAAAAAAAAAAAAAAAAAAAAAAAAAAAAAAAAAAAAAAAAAAACGAATAGCGAACCGCACCGAACCGAAAGCGTGGAAAATGCGAACCGAAGCGTTGACGTCAAACTAGGCGTAGCGAATCGAAAACGTGGAGAATGCGTACCGTAGCGTATATTAAATATATATAGTATATGTCTGCTATATATATTTATATAGCCTGTGGACTTCATCATCATCATCAGGTGATTTTAGTCTCCACTACAGGAGCACGAGAGCACGACCCTCTCTCTTCAGTCTCAGACAGAAGGAGGATTTGGCCCACACTCCCCACGCTGGGCAGACGGGTTGGGGAGGCCTGATCGATGTTTTACGTGTATTTCCCTTAGTCGCCTTGTACGACATCCACGGGAAGAGACGGAGTGATTCTATTTTAGTCTGCCGGAAACCACACGGCCACACAGCCTGTGGACTAGTCCATACAATAAATAATACAAGTGTAAATAAATAGACACGTGAATATAAGTTATGTCAGAATGCGAATGTTATCGTATCACAGTTATCAATATTTGGACTATTTGACGTGTAGCGACATATCCGATAACTCATTGATAATGGTCGTCTCGATGCGTGTAAAATATCTGCGTTATCAATTTGACAGGATTCAGTGTGAGATAAGAAACGTAACGGATGTGGTGTGTAGTGACTTCAATAGTTGTATTTTTGAACCGCTGAGGAAGCAAACAAATGGACGTCTCGCATGACATTTTATATATAGACAGGCTATAGGCGATTTTTGCCTTATTTACCATTGTATAATTATTTATTAGGCGAATGTCGTATTTGCCATATTTCTGTCTCTTACATTGCTAAGAGGGCAAGTCCAATTCTAAAAGCTTCTTACTCCTACTAATTTCTTCTGACTAAATTCGTTGTGAGTTCCAAGGCAGCCGTAGTTTTACCTCCGGTACTGCAAATAACTTCACTGTTCATTGCCTTTTTTGGTAGTCGTACAGTGGGGGGAATGTTTGGTGAACTTGAAAAGGTTGGGGGAACATTATGGCAGTCAAAATTAGTTATAAAGCACTTACTCAATACCTACGTACGTATACATGCAGATGATGCAGAGAATTAAAAAGAATGTTAGTTAACACACTGGCATTTTATTTACAACTTTTCAATAATTGCTTTTGATAAGTACTAACGTCTTGCCGCGACAGAAAATGACGCGAGACTGAGTTAATAACCTTGCTTTCTGTTTGTTATAATAGAAGCAGAATAAAACACATCTATATGTAAAAACATCTTAGTCTCGCTGCATGTAGGTTGTATATACCAACCTGCAAACTGACAAACGAGGCTCTGGCGAAAAGAGAGGTAGGGCATTGCGTATTTTGTGAGTCCGACTGGGGAAGTACCTCCACCTCACAGAATACCGCAGCCAAATAACAATTTTCTTGAGTGTTGTTGTGTTACTGCAAGTGAGTGAAGTCATCAGGAAGGAAGGAGTTGTTGCGTTGGTAGGGGGGGTGGCGGCGCGTGAGCGATATTTTATGTTGCTAGCGTTTATATGGCTACGGTAACCCCTTCACATCAGGCGGGCCGTATGCTTGTCTACCACTTGACGTTAGTATAAAAAACCGGACAAGTGCGAGTCGGACTCGCCCACCGAGGGTTCCGTAGGTACGTAGTATCATTATTAAATTTGATATTTTTCATTATAAATAAGAAATAATGCGTCGAAAAAAATAAATCCTTACTAATATTATAAATGCGAAAGTAACTCTGTCTGTCTGTCTGTCTGTCTGTCCTGCTTTCACGGCAAAACTACTGAACCGATTTAAATGAAATTTGGTACACAGATAGTTTAGAGCCTGAGGAAGGACATAGGCTACTTTTTAATGCAAAAAAAGGGTTGTAAGGGGTTAAAAGGGGGGGTGAAAGATTGTATGGAAATATCGTTATTTTTAGAGCTAGAAGCTTGAAACTTATTTTTTAGGCTGTTGATTCGATATAAATAAATATGACATTCAAAGTTTGTAAAAGTTTTACCCACACGGGGGTAAAATAACAATAGGGAATAGGGGATGAAAGTTTGTATGGAAATATGTAAGGTATAAATGAATGTTTTATAAGTTTGTTTGCCAAGAGACAAAATATTAGTGCTATCCTGATGTAGATAACATTTACGCAGTCATTACAAAATGAGAAACTGAAATTAACGCGAGTAAAAATCTTGCCAAGCATCGCGCCGTACTAGAGATGGGCAAAATGCCGGGCATTTACAATAAATGTCCAAAAAATAGTTATAAATTCCCTATTTATGCCCAAAACTAGGCATTTATTGGGCATTTACAGGTTCTTACTGGGCACTTATTGTAAATGCCAGGCATTTTGCCTATCTCAACGCCGTACACCACCCGTACACATTGAAAGCTGCCACGCGGGGGTCAGGGAGCGGGCCGGGGGTCGTTACGCGGCGTGGTACCACATGAGTAAAAAACGGTGGTACGGCACAGAAAAAATATGCCCAAGTGGGCTTGCCCAAACGTGCAGACACGTGACAATTATTATTTTTTCCGCTACAAATGCATTATTATTCACTGCACATTGTTTACAATTCGATTTGCTTACTTTAGTAGATAAGTTATTAAATATTTTTTTCTTTAGTTGGGTCATTGTTTTATTTATTTCATTCGTTAAAAGTAGATTACTTTCGAGTTTAATTAGATGTTATTACGTCATTTTTTTTTTGTTGCACATTTGTATGCTAGGCAGGTACCTAAGAACGGTAAGTTAATTGCCCTCACCAAATAAACAGTACTTTTTTGAGCATTGTACAAACAAAGCATTTGACCATCTGTGAATGTAAACAAAAGATAAGAAAGCTTAATAGTTTTATGAATGAGTCTTTATGCCTTTGCATGCCGACTCAGTCAGAAGTCGCAATATCCGAAAGGGATTTCTAGGAATCGGTTACAAATGGTTCATAAAAACAAGTTCTTAAGTACAAGTGTAAAAAGTTATACTTAGTATAGAGATTTTGTTTATTTGGGTCAATAAAATTAGTTAAATTTAATTCATTTGGGTTTATAATTTTTTTTAAATAGGTTTTTATACAATTAAATAAAATACTTAAATAAGTTATTTTCATAATAAGAAGTTTTGTTTTCTGTGTTTACGGTTAAAAGCAAAATAAAGTGTAAATAGTTATAGGGGTATAGCGCACTCAGTTCTAAAACTACCATTGAACTTAGCTGATGAGGACATGCCGGTATGTAACATTAGCAAAAGCAGTGAGCGCGGAAGAAAGTTGCAGCTGTGTAAGCTGTTGGTTGGGATGAATGTTCAATGTTCCACAAAAGAGCTATATAAGCACTAGATGGCACACTGCAACTCATATAAGTATTAATACGTATGTGACATTATTCCACGCGGACGAAGTCGCGGGCACAGCTAGTAAAATATATTTTGCAATGTGTACATCAAGCCCT